>CAKJTW010000008.1:42102500-43352500 GCA_917880005.1 Nanger dama
AGAAACATGAGTTCTCTCTCACTCTGTCCTACTCATTAGTTTTGTGACTTAGGCTGATGATTTGCCTTATTGGGACTCTATTTTTTAATAATAAGCAAACACGGAAGCTATCTTAAGTAAAGACAATAAAACAAGTTGTTTATTTCAAGGATGCACAGGCATTTCACGGAAGCTGAAGGGAGAAACACACAGTCTCGGGAGTACTGGGTAAAAGAGCTACAATGGCACTGCATGCCGAGGAGGGAAACTTTTTTCCTCTTCCTGATTGCTTCCTTCTGCCAATCTGCTTCTTTCTCTCCTCAGTCAATCATTTTTTTTTGCTACCTAGTAGCCCGGTGGAATAACCCAAGTTTTAATGGTATAGGTCCAGGCACAAGGAACGACTGATTCTCAGTTCTTGTTTCTGTGCCCGATTCCCAGTCAAAGATCTGAGCAGCCTAGCTAGTGCCAGGTGTCTTCCCCAGAGCCCCAGAGCATTAACAGAGAATACATCAATTCCAGATACCGTGCCTGGGGCCTAGTTCTATGGCCCAGTAGAAGGTAGGTCCATCCCTGTCACAAAGGGGCTGTTTGTGAGCTGAGACAACACTTTCAAAGGTATCCCATTAGCTTATGTAACTTACTCCCTCAATATTAAAATCTGCCTTTTCTTTCCTCATGAGGTTTTAAAGTCTTAAATAATACCATGTCTAGGGGGAAATGTGGAATTCAAATGACATTCCATCTGTCGGGTACTAGCTTTAACCTTAAATCACCCCATGAGTCAGATGTAAAGCAGTCATATTTAAACCTATATCCTCTAGATCCCCAAGTTGTAGCCCTCCTTCCACGGATACCTGGAGGTCAATGTCACTGCCAGAAAAAAAGAAAAAGCTTTCCTAGTGTGAATGTTATAGGTCTTGGAGTTCACTGACAAGCCAGAACATTCTCCCTTTTCTAGGTTTCTAATTAATTCCCCTATTTGCATTATGTAAATAGTGCTGTGTATAATTTCATATCCATAATTGTTATCATCAATAAATTCAGTTTTCATTTCTCTAACTGAACTCTGTGATGCTTAACTATTAGAACTGTAAACAGAACATAAGGGGTGCAGAAAGCATGAATATTTAGTGATACTGACACATTTTGTTCATGACCTGCCACAATTATTAATA
Source organism: Nanger dama (assembly GCA_917880005.1). Lineage (NCBI taxonomy): Eukaryota > Metazoa > Chordata > Mammalia > Artiodactyla > Bovidae > Nanger > Nanger dama. The sequence continues at coordinate 42,103,658 of CAKJTW010000008.1, forward strand.
TTACTATTAATTTTTCCAGGGTAGTTTGTCAACATCAGTACAGAGTATGAAGCAAAGAAAATTCCTTTACCCAGAACTGAATAGTCCAAGGAATACTACTAAAAAGGAAAGGATACACATCTCACAGAAGCCCTGAGAAAATACTAAATTGATTAACAGACCTCTACTAAGGCCTGTGATGGATAATGACTCAATAATGTCAGGGGGCAGGAACGGGCTGGAAGGTAAAATAATATTCTGTAATATTTTCCACATGTCTGATCTAAACACTCCCTCCTCCCCAACCCTCCACATAAATGCTTTTGTGAAAAGAGCACCAAGTTCTAATCTGATTCTGTAAATTACTGGCTTGAAATTCCTCACCATTAAAAGGGGTATAATTCAAATATCCAACCTGCCTCGCTGGAACTAGCAGAAAGGAACTCCTTTGTCAAGAAGAGGCAGAAAAAGCTGAAATTCAAGATTTGAGTCAAGTTTTTCTCAAGAAAGTCTAAAGTGATATGCGCCCTGCATAAACATGAGCTATCTTGCATAAAACTGTTGAGAAACCAAGTAGATCCAGCCTGTGAGTCTCCCTCTAGGTATACACAAAGAGGCTCTAAGAGAGCAACGGTGCAGTACAGATCACTAAGTGGTGGTAATCACCCAAGAGGGCAAAATTTACAGAGATGAGGGAGGGAAAGTGATGGAGAGGGGCTAGAAAAAGGGGAGGGAAAGGGAAAAGAAAATCTGGGATTATACTGACCGGGCTGTTTAAAGAAAACATCAACTAGAGGAGTGACTGTTTTTATAGTCTCAAGGGTGCACACGTACAAACACAGACAGAGACATACGTGGTTAAGTATTCCCTCCACCCACGGACGCTACATATGTACACAGTATCCTTATATTCCTCAATATGTACAACTTGTGTGTCCGTCCATTGTTGTTTAGTTGCTAAGTCATGTCCAACTCTTTTGCAACCCCATGGACTATAGCCTCCCAGGCTCAAGGGTTTCCTAGCCAAGAATACTGGAGTGGCTTGCCATTTTCTTCTCCAGGGGATCTCCATGACCCAGGGATTCAAACCATGCCTCCTGCATTGGCAGATAAATTCTTCACCATCAGAGCCACTAGGAAAGCCTTCATTTGTCCATGCACACACATAAATGCATACCTACAAATCACACCTCCCCTCCCACACACACCTTCCACCCTGCTTATATCTGCAAGAGTAGCAGCAGCACCTCAGCAAGCTGTCTGAAACAGATGCAGAAATGGAGCACACGAATGCTTTAAAGACAGGCAGTCAGTCATAGGGACAGAGGTTGCCATTGTCAATCAGAAAAACAGAGAGACCTATCCAAATGCCAACAGAAAGATCAGCATGACTGATACCTGCTTCCTTGAGCAACTGGTGAGTTTTCTGTACTTCTATAAATAGAATTGAAGAGGGAAGAAATTCAGGTTAATGGCTAAGTGCTATCATTAGCCAGATCACTGCCTATTTTGGAAAGGATATTTTAGTGACATGTTTGCCAAAGGGTCTAATTCAAATACTAACTAAAATATAAAATTATTAAAAATGTAAATTATTCTCCTTCTTCATCCATCTCCTCAAAGATGGAATCAAGTATGTATCAAGTATGATACAAACATACAAACACACACTTGAACATCTGTAATGATCATATATCACTCCCAGTGCCCATTATCCAGCTGTGAGTTGTCAAATAAGCTTTTAACTATTATATCTGAAGGTCATATTGCATGGGATGGAATGAGCTGAAGGAATGGGCTATTGAGTTCACTTGAAAGCTACCATTTATTAAAAACTAACTGTGTGGACACTGCTCCAGCATCTTCACAGTATCTTACTTAATCTTTTCAACAACTCTCTGAAGTGGGTACTATTATTATCTCCATATTGTGGATGAGAAAACTGAGACCGATAAATCATGCTGAGGAAATATGCATATTATCATAAATAATATACTGAAAAAGAGGCAGAGCTTGAACTTGAACTCAGGTGGTCTAGCTCTAGAGTGTTAGGATAAAATGAGGATATTTCATCCCTATGTTAACTATCAGCTCTCAGTAACCATCTGTGATGCTATATGGAGAACTGTTTTTGACTGTATTCGAACCTGACAAGGAGTGCTAGTCAACGCGGGAAGTGGACTACCTGTAGGAAGATGGGAGAGGTGTGCATAGTGAGTATTTACAACACAGACCTGAGATCCAAAGACTGAACAACCACCAACCACAAGTGCAACCTTGCCCAAATATGACAGATAAAAGTAAAATAATCAAAGATAAGGCCACAGGTTTAGCAGTGTTGCTATGCGTTTGAACACTGCTAGCACAATGCTGGATAACTAAAATAGCTTAATATACTCAAATCTTAGATCATTATCCTCTAGTTCAAAATATGATTTCACAATTCCAACCTTTGTTTTTTAAACTCCATCCATCTCCATGTTTATTACTAAAAATAACGAAATAGACTCAACAATAAAACTCCTCTGTGTGCTTCAAACTAGTGTGGACTGAACTGCACGTCTAAAAGTCAGGTAACAGTTAAAGAAAGTGAATTATCATACTCAAAACAATTCCATGCAGTTGAAATTCTCACACTTAAACAACATCCAAAAAGTCTGGCAGTTCGACTAGCTCTAAAAAAAAAAAAAAAAAACCTAAAAACGATATTTATTCCTGAACATTGATATGGGTAGGGGGAATGCTCTGTGTCAATTTAATCCTTACAGTGACTTCCAAAAGCCCTATTAGAACACTTATCCTAGGTCATCCAGCCATTCTGATCAGATGAGAACTATTACTCCAAATAGCTAAAACTAGCTTATTTTTTTTCCTATGGCCTCAAGATTGCCATTTGAGGCAATTGGACAAATAAAGCATGTCTCAATTTCTCTTATAACCAAGGGTCTATAGACTGGTGATGGGCAGGAAAGAGAGCTATGGACTATGACTGCAGGATGGCCTGGCATTCAGCCTGGCTTCATTTGAATCACACTCTCCAGTGACAGAATTAACCAGCCATGGAGATTGAGTTCACTGAACAGGAAAAATGAGGCTGCCAAGAAAAAAAAAAGCTAATGCAATCTAAGGCTGTGTTAAATAGAACAACAGCCATTTATTTATTCTCTCCCCTCCTCCAAAAAAGATTTAAAGGGGCAGTAAACAATAGTGTCCTGAAACAAGTAAATGAAAATCTCATTCCATTTCTGGTTTTCAGGCAACACATTGGAGACAGTCCTAAATTCCACAAGAAATACTTCACAGGGTCTTTGGAGAAACTAGACTTCATTTATTTAGAGTGTCCAGGATGCAGATGGGCAAAAATCATGGCATGTAGTAAATGACTGAACATCAAAGAACCTGAGGATATTTACTATAATGAAAAGACCTTGAAAACAGTTATCTTGTTTTACCTAATACTTAAAGTTCAGTTCAGTCACTCAGTCATGTCTGACTCTTTGCAACCTCATGGACTGCAGCACACCAGTCTTCCCTGTCCATCACCAACTCCCAGAGCTTGCTCAAACTCATGTCCTTTGAGTAAGTGATGCCATCCAATCATCTCATCCTCTGAAATCCCCTTCTCCTCCTGCCTTCAATCTTTCCTAGCATCAGGGTCTTTTCCAATGAGTCAGTTCTTCATACCAGGTAGCCCAAGTATTTGAGCTTCAGCTTCACATTCACTCCTTCTAATGAATATTCAGCCTGATTTCCTTTATGATGGACTAGTTGGATCTCCTTACAGTTCAAGGGACTCTCAAGAGTCTTCTCCAACACCGCAGTTCAAAAGCATCAATTTTTCAGTGCTCAGCTTTCTTTATAGTCCATCTCTCACATCCATACATAACTACTGGGAAAACCATAGCTTTGACTAGATGGACCTTTGTTGACAAAGTAATGTCTCTGCTTTTTAATATGCTGTCTCTGTTGCTCATAGCTTTCCTTCCAAGGAGTAAGCATCTTTTAACTTCATGGCTACAGTTACCATTTGCAGTGATTTTGGAGCCAAAAACATAAAGTCACTCACTGTTTCCATTGTTTCCCCATCTATTTGCCATGAAGTGATGGGACCAGATGCTTTCTGAATGTTGAGTTTTAAGCCAATTTTTTTCACTCTCCTCTTTCACTTTCATCAAGAGGCTCTTTAGTTCTTCTTTGCTTTCTGCCATAAGGTTGGTGCAATCTGCATATCTGAGGTTATTGATATTTCTCCCAGCAATCTTGATTCCAGTTTGTGCTTCATCCAGCCCAGCATTTCGCACAATGTATTCTGCATGTAAGTTAAATAAGTAGGATGACAATATACAGCCTTGATGCACTCCTTTGCTGATTTGGAACCAATCTGTTTTTCCATGGGCAGTTCTAACTGTTGCTTCTTGACCTGCATACAGATGTCTCAGGAGATAGGTAAGGTGGTCTGGTATTCCCATCTTTTGAAGAATTTTCCACAGTTTGTTATAATCCACACAGTCAAAGGCTTTAGCCTAGTCAGTAAAGCAAAAGTAAATGTTTTTATATGGAACTCTCTTGCTTTTTCAATGATCTAATGGATGTTGGCAATTTGATCTCTGGTTCCTCTGTCTTTTCTAAATCCAGCTGGAACATCTCGAAGTTCATGGTTCATGTACTATTGAAGCCTGGCTTGGAGAATTTTGAGCATTACTTAGCTAGCGTGTGAGATAAATGCAATTGTGCGATAGTTTGAGCATTCTTTGGCATTGCCTTTCTCTGGGATTGGAATAAAAGCTGACCTTTTCCAGTCCTTTGGCCACCACTGAGGTTTCCAAATTTGCTGGCATACTGAGTGCAGCACCTTAACAGAATCATCTTTTAGGATTTGAAATAGCTCAACTGGAATTCCGTCACCTCTACTAGCTTTGTTCATAGTGATGCTTTCTAAGGCCCACTTGACTTCACATTCCAGGATCTCTGACTCTAGATGAGTGATCGCACCATGGTGGTTATCTGGGTCGTATAACCCAGATATAGTTTTTTGTATAGTTCTTCTTTGTATTCTTGCCACTTCTTAATATCTTCTGCTTTGTTAGGTCCATACTGTTTCTGTCCTTTCTTGTGCCCATCTTTGCATGAAATGTTCCCATGGTATCTCTAATTCTCTTGAAGAGATCTCTATTATTTCCCATTCTATTGTTTTCCTGTATTTTGTTGCATTAATCAGTGAGGAAAGTTTTCTTATCTCTCCTTGCTATTCCTTGGAACCCTGCATTCAAATGGGTCTATCTTTCCTTTTCTCCTTTGCTTTCTGTCATATTGAAGAGTGCTTAGATTTTTAGAATATGGTTTCAGAGAACAGAATATAACTGATAGGTGGAAATACCAAAACCTATCCAAAAATGATAAACACAGCCTATGAAATAGTGAGAGTTACTAATTATCTCAGGTATTGAAGAAGAGGCACGGTTATAACTCTCTCGACAAATGCTTCACGTCGGGTGGCAAGGAAGGACTTTTGAAAAAGTCATGCATTTAACCAACTCATAAGTATGTACATTGAAAGATTCTTTTCCTCTTTACTAGGCAGTGGTGTGAAAGATTTGGCATAGTTTATGTGCTAAGCACAAGAAGTAAGGTGCTAGGAAGAAGAATGAAGGAATTTCTATGAAGAGACATAGAATTTTTCAATCAAAATTAAGTAGAAGTGAAATATGTCACATTACTGAATAGACCAAGATGGCTAGAGTAAGATATCACTGACTTCAATCATCATAGGATTTACTCTTTTATTTTTCCCCATATAAGAGCAAAAAATGTCCCCTCTTTACAGACTTTGGAGCTGTAGATTATACCATCAGCCATTCAAGAAGATTGGACAATAGCAAATCATTTATCACTGGTGGGGAGCATTAGCCCAGTTTCTTTGAACTGAAAGGGGCTTCAAGAGCAATCCTGGGATCCCATTCTTTTCTCTCTTTAAAAATGCGACAAAGTCATCATCCTTGCAAGAATCAGCCCACCTGATCAAGCTATTTGTAATGCAGTTAGTGGCCTCATCACCTCTACCCTAGCTGAATACCTAATACGTGGAAGATAAAGAATGAAGCTGTTTTTTTTCATCTGCAATTTCCAGATTAAAAAGAAATATCTCTGCATTTTCAGAAGGTTTTATATCAGATTTCCTTTTCCTTTCTTTGCTGATACAGCAGTACACACAATAGCTGTGAGGGGCAAATTTCGAGCCAACTTTCTGCAACTGAGCAATGAAGGATGAGAGATTGTGTTCTGAATTTCCAGTATCACAGTTCTGTCTTTCCAGATGACAAAGATCATGGCTTTCATTCACATACAAGGACAATAAAAATAACAGTAATTAAAAAAGAAAAAAAATCAGATTTAGGGTACTTATAAAAATATGCTTAGATAGTATACCCATATGTACAAATGTGTTTGATAATTTGTTATGTAAGGGGGTGTTATGAAAATGAAACCTTTTTGGTTTGATCTGTTTCTCTCAAATAAGAAATAACTAGTAACATTTTACATCAAGTTTATAAAGTCTGATTTTTCCTCCATGAATGCAACTAATTTTTATAAGTAAATGCTGGGTTTTATGAGCTTCCTCAGTGGCTCAGGGGTAAAGAATCCATCTGCAAAGCAGGAGACACAGAGACCAGGGTTTGATCTCTGGGTCAGGAAGATCTCCTGAAGAAAGAAATGTCAACCCACTCTAGTATTCTTGCCTGGAAAATTCCATGGACAGAGGAGCTTGGTGGGCTAAAGTCCATGGTATCACAAGGAGTCTGACACGACTGAATGACTAAACAACAATGATAGTAGGTGAATATATTTAGACTAAAGACCATAAATAAGATAATAAATTAAGAAGTCTAATGTTTTAAAGGCCCAGGGAGATAATTGAGATATCTGAAAAGGATGGATTTGAGGCAACAGAAAGCAGTGTTGATGTCCAGTTGGAAATTCTGTGCTTTGTCTATACATGCTATAGTTCAATAATATAAATAGCAACAACATTTTAAAAATGTGCCTTCACAAAATAATTGAATGTTCACAGCTTAGGCTCCCATTTGAGCTGCAAAGGTCTTTTTTTTTTTTTTTTAAGCCAGAAGTCTTAAAAGATCACCTGATCTGGGTGTTTTCAACTCTGACATCACATTCAAACCCCTGGATCTAAAAATACTAATGCCTGGCTCCCATACCAGATCAACTGGATGAGCATCTCTGAGGGTGGGAGACAATCTCACCAGGAGATTCTTAATATACAGCAAGGCATGAGAAACAAGAAGTGAGAAAACTAAAGTATAAAGGGATTTGTTCAAGATCATATTGGCACTTGGTAGGGAGCAAGCCTTTCCTTAATCATCAATGATTAAGTTCCAATAGAGACGTCCAAAAGCAAATGCATAGGGGAGGTAATAAAAGGAGAATGTACAAAAGTTGTCAAGACTCTTATTTGATTATAGGAAATATTTGGCTTTTTGAAATTTAGTGGCATTGATGATGCAATGCATTTTCTTAGTGCCAATAATGTGCCCAAAATCACTAAACACTTGATGTATAGTTATAAGTTTTAACAATTCATTAAACAGATAAAGACAGTAATGCACAGAAAGATAAATTATATTGCCAAGTATATAAAGCTAAGAAATATAGGATACATTTACACTTGTCTCTTTGAGAGAAAATTTACATGAAGCAAAATGTACAGATTTCAACATACCATTACATGTGTTTGGCAAATATATACATACACCCATGTAACTAAACCTATAATCAAGATATTAAATATTCCTATTACCTTAAAAATTCCCCCATATCCCCTTCTAGTCACTCCACACCCCACAGGTAACTATGATTCCAATTTCTATCATTATGGACTAGAACATTCATAAATGAAATTATATAGTGTGTTCTCCTTTGTTTCCATTTTTACATTTTTTAAGACTTTGTTTATTTTTATTTCTGGCTGCTCTGGGTCTTTGTTACTGCCCTGGGGCTTTCTCTATTTGTAGTACACGTGTTCCTCATGGCAATGGCGCGCCTTGTCATGGAGCATGGGCTCTAGAGCATGGGCACAGTAGCTTGGGTGCATGCGTGTAGTCACCCCGTGGCATATAGGATCTTCCTGGACCAGGGAATGAACCTGTGTGCCCTGTATTAACTGGAGGAATCTTTACCATTGGACCACAAGGGAAATTCCCTCATTTGTTTCTTACCGGTTTGTTCAACATCATTTTTTTTAAATATGCATCTATATTATTCCTTGTATCAGTAGTGAGTTGCCTTTATGTAGCTGAGGAGTATCCTATTATATGAATATACCACAATTTGTTCACCAGTTGTCTTGCTGATGATCATTTGTCTGTTTTTAAGTAGTGATTTTTGCCTGATTAATAAAGCTGCTATACATGTGTTTAACTTTAGGAAAAACTACCAAACTATTTTCTAAAGTGCATGTCTTTTTACATACCTACTTCCCAGAGCAATACATGAGTTGTACAGCTTCACACTGTCAACAGCATTTGTTGATGCAACAACAAAGTGGTATTACATTATGGTTTTAATTTGCATTTCTCTGGTTAACTAATGATATCAAGTTATTTTTCATGTTCATATTCACCATTCATACATTCTTCCTGGTGAAGTGTTCAGATCTTTTGCCTCATTGTGTAAAACTTCCTTGTGATTTTATTATTGGTTTTTTCCTTTTTTATTCTGGGTCAAGTTTATTGTAAAGTATATACTGTAAACATTTTCTCCCATATTGTAGTTAAACTTTTATTTATTTATTTATTTTGCTGAGTAGAGGTATTATTTGGTGACATTCAAGGTATTTTTTTTCCTGTTGGTTTTTTTTCACTCTAGGAAACCTCTACCTGTTCAAAGATCATAAATTGCTGGGGTCCAGCCCCAGTGGATCCAGGGTATTTAAAGCAGGGATGGAGTCAGCATCTGGAAAAGGACTATTTAATTAGAAATATAAAGAGATTAGGAAAGAATAGTGTAGTAGGAAAATTTGTGGAGAAAAGATGCTGAATAACTTGGTTTACGTGGAAAACCAATAAAACTTCGAGACAAGAAGTTTGCACCATCTACGTTATGCCACCGGCGCCCACTTGAATAGCGAAGGGTGCCCCACCTTGGGCTCCCTTTCGCATGGATCTTAGAAGCCAGGGCAAGTAAGTAGACATGGTGAGCCTCCCCACTCCAGATGGGAATTCAGCTGGAAAAGGGGAGAAAAGAATGACATGAGGGAGCCCAGCATTGGTGAAAGACTCTCGACTTTATTTTTAAAGTCAGCTTATATACCCCAAGTTGTACATAAAGAAAAATGGAATATGCAGAGTTATGTAGGGGCAGCAGTCCTGACCCTCACTGAGACCAGGCTTTCTTTTTGCATACCTTCCCATATACAAAAGGTCTCAGGTAGTTTACACTATCTTCTGGCCAAGAGGCCTGCTAACATTTTTATGGCTCTCTTTTTAGATAAATGTCTATCAACCAGAAAACTCTTTTTCCCTAGAAGTGTTTTTTTTTTTTAATTTTGTATCACCATCAAAGTACTAAATAAAGTTACATTTTTGTAGAACAAAGGTGTAGTGGGTTATAACAAAGAAAGTACTTAACTCAAAGATCTAATGTTGTTAATACCAGGTCTACCAACTGTTTTTTTTTTTAATATACCAACTATATCTACAAATAAAAGATATGAAACTTATGAAAATTTGGCAGCAAGTACTGGCTCAACAAATGAAACTTTTAATCAGTCTTATTTTAATGATTTTGACTCCTTGGGAAGCCCCTACATTCCTAGGATGTTTTAAGCTTCTTGTGCCTCTCGTGGTCAGGAGGCTGTAAGCAATTCACAAGATGTAAAAAGTCCAGGGGAACTTGTTAGGTAAGCTAGAAAGTTATCAGAGGGGGTATAAGCTGAGACATTATTTTCATATGCAGGAGACTGAAGCCCTGAGTTAACTTTTTCAGAAGAGTGGAAAAGCAGAGTACAATAAGGCAGGCAGATTCTGGTTTTGGGGGTACATGCTCAGGAAATACCAGGGGGAAACCCTGAGACCTGACTCGCTTTGCCCATCAGGCCTCTGCTGCATGACCTTGTCACAGGTGGGATTCCTCATGCTGGCTCCCAGGAATAAATATATGCTTCCATGTTTATTTTTAAAAAGTTTTAATGTTTTAGTTTTTACAATTAGATCTATGCTGCTGCTGCTGCTGCTGCTAAGTTGCTTCAGTCATGTCCAACTCTGTGCGACCCCATAGATGGCAGCCCACCAGGCTCCCCCATCCCAGGGATTCTCTAGGCAAGAACACTGGAGTGGGTGGCCATTTCCTTCTCCAATGCAGGAAAGTAAAAAGTGAAAGTGAAGTAGCTCAGTTGTGTCCGACTCTCAGCGATCCCATGGACTGTAGCCCACCAGGCTCCTCTGTCCATGGGATTTTCTAGGCAAGAGTACTGGAGTGGGGGTGCCATTGCCTTCTAATTAGGTCTATAATTTATCTAAATTAATTTTGTGGATTATGTAAAGTTAGGATTTGTATTTCCATATGTTTATCCCATTATTCCAGCACCATTTGTTTAAAAGATTTTTTTCTCCTGAACTGCCTTGAAGTTTCTATGTAATTTATTATATGTGTACCATTCTAGTATGAACTATACTTTGCCTCAAACTATATATCTTTATATAACACAATACTGTCTTGATTACTGTGGCTTATATCAAGTAATACAATTCACCTCATTTGTTACTATTTAAGACAATTACAAATATTGTATATTCTTTACATTTCCATATAAATTTCAGAATAAGATTTTCTGTTTCCAAACAAAAAATTTGTGGGAAAAATTTTGCTTGAGATTGAAAAGGGAAAGTCACTCAGTTGTCTCCTTTGCAACTTCAAGGACTGTAGCCTGCCAGGTTCCACTGTCCATGGGATTCTCCATGTCAGAATACTGGAGTGGGTAGCCATTCTCTTCTCTAGGGATCTTCCAAACCCAGGGATTGGACCGAGGTCTCCCACATTGCAGGCGAATTCTTTACCATCTGAGCCATCAGGAAACCCAAGAATATTGGAGTGGTAGCCTATCCATCTCCAGCAGATCTTCCCCACCCAGGAATTGAACTGGGATCTTCTGCATTGCAGGCAGATTCTTTACCTTCTGAGCTACCAGGGAAGCCCTTGTTTGAGATTATGTTTAATCAAAACAACACTGAATCTTTTAGTTCATGATATCTCCACCAATTTAGGTCTTCTTTAAATCTTTTAGGAATATTTTAGAATTTTTAGAGATAAATATCATGTATTTTTGCTAAATTTATCCTTAGATTTTTGGGGTATCTTTTATGCTATTGTACATAGTATATTTAAAGTTTATGTTCCAAATGTGTGCTGCTAGTATATATCAATAACCTCAGATATGCAGATGATACCACCCTTATGGCAGAAAGTGAAGAACTAAAGAGCTTCTTGATGAAAGTGAAAGAGGAAAGTGAAAAAGTTGGTTTAAAGCTCAACATTCAGAAAACAAAGATCATGGCATCCGGTCCCATCACTTCAAGGGAAATAGGTGGAGAAACAGTGGAAACAGCGTCAGACTTTATTTTTGGGGGCTCCAAAATCACTGTAGATGGTGACTGCAGCCATGAAATTAAAAGACGCTTACTCCTTGGAAGAAAAGTTATCACCAACCTAGAAAGTATATTCAAAAGCAGAGACATTACTTTGCCGATGAAGGTCTGTCTAGTCAAGGCTATGGTTTTTCCTGTGGCCATGTATGGATGTAAGAGTTGGACTGTGAAGAAGGCTGAGCACCAAAGAATTGATGCTTTTGAACTGTAGTGTTGGAGAAGACTCTTGAGAGTCCCTTGGACTGCAAGGAGATCCAACCAGTCCATTCTGAAGGAGATCAGCCCTGGCATTTTTTGGAAGGAATGAGGCTGAAGCTGAAACTCCAGTACTTTGGCCACCTCATGCAAAGAGTTGACTCATTGGAAAAGACTCTGATGCTGGGAAGGATTGGGGGCAGGAGGAGAAGGGGATGACAGAGGATGAGATGGCTGGATGGCATCACTGACTTGATGAACGTGAGTCTGAGTGAACTCCACGAGTTGGTGATGGACAGGGGAGGCCTGGCGTGCTGCAATTCATGGCGTCACGAAGAGTTGGACACGACTGAGCGACTGAACTGAACTGAGTATATATTGACAGTATATGAATCACTACTGACTGAATACCTATAATGTGCCACAGACTATACTAAACATGTTCCACACTAAAATCTTTACAGAAATCTCTTTAAGAGACAAGTAAACTCATTTGTAGAGACATGGATGGATCTAGAGACCATCATACTGAGTGAAGTAAGACCGAAAGAGAGAAACAAACACCATATATCAAAAATGGCATAGTTGAACTTATTTGCAAAACAGAAATAAAGACACTGGTGTAGAAAACAAACATGGACACCAAGGGGGAAGGGGGAGGAACAGGGTGATTTGGGAGATTGGGACTGACTTATATATACCTTGATACTATGTATAAAACATAACTAATGAGAACCTGGTGTATAGCTCAGAGAACTCTGCCCATTGTTCTATGATGACCTAAATGGAAAGGAAGTTCAAAGAAAGAGGGGATATGTATACATACAACTGATTCACTTTGATTATAGTAGAAACTAACTCAACATTATAAAGCAACTATACTCCAATAAAAATTAATTTTTAAAACAGGGACAGGCAAACTAAGACAGAGATAAATTTAATTTTATATAGCTAAGCCTACAAAGCAATAAAGTTTCAAAGGTGAATTAAACTTAATTCGCCTTAATGTTAAAGTCTATGTTCAAACCACTGTGCTTTGCTTATGTTATAATATGGGGGATCTTGAATACCATGTCTTTGGGGATATAATCCTACCATTCATTCAGTTTCCACAGTAGATTCTTTAGCAAGGAAATAACATTTTGAAAGAGCTGTTCTAAGAATCCTATACAGATTGAGGTGGGAAGAATGAAATAGATGGGGTGATGAGAGACAGACTACATTTGTCCAGCATCCCACACTCTGCCACCTCCAATTTGACTTCATTTCCTTAAGCTCGCCAATATTGAAATTCCATGCCACAGCTTTGGAAAACGGGGGGCTTCTCAGGTGGCTCAAATGGTAAAGAATCCACCTGCTAATGCAAGAGATACAGGTTCAATCCATGGGGATCCACTGGAGGAAGAAAAGGCAACCCACTCCAGTATTCTTGCCAGGAAAATGTCATGGACAGAGGAGCCTAGCAGGCTACAGTCTATGGGGTTGTAAGAGTTGGACATGACTGAGTGTGTGTGCATGTACACGCACGTGCGCACACACACACATTTTGGAAAATAGTCTGCATGCATGCTGTCTCTTCAGTCATGTCTGACTATTTGCAACCCCATGGACTGTAGCCCTCTGGGCTCCTCTGTTCATGAGGGTATCCCAGCAAGATTACTGGAGTGGGTTGCCATTTCCTTCTCCAAGGGGTCTTCCCCAACTAGGGATGGAACCCATGTCTCCTGTGCCTCCTGCCTTACAGGAAGATTCTTTACTGCTGACCTAGGGAGAAGCCTGAAAATAGTCTTCAAATGGTTGAATATAGAGTTAACAACTCTACAACTAGTTATGTACCCAAGAAAAAATAAAACATGCCCTCACAAAAAAGTGTGTGCACTAAAAAGAATGAATATACATACATGTATAACTGAATCATTTTGTTGAATACCTGAACCTAACAGAACTAAATCAACTACACACCAATAAAATAATATATGCAAATGTTTGCAGCAGCATTATTCATTGGAACCAAAAGGTAGAAACAACACAAATGTCCATCAACTAATGCATAGATAAGCAAAATGTGATACATACAAATAATGGAATATTTTGACCTTAAAAACGAATAGAGTACTGATATATACTAGAACATGAATGGACCCTGAAAACATTATGAGAAATGAAAGAAGTCAATCACTAATGACTATATATTATATGACTCTATTCTTATAAAATGTCCAGAATATAAAAAGTAAATCACTGATTGATTAGGGCCAGTAAGGGACAAATTTGGGGGAGAAGGGGATATCTAACTGGTATGAGGTTTCATTCTGAGATGATGAAAATGTTCTAAAATTGAACAGCTGAAATACATTGCATATATTTGTAAAAATACTAAAAATATTGAATTTCATTATTTAAATGTATGAATTGTACAGTATATGAATTATATCTCAGTAGAGTTATTAAAAAATAAAAGAGCAATATTCCTATTGCTTTTTATAGCACAGTGCTTGATACCTACTAAGTACCAATAAATATTTGTTGGAAATATTAAAGAAAGAATAAATCCATTAGAAATAGGCCTCTCTTGTGTTCAGGTAAGTGGTTACAATAAGGGATAGATGTGTTAAAAATCTGAGAAAGTATAATGTCATTCCCCTTACTTATACATATACATAATAAATCACCTTGAACACTATTTACTATCTAGGTTTCAATGGACTAAATACTTTACATAGTTAGATCTTTCTGGAGTATTGTTGCCATCCATTATTACTGGCATTTTCAGCACTGCTTTGTGGCATGACCTTTGGTAGCCTCTCTACTTTTCCTAGTTTGTTTCCATTAGAATTTAAAGCAGCCTGAGAGGCTGACTGATGCCAAGAGCCAGGGAATCTGAAAGGATACAGCTGAACACTACAACAGAGCTATAAGAATGACTAAACAAGACGAACTCTTTGTATCTCTTGGCATTTTTGCCTCCATAATTTTGAACTAACAAGAAAGACAATTTTTAACTATATCAGTAGGGAGCATTGCAATCTACACCACAAATATAGGTCATTCTTACTTCTCAGAGAGAATAAAATAGCATTGTCACTGAAGCTGCTTTGTTTTGTTTTTACTTTTTTCTTTTAAGTCCTGTTAAGCATGAAACGTTACAATAGAAAGGGACCTTAGAGAGTCTTCTGTCCAATGCTTTCCAAACTTTAATGTGAACCATCAGAGGATTTTGACAAAATGCAGAATCTGATACAATAGGTCTAAAGACAAGTATTCCCAGGCAATGTGGGTGCTGCTCTTTCATGGACTGGACTTAGAGTAGCAAAGTTCAGTTCCAATCTTTTCATGTTATGCATTTTAAAAAATGAAGAGGTACAGAAGAAAAGGAGACTTACTCAAGGTCACAAACTTTTGCAGTAAAAAAATCAAGACCAGACATGAAGTCTCTAAAATACCAACTCAGAATTGTTCCTACTACATAGCTTCTATCAGAAACCCAAAACACATTCTTCCTTCATTCCCATGTCATCAAATCTTGGTCCTGAGATTATGACATTCAGCAAGCAAAAATCTCTGTATGAGTTTCCTCTCTGCCCTACCAAATAATTAAGAATATGGAACATGAGAAAACAAAACCAAACCTGTTTTTGGCCATCAAGGACCAAATGTTTTCCTCATCAATGGCCATTCTAACATCCCAGCATAAGGTGAGCCTCTGTTTTGCCTCTGGCCATTATCAGAAAGTGATTACAAATACAGATATAGTTTAGCTTAAGCAAACTATGCTTATGGCACATCTACTGAGAAAAAAGATTTATAAAATCTTTTAAGAGAGTAACTCCTAAAGTCTGAGTGTTCTCTGATTTCTTATCTTACTAGTATGGCTTAATGAGAAAGGATTTTATAACTCAAATATATATAGACTTAATAGTATACAGTAGTATTTACCTGTGTGTGTTGGTACATGCATAGAATACCTCTGAAAGATTATGCGAAGCTAATAAGATAAATTACATCACTATTTAATAAACAGGAATACAGAAATATTGGTAGGAAAAAGCAGAGGAGTCTTTTAATTTTCACAGTATCTTTTTTTTGTCTTATCTTTATTTATTATATAAGTTTAATTTTTAAGCCAGGAATGTTTTAGTAATGTAAATAAAAGATAGCATAGAAGATTGTAGTTTCTTAAAATGATCACAATAATATTTTTAGTTCCACATGTGCCTCCAAAACCTTGCAACTCCACATGGAAAGTTGTAGTTGGGACTTCCCTGGGGGCAGTGGTTAAGAATCTGCCTTGCAAGGCAGAGGACTCAGGTTCAGTCCCTGGCTGAGGAACTAGTACCCCACACGCACAGAGCAACTGAGCCCACACTCTGTCTAGTCCACATGACACAGCTACTCAGCCCTCACCCTCTGGAGCCCGCATGCCACAACTAGAGAATACGTGCACCACAGTGAAGATCCCACGTGTCACGACTAGCAACCAATGCAGCCAGTACATAAACAATAAGTATTTTTTAAAATTGTAGTTTATTTTCATTCCCCTCAAACTTGGGAAGGCTTGTGACTTTTAACCAACCAAATGAGTGAAGCAATACTTCATTTACTGGTGCTGGGTCTTTAAAAGAAATACAGCTTTCACTTGAATCCCCTTTTTGGGGGTGGGGTATGTTTGCTTTAAGAAACCAACCACACTGTGAAGAGGTCCACATTCACCCACATGAAAAGATCACGTGGAGAGAGATCCATGTGGAAAGAAGTTGAGACCTCAGTCAACAGCCTTGATCAACGACCATACTGAATCAACATACCTTCAGATGATTCCAGTCCTCAGAATGAATCGTCTAGCTTAAACTCAGACATCACGGAGGAAAAACACAACAGCCCCTAAACACCCTGTCTAAACTCGTAACTCAGAGAATCCACAAACACAACAGATGATTATTCTATATCCTAAACTTCATAGTAATTTGTTGTGCAGCACCAAATAATGGGAAACAGATTTTTATACCTGGAAGTAGGGAAATGCCATTACAAAAATACCTAAAACCAGTGGGTGACTTGGAGGTGGGTAGACTGGCGAAACATTGAGGAGGTTATTTCTGAAAACTTCAAGGGTCTTATAAAGTCAGTCAGGAAACCTTGATGGCTCTTCGGAAGATTGACAGTGAGGGATTAAAGGCATGGAAGAAGAGTGTCACTAGAAGCTGAAAGAAAGCCCCGTGTTCATTTATCCAGACCATTCGGTCCATTTTCCAGATCCCATATCATCACAGGACAGAGTTTTCCTCAACTTTCTGTCAGCACATCACAAGTGTTTTCTTTCAGCTTCCAGGAACACTTCCAGAGTCAGCCGCTGGTTGTGTTTGTGAATTCTGTGAGTTAGGAATTTAGACAGGCTGTAGGGGAGCTGGTTTCCTTTGCTGTGCAAAAACTTTAGCATTCAATTAGTTCCCATCTTTAATGTTTACTCTTATTTTGATTACACTAGGAAATGGATTCTCCCACAAATTGCTGTGATTTATGTAAAAGAGTGTTCTGCCTATGGTTTCCTCTAGGACTTTTATAGTATCTGGTCTTACATTTAGGTCTTTAATCTATTTTGAGTTTATTTTTATATATAGTGTTAAGGAATATTCTAATTTCATTCTTTTGCATGTAGCTTTACCAGCACCACTTATTGAAGAGACTGTCTTTCCTCCACTGTATTTTCTTGCCTCCCTTGCTGTGGTTTAATTTACCACAAGTGTGTAGCTTTATTTCTGAGATCTCTATCCTGTTTCATTTATCTATGTGTCTGTTTTTCTGCTAGTACCACATGATTTTAATTACTGTAACTTTGCAGTATAGTCTGAAGCCAAGGAGCACAATTCCTCCAGCTCTGTTCTTTTTCAAGACTGTTTGGGTTATTCAGTGTCCTTTGTGTTTACATACAAATTTTAAAGTTTTTTGTTCTAGTTTTGTGAAAAATGCCATGGTGTGTTGATAGAGATTGCATTGAATCTATAGACTGTCTTGGCTAGTATGGTTGTTTAACAAACTCATTCTTCCAATCCAAGAACATGGTTGTGTTGATTTCAGTTTCTTTCATCAGTGTCTTATAGTTTTCAGAGTACAGTCTTTTAACCTCCTTAAGTTGGTTTAACTCTACATATTTTATTCTTTTTTATGCAATGGTAAATGGGATTGATTCCCTAATTTCTCTTTCAGATCTTTTGTTAATGTTTAGAAATGTCTGTATAATAATTTTCTATCCTACAATTTTATCAAATTCATTGATGAGTTCTGGTATTCTCTGGTAGTATCTTTAGGGTTTTTTATGTATCATATCATGTCATTTGCAAACAGTGACAGTTTTACTTCAACCTTAACTAATGCAACTGTAAGGCTCTGGTCAGGAAAATTCAGGATAAATGACAGAAAATGGTTTAGAACCCTATACTCAGATCTTCAGATCTCTCAAGCACCTTTTAATTCATCCAAGTAAGGCCTCCCCATTTGACCACTGAGGAAAATTAACCTTTGCCTCAGGCCACATGACTACTTAACATCAAAGGACCACAGAGTCATTTCCCATTTCAAAGTTGTTTTTCTTTAATTCTGGCAAATTCATTACTTCCAAATAGCTATGCAGAACTAAAAGACAGATTTAGGAAAATATATCATCAAAGGAGAACAGGATGTCTTCCTCAGGTCCCAAACCTTTGAAACTATAATCTCCAAGGTCAATTTCTTCCAACTCTGTCTCCTGAGTTATTGCTTGCAAGAGATTATGACGTGGAGATCTTTAGGAGATACTACTGATTGGTGTCTAGATTTCTTGCTGTATATAAGTGGAAACTGAGATTCAGAAAAGATTAAGGCTTTTAATTTTCAGTTACAGAGACAGGATTACCCCATAATCTTCATTTAGTTAAGATTGGAAAGTGAAAATGAAAGTCACTCAGTCATGCCTGGCTATACAGTCCATGGAATTCTCTAGGCCAGAACAGTGGACTGGGTAGACTTTCCCTTCTCCATGGGATCTTCCCAACCCAGGGATCAAACCCAGGTCTCCCGCATTGCAGGCAGATTCTTTACCAGCTGACCCATCAGCAAAGCCCAAGAACACTAGAGTGGGTACCTATCCCTTCTCCAGCAGTTCTTCCCAACCCAGGAATAGAACTGGGGGTCTCCTGGATTGCAGGTGGATTCTTTACCAACTGAGCTGTCAGGGAAGCCCCAAGTCAAAATTTATTGATTACTAAATACCATACATTAGGCTAAGTGTTTTACCATCATCTTTTTAAAATCACCTACCAATGATCTGGTAGAAGCAATCAGAAACATCTCCAGTTAATAGATGAGAAAAATGTAGAATGTACATCATTTGCCCCAAATCAGTCAACTAATTAGTTGCAGATCTGGATTTTTAAACCCAAATACACCTGAATCTAAAGTCTATGATATAGGTTATAAAAGGATCATTTCTGTTTCAGAGTGGATATAGATTCTTTGACCCAATGGGGTTACTCCCAGGCTCTCCTTCCTGTGAGTTTTGGGTTCTGTAATAAGACATACATCTAGTTAAAGGAGGTCTCTTTTAATGAAAGAGAAGTACTTTTTGTAAAGAGCACTTATTCCTACTGACCATTACTTTCCTGTCTCCCTTATTTCCTCCAAAATGTCTTCATCACTGTTGCACTTCATGGTCATCTGCAGGGTCTCAGATTTCATCACACCTTCTCCAGGGAAACCTCTTGTGTGTTCTCCTGCATTTGCTAAGATGAGGAGTGGGGTTGGGGGGGCGGAGAGAGTCAGCTAGTCTGCATTGGACCAGCTGGTCTGCGGAAGCAGAAACATTAGTGCCAAGATGCAGGTCCTACAGAAGGAGGCCAAAAGCCTGCCTCATTCCATTTGTTTTCTTTCAAAGGCCACTGCACTGGCTGTAGACAGATGTCTGACAGGCTGCATCTGAGGACATTTATTCCACGCCTACCCACAGATGGCTTTACCAACTTCCACAGCATAAGTTCGATTTCTTTCCAAGCTTCAGCTTATAACTAGGGCATCACAAAGTTATAGCTGAAGAGATTATCCTTATGACTTACATTTGAATACCTCGCATGTGAATACCCACGTGCTTGACAATGTAGGAAACACTCAACAATACCTCATTCAATCCTCATGCCAAGCTTATAAAGTAACCATTATCACTACTCCCATTCTACTAATGAATTGACTAAGAATTAGAAGACCAAAGTCACTTGCCCAAGGTCACACAGCTAATAAGAAACAAAGTTGGCTTTTAAATCCAAGTAGAGTTTCACTTCATAGTCTATATTCTTTCCTGTTGTTCCATAAAAGCTAATGGAGATGATGATGGTGATGGTATTACTGTTGTTAAGGATAAAAATATCAGCAACAACAAAAAACAACTGAGGTCCCTGTATTATGCCAAGTGCTTCACATGTACTCCTTCATTTAATTCATGTGCCATGGTATTAATGTCAACTACTTACCTGAAGAATCTGAGCTAATTTAGAGAGGCTAGTAACATGCTCAGGGCTACAAACCAGTGACAGCACCTAAAGGGGCCCATTCTGTCTAACCCTAGCTCAAGCTCTTACCAATTATGACCATTGCCATCTTATTTTAAAGCTGGGGAAACTGAAGCTCAGAAAGGGAAAGCTCCGGGGCCCTATTTCTAGAACATGGTAACCTACCAGTCTAGCTGTGACATTCCTCCAGCTTGGCTTACCAGCTCCCAGGAAAGGGCCATCTACTTAGCACCACCACATATGAGAAAACTCAACCAATCTTCATTTTCAGGAGTAGAGGAGTATCGTGAGAAACAATGAGAGACAGAGTGGTTTGAGAACCAGAAAGTAAGACGTGAGCCATTCACTAGGCTGCTTCACTTTGACCAAGATATTTAAGTTGTCTCAGGCCTCTCCTTTTCCACAAGGGAGTTTCTTATATGATTGGCAACTTCTGCCATTAGGGACTATTCCAAGAGGGTGTGTAGGCAAGATCTAAATGAGCTTGTAAAAATATTAAGTGCTATCATTTGAGACTAAATAGATCGCTATGGGTCAAAGTAATAAAAGTGTGTTAATTGAGAAGGTGGCACCTAAGGTTGATTTGAAACATATGAGAATAATGACTATGTTATTATTTTTTACTATGCTCTGCCTATACATTAGATCCTGATAGGTAATGTATATGTATGAGTTAAGTTTATCCTTATGAAATTTTTATGTTTACTGTTATTGTGCTTCCTATTCTACACGTGTAGAAACTGAGGCCCAAACAGGCGCAAGGTTAAAGAACTAGCAGGCGACACAGTTGAGATTCAAGCTCAGGGGTCTAGCCTCAGTCACTACATCACACTGCCTTTCTGGGTTGATTAAATAGACAACTGTGGGGACAGCTTCAGTGAAAGCAAGAAGCACACAGGGAGTTAAATTCCCTGCAGCAACTATGCATGGATTCCACAACATGGAATTTGCATTTCAGATCCTAAAATGATAACCTGGCCATGCCCTGTGCTTTCAAGCAGGGCAAACATCACCACCACTGTGCTTCAGAAGAGTTGAAGGATACTCCCAAGGTCAGGCATCTAAGTTATCGCCCCTTCCACATCAGTGTTTCTTCCTTAGTCTCTTGCCATGAAGCACTGTTTAAATTCATGGGCATCCAGGTTTCAGGTAATAATTTCTCTGTCTACCTTACATGTATTGGTTTTATAAACCACAGATTACAAAAAAGGTGCCGAGATGTACTAAATTTCCTTCAGAGACAGAAAACTTTATGTAAACACAAGATTTGTGGAAATCTAGAATAAAAGGCCTTAGACAAGATCATAAACAGCTGGCCAAATGGAAACTGAAATACATGGGTTTTTCTGCTCAACAGAGTATTAAAGCTAGAAGCCTTAGAAGTCAGGTTATGCAAACCTGCCATGTTACCGACAGGGAAACTGAGGGCAAAGTCTACTATGATGTGCATGAGGATCCACGGATGGCTGATGTTCAACCTAGGCCAGAACCCTAGCTCTGCAATTTGTAGCTTTTTTTTTTTGCCATCCAGTCTTCTCCCTTGCATTTCATCACTGCCAGGTCTAACCTACCCTTTCTCATTCTAATCACTTGCCAGTTTCTCTGAAGCCATGGCCCCAGGATCCATTGCTTCTCAACTATCTGTCTCTCATTACGGCATTCTTTCTGCTGGCCTTTCCACCCTCTGCATGCTTGGTTCCCTCAGAGGGAGGCACTGGAAGGTTCTCATTAACTGAAAGGATGCTGATGGGACTCTTGCAGATGCAAACGTGCCCATCCCACTGAGCTGGCCCTGGTTATGCCAAGCAGAAAGGGCCTTCCCTATGATAGGAAGCCCAAGAGAATTCTGAAGCAGGACAACTGTCAGTGTGGAGAGGGAATAGCCTGCTGTGAGCAGAAAAGCTTTCTCTGTATAAAAACCCCACATGACTGCACAAAATGGCAGCTGAGAGGACCTGGAGTGAATGATGGTGAAGATTCATTTACATTTTAAATGAACACAACGTTTTCCTGGGGGCATTGCTCCCTCCTAATGATCTAATCTACAAAATACATCATTCCCTTTTCTACTAGAAAAAGCATTTTTCTTAAAGTCAATAAACAAATATATTTCTGCTGCTCAAAGCTGTTACTATGTGTATATCTTTTAAGCACAAAATCAAGACTGTGCCTTTAATGAATGCTGATCTAAGCCATAGAGACATTTTCACATGAGTTAATAGATGGAATGACTCCTGAGATTCTCTTTATTTAAAAAGCAAAGAATTCTCAATGGGGACAGGTTCCTCAGCCAGACTTCCAATCCCCCTTTCCTTGCAGAGGGAGAAAAAGAAATATTGCTTGGCAATCATGGTTTCACAGATGTTTTGATGATTCCCAAGGTAATTTCACAGAGAGAAAAATTCATGCCTTTTAGGCACCCAGGTCATAGGAACTGAGTGTGTGTTTTACCACAAAGAGCATTTTCATTCAGTGAAGTTATATTTTTGAAACAGAATCAATAGAGGATACCAAGAGTCACGGAAGAGAACTCAGGCAGGGGAAAGAGTGATGAATTTTTTTAGCACTGGCTTCTCTAATACATGTTTACGGGGCCTGGGTGTAACTAAGATTTGCCAGCGTTATCTAGTAGAAAAAGACAAAAACAAAAAGTCTATGACCCCTCCAACTCCCATAACCACATCAAGGCACATACATTTTCCCCATCACTCCAAGAAAAACAGTTGTTTCATGGAGGCTCTGGTTCCCAGCTACATTTCTTCCTTTATTCTACTCCAGCAGTTGTTTCTGCTTTTTTAAGAATCTTGGTTTTGTTGGGAACGAGGGTACATTGCCCCAAAATACACGTTAATGAAATATTGATTACTTTGAATTAAAGTTACTTAAGAAAGAACTGATGCAAAAGAAATACTTTGACCTCCTCTCAGCCTCACTGAATGCAGGAAATTTACCTCCCAGGTGAAAGGTACCCTTCCTGTGTCTAGAGGTAGAAAGACACCCTCATCTTTAGAGATAAGGAACTGGGCCCAGAAGACTATATAAATAAACCTTGTCACTTCCTGAATTTACTATCCAGTAATATAATATAATACATATAAAAGGGCTTCCCTGGTGGCTCAGAGGGTTAAGAGTCTGCCTGCAATGTGGGAGACCCAGGTTCAATACCTGGGTCAGGAAGATCCCCTGGAGAAGGAAAAGGCAACCCACTCCAGTATTCCCATGGACAGAGGAGCCTGGTGGGCTACAGTCCATAGAGTCCCAAGGAGTTGGATATATAAATGTAAGATATATTCCCTCCACTGCTTCTTGCTAGGCAGGCATTCCAATTTGAAAACCTCTGACCTAAATCAGCACTGAGTGACCCCTGCCTGCACACTTTGTCTCACTATTTTTCCACCTGGAATCAATCTGGAACCAGACAATAACCACAGATAGAGCAACTATCAAGTTCAAGTGAGGAGCAGCTAGTGTGAGAGATATCAGACCTGAAGGCCCTGTGCTTATGAAAACTCAACTCTTAAACTATCGTTCTGGGGTTCTACCACAAGTTCTATAACCTCCATAACACTTTTCTCATTATTTGGATCTGAAATACTCTTTTACTCTAACAAAAGTCTATTGTCAGTTTTTTGGGGACCAGGCATTTTGCTAAAGGCTTTTCATCTATTTATATAATTCCAACACTCTAAGAACAAAGAAGCTTAATTCCCCTTTTCCCAGATATTAAAACAAAGTTGGTTGAGACTTTGAGAGGTAGACCTAGGGCTTTCAAACACTGGTCTCACACGAAATTATGTCAACTACACTGGGCTTCCCTTGTGGCTTAGCTGATAAAGAATCTGACTGCAATGTGAGAGACCTAGGTTTGATCCCTGGGCTGGCAAGATCCCCTAGAGAAGGGAAGGGCTACCCAGTCCAGGATTCTAGCCTGGAAATTTCCGTGGACTGTATAGTCAATGGAGTCACAAAGAACAGGACATGACTCAGACTTTCACTTTCACACTGCCTTTGAAGAAATGGAGTAGGCATCATGGTCAACAAAAGAGTCCAAAATGCAGTACTTGGATGCAACCTCAAAAACAACAGAATGATCTCTGTTCGTCTCCAAGGCAAACCATTCATTATCACAGTTATCCAAGTCTATGCCCCAACCAGTAATGCTGAAGAAGGTGAAGTTGAACAGTTCTATGAAGACCTACAAAACCTTTTAGAACTAACACCCAAAAAAGATGCCCTTTTCATTAGAGGGGACTGGAATGCTAAAGTAAGAAGTCAAGAAACACTTGGAGTACAGGCAAATTTGGCCTTGGAATGCGGAATGAAGCAGGGCAAAGACTAATAAGAGTTTTGCCAAGAAAATGCACTGGTCATAGCAAACACCCTCTTCCAACAACACAAGAGAAGACTTTATACATGGACATCACCAGATGGTCAACACCGAAATCAGACTGATTATATTCTTTGCAGCCAAAGATGGAGAAGCTCTATACAGTCAACGAAAACAAGACCAGGAGCTAACTGTGGCTCAGACCATGAACTACTTATTACCAAATTCAGATTCAAATTGAAAAAGGAGGGAAAACAGCTAGACCATTCAGGTATGATCTAAATCAAATCCCTTATGATTATAGAAGTAATCAGTGGAAGTGAGAAATAGATTTAAGGGCCTAGATCTGATAGATAGAGTACCTAATGAACTATAGACAGAGGTTCATGACATTGTACAGGAGAGATGGATCAAGACCATCCCCATGGAAAAGAAATGCAAAAAAGCAAAATGGCTGTCTGGGGAGGCCTTACAAATAGCTGTGAAAAGAAGAGAGGCAAAAGCAAAGGAGAAAAGGAAAGATATAAGCATATGAATGCAGAGTTCCAAAGAATAGCAAAAGAGAGAAGAAAGCCTTCTTCAGCGATCAATGCAAAGAAATAGAGGAAAAGAACAGAATGGGAAAGACTAGAGATCTCTTCAAGAAAATGCAAAGATGGGCTCGATAAAGGACAGAAATGGTCTGGACCTAACAGAAGCAGAAGATATTAAGAGGTGGCAAGAATACATGGAAGAACTGTACAAAAAGATCTTCATGACCCAGGTAATCATGATGATGTGATCACTCATCTAGAGCCAGACATCTTGGAATGTGAAGTCAAGGGGACCTTAGAAAGCATCACTACGAACAAAGCTAGTGGAGGTGATGGAATTCCAGTGGAGCTGTTTCAAATCCTGAAAGCTGATGCTGTGAAAGTGCTGCACTCAATATGCCAGCAAATTTGGAAAACTCGGCAGTGGCCATAGGACTGGAAAAGGACAGTTTTCATTCCAAACCCCAAGAAAGGCAATGCCAAAGAATGCTCAAAGTACCGCACAATTGCACTCATCTCACATGCTAGTAAAGTAATGCTCAAAATTCTCCAAGCCAGGCTTCAGCAATACATGAACTGTGAACTCCTTGATGTTCAAGCTGGTTTTAGAAAAGGCAGAGGAACCAGAGATCAAATTGCCAACATATGCTGGATCATGGAAAAAGCAAAAGAGTTCCAGAAAAACATCTACTTCTGCTTTATTGACTATGCCAAAGCCTTTGACTGTGTGGATCACAAGAAACTGTGGAAAATTCTTCAAGAGATGGGAATACCAGACCACCTAACCTGCCTTTTGAGAAATCTGTATGCAGGTCAGGAAGCAACAGTTAGAAGTGGACATGGAACAACAGACTGGTTCCAAATAGGGAAAGGAGTACGTCAAGGCTGTATGCTATCACCATGTTTATTTAACTTATAGGCAGAGTACATCATGAGAAACGCTGGAATAGAAGAAACACAAGCTGGAATCAAGATTGCCGGGAGAAATATCAATAACCTCAGATATGCAGATGATCAACTTAGGGCAGAAAGTGAAGAAAAACTAAAGAGCCTCTTGATGAAAGTGAAAGAGGAACGCGAAAAAGTTGGCTTAAAGCTCAACATTCAGAAAACAAAGATCATGGCATCCAGTCCCATCACTTCATGGGAAACAGATGGAGAAACAGTGGAAACAGTGCCAGACTTTATTTTTTGGGGCTCCAGAATCACTGCAGATGGTGACTGCAGCCATGAAATTAAAAGACACTTAATCCTTGGAAGAAAAGTTATGACCAACCTAGATAGCATATTCAAAAGCAGAGACATTACTTTGCCAACTAAGGTCCGTCTAGTCAAGGCTATGGTTTTTCCTGTGGTCATGTATGAATGTGAGAGTTGGACTGTGAAGAAAGCAGAGCACCGAAGAATTGATGCTTTTGAACTGTGGTGTTGGAGAAGACTCTTGAGAGTCCCTTGGACTGCAAGGAGATCCAAGCAGTCCATTCTGAAGGAGATCAACCCTGGGATTTCTTTGGAAGGAATGATGCTAAAGCTGAAACTCCAGTACTTTGGCCACCTGATGCCAAGAGTTGACTCATTGGAAAAGACTCTGATGCTGGGAGGGATTGGGGCCAGAAGGAGAAGGGGACGATGGAGGATGAGATGGCTGGATGGCTTCACTGACTCGATGAACATGAGTCTGAGTGAACTCTTGGAGATGGTGATGAACAGGGAGGCCTGGAGTGCTGCAATTCATGGCGTCATGAAGAGTCGGACATGACTGAGCGACTGAACTGAACTGAACTGAACTGATGGCTCAGATGGTAAAGAATCTGCCTGTAATGCAGGAGACCATGATTTGATCCCTGGGGCAGGAAGATCCCCTGCAGAAGGGAATAGCTATCCACTCCAGCATTCTTGCCTGAAGAATTCCATGGACAGAGGGGCCTGGCAAGCTACAGTCCATGGGATCACAAAGAGTTGGACACGACTGAACAATGAACACTTTGACACTTCTCATTTTCACAGTCTTCACAATAATACATATCAACTGTGCTATTAATTTGATATTTAACACACATGCCTTTTTCAAAAATAATAATTTGCTCAACTTAAGGCTTCTTCAGTAAGCCATTTGTGATAGTGCCTGCTTTGAAGTTGTCTCTCTCAGCACTGAAATTCCTCCATGAATTTGCATTGAGAAAATGCTGCTGCTGCTGCTAAGTCACTTCAGTCGTGTCTGATCTGTGCCACCCCATAGATGGCAGCCCATGAGGCTCCCCCGTCCCTGGGATTCTCCCCCGTCCCTGGGATTCTCCAGGCAAGAAAACTGGAGTGGGTTGCCATTTCCTTCTCCAATGCATGAAAGTGAAAAGTGAAAGTGAAGTCACTCAGTCGTGTCCGACTCTTACCAAACCCATGGACTGAGGCCCACCAGGCTCCTCCATCCATAGGATTTTCCAGGCAAGAGTGCTGGAGTGGGGGTGCCATTGCCCCCTCCAGAGAAAATGCTATGTGCTAGGAATACTCCATGAGTTATCTCTCTTGTCTTGCTCATTTTTCAGCATTTGTAACTATATCCATTTTAAAAAAGAAAAACATATATCAGATTTGTTAAGAAAAAAAAAAAAAACACCTTCTAAATTAAAGCAGTAATTTTGTAAGGGATAGAGTCAGAAATTGAGCTGTGCTTAATTCCCAAATCCCATTACTGTATATTTTCACACATCCCTTATCATAGGTAAGTCCTTCACTGCACATTTCAGTGATGGGCTGCTACCTGTACATGTCATACATTCTTGTTATATATAGCTAATGGCTCTCACAGTATCATTTACCATGGTAAGTACTCAGCACATTTTTTTTTTTAATTCTTCAGATGGACTGCTTTTGAACAGGAATACTTGCTGTTAGATGCAAAAGAATGTAAAACTTCATTTCATAGAAATGAATCTGACAATATGTTAACTGTGTGTGACTTTTTTCACTCAGCATATTATTTTCAAGGTTCATCTGTGTAACATACAAGGTTCATATATGTTCATCTAAGCATTTGTATGTATACACTAGCACTTCATTCCTTATCATAGGAGAATAATATTTTACATTTCACTGCATAGATATACCACATTCTGTTTATCCATTCATCAGTTGATAGACATTTGTGTTGTTTCACTTTCTGGTTATTATGAAAAATGTGGCTATGAACAATTGCATAGAAGTTTTTGTGTGGACATATATTTTCATTTT
Source organism: Nanger dama (assembly GCA_917880005.1). Classification (NCBI taxonomy): domain Eukaryota; kingdom Metazoa; phylum Chordata; class Mammalia; order Artiodactyla; family Bovidae; genus Nanger; species Nanger dama. The sequence continues at coordinate 42,132,111 of CAKJTW010000008.1, forward strand.
TTCTTTGGTATATATCTAGGGAAAAAGAAAAAGAAAAAATACTTTAGAAAAATAATGGCCAAAAACTCTCCAAATTTGAGGATGCAAACAAAAGAACAAAAAAGCATTTCACTTGCCATCCAGGTCTAAAAAGGTTAACACACTACAGTCACAATAGGACACTCTTTGCCTTTAGAAAGAAGAAACTAAAGACAATAATACAATGCTCTGTGCTTTGGACAGTTAGGCCCCTTAGATAGTTAGGAACATTTCAGGAATAATTTTAATGAACTCAGACTCTTTCTAACTAACACTTGCTAACTAACATCTTCCCAACTAATATCTTCCCATACATAGAAAAACACTTTAATCATTCATTTGAGATAGCTATCCTTTCTGACAAGCAGTAATCCTTACCAAGATGTATGCTTGACTACATGTATTCCCTAGATGAAGAAAAAATCATATATAAGCTAGCCTGTTCCTCTAGGCTACCTCTTTGGAGAAGAGCTATCTGAGAAGCTGTCTTTCAGACTATAGTCCTCAGTAAGGCCATAAATGAAACAACTTGAAACTGATAATTTGGACATTTTCCTTTCAGTTGACAATAAAAAACAGTAACCTACACATCCAACAGTATCAATTAACTCCAAGTAAGATAACTTAAAGTGTTCTACATGTAGACACATCATGTTCAAACTATTCAAAGTCAAAGAGAAAATCTGGAAAGCTGCAAGAGAAAACGTATTCTTCACATCCAAAGAGTCCTCAGAAGCATTAAGAGTATACATCAGAAAACATGGGGCTGGAATGCAATGGTGTGACACAGCTAAAATGCTGAAAGAAAGAGTATCAATAAAGAATTCTATATCCAGTAAAACCTAGGCAAATCTGCAAAGACAAAAAGAAGATTAGTGATTGCCAGGGACTGAGAGGTGTGGAGGGAATTGCTAATAAGTACAAAGTTTTCTAGATAGTAGTAACTATCTAATTTTAGAATATGTTTCATCACCCTATCAAGAAAACCTTGTACTTATTAGCAATTCCCTCCACACGTCTCAGTCCCTGGCAAGTTACACAATTATGTGGATATACTAAAATCCAATGACTTGTGTGCTTTAAAAGGTACATAATTCTATGATATACCCATTATATATCAATAAAGTTGTTAAAAACAAAAACAGGATTCAGTGCATGGTAAATGCTGTATCAGGGATAGTCATCACTGTTACTATTTTTCATTATTTTTATTATTTCTATTTTTAAAATCATGGATCTTTCTGGTTACTATGTGCAGAATGGGTTGCTTGGAGGCAACTGGGTAAAAAATAACTTTGTAGTACATTGATGAGGTGACTGTGAAGATTAAGGGAAGTGGCAGGATTCAGGATACAATTTGAGGTAGAACACATCTTGTGTGAAAGAAAGAACTGTTCCTAGATAGGATGTCTGAGTGACTGGATGCACGCAATAACCCTTAGTGAACAAACCCCCTCAGTAAATGCAGCTGCTTTCAAAAGAGCTTTTTGAGCATAGAGACTATTTTCTTTTCTTGCCTTGAAGACAGTATTTCTTTAAGCAGATAGTTCTAAAGATTTTTCTGTAGCAAGTCTTGAGGACATCCACAATGATGAAATACAACCTGAAGGAGAGGATCCAGTTTGGACTCATGATCCAAAGAATGGGTGCTTTGCTTCTTGGTTCAGCAAATATTGATCGATTATCCCTTGAAATTCAAGTAAAGTGTCAAAGTGAGTAAGTTCTTGATTCATGCTGCAATAAGCAAGGAAACATTAAGTCCTCAATTGGTAAGGCGGGGCTGCCAAAAAGCATGGGATTCTAGGCCACTTCCTGTCACTCATTAATCTCAGGCATGGTATTGAAAGTCTTCAGTGGTTTCCATGCAGAGCTCTAATTTAGCTAAAGTGGGCTGGTCAGGTAATTATTAAGACCACAGAGGTCTTATCCTCAGCTATAATAATTCTCAGGGGAAAATGTCTAAATTGGACTATTATGGAGAGTTGATTAATTCTGAAAATAATACATTGAAAAAGCCCCCTACCAAATTAGGCATTCAAAATAAAGTCCTTCTGTACTGGGACTCTTGAAGATAATATTAACATTTAATGAGTGCTAGTAACATTCTAAAAGTGCACAGACTACTTTAAATGCATTGTTTCATTTACTCTTAATAATTCCATGTGGTAGATACCATTACTGCCCATATTTTGAGAGACCTAACTTTATACCTATTAAGTACTAGAGCTGGGATTGAAATTCAGAGTAGGCAGAAGACACATTGTTAAAGATAATCACTGTTTTTCTTAGCCTAATGTGAAGATATTCAAGATGATGACATGCTGAGCCCCTTCATGTCTTTTGACCAACTTTAATAATCCCTTCAACTGGTATTTGTTGTTGTTTAGTTGCTAAGTTATGTCCAACTCATTTGCAACCCCATGGACTGTAGCCTGCCAGGCTCCTCTGTCTATGGGATTTCCCATGCAAGAATACTGGAATGTATTGCCATATCCTTCTCCAGGGGATGTTACTGACCCAGGAATTGAACCCAAGCCTCCTGCATTGGCAGGTGGATTCTTTACCAATGAGCCACCAAGGAAGCATTAGACTGCTATTTATTAATAGCTTAATATGTGTCAGGTATTTCATCAATTAAGAAACATGAACACAGTGTCCAACAAAATGTCAAGCAATGAAAAAATTTTTTTAAATATATGCTTAGCTCTCTGTTAAGCATTTTAAGTGGGAAATGCAAAGGTCATATACGATTTAGCACTAAAATATTTTTGAAACTAGAGAAGTAGCCAACCAATCTTACAGAATACAATCCAAGGCAGCATTTAATTATATGCTCTACTGTGTAATCTATAAAATGTACACTGTGAGTATTAAGAAAATAAAACTAGTTATGAATGAATTTCATACACCTTCAGAGATTGGTATGATTATAAAGCTCTCCATTTTAGTAAATGCCTTGACTGGCAGTAAAGAAATTTGATAGAAAGGAGGAATCATTTTTTACATTAAGAACAATTATATGGTCTATAGGATTCATATAGGAATCTCAAAAACTGTTTATGTCTCCTTTGAATTGCAGAATTATGGAATAGTAAGGTAATTCATAAGATAGCAAACAACCTTTAAATATGAGAAAAGGAAGATATAAAGAATCTATCTCTAAAGGCATGCATGACTGTCCCAAAACTAGCAATAGAGGGGAAAAAAGAGAAGTAGAGAAAACATTCTCACTTACTTGTATTTACTAATAGGAACACTATAATAATACAGCACTTTTTAATTGTCTGTAACTAGAAGCTGGACATTTTTTTGTCTTTAAAGTTATGGTAAGAAATATCAGTGCACTTAGGGAGCTCAGCTGGGTGCTCTGTGATGACCTAGAAGGGTGGGATTAGGAGGTAGGAGAAAGGCTCAAGAGGGAGGGGATATATGTCATGCATAGCTGACTAACTTTGAAAAAAAAATAAAAATTTTTGCAAGGAAAAAAATAAGTGTAGTGAAAATCCAGTCATCTGGATCCATAATGGTTTGCCCTAACTTTAATATTATCCTATTATACCTATGATATGTTAATCCAATGTGATAGCATCCTTACACACATATATATATATTATATTCCATGTCCCCTCTTATAACATCCCACATTACTCACTGTCCCCTCTAGATAAAGCCCAGTCAACTACTTGAAGTTTGCCCTATATTTCCACTCTCCTTGCTAGATTGCTCTCTTCTTTGAACTCATGTGACATATTCTGCTTAAGCGTTATGATATAACCACTTTATTATTCCCTTGAACTAATCTGATTTTCCATACAGAAAAAAGAAGCAAGTCTGTATCTTATACCTCTCAGGAATTTCTGGTGTAGCCCAGTAAAAATGTGGACACAGGATAGATGGGCAATGATAGGACAGATAATTTATGTTCCAACTAACAGGCTACCCTGTTCAATTGACTTCTTACAACCACAGATAAATAGTTGCTGAGGAAATAAAAATTGAGATATTGAGGTGATATGCTGGAAATCTCACAAGTATCAAATAGCATGAATTCTGCTCCCCCACCCCCACCCCCAACCCAAGCCTGATGTGATTAGGTTGGTTACATGATTGCCTAGTACTTTTCTATTTCCTCTTCATGGAATAAATCTATTAGCAATTATTTGTTGTTTTTCTTTCTTCCCTAATAAGTCTATGAACACCATAGGAGTAAGACTCTGGTTAACATGAGTGCTTTCTCGAGTCTCCATGTAGAGACACAAACTAACTATGTGTGGAAGAAAGGGAAGAGGCAAGACAGAAGAAGTGGGATTGTTGAGAAACATCAGACTAGAATGAGAGTCAAAACCAGGGTTTGGGACTTGGCTTGTATTCCAGTGGTTAAAGATCAAATTTCCAATGCAGGGGATATGAGTTTTATCCCTGCTTCTGGAAGATTCCACATGCCTTGGAACAACTAAGCCTGGGTACCACAACTACTGAAGCCCATGAGCCACAATACTGAGGCCTGTGCTCCCTAGGGCTCATGTGAAGTGACGTGAAGTCACTCAGTCGTGTCTGACTCTTTGCAACCCCATGGACTGTAGCCTACTATGCTCTTCTGTCCATGGGATTTTCCAGGCAAGAGTACTAGAGTGGGTTCCCATGTCCTTCTCTATTTAGGGCCCATACTCCACAACAAAGAGTAGCCCCTGCTCACCACAACTAGAGAAAGCCGATGCAGTGATGAAGACCCAGTGTGTCATAATTAATTAATGAAATTTTGAAAAAACATCTGGTTTTTAATTTCTTCTCCACTTGACCTGCCTCTTAAGAAACTTGTAATGCAGGTCAGGAAGCAACAGTTAAAACTGGACATGGAACAACAGACTGGTTCCAAATAGGAAAAGGAGTACATCAAGGCTGTATATTGTCACCCTGCTTATTTAACTTATATGCAGAGTACATCATGAGAAACGCTAGGCTGGATGAAGCACAAGCTGGAATCAAGACTGCTGGGAGAAATAGTAATAACCTCAGATATGCAGATGACAACACCCTTATGGCAAAAAGTGAAGAAGAACTAAAGAGCCTCTTGATGAAAGTGAAAGAGGAGAGTGAAAAAGTTGGCTTAAAGCTCAACATTCAGAAAACGAAGATCATGGCATCTGGTCCCATCACTTCATGAGAAATAGATGGGGAAACAGTGGCTGACTTTATTTTTCTGGGCTCCAAGATCACTGCAGATGGTGACTGCAGCCATGAAATTAAAAGACACTTGCTCCTTGGAAGAAAACTATGACCAACCTAGACAGCATATTAAAAGCAGAGACAGTAGTCTCAAGACTCCTCCTTCTATACAGCACCATTGATAAAACATCTAAATTAAAGATGAAAAGTTTTTCCACAGTGAGGGACACCCAGAGAGGTTCACAGAGTTACATGGAGAAGAGAAGGAGGAGGAGGGAGTTAGAGGTGACCCAAATGAGATGAGGTGGAATCAATAGAGGAGAGAGCAAGCTAGCCAGTAAATCACTTCCTTATGTGCACTCCACAACTGGAACGCTCAGAGATGTTCACAGAGTTATACAGAGACAAGAATAGGGAGGAAGGAGACAGAGGTGGCCAGGAGGATAAAAGGGGGAATCAAAAGGAGAGAGACAGATCCAGCCAGTAATCAGTTCTTTAAGTGTTCTCCAAAGTCTGGAACACACAGAAATTCACAGAATTGGGTAGAGAAGAGAGGGGGTAGGGAGGAGACACAGGCGACCTGGTGGGGAAAAAGGAGAGTCCAAAGGGGGAAAGAGCAGTCAAGCCAGTAATCTCACTCCCAAGTAAAAATGGGTACTGAAGATTGGGTTCTTAAATGTACAGAATTGATAACAAATACCAAAAAGCAAAGATTAAAAATCTAGAGTAGAGTTTGGAATTTCAAAAATACAATATTAAAGAAAAGAAGAAAAAAAGAAAGAGAAAAAAACACAAAGTCACAAAATTATAAATAAATATATATATATATATATCTTTGAAGTTTGCTTTTAAAAAATAGGGTTGTGTTTTTTGTTTGTTTGTTTGTTTGTTTTTGCAAAGTAATAGTAGGTTTTTGCTTTGGCTCCATCCCTTCATTCTTTCTGGAGTTATTTCTCCACTGATCTCCAGTAGCATAGTGGGCACCTACTGACCTGGGGAATTCCTCTTTCAGTATCCTATCATCTTGCCTTTTCATACGGTTCATGGGGTTCTCAAGGCAAGAATATTGAAGTGGTTTGCCATTCCCTTTGGACCACATTCTGTCAGACCTCTCCACCATGACCCATAAAATTAAAAGATGCTTACTCCTTAGAAGAAAAGTTATGACCAACCTAGACAGTATATTCAAAAGCAGAGACATTACTTTGCCAACAAAGGTCCGTCTAGTCAGGCCTATGGTTTTTCCTGTGGTCATGTATGGATGTGAGAGTTGGACTGTGAAGAAAGCAGAGCGCCGAAGAATTGATGCTTTTGAACTGTGGTGTTGGAGAAGACTCTTGAGAGTCCCTTGCACTGCAAGGAGATCCAACCAGTCCATTCTAAAGGAGATCAACCCTGGGATTTCTTTGGAAGGAATGATGCTAAAGCTGAAACTCCAGTACTTTGGCCACCTCATGCAAAGTGTTGACTCATTGGAAAACACTCTGATGCTGAGAGGGATTGGGGGCAGGAGGAGAAGGGGACGACAGAGGATGAGATGGCTGGATGGCATCACAGACTCGATGGACGTGAGTCTGAGTGAACTCCAGGAGTTGGTGATGAACAGGGAGGCCTGACATGTTGCAATTCATGGGGTCACAAAGAGTCAGACACGACTGAGCGACTGAACTGAACTGAACTGAAATTAAAGGAGTAATAGAGGACTTAAAATTAAAAAAAAAAAAAAAAAAGAATGATCGTAAAAATATATCTAGGACTTTCTCTGGTGTTGTTGTGGGTATTGTGGGGTCAGTTCATTTTCAGATAGTTCCTTGGTCCGGCTGATACTTCTCAAGATCCATAGGCCCCTTCCTATGTAATTGGTACTAACTACAGGATTTTAATCTATTGTACCTGTCACTTCCAAGGTGGTTCCCTCTGTTTTAGCTTCTTCTGTTTGCTGGTCTCTTCAGTGTCTGATTTCTACCCTGACACAAAGGGAGCAGTGGTGGACACTTTTAGGCTCACTTGTTCAGTCGCACTGTGGGGAGGGAGGGGCGCTGCAAACAAATAACACTGGTGTGTGCGTGCAGTGCCTCAGCCACACTGGGCCTGCCCCCACTCACGGCACGTGTGCCCTCCCTGCCTACACTGCTCAGGATCTAGGTTGCTCCACCAGGAACCGTCTGAGGCCAGCCCAGGGCTGCATGCACCTCCCAGGTCTAAGCCACTCAGGTTCAGGCATTCGGGTAGTCCTCAAAGGCACAGACTCATTTGGACCTGTGTTTTGTGCCCTTCCCAGGTCTGAGCAGCTCAGGTGATGAGGTGTTTGGCAAGCACAGTCACTGTGACTTATCACCTCCCTCGTCCCTGCCACTTGGTTTTCTGGGTGTGCACCTTCTCAGGCGGATGTTGACCATCCAGAACCCCAAGAAGTCTTAGTTAGCAAATAAGCATGCTTACAGTTTTGTAGATAATGTCTCTCTGGGGCTGCAATTGCCCCCTTCCAGCTCTGGCTGCCAGTCACCGGTCAGGGATGGTCTGCAGCTGGCTATCTCTGTTCAGTCCTTTGTTCTGTGCATGGGCCTGGTGGTATCTTAGGTTAGGGCTGGCTTTTCGCATGGTAGTTATCCCAGTTTGGTTTGCTAGCCCAAGTTAGTTCACTCAGGTTGCACTTGGGGCATTCAGACCAGATCCTTACTCTAAGCAATGCAGCCCGTGCCTCCCTGCCCAGCCCCGCTTGCTAGTGGCAGGTGCAGGCATCTGCAGTGCTTCTCCACTGGGGGAGTTACCGTTGGGCTCGAAATCTGTGGGTTTTACTTATTTATTTATTTTTCCTCCCTGTTATGTTGCCCTCTGTGCTTCCAAGGCTCATCACAGACTTGGCAGTGAGTGTTTCCTGGTGATTGGAAACTTCTCTCTTTTTAAGACTCCCTTCCTGGGATGGAGCTCCATCCCTACCTCTTTGTCTCTTTTTTTGTCTGTTATGTTTTTTCCTACCTCATTTCGAAGACAATGGGCTGCTTTTAAAAATCTACAAGCAATAAATGCTGGAGAGGGTGTGGAGAAAAGGGAACCCTCTTACACTGTTGGTGGGAATGCAAACTCATACAGCCACTATGGAGAACAATGTGGAGATTCCCTAAAATACTGGGAATAAAACTGCCTTATGACCCAGCAATCCCACTGCTGGGCATACACACCTAAGAAACCAGAATTGAAAGAGACACGTGTACCCCAATGTTCATCACAACACTGTTTATAATAGCCAGGACATGGAAGCAACCTAGATGTCCATCAGCAGATGAATGGATAAGAAAGCTGTGGTACATAGACACAATAGAGTATTATCCATTAAAAAGAATACATTTGAATCAGTTCTAATGAGGTGGATGAAACTGGAGCCGATTATACAGAGTGAAATAAGTCATAAAGAAAAATACCAATACAGTATACTAATGCATATATATGGAATTTAGAAAGTTGGTAACGATAACCCTTATGAAAGACAGCAAAAGAGACACAGATATATAGAACAGTCTTTTGGACTTTGTGGGAGAGGGCGAGGGTGGGATGATTTGGGGCAATGGCATTGAAACATGTATAATATCATATATGAAACAAATTGCCAGTCCAGGTTCAATGCATGATACTGGATGCTTGGGGCTGGTGCATTGGGACGACCCAGAGGGATGGTACAGGGAGGGAGGAGAAAGGGGGGTTCAAGATGGGGGAACACGTGTATACCTGTGGCAGATTCATGTTGATGTATGGCAAAACCAATACAATATTGTAAAGTAATTAACCTTCAATTAAAGTAAATACATTTATATTAAAGAAGAGACATTACTTTGTCAACAAAGGTCCATCTAGTCAAGGCTATGGTCTTTCCAGTGGTCATGTATGGATGTGAGAGTTGGACTATAAAGAAAACTGAGTGCAGAAGAATTGTTTTTGAACTGTGGTGCTGGAGAGGACTCTTGAGAGTCCCTTGGACTGCCAAGAGATCCAACCAGTCCATCTTAAGGGAGATCAGTCCTGGGTGTTCATTGGAAGGACTGACCCTGAAGCTGAAACTCCAATACTTTGGCCACCTGATGCGAAGAGCTGACCTATTGGAAAAGACTCTGATGCTGGGAAAGACTGAGGGTGGGAGGAGAAGGGGATGACAGAGAATGAGATGGTTGGATGGCATCACTGACTCAATGGACATGGGTTTGGGTAAATTCTGGGAGTTGGTGATAGACAGGGAGGCCTGGTGTGCTGTGGTTCATGGGGTCACAAAGAATCGGACACGACTGAGCAACTGAACTGAACTGAACTATCTGGCATGCATTTAGGCATATTCAATTAGACTCCTTATTGGGCAGTGGGGAAGAACAATAAGTGAAAAGATGAGAGAGAACAGAAGAGTGTGATTCCATACATCATTCCCCTCAGTGGGGACTTAAAGTGACTGTTCCTCAGAAGGTCCCCTCCTCACCTGACTGCACCTTCCCTCTTGAGTTAGCATCTTATAAAGTTGTGTGTGATTCATCTTAAACACATACTGCACTTTCTTCCATATAACACAACCCTGAAAATACTTCGTATTCATGCAAATAAAGAGGTTCTGTCACTGGAGGTGACATTGGAAAATAAGCACCTCTTCTTTCTGGAGGAAAACTGGAAGAAGTCCTGGTTGGACTTTTCAGATTTTGTGCCACCTGCATAGGCATTTTCAAGGATGGTTTTAACGAGACTACTTTTGCCTCACATACTGACTTGAGACCCTAACTCTTCTCTGAGATGAGACCTGCCTGCCTTGTTAGCCTTCATTGAACCCCTAGTTCTACTAAACTTTCCTTTTACATAACGCCTTGAAATTATATAATTCTAGGACAGAATCTTCTTCTATTTCCTTTCTTTTTCTTCTCTATGACTCATAAAATACTTGTGCATCTAAACAGAAATCACCCTTTCATTTAGAATACCTGTAACATACTGTAGGCTAAGTTCAAATCTGACCCACAAATAAAAACCTTTTGCACACCTTAGAGAACTGCACAAAATGTTCTGTAGAATCAGTAGGACTGCAATGCACTCAGTATTTAGCTGGCCTTGGATAAAGGGTACTTATCTTAGAAAGCAGAGATTCTCTCCTATTAAAGCTATAAGGTTAAGTAATTGCTACATGGGAAAGGATTTGCTTTCCTCAGAAATTGAGACTTGGTTTTCAAACCCAACCCTTCTGTGACCTTGGAACATTTACTACCTAACCCTCATCTTTGAATTCAATGTCCTCATCAAATTAGAGAAAAGTCAAAGCAAGTAATATATATGGTTGTCTCCATTCTTGGCAAGGTGACTCTCTACTCTAGCTACCTCAAGTGAGTATATTAAAGTCAAACAATATGTCAATATCAAGACAAGCTTACCAGACCATTTAAGACTCTCCCATAGGGAAATTATGGTGTCACCACTATCTGTAACTATGGTCCTGGTATGAAAAGGAAGTAATATAAGACAGAAAAGGCCAATTTGTGTTTGTCATGTATTTCAAATCTAAGAAAAATTACCAAAATAACTCCTGGGGCTAATTTTAACTATATAGTGAAAAATAAATGCTCATTGTGTTGGCTTTGGGAGTATGTCCAGGTTAACTAACAATATATTTCACAATCCCAAATACCCTTCTGAAGTTTTACTTTTAAAGATATATTTTTCTGGGCTGTGGATCTTCTAAGTTCCACTGTTAGAAGGCAAACCCTATTGGCAGGACAACCCCTTTCTTACTTAAAGGCTGGACATGAAAGTCACACTTCACTTATCCCCTAATTCACAAGGTTGCCTCCCACACTTGGGTCTCTAGATATGATAGATGAATGCTTCATATGGCTCTGCCAAAGAGACTACCCACTCTGCCAAATGTCTGTGATCTAAAACCTCACAGAAGAGAAAGCCTCTTCATTCTATTTGCTGAGAAACACTTCAGTTCTGGAAATTTAAGAAGTATAAGAATTCAGTCAAGACCCTAGAGCACAGCCACAGTTGGATGGAGAACAGGAGAGTATTTCTACCTTAGTTATGACTTTAAAAGAATCAATAAAAACAAAGGCATGCATGAGATTGCATCCAACTCAGAGGAAACAGAGTTGCATTGGGAATCATGGCCAACACAGGCAAAGGGTGATAGCCTTTCATGTGAATATACCCACATTAATCCACACACAACAGGTAGACTTAACTTACCAACTCCTTCCCATGGTAGTCCCTCATGACATATCAGTTCTCACCCTCTCATTTACATTTGGGCTGTGGCACAGCATAAAAAAAAAAAATTAATGCATAGGCACAAAACTAGTTTTAGTGGTAAAAAATGGAATAGAATTCTATCTTTCCTGTATACAACTTTGTCGGTAGCTATGTGTGTAATGGTGTCTTAAATTATCCTGATTTCCTCCATAAACCTTTTTTTTTTTCCAGAAACATGTCAAATTGTGAGCAATGACAAGAGTCGTAGGAGTCATTCATTTCATTCTCAGGACAGACAAAGAAAGAGATATCTAAATTAAAAAAAAAAAAAAAAAACAAACCTTAGAATTATTTGGTATTTCCACCAGGAGCAGATATCCATGCTGATTTATGTCAGTTCCCTTCCCACAGTCATGTCTCCCATTTATAATTGCTAAATAAGCCAGATTCGTGTCCAACTCTTTGCGACCCATGAATTGTAGCACGCCAGGCCTCCCTGTTCATCACCATCTCTCGGAGTTCACTCAGACTCACATCCGTCAAGTCCGTGATGCCATCCAGCCATCTCATCCTCTGTCATCCCTTTCTCTTCCATCCCCCAATCCCTCCCAGCATCAGAGTCTTTTCCAATGAATCAACTCTTCGCATGAGGTGGCCAAAGTACTGAAGTTTCAGCTTTAGCATCATTCCTTCCAAAGAAATCCCAGGGTTGCTCTCCTTCAGAATGGACTGGTTGGATCTCCTTGCAGTATAAGGGACTCTCAAGAGTCTTCTCCAACACCACAGTTCAAAAGGATCAATTCTTCGGCGCTCAGCCTTCTTCACAGTCCAACTCTCACATCCATACATGACCACAGGAAAAACCATAGCCTTGACTAGACGGACCTTAGTCAGCAAAGTAATGTCTCTGCTTTTGAATATGTTATCTAGGTTGGTCAAAACTTTTCTTCCAAGGAGTAAGTGTCTTATAATTTCATGGCTGCAGTCACCATCTGCAGTGATTTTGGAGCCCACAAAAAATAAAGTGTGACACTGTTTCCACTGTTTCTCCATCTATTTCCCATGAAGTGATGGGACCAGATGCCATGATCTTTGTTTTCTGAATATTGAGCTTTAAGCCAACTGTTTCACTCTCCATTTTCACTTTCATCAAGAGGCTTTTTAGCTCCTCTACGCTTTCTGCCATAAGGGTGGTGTCATCTGCATATCTGAGGTTATTGATATTTCTCCCGGCAATCTTGATTCCAGCTTGTGCTTCTTTCCATCCAGCGTTTCTCATGATGTACTCTGCATATAGGTTAAATAAGCAGGGTGATAATATACAGCCTTGACGTACTCCTTTTCCTATTTGGAACCAGTCTGTTGTTCCATGTCCAGTTCTAACTGTTGCTTCCTGACCTGCATACAGATTTCTCAAGAGGCAGGTCAGGTGATCTGGTATTGCCATCTCTTTCAGAATTTTCCACAGTTTATTGTGAACCATAGTCAAAGGTTTTGGCATAGTCAATAAAACAGAAATAGATGTTTTTCTGGAACTCTCCTGCTTTTTCCATGATCCAGCAGATGTTGGCAATTTGATCTCTGGTTCCTCTGCCTTTTCTAAAACCAGCTTGAACATCTGGAAGTTCACAATTTATGTATTGCTGAAACCTGGCTTGGAGAATTTTGATCATTACTTTACTAGCATGTGAGATGAGTGCAATTGTGCAGTAGCTTGAGCATTCTTTGGCATTGCCTTTCTTTGGGATTGGAATGAAAACTGACCTTTTCCAGTCCTGTGGCCACTGCTGAGTTTTCCAAAGTTGCTGGCATATTGAGTGCAGCACTTTCACAGCATCAGCTTTCAGGATTTGAAACAGCTCAACTGGAATTCCATCACCTCCACTAGCTTTGTTCATAGTGATGCTTTCTAAGGCCCACTTGACTTCACATTCCAGGATGTCTGGCTCTAAATGAGTGATCACATCATCATGATTACCTGGGTCATGAAGATCTTTTTGTACAGTTCTTCCATGTATTCTTGCCATCTGTTCTTAATATCGTCTGCTTCTGTTAGGTCCAGACCATTTCTGTCCTTTATTGAGCCCATCTTTGCATGAAATGTTCCCTTGATATCTCTAATTTTCTTGAAGCGATCTCTAGTCTTTCCCATTCTGTTCTTTTCCTCTATTTCTTTGCACTGATCGCTGAAGAAGGCTTTCTTCTCTCTTCTTGCTATTCTTTGGAACTCTGCATTCAGATGCTTATATCTTTCCTTTTCTCCTTTGCTTTTTGCCTCTCTTCTTTTCACAGCTATTTGTAAGGCCTCCCCAGACATCCATTTTGCTTTATTGCATTTCTTTTCCATGGGGATGGTCTTGATCCCTGTCTCCCGTACAATGTCACGAACCTCATTCCATAGTTCATCAGGCACTCTATCAGATCTAGGCCCTTAAATCTATTTCTCACTTCCACTGTATAATCATAAGGGATTTGATTTAGGTCATATCTGAATGATCTAGCGGTTTTCCCTACTTTCTTCAATTTGAGTCTGAATTTGGCAATGAGGAGTTCATGATCTGAGCCACAGTCAGCTCCTGGTCTTGTTTTTGTTGACTGTATAGAGCTTCTCCATCTTTGGCTGCAAAGAATATAATCAATCTGATTTCGGTGTTGACCATCTGGTGATGCCCATGTGTTGAGTCTTCTCTCGTATTGTTGGAAGAGGGTATTTGCTATGACCAGTGCATTTTCTTGGCAAAACTCTATTAGTCTTTGCCCTGCTTTATTCCACATTCCAAGGCCAAATTTGCCTGTTACTACAGGTGTTTCTTGACTTCCTACTTTTGCATTCCAGTCTCCTATAATAAAAAGGACATCCTTTTTGGGTGTTAGTTCTAAAAGGGCTTGTAGGTCTTCATAGAACCGTTCAACTTCGGCTTCTTCAGCATTACTGGTTGGGGGCACAGACTTAGATTATTGTGATATTGAACAGTTTGCCATGGAAACAAGCAGAGATCATTCTGTAGTTTTTGAGACTGCATCCAAGGACTGCATTTTGGACTCTTTTGTTGACCATGATGGCTACTCCATTTCTTCTGAGGGATTCCTGCCCACAGTTGTAGATATAATGGTCATCTGAGTTAAATTCACCCATTCCAGTCCACTTTAGTTCACTGATTCCTAGAATGTTGACATTCAGCCTTGCCATCTCTTGTTTGACCACTTCCAGTTAGCCTTGATTCATGGACCTGACATTCCAGGTTCCTATGTCATATTGCTCTTAGCAACATCGGATCTTGCTTCTATCACCAGTCACATGCACAGCCTGGTATTGTTTTTGCTTTGGCTCCATCCCTTCATTCTTTCTGGAGTTATTTCTCCACTGATCTCCAGTAGCATATTGGGTACCCACTGACCTGGGGAGTTCCTCTTTCAATATCCTATCATTTTGCCTTTTCATGCTGTTCATGGGGTTCTCAAGGCAAGAATATTGAAGTGGCTTGCCATTCCCTTCTCCAGTGGACCACGTTCTGTCAGACCTCTCCACCATGACCTGTCTATCTTGGGTTGCCCTCAGACATGGCTTGGTTTCATTGAGTTAGACAAGGCTGCGGTCCTAGTGTGATTAGATTGACTAGTTTTCTGTGAGTATAGTTTCAGTGTGTCTGCCCTCTGATGCCCTCTTGCAACACCTACCATCTTACTTGGGTTTTTCTTACCTTGAGTGTGGGGTATCTTTTCACGGCTGCCCCAGCAAAGCATAGCTGCTGTTTCTTACCTTGAACAAGGGGTATCTCCTTACCGCTGCCTTCCTGACCTTCAGTGTGGGATAGTTCCTCTAGGCCCTCCTGCTCCTTCCGCAGCCACCACTTCTCGGGTTGATCCCCCGGCCGCCAGCCCTGGCCTCGGGCATGGGTGGCTCCTCCCAGCTGCTGCCCCTGGCCTTGGGCTCACAGTGTCTCCTCAGAGTCACCGCCCCTGGCCTCGAGCGTGAGGTGGCTTCTTCCGGCTGCCCCTGACCTCGGACACTGACGCAGGGTGTCTCTCCAGTCCGCCCCTGACCTCTGACACGGGGTTGTCTCCTCCTGGACGCCGCCCCTGACCTCGGACGCGGGGTGCCTCCCTCCCTGCTGTCACTGACCTAGGATGCGGGGTAGCTCCTCCTCGGCCATTCCTGCACTGTCGCAGCCTGGTACTCTAGGCTGCTGCCCCGACCTCAGAAGTGGGGTAGCCCCTCTCCGCTGCGCTTGAGAGTGCTGGCCTGGCTCTCGCTGCCATTGGCGCTTATGCGCTGGCCTGCCTCTCGCAACTGTCTGCTTCAGCACAGAGTCTATAAAATCAGGGCCAGAGGAGGTGTGTGGCATACTGCATAAAGGCACTAATTCAGGATCAGCTTGTAGAGGTATGGATAGAGCTCACAGTATGCTTGCCATGGAACCTTGAGGATCTTAGTTTTTCCTCTTTGAATATGTTCCCTGATCATCAAATGGGGGAAACTAGATTTCTCATGTTCCTCTCATGGATAAGTCAAAAACCATATGAAATCACAGATAGACTTATTAAAAACCTTTTCATGATCCTCACTTTGAGAATAAAGGGAAAAAGATATAATATCAGGCAAGTGCTTAAAGAAATTACAAGGAAATCCGAGGCCCAGAGAAATGGACTTTAGTTCCGATATTTCCATCAGCTTGCTCACACTGCTCCTTTGGAAACTCTATCCATAAAATCAGAGGCTGAATGGTCTTTTATGTCTCCCTCAGTTCTATTTCTGGGTTATTGAATCTCTGCACCATTATTAAGAATACTGTCACTGTAGCTTTGAATTTAAATATACTTATATCAGTCCAAGGAGCGGTGGCTGTGCAGGCGCAGGGGCCCAAGAGGAGCTAGTCCACGTTCAAGGTCAAGAGGGGTGGCAGTGAAGAGATACCCCTCATCCAAGGTAAGGAGCACTGGCAGCGCTTTGCTGGAGCAGCCATGAAAAGATACCCCACGTCCAAGGTAAGAGAAACCCAAGTAAGATGGTAGGTGTTGCAAGAGGGCATCAGAGGGCAGACACACTGAAACCATACTCACAGAAAACTAGTCAATCTAATCACACTAGGCCCATAGCTTTGTCTAACTCAATGAAACTAAGCCATGCCCTGTGGGGCCACACAAGACAAGGAGGTCGTGGTGGAGAGGTCTGACAGAATGTGGTCCACTGAAGGCAAACCACTTCAGTATTCTTGCCTTGAAAACCCCATGAACAGTATGAAAAGGGAAAATGATAGCCTACTGTAAGAGGAACTCCCCAGGTCGGTAGGTGCCCAATATGCTACTGGAGATCAGTGGAGAAATAACTCCAGAAAGAATGAAGGGATGGAGCCAAAGCAAAAACAATACCCAGTTGTAGATGTGACTGGTGATAGAAGCAAGGTCCAATGCTATAAAGAGCAATATTGCATAGGAACCTGGAATGTCAGGCCCATGAATCAAAACAAATTGGAAGTGGTCAAACAGGAGATGGCAAGAGTGAACGTCAACATCCTAGGAATCAGCAAACTAAAATGGACTGGAATGGGTGAATTTAACTCAGATGACCATTATATCTACAACTGTGGGCAGGAATCCCTCAGAAGAAATGGAGTAGCCATCATGGTCAACAAAAGAGTCCAAAATGCAGTCCTTGGATGCAGTCTCAAAAACTACAGAATGATCTCTGCTCGTTTCCAAGGCAAACCATTCAATATCACAGTAATCCAAGTCTATGCCCAAATCAGTAATGCTGAAGAAGCCGAAGTTGAACGGTTCTATGAAGACCTACAAGCCCTTTTAGAACTAACACCCAAAAAAGATGTCCTTTTCATTAGAAGGGACTGGAATGCAAAAGTAGGAAGTCAAAAAACACCTGGAATAACAGGCAAATTTGGCCTTGGAATGCGGAATAACGTAGGGTAAAGGCTAATAGAGTTAGCCAAGAGAACACACTGCTCATAGCAAACACCCTCTTCCAACAATATGAGAGAAGACTCAACACATGGACATCACCAGATGGTCAACACTGTAATCAGACTGATTATATTCTTTGCAGCCAAAGATGGAGAAGCTCTATACAGTCCAGAGCTGACTGTGGCTCAGATCATGAACTCCTTATTGCCAAATTCAGACTGAAATTGATGAAACTAGGGAAAACCACTAGACCATTCAGGTATGATCTAAATCAAATCCCTTATGATTATACAGTGGAAGTGAGAAATAGATTTAAGGGACTAGATCTGATAGATAGTTGCCTGATGAACTATGGACTGAGGTCCATGATATTGTACAGGAGACAGGGATCAAGACCATCCCCATGGAAAAGAAATGCATAAAAGCAAAATGGCTCTCTGGAGAGGTCTTATAAATAGCTTTGAAAAGAGAAGCAAAAAGCAAAGGAGAAAAGGAAAGATATAAGCATCTGAATGCAGAGCTCCAAAGAAGAGCAAGAAAAATAAGAAAGCCTTCTTCAGTGATCAATGCAAAGAAATAGAGGGAAAAAAACAGAATGGGAAAGACTAGAGATCGCTTCAAGAAAATCAGAGATACCAAAGGAACATTTCATGCAAAGATGGGCTTGATTAAGAACAGAAATGGTATGGACCTAACAGAAGCAGAAGATATTAAGAACAGATGGCAAGAATACATGGAAGAACTATGCAAAAAAGATCTTCACTACCCGGATAATCATGATGGTGTGATCACTCACCTAGAGCCAGACATACTGGAATGTGAAGTCAAGTGGGCCTTAGAAAGCATCACTATGAACAAAGCTAGTGGAAGTGATGTAACTCCAGTTGAGCTGTTTCAAATCCTGAAAGCTGATGCTGTGAAAGTGCTGCACTCAATATGCCAGCAACTTTGGAAAACTCAGCAGTGGCCACAGGACTGGAAAAGGTCAGTTTTCATTCCAATCCCAAAGAAAGGCAATGCCAAAGAATGCTCAAGCTACTGCACAATTGCACTCATCTCACATGCTAGTAAAGTAATGATCAAAATTCTCCAAGCCAGGCTTCAGCAATACATGGACCATGAACTTCCAGATGTTCAAGCTAGTTTTAGAAAAAGCAGAGGAACCAGCGATCAAATTGCCAACATCCTCTGGGTCATCGAAAAAGCAAGAGAGTTCCAGAAAAACATCTATTTCTGTTTTATTGACTATGTCAAAGCCTTTGACTGTGTGGATCATAATAAACTGTGGAAAATTCTTCAAGAGATGTACCAGACCACCTAACCTGCCTCTTGAGAAATCTGTATGCAGGTCAGGAAGCAACAGTTAGAACTGGACATGGAGGAAACAGAAAGATGGTGGAGGAATAGGATGGGGAGAACACTTTCTCCCTCACTGCTTCATCAAAACAACATTTCAACACTGAGTAAATCCTACAAAACAACTTCTGAATGCTGGCAGAGGACATCAGGCATCCAGCAAAGCAGATTATTGGCTTCAAAACCAGGTAGAAATAAATATAAAAGATGAAAATAAATAGAGACAAAGGAGGTAGGGAGGGAGCCCCATCCCAGGAAGAGACTCTTAAAAGAGAGGTTTCCTAACATCAGGAAAGATTCTCACAGCTGTGTCTGGGGCGAGCCCTGGAAGCACAGAGGGCAACATAACAGGAAGGAAGAATAAATAAATAATTAAAACCAACAGATTACGAATTCAACAGTAAAACCCCCAGCGGATAAGCAGCGCAAACGCCTGCTTCCGACAGTAGCAGTGGGGGTTGGGCAGGGAGCAGAGCGAGGCACCAGCGACAGTGCTTTCTAAGAATTGGGCTGCGGGAGACTTAGGCTGCAGGGCTTTTCTCGAGAATCGGGTCGTAATAGGGCCAGAATCGGGTCCGCGCGTGGCTAGAATGAACTATCTTGGACTAGCAAACCAGACTGTAGGATAGCTAACATGTGAAACGCTCAAACATAAGACACCGACAGGCCCGCGCACAGAACAAAGGACAGATAGGAAATAGCCGGCTGCAGACCATCCCCCTCGGGCGACAGGCAGCCAGAGCCTTGGGTGCTGGAAGAGGGCAATCGCAGCTCAAGAGAGACGTTACCTACCAAATTGCAAGCAGGTTTCTTTGCTAATTAAGACTTTTGGGGGCTCTGAACAGTCATTATCTGTCTGAGAAAGAGCCCTAGCGGTACTCCCAGAAAATTGAGCAACCTGGAAAAGCCAGAAGTCGCAGCAATTGCACGTACCAAACTCCCTAGCTACTCAAACCTGGGAAGGGAACAAGCCCAGGCTCAACGAAATCCGAGCCTCGGAGGGCTTCCTGAGTGCCAAACCTGAGTGGCTTAGACCGGGAGGTGCATGAAGCCTTGGGCAGGCCCCAGACGGTTATCCCGCGGAACAAAAGACATCCTGAGCGGTGTGCGCCGCAAGAAGGGGCAAGCTCAGTGCAGAGTCCACCACCACCCTCCCTGTGTCAAGATGGAAATCAGACACAGAAGAGACCAGCAAACAGAGGAAGTCAAACAGAGGGAACTGCCTTGGTAGCGACCCCACACAGCCCACAATGACAGAGAAAGTGCCAGATATACCGTTACTAGTTTCATGATCAAATTTTTGGGGGTTGGGGGGTGATGTGGAAGCATGATTTTTTTTTAAGAATTTTTTTTGAAAAATATTTGTTTTTCTTTTCTTTTTGTCTTTTTTTCTAAACTTGCTTAAATTTCTAAGTCCTCTATATTTCTATTTATTATTTTTATAACCTAATATTACTTTTCAAAAAAAAAACCACTATCTTTAAAGCAAATGCCGTATATAGTCCTTTTGGTGGTGGGAGTTGCTGTCTTTTAATAATTCTGGAGTCTTTTATTTTTTTTTCTATTTTTTTAAATTTTTTTCTCCTTCTTCTTTTCTTTAATATTTTATCTTTGAAAATCCAATCTCTACTCCAGATTTTTAATCTCGGCATTTTGGTATTTGTTGCCAATTTTGTACTTTTAAAAACCTAATCTTCAGTACCCAATTTTACATGAGTGCGAGATTACTGGCTTGACCACTTTCTGCTCCTTTGGACTCTCTTTTTTCTCCACCAGGTAGCTTCTGTCTCCTCCCTCCCCCTCCTCTTCTCTACCCAACTCTATCTCTGTGTGTTCCAGAAGGTGGAGAACTCTCAGGGAACTGGTTACTGGCCGGATCTGTATCCCTCCTTTGCATCTCCCTCTTTTATCCTCCTGGCACCTCTATCTACTTCCTCCCTCTCCTCTTCCATGTATAACTCTGTGACCACCTCTGAGAGGTCCAGACTTTGGAGCGCACACAAGAAAGTGGTTACGGGCTAGCTTGCTCTTTCCTCTTTTGATTACACCTCAACCCATTCCACTCACCTCTAACTACCCCCTCCCTCTTCTCTCCTCCAAGTAACTTAGTGAACCTCTAGGGGGACCCTCAAGGTGGAGAAACCTATCATCTTTAGATGTTTTAACATTAGTGCTGTATAGATGGAGAAATCCTGAGGCTACTGTAAAAATAAATCTGAAAACCAGAATCAGGAGGCGTAAGTCCAAATCCTGAGAATATCAGAGAATTGCTGAATACAGGGAACATTATCCAATAGGAGCTCATCAAATGCCTTCATACCTATACTGGAATTGACCACCCCCAAGGGCCAACAAGTTCCAGAGCAAGACATACCACGCAAATTCTCCAGCAACACAAGAACAAACCCCTGAGCTTCAATATACAGGCAGCTCAAAATACTCCAAAACCATTGACGTCCCATAACCCATTACTAGACACTTCACAGCACTCCAGAGAGAGGAAATCCAGCTCCACCCACCAGAACTCCAACACAAGCTTTCCTAATCAAGAAACTTTGACAAGCCACTGATACAACCCCACACACAGAGAGGAAGCTCAATAATAAAGAGAATTCCACAAATTCCCAGAATATAGAAAGGCCACCCCAAACACAGCAATATAACCAAGATGAAGAGACAGAAGAATTCCCAGCAGGTTAAGGAACAGGAGACATGCCCACCAAACCAAACAAAAGAGGAAGAGATAGGGAATCTACCTGAGAAAGAATTCCAAATACTGATAGTGAAAATGATCCAAAATCTTGAAATCAAAATGGAATCACAGATAAATAGCCTGGGGTCAAGGATTGAGAAGATGCAAGAAAGGTTTAACAAGGACCTAGAAGAAATAAAAAGAGTCAACATATAATGAATAATGCAATAAATGAGATCAGAAACACTCTGGAGGCTACAAATAGTAGAATATCGGAGGCAGAACATAGGATTAGTGAAATAGAAAAATAGAATGGTAGAAATAAATGAATAAGTGAGGGAAAAAGAAAGACGAATTAAAAGAAATGAGGACAACCTCAGAGACCTCCAAGACAATATGAAATGTTCCAACATTCCAATTATAGAAGTCCCAGAAGAAGAAGACAAAAGAAAGACCATGAGAAAATACTTGAGGAGATAATAGTTGAAAACTTCCCTAAAATGGCGGAGGAAATAATCACCCAAGTCCAAGAAACCCAGAGAGTGCCAAACAGGATAAACCCAAGGCGAAACACCCCAAGACATATATTAATCAAACTAACAAAGACCAAACACAAAGAACAAATATTAAAAGCAGCAAGGGAAAAACAACAAATAACACACAAGGGGATCCCTATAAGAATAACTGCAGATCTTTCAATAGAAACTCTTCAGGCCAGGAGGGAATGGCAAGACATACTTAAAGTGATGAAAGATAATAACCTTCAACCAAGACTACTGTACCCAGCAAGGATCTCATTCAAATATGAAGGAGAAATCAAAAGCTTTCCAGACAAGCAAAAGCTGAGAGAATTCAGCACCACCAAACCAGCTCTCCAACAAATACTAAAGGATAGACTTTAGACAGGAAACAAAGAAGGGCGTATAAACCCGAACCCAAAACAATAAAGTAAATGGCAACAGGAGCATACTTATCAATAATTACCTTAAATGTAAATGGGTTGAATGCCCCAACCAAAAGGCAAAGACTGGCTGAATGGATACAAAAACAAGATCCCTATATATGCTGCCTACAAGAGACCCACCTCAAAACAACGGACATATACAGACTGAAAGTGAAGGGCTGGAAAAAGATATTCCATGCAAATAAAGACCAAAAGAAAGCAGGAGTAGCAATACTCATATCCGATAAAATAGACTTTAAAACAAAGGCTGTGAAAAGGGACAAAGAAGGCCACTACATAATGATTAAAGGATCAATCCAAGAAGAAGATATAACAATTATAAATACATATGCACCCAACATAGGAGCACCACAATATGTAAGACAAATGCTAACAAGCATGAAAGGGAAAATTAATAATAACACAATAATAGTTGGAGACTTTAATACGCCACTCACACCTATGGACAGATCAACTAAACAGAAAATTAACAAAGAAACGCAAACTTTAAATGATACAATAGACCAGACCTAATTGATATCTATAGGACATTTCACCCCAAAACAATGAATTTCACCTTTTTCTCAAGTGCACACGGATCCTTTTCCAGGATAGATCACATCCTAGGTCATAAATCTAACCTTGGTAAATTCAAAAAAATCGAAATTATTCCAAGCATCTTCTCTGACCATAATGCACTAAGGTTAGATCTCAATTACAGGAGAAAAACTATTAAAAATTCCAACATTTGGAGGCTGAACAACACCCTTCTGAATAATCAACAAATCACAGAAGAAATAAAAAAAGAAATCAAAATATGCATCGAAATGAATGAAAATGAAAACACAACTACACAGAACCTATGGGACACTATAAAAGCAGTGCTAAGAGGAAAGTTCATAGCAATACAGGCATACCTCAAGAAACAAGAATAAAAAGTCAAATAAATAACCTAACTCTACACCTAAAGCAACTAGAAAAGGAAGAAATAGAGAACCCCAGAGTTAGTAGAAGGAAAGAAATCCTAAAAATTAGGGCAGAAATAAACGCAAAAGAAACAAAAGAGACCATAGCAAAAATCAACAAAGCAAAAAGCTGGTTCTTTGAAAGGATAAATAAAATTGACAAACCATTAGCCAGACTCATCAAGAAACAAAGAGAAAAAAATCAAATCAATAAAATTAGAACTGAAAATGGAGAGATCACGACAGACAACACAGAAATACAAAGAATCATAAGAGACTACTATCAGCAATTATATGCCAATAAAATGGACAACTTGGAAGAAATGGACAAATTCTTAGAAAAGTACAACTTTCCAAAACTGAACCAGGAAGAAATAGAAAATCTTAACAGACCCATCACAAGCATGGAAATTGAAACTGTAATCAGAAATCTTCCGGCAAACAAAAGCACAGCTGAATTCTACCAAAAATTTCGAGAAGAGCTAACACCTATCTTACTGAAACTATTCCAGAAAATTGCAGAGGAAGGTAAACTTCCAAACTCATTCTATGAGGCCACCATCACCCTAATACCAAAACCTGACAAAGACACCACAAAAAAGAAAACTACAGGCCAATATCACTGATGAACATAGATGCAAAAATCCTTAACAAAATCCTAGCAATCAGAATCCAGCAACACATTAAAAAGATCATACAGCATGACCAAGTGAGCTTTATCCCAGGGATGCAAGGATTCTTCAATATCTGCAAATCAATCAATGTAATTCATCACATTAACAAATTGAAAAATAAAAATCATATGATTATCTCAATAGATTCAGAGAAGGCCTTTGACAAAATTCAACATCCATTTATGATAAAAACTCTCCAGAAAGCAGGAATAGAAGGAACGTACCTCAACATAATAAAAGCTATATATGACAAACCCACAGCTAACATTATCCTCAATGGTGAAAAATTCAAAGCATTTCCCTAAAGTCAGGAACAAGACAAGGGTGTCCACTTTCACCACTACTATTCAAAATAGTTCTGGAAGTTTTGGCCACAGCAATCAGAGCAGAAAAAGAAATACAAGGAATCCAAATTGGAAAAGAAAAAGTAAAACTCTCACTGTCTGCAGATGACATGATCCTCTACATAGAAAATCCTAAAGACTCAACCAGAAAACTACTAGAGCTAATCAATGAATATAGTAAAGTTGCAGGATATAAAATCAACACTCAGAAATCCCTTGCATTCCTATACACTAATAATGAGAAAGCAGAAAAAGAAGTTAAGGAAACAATTCCATTCACCATTGCAACGAAAAGAATAAAATACTTAGGAATACACCTATCTAAAGAAACTAAAGACCTATATATCAAAAACTATAACACACTGATGAAAGAAATCAAAGAGGACACTAATAGATGGAGAAATATACCATGTTCATGGGTCGGAAGAGTCAATATAGTGAAAATGAGTATACTACCCAAAGCAATCTACAGATTCAATGCAATTCCTATCAAGCTACCAGCAGTATTTTTCTCAGAACTAGATCAAATAATCTCAAGATTTGTATGGAAATACAAAAAACCTCGAATAGCAAAAGCAATCTTGAGAAAGAAGAATGGAACTGGAGGAATCAACTTGCCTGACTTCAGGCTCTACTACAAAGTCACAGTCATTAAGACAGTATGGTACTGGCACAAAGACAGAAATATAGATCAATGGAACAAAATAGAAAGCCCTGAGAAAAACCCACACACCTAGGGACACCTTATCTTCGACAAAGGAGGCAAGAATATACAATGGAATAAAGACAATCTCTTTAACAGGTGGTGCTGGGAAAACTGGTCAACCACTTGTAAAAGAATGAAACTAGACCTCTTTCTAACACCACACACAAAAATAAACTCAAAATGGATTAAAGATCTAAATGTAAAACCAGAAACTATAAAACTCCTAGAGGAGAACATAGGCAAAACACTCTCCGACATAAATCACAGCAGGATCCTCTATGATCCACCTCCCAGTATACTGGAAATAAAAGCAAAAATAAACAAATGGGATCTAATTAAAATTAAAAGCTTCTGCACAACAAAGGAAACTATAAGCAAGGTGAAAAGACAGCCTTCTGAATGGGAGAAAACAATAGCAAATCAAACAACTGATAAACAACTAATCTCAAAAATATACAAGCAACTTATGCAGCTCAACTCCAGAAAAATAAATGATCCAATCAAAAAATGGGCCAAAAACTAAATAGGCATTTCTCCAAAGAAGACATACGGATGGCTAACAAACACATGAAAAGATGCTCACTCATTATCAGAGAAATGCAAATCAAGACCACAATGAGGTACCATTTCACACCAGTCAGAATGGCTGTGATCCAAAAGTCTACAAGCAATAAATGCTGGAGAGGGTGTGGAGAAAAGGGAACCCTCTTACACTGCTGGTAGGAATGCAAACTAGTACAGCCACTATGGAAAACAGTGTGGAGACTCCTTTAAAAATTGCAAATAGAACTGCCTTATGACCCAGCAATCCCCTGCTGGGCATACACACCGAGGAAACCAGAATTGAAAGAGACACATGTACCCCAATGTTCATTGCAGCACTGTTTACAATATCCAGGACATGGAAACAACCTAGATGTCCATCAGCAGATGAATGGATAAGAAAGCTGTGGTACATATACACAATGGAGTACTACTCAGCCCTTAAAAAGAATACATTTGACTCAGTTCTAATGAGATGGATGAAACTGGAGCCGATTATACAGAGTGAAGTAAGCCAGAAAGAAAAACACCAATACAGTATACTGACACATATATATGTAATTTAGAAAGATAGTAATGATGACCCTCTATATGAGACAACAAAAGAGACACAGAGGTATAGAATGGACTTTTGGACTCTGAGGGAGAGGGAGAGGATGGGATGATTTGGGAAAATGGCATCAAAACATGTATACTATCATGTAAGAAATGAAGCGCCAGTCTATGTTCAATGCAGGATACAGGATGCTTGGGGCTGGTGCACGGGATGATCCAGGGAGATGATATGGGGTGGGAGATGGGAGGGGGCTTCGGCATTGGGAGATCGTGTACACCTGGGGCTGATTCATGTCAATGTATGGCAAAACAAATACAGTATTGTAATGTAGAATAAAGTATTAAAAAAAAAAAAGAACTGGACATGGAATAACAGACTGGTTCCAAATAGGAAAAGGAGTACATTAAGGCTGTATATTGTCACCCTCCTTATTTAACTTATATGCAGAGTACATCATGAGAAATGCTGGGCTATAAGAAACACAAGCTGGAATCAAGATTGCTGGGAGAAATATCAATAATCTCAAATATGCAGATGACATCACCCTTATGGCAGAAAGTGAAGAGCAACTAAAATGTCTCTTGACAAAAGTGAGACAGGAGAGTGAAAAAGTAACACTCAACATTCAGAAAATTAAGATCATGGCATCTGGTCTCATCACTTCATTGGAATAGATGGGGAAACAGTGGAAACAGTGTCAGACCTCATTTTTTGGGGCTGCAAAATCACTGCAGATGGTGACTGCAGCCATGAAATTAAAAGATACTTACTTCTAAGAAGAAAAGTTATGACCAATCTAGATAGTATATTCAAAAGCAGAGACATTACTTTGCCAGTAGAGGTCCATCTACTCAAGGTTATCATTTTTCCAATAGTCATGTATGGTTGTGAGAGTTGGACTGTAAAAATAAAAGCTGAGCGCTGAAGAATTGATGCTTTTGAACTGTGGTGTTGGAGAAGATTTAGAGTCCCTTGGACTGCAAGGAGATCCAACCAATCCATTCTAAAGGAGATAAGTCTTGGATGTTCTTTGGAAGGAATGATGCTAGAGCTGAAATTCCAAAGCTTTGACCACCTGATGTGAAGAGTTGCCTCACTGGAAAAGACTCTGATGGTGGGAGGGTTTGGGGGCAGGAGGAGAAGGTGACAACAGAGGATGAGTTGGCTGGATGTTATCACCGACTCGATGGACGTGAGTTTCAGTGAACTCCATGAGTTGGTGATGGACAGGGAGGCCTGGAGTGCTGCAATTCATGGAGTCACAAAGAGTCAGCATGACTGAGTGACTGAACTGAACTGAAGTGATATCAGTACTTGAACTGGGCCTTTGGCTGCCTTCAGAGCCAGAATTCAGCCATTGTAGCTGTTACTGTTTAGTCGCTAAGTCATGTCTGATTCACTGTGACCCCTGGACTGTAGCCTGCTTGGCTCCTCTGTCCATGGGATTTCCCAGGCATGAATACAGGAGTAGGTTGTAATTTCCTTCTCCAGAGGATCTTCCCAACTGAGGAATTGAATCTGGGTCCCTTGAAGTGCAGGCAGACTTTTACCACTGTGTCACCTGGGAAACCCAAAATTTGGTATATATAACAACTAAAAACAATGCAGGACCCTAAATTGGATCTCAGAACAACATAGAGATAATTAATGAAAAGAAATGGTGAAATATAAATAAAATTCATGGTTGGTAGGAATAATGGTCCAATGATATGATTTTTGGGTAGGTATACTGTATTATTAAGTAAAATGTTAACATTAAAAGCTGGATGAAATATTCATGAGAACTACCTGTACTATCTTTGCAACTCTTCTATAAGTCTAACATTATTTCAAAAGAAAAAGTTAAAGCACTATTTCATAGGAATAACCTCAGGTATATGTTGAAAATGCAAAATTCTCCAATTTCAGGACATGACAATAGTAGTCCTTGATCAGAGTCCAAGAATCTGCATTCTAAGTGGCACACAAGGAGATTCTAATGCAAATTTCTTAGGGGTCATACTTGGAGAAACTGTGGTCTGAAACAAATACTGCTTCAGAGAAAAATAAGTGATGATTAGAGGTGAGTAAATGGAAAATACAACCTGAGACTCTTGTGTGAGATCTCGATTTTTCATTTTCTGAACAGATTTTACTAAAGGTCTTTAGTAAAAGACCTTTAGACCTTTACTAAAGGTCTTTAGACCAACATGCAGACTCTCCAGATCCAGCTGTCACAGAGACCTTGTTATGCCAGGCATACTGCTGGGCCATAGCAGGCAACTCTGGCTTCCTATCCTTCTGTTCTGAGACAGAGGTGGTTGGCAGTGTCTCAACTCTGGGTCCACAATGCTCACATGGTCAAGCAGGGGCTTCTTTAAGGCCAGTCTTACCAGTTAGGTCACAGAACAGCATAATCTTCACTTGATGCCCAGTGCACCCTGTCTTAGCATGACATGGTACATGGTGACATCAACATAGCAGTTAACAAGGTCCCCAGTGTGGATCAATAGGCCATCCACAGTCTTCATGGATTTAGCCCTCTGTCCACAGACTTTCCCAGACACTGTGTCCTCAGAGTCTCTGGCCCCATTCTCCATGACAGACAGAGCACACCATAGCAGGCCCTCCAGATAGCACGTTTGTAATACAGAGACTTTGCCTGGGCAGTGGCACACAGACCTCCTGTGGCTGCCGTTTTAGGATACCTCCACCAGCTTATGTATAAATTTAGGAAAGTTATTAATCTGCTGGGCCTCAGATTCCTCATTTATAAAAGAAGGTGAACCTGTGGAATTCTAATGATCATCCATGTATAGTACATAAAAGGAAAGGACAAGGGTTTCTGCAGCATCCCTCCCATGCATGCAACAGTCTGCTCCCGCAGTGAGCTAAACACAGTCACAAAGGAGACACAACCATGTTGCAAATACACAGTCACTGTGACAATGCCAGCAGCGAGGGACACTAGGTTTTGCATTTGCTTTTGAATTTGCTTTATTGAATTGAGAAGCAGACACTGTAGTTGTGATAGCATGCCCTTTTGCTTTGTGAAACAGAAATCCTCTCTGCCATCTGTGAAGACTCTGGGGAAAGGAAGTGAGGTCTCTGGCTCCAGGCCTTTCATTAGAGAACAGTTTTATACCAGATGAGGCTGCAGACTCAGAACTACCATATCTCTGCAGAGACCCTGCCTCAGACATGAAGAAGGATGGGTTTATCAGCTCAGAGCAACTGAATTTAGAAGTGGCACTGACTGACTAGAATCTTGGGATTGCCTCTGGCTTCTTGCTAGACTGGCTATCTCTGCTAAGTATGTGTGCACATACACATTAGCATGTGTGTAAACCCTTCAGGTCAGAGGGAATATGGTATTTGTCTGAACAAAAATTCCTATAGGGCAGGAAATATGGCAACCTCATCTCATTCCAATTCTGTTGACCTGACTCAACAGTTTAGAGGGGGCTCAAGTGGTAAAGAATCTGCCTGCAATGCAGGAGATCAAGGTTCAGTCCCTGGGATGGGAAGATTTCCTGGAGGAAGAAATGCAACCCTCTCCAGTATCCTTGCCTGGAAAATCCCATAGACAGAGGAGGCTGGTGGGCTACAGTCCATGGGATTGCAAAGAGTCAGACACAACTGAGAGACTAACACACACATAACACAATGAATTAAATCTAAGTTTTGTTTTCCCATACAGAAAGGGGATCAAAAGAACATATAACACTAAAATCTTCCGAGTACAAATATGCTAGGTGTTATTAAAGAACATGATTGTATAGCATACTTAACTTCATGTACCTTTCATTTTTTCATTTCTGAAAAGAGCTAATGACATCTACAAAATTTTGTTTGAATCTTGACAAAAATTCTATGAATTTTAATTTATGTTAAATTATCCATACATATATATATGAAAAAGGAAAGTGAGCTTGAACATCTAAATTTCTCAGTTTAGACATTAATCATAGTTAAGTGCAAGAGCTGACATTTGAATCCAGATTCAACAACTTGAAAACTCACACATCTATTAGGATGACTCCAGGCAAACAACTGTTAACTCCAGTCTCTTCATGAAAGCCAAAATGAATTTATATCTCTAAAGCATAAAAAGAAGATAAAATTGAATAGGGAAGGATGGTTTATCTCTTTCATATCTGTCCATGGGTTTTTCAGTGTGATGATTTGTGATTAAGTATGGATTCCTATGAATGAAATGTATTTGCTGAGTAGAAACAGTTCCTATTACATCTGGAAATCAATATCTACCTCAAGGTAAAGTACAATGAACTGAAAAGATTTCTATTTACTCCAGATATATTGGTCTTCTGGATTAGGAATTAGAGATGACAAAGTAGGAAGAACTGAGCAAGTTAATAAAGTGCAGGACAGTGGTATAACTGAATCAGGAGTTTGGTTTTCCTTTAGGTTTGCTCTGTTTTATTTTGCATATATCAAGAAAAGAGCATGTTATTTGTTTTGCCAGGACTACTGCTTATTATTACACAAGTTTTCTGTCTCTCAATACTAGAGGGCACATTCCTAATCCCTCTGTGTGTGTGTGTCAGTCACTCGGCCAAATCTGACTCTTTGAGACCCCATGGCCTGTAGCCCACCAGGCTTATCTGTCCATGGAATTCTCCAGGCAAGAATACTGGAGTGGGTAGCCATTCCCTTCTCCAGGAATCTTCCCAACCCAGGGATTAAACCTGGGCCCCACCTGCATTGCAGACAGTCTTTACTGGTTGAGCCACCAGGGAAGCACCAATCCCTATATTTATGTGCTGAGGTACTACTGTAATTTTCAAGCAGATGGCAATAAAATAACTTGAGAAAGTCTACATTGAAAATACTTGCTCAAGTTTACTTTCTTGACATCGTCTCTCAAATTAGTATATTACCATACCATTATTTGTGATGATACATTTTTAAATGTAGACACTTCCAGATTTTAAGCTCTATTACAAAGCTGTAGTAATCAAACAATATGGTTCTGGCATAAAAACAGACAAATGGGTCATTAGGTCAGAACAGAGAGCCCAGACATAAATCCATGCATATATGGTCAGTTCATTTTGGACAGTGGTGCCAAGAACATCCAATAAGAAAGGGATAACTTTCTTCAATAAATGCTGTTGAGAAAACTTGATAGTCACATGCAAAGAAACAAAACTGTACACTTACTTTATACTACTCACAAAACTTAACTCAAAATGGAATGGATCAAAGACTTAAATGTAAGACCTAGAACCATAAAAATTCTAGAAGAAAACAGAAAAAAAAGTTTCCTTGGCGATGATTTCTTGGATAAGACACCCAAAGTATAGGCAACTATTAAAATAAGTGAATGAGAGTATATCAACCTAAAAAGTTTCTGCAGAGCAAAGTATACAATAAATCAAAAGACAATCTACAGAAAGGGATATGATACTTGCAAAATATACATTTAAAGTGGTTTAATGGTCAAAATATATAAAGAACTCATATAACTCAATAGCAAAAACAAACAAAAAATGGGCAAAGGACCCAAACAGACATTTTTCCAAAGGCATTCAAATGGGCAATAGATACATAAAAATGGGCTCAGCATCACAAATCATCAGTGAAATGTAACTCAAAAGCGTCATAAGATATCACTTCACACCTGTTAAGACAGAAACTGAAAATGAAAGTGTTAGTCATTCAGTTGGGTCTGACTCTTTGTGACCCAAAAGGGTGTAGCCCACCAAGCTCCTCTGTCCATGGGATTCTCCAGGCAAGAATACTGGAGTGGGTTTCCATTCCCTTCTCCAAGGGATCATCCTGGCCCAGAGATCAAACTCAGGCCTCCCACACTGCAGGCAGATTCTTTACCATCTAAGCCACCAGGGAAGCCAGCTATTTATCGAACAGGCAAGAGAAAAAAAATATTGGTGAGGATGTGGGGAAAAGAGGATCTTACATACTGTTGGTGGTAATGTAAATTGGTACAGCCATTTTGGAAAACAGTATGGCTACTCCTCAAAATCTTAAAGAACTTCCATATGATCCATCAGTCTTGCTCCTCAGTATATATTGGGCTTCCCTCATAGCTCAGTTGGTAAAGAATCTGCCTGCAATGCAGAAGACCCAGGTTCGATTCCTGGGTCAGGAAGATCCCCTGGAGAAGGAAATGGCAACCTACCTAGAGAATTCTTGCCTGGAGAATTCCATGGACAAACGACCCTCACAGGCTACAGTCCATGGGTTCATAAGAGTTGGACATGACTTAGCAACTAAACCATGACCATATATCTAAAGGAATCGAAATCAGTATCTTGGAGAGATATCTGCACACCCATGTTCACTGCAGCATTATTCCTAATAGCTAAGATACTAAAGCAACCTAAATATCCTCCAAAAGATGAATAGATAAGAAAAATGTGAGATGTATGTTACAGACAGTCCCCAACTTATAATGGTTCAGCTTATATTTTTCAGTTTTACAATGCCATGAAAGTAATATGCATTCACTGGAAACAGTCCTTCAAATTTTGAATTTTAACCTTTTCCTGGGCTAGTAATATGCTGTAGGGTGCCTCTAATGGTAGAGAACTCACCTGCTGATGCAGGAGACTTAAAAAGAAGTAGGCTCAATTCCTGGGTTGGGAAGATCCCCTGGAGGAAGGCACGTAGCCCACTCTGGTATTCTTGCCTTGAGAGTCCCTTAGACAGAGGAGACTATTGCCCATGGGACTGCAGAGAGTCAGACATGACTGAAGCTACTTGGCATGCACGCATTCTAGTGATACTGGGCAGTGGCAGCGAGCCAGCCATAGGATGAGGAGGGTAAACACCCTCCTCACATGTACAGTGGTTTTGTACTCTCACAACCATTCTGTTTTTCACTTTCATTATAGTATTCAATAAACTACATAAGATATTCAACACTTTACTATAATAGACTTTGTGTTAGGTGATTTCGCCCAGCTGTAGGCTAATGTAAGTGTTCTGAGCACAGTTAATGTAGGCTAGGTTAAGCTGTAATATTTGATAGCTTAGCTGTAACAAACATATTTTGACTTATGATACTTTCAACTGATGATGGGTTTATCAGAATATAAACCAACTTTTTAAGTGGAGGAACACCTGTATATATGTGTATATAATACATGATTTCTCTCTGTATATATATCCTATATCTTATGTCTTATATTGCATCTATCGTATATATGTAGTGGAATATTATTCTGCCATAAAAAGAGAAATTTTGTCATTTGCAACCACATGGATGGACCTGGCATACATTATGCTAAGTAAATAAGCCACTCAAAGAGAGGCAAATACCTTATAATATCACTTACATGTGGAATCAAAAGTATCACATACATGTGGAAACTGTATAAAAAAGAGAGAGAGAGAGAAAAGGGAGGAAAAGCCAATTTCATAGAAACAGAAAATACATTTGTGGTTACCAAGGACTGAATAGAGAAAGAAATGTGGTGATACAGATCAAATGGTACAAACCTTAAATTATAAGAATAATTTCTGAGTACCTAATGTATAGTATCTTGAATATAGTCAATATAGCATTTTATAATGAAAGTTGCTAAAAGTAGATTTTAAGCATTTTTAACACACACATATACACACACAGAGTTAACTATGTGAGGTGATGAATATATTAATTATCTTGATCTTGGTAATTATTCCACAATGTATATCAAATCATCACACTGTATACTTTGAATATGTACAGTTTTATTTGTCAATTATTGTTCACTAAAGATGGAAAATGTTTACCATCAGATACTGGTGTTCTGTTTTGCCTTAAAATCACAAAGAGAGGAAAAGGAAAGAATCATCTGAAGGCTGTTGGAAGCCATAGCATAAAATCCAGCATTGTTGTAGGTAAGATACCCAGACAGGGGAAAAAAAAAAAAATCAGTGATAGCAGGGAAATGAAGATGTGCTCAGCACACTTCTTGCTTTCTTACTCTCTTCATTCTTGCTTTCTTCTTACTCTCATCATTCTCTCATCTTTATATACAGCATAATTATTCTTCTAATCAGTCATTAGAAATTGTAATGATTTTGTCTTCTAAATGCTTCTTGAATCTGACTTTTGTACCTCTAATGTCTTTCGTGGCTACTATTTAGATATCAATCCTCTTTTGAATAGCCTCCTAATAATGTGACTATCTCTTGTGCTGTTTTTTTTTTTTTTTTTCCCCAACCATTCTTCTACATGGTCCCAGAGGTATTTTTATAAAATGAAAACCTGAACACATTGAAGCTTTGCCTAACATGCTTTGCTGGACACCTAGTGACCAACTTTTCCAACTTCATTTCTCCCTTGAGCTCCACACCTGCTTAAAACAACTCATTCTTGGCCTTTTCTTTAAAGCTTCAGAAAAATCCGAATCTATGGGTAATTCTTTATGCATAGCTCCATAACGCTGCTCATGTTATCTCCTTTTAATGAAATGTACTTTAACTTTGCCCTTTTCTCTATGATAATTCTTCACCTAACTTTACTTTCACTTCAGAACTTATCTCAGCCATTACCTTTTCCAGGAAGAGTTCTGTAAGCAGCTTTGTTACCAGACTAAGTTAGTGGCTGTGACAGAGACCTCACTGCCTGAAAAGACAAGAACATTAAAGTATATAGCCCTTTCAAGAAAAAAGTCTGTCAACCTCTATCTTGGAGGAAGGTAATTATTTCACTAATTTTTTCATCCCATCACATTATCAAGAGATTTTCATACTGCAGGAGTTTGATATTTGTCTAATAAATTGTATCAAATTAATAAAGGTGGTTCTGAAGTTGCTTGATCTACCCATTAATTATTCAGTTTAGTCGCTCAGTCATGGCCAACTCTTTGTGACCCCATGGACTGCAGCACCCCAGGATTTTCTGTCAGTCACCAACTCCCAGAGCCTACTCAAACTCATGTCCATCATGTTGATGGTGCCATCCAATCGTCTCATCCTGTGATCCCCTTCTCCTCCTGCCTTCAGTCTTTCCCAGCATCAGGGTCTTTTCCAGTGAGTCAGTTCTTCTCATCAGGTGGCCAAAGTTTTGGAGATTCAGCTTCAGAATCAGTCCTTCCAATGAATATTCAGGACTCATTTCCTTTAGGATGGACTGGTTGGACCTCCTTGCCATCCAAGGGATTCTCAAGAGTCTTCTCCAACACCACAGTTCAAAAGCATCAATTCTTCAGTACTCAGATTTCTTTATAGTCCAACTCTCATATCCATAAATAACTACTGGAAAAAAAAACCATAGCTTTGACTAGATGGACTTTTATTGATAAAGTAATGTCTCTGCTTTTTAATATGCTGTCTAAGTTGGTCATAGCTTGATTTAACAATGAAAATTGTGTAATAGTCAAATCATGATGTTAAAAAATTTAATGTAACTCTAATGACAGAAGGACCCTCTGTAGGTATTTTAGCAGTTTCTCCTTAGGGAAATCAATTTTAGACATTATTTTTAGTGACATTAAGTATCTTCTAACAATTGGTTATGTAGGTCCTTTCTTTATTTCCCTTTCTCTTTCCGTTCCTCCCTCACTCTCTTTCCTAGAAAAGGATTTAACTTAGGTGCAAGTCTTCTTCTTGATTTTCTGGTAAAGAGATGAATGCACAATGACTATTTCATTTTATTCATAACTGTATTCAAAACATCTGGATTTCTTCTAGACTGGCTTAATGGAAATAATCCAGAGGGGAAGTTAACTGATTTTATGTAGTAACTGATTAAACAAGTAGTTTCTGAATAAGAGCAAATAATGTAGACATCCTTCTAAGCATTGCTGGTCACACAGCTCTGGTAAGAAACTATATCCTACTATCATAAAGACTCTCCACCAGTGATGAAACTGATTCATACATACAAGCCCATGAGGTTTCAAAAATATACCACATGCCGCTCAGCAAACAAAAGACCATATGGCTGTGAGGAGTCACGGGTTCTGTGTAAGAAAGTAATCACACACTGCTCTATCTCTCCTAATAAATGTGGCTAAAAAGTCTGGGCAAAATGCATGCAGCAGTTATTTCTTAACTGATGGCTCAGCTGGTGAAGAACCTGCCTGCCAAAGCAGTAGACACAAAAGACACGGGTTCAATCCCGGGTCAGGAAGACCCCTGGATAATGAAATGGCAACCCAATCCAGTATTCTTGCCTGGAAAATTCCATGGACAGAGGAGTCTGGTGGGCCCATAAGGGTGCAAAGAGACAGACACAACTGAGGGAACATACATGCAATGAGGTATAATTGATACACAAAAACACTGCACATATTTAATCCCATAATTAAATGAGTTTGCATATAAGCATACACCTATGCAACCATTTCCACAATCAAAGTAATGTACATATCCATTACCCTAAAGTTTGTGCCCCCCCCTTCTTTTTGGAACATTTCACATGAGATCTACCCTTTTAACAAAATTTAAGTGGACAGCACAGTATTGCTAATTATATTGTACAGCAGGTCTCTAGAACTTACTCATCTTGAATAACTGAAATTTTACATCAAGTGAACATCTCTCCACTTACCCCCTTCTCAACCCTTGGTAAGTAGTTTTCTTTGTTTCATGCAGTGGTTACTGAAGACTCTATCTAACAAGTCAAAGTGGCAGACAGACTGAGGAAGGAGAGCACGATTTCCAGTACCGCCCAACTGGAAGTAAAACTGCCACACTCATTTTCCTCCTGCATCATCCCCATAATCTAAATTCAACATGGCTCAAAATTGGGAAGTGGGAACTAATTTGACCAAGAGAGATCCCAGAGAAGACCGCTGCTGCTGCTGCTGCTGCATCTCTTCAGTCGTGTCCAACTCTGTGTGATCCCATAGACAGCAGCCCACCACGCTCCCCAGTCCCTGGGATCCTCCAGGCAAGAATACTGGAGTGGGTTGCCATTTCCTTCTCCAATGCATGAAAGTGAAAAGTGAAAGGGCAGTCACTCAGTCGTGTCCAACTCCTAGCGACCCCATGGACTGCAGCCTACCAGGCCTCTCTGTCCATGGGATTTGCCAGGCAAGAGTACTGGAGTGGATTGCCATTACCTTCTTCAGAGAAGACCTACTGTTTTTTTCAATTCTCTTTTGTCCTGGCCCCCCAACAATCTTATAGCAATTGGCAGCAGTGACAATAAGAGGAACCACAGGACCCAAAACTCCAAGGGAAGACTATTGTCCTCTCTGGTTAAAGGAACTGTGATCCTAAGGGTGACAGATTTTTTTTCCCCTCTATCCTTCCACTGCTTGGTCCTAAACTGCAATGATTTTGCCAGAATTGCATGGTAGAATAGAAGAACTAGTCTCAGCTTTCTGGCCAGATTGAGAAGAAAACCCCAGGAAAACAAAAAGTACTGAGGAGATTGTAGAGAGGAAGAAGCTCAGAAAGAGACTTCATAATATGGTTGTTTATGAACTGCTGGACTTACACTAGGTTTAACATGTATGAATCTGACTCTAAACAGCATACAAAGACTTTGAGAACTAAATTATGGTGGGACAAATGCCCTACCAGGAAGCTGCTATAAAGCACAGGAAGCTCAGCTCAGTGCTCTGTGATGACCCAGAGGTGGAGGGTGGGAGGGGTGGGGGGGGATAGGAGGGAGGCCCAAGAGGGAGAGAATGTATGTTCACCTATGGCTGATTTCCTTCACTGTACAGCAGAAACCAACACAACATTGTAAAGCAATTACTTTCCAATAAAACTAAATTCCCCACTAGATGGCACACATGAAGGACAGGCCCCAGTAACACTGCAGAAGCTTTGATCACAGAAATGATACTGAGATTCAGTTCAATTCAGTTGTTCAGTTGTGTCCAACTCTTTGCCACCCCATGGACTATAGCATACCAGGCTTCCCCATCCATCACCAACTCCCAAAGTTTACTCAAACTCATGTCCATTGAGTCAGTGATGCCACCCAACCATCTCATCCTCTGTTGTCCCCTTCTCCTCCTGCCTTCAATCTTTCCCAGAATCAGGGTCTTTTCTAATCAGTCAGTTTTTACATCAGTTCAGTTCAGTTGCTCAGTCGTGTCCGACTCTTTGAGACCCCATGAATCGCAGCACGCCAAGCCTCCCTGTCCATCACCAACTCCCAGAGTTCACTCAGACTCATGTCCATCGAGTCAGTGATGCCATCCAGCCATCTCATCCTCTGTCATCCCCTTCTCCTCCTGCCCCCAATGCCTCCCAGCATCAGAGTCTTTTCCAATGAGTCAACTCTTCACATGAGGTGGCCAAAGTACTGGAGTTTCAGCTTTAGCATCATTCCTTCCAAAGAAATCCCAGGGCTGCTCTCCTTCAGAATGGACTGGTTGGATCTCCTTGAGTCCAAGGGACTCTCAAGAGTCTTCTCCAAGACCACAGTTCAAAAGCATCATTTCTTCAGTGCTCAGATTACTTTATAGTCCAACTCTCACATCCATACATGACTACTGGAAAAACCACAGCTTTGACTAGACAGACCTTTGTTGGTAAAGTAATGCCTCTGGTTTTTTAATATGTGGTCTAGGTTGGTCATAACTTTTCTTCCAAGGAGCAAGCGTCTTTTAATTTCACGGCTGCATTCACAATCTGCAGTGATTTTGGAGCCCCCAAAATAAAATCTGACACTGTTTCCACTGTTTCCCCATCCATCTGCCATGAAGTGATAGGACTGAGACTACTGTCCATATAAAACTGCTCAAGACTTGTGACCTAAACCCAAGCAGACTGAATACACGCTAAAACAAAAGTGATGAAATTCTCTGAAGAGTTTAAATAAGAACAAGACTCATAAAATAAAATTTAAGAAGTCTAGAATACAAGCCAAAATTATGTGGCATTTAAATAATCAGGAGAACCTCACTTCATGTGGAAAAAGACAATTAAGAAATACCAATCCCAGATGACCCAGATATTGCAATTGTCTGACAGACTATAGAGTGGACTTTTGGACTCTGAGGGAGAGGGAAAGGGTGGGATGGTTTGGGAGAATGACAGTGAAGCATGTGTATTTTCCTGTAAGAAACGAAGCGCTAATCTATGTTTGGTGTAGGATGCAGGATGCATGGGGCTGATGCACAGGATGATTCAGGTAGAGGATGTGGGGTGGGAGGTGGGAGGGGCTTCGGCATTGGGCGATTGTGTTCACCTATGGCTGATTCGTGTCAATGTATGGCAAAACAAATACAGTATTGTAATTAAAAAAATAAATTAATTTAATTTAAAAAAATTTAAAAAAATAAAAATAAAGTAACTCCAAGTAATTGTGAACACTCCTGACATGACTGGAATGTCTAAAAGTTTAAGAGAAGAAATAAGAGATGTTAAGGAGAACAAAACAGAAATGAAAAACAGAATAACTAAAGTATCATTAAATTCACTAAATGGGCAAATAGCAGAATGAAGAGGACAGAGGGAATAGTTCTAAAATGTCAAGTTCAATAAAAATGATCTAATGTGAAAAATAGAGGAAAATGACTGTGAAAAAGTTAAGAGAGCCTCAGTTACTTGTGGAGCAATGCCAGAGTCAAACATTCATGTTAAAGAACCAGAATAAGATGAAAAAAGGTACAGCATAATAAAAATATTTGGAGACATATGACTGAAAAGTTCCTAAATTTGAGGGAAACCTTATAAACTTACAAATCCAATAATCTCAGAATATACAAAATAGGATAAACATGAAGAAATCCATGCCAGGAAAATCACAATCAAACACTATAAACTAAACATAAAGAAAAATACGGAAAGCAGAGTAAAACTATGCATTACTTATAAATGAACAAAAATTCAAATAGCCGCATGTTTCTCACTGGAAACCACGGAGCCAAGAAGAAAATAGAACAATATATTTCAAGTGCTAAAAGAAAATGACTGCAAAACCAGAATTCTGTATTCAGAAAAAAATATCCTCCATGAATGAAAACAAAGAGATTCTCAGATGAAACAAAAATTTTCATAAACCATTGCTCTAAAATAATTGCTACAGGAAGCTCTTCAAGGGACGTGATATAAGAAGGAGACCTGGAATATCAGGCATGAATAGAGAGCGACGGAAGTGGTAAATATATGATTAATACATGATATAACTCTTCTATGGGTTTTTCATCTGTTTCCTCAGCCACTTATTGTTTTATAAAAATATAGTTGATATACAGTATTAGTTTCAAGTGTACAATGTAGTTTTTTGACAATCAAATACATTGTGAAAAGATTGCCACAGTAAGTCTAACAGACATCTGTTACCATACAAAAGCATTGTTGACTGTGTTCCTTGTGCTGTATCACACCCCTGTGACTTCTTTATTTTATAACTGAAAATATGTACTGCAATTCTCTTCTCCTATTTTGCCAACCCTACTCCACTCCTCTGGCAACCACTAGTTTGGTTTATGTATCGGTGAGTCTGTTTCTGTTTTTTGGTTGTTTTTTGTTTTTGTTTTCAGATTCCACATGTAATTGAAATCATACAATATTTGTCTTTCTCTGATGTATTTCACTTAGCATAATACCCTCTAGGTCAGCAATTCTACTTTCAGTGTTTTTCCAAAGAAAACAGAAACATTAGTTTAAAAGTATATATACACTCACCCTATATTCATTGTAGTATTTATGTCAAGATATGGAAGCAATGTAAATGCCTATTAATAGATGGATGGACAAACGAGAGATACTTATATATAACTCAGGCATAAAAAATAATGAAATATTACCATTCGCAACAATATGTATGGACCCAGAGAGTACTTTTAAATAATATGTTGAACTGCTGAACATTAAAATTATGGTTTAAAGAGGTTTTCAATGGTTGTATATATAATACATAAAAAAACTGCAACATAAAGGTAGTAGGAAAAATAAATCTATATGGTTTTAATATTTTACTTTAAGAGGTAAAATACTGATTCTATAAGGAAGTTAATTATTTTCTTATAATCCCAAGTGAATTCACTACCAAAGGTATAGAATTAGATAAACTTTAAAAACACAGTAGAGTATTTTTAAAAAACATTCAAATAACACGAGAGAAAACAAAGAAACCAAAAAGAGATAATAGAAAACAAATAATAAAATAATAGTCCTAAATCCAAACATGTCGATAATTATGGTAAATTTAAATGGCCTAACCAAAGAAATGGAAAATCAAAGATTTTCAGAATGTATATAAGCGATCCAGCTATCTCTCTGAGAAAAAAAAATCACTTCTAATGTTTTAATTAGGTTAAAAGCCAAAAGGATGAAAAAGAAATATATCATACACATATTAACCAAAATAGGGTTACATTAATGTCAGACAAATGAGACATCAGAGCAAAGAAAAGTAACAAGGAAAAAGAAGAACAATAATGATAACAGGATCAAGACATCCACAAAGAATAAAAGTAAACTTAATTGCATGTACATCTAATAATAGAGCTTAAAAATGAAGCAAAAATTGATGGTATAGAGTCAAACCCACAAATATAGGTGGAGACTTCAACAGTCCTTTCTCAGTAATGGATAAAATAGGTAATAAATCAGTAAAAATATAGTAATAGAATAATGGTACTATATCATCAACCAATTGGATCTAATTGACAATTTTAGAACACTGATCCAACAACAGTAGAATACATATTCTTTCCAAGTACACATAGGATATTCTACAAGATACATCATATCTCTGTTTATAAAACAAACCTTAAGCAAATTTTAAAGAAATGAAATCATTCACAGCAATTTCCATGCCCATAATAAAAGTAAACTAGGACTAAGTTACAGAGGGACAGTAATAAAATCTTCAAATACCTGAAAATTAAACAAAACAGTTTTAAATAATCCACAGATCCAACAAGGAGTCTTCAAGAAAATTAGAAAATATTGTGATTTTAACAAAAATGAGAATACTACGTTCCAATATTTGTGGAATTCAACTAAAGTACTATACAAGCAGCTAAATGTATAACAGTAATGTTTCCATTAGAAAAGGAAAATGATCTCAAGTAAGTAATCCAAACTTTCATTTTAAGAAACTAGAAAAATAACAGCAAATATAAGGAAGGAAATAATGAAGGTAAGGGAAGTCAATAAAATATAAAGCACATGAAATAGAGAAAAATCAATGACACCAAAAGCTAGTTCTTCAGAAAGGTCTTTAAACTTTATAGACCTCTGACATAACTGGAATAGAGAGAGACAGAGAGACAAACTACCATAGTAGGAATGAAAGAGGGAATTCCTGTACAGATTCTGTAGACATTAAAATAAGCATATATTATAAAAAATTCCATGTACATAAGTTTAACAGCTTGAATAAAATTGACAACTTGCTAAACAATACAAATGCAAGAGAAATGAAATGGATAACATGAGTAGTTATATAATCATTAAAGAAACTGAATTCATACTTAAAAATCTTTAGAAAAATATTCCCAAGCCCAAATAATTTCTCTGGTAAATTCTACTAGATATTAAAAGAAGAAATAACATCAATTCTACCAAATATATTTAGAAAACTTAAAATAAGGAAACATTTCTCTACTCCTTGTATAAAATCTGTCACCCTAATACCAAAATCCAGTAATGACATTGATCACCTCCCAATGAACTCCACAATACCTGCATCTATATGATTCAAAATTATGGAAATCATATTTCTGCCTATTTTGTTTGTATTAAAGCCTTTGACTGTATGGATCACAATAAACTGTGGAAAATTCTGAAAGAGATGGTAACACCAGAGCACCTGACCTGCCTTTTGAGAAATCTGTATGCAGGTCAGGAAGCAACAGTTAGAACTGGACATGGAACAACAGGCTGGTTCCAAATAGGAAAAGGAGTACATCAAGGCTGGATATTGTCACCCTGCTTATTTAACTTATATGCAGAGTACATCATGAGAAACACTGGGCTGGAAGAAACACAAGCTGGAATCAAGATTGCTGGGAGAAATATCAATCACCTCAGATATGCAGATGACACCACCCTTATGGCAGAAGTGAAGAGGAACTAAAAAG
The DNA here is from genome assembly GCA_917880005.1 of Nanger dama. NCBI lineage: Eukaryota > Metazoa > Chordata > Mammalia > Artiodactyla > Bovidae > Nanger > Nanger dama. The sequence continues at coordinate 42,175,158 of CAKJTW010000008.1, forward strand.
CCTCTTGATGAAAGTGAAAGAGGAGGGTGAAAAAGTTGGCTTAAAGCTCAACATTCAGAAAAGGAAGATCATGGCATCTGGTCCCATCACTTCATGGGAAATAGAGAAACAGTGGAAAGTGTCAGACTTTATTTTGGGGGCTCCAAAATCACTGCAAATGCTGACTGTAGCCATGAAATTAAAAGACGCTTACTCCTTGGAAGAAAAGTTATGACCAACCTAGATAGCATATTCAAAAGCAGAGACATTACTTTGCCAACTAAGGTCCGTCTAGTCAAGGCTATAGTTTTTCCAGTAGTCATGTATGGATGTGAGAGTTGGACTGTGAAGAAGGCTGAGTGCCAAAGAATTGATGCTTTTGAACTGTGGTGTTAGAGAAGACTCTTGAGAGTCCCTTGGACTGCAAGGAGATCCAACCAGTCCATTCTGAAGGAGATCAACCCTGGGATTTCTTTGGAAGGAATGATGCTGAAGCTGAAACTCCAGTACTTTGGCCACCTCATGCGAAGAGTTGACTCAGTGAAAAAGACTTTGATGCTGGGAGGGATTGGGGGCAGGAGGAAAAGGGGACGACTGAGGATGAGATGGCTGGATGGCATCACTGACTTGATGGACATGAGTCTGAGTGAACCCGGGAGTTGGTGATGGGCAGGGAGGCCTGGTGTGCTGCGATTCATGGGGTCACAAAGAGTTGGACATGACTGAGCAGCTGAACTGAACTTATTAATAAACACATAAAATAAAAATTTAAAAAAGATGATAGCTCTTGAAGTGAAACTTAAAAGCCAGTGTCTCTACTAAAGATAATTTTTTTTTACCAAGTGTTAGCAAATATAATCCAACACTCTATGTAAAGAATGATACAACACAACAAAGTGTGGCTTATCACAGGAATGCATGGTTGGTTCAATATTTGAGAATCTATCTATTTAACCCAGTATATTAAGAATCTAAAGAATAAAAGCTACAGGATAATATAAATGGACACAGAAAAAGCTTTTTAACAAAACAACATCTTTTCATGATAATACTATTAATATAAGCAAAGTAGGAATGGATGGGAACTTCCTCGACTGAAAGAGGGTATATCTTTATAAAGACTGCAACTTCCAGCCTTATATTTAAGTCTAATTTATTTTTGCATATGGTGTCAAGAACCTAAATATAAGACTGAAAATCATAAAATTCATAGAGGAAACCACAGGCAGAACACTCTTTGACAGAAGTAGCAATATTCTTTTTTAAATTTGTCTCCTAAAACAAAGGAAATAAAACAAACAAACAAAAATAGGCAAATGGAACCTTATTACATTTAAAAGCTTTTGCCCAGTAAAGAAAACCATTGACAAATGAAAAGACAACCTACTGAAAGGGAGAAACATTTGTAAATGTTGTGACCGAAATAGAGTTAATATCCAACATACTTAAATAGCTCATACAACTCAACATCAAAAAAAAACCACACAAACAACCCAATCAAAAAATGGGCAGAAGAACTAAATAGACATTTTTCTGAGCAAAATGCAGATGACCAACAGGCACATGAAAAGCTATTCAATATCACGAAGCATCAGGGAAAAGCAAATCAAAACCACAACAAGAAAACTTCACACTTGTCAGAATGTCTATTATTGAAAAGAACACAGATAAAAAATGTTGGTGAGGATGTGAAGAAAAGGAAACCCTCATATACTGTTGGTGCAGCTGTAAATTGGTGTAGCTACTGTGGAAAACCGTACGGAGGTTTCTCAAAAAGAACTTAAAAGAGAACTACCATATGACCCAGCAATTCCATTCCTGGGTATAAATTAGATAAAAAACAAAACCACTAATTTGAAAAGATACATGCACCCCAATGTTCAAAGCAGCTTTATTTACAATAGCCGAGACACAAAAACAAGCTGTGTGTGCCAACAGATGGATGAATAAAAAATATGTGGTATATAGATACAATGGCATACTACTCAGCATAAAAAAGAATGAATTTTTGCCACTTGCAGCAATATGGATGGACTTAGAGTTTATTAAGCTAAGCAAAAGAAAATCAGAGAAAGACAAATACCGTATGGCATCACTTATACGTGAAATCAAAAGAATACAAAAAAATTAGAATCTAGAAAATAACAAAAAAGCAGCAGAGTCACAGATATAAAGAACAAACTAGAGAGAGGTAAGCGACAATATAAGGATAGCGGATTAAGAAGTATATCATAAGCTTCAAAAATATATCGTACAACAAGGGGAATGTAATCAGCATATTGTAAGAATTGTAAACAGAGTATAACAATTAAAAGTTGTGAATCACTATATTGTATATCTATCACTTATATAATATTGGACAGTGACTATACTTCAATTTAAAAAAAAGATTATGGTTAACATCATAATCATATGATGTTATGATGCTTCACTTTCATAAAAGTGAAAGACAGAATGCTTTCCCCTAAGACTGTGAACATGGCATGGCTGTGTATTCTCACCTCTTATTCAACATCATAAGTTGAATGATGGAAGTCTTGGCCAGGAAAGTAAGCTTAAAACAAGAAATATTAAGTGATACAGACTGAGAAGGAATATGATGGGAGAAAATCCCAACAAGCCACAACAACTTCTTAGAACTAATCACTGATTTTAATACAATGTTAACACACAAAACTCAATTGCATTTCTATATATTCACAATGAAAAACTGGAAAGAGAATTATTTTTAAATGTGTAAGAGTTCCAAAATAATGAAATATATAACTATAAATCTAACAAAATGTTAATAGTGTCTGTATATTGAACACTACAAATGTTGATAACATAAAAACACTTGGATAAAATGGAGTGATATAGGATATTCATAAATTGAAAGACTTATTCTATTGATGATGCTTTTGAACTGTGGTGTTGGAGAAGACTCTTGAGAGTCCCTTGGATGGCAAGGTGATCCAACCAGTCCATCCTAAAGGAAATCAGTCCTGAATATTCATTGGAAGATCTGATGCTGAAGCTGAAACTCCAATACTTTGGGCACCTCATGTGAAGAACTGACTCACTGGAAAAAGACCCTGATGCTGGGAAAGATTGAAGGTGGAAGAAGGGGATGATAGAGGATGAAATGGTTGGATGGCATCACTGATGTGAGGACATGAGTTTGAGTAGACTCTGGGAGTGGGTGATGGACAGGGAAACCTGGCGTTCTGCAGTCCATGGGGTCTCAATGAGTTGGACATGACTGAGCAACTGAATTGAACTGAACTGTACATAGCACTTGGGGCTTCCCAGGTGGCACAAGTGGTAAAGAACCTGTACACCAATGCAGGAGATGCAAGAGATGTGAGTTACTACATGAAGATGAAGGAGCTAGGAGAAAGGGTTGAAAAAAAATTCTAAGGAAAAAGTGACATATTGTTGCAGAAGTTGGACTGTTGAGAAATCAAGCACCAAACTTGGGAAGTTGGAAAACTCAGGTTTTTATGCCAGCAGACCCAGAGGTGTTAACACTCCAAGCTCTGAGCTCTGAAAAAGGGGTTACAAAGTTTTACAGACTGTGCATGACATCAGACTATAGTGGGCAATAGGCTGTTAATAGGCTGGTTTAAACTAGGGATAACAGAGGTTAGGACAAGGCAGGAGAATGTCTGACCTTTATACAGACAAGCGTGGTTAAGCAGGATTACAGCGGCTGGGCAATTGAAAAAGTAGGGCAAGGGGTGAGTGAGATAAGGTTTAGTTTCTAGTATTGTTGCAAACCTCCATTTTCTCAAGACTATGTGACTTACGTGATCCAGGTTTTGCGAGGAGCAAGCTGAGTTACAGAAGCAGAACAAGCAAGAAGTTACTGTAAATTTTAACTTTTCCTCTTCAATATCACTGAATACTGAGAAACATAATTTTAGTGAGAAGAGATGGAAGGAAAAACCTAAACATCCCCCTGTCTGAAAGTAGAAAATAACCTGCCTCATTTGAGAAAAGTCCAGTTTGCTTAAACAGATAATTTGGAGATGGGGCAAAAACTTAGCTTAGGGACAGATCATAAAACTTCGAATTCCAGGCAGAGGAGTTTGTTCCTAATTCATATCCTATGTAGCATACCTGACAATAAAATAATCTCATATCTTATCATTTGGCCTTATCGCGCATGCTAAGTCACTCAGTCGTGTCTGACTCTTTGTGACTCCATGGACTGTAGCCCACCAGGCTCCTCTGTCCATGGGATTCTCCAAGCAAGAATACTGGAGTGGGTTGCCATTCTCTTCTCCAGAGGATCTTCTCAATCCAGGGACTGAACCCCAGTCTCCTGCATTGCAAGCAGATTCTTTAACCTATGAGCTACAGGGACTTATCAGTTGGATCCTATTTGAAAAAAAAGTAAAAAGGAATTTGCATCACTAAAGCCAACACTCAGAGTTAGAAGATGGATTCCATACTCTATCACTGATTTACCATATGAATAACATTGGCAAATTAACCTCAGCATCTGCTTTTTTTCCATGCATAACATACAAGAAATTATGCCAACATTTCCTATTTTGTGAAGCTTAATGACAAATGAATCTGATGAAAATGTAAAATGGATTTAAAAAAATAGTGTGAAGCATTTTCTCTAAGTGTGGTCCTTGAATCAGCAACTTTAGGACAACCTGGTAACTTATTAGAAATGCAAATTCTTACACCCCACCCCAGACTTACTGAATCAGAAATGCTGGTGCATGCTCAAGCTTAAGAACCACTGACATAAGACATTACACAAATATACTCAAGTTCTATGAAACTCAAACTATGCATACCTCAGTCCACGCTGAACACCACAATCTCAGGAAGAGAAAATCTTATTTGAAACCAGAAAATCAGATATTTTTCATTGGCATTTTCCTTCTCACAACTCATGAAGCTAGCAAAAGCTGATTTTCCTAGAGGAATAATTACTTTCAGAAATATTCAGCACTCTGTATCAGAAGGTCCAGGAGTGATTTCTTTGAGGGAAGGAAAATAGGGAATTTTTCTTCACTGGTTTATATTTTGATGAAGCAATTTTGCTCAAGATAATTGATGTCAGCACACTGACCCTCAGTCACAATAAATTTGTGTCAGTTTACTCAATGAATTATCTCTCTAATGTCAACATTTTCCCCTATACCCAAGTGCTCTTAAACATTATAAATTCCTGCTGCAAAAAGATAAATAAAGACTTACTAGTCGGAGGACAGAGCATAAATGACAAGGAGATAGGGAGGATGCTTCTCTCCCTCAGTGCAAAACAATAAACAAGAATCTATTTCTATGTAATATATTTCAACACAAAATATGATCAGAATAAATAATTGAAATACATTGCCTAGTGCCTCACTCAATTGAACAATTAGGAAACAGTGAAGCTGTTAATGTTTTTTCATCTGTATGCTTTCTCTCATTATATATAATCTATATAAGGTTATACATAACAAAGTGCTTAGGCAAAACACCTGTGCTTGTTGTAAGACTTTGCAGTTATCAGTTAGCATTCCTTGGCTTCATCCTTGGGTACTTCATACCCAAATCCCTGTCAGATTAAGCACCTCTCTTCTCTTTTACAATTGAGATAGAAGATTATCAGTTAGGTAAAATGATGTGTGGCCATGACTCATTACTAGGAACTTAAACATGACCTTCTTGTCAAAGACTCTTTCAAATGCCATCTTCTGCATCTAGTCTTTCATTTGCATGATATATGATCTCTTTGGGCTACATTTCTATTATACTTTCTGCAGCTCTGGGTAAAGGGTTTAACTTATTTCATCTTGCAGTGAAGTGTATTGGGTATAGGGCACCAGTTACACCATTTATCATTTTATATTCTGATAATAGGGATTGTGCATTTTTGCTCTTTAACTCCAACATCATTTAGCTCTGTGCCTGGAATATTTCTAAATCTGCCCCAAATGAGAAACTGCTAAAAGTGGACTTTAATTCATTGAATTAAAATAAGCACGCATACGTGACTATCTATTCTTGTCCCAGCATAAGCACTAAACACAGTCACCTCCACTGTAATAGACTCCTACGCACACATGTCTATGAAGTAAACATCCTTGTGCCCTACAGATTCTAGTATTCTTTATCCTGTGGGTTTTACTATGAAAAAAAGGCAGACACAGGATAGGAAAAAGGCTGCCTGGGGTGGGAGACGAGAGAGGAAGCAAAGCACAAAACTTCTCCAACACTATAAACACCAATTCATTTCTAAAATACTTTTTTCCTTCCTTAAAACTGTATTTACTAGAAGTTGTTGTCAGGCTGTGATTAAATACATTGATCACCAACTCCTCCCTGTTAACAAGACTAGCAATCAGTCCTCGTAGAGGAAGTCTGATTGCCCCCATTGTGAAGGCCTAAATATTCCAGATGGCTTTGCACAGATCCTTGGGTTTTGTCCAGTCCCATGGACAGCTCCACTTATTCATCCACAATAGCCTGTGTACAAGTGCTCCCCAGAAGCGTTATTATGCATCTTTTGTCTAGCAGTTGTCACAACCCTAAGTATATATTTTTCTCTTCCACTGAGAGAGACAGTGGCATTTTAAGATGCAGCATCCAACATTTCATGTGCATTAGACTTCTCTCTGAGCCATCACCAAGCTTTACAGCAAGTGTTTTGAAAAAGTACATAAAAGGATGACAAAAAGTAATTTCTGCCAAATCTCAAAAGAATCTCAAAACTGCCATCTTTTTTGTTGTTGTTGTTTAATGACAGAGTTTTTATGAGTCATTATTACTTTTTTTTTTAAGTATCATCACCAATATTAGGATGTCATTGCAGAGGAAAATAAAGAAAAACATCTCAAACTATCATTGGCGAGGCATGAGATTTTAGATGAGGAAAGAACTGTTAGAGTTTTACTGAAAGTACGTGTTCTGCTGATGACTGATTTGTTTCAATAGGAAAGTAATCACAGAAACCATAGTTACACACAGAATGTTGGCATCCCATTGTCAGATCACAAAAGCTTAGCATCCCAGTCACTCCCAAGAAGCTCAGACTCAGTGAGGTCAATGAGACTCTATCCCCCTCTAGTGTCTCTAGTTTTTGATGGGAATCAGTTTCTCTGCTGATTTCGACAAATCAATTTTTTTCAAGTATACTTGCAAGACAGTCTATTTGTATTGTACTTCTCATTCAAAGTGTTAATAAAGAATCTTGATAAACCCTCAAATATCTTCCTATAATCCAATCTAAAGCTGCTCACACTGGAAATAATAGCAAGGATTTCCTCCAGTAACTAACCAATGGCCATATTTGCAGACAATCAAGGAGTTAAGATGGATTAGATCTGTTAGTCATTCTAACATTGTGGGCATCAGTTAATATCATATGACATGTAACTATAAATAGTGCCCCTTACCTAGTCAATCTGTTCATAAATGTGATTAAAAGCTAGTATGCCTTAACCCTGATGCTATTACTAGTGCAATATATAACAATGAATAAACGATGCCTTCTCCCTGCAAAAAATTTCCTCTTTAAAATGATAGGTTTAAACATGATGAGCCAAGAGTTCTAGAATTCTGTGAAATAGCACAGTTTCTTGTCACATCATTTTAGGCCTCTAATCCTCAGCCTCTTCACTTATGAAGATAATAAAATATGTCTTCTCTACTTCACAGATCAAAGGCAGATTATTAACAGAGCATTCTAGAATTATTTCAGCTAGACAACTCTGTTGTGTTTTCTTTTGGCACAGTTACATGTCGTCAAGAGCCAATAGTTCATAGCCAGGAAGTATAAGTACTCTTGAGCAGCAGCATTACTTATACGCTAGCTTAGTTTAAGGAATTTGATTATAACCTCTCTTGGTATAAATTCCCTCCGTTTTTAAAATAAAAAGGACAAGAAAAAAAAACGAGAGAAGGAAGAGGAGAAGAAAGAAGGTGCTATTAAAATCATTAAATGAGAAATCTATCCAAAACACTCAAACATGGTAATAATTATTATGTCTACAAATATCATCTGCATGGCAGAGTTAAATCAAGAAAATAGGCTACAACAACTAAAACAATAAGAGCAGAAACTGCTTTGGCTGCAGTGGGCCATTTCCCATGAACTGGGCACTGTGCAGCGTGCTTTTTATGTCTCGCGTCCTCCGGCGTCCTCTGTTTCCTTACCCATGCCCCTCTTCTCCACTTCATTTTACTAACGGCCAGTCTGAAAAATGAGATCATTTCAGCATTCTTTTGTGAATCACATCCTATGATTAGAGAACAGACTCATACGTCCTCTCTCATTTGATTCCAGAGGCAATCAAGGGGTTATTTATCGAAGTAATTTTTATTCCCGTTTTGCAGAGGCAGAATGTTCAGAAAGACTGCAGAGTCCAGCCACATCTCCTGGTTTCAAGTCTGGTCTTCCTGTCGTTCTACCTCACTGTCTCTTGCTGCAAAGACTCTGCAAAGGGCATAGGTCTAATTGCTGATAGGCACTGCAATGGAATGGTGCCCCACCGAGGAGGAAATCTCAGTACATGGAGAGCTTGTGTTCTGGCCAAGGAGTTGTTTTATTCATCAAATGCCAGAGGGTTGAATTTTTATGTAAGCTTAGGATTGGGATGGCTGGCCAGAAGAAGGCAAATGAAAACTCATGTGAAGTCTGCAGCAGGCTGGGGGTGGGTGGCAGGAGTCTCCCTGCTGACTTGGCCTTTGCTACCCGAAAGAGTAAGCTGAACCTCAACAAGCCTTATGTGCCTCTTAGCAAATCTCATTTGACGAAAATCTAAGTCTTCCATATGAAGGGAAATTCACAAGGCTGCAAAAGCTAGACAAGCTGATCAATTTTTTTTTTTTTTTTTAAGAAGGATATATGAGAAGTAGTAGCTCTCCTTTCTCTTCATTGTTCTTGGAGATATATTTAATGTCCACTTGTATCTGGATTTTTGCTAGGAACTTGAAAGCCAATATAAGACACATCATATTTTATGCTCAAGGAATTAAATACAATAAGGACCAATGCTGGGCTATGAAGAATAGAAAGAGATAGGCCCAGCTTCAAGGAGCTCCCATCTAATCAGAAAATAGACACTAATAGCAAACTGCAAAACCACAAGTGCACTGTGCTAGTATCAATGCTACCAGAGGCAGACTCTTAAGTATTATCACAGAACTGATCAAGAACCATAAGAGGGAAACAGTGGGAAGCTTCACAAAGGAGATGAGAATTTAGGGAGATCAGTGATAATATTTGAATATCAGTATTTCAGGAAAAAATAAGACCCAGAAATGCTGAGGCATTCAAAGGAGGCCGAACAGTGGAGGCAGTCCTCCCACTCTAGAAATATCCTTTTTCTTTAAAATAACATCTTCATGGAAGCTAATGGAAGCAGTGGAGTGGGAAGAAAGTGACTACTGCTAATGTGATACAGCAAAAGCAGAACAGGAAAGCGTTTAAGAGCTGGCACTGGCAATCGACTGCTCCCGACTTCAGACATCACCATTGCCACTTCTGAGGCTTGATTAACTCAAGGCAAGTCTCCAAACCTCTGTTGCCTCAACTATAAGAGAAGGTGACACGACTAACTTAGAGTTGATGTGGACATATTAGTAAGCTTGCTATTAATATGTAAAGTGTAAAAGTGTATAGTATTTAATGGAAGAGAAAGAAGACAGAGCCCTGACTGACGTTCAGGAATTGGGCCAGGAAATAGTGGATGATTCGGTTTATGGGAATAAAAGAGTGGGAAAGAAAATAGAAATAACTCAATTGGAGTTGAATGGTTTTACCTGATATTCAGCCTTTGGGTTTGTGCATTATTACAGCTAAAGGCCAAGTAGAGAAGAACCAGGATCAGAGGGAAGCATCACCCCTTGCCTATTTTGAGCTCTTCAATGGATTTGCCTTTGGAACAAAAATGGGCAATGTCCAAAGGCATTTGCCTAAGGAGGCATGGATTTTTAACTGTCCTTTGCCACCTGGAGCAGTAAACCATATCAGGATGCTCTACAGAAGCCGCCCTGTAGATAGGAACATACGAAAGACTCAAGAAAGATGAAAAGTTCAGTAAATCAAAACCTTATTATTCCTCATGCTCTCACCAATTCTTGAAAAGCTTAGGATTCTCTTGACTCCTAACTTTCTCTCTTAATGACACCTGCTCCACCTGCTCTACTTTTAAAAGGTGTCCAGCATCTGACCCTAAAGCTGTCCCTTTCGTCCAAGCCACCATCATCTCTCACTGGTGACAATGGTTTCTGAACCAGTCTCCATTTTCTATTCCTTCCCCGCTACAATCTCTTTTCCATGTAATAGCCAGAGAGGTGGTTCAAAATCCTATCAAACGATGCCATTCCTTTGCTCAGATTCCCTCAAAGTCCTCCAATTCACTCAGTTGTTTTTTCTTTTTAAAGGTTGCCTGTATAGTGGTTTAGTTGCTAGGTCATGTCTGATTCTTGCAACTCCATGGTCTATAGTCTGCCACGATCTTCTGTCCATGGGATTCTCCAGGCATTAATACTGCAGTGAGTTGCCATTTCCTTCTCCAGGGGCTCTTCTTGACCCAAGGATTGAACCTGGGTCTCCTGTGTGGCAGACAGACGCTTTACCATCTGAGCCACCAGGAAGCCCTCAATTCTCTCTTTCCTGCTCAGCCTTCTACTGCTATTCTAGCTTCTTCACTCTTCCACAAACACACCAAGCACCCACATCAAGACTCATATACCTCTTTCTCTCCCTGGGTTGCTCTCCTCCTAAGTAACATCCGGAGTTACTAGCTCACCTTATTCATGCTATAATAAAATAGTAAAGTATTAAGATTAACATGTCCCAAATGAATAATTCTGAAAGAGCAACCAGTCCCTACTATCACTCTCTTCTCATCTTGCTATTTATTCCACAGCATTTATCACCGTTTGATAGATTGAATATATTATTCTCAATTACCTGTTTCCCCCTACCAAACTGAAGGACTAACACTGTGGTTTGTTCTCTGCTATATCTTCAGTGTCTATTATATATACTTAGTACAGTTTTGTTGAATAAATACTACCAGAGCCAGCTTTAGGAAATGAATTGTAATAGACTCACCAACCATGTAATACAAAAATCCATTTTAAGATATTGCTGTTCATTGACTTAACGCTAAAATGAGATGCTAAAAACCTGAAATGTTTATTAATGCACACATCAATGTGGAATGAAATCTACAATATTATACACATCATAAGTTATTGGATTTTACAAACTCTATGTTGCTTTTTATTAAAGGTAGAAGATGAATTGCAAACACCAAGTTGAAATGAAAAAAAAAAAAGAAAAGAAAAGAGAAGAAACTGAGCCCTGCTACTTTAAACAGCAACTTCATAAATGAAAAAATATATGTATTTTTTTCTCCTTATTAAAAGTAATGGTCAAAATTTACTATAGAGTTATGCTGGAGCTAGCATACCCACTCATCTCTTTTCATTCAGTACAGTCACTCAATCATGTCTGTCTCTCTATGACCCCATGGACTGCAGCACGCCAGGACTCCATGTCTATCACCAAATCCCAAAACTTGCTCAAACTCATGTCCATTGAGTTGATGATGCCATCCAACCATCTCATCCTCTGTCATCTCCTTCTTCTCCTGCTTTCAATATTTCCCAGCATCAGGGTCTTTTCCAAGGAGTCAGTTCTTCACATGAGGTGGCCAAAGTATTGGAGTTTCAGCTTTAGCATCATTCCTTCCAATGAACACCCAGGACTGATCTCCTTTAGGATGGATTGGTTGGCTCTCTTTACAGTCCAAGGGACTCTCAAGAGTCTCCTGCAACACCACAATTCAAAAGCATCAATTTTTCAGCACTCAGCTTTCTTCACATCCTTTTATGACTACTGGAAAAACCATAGTCTTGATTAGATGACCTTTGTCAGCAAAGTAATATCTCTGTTTTTTAATATGCTGTCTAGGTTGGTCATAACTTTCCTTCCAGCGGTAAGCGTCTTTTAATCACTATCTGCAGTGATTTTGGAGCCCAAGAAAATAAAGTCTCTCACTGTTTTCATTCTTTCCCCATCTATTTGCCATGAAGTGATGGGACTAGATGCCATGATCTTAGTTTGTTGAACGTTGAGTTTTAAGCCAGCTTTTTCACTCTCTTCTTTCACTTTCATCAAGAGCCTCTTTAGTCCCTCTGAGTTTTCTGCCATAAGGGTTGTATCATAGGCATATCTGAGGTTATTGACATTTCTCCCAGCAATCTTGATCCCAGCTTGTGCTTCATTCAGTCTAGTATTTCACATGATGCACTCTGCATATAAGTTAAATAAGCAGGGTGACAATATGCAGCCTTGACGTATTCCTTTCCCAATTTGGAACCAGTCCACTGTTCCATATCAGGTTCAAACTGTTGCTTTTAGACCTGCATACAGATTTCTCAGGAGGCAGGTAAGGTGTTATGGCATTCCCATCTTTTGAAGAATTTTCCACAGTTTGTCATGATCTACACAGTCAAAGGCTTTAGCGTAGTCAATGAAGCACAAGTAGATGCTTTTCTGGAACTCTCTTGCTTTTCTATGATGCAACAGATCTTGGCCATTTGATCTCTGGCTTCTCTGCCTTTTCTAAACCCAACTTGAACATCTGGCAGTTCTCAGCTCATGTACTGTTGAAGCCTAGCTTAGAGAATTTTGAGCGTTACTTTACTAGCATGTGAGGTGAGTCCAATTGTGCGGTAGTCTGAACTTTCTTTGGTATTACCTTTCTTTGGGACTGGGATGAAAACTGACCTTTTCCAGTCCTGTAGCCATAGTTGAGTTTTCCAAATTTGCAGGCATATTGAGTGCAGCACTTTCACAGCATCATCCTTTAGGATTTGAAATAGCTCAGCTGGAATCCCATCACCTCCACTAGCTTTGTTCATAGTGATGCTTCCTAAGACCCACTTGACTTTACCCTGTGTTCTTTATTTGTATTTTATTTGACAAACGTTTTAGTCTTCTGAAAGCCCTTAAGATTTTGAAAGTGTAAAGTGCCACACAACCAAACTCTTTTAAAACAGTTTCAGATTTAATTTATCATATGATTGGGGAGGGCTGTGATTTAACTCGTTTCTATATATATTAATGCTTTGAATAAAAGCAACATAGATATTTTTAGATTTCTAAAAATGAGCCAAAAGAAAAATATTAAGGAAATAATAGTAGACATATTACTTGGATGTGGCAAAAACTGAGAAGTTTGTGAATTACTTAAGTCTGGAAAATGCTGACACACAGTCTTTCACTTTAGCCTTGCAGAAATTCTGTGAAGATGATACCATTAATCCCATCTCTCCTTTCAGATAAAATATTAATACTCAGAGAGATGAAGCAAATGACTCAAGGCCTCAGAGCTAATGAACTACAGAACTGAAACTAAAACCAAGTCTCCCTGACTTGGTTTTAGGTCAAGACCACACAGTATCCTTTCCTGTAATCTACCAAAATCAGAGACCTCTTCCATCTCAAAACCAACAGTGGCTGTCAAAAACTAGACCAGGACTGTAAACTGGTAACCCATTATCTGCATCTGGCCCACAGAGGGGTTGGTTCTGTTTATTCTACCTGGTATTTTTGATAAATGTGAACTCAAAGGGAGATATTTTTTTACAAGTCGAGAAATTTCCTATTAAAAAGTATGTATCTTTCTGGCTTCATTTGAAAACTCCAGACAGACAACAAAGGGTTGCCCAAGTCAAAAGTCAGCCGGAGTTGAGTCCCGTGGACGTGCACATACTCTATAGTGAGAGGTAGAATCCCCAGCAGTACAGTTTTGGTCCCTGGCTAGAACAGGCATTTTCTGAGCACTGAGACCACTGGATTATAGAAGAATTATTTTATCATCAATGAGGTTCTAGGTTCTTCTCCTGAAAGTTGAACAGAGACACTGGATGAAATTCAAACAGTTTCAATAACAGGACCACACATGTTTAGCTCGGGACCTGAGGCAGAATCAGCACTAAGGAATCACTAGAGTTCTGCTTTCTAGTCTATTTTTATCCCCCTGCTGTATTGAAAGGGATGTTCTAGGATGTTACAGTATTTCTCAAAGAGTGGTCCACTGATCACTTCCTTCATACTGATCTGGAATGCTTGTTTAAAATGAGCATTTTCTAGGTCCCAGGTTGAGATATGTTTGGTTAGATCTTACAAAAGAATAGGACTTCATCTCTGGACCATCACTAGAATCCAGTCACTTCCAGTTGGAACTGTGCTTCAAGGGATGGCACTTACACAAGACGCAACATGAATCGTGTCCTGAAATTATACAATATGCCAGCCCTAAGTCCCAGGACTGGGTTTCCAGGATGCCAAAAGTAAAAACAAAAGTAAAAACATTTTCAGAAAAGTAAGAAAACTGTGGAAACACACAGATTTCCATGGAGACAGGGCAAAGTCAAATGGAGACAGGCCAGGTAAGTCAAACTAAGTAGTCTCCAGCAGCCACAGATAGCAATTTATCATATACACTAGCAACTGTAAGCAAAGTCTTGGCCCATCAGTCTAATGATCTCATCACAAGGTTAATTCTTCACATCACTTCAAAATCCTGCCTGTGAAAGTCAATTCCCCAAACACCTCTGTCACATAAGTAGAATTATTCTGTATTTGGAAAGAATGGAAATAATTCCAAGGTAACTAAATGTCAGTTTCAGAATGGACAGTCAATCCTTCTCCAACAAGGGAGGGGGCTCCTACTCCACCATACCTCAAAAGCTCACGAATGGGCCATGGCAGAGCCCAGGAGCCGGGATGAAGCATTTTGGGATCAGCTGCTAGAAGAGCTGCTGCAAGACCAAGAAATTAGACATACATTAAATGTCCTTCATATCCCTGAGATTCTAGCCTCCCATTTTCTATCTGAAAAATAATAGAAGTCATAACTCCTAAAATTATGGCCAATGTGCTGGCCATGGAATAAAGCCTGAACCGGCCTTTCATATACAGATGGAATTCACCCCCGTAAGACTAGAGTACTAACAAAATGGGTAAGGCCAGTTACTAACTACCTTTCTGTCACATGGCTTTATATCAGTGTCAGCCTATAGAAGCAGTGAACGTGCTTCTTACCATAGCTATTTAAATATTAAACAACAACAGCCACACGATTTGTTTGCAGTGCAGGGAGTTAGAAAGCAATCTTGTTCCCGCACTTGTAAGCACCATGAAGACATCTCAGAGGAATACGACCACACAAAGACTGTCAGGTAGCATTATGCACAAATTCAGCTTCTGGTTTGAGTGAATATGCACTGCCCCCTTGTGGTCACAAGAGGCCACAAGTGATTGTCCACAAAGGACGCAACACCCAGGAAGCCTTGAAAATGGGGATCAAAGGAGCACATTTGACATGATTGATGGTGCTGATTTATGAAGCCATATTTTCCCTGCTTAGGTGGCAATTGCAGGAACTTGCTGCACTGAATTTGCCTGATGACATAAAAATCCCCCAAACATACACAGCTCCTTTTAGACATGGAACAATCCTCTATGATGCTAAATCTTTCATTGACTTATCAGCATTCACTCAATAAATATTTATTGCCTACTAAGAGTAAAGAATTTTTCTGGACATTGAGAATATCTATGGGAAAAAACAGTCTCTGCTCTCATGCTATTTTGTGCATATTCATGATTATAAATAATAATCAAGACCTTCAGTTTTCTGACTACAAACTGCGTCAGGTTCACACTGAATCCTCCTCCCCCAGATGTAGAAAAGAAGACAAGAAGATATGGTCTTGCCCTATGTCATTCTGCCGTTCAAAATCACAGACTGTGTTGGAAGCATTTCAAAAGACCCTTTCATTTGCAGTAGTAGCAAGACAGAGTTGTGATCAAGAGTACGGAGTTTAGGTTCCAATGTCAAGGATTCACATTCCGGATCTACAACGTGTGCAAGTCGTGGTAAATTTTTCTGAATCTCCATACCCTATGGAGATACTTAACAGATTCCATAAAGTTCAAAATGAACCTATTTTAAAGCAGAAATAGAGACACAGACATAGAGAACAAACATATGGACACCAAAGAGGGAAGAGGGGGTATGAATTGGGAGACTGGGACTGACATATACACACTACCTTATATAAAACAGATAACCAATGGAAACCTACTATACAGCACCAGGAACTCTACTCAGTGCTCTGTGGTGATCCAAATGGGAGGGAAATCCAAAAGGAGGGGGTGATATGCAAACATAAGGCTGATTCACTTTGCTGTACAGCAGAAACTAACACAGCAATGTAAAGCAACTATACACCAATAAAAATTTTTTAAAAGAAACAGATCAAGAAGTAAAGTGCCCAGCCAAGCACCTGACAGGGGTGTTTAGGGAGGTGAAGGGGGTCACCCTTCAGAGGTGGCAGCAGAAAGCTGTTCCATAAATGACTCCTCCCATACCCTTGCTTATCAATTTTACCTAGAGGGGGAAAAAGTGATTTCCACACAGTGGCAGAACAAACAGAGCTGTGACTTTCGTTTCATACTGTATATTTATGTTTTCTTGAAAGGTTCAGACGGTCACGGTCACATCTTACCCTCCTTTCACATATCATGGGAGTGTGCCTAGATGTCATGCCAGCTCATTAGGGAAGAGCATGTGAGGATGCTGATGCTGCCCTCAAGGTGACTTACTCAGAACTGCATTCAATAAGCGTTTAAAAAGTCATTCATGCTTTAATAATATTAGAGACAACAATTATTTTGTTATTAATAATTGTGTGTGTGTACTCACTCATGTCCGACTCTTTGCAACCCCATAGACTGTAGCCCAAAAGGCTCCTCTGTCCATGGGATTTTTCAGGCAAGGATATTGGAGTGGATTGACATTTCCTTCTCTGGGGGATCTTCCCGAATCAGGGATTGACTCACGTCTGCTGCGTCTCCTGTAATGCCAGGTGGATTATTTACCGCTAGCACCACCTGGGAAGCCCTTATTAATAATTAGTAAGATTTCAATTATTATGACTACTACTACTTTAAACAGATCTAAAATGGCCCTCAGGCAACAAAGAATAGCCCCTAAAATCTATGAGCTTAGTTCAAAGATGTTATGCTTGCATCATTTTGGACATTGCCCCTGAGAAACTGATGGCTCATGGAGTCAGGACACACAACAGAAGTAAAACTGCCAGGTCACCATGAATAGCAAGATCAAGGCCACCACAGTTGTGCAGACTCATATTCCTTCTTAGCCTTTAAGGTGGGTGCTTCCATGATGATACATCATACTATGATGATATAAGCAAAGAACTTCTCATCTACGATTAGCCTCTATGGTTTTTCAGAAATCAAATGCTATGTTCAAGGTGGGTAGGGATGCTGGTTTGGGTAAGAAATGCAACCCAGATGGAAAGAAAGCACTTGGAGAAAAGAAGTGTATATTTAAGCTGAATTATTCTCGTTTTTTGTGCCTCTACAAGTAGTCTACATCAGGAAAGAGCAATCCAGCTAATGTAATGCGATGTAGGGCCATAATCATCTTTAAATAGGAGAAGGGAGTAATAGAAGAGCCCAATTACCAACCTAAAATTCCTCCTGGGATTCAGTTAAGTTTTGGTTTTAGCCCCATTTTGAGATCTAACCAGCCAGTGACGTGGAAAAGTCACTTTTTCTCTATAGCTCCCCTGGGATGATTAATCTCTCCCACCTTTAATTCCAAAATTATTCAGCTTTATCTTTTTTTTGATGATTGAAACAAATATCTAGGAATCTAGAACCTAGGAGGAACCACAGATGCTCAATCCCACATTGGAGGGAACCATGAAAGAGGTAATATTGGGCCTTTAACCTTGGGTTTTGGAATCTCTCTTCACTGCTCTCAAGAATCTGGCCCCAGGGCCAAAGCAGAGCCCACCATTACTGCTAGAAAGACACTGTTGAAGGAAAAGGACAATTGGACAAGAGAGAACAGTGTGTAAAAACTTACTCCCACATTTAAATACATTGCTTAAGAAGTTAGCATCCACTATATTTCTGGGTTCTGGGTCTCTAAGTCTAGTTCATGGCTTAATCTAAAGAGAGCCTTTTTTCAGGTGCTATGGTTTTTCCAGTAGTCATGTATGGATGTGAGAGGTGGACTGTGAAGAAGGCTGAGTGCCGAAGAATTGATGCTTTTGAACTGTGGTGTTGGAGAAGACTCTTGAGAGTCCCTTGGACTGCAAGGAGATCCAACCAGTCCATTCTGAAGGAGAGCAGCCCTGGGATTTCTTTGGAAGGACTGATGCTGAAGCTGAAACTTCAGTACTTTGGCCACCTCATGTGAAGAGTTGACTCAGTGAAAAAGACTTTGATGCTGGGAGGGATTGGGGGCAGGAGGAAAAGGGGACGACTGAGGATGAGATGGCTGGATGGCATCACTGACTCGATGGATGTGAGTCTGAGTAAACTCCAGGAGATGGTGATGGACAGGGAAGCCTGGTGTGCAGCAATTCATGGGGTTGCAAAGAGTCGGACACGACTGAGTGACTGAACTGAACTGATGAACAGAAGTCTGTTCGTCCAAAATTTATCTAGTAAAGCCTCAGTATGGCTGTATTGGGAGATAGGGCTTTTAGGGGGTACGTAAATTTCAATGAGATCATAAGAGTGAGGTCCTAATACAATTTTTAAAAATTAGAGGTTTCTAAGAAGAGGAAGAGAGAAATCTCATACCCACATGCACACACAGAGAAAAGGTCTGTATGGACATATGGAAAAGGCAGTCAGGACCTTGAACTTGGATTTCCAAGCCTCTAGAACTATGAAAAATAAATCTCTGTTGCTTAAGCCACCCAGCCTGTGGTGTTTTGGTGGCCAAGATGATAAAGATATCAGGTTCATCTCATACACTTGGGTGGTGCTTTGACTACTCTAAGTACGTTCACTTTTACTTTATGCTCTCATGGATACTGGGCAATAGAAAAGTTGGGAGTCCTTGACTCTGAAATATGGAGACATACAAAGAGATGTCAAGGGACTTGCTCGAGTTGCGGAGCATGTGGGAAGCATCAGACCTTGAAGCCAGCTCCACACTCAGCTCTCCTTCCCAGAAGCAGATGCTCCTCCTTAAACGGTGAGCATTCTCTCCTAACAAAGGGGCTTTGGTGACATGGTGCTAGCTTCACACTGGTCACCTTTCACCCTACAGCATGTTTCTAATTAGTACGAGAGGGAGCAGGGAAAAGAAATGACACTTTGAAGCTGGGCAGAGGAAGGGAGGGAGAGAGAAAGATTAATTGCTTCCCAACTGTCAGGACGGTAATTAAACTCAGGTTGTTGACTCCAACCTTGCTTAGATTATGTGAAATAAATCTATGAACATGTTCACACTTCTGTTGCCTTCTGCTTCTGTGCAGAAGGCAGGGGTGGCTTGAACAATCTGCAACAGAGAGACAGTGACTTGTCTTCGGCCAGTCACCAGGCCATGCAGCCTCTGGTTGCTGAGCAAGGTTAAGGCTTTGTAACTTTCAGTGCTCTTTATCAAAGAGAACCACTCAAACTGTATGCATATAGGATTACCTTTGGAGGGAATGAAACCTATGTATTTTGGAAGTAGTTTCAGAAAAAGAGACCCATCTGCTATTCACTAGCTTGGGGAGTTTAAATCATTCCAAAGGGAGGGTGGGTTTTTTGATAAGTGATGACCTGCAGGTCTGGAATCCCAGGCTCTTGGACTAGGAATCCTGGGTCCTGACATTCAGTCTCTCTGACTTTGAGTACAATGTATATTTTACCTCTGGACCTCATGTTAAATCCCAACCCAGTTCAATTCCTTCTGGAAGGATGAGAAGATTAGACTGATTCCCTCCCAGGGCTAATAGTCCTTGATTCTAAGATATGATCTTCCCACTTGCCATGAAAATATGTTCATGTCTCAATATTCTAGGCTTCTTCCCTAATAAAATTGTAGCTGCTAAGTAGCCAGAACTTTCCTCTGGCCTACAGATACCTAGGAAAAGGGAATATTAGGCAAGTAAGTAGAACATACCATGTGCATCCTCAGCTGCTAAGTCCTGTCCAACTCTTTGCGACCCCATGGTCTGCAGCCCACCAGGCTCCTCTGTCCATGGGATCTCCCAGGCAAGAATGCTAGAATGGGTTGCCATTTCCTCCTCCAGAGAATCTTTCCAACCCAGGAATCAAACCTGTGTCTCCTGCATTGACAGGGAGATTCTTTATCACTGAGCCACCAGGGAAGGCCACATGTTGTGAACTTTAATGACCACAGATCTTACCTGTACCTGCTCTCTGATGCCTGGAATGTTTGGTGAGAAAAGTCTTAGCACCCTTGGAGTCAAAGTATTAAAACCCCAAGGAGAGGGAACTCAAAAGCCATATCCCCAAAATGCAGTGGCTGTTGGCAGAGTCTTTACTTTGCCAAGTGAAGATACTGAGAAATATCTTGTCATTTCTTGACATCTAGGATTGGAGGTGTCAGGAGGACCTGGTGCAAGGGGACAGAAAACAGGTGAGGTGTGCACTATTTTGTCCAACGCCAGGCTCATCTACCAAGCTTTGCTACCAAGATAAAATTGCATTTTTTGTCTGTAAGAGAAAGGAGAAGCACACAGAGAAACCAGCTTCTCATTGGAAGACTTATCACAATGATGATTCCTACCAGAACTATTACAAACATCTAAGGAGATAAGAATGCAAAATACTTTCAATGTTGCTATTTCAATGGAAAGATAATGTTAGACATTGTAAGGATGAACTGAAAAATTACTAACAAAGTGTACAGAGGACTGGATATGGGTCAGGGACCCTGATAAATGCTTTCCCTTCATTACTTCATTTAATCCACCATCAGCCTTGTGATGTAAACACTATCTCCTCCCCACCATCAGCATTTTTCAGACGGAAGTTCAGAGACATTAAGTCATTTACTCAAGGAAAACCCTGCTGATAAATTGTGAGTCCAGTATTCAAGTAAGCTTTTCTGATTTCAGAAACTTCCTTTTAGATTAACTAAACCCTATAATGTGAGAGTGTTTCCCATCACTGGACAGGTCCAAGAGACTGGAGAAACAAGTGTCATGAACACTGCGTGTGACATTTCTCTTTAAGGCTGGAGCCAATCTATAGAGACTTCTAAGGCTAGTCTTAGAGAAGGCAGATTCTACAGACATAGCCAGTGGTTTAAATGCCAGCTGAACTTTACTTCCAGGGCATTTCTCAACATCCGAGGTGTTAAACAGTCAAAGATAAGCTGATTTCTCCAAGAAGACTGCCTTTCTTCCAGCAAGAATGTACATTCTATCTACTTGGTTGGAAACTGCATAACAAACCCTTGGTGTTTCAGAATGTGTGTTTGCTCTTCCTCATCCTATTACTTGGGCTTCCCTGATGGCTCAGTGGGTAAAGAATCCATCTGCAATGATTCTTTACCTTGCAGGAGACGCATGTTTGATCCCGGGGTTGGGAAGATCCCCTGGAGAATGAAATGGCAACCCACTTCAGTATTCTTGCCTGAAAATTCCCATGGACAGAGGAGCCTGATAGCCTGCAGCCCAAAGGGTCACAAAGAGTTGGACACGATGAAGCACTCAAGCGTGCACATGTCCACTCACAGTCAGAGCCTCTTTATTGGTGTGCTCCACCGTGGCTTATGGTGCTCAGTCCCCATGCTCTCTCATTAACCCAATTTTCCCTTCCATGACCTGGAACAAAACCATGACTAATATCACTTCCTTGGCTCTGTGCTATGGGCCCTGAATATCTATCTGCCTCTAGTTAATGAGAACAAAAGGTAATTAAACCACCCAGGTACCGTTACTTCTGTGTACAAGGCTATTGTTAATATTTTTAGAAGCTCTAAGATTAATCTTTATAGAATAGGAAATGTGCCTTTGGATGGAATGAGAACATCTGCATCCCCCTAGCTTCTGCTCATGGCCTGATTTTAATAAGCAGTCATTTACCCAGTATCCACTATGTGTGCAGGCCTGTGCTTAAATTAATAAACTAAAAATTACAGAGAGGACACATTATTTCCCTGATATGGAAGGGAAATAAACTATTATTCATAAGTGAATTCTCCTTAATTAAAATGTATTCCTTTGACTCCCAAACTTTTTTTTTTTCCAAAGTAGCCCTTTTTTTTCCTATAAAATTTCTGTAATGAGTTAAATATTTCTTCATCTACTGGAACAGAGTATACATGTAATTAGATAATCCTGCTACTTATAACTTAAGAGTCAGGCACAACAGTTAGTAAGCAATGCTAGGACACATGAATGCTCCTAGGGATCCAATAGGATTTTGCCTTCATGTTAAATGTCCCACAAACTGCTGTGATTTTGGAACTCTTGAGCCTTTTACATGTTTATGTGTTTTCTACCACCACCCCCCTACACACACATACAGTCATACCAACACAAATATTATTTAACTGATCAACTGTTTGAGTCTCTGTCATTAGCCATGCATTCTAAATTATACTTTGTATCATTTAAGTTCTGAGAAGTAGGTATGGTAGTTTATCTGCAACTGTGGCTGACAACAATTCCTCCCATCTTTAGGCAGATCTGTTTGAATCTGAGTCAGCCCTATTCTGCTTTGATGAACACAGTTCTCCAGAGGTGATGCTATGCTGGTTCGGACCCCAGGTCTAACAGTTTCTCTTTCACTCTAGGAAGCCAATCTCCATGCTGTAAAGAAATTCACAACAGACTACCAAATGACGAGAGGCCAAGAGAAGAGTGAGGCCTACATAGTGGGAGGCCTTCCAGGGCACTGCAGCCATATTATGTTAGCTCGGCTGACATGAAACAGATCCACCCAGCTGAGCTCAGGAAACCTCAGATTTATGAAAAAATAACTGTTGTTGACTTAAGTCACTTAGTTTTGGGTGGTAAGACATATTTTAAAATCATATATGATGAGAATGAAGCAGCTCTGTGCATACATTTGGGCCACACATTAAATGTATTATATTTAGTAATAGACTCTGGTATCTATTTAAATAGTGAGAAAGTAAATTTTCTCATCTTTCTAGTTATGATTATAAAGGTGATGGTAGTGCTAGCTTCGGCAGCACATATACTAAAATTGGAACGATACAGAGAAGATTAGCATGGCCCCTGCGCAAGGATGACACGTAAATTCATGAAGCATTCCATATTTTTATGAGAAAGTAGAAAAAGAAGTTAAGGAAACAATTCCATTCACCATTGCAATGAAAAGAATAAAATACTTAGGAATATACCTACCTAAAGAAACTAAAGACCTATATATCGAAAACTATAACACACTGATGAAAGAAATCAAAGAGGACACTAATAGATGGAGAAATATACCATGTTCATGGGTCGGAAGAGTCAATATAGTGAAAATGAGTATACTACCCAAAGCAATCTACAGATTCAATGCAATTCCTATCAAGCTACCAGCAGTATTTTTCTCAGAACTAGATCAAATAATCTCAAGATTTGTATGGAAATACAAAAAACCTCGAATAAGAAAAAGCATTCTTGAGAAAGAAGAATGGAACTGGAGGAATCAACTTGCCTGACTTCAGGCTCTACTACAAAGCCACAGTCATTAAGACAGTATGGTACTGGCACAAAGACAGAAATATAGATCAATGGAACAAAATAGAAAGCCCTGAGATAAATCCACACACCTATGGACACCTTATCTTCAACAAAGGAGGCAAGAATATACAATGGAATAAAGACAGTCTCTTTAACAGGTGGTGCTGGGAAAACTGGTCAACCACTTGTAAAAGAATGAAACTAGACCTCAAATACCACACACAAAAAATAAACTCAAAATGGATTAAAGATCTAAATGTAAGACCAGAAACTATAAAACTCCTAGAGGAGAACATAGGCAAAACACTCTCCAACATAAATCACAGCAGGATCCTCTATGATCCACCTCCCAGTATACTGGAAATAAGAGCAAAAATAAACAAATGGGATCTAATTAAAATTAAAAGCTTCTGCACAACAAAGGAAACTATAAGCAAGGTGAAAAGACAGCCTTCTGAATGGGAGAAAACAATAGCAAATGAAACAACTGACAAACAACTAATCTCAAAGATATACAAGCAACTTATGCAGCTCAACTCCAGAAAAATAAATGATCCAATCAAAACATGGGCCAAAGAACTAAATAGGCATTTCTCCAAAGAAGACATACGGATGGCTAACAAACACATGAAAAGATGCTCAACAGCACTCATTATCAGAGAAATGCAAATCAAGACCACAATGAGGTACCATTTCACACCAGTCAGAATGGCTGTGATCCAAAAGTCTACAAGCAATAAATGCTGGAGAGGATGTGGAGAAAAAGGAACCCTCTTACACTGTTGGTGGGAATGCAAACTCGTACAGCCACTATGGAAAACAGTGTGAAGATGCCTTAAAAAATTGCAAATAAAACTGCCTTATGACCCAGCAATCCCCTGCTGGGCATACACACCGAGGAAACCAGAATTGAAAGAGACACATGTACCCCAATGTTCATTGCAGCACTGTTT
The DNA here is from genome assembly GCA_917880005.1 of Nanger dama. NCBI lineage: Eukaryota > Metazoa > Chordata > Mammalia > Artiodactyla > Bovidae > Nanger > Nanger dama. Next base: position 42,199,598 of record CAKJTW010000008.1, read on the forward strand.
ACAGTATCCAGGACATGGAAACAACCTAGATCTCCATCAGCAGATGAATGGATAAGAAAGCTGTGGTACATATACACAATGGAGTATTACTCAGCCCTTAAAAAGAATACATTTGACTCAGTTCTAATGAGATGGATGAAACTGGAGCTGATTATACAGAGTGAAGTAAGCCAGAAAGAAAAACACCAATACAGTATACTGACACATATATATGGAATTTAGAAAGATAGTAATGATGACCCTCTATGTGAGACAACAAAGAGACACAGACGTATAGAACGGATTTTTGGACTCTGAGGGAGAGGGAAAGGGTGGAATGATTTGGGAAAATGGCATTGCAACATGTATACTATCATGTAAGAAACGAAGCACCAGTCTATGTTCAATGCAGGATATAGGATGCTTGGGGCTGGTGCACAGGATGATCCAGGGAGATGATATGGGGTGGGAGGTGGGAGAGGGCTTCGGCATTGGGAGATTGTGTACACCTGTGGCTGATTCATGTCAATGTATCGCAAAACAAATACAGTATTGTAATGTAGAATAAAGTATTAAAAAAATAAAGGTGATGGTAGTAGATGAATGAAGAACTATTAAAAAGTGGAGAGAAGTCTTTTCTCAAAAGGTGTCTAAGGAAAAGATGCAAAGGTAAGGCTGAATGTAGTCTAAAGCAAGATGGGAAGATGAGCCTGGTAATGACATCAAAACATTCATGTTAGGAACCAAAATAAAGGGTTAAAGGGATGCATAAAGAAGATCGGTTCTGGGTGTTCTTTAGAAGGAATGATGCTAAAGCTGAAACTCTAGTACTTTGGCCACCTCATGCAAAGTTGACTCATTGGAAAAGACTCTGAAGCTGGGAGGGATTAGGGGCAGGAGGAGAAGGGGACAACAGGATGAGATGGCTGGATGGCATCACCGACTCGATGAACATGAGTTTGAGTGAACTCTGGGAGTTGGTGATGGACATGGAGGCCTGGTGTGCTGAGATTCATGGGGTCACAAAGAGTCGGACATGACTGAGCGACTGAGCTGAACAAGATGTAAATAACAAAGGAGCACAGGAGGATTTACAAGGTAGCTGAGAACTTTCTCTGTGAGTGAAAGTTGCCCAGCTGTGTTTGACCCTTTGCGACCCCATGGAATACTCCATAGAATTCTCCAGGCCAGAAGTAGCCATTCCCTTCTCCAGGGGATCTTCCCAACCCAGGGATCAAACCCAGGTTTCCTGCATTACAAGTGGATTCTTTACCAGCTGAGCCACGAGGTTTGTTTTTTAAAAAGTAGAATGTCAACTCTAACCATGAGGTGAATTATACAAGAATAGCTGTTACATCCTTAGCTGGGACTAACTGGAAGTTTATAATTGTGCTGAAAGGGTTTTATAAACTCTCCAAAAGCTCATGCAGATAAGTTGGGAAGAGTGTAAAGTAGTTTATGTTCCATTAACTTATTCAACCAATATTTATTGAGTACCTCTTCCAGATGATAGAAATATATCAGTGAAACGCACAGCCAAACAGCCCTGTGTTTTTGAAGATTGCATTCTAGCTGGGGGCAAGAGATAACAAGTCTAATAGGTAGGTGAATTTTAGATAAGAGCTATGGAAAGAAACAGAACAGTGACTGAAGAGCACAGAAGAACAAGGGCTAAATCAGTGAACTTGTTTAAGAGGTTATTTACTTGATCCAATGGAGAATTAATAGTCTCTTAGGTCAGGATGTACACACACACACAGACCCAAGAACGATTAGAATTTTGAAAGACTTGGGGAAGAACTAGTCACGGGGTCATAAATATGAAGTGTCTTACCCTGAGACTTCTGGACCTTGGACAGATACTTGCAAGGTGAGATTCTAGGGGACTCAAGAGCCCTGCTCACACCAACAGCCTTGTCCTTCTTTTGTCCTTCTTCGGATGCTTCCTGAAACTTCAGGAAAAAGTTCCTTCTTCCTTAGGATCTTCTTTTTCTTTAGGATTCAATTCCAATTTAGATGTGAATTACCCAGAGGACCTGAACGCTATAGATCTTTGTCACTTACACATACATTTGAATGAAGAAACTGAGAAAACTGCTGCTAGATAAAGGGGTCAGGACTTGCTCTACACATATTCTAAGAGAAACACTTCCTCTTATGTGGAAGCTAAAGAAAAAGTGATTATAAAAGAGAAAAAGTGTGACTAATAAATACAATTGCCATTGGCACATGTTGGGTCACAGAGAAGACTGTTCATTTTGGTCAGAAATGAAAGAAAGGGAGGTGAAAGGCAGGGCCTGTGAGAGGTAAAGCACCCTGTGTGTGCAATGGAATCACAAAACAGGGACAGTGAATGTGTGGTGCGTGTATATGTGTACAGAAAGGGATCAAGGGGTGTGCAAAGAAGCTGATGTGGCAGAAAGCACATGAGTGGGGCTAAACACCATAGGATGTTCTCAAGACAAGTAGTAGAGGCAGCTAAGCCAGACTGAGAGATCAGGAAGAGGCTGTCAGGATGAGAGTTTCTAAACTGAGATCTAGAGAATGAGCAGACATTTAATAGGAGGGAGTGGAGATAGGAAGCAATGTAACACTCTGAGCAAGGGCAAAGCCCTTGAGGTGAAAAAAAGGGAGAGTCAGCTGTTTCAAAAGAAATAGAAGAGGTCATTTGCAGAGACATGGATGGACCTAAAGATTGTCATACAGAGTGAACTAAATGAAAAGAGAAAAATAAATATTATTTATGAATGTATATACATAGAATCTAGAAAAATGGTATATGATCTTATTTGCAAAGCCAAAACAGAGACACAGACATAGAGAAAAATGTGACAGATGGACACAAAGAGGGCAAGGGGAGGGGTGGGATGAACTGGAAGATTGGGGCTGACACATATACACCATCGATAATATGTATAAAATAGACAACTAATGAGAACGTACTGTATAGCACAGGGAACTCTATACTCGGTGCTCTGCAGTGAACTAAATGGGAAGGAAATCCAAAGAGGAGATATATCGATACACATAGCTGATTCACTTTGCTATACAGCAGAAACTAACAACACTGTAAATCAACTATACTCCAATTAAAAAAGAAAGAAAAGATTGCTGTGACATAATGGAGGTGGGTCTGGGGACTGGGCAAGAGAAGCAGTGGGAGAAACATGGTCAAACACTTAAAAGTTAGAGGCAAAGGCAGTGGGAGCAATGGAAAAACTTTCTCTAAGGAACACTCAGGACTAGGTTCACGGTTTACGTGACTTTGTCTGTTGCTGTGAGCAGACAGTCCACTACAGGTATTGACCTGCTGCCATCCAGGGAAAAGATGATGGTGGTCTAGAGAGTGAAGACCCCCAAAGTTAAGATATTTAGAAATACTTAAGAATGTACTCACTTACTACATATGGCAGAGAAGTGAGAGGGGGAACTAGAGATGGTGGCCAAATTTCTTTCTGTAATAAATCCATACCCTTTATCAAACTTCACTCAACTCATATTTTTAAAATGACATTTCAGATTTTAAAGATTAAGCAGTATGCAGTGGAAAGAGCACAACACACAGAGTCAGGAAACCTGGATTCTATTCTCAATTCTGCCATAGGCTGTGTAACCTTACCCTGCTACATGAGCTAGGAAATACATTGATCTTTGAAAAATAGAAGGCTTCCGCTTGGCAATGGGAGCCAGGCTGCTGCTGCAGACAGAGGAGCCATCTCTCTCTCCCCGACATTCTGGCAGAGGGCCATATAATACACTGATTCCATTTGGCAGCAGCAAAGTAGTTAATGAAAACTCCTCTTTCAAGATGTGATATGTTCTGCGTGAGCTGTCAGAAGGAAAGTTTACATAATGAAGAGTACTGGCATGGATCAAAGCCATCTGGAACAGCCCAGTTTCCCTTGGGGCATCTTGTGACTGGGGAGTCCTTCCGAGGGGAAAGCAGGGATGAATTCTGGTTCTGTCAATGGCTAACCAAAGGGATTAGCTCATAGGACTCAAAAAGCTGAGATCAGAGGTTTGATTTTCTGGGGATCCGTGAATGTAATGTTTCTTGCTGTGTTATTTTTTGGATAGAGGACACAGAATGCACTCACTGTAACTCCAGCAATAAGCAGCCCACTGTTTCAAGTTTCTGACTCTTCCATGTAACACAAGTACCTAGGTGGCACTTCATTGCCCAAGTCCTCACAAGTGCTTCTGGGTAGGCATGAGACACATGCGAGTCCAAATAGAGAGCAATCTCTTTTCTGAAAATTCCGTGGTCAAGGTGCTCCCCTCTCCAACCATCCTCCCTACTTCCCCCTGCTCTCTCCACACTCTAGATCTGCATCTGGAAAGATATAATTCTAGGAACCTACTCACACTTCTCCAACGACACTGACAGGAGAAGCTCATGTAGCCAAGTGGGAGAACTGAGACTGGAATTCAGATTTCCTGACTGCCACACCTGCGTGCTTTCCGCTGTGTGTTACTTCACCTTTAAAATATGGAAGGGTCTTTTGTAAACATGAGTTGATTAAGTACATGAGAAAGAGGGCTTATCTCACGATGGAACCAATCAAGAGAACAAGGAGAGGAGTGACAGGTCATGACTTCATTATTTGAGCCCTGAAGCCAGCCCTCTCTGGACTTCTTGGCAATAGTAGTCGATAAACTCATGTTGATCTTTAGACCATGAGGTGTTACAGCTCGGTTGCTTGTATTACAAAGATTTCTGACTGACACGTAGACTCTTTCTCTAAGTCCAAAGACTTTTCTCAAACTAGTCCATGATTTTACTAGCACATGACACCGAATGATAAAACAGAGGTAGAGGAGAATCCATACTATTCTTCTCTCCACCAAGAAGAGGGGCAAATGGTACAACAGCCTGTATCCTGACGTCAAGATCTGTCCACATTTCATTCACGCTCCCAAGGCACAAAATATGTGGCCTCAGGGTTCCTGTAAGTAAGGGACAGGTAATGTTTCATTCCATAACTTCTCATGGGGCTGCTGAGGGTACTTAATGTACTGTAATAAATACATACCCTTTCATATTTGTGAAAGAATTCAGGTAGGTCTAAAGCCTGATCTACAAAGACTAGCTCAAACGATGTACTCTTATTTATATGCTTTTAGTATCACAATGAGTTGAAAAACAACCTGGCAATGTAGAGTACATGAATATATGTGGTACTGTAACAGGCAAGTTGAAAAAGTTCAAGACATTCAAGTGAATGTTAGCCATGAGATTAAAAATCAGCACATCTACAATGCACACTGTTATTTTAATGAAAAGTTCTATTTTTATAGAACAAAGCATATAATGACATTTTACTTTTTTTTTTTTTTTCTTTATCAGTTAGAGGTGATTCCCTGGGCTCCAGAACCTAAACTAATGTACCGTGATTGTACAGAGAAAAAAATGTGTATGAACATTGCCCCCAGAGGAATCTACATTCTATAATGCAAGTTCCAGACAATTTTTAAAATCAATGAAGCTGACAGAAGTGACAGCTGAAAAACACAGCTATTTGCCAGCACCCTCTACCATGGACATTTCATCTGCATAATGACTGCATCTCCCTGCATAAATCACTTTAATCTCTAAAGCCTGACTATCTATACACTCAGAAAAGAAAATCCAAACTAAGGACTGACAGCTTTAAAAACAGTCAAGTTATTTTTAAGCCAATTTCTTATCCTTTTCTTTATCTCCCTCATGTTTCCTCCCAAAAGCTTTCAGGAAGTGTTCCCCGACCTCATCACCTAGCTTCTTCCTAGCACTATTAAAATAGAATAGTTTTAATCCTATTTTTAGTCATTTATAATTGTTTACTCTTATTAAAATAATATTTCTTGGGACTTGCCTGATGGTCCAGTGGTTAAGACTCCCCACTTCCAGGGCAGGGGTGCATGGGTTCAATCCCCAGTCAGGGAGCTAAGATTCCCTCATGCCTTGTAGCCAAAAAGCAAAATATGAAGGGGAAAAAATAGAAGCAATACTGTAACAAATGAAATGAAGACTTAAAACTTTTTTAAAATAGTATTTAGTTTATTATATGTCTTGCAGTATGGACCTTGCCTAACTGTTTCAAGAGAAGAAATATTTTCCTAGTGAATCTCCTAGTAGAGATGGCAGCTGATCAAATGTGATGGGTTGATACTGTGAGGTGCTCTGGCAATTTAGTTCTATTAAAAAGCATGCATTAGGAAGTGACCACTGGACTGGAAAACAAAAACCAGGCATGCCTCAGGACACAGCATGGTCCACTTGATGGAACTGACATAGACACTGGCTGATATCTGCATGACATGGCTCTTGCACACCGCCCCCCCCACCAGCCTTCAGCCTCCAGCCTCTACTTATCCACACTATTCTCACTTAGCAAGCTCCAGCCACTCTTCTTCAGTCCCTCCCACATGCCAAGAAATTTCTTATCCTTTCTTTATGGACTTTTTCTCTTCTCTGTTCCCTAAGAATCTTTCTCTAACTGTTCTTTCCTGTCCTTCAGGTCTCAACTTAAAGGTGGTGACGAGTTTTATCACAGCATCCTTTAAAATACATCCTCTCCCACTTTTTGTTTCCACTCAGGATCTCATGTATTTCTTTCACAGCATCCAAAATAATTCCTTATTTAAAATGTAGTGTTTATTTAAAGTTATTTCTTAGTTGTTATCACTTCTCCTAGAACCATGCTGTGCAACTCAAAAGCCACACTAATTTAAATGAATTAAAATTATTGTCTGTTCAGTTGGTAAGTCATGTCCTACTCTTCATGACCACATGGGCTATAGCATGCCAGACTCCTCTATCCTCCACTGCTCCCAGAGTTTGCTCAGATTCATGTCCACTGAGTCGGTAATGCTATCTAGCCATCTCGTCTCTGCTATCCCCTTCTCCTTTTGACTTCAATGTTTCCTCAGTTCAGTTCAGTCGCTCAGTTGTGCCCAACTCTTTGCGGCCCCATGAATTGCAGCACGACAGGCCTCCCTGTTCATCACCATCTCCCAGAGTTCACTCAGACTCACGTCCATCGAGTTTGTGATGCCATCCAGCCATCTCATCCTCGGTTGTCCCCTTATCCTCCTGCCCCCAATCCCTCCCAGCATCAGAGTCTTTTCCAATGAGTCAACTCTTCTCATTAGGTGGCCAAAGTACTGGAGTTTCAGCTATAGCATCATTCCTTCCAAAGAAATGCCAGGGCTGATCTCTTTCAGAATGGACTGGCTGGATCTCCTTGCAGTCCAAGGGACTCTCAAGAGTCTTCTCCAACACCACAGTTCAAAAGCATCAATTCTTCGGCGCTCAGCCTTCTTCACAGTCCAACTCTCACGTCCATACATGACCACTGGAAAAACCATAGCCTTGACTAGACGGACCTTAGTCGGCAAAGTAATGTCTCTGCTTTTGAATATACTATCTAGGTTGGTCATAACTTTTCTTCCAAGGAGTAAGCATCTTTTAATTTCATGGCTGCAGTCACCATCGTCAGTGATTTAAATCCAGTTTCTTAGTCATGCTAGTCATGCTTCAATGCTCAGTAGCCACAAGTAGTGAGTGGTACCCCAAAAGGAAGCAGATATAGGACAACAGAAAATTATGACATGGTCCTAGAGTATGAGCTCTTTAAGACCGAGTTCACCATCCATCCTGCTTGCTGTGTACTCTAGCACCCATCACAATGCTTAGAATGTGGTAGGCACTCTAATATTTGTTGAATACTTGTATGAATTAAAGAAATAGAAGGATTATTCAATAATGACTAGTAAAGACAATCTTAAATTAAGACTAAGAACCAGAATAGATAGTTGGGACAGATTATTTGGAAACGATTCAAGCCCAGCCTTAGACAGTGTTTGCCATAAAATGCGTCATATGTAATCACTGTTGATTTATGCCCTCCGCACGCTAGAATATAAGCTCCCTTGGAGCAGGGACTTTTCTTTGTTTGCTGCTGTATTTTCAACACCCTGGACAGAGCTTCTCCATGGGAAAAAAACACAGACCATTTAGTTCCTTTCCACAGCAAGAAATGAAATGACAATTTTTAGAGAAGATTGCATGTATTCCCCAAATATCCTACTTGTATCACTGGTCTTCATAATACCTGCCCAGTTTTGTCAATTCTTTTTGTTTAATCCACATGTTCCTCCTTACTCCAGGTAGATGCTTTAAACCTCCCTGGAAGCTGATGCAGGACTCCCTCCCCTGAGTCCCACTGCCTTTCTCCATTCCACAATGTGACCTGCATCTTCAGAGAGTGGCTGTGCTCAGCCCTTTCTCTTTCCATCTGCATCCATTCTGGGGTATCCACTTCAATTGGCAATTTGTTAGCAATTCTAACAAATAGCTGTCACTGTCCAGCTAAGCAGGTGATGGCTGCCAATAGTTTCCAGTGTTCCTTCTCCAGGGTGATATGAGTCCTGAGCAGGATTCCTTGGAGTTGAATTAATTCTGAATCATACTGACCTCCCAAGGGCCCAGCTTAGAACTCTTCTTCATGAAGCCTTCCCTTTCTTCCGGAATTAAATGTGAATAGGCTTTTGCCTTTAGTCTAAGCACATTTGGAGGAAATCATTTACTTGTAGTCAAAACCTGCCCAAGTACAGCACTCTATAGCCCCTCTCAAACAAAGTAATTTCTTTATCCTCTCACCTCTCATGGCAATTTATCTATTCCTCTCTGATGACACATATTACTATCCATCTTGTATTGTAATGATTTATGTCCAGGTCTTATCTCTATAAGGCAGCAATTCATCTTTATATATCATCCAGCCTTACACAGAATAGCACTCAATAAGTGATTTTCACATGAATGAGATGGAGTGTCTTGTGTTGGGTCCATGGTTTGGATTTGAAATTCTTATCTAATAATTTTGTGTGAAATGTTTGCAAGATGTAGAGAAGAGAGCAAGTCTTTTACCCTAGAAATAGACAACATTAAGAGCAACATAGAAAAATTACATGGAATACACAGGTCTAATATGCTATGATTTTTAAATTATCAAAAGCTCCACTCTAGTCTAAAATTTCACTCATACTGACATATCATTATAAGGGCAATAGCTAGGGAAGGAGGAGAAGCCATGTTCTGAGAAAGTGGCACATTTTCATTATTTGATAATAGGTCAGAATGAAGATATTGCAGAGACTGAAGAAAACAAGCATGATAGCCAAGAAAACAGGAGCATGGCAAGGGAGACAGAAAAGCAGTCAAAGGCAGATAGATGTTTTTTCAGCTAATTACTCTGTCCCCAGATGACGGCACCAACCCTGTCATCGCTCCAATGTTCCTTCAGTACTATGACCCACTTCTGGTTAAAGTACCTCAAATTCCTGCGTCTGAGACATAGACTCCTGAGTTATAACTTTTTATTTCTAAGAGACTCTCATAAATTATAAAATCCTTTTCAATGGTTAACACACTGAGATTAATAGATGAATAAAGGAAAAAAAGCTGTCCACTAAGAAATAAAATTAAATAACTGGCTCTGTCACCTTTATGGAGAACCCTGGTGGCCTCTCCTCAGCTGCCTGGTATGCAAACTGAGTGCTATATGCACACACATAGACACATGGACAGGCACATATTTATTTTATATAGCTACATCCAATATAAAGTGTGTAATATATACAAACAAAGGCTACAAAAGACTGTTTGTCTCACAGAAAATTAAAATGATTAGGTAACATATAAAGACCAACTGATTTATATTTTCTACTTTACATATGGGGAAACTGTGACCCAAAGCACAGATATCTTTTCCTAGAAAATGATTTTATCATTTTATTTTCTTCTGGTATAATTTTCCTATGAGGAATACATCACTTTCACAATTCCAGATTTTGAGACTCAAGAGAAATCATATTTGTTCTCAGCTCTCAGATTGGGACTATCCAAGAACAGGGGGAGCATTCACAGCATTTGACATCTGGATGGCATCAATAGCAGCTGCAGACAACTGTGTAACTGCTCAGGCAAGAACTGAGCAGCATCGTCTCTGCTCAGGAGTAAACACATTAGGCTGCTCCATTCCCGCTGGTATAGTGACAGGTGCCTGGTTTAGGAATGGTCACCATTCCTAAAGAAACAAAGAGACAAGTCAGGCCAAAGAGTGAAGCGAAGGCCTTGTGGGACTTGTCGAAGAAAGACATTCTCTCCCTCTTTGGAAGTTCTTAAATGATCAGAGACAACTAACCATAAAGTGCTTGAGACTCAGAGAAAAGCACCAATACAGAGGGAAGAAGAGCTAAAGAGATGGAGAAATATATTTCCTTATAACGCTGCTTGTACTCCAGCCAGAATCGACCTGGCACATTTTCAGTATGTGAGCCTAGCACCCCCCCTCTTTTGCTGAGACCAGTTTAACTTGTTCTTGCAGACAAATAAGACCTGAATAATACCTAGGAAATGTAACAGAGCCAAGATTCAAATCTAACTACCTCTCTTAACTTTAAATTTTCTTTTCATTACATCAGAGGTTCTCATTAGAGGAGTGGGGGAAGATGTTAGGTGGAGGAACTTTAAAAAAATATACATTGCTCTTAACACTTCCCTGCCCCCAAGGAAACCAAAAGAAAGAAAGAATGGGGTGGGGGTAGCAGAAACATGGAGGTGAAAATGTAAGCATATATATTTTGAGAAAGGCCCTCCAGTGATTGACAGATCCTTAGTTCTATAACAACTCCACAATCTCAGGTGTCTTTGTTGCACTGAGTGCCAAGGGCTCAATTAGAGTATAGAAGTGAAACTTTGATTTAAAGCACTGCCTTAAGCCTTATGAATCAAATAGCTGGTTTCTGAGTTAGTAACAATGAGCAATGTACAAGGAAATGACCTTCCTAAAAGGAAATGATTGACTTCTCTGGGTACCTGAAATAGAATTAATTTTTAGAATTGTAGGAAATAAGTGCACAACAGTCATGCTTTTGAAGCAGGAAATTCACCAGTGACTACTGGAGGGCCGCTTTGTCTCCTCACAAGCAGAAATGACAAGATCCTCAAAGATGCAGAACAAACAAAAGCACGGGGTTTGTCAGCTCCTATACAAATTTCATGTTCTTGGGAATGTCTACATAATTTTGCTTGAATTGCAGTAATGTAGGCTATCTTGTTAATAGTTTTCAGACATAATAAAGGAAGTGATAAATTCTCTTTGAGTATTACCTAGAAAAGAAAAGAAAATGGGGTTTCAAATACGGCTTTGGACTGAAAGGCTGAGGCAGATCTTTAGGCCAATTCTGAATACTTCACAGTGCCTGTTGGGGACGCAAAATTGAGAACTGTGAAGCCCCATCTGGATGTAGTAGGAAAGAGGTCGCGATAGATGACTGATGTCCATCATGGTCATGGAAAGGGAAAGCAGAGGTTGAGTGCAATTTACTTATCCTCTCTGATTTAAATCATCCACAACTGATAAAGGCTTGCAGTTGCATTTTTCAACTTTTGCAATCGCTCGTAGATACACTGTAATAAATAATTTCATTGGCATCTGGCCATTATTTTTTAGCTAAATAGCAATTAATTGACATATTTTGAGAAATAACCCTTAAGCTGTGTTGTCTGGGTCTGCCAACTGCATCTCTACTGCCCTTTCAGGGAAACTTCTCTTTCACTATTTCCTACTATCTAGTACAAGTGAAAAGAATGGATGGCAACTGGTAACTTTCACTCCTAGGGAGAAACACATTCTGGGAAGAGCTGTTACATCAGTTAAAACTGTAGGTACCAATCCCGTTTCTTCTAAGTACTGGTTGTGCATCTTTGTGTTCATCAGTTGACCTCTCTGAGCTTTGGGTTCTTCATCTGTACCACAGAGAAACCCGTTAGCTATGCTGGTGACCACTGGAATAATGCATATGAAAGTGATTTGGATATTGAGAAGTGACATGTAATATACAAGTGCTATGAATAGGAGCTATTACTAAGTGGAAATATTCTGGAGAGCTCACTCTGTAACATCAAGAGATCTTCCACAATTACAGGCCCCTAAAGCTCTATCGATTTCAATTATGGTTAAGAAAACTCAATCCTACCACACAGGGTGATAGCCCTGGGAAGCAAATATTGCTCTGATTCACCTGATGCCTTCAGCCTTGTCGCCCTGTTGAGCTTTAGTCCAGTCTCCCTCCAGGCTCGTTAGAGCTCTGTTCATGTGCTCCACTTCTGTCCACCTCCACCCTCTCATAGATGAGAACCTATTCATGGTATAAATTCCTATCCCATTAATCTGATATTCTCACCCCTGCCCAGGTTTCCACTGTTGCCTCAATCTTTGGCCTAGAAACACATGTTCCAAACTCCTCAAACCTCTAACTGTGCTCCTCTTCCACTGAATTATCTGAGCAAGTTCAGCAGCCTCCATCTTAGCATCTAAACCAATATTTTTGCCATCATTTTATGATCTTTGCATTCCTATTCCTAAATACTTATGTCCTAACTTCGTATTCTCTTTTCTCACTCATATCTTTTCTAAGTCTTTTAAAGTATAAAAATGAGAGGTACTTCAGAACTATTATTTCATTTACTTCTCTTAACAAACCTGTGGGGTTTGTAGATGAGAAAAATGAATACACATAAAGACAAATAAAACTATCCAAGGTCACAGGGATAGTATGTGATGCAGACAAAATTTAAATCTAGGTCTACCTAACTCAGAAGTCATACTCCTTCCAGAGTATCAGGCTGTTTTCCAAATCCTCATCCATCTTGCAATTATCTCCATCCTGTTCTTCAGATGATGATTGTGCCAGAAAGGTTTCTAATGCAATCTGTTCATCATCCAAGAAAGATACACCATTGTTGCAAACAACATCTAAATACCAGTCAGCATTACTAAAGTCGACCGTCGGCCTCTATATATCTCTGTGTATAGTATCTGTGGACTTTGAAAAACAATAAGGAGAAAATTATGGGGTCAGTATCACTGGTCATATAATTAGGACAGAGTAAGACCCTTGCTGGGAAAACCCCATGGACAGAGGAGCCTGCCAGGCTACAGTCCATAGGGTTACAAGGAGTTGGATACAACTAAGTGCCTGAATGTACACACGAGACAATATTAAGTGCTTCTATTTTAAAGCTGGAAATGAAGATGCAGTTCAAACCCTTGTGTTTCTCATGGGTTATGTCAGAGACTTAGAATAGACACTCAATTTGTCCCAAAACTCTGGGCTCCTGGGAAACTACCAGTTTTAAAATTAGAGAAATCAGTTTATTTTCCAACCCTATCATTTGAGAGAGTGCAATTCAGATCAGAAAGGTCAAGTGGTTTACTTACAATCACTGCAGCTAACACTACTCAAAGGGTCAGACTTGTAATAGAATATAAATCAGCATATATGGCTTCCTTCATCAAGAAAGTTTTGCTCCCCCTGGAAAAAAAATCATTTGAACCATATAGTCTGCTGAGTGATATAACTGACTGACCTTCTGTGCATGCTCACTATGTAATGCAGTCTAGCACCAAGAAGTTTGTGAACTTGCAGTCCCTTATTTTACTAGCATTGACTGCAGCTAAGTTGTTTACACAGGATTGGCAATTCATATCCAGATACCAAACTTAATGCTCTTTCAATTCAACTAGCATTTCCTACAAGTCACTCCATGAAGCAGTATTCCTAAAGGCATTTGGTAATAGGTATTTCATACTCTCAATAAGTTTGAAAACTATCCTTCAAGCCCATTTATTTCTTTTTTACACTCCTGAATTTCGGTGGTTTTACTATGTCCATATTTTCCATGACATTCAGGACAAAAGAAACTATATATCATTCTCCAAAGCTCATTGCTCAAAAACTCATTAGAATAATTGATCCACATTTTGGATTAAATGCTACACTCCCCAAGCAGGTTTCTGCTCTACTCTTTCACTCCTGTTTATGAATAAAAGCCTGAATAGCAGAAACCTCTATAACACAGCCAGAGTTCCACACAGTTCCAGGGTTAAGATAAAAATGCTGGCAACAGACAAGGCAAGCAAGCACAAACAGCTCATTTCTCCTTTGGGTAGGCTAGGATCACTTCTTATTGAGTGAGCTGAGTCTGTCTACTCTGTGACAAGCACTTTGGTAGAGGACAAAAGCCAAAACATCTTCTTACAGGCCTTGAAAGGCTGTCAATGGCGACTACAGAATTTCTATACACAGGAACATTAGGGGGCAGTTAGGGTGAATGGGGATTTGGGGAGAGTTCAGTGACTTACCCTGAATTTGAATTTGCATAGAAAAATCATTGTGAGCTGGTATAATTTGTTGAAGGGTAAATTTGGTGGAGTTGCAAGAAATTTAAAGATGACATCTCCTGAGCAACACCTCAGTTCTGTCATTAGAAACAGGTCTTTTGATGGAAGAGACAGATGACAAAACATTATAATAGGAAGAGGAGCTCTTTAAACAAGGAAAAGCATATTGAGCTCAGGGAGACCAGAAAAGGGAGTGACTCTGGGGACATTTTTATCTACATCCATAATAGAAAAAAAAAACAACTTTGAATTACTGTCATACTGACATATGGGGGAAAAATAACATGGTATTCTCACTTATGCCCTAGTGAAGGAGACATTGTGTAACAGTCTTTTGGAATAATAATTAAAAAAAAAAAAACAATGTTCCAGATGGATGCTTTCTGTTCTTATTATCAAAACCTCACTATCAGAACTGGGAACAGAAAATGTAGATTCTCATACTGTCACCCTTCAACCAAAATGACCTTGAACAAATCCTTTAATATCTATGTGACTCAGCTTATTCATCCATAATCTGGGAGACTTAAAGTACTCAGCTCAAAAATGAGGTAATTTCATAATACTCTTCAATGCCTCTGAGATATTCAGACAGTGATTAAATGATCAGGCTCTTTGCCACTTACTGTTTGTATGACTTTGAACAAATTAATTAGTCTCTCTTAGTCTTATTTCTCTAATTAATAAAACAGAGAGGATAATAATGATAATACCTATCCCATATGTTTGGAGGGGATTAAATGAAATAAAGTTAACTGAGCTGCTAGCACCTGGTTATAGCTCAATACATAGCAGACATTACCAGCGACACTATTAGGTTGTTTATTTATTTATTTTTTTTAACTGAAGGATGATTGCTTTACAGAATTTTGTTGTTTTCCGTCAAATCTCAACATGAATCAGTGATAGGTATATATATAACCCCTGCCTTTTGAACCTCCCTTCCATCTCCCATCCCATACCACCTTTCTAGATTTATACAGAGCCCCTGTTGGGGTTTCCCGAGCCATACAACAAATTCCCGTTGCCTATTTATTTTACATATGGTAATGAAAGTTTCCATGTTACTCTTTCCATACATCTCACCCTCTCCTCATGTTCATAAGTGTATTCTTTCTGCCTGTTTCTCCATTGCTGCCCTGTAAAGAAACTATTCAGTACCATTTTTCTAGATTCTGTATATATGTATTAGAATACAGTACTTGTCTTTCTGATTTACTTCACTCTGTATAATAGGTTCAGGTTCATCAATCTCATCAGAACTGACACAAATGTGTTCCTTTTTATGGCTGAGTAGACTATGCCAAAGCCTTTGACTGTGTGGATCACAATAAACTGTGGAAAATTCTGAAAGATATGGGAATACCAGACCACCTGACCTGCCTCTGGAGAAACCTATATGCAGGTCAGGAAGCAACAGTTAGAACTGGACATGGAACAACAGACTGGTTCCAAATAGGAAAAGGAGTACGTCAAGGCTGTACATTGTCACCCTGCTTATTTAACTTATATGCAGAGTACATCATGAGAAATGCTAGGCTGGAAGAAGCACAAGTTGGAATCAAGATTGCTGGGAGAAATATCAATAACCTCAGATATGCAGATGACACCACCCTTATGGCAGAAAGCGTAGAGGAGCTAAAAAGCCTCTTGATGAAAGTGAAAATGGAGAGTGAAAAAGTTGGCTTAAAGCTCAACAGTCAGAAAACAAAGATCATGGCATCTGGTCCCATCACTTCATGGCAAATAGATGGGGAAACAGTGGAAACAGTGTCAGACTTTATTTTGGGGGCTCCAAAATCACTGCAGATGGTGACTGCAGCCATGAAATTAAAAGATGCTTACTCCTTGGAAGAAAAGTTATGACCAACCTAGATAGCATATTCAAAAGCAGAGACATTACTTTGCCAACAAAAGTCCATCTAGTCAAGGCTATGGTTTTTCCAGTGGTCATGTATGGATGTGAGAGTTGGACTATGAAGAAAGCTGAGCACCGAAGAATTGATGCTTTTGAACTGTAGTGTTGGAGAAGACTCTTGAGAGTCCCTTGTACTACAAGGAGATCCAACCAGTCCATTCTGAAGGAGATCAGCCCTGGCATTTCTTTGGAAGAAATGATGATAAAGCTGAAACTCCAGTACTTTGGCCACCTCATGTGAAGAGTTGACTCATTGGAAAAGACTCTGATGCTGGGAGGGATTGGGGGCAGGAGGAGAAGGGGACGACAGGATGAGATAGCTGAATGGCATCACTGACTCTATGGATGTGAGTCTGAACTCCGGAAGTTGGTGATGAACAGGGAGGCCTGGCGTTCTACGATTCATTGGGTCGCAAAGAGTCAGACATGACTGAGCAACTGAACTGAATATTCCATTGTGTATATGTACCACAACTTGTTGATCCATTCATCTCTTGATGGACATCTAGATTGCTTCCATGTTCTAGCTATTGTAAAT
The DNA here is from genome assembly GCA_917880005.1 of Nanger dama. Classification (NCBI taxonomy): domain Eukaryota; kingdom Metazoa; phylum Chordata; class Mammalia; order Artiodactyla; family Bovidae; genus Nanger; species Nanger dama. The sequence continues at coordinate 42,216,267 of CAKJTW010000008.1, forward strand.
AGTTCTGCAATAAACAATGGGATACATGTGTCTTTTTAATTTTGTTTTCCTCAAGGTATATGCCTAGGATTGGGATTGCTGGGTCATATGGTGGCTTTATTCCTAATTTTTAAGGAATCTCCATTCTGTCTTCCATAGTGGCTGTATTAATTTACATTCCCACCAACAGTGCAAGAACATTCCCTTTTCTCCACACCCTCTCCAGCATTTATTGCTTGTAGACTTTTTGATGATGGCCATTCTGACCAGTGTGAGGTGATGCAGTTTTGATTTGCATTTCTCTAATAATGAGTGATGTTGAGCATCTTTTCATGTGTTTGTTAACCATCTGTATGTCTTTGGAGAAATGTCTGTTTAGGTCTTTTCCCACTTTTTGATTGGGTTGTTTATTTTTCTGCTATTCAACTATTATGAGCTGCTTGTATATTTTGGAAATTAATCCTTTGTCAGTTGTTTCATTTGTTATTATTTTCTGCCATGCTGAGGGTTGTCTTTTCACCTTGCTATAGTTTCCTTTTCTGTAGAAAAGCTTTTTAAGTTTAATCAGGTCCCACTTGTTTACTTTTGTTTTTATTTCCATTGCTTTAGGAGGTGGGTCAAAGAGGATCTTGCTTTGATTTATGTCATTGAGTGCTCTGCGTATGTTTTCTCTAAGAGTTTTATAGTTTCTGATCTTACATCTAGGTCTTTAATCCATTTTGAGTTTATCTTTGTGTATGGTGTTAGGAACTGTTCTAATATCATTCTTTTCCATGTAGTTGTCCAGTTTCCCAGCACCTCTTATTGAAGAGGCTGTCTTTGCTCCACTGTATATTCTTGTGCCTTTGTTAAAAATAAGGTACCCATAGGTGCATGGGTTTATTTCTGGGCTTTCTATCTTATTCCATTGGTCTATATTATTGTTTTTGTGCCAGTACCATACTGTCTTGATGACTGTAGCTTTGCAGTATAATCTGATATCAGGAAGGTTGTTTCCTCCAGTTCCAGTCTTCTTTCTCAGGACTGCTTTGGCTATTCGGTGTCTTCTGTGTTTCCATATGAACTGTGAAACTTTTTGTTTTAGTTCTGTGAAAAATGCCATTGGTAATTTGATAGGAATCACACTGACTCTGTAGATTGTATTTAGTAGTATAGTCATTTTCACAATATTGATTCTTCCTAACCAGGAACATGGAATGACTCTCTATATGTTTATGTATCTTTGATTTCTTTCATTAGTATCTTATAATTTTCTATGTATAGTTCTCTTGTCTTCTTGTGTGTTAGTCGCTCAATCGTGCCCAACTCTTTGCGACCCCATGGACTGCAGTCCACCAGGTTCCTCTGTCCATGAGATATTCCAGGCAAGGATACTGGAGTGGGTTGCCATTTCCTTCTCCAGGGGATCTTCCCAACCCAGGATTGAACCCTGGTCTCCTGCACTGCAGGCAAATTCTTTACCAACTGAGCTACAAGGGAAGCCCTGTGCACAGTTCTCTTGTTTTCTTAGGTAAGTTTATTCATAAATATCTAATTCTTTTTGTTGCAATGGTGAATGGGATTGATTCCTTAATTTCTGTTTCTGATTTTTCATTGTTAGTATATGGAAATGCAAGTGATTTCTGTGTATCGATTTTGTATCCTGCAACTTTGCTAAGTCCACTGATTAGCTCTAGTAATTTTCTGATATTATCTTTAGTGTTGTCTATGTACAGTATCATGTCCTCTGCAAACACTGAGAGCTTTACTTCTTTTCTGATCTGGATTCGTTTCATTTCTTTTTTTCTGATTGCTATAGCTAGGGCTTCCAGAACTATATTGAATAATAGCAGTGAAAGTGGACACCCTTGTCTGGTTCCTGATCTTATGGGGAATGCTTTCAGGTTTTCACCACTGAGAATAATGTTTACTGTAGGCTTATCATATATGGCCTTTACTATGTTGAGGTAGGTTCCCTCTATGTCCATATTTAAAAGAATTTTAATCATAAATGTGTGCTGAATTTTGTCAAAGGCTTTTTCTGCATCTATTGAGATGATAATATGGTTTTTATCTTTCAATTTGCTAATATAGTGTATCACATTGATTGATTTGCATATATTGAAGAATCCCTGCATTCCTGGAATAAAACCAACTTGATCATGATGTATGAGTTTTTTGATGTGCTGCTGAATTGTGTTTGCTAAAATTTTGTGGAGGATTTTTGCATCTATGTTCATCAGTGATATTGGCCTGTAGTTTTCTTTTCTTGTGTTGTCTTTATCTGGTTTTGGTATCAGAATGATGGTGGCCTCACAGAATGAGTTTGGAAGTGTTCCTTCCTCTGCAATTTTTTGAAAGAGTTTTAGAAGGATAGGCATTAGCTGTTCTCTAAATGTTTGACAGAATTCTCCTGTGAAGCCATCTGGTCCTGGGCTTTTGTTTCTTGAGATATTTTTGATCACAGCTTCAATTTCAGTGCTTTTAATTGGGTTGTTCATAATTTCTATTTCTTCCTGGATCAGTCTTAGAAGATTGAACTTTTCTAAAAATCTGTCCATTATCTTCCAGGTTATCCATTTTATTGCCATATAGTTGTTCCTGGCAAATAGATAGGGAAACAGTGAAAACAGTGGCTGACTTTATTTTTCTGGGCTCCAAAATCACTGCAGATGGTGATCGCAGCCATGAAATTAAAAGACGCTTACTCCTTGGAAGGAAAGTTATGACCAACGTAGACAGCATATGGCAACCCACTCCAGTGTTCTTGCGTGGAGAATCCCAGGGACAGAGGAGCCTAATGGGCTGCTGTCTATGGGGTCGTACAGAGTCGGACACGACTGAAGCGACTTAGCAGCAGCAGACAGCATATTAAAGAGCAGAGACATTACTTTGCCAACAAAGGTCCATCTAGTCAAAGCTATGGTTTTTCCAGTAGTCACGTATGGATGTGAGAGTTGGACTATAAAGAAAGCTGAGTGCAGAAGAATTGATGCTTTTGAACTGTGGTGTTGGAGAAGACTCTTGAGAGTCCCTTGGACTCAAGGAGATCCAACCAGTCCATCCTAAAAGAGATCAGTCCTGGGGGTTCATTGGAAGGACTGATGCTGAAGCTGAAACTCCAATACTTTGGCCACCTGATGCGAAGAGCTGACTCATTTGAAAAGACCCTGATGCTGGGAAAGATTGAGGGTGAGAGGAAAAGGGGACGACAGAGGATGAGATGGTTGGATGGCATCATTGACTCAATGGACATGGGTTTGGGTGGACTCTGGGAGTTGGTGATGGACAGCGAGGCCTGGCGTGCTGCAGTTCATGAGGTCATAAAGAGTCGGACACCACTGAGAGACTCAATTAAACTGTTCCTAATAGTCTCTTATAATCCTTTGTGTTACTACACTGTCTGTTGTAACCTCTCCTTTTTCATTTCTAATTTTGTTGATTCAATTCTTCTCTCTTCTTTTTCTTGATGAGTCTGGCTAAAAGCTTGTCAATTTTGTTTATCTTCTCAAAGAACAAGCTTTTAGTTTTATTAATCTTTACTATTTTTTTCTCTCATTTCATTTTAATTTGTTTCTGCTTGTATCTTTATGATTTCTTTCCTTCTACTAAATTTGGGTTTTCTTTGTTCTTTTTCCATTTGTTTTAGGTGTAAAGTTATGTTGTCTATTCAATGTTTTCCTTGTTTCTTGAGGTTAGATTGTATTGCTATAAACTTCCCTCTTAGAACTGCTTTTGCTACATCCCATAGGTTTTGAGTTGTTGTGTTTTCATTGTGTTTAGTTTAGAATTTTTTTGCTTTTCCTTTTGATTTCTCAGTAACCTGTCGGTTATTTAGAAATGTGTTGTTGAATCTTACAGCTTTTTTTCTTACAGCTTTTTTTGTGTTTCTTACAGCTTTTTTTCTTGTAATTTATACCTTCTCTCATAGCGTTGTGGTCAGAGAAGACGCCTGATATGATTTCAATTTTCTTAAATTTACTGAGGTTTGATTTGTGACCCAAGATGTGGTATATCCTGGAGAATGTTCCATGTGCACTTGAGAAGGAGTATTCTTCTGCATTTGGATGGAATGTCCCGATGATATCAATAAGATCCAGCTCATCTAACATATCATTTCAGACTTGTATTTCCCTAATTTTCTGTTTTGATGATCTGTCCATTGGTGTGAGTGGGTGTTAAAGTGTCCCACTATTATTGTGTTACTGTCAATTTCTCCTTTTATTTCTGTTAGTGTCTCTCTTACGTATTGAGGTGCTCCTATGTTGGATGCATAGATATTTACAGTTGTTACATCTTCCTCTTGGATTGATCCCTTGATCATTATGTAGTGTTCTTCCTTATCTCTTGTAATCTTCTATATTATCAGGTCTATTTTGTCTGATATAAGGATTGCTACTCCAGCTTTCTTTTGCTTCCTATGTGCATGGAAAATATTTTCCATCCCCTCTTTTTAAGTCTACATGTGTCTTTAGGTCTGAAGTGGGTTTCTTGTAGAAGTGGGGTCTTGTTTTTGTTTTTGTATCCATTCAGCCTGTCTGTGTCTTTTGGTTGGAGCATTTAATCCATTTACATTTAAAAGTAATTATTGATATATAAATCCCTATTGTCATTTTCTTAAATGTTTGAGGTTGATTTTGCAGATCTTTTTTCTTCTCTTGTATCTCTTGACTATATAAGTCCCTTTAGCATTTGTTGTAAAACCGGTTTGGTGGTATGAATTCTCTTAACTTTTGATTGTCTGAAAAGCTTTTTATTTCTCCATCAGTTTTGGATGAGATCCTTGCCAGGTACTATAATCTTGGTTGTAGATTTCCCCCTTTCAATACTTTAACTATATCCTGCGATTCCCTTCTTGCCTGCAGAGTTTCTGCTGAAAGATCAGCCATTAAGCATACGGGGTTTCCCTTGTATGTTACTTGTTGCTCCTCCCTTGTTGCTTTTAATATTCCTTCTTTGTGTTTAGTTTTTGTTAGCTTCATTAGTATGTGTCTTGGCATGTTTCCCCTTGGGTTTATCCTGTATGAGACGCTGTGCCTTTTGGACTTGACTATTTCCTTTTCCATATTGGGGAAATTTTCAACTACAATCTCTTCAGAAATTTTCTCATACCCTTTTTTTTTCTTCTCTCTTCTTTTTCTGGGACCCCTATAATTCGAAAGTTGGAAAATTTGATATTGTCCAAGAGGTCTCTGAGACTATCCTCAGTTCTTTTCATTCTTTTTACTTTACACTGCTCTTAAGTTATTTCCACCATTTTATCTTCCAGCTCACTGATTCATTCTTCTGCTTCAGATATTCCTTCCGATATTGAAGGAATCAGATATTGATTCCTTCTAGAGTATTTTTAATTTCAGTAATTGTGTTGTTTGTCTCTGTATGTTTATTCTGTAATTCTTCTAGGTCTTTGTTAATTGATTCTTGCATTTTCTCCATTTCGTTTTCAAGGTTTTTGATCATCTTTATTATCATTATTCTGAATTCTTTTTCTAGTAGTTTGCCTATTTCCTCCTCATTCATTTGGACTTCTGTGTTTCCAGTTTGGTCCTTTATTTGTGTAGTATTTCTCTGCCTTTTCATTATTATTTTTTTTTAACTTATTGTGCTTGAGGCCTTTTTTCCAAGGCTTCAAGGTTGAATTCTTTCTTCCTTTTGGTTTCTGCCCTACTAAGGTCGGTCCAGTGATTTGTGTAAGCTTCTTATAGGGTGAGACTTGTGCTGAGTTTGTGTTTGTTTTTCCTCCAAGGAGCAAGGCTGAGGGAGGTAGTAATCCTGTCTGCTGATGATTGGGTTTGTGTTTTTGTTTTGTTTGTTGTTTAGATGAGGCATCCGGCACAGGGTGCTACTGGTGGTTGGGTGACCACCAAGTCTTGTAGTCAAGTGATTTCCCTTATGTGAGTTCTCACTATCTGATACTCCCTAGGGTTAGTTCTCTAGTAGTTTACGGTCTTGGAGTCAGTGCTCCCACCCAAAGGGTCAGGGCTTGATCTCTTTTCAGGAACAAAGATCTCACAAGTGGTTTGTTATGGCATTAAGTGAGATTAAAACAAATATCCAAAAGTGAGAAACCAAAGATGAACCCCAGACAAATGGCAGTTACAAAATCAGGCAAATAATAATTAAAATAATGAATACACACACACACCTGTACACCCATGAGCAAAGTGAAAACAGTCCAACAAAAATAAAACACATATACATAGAATTTAGAAAGATGGTAACGATAACCCTGTATGCAAGATAGCAAAGAGACACAGATGTATAGAACAGTCTTTTGGACTCTGTGGGAGAGGGAGAGGGTGGGATGATTTGGGAGAATGGCATTGAGACATGTATAATATCATATAAGAAATGAATCACCAGTCCAGGTTCAATGTAGGATACAGGATGCTTGGGGCTGGTGCACTGGGATGACCCAGAGGGATGATACGAGGAGGGAGGAGGGAGGTGGGAGGGGGTTCAGGATGGAGAACATGTGTATACTCATGGTGGATTTATGCTGATGTATGGCAAAACCAGTACAATATTGTAAAGTAAAAAATAAAATAAAAATATATATTTCTGTTTAAAAAGGACAATAGATTGACCTAGTGTACAAAGGAAATTAAAAATTATATTTACCAGTTAAGAACAAAAATAACTAAAGCACAAACTGGAAAACAAAACTAAAGCAAGGTGCCAAGATGGGAATAAAGCAATGAAAAGGGAAAAGCTAACAAATATTTTGAGAGGAAAGGAAAGAAAGAAAAGAAAGAATAGATATGCAAAGTTAAATAGAGGTAGATGAAGAAGATTTATACACATTGGGAGATCGTGTACACCTGTGGCTGATTCATGTCAATGTATGGCAACACAAATACAGTACTGTAATGTAGAATAAAGTATTAAAAAATAAATTTAAAAAATATATTTAAAAAATAAAGATTAACTGCAAAGGGAAAAGAACAGTAGGAAAGGCAATCAAAGGAATAAATGTAGAAAAAGTAATAGTTTTTAAATTAAAACTTAGAATTATAAAAAATAGAAAGATAAAAAAAGAAGAAGAAAGAAAATAGGGGGAAAAATAAAGGAAAACTCCATAGAACTGCAAAAGGCCAACGCAGAGGCCAAGGTTTATAGCAACAATAGAAAAGTGTTACTGAATATACACGTATACATATACACCCATAAGCAAAATCAAAACAGTCCAACAAAAATATAATACAATAGATTGACCCAGCGAACAAGGAAACCAAAAATTATATCTGCTAGAACAAAACTAAAGCACAAACTGGAAAACAAAACTAAAGCAAGGTGCCAGTTGGGAAATAAAGCAATAAAAATAACAAAATGTTATTAATAACAAAATGTTGAAAGGAAAAGAAAGAATAGATATGCAAAGTTAAACAGAGGTAGATAAAGATCTATATACATTAAAGAGTAACTGCAAGGGGAAAAGAACAGTAGGAAAGGCAAACAAAGGAATAAACGTACAAAAATATATTTGGTTTTAAAAAATTAAAATTATAAAAAGAAAGAAAAGAAAAGAAAAAAAAAAAGGAAAACTCCACAGCACTGCAAAAGCCCAACATAGAGGCAGAGGTTTATAACAATAAAAAATGTGGCTGGGAAAAAAAAAAGTTCAAATGCTTAATTAGATTTCATAGTGCCAATAAAATCGACAACTACAGTAGAGGGGGAAGAAAAGAGAAAAAAAAACCCAAAGAATCTACAGAACAAGGCAAAGCGTAAGAATAATAAAGGGTTTTTGTTGAGTCACTGCTATCACAGTCCTTTCCCTCGCTGGGAGTCACAGTCCCCCTCCCCTCCCTAGGATGCCCTCCAACACTGCGCTGATCTCTAGACCTGCTGTGGGGGCAGCTCAGATTCTAATCCAGTCCTACTCTGTGTTCTTGCCTCCAATGTCCACAGCTTTAGAATTAGTGCATTTTCTTTTGTGGGAGCTTTCAATAACATTTTATATATTCCATAGACTCAGAATCTGCATAATTGATTGTGTGGATTTAATCTTCAGCTTGTACAGCTGGTGGGGAGGTTTTAGGCCTTCTTCCTTAGCCACACTGCCCCTTGGTTTCAATTGTGGTTTTATTTCCACCTCTACATCTGGGTCACCCACGGGGGTTGCTCCTGAGGCTGCCCTGGAGGGCTTGGGTCTGCCCCTGAGGGCCAGGTGTGGAGGTGGTACAGCTGCTTGGTTTGCAGGGGTTCTGGCAGCACCATGTCCTCAGGGGAGTTGGCAGCTAGGGCAGCAGGAAATATAGTGCTCTAGAAGGGTATGGCCAGAGAAGGCAATGGCACCCCCACCCCAGTACTCTTGCCTGGAAAATCCCATGGACGGAGGAGCCTGGAAGGCTGCACTCCATGGGGTCACTGAGGGTCAGACATGACTAAATGACTTCACTTTCACTTTCATGCACTGGAGAAGGAAATGCAAACGCACTCCAGTGTTCTTGCCTGGAGAATCCCAGGGACGGCGGAGCCTGGTGGGCTGCCATCTCTGGGGTCGCACAGAGTCAGACACGACTGAAGTGACTTAGCAGCAGCAGAAGGGTATGGCAACCAGTACTGGCCAATACGCTCCAGTATCCTTGCTTGGAGAAGCCCCCTCCCTGACAAAGAAGCCTGGCAGGCCACAGTCTACAGGGTCGCCAAGAGTCGGACAGGACCAAAGCAACCCTGTGTGCAGAGACGCAAGACTTTTTAGCCTGTGGCTGCTCTGCCCCAGTGAGAGTTGAGTGTGAAGGTGGTGAAGCTGGTTTGCTTGCAGGGACCCTGGCAGTGCCAAGTGTGCAGGGACACGGACTGCCTCCCGTGCAGTCCCGTCATAGCCCTATCGGAGTCTTTTTCCAGCCTCTTGTAGCTGGTGATCAAAAGGCCCCTTTGGCCAGTCTTTCTCTGTAGCTCCACCCATTCAGGCACTTAGAGGGCTCCCTTGCCTAGGGCCCTTCTCTGTTGTTCGGCGCATCAGGCACATAGATGGGGCCCTCTGACTGGGTTCCTACTCTGTAGATCAGTGAGTCAGGCACTTAAAGGGGCACCCTGGGTGGGGTCCTACTCTATAGATTGGCCACCAGTCACTTAAAAGAGCACCCTGGGTGGGGTCCTACTCTAGTTCAGTGCATGAGGTGTTTGATGGGTCAACCTCTCTATTGTTCAGCTGCTGATGCTGGGGTATAGGGAGACCGAGGCTGTGGACTCAGCAGCATTGCTTTCCTTCCATGGCTGCCTGGCTTTCCTCCATAGGCATTTTCCATCACAATCTCCTCCCTCACCTCCTCTCAATCCATCTCTCCAGTCACCAGCAGCCTTCGCCCTGGGATCGCTCCACACTGTGCAAGCTCTAGCTCCCAGCTGCTGTGCCTTCCAGGAGACCTGCATCCCTGTCCAGGGCATGTATGGCTGTGGCAAGGACTGTCTGATTCTCATTCCATTTAGGCTGCCACAGATCAGCTGTTTCACTCTCAGCCTTAAATGTTTCTGCTCTAAGACAGTTGCCCAGATGTGGGGATCGGACCCCTGGCTTCAGTTCCCCCACCGGCCGAGGGCAGGTCCAGTCCTACTACCACCCCTGTTTTTCCCCTAGTCCCTGCTTCCTCTCGAGTTTTGTGTGGTTCTATACATTCTTTCCCTCTGGTCAGGTCCTCCTGCCAGCTCTCAGCTGGTGTTCTGCATGCACTTCTGTGTCTGAAGGTGTATTCCTGATTTATCTGTGGAGAGAGACGCTCCATGTCCACCTGCTCCTCCATCATCTTGTTCTCTCAGATTTTTTTTTTTAACATTTTTAAGTGTTCATCATACTTTTTGGCATACAATTTCCAATGAACACCGGCTGAGCAGGGCACGTCCTAGGTCTATATTCAGCCGTTAACCTTATTTTGATTTCTTGAGGCTAGTTCTATACAGAAAATTTATTTGTTCAACAAATACTTGATGTATCACTTATTAAGTGCCGATGCATACTCCTCTGGGCACTTAAAAAATATTAGCATATTTAATCTTTCCACAACCCTAGGAATTAGATATAATATCTTCTCACTTTATAATTGAGGAAACTGAGGCACAACAAGGATAAACAGCATGACCCAAAACATGGGTCCTCAGCCTCTGGGATGTAATGCCTGATGATCTGAGGTAGAGATGAAGTCATAAGTGCACAATACATGTAATGCACTTGAAATATACCCAAACCATCCCCAGTCCTGTTAGTGGAAAAATTGTCTTCCATAAAATCAGTCCCTGGTGCCAGAATGGTTGGGGGCCCTGCCCTAAAGCGTGTGCCAACAATTAGCTCCTGCTAGGGCTAGGCTTTGGACTCGGGGAGCTTGGCTCTGGAGTCCACACTCTTAACTACCATGCTACATTTCCAGTCTTCTATCTGACCTCTGTGACTCCCTTTCTAGAGAGTTCACTGTCCTCCTCGCATCCCCCAAACAGTCCAAGCTGATTGGCTCATTCATAGCACTGTGCTTCCAACCACACCTCCCACCCCCGGCCAACCTCTTCCTAACCCATGGAGTGGCATCTCCCATTCCTACACTCTATTTACCTGAATCTAAGATGCCGAGCAAGATTTACAATTTCCCCCTCTCCACGAGGAAGTCAGTTTTCCTTCTGCTCACTCTAATTTCTCCTGTCTCAGTCCATTCCACTTGCAAGTGAGGACAATAACTTGTCTTCTTCCCTCCTATCCCACTAAACTATAATTACTGAGAGAGTAGGACCCAAAGGATTCTTTTGCATTTGTGTCTTGGGAATGACTCTCTTAATGCCTTAAGACAGCCCCAGAAAATTCCTCATGATTTGAAGCATTAAGATGCAGGGCACATACTCCGTCTCATTTTTCTTCCTATGAGCATATTTGGAAACAACGGATAAGGCAGTCTCATTTGACAAAAGCTAGTCTAGAGTGACATCTGGTGGTCATTTCTCCAAAGATCACACATGTTCACTGCTCCTTGTATGTCACAACTGTGCTACCCATCAGGACAGCAGGAAGAATCTGGTGAGACCAGGTGAACAGAAAGCCCTCTATACTCAATCATAAAAGCACAGCACACTTTCCCTCAAGATGGGAGACCTTGGGTGCTAAGGCCCAGATTCAGAGAAAGAAGGTAAAGTCCCATATTTCAGTCCTGGCTATTCACCCCTAGAGAACAGGCAAACTTCTTACCCTCTCTGGGCCTCAGTTGCTTATGGGTTTTCCCCAATTGGGATTAAACTCTAAGTACTTTTCTCTCTTTGGGCTCCCTTGGTGGCTCAGTGATAAGGAACCTGCCTGTCAATGCAGCAGACACAGGTTCAATCCCTGGGTCAGGAAGATCCCCGGGAGAAGGAAATGACAACCCACTCCAGTATTCTTGCCTGGGAAATCCCATGGACAGAGGAGCCTGGCAGGCTACAGTCCATGGGGTTCCAAAACAGTTGGATAACACTTAGCAACTAAACAATAACAACACTTTTCTCTCTATAAAATAGAGTATCTCCTATAAATAAAAACACAAAATCTTCCTAAAATCCCAGGACCAAGGAAAGCTGGTAGTTACAATCTCCTATTTAAATACCACTTTGCTTTAAAAAAATTATTGGAGTACAGTGACTTTATAATGTTGTGTTAGTTTCTGCTGTATAGCAAGGTGAATCAACCATACATACACTTATATCCCCTCTGCTTTGGATTTCCTTCCCACTTCGGTCACCGCAGAGCACTGAGTAGAGTTCCCAGTGCTCTACAGCAGGTCCTCATTCATTCTCTGTTTTGTACATAGTAGTGTAAATGTGTCATTCCCAGTCTCCCAATTCATCCCACCTCTCCTTTCCCCCTTTGCTGCCCATTTGTTTGTTCTTTGTGTCTGTAAATACCACTTAACACTAGTCCTTAAAAAAAAAAAAAAATGAACCAAAATAAAGAAGCGAAAGGTATGCTCATAAAAGTAGTAAGGAGAGTGCCACTCTTACCCTTAAGAGTGTAGGGGTTAACACAAGCTGTGCTAAGTATCTTTCTTTGTGTTGCTTCATGCTGTTGGATACAGACAGAATGCTTGGAACGCATCACCAGCAGGCAGTAAGTCACAACCTACGTATTTGTTTTCCAGGAGCCACCGAGAAAGAGGAAGGGACCTCACAAAAGCTCCCACATTGAGACACACACCATAGGCATCAACACTGAACTAAGAACTCTGCCTGCCCTCGCTTGACTGTGCCCCCCTTTCCCACAGCCCTTCTGCAGCCATACAGGAGCGAGAAGCAGCCTTGTAAGTGAACGACCTGGAATGGAAAGACAGAGGAGCAGGTGGCAAAGGTAACCCACTGTTTCTCAACTTTTCTGCTGGCGGCACCCAAGAAGGAACCAGGCTTAAACTGGAGGAGGGGTCAAGTTTGAAACTGGAAGGAACACTGATGCTCTGATGTTAGAATGAATGGATTTTTCTTAGTCTGGAAAATTAGACTATTTATTATTATTTTTGAAAGTGACAGAAAAAGCTATAAAATATACTCAATGTATTTTCAGGGATAGCAAAAAGAGGTCCAGCATAATACAGAAGGACAGCGATGGAGAAAAGATCAAAGTTGTTTTCTGTTTGAGAAGGACTTATCCTATCCAGTTCACTCACTAACCCATATTTACTCTTTGAACTCAGTAGAACGGTCCATTTTGAAAGATAACTAACCAAAAGCAAGAACCCAGCACAAAAACTCTGAAAGAATGGAAGGGACATGAAATACAAGAAAACGGCATGCTCCAGCTGCTTGTCTCTGTCAAGGAAATTAAATCAAACACAAAAGGTCTGAAACAGAAAATGAAATTCATAACACACAGTGAAAAGAAAGCTAGCAGAGTAAAGGAATACAGATACTACGTGAACTCTCTAAAACGACAGGGAGTTATCCACAGCAGATTTGGCATTCACTAAAAATAATGAGTTGGTGACACGAGGGCAGGCTTGAGAAAAATCACATAATGCAGAAGTGAAAAAAAAAGAAGACTAAGGTGGTGAGAGAAAATCTAATATATATTGTGTGAAAGATCATAGAGGGCTATTATATTAAAATTGCTCTCCCTGGAGAGGAAAAAAATAATTGCAACAGAAAAGAATTATTAAATATACTAGGGGGAAAGGTAATTTAAAAGATGAGCTTTATCTGAAGGTCCAATGAGTTTCCTGTTTTCCAGGAAATGTTAATAAATACTATCACAAATATATTCTGATTGAGTTATATTTTAAAATGAAAAGTAGGAGGGGAAAAAAGATGGCGGAGGAATAGGACGGGGAGAACACTTTCTCCCTCTCTACCTCATCAAAAGAACATTTCAACGCTGAGCAAACTCCACAAAATAACTTCTGACTGCTGGCAGAGGACATCAGGCATCCAGCAAAGCAGATCATTGGCTTCAAAACCAGGTAGGAATTAACATATACGACGAAGATAGAGACAAAGGAGGTAGGGAGGAAGCCCCGTCCCGGGAAGGGAATCCCGTCCCGGGAAGAGACTCTTAAAAAGAGAGGTTTCCTAAAATTGGGGAACATTCTCACAGCTGTGTATGGGGCGAGCCCTGGAAGCACAGAGGGCAACATAACAGGAAGGAAGACTAAATAAATAAATAATTAAAACCAACAGATTACGAATTCAACAGTATAACCCCCAGCGGATAAGCAGCGCAAACGCCTGAGTCCGACAGCAGCGGGGGTTGGGCAGGGAGGAGCGCGAGGCACCAGCGACAGTGCTTTCTAAGAATTGGGCCACGGGAGACGTAGGCTGCAGGGCTCTTCTCAAGAATCGGGGCATAACGGGGCCAGAATCGGGTCTGCGCGTGGCTAGAAAGAGCTATCTTGGTCTAGCAAACCAGACTGTGGGATAGCCAACACGAGGAATGCTCGAACATAAGGACGGATCGGCAATAGCTGGCTGCAGACCATCCCCCTCCGGCGACAGGCAGCCAGAGCCTTAAGTGCTGGAAGGGGGCAATCGCAGCTCAAGAGAGACATTACCTACCAATTGAAAGCAGATTTCTTTGTTATTGAGACTGCTGGGGGGCCCTGAACAGTTATCATCTGCCTGAGAAAGAGCCCCGGCGGAGCTCCCAGAAAATTGAGCGACCCAGAAGCCCAGAAGTTGCAACAGCACGTGCCAAACTCCCTAGCCACTCAGACCTAGGAAGGGAACAAAGCCCCTATTCAAACAAATCCAAGTCTCGGAGGGCTGCCTGACCGCCAATCCGGAGCGCCAAACCTGAGCGACATAGACCGGGGAAGTGCATGAAGCATAGGGCAGGCCCCACAAGGTTATCCCAAGGAGCGAGAAGGGGCAAGCCCAGTGTAGAGACCACCCTCCCTGTGTCAAGACGGAAATCAGACACAGAAGGGACAGCAAACAGAGGAAGTCAGAGGGAACTGCCTTGGTAGCTACCCCACACAGTCCACAACAACAGAGAAAGCGCCAGATATACCGTTACTATTTTATGATCATTTTTTTTGGGGGGTGGATGATGTGGAAGCGTGACTTTTTTTTAAGAATATTTTTTCTTTCTTTAAAAATTTTTTTCTTTTTAAATGTTTTCTCTTTTCTTTTTCGTTTTTTCTAAACTTGCTTAAATTTTTAAGTCTTCTATATTTCTAATTATTATTTTTATAACCTATTATTACTTTTCAAAAAAAAAAACCTATCTTTAAAGCAAAAGCCGTATATAGTCCTACTGGCGGTGGAAGTTGTTTTTTAATAATTCTGGAGTCTTTTATTCTATTTTATTTTATTTTTTTTTTATTTTATTTTTTCTCAATTTTTTAAATTTGTCTCTCCTTCTTATTCTTATCGTTAATATTTTATCTTTGAAAATCCAATCTCTACTCCAGATTTTTAATTTCAACATTTTGGTACTTGTTGCCAATTTTGTACTTTTAAAAACCTAATCTTCAGTACCCAATTTTACATGAGTGCGAGACTACTGGCTTGACCACTCTCTCCCCCTTTGGAATTTCTCTTTTCTCCACCAGGTGGCTTTTGTCTCCTCCCTCTCCCTCCTCTTCTCTACCCAATTCTATGAATCTCTGTGTGCTCCAGAAGGTGGAGAATTCTCAGGGAACTGGTCATTGGCCGGATCTGTATCCCACCTTTGCATCTCCCTCTTTTATCCTCCTGTCCACCTCTATCTACTTCCTCCCTCTCCTCTTCCATGTATAACTCTGTGACCACCTCTGAGAGGTCCAGACTTGAGCACACACAAGAAAGTGGTTACGGGCTAGCTTGCTTTTTCCTCTTTCGATTCCACCTCATCCCATTCCACTCACCTCTAACTACCCCCTCTCTCTTCTCTCCTCCAAGTAACTCAGTGATCCTCTAGGGACGACCCTCAAAGTGGAGAAACCTTATCATCATTAACCCAGATGTTTTAACATTAGTGCTGAATAGATGGAGAAATCATGAGGCTATTGTAAAAATAAATCTGAAAACCAGAATCAGGAGGTGTAAGTCCAAATCTTGAGATCATCAAAAGAATTCCTGAATACAGGGAACATTATCCAATAAAAGCTCATCAAACACCTTCATACCTATACTGAAATTGAGCACCACGAAGGGCCAACAAGCTCGAGAGCAAGACATACCACGCAAATTCTCCAGCAACACAAGAACAAGCCCCTGAGCTTCAATACACAGGCAGCTCAAAATACTCCAAAACCATTGACGTCCCATAACCCATTACTTGACACTTCACAACACCCCAGAGAAAGGAAATCCAACTCCACCCACCAGAACTTCAACACAAGCCTCTCTAATCAAGAAACTTTGACAGGCCACTGATATAACCCCAAACACAGAGAGGAAGCTCTATAATAAACAGAATTCCACAAATTCCCAGAATATACAAAAGTCACCCCAAACGCAGCAATATAACCAGGATGAAGAGACAGAGGAATACCCAGCAGGTAAAGGAACAGGAGACACGCCCACCAAACCAAACAAAAGAGGAAGAGATAGAGAATCTACCTGAGAAAGAATTCCGAACACCGATAGTGAAAATGATCCAAAATCTTGAAATCAAAGTGGAATCACAGATAAATAGCCTGGGGTCAAGGATTGAGAAGATGCAAGAAAGGTTTAACAAGGACCTAGAAGAAATAAAAAGAGTCAACATATAATGAATAATGCAATAAACGAGATCAGAAACACTCTGGAGGCTACAAATAGTAGAATATCGGAGGCAGAAGATAGGATTAGTGAAATAGAAGATACAATGGTAGAAATAAATGAATCAGCGAGGGAAAAAGAAAGACGAATTAAAAGAAATGAAGACAAACTCAGAGACCTCCAAGACAATATGAAACGCTCCAACATTCGAATTATAGGAGTCTCAGAAGAAGAAGACAAAAAGAAAGACCATGAGAAAATACTTGAGGAGATAATAGTTGAAAACTTCCCTAAAATGGGGAAGGAAATAATCACTCAAGTCCAAGAAACCCAGAGAGTGCCAAACAGGATAAACCCAAGGCGGAACACCCCAAGACATATACTAATCAAACTAACAAAGACCAAACACAAAGAACAAATATTAAAAGCAGCAAGGGAAAAACAACAAATAACACACAAGGGGATCCCCATAAGAATAACTGCAGATCTTTCAATAGAAACTCTTCAGGCCAGGAGGGAATGGCAAGACATACTTAAAGTGATGAAAGATAATAACCTTCAGCCAAGACTACTGTACCCAGCAAGAATCTCGTTCAAATACGAAGGAGAAATCAAAAGCTTTACAGACAAGCAAAAGCTGAGAGAATTCAGCACCACCAAACCAGCTCTCCAACAAATACTAAAGGATAGACTCTAGACAGGAAACACAAAAAGGAAGTATAAACCTGAACCCAAAACAATAAAGTAAATGGCAACAGGAGCATACTTATCAATAATTACCTTAAATGTAAATGGGTTGAATGCCCCAACCAAAAGGCAAAGACTGGCTGAATGGATACAAAAACAAGATCCCTATATATGCTGCCTACAAGAGACCCACCTCAAAACAACGGACACATACAGACTAAAAGTGAAGGGCTGGAAAAAAGATATTCCATGCAAATAAAGACCAAAAGAAAGCAGGAGTAGCAATACTCATATCCGATAAAATAGACTTTAAAACAAAGGCTGTGAAAAGGGACAAAGAAGGCCACTACATAATGATTAAAGGATCGATCCAAGAAGAAGATATAACAATTATAAATATATATGCACCCAACATAGGAGCACCGCAATATGTAAGACAATTGCTAACAAGCATGAAAGGGGAAATTAATAATAACACAATAATAGTGGGAGACTTTAATACCCCACTCACACCTATGGACAGATCAACTAAACAGAAAATTAACAAAGAAACGCAAACGTTAAACGATACAATAGACCAGTTAGACCTAATTGATATCTATAGGACATTTCACCCCCAAACAACGAATTTCACCTTTTACTCAAGTGCACACGGAACCTTTTCCAGGATAGATCACATCCTGGGTCATAAATCTAACTTTGATAAATTCAAAAAAATTGAAATGATTCCAAGCATCTTCTCTGACCATAATGCACTAAGGTTAGATCTCAGTTACAGGAGAAAAGCTATTAAAAATTCCAACATTTGGAGGCTGAACAACACCCTTCTGAATAATCAACAAATCACAGAAGAAATCAAAAAGAAATCAAATTATGCATCGAAATGAATGAAAATGAAAACACAACTACACAGAACCTATGGGACACTATAAAAGCAGTGCTAAGAGGGAAGTTCATAGCAATACAGGCATACCTCAAGAAACAAGAAAAAAGTCAAATAAATTACCTAACTCTACACCTAAAGCAACTAGAAAAGGAAGAAATAGAGAACCCCAGAGTTAGTAGAAGAAAAGAAATCCTAAAAATTAGGGCAGAAATAAATGCAAAAGAAACAAAAGAGACCATAGCAAAAATCAACAAAGCAAAAAGCTGGTTCTTTGAAAGGATAAATAAAATTGACAAACCATTAGCCAGACTCATCAAGAAACAAAGAGAAAAAAAATCAAATCAATAAAATTAGAAATGAAAATGGAGAGATCACGACAGACAACACAGAAATACAAAGAATCATAAGAGACTACTATCAGCAATTATTATGCCAATAAAATGGACAACTTGGAAGAAATGGACAAATTCTTAGAAAAGTACAACTTTCCAAAACTGAACCAGGAAGAAATAGAAAATCTTAACAGACCCATCACAAGCATGGAAATTGAAACTGCAGTCAGAAATCTTCCAGCAAACAAAAGCCCAGGTCCAGACGGTTTCACAGCTGAATTCTACCAAAAATTTTGAAAAGAGCTAACACCTATCTTACTGAAGCTATTCCAAAAATTCCAGAAAATTGCAGAGGAAGGTAAACTTCCAAACTCATTCTATGAGGCCACCATCACCCTAATACCAAAACCTGACAAAGACACCACAAAAAAGAAAACTACAGGCCAATATCACTGATGAACATAGATGCAAAAATCCTTAACAAAATCCTAGCAATCAGAATCCAGCAACACATTAAAAGATCATACACCTTGACCAAGTGGGCTTTATCCCAGGGATGCAAGGATTCTTCAATATCCGCAAATCAATCAATGTAATTCATCACATTAACAAACTGAAAAATAAAAATCATATGATTATCTCAATAGATGCAGAAAAAGCCTTTGACAAAATTCAACATCCATTTATGATAAAAACTCTCCAGAAAGCAGGAATAGAAGGAACGTAACCTCAACATAATAAAAGCTATATATGACAAACCCACAGCTAACATTATCCTCAATGGTGAAAAATTGAAACCATTTCCCCTAAAGTCAGGAACAAGACAAGGGTGTCCACTTTCACCACTACTCTTCAACATCGTACTGGAAGTTTTGGCCACAGCAATCAGAGCAGAAAAAGAAATAAAAGGAATCCAAATTGGAGAAGAAGTAAAACTCTCACTGTTTGCAGATGACATGATCCTCTACATAGAAAATCCTAAAGACTCAACCAGAAACTAGAGCTAATCAACGAATATAGTAAAGTTGCAGGATATAAAATCAACACTCAGAAATCCCTTGCATTCCTATACACTAATACTGAGAAAGTAGAAAAAGAAGTCAAGGAAACAATCCCATTCACCATTGCAACGAAAAGAATAAAATACTTAGGGATATACCTACCTAAAGAAACTAAAGACCTATATATCGAAAACTATAAAACACTGATGAAAGAAATCAAAGAGGACACTAATAGATGGAGAAATATACCATGCTCATGGGTTGGAAGAGTCAATATAGTGAAAATGAGTATACTACCCAAAGCAATCTACAGATTCAATGCAATTCCCATCAAGCTACCAGCAGTATTTTTCTCAGAACTAGGTCAAATAATCTCAAGATTTGTGTGGAAATACAAAAAACCTCGAATAGCCAAAGCAATCTTGAGAAAGAAGAATGGAACTGGAGGAATCAACTTGCCTGACTTCAGGCTCTACTACAAAGCCACAGACATTAAGACAGTATGGTACTGGCACAAAGACAGAAATATAGATCAATGGAACAAAATAGAAAGCCCTGAGATAAACCCACATGCCTATGGACACCTTATCTTTGACAAAGGAGGCAAGAATGTACAATAGAGTAAAGACAGTCTCTTTAACAGGTGGTGCTGGGAAAACTGGTCAACCACTTGTAAAAGAATGAAACTAGACCTCTGTTTAACACCATACACAAAAATAAACTCAAAATGGATTAAAGATCTAAATGTAAGACCAGAAACTATAAAACTCCTAGAGGAAAACATAGGCAAAACACTCTCCGACATAAATCACAGCAGGATCCTCTATGATCTACCTCCCAGTATACTGGAAATAAAAGCAAAAATAAACAAATGGGATCTAATTAAAATTAAAAGCTTCTGCACAACAAAGGAAACTATAAGCAAGGTGAAAAGACAGCCTTCTGAATGGGACAAAACAATAGCAAATGAAACAACTGACAAACAACTAATCTCAAAGATATACAAGCAACTTATCCAGCTCAACTCCAGGAAAATAAACGAACCAATCAAAAAATGGGCCAAAGAACTAAATAGGCATTTCTCCAAAGAAGACATACGGATGGCTAACAAACACATGAAAAGATGCTCAACATCACTTATTATCAGAGAAATGCAAATCAAGACCACAGTGAGGTACCATATCACACCAATCAGAATGGCTGCGATCCAAAAGTCTGCAAGCAATAAATGCTGGAGAGGATGTGGAGAAAAGGGAACCCTCTTACACTGCTGGTAGGAATGCAAACTAGTACAGCCACTATGGAAAACAGTGTGGAGACTCCTTTAAAAACTGCCAATAGAACTGCCTTATGATCCAGGAATCCCACTGCTGGGCATACACACCGAGGAAACCGGAATTGAAAGAGACACATGTACCCCAATGTTCATTGCAGCACTGTTTATAATAGCCAGGACATGGAAGCAACCTAGATGTCCATCAGCAGATGAATGGATAAGAAAGCTGTGGTACATATACACTATGGAGTACTACTCAGCCCTTAAAAGAATAAATTCAACTCAGTTCTAATGAGATGGATGAAACTGGAGCCGATTATACAGAGTGAAGTAAGCCAGAAAGAAAAACACCAATACAGTATACTGACACATATATATGGAATTTAGAAAGATAGTAATGATGACCCTCTATGTGAGACAACAAAAGAGACTCAGGGGTATAGAACGGACTTTTGGACTCTGAGGGAGAGGGAGAGGGTGGGATGATTTGGGAGAATGGCATTGAAACATGTATACTATCTCCTAAGAATGAAGCACCAGTCTATGTTCAATACAGGATACAGGATGCATGGGGCTGTTGCACAGGATGATTCAGGGAGATGATATGGGGTGGGAGGTGGGAGGGGCTTCGGCATTGGGAGATTGTGGACACCTGTGGCTGATTCATGTCAATGTATGGCAGAACAAATACAGTATTGTAATGTAGAATAAAGTATTAAAAATATAAAAAATTTAAAAAAAAAATGAAAAGTATCCTACAAAAATAGGGGACAGAAGAAGTGGCTATTGAAATAGGAAATATATATATATAATAGGCCCTGACTTCTCCGTGTACATGCAAGCAGTTAAGAGCTATGTCAACACAGTCTGGAAAGGAAACTACATATTTAAAGAACAGTCCATCGAACAAATTTTTCAATATATATTTTTATATATTGTATATATACATTTATATGTATTTCTATACACACACACACACACACACACACATACATATATATATATACACATTCAAATTTATGTGTTTACTCTGAACTGGTCTCCTGAATTCCAGACTCATTCAAGTTCTATCCTGTATCTCCTCATGATCATCTGATAGATGTTTCAAAAGTATAATTTCCAAAACCAAACATCCAATCTTCCCCTGAAAACTAGGTTCCAGTTTTTCATTTAGGTAAATGAAAAATGCATTTTCTAGTTACTCAAACAAAAAGCAAAAAATAGTGGCGTTATCTTATATTTCACACACACCCCTTTCTCTCTCTGCGTGTTTGGAAACTGCACTGGATCTACTTTGAAAGCACAGCCCAAAGCAAACATTTCTTACGACCTCCACTGCTTTCACCAATTCCATAGCACCATCATTTCTCACTGGAATTATTAGAATAGCTTCCGACTGTCTCTCTGCTTTTATCCTTGCCCCCATACTGTCCATGCTTGGGGTGATCCCATGTTTCCTTTTCTAACCTAGGACATTGTGAAATTTGAAAGAGGCCAGGACAAGAGGCATAAACTAAGACTGTCCTGCACAAGCCAGGGCATGTGGTCACCCTATCTAAACATGCAGCCATATGTCTTTTTAAAACAAAAGTCACATTCTGTGAGTCCCCAGTTCAGAGATTGCTCAGCTCGCTTGCTGTAGAAGCCACAGTGCTTCCAGTGTCCCAGAAGGCTTCCCACGACCAGCTCCCTGAGGCTGCTCATTGCCTCCCCTGCCTGCACACTGCCTCTTTTTCACCTTCCCCATTGGTTCCAACCCCAAATTCCTGCTTTTTCTAGAAAGTGTCAGGCACATTCCTGCATCAGAGTCTGTCTTGGGGTTTCTACCTGGAGCACTTTTTCCTCCTGATTTCAGCTGTATATATTACTTGCTCAATCCCTTCCACCTTTTGCTCAGATATCACCTTCTCAGCAGAACATCCTGAAAAACCTATTTAAAAATGGTAACCTCCTATGTTATTCCTTTCTCTATTTTGCTTCACTCAGGATGACAATCTCTAGGTCCACCCATGCTGCTGCAAATGTCATTATTTCATTCTTTTTATGGCCGAGTAATATTCCATTATATATTATGTACCACATATTCTTTATCCTTTCCTCTGTTGATGGGCATATAGAGATTACCATATCTTGGCTACTGTAAATAGTGTTGCTATGACATTGGGATACATTCTTTTCAACCATGTTTTTCTCTAGAAACACGCCTTTGTGGAGAAGGCAATGGCACCCCACTCCAGTACTCTTGCCTGGAAAACCCCGTGGACAGAGGAGCCTCATAGGCTACAGTCCATGGGGTCGCTAAGAGTCGGACACGACTGAGCGACTTCACTTTCAATTCCACTTTCATGCGTTGGAGAAGGAAATGGCAACCCACTCCAGTGTTCTTGCCTGGAGAATCCCAAGGACGGGGAGCCTGGTGGGCTGCCGTCTATGGGGTCGCACAGAGTCGGACACGACTGAAGCGACTTAGCAGCAGCAGCAGCAAAGGCATGTGATGGCGTTTCTTTGTTTTAATCTGAGTATTCCTGATAATGTAAGATGTGCAGCATCTTTGCATATGCTCATTCGCCATGTACAAATCTCTGGTGAGGTATCCATTAAAATGTTTGGCCCAAAAACAAAAAAAAAAAAAAAAAAAGAAACACGCCTTTGAGTGGGACTGCAGGATCACATGGTTTTTAGTTTTTATTTTTAAGGAACCTTCATACTGCTCTCCATAGTGGCTGTACCAATTTATATTCTCACCAACTGTGCAGGTGAGTTCTTCTGGAAATAATGATCTAAGTATGAAAAGAATTTTTAAAAAGAATAGATAATGTATAACTGAATCACTTTGCTGTATATTCAGAACAATCACAACATTGTTAATTAACTATAATATAAAAAATTTTTTAAAACATGGTAACCTCCAGGGTAACAGCAAATTTGGCCTTGGAATGTGGAATGAAGTAGGGCGAAGACTAATAGAGTTTTGCCAAGAAAATGCACTGGTCATAGCAAACACCCTCAACCAACAACACAAGAGAAGACTCTCTACACATGGACATCACCAGATGGTCAACACCAAAATCAGACTGATTATATTCTATGTAGTCAAAGATGGAAAAGCTCTATGCTGTCAACAAAAACAAGACCAGGAGCTGACTGTGGCTCAGATCATGAACTCCTTATTACCAAATTCAGACTTAAATTCAAGAAAAGTAGGGAAAACTGCTAGACCATTCAGGTATGACCTAAATCAAATCCCTTATGATTATACAGTGGAAGTGAGAAATAGATTTAGGGTCTAGATCTGATAGATAGAGTGCCTGATGAACTATGGACTGATGTTCGTGACATTGTACAGGAGAGAGGATCAAGGTCATCCCCATGGAAAAGAAATGCAAAAAGCACAATGGCTGTCTGGGGAGGCCTTACAAATAGCTGTGAAAAGAAGAGAGGCAAAAAGCAAAGGAGAAAAGGAAAGATATAAGCATCTGAATGCAGAATTCCAAAGAATAGCAAGAAGAGATAAGAAAGCCTTCTTCAGCAATCAGTGCAAAGAAATAGAGGAAAACAAAAGAATGGGAAAGACTAGAGATCGCATCAAGAAAATTAGAGATACCAAGGGAACATTTCCTCGATAAAGGACAGAAACGGTCTGGACCTAACAGAAGCAGAAGATATGGAAGAAGAGGTGGCAAGAATACATGGAAGAACTGTACAAAAAAGATCTTCACGACGCAGACAATCATGATGATGTGATCACTAATCTAGAGCCAGACATCTTGGAATGTGAAGTCAAGTGGGCCTTGGAAAGCATCACTATGAACAAAGCTAGTGGAGGTGATGGAATTCCAGTGGAGCTGTTTCAAATCCTGAAAGATGATGCTGTGAAAGTGAGTGCACTCACTGGCATATTGAGTGCACTCAATATGCCAGCAAATTTGGAAAACTCAGCAGTGGCCACAGGACTGGAAAAGGTCAGTTTTCATTCCGATTCCAAAGAAAGGCAATGCCAAAGAATGCTCAAACTACCACACAATTGCACTCATCTCACATGCTAGTCAAGTAATGCTCCAAATTCTCCAAGCCAGGCTTCAGCAATACGTGAACTGTGAACACCCTGATGTTCAAGCTGGTTTTAGAAAAGGCAGAGGAAGCAGAGATCAAATTGCCAACATCTCCTGGATCATGGAAAAAGCAAGAGAGTTCCAGAAAAACAT
Organism: Nanger dama; assembly: GCA_917880005.1. Taxonomy (NCBI): domain Eukaryota; kingdom Metazoa; phylum Chordata; class Mammalia; order Artiodactyla; family Bovidae; genus Nanger; species Nanger dama. The sequence continues at coordinate 42,240,734 of CAKJTW010000008.1, forward strand.
CTATTTCTGTTTTATTGACTATGCCAAAGCCTTTGACTGTGTGGATCACAATAAACTGTGGAAAATTCTGAAAGAGATGGGAATACCAGACCACCTAACCTGCCTCTTGAGAAATCTGTATGCAGGTTAGGAAGCAACAGTTAGAACTGGACATGGAACAACAGACTGGTTCCAAATAGGAAAAGGAGTACGTCAAGGCTGGATATTGTCACCCTGCTTATTTAACTTATATGCAGAGTACATCATGAGAAACGCTGGGCTGGAAGAAACACAAGCTGGAATCAAGATTGCCGGGAGAAATATCAATAACCTCAGATATGCAGATGACACCACCCTTATGGTAGAAAGTGAAGAGGAGCTAAAAAGCCTCTTGATGAAAGTGAAGGAGGACAGGGAAAAAGTTGGCTTAAAGCTCAACATTCAGAAAACGAAGATCATGGCATCCGGTCCCATCACTTCAAGAGAAGTAGATGGGGAAACAATGGAAACAGTGTCAGACTTTATTTTTGGGGGGTCTCCAAAATCACTGCAGATGCTGACTGTAGCCATGAAATTAAAACACGCTTACTCCTTGGAAGAAAAGTTATGACCAACCTAGATAGTATTTTGAAAAGCAGAGACGTAACTTTGCCAACTAAGTTCCATCTAGTCAAGGCTATGGTTTTTCCTGTGGTCATGTATGGATGTGAGAGTTGGACTGTGAAGAAAGCTGAGTGCCAAAGAATTGATGCTTTTGAACTGTGGTGTTGGAGAAGACTCTTGAGAGTCCCTTGGACTGCAAGGAGATCCAACCTCTCCATTCTGAAGGAGATCAACCCTGGGATTTCTTTGGAAGGAATGATGCTAAAGCTGAAACTCCAGTACTTTGGCCACCTCATGAGAAGAACTGACTCATTGGAAAAGACCCTGATGCTGGGAGGGATTGGGGGCAGGAGGAGAAGGGGACGACCGAGGATGAGACGGCTGGATGGCATCACGAACTCGATGGACGTGAGTCTGAGTGAACTCCAGGAGACGGTGATGAACAGGGAGGCCTGGTGTGCTGCGATTCATGAGATCGCAAAGAGTCAGACACGACTGAGTGACTGAATGGAACGGACGAACTGACATACAATAAAGTAACCTCTGGAGACATTGAAGGAAAAATTTACAAAAAATAGTGGGAAACTACTTATCTCATAAAACTTGACATTTCAAGTGAATAAAAGTAAATTATTATTAAGGGAATTTTAACAATATAGTAAACAAGATGAAATATACTCCTTAAAGTACCAATATAGCATTAAAAAAATTGACTGCCTAATATGGCACAAGGAAATATTTTTAAAAAGCTATAAAGCAGGAAAAATACCAACTTTATTTTTTAATCTTTGAAATAAAAACCGATATAAATAATAAAAAGCAAAAGCCAAATAGGAAAAACAGCAGCAATAACACTAGCAGCTTATAAAATGTAACTGGACAACTTAGAAATGCAAATCTCTTTCGTAACAGCTCGTATATCACAAAAGAAATAAAACTTCAGGTATAGACTTTGCATCTAGCAACGTGGTGCACTGGACTTTTTAACAAGATCTGCATAGATTATAATCAACACATTTGTTAGTTCACTGCTAAGCATTCAAGAAAATAAGGGGATGTAAACAGCAACAGCGTGCCGAAATCAGAGTCCTAAGCTAATGTAAGAGCCTCGGCTGCCCTCAAAGCAAATGGACAAAAGACAATGGGAAACTCTAAACCCTTACATAGTTTGATGGTAAATTCTTGGCTTGGCTTCTTAGCCTGGAGAGGCTTTTCAAATCCTTGTGAAAAATCTAATTCCTTGTAAAAATCTAAGATTCCTTGTGAAAAGTTACAGCGGAGTGTATATGGTCACTGACTATTTCTGCTGCTTTTATGTAAACAAACAGGCCAAAGTTAATGAGACTAGACTAGTTCTGCAACAAGTTAGTCTTACTATGATTATCTTTGATAAAAATGAAGATGATCCCTAGAGAAAGAAAGGGCAACCCATTCCAGTATTCTTGCCTGGGGAAATCCCATGGACAGAGGAGCCTGGTGGGCTACAGTCCATGAGGTTGCAAACAATTGGACACGACTGAGCCTGCATACAGGCCCTTGTAAAGTTCTGGAGTTGAACTCAGACTTCCCCCATTAAGCCAAGAACCACAAAGCACTGTTACATGCTGAAAGAGTCTGCCTACCAGCAAAGGGAAACTTCTAGGAATCCTGGCTGCAATATCTCCACATCTAAGAAAACTCTGAGAATATTAACTCCTAGCCTGATCTCACTTGGGTCTAGAGTTAAAACAGATAGCATCTGCCTGGCCAGGGAAAGCCCAAGCCAAGAAAATAAAGGAGTCCCTGATTCACTGTACCTCCTGGTGTCTAACAGAAGCAAATACAAGTTTGACATGAACCCAGACCTCCCTATCTTAGGGTCTGTGATATTCTGTGATCAAGTTCAACACTAAACTTGCTTATTAAAATACAAAACCAAAAATATAGACACCATAAATGAGAGTCAGCTGATTTTGACTCCAGAGGATTTCAAATATTGGAATTACCAATAGACAGAAAAGATAAATCTCAATATATTAATTTTTGAGAGCTATTAGATGAAATAAAACTGAATAAGAAAATGTGAATTTAAGAAAAAGATTTTATGAGTAGAGTGACAAGAGGATGCCATAGGAGCCCACAAAGGCATCTTGACAGAAGGGACATTGTTTCTTTTCTTAGGTCGGAGGGTGGGATCACAGGTGTTTGGTTATTATTATGTACCATAACACACATCCAATATTATGAATAACCTTTGTTTCAAATACTGCATGAAATGCAACTTGAGTACTTAAAAACTACTTTAAAATCTTTGTGCACATTTTGTTTCTTCCTGAAACCTCATAAAATATTTCAAATATTTTTAAAGGTGTAAATCAAGCCACAAGAACAAAAAGAACAGGAGAGGTGAAACAGGTATACAGAGGAGGGTGGATGCTGCCTGGAGTTCCCTAGTCTCCCACACCGGCCCCTCCAGCCCAGCAGTGCTTCTCCATCTGGCTGCTTCCAACTCCACTTTCATCTTCTGCTCCCAGAAACATACCCCACAGGCTTTTAATGCTGGCTTCCCTTTATCCTGCCAGACTACACTCTTGCACAGCTTCTTTTTAAAAAATAACTCTGTGCCTTGACATCGATCATGGGTTTTGTATTTAGACTGGTGGATTTGTGGCTTTGTGTCCTCTGAGGGGACTTCAATTAGATCTAGACTACTTGCTCTTTCCCAGGCACAGCTCAAGCACCAGGGCCTATTTCCTCCAGCAACCAAATCGATCCTCTTTCTTATTCCACACACTTAGGCAAATTCTTCTTCCCTTCATCCATTTTGGCAAAGTCCTAGAGGTTTACCCTTTGGGAGGGTAAACAGAAGGTTTCCGAGCACCAGACACAGTCCAAAGCAGCAATACTACAACACAAACAGGAGGATTAAGCACCATGTCCAGCAAAATATGAAAAATCACAAGACACGGCACATCTAGGTACAACATAATGTGAGTGGGTTGCCATTTTCTTCTCCAGGGGATCTTCCTGACCCAGAGATCAAACCAGGGTCTCTCACACTGCGGGCAAATTCTTTACTATCTGAGCTATCCAGGAAGTCAATTGCAGAGCACTAAATGAGGAGCCTGGTGGGCTGCAGTCCATGGGGTCGCTAAGAGTCGGACATGACTGAGCGACTTCACTTTCACTTTTCACTTTCATGCACTGCAGTATTCTTGCCTGGAGAATCCCAGGGACGGGGGAGCCTGGCGGTCTGCCATCCATGGGGCAGCACAGAGTCAGACACGATTGAAGCAACTTAGCAGCAGCAGCAGCAAATCAAAAGAAGGATTTAAAAATTAGAGGAGAGAGATGGCTTTTCTGTTAAAAAGAACAATTTAACTACAGTAGGTTTAACAGCAAAAATTGAAGCCAGAGAGTAAATGTCAATCTAGAAATATGCACCTGATAAAGTTATCTAAAAATAATGTTTTCAGCAAATAATTCTGAGAGCTTGCCATCAGCAGAACATTAAGAAATTCCCAAAGCGTAGTCCCAATTCAAGTTCCCAATTTCATTATTGTGAAAAATTACAAGAGGACCTAGATAGAAGTTCTGAAATTTTTTAAAAGGGAGAAAAAAATTTGATAAATGTCAACATATAAACTTTGTATTAAAATAGTATCAGTTGTCAGCTTCAAAAAATGATAAACACTAGAAAAACTGCATTAAATTGGGAGTGGTCAGAGATAAAATACTCTAAGTCCCTTGCAATTTGAGTAGAAAAGGTTAACAAGCTAGCTAACCTCAGATTTTTAATTATGTATTACTGAGACATTGAAATAAATAGAAACCATAGGGATTTATCATAAAGTTTTCATTTCCTCCTTTTTTCTGCTCAATGGGTGACCTTTCTCTATCTCCGAAGGAAAATTCTTCTGGTCGCCAAGACTTTTCTTATCACTTTTAGATAACAAAAAGTCAGGCAATCCTTAAAACAGTGTATAATATGTATAATTTGTCTCAGTTCAATAACCAGCAGTTTCCAGTCACATGTAGTGATTAACACCTTAATCTTTACATCAAAGTGAGTTTCCTTCCCGCTTCCTGATTCAACTCTAAATCGACTGCACTTTGGTTGTGAATGACAGGGTGCTATGTTCTTCTTCTCTTCCTTCTGTGGACGTTTCTTCTTCTGCAGACTGCCAGTAGTTACTGTTGAATAATTATCGCCAATAGATACTATGACCTTTGAGTTCCAGCGTCCTCTGCCCCTTCTTGGTCTCAGAAAACTAACAGTCTGGCCTACTCTGTCAGACAGAACATTATGAGCATCTCCTCTGGGAATCTGATGAGTGTAAGAGGAAAAACTTTAAGATATTCATATTTGGGGGATACCCCCATGAAAACACTTCCTCCAGATTACCCTCAGTAAAACCGTCTTTGGAGGAACACCAATCTTACACCCAAAATTCCACTCGATTTCAAGCGCCCTAGTCTTAAACAAGAAAAACACACCAAGGAGCACAAACATCTTAGAAAATCATTTTTAGAAGCCCCCAATGTAGAGTGCAACCAACAGAAAGCCAAGAAATGAGAAGAAGCTTAAATAAAATGATAATGGTATCTGCCCCCTAGACTTCCAGCACATTAAAAGCAGATTTTTCATCGATAAAACATGAATAGTACATAAAAAGGGGTATGTTTCTGAAAACCAGAGTTCTTACATATTAAAAAGATAAGCAGAAATTTCAGCTTCACCATAGGAATAGAAAATAAGTACAGGGAAACTAGAAAATAGAGCAAAGAGACAGGGAGAGAACACAAAATGCATTGACATGTATACACTGCTATATTAAAAACAGATAACCAACAAGGACTTAGCTATAACACAGGGAACTCTGCTAGATATTATGTAACCATCAAAATGGGAACAAAACTTGAAAAAGAATAGACACATGTATATGTATAACTGAGTCACTGTACTGTACACCTGAAACCAACAGGACATTGTTAATCAACCATGCTCCAACATAAAATGAAAATTAAATGGATAAATGAAACCACTTTGGCAAAATTTACTCCTCAGATCCACAGATCAGTTCCTCTCCATCTTGAGCACCTTTTAAATGGTCATGACATCCATCTAGTTGCTCAAGTATTTATTCCTGATTCTCTATTTTCCCATTTCTAATCCATCAGAAAGTCCTACCAACTCCATCTGCAAAGTTTACTTTGCCTTTGTCTCCTCTTCCCTCTCCCTACTGCTGTCCTAATCCGAGCCCATCTCCACTCACCCAGATTGCAGCATCAGCCTCTCAACTAGTCTTGCTCCCCTCTTGGTCTTCTCCAATTGAGGCATCTTTTAGAATGTAAGTTCATATCATCCCTCTGATTACAACTCTTCAATTACTTTCTGCTACTCTTATGAGGAAACTCAATCCCATTATAAAAACTGCAATGAGTTCAAGGGATTTTGTAGCTAATGATGGGGAGAAGTGACCACAAGATGGAGCAGCACAACAAGCTTTATTTGGGTGATGCTAGGACAGACAGTGGCTTTCCTTCTGGCTCAGACAGTAAAGAATCTGCCTGCAATGCAGGAGACCTGGGTTTGATCCCTAGGGAATGCAGCCCACTCTAGTATTCTTGCCTGGAGAATTCCATGGACAGGAGCCTGGCAGGCTACAGGACTGAGAGACTAACACATTTACTTTCTGACAGTTTGAATGAGGGGAAGGGATGGGGGTAAGTCCCTCAAAGTATGAGACCGTTCCAGTGGCCACCACATGGGGGAATGCCAAACAGAGGGGAAGAAGACAAGATACTCTTGGGGGAGGGGACAGAAGGGGCTCACAGGTCTAGGCGATCTTGCTCAGCAGCTCAGGGCGGTCTGGGTCAGAACACTCCAAAGAACAGCAGAGGCTGAAGGTCTTGTATAGCTCAGGGGGTTATCATGCTTATGACCAGCTGATGTTGGGTACAATCTACCATGTGTGCAAAGTAGGCAGGCTCTACATGGGAGTTTGGCTATATGATCTGAAGTCCCCATGTAACCTTGGTCTTCTGTAAACCTTCAAGGTATATGTAAGTGTTGATTTTTCCATTGATTGTTCCTTTCTTGTGTTTGTTCATTCACTCATTAAGCATCTGCTTAGTAATAAGCATTTTTCTCAAGCAGGAAACACTGGTGTGAACAAGGCAGATACAGTTCTTCTCTTTTAAGTTCTTATAGTCCAGTAGGCAATGAAGGTAACTATTCATCCTATACTGGGCGCTAGGATATCATGGCAACATAGAGAAGGGTCACCTATAGCAAGGCCAGAAGTCAGGGCTGCTTTTCAATGATAGTGAATCTCAGCTGAAACCCATGCCAGACACAGGGTGTAGGGGGTGTTGTTGGGATGGGGGTTATGAAGGGATCGATTCCAGAAGAGCCTGTATAGAAGCCTGGCCAAAGAATACATATAAAGAAATCGATAAAAGGTAAAAATTAACAGGGAGTGGTGTGGTCTGGTCTGGAAGGCAAGTGGTGTTTGGAATAGGAAATGCCTCTTAAACCCCATTAAAGAAATGAGAATTCTAGGTACTCAACCCAAGTACACTGTGAAAAGCCACGGGAGGGGGTGTCAGCAGAAGAATCGCATGGGATGGATTATTCATCCACGGTGTGATAAGAGGATGGGAAAGAGCCATGCTAGAGGCTAGAAGACCTGTTGGGAAGCTGTTGTAGCTATTCTCAAGGACAAAGGCGATGTCCTGCATTAGGGGTCAGGACAGGGAACACGTGTACACCCATGGCAGATTCACGTTGATGTATGGCAAAACCAATACAATATTGTAAAGTAACTAGCCTCCAATTAAAATAAATAAGTTTACATTTTAAAAAAAAGATGGTGAGAAGAAACACTCTGAACAGACTCAAGAGAGTTCTGTAGAGATTCAGTAGAGCTTCAGATGGATTCAAAGGAGCTTGGGGAGTTCTATCAATAGGACTCTGTAGACTTGAGTGGTGAGGGAGAAACAAGGATGGAAAGCCTTCCACAGCTGCCCTTCTCGCTGAGCTGACTCCTCGACACTATTGCAGTCCATAGCATCACCTTCACCCCAATGCTAGCAACAGAGCTCTCCACAGAGGGCAGTCTTAACCCCCACCTCACATGTAAATCAGGAAAGAGGCATGATCAGTTAGGAGTGCATTATATTATCCCCATATGTTAACATACATTCTCAAGTGTTGGGATTCTATATGTTCAGGTGTTTTCATATTAGACAACTATCAGAACCAAACACTAAACACCCCAATTAAATATAATCAACACATTTTAGAACTTGGCTGAACCTCAGAGGCAACATGGTTTGATATTAACAGATTCCCAGGAACAGTAAATAAACCACAGAACAAGGTCTGCAACTCAAGTTTGTAAATCTGTCCATCCCAATTGCTTCACTCTATCTAGCAGAATTCAAGGGATCATAAGGCTTCAAAAACTGATTAATGGGTTTAAATCCAAACTCCTGTAATTACTAGCTTTGTGATTTAGTGAAAGTTATCAAAATCTTGATGTCTATTTACTCAAATTAAAATGAGAACTATAATACCTACCTCAGAGGATTGCTATGAAATTTAAATGAGATCATATGTAAAATTAATCAATACAGTGACTAGAAGAGTAACTGCAATACATCAAGGTTAGCACCTACCATCACTGTTGTTGCTAAAACTAACATCATCTTTTATTACTATTTTAATTACTCTTCATTAGTAATTACTCTATTGCTCAATTAAGTCTATCTCTTGTAGAGATAGTTCAATTAATTCACTTATCCTTTCTACTTCCTCAAATGAGTTCAAATAGATACTGGTATTCTGGATGAGCTCTATAATTCAAATTTTTTTTCTGTTGCTCTAAATTTATCCTGTTCTATGATATTCTTTCTGTTACCTATTCATATCTTCTTCATATTTGAAAACTCAGGTCAGTTCAGTGTTTTAGTGACAATTTCCCTGTGACCTCACCTTCTGAATTTCCTTCTCCTTCCATTTATAATTTACAATTTAATATTGAGTCATTGCATCAGACATTTTTGTTTTCCTGAGGATAACAGCCATGTTTTATTATTTAATATTCTCTCTTCTTCTCCCTCTTCCCCTCCATCCCTTCTCCATCCCTCCTTCTCTTCCTCCCTCCCTCTCTCTCTCTCACACACACACACATACATAATAGAAAATCTCTGTATATTTATGGCAATCTGAAATCACTTTGGTAAATAAATTCAGATATTCAGGATATTAACTTGCTGACTAATCTTTGCTAGTTTCTTTTCTCTACTATGCCTCTCCTAGTTATGGACCCCACTGTAGTCTAAATATGTGGTCCTTATCTAAAACACTGAAATGTTTCTCTTATTTAGGACAACTGAATAAGATTTCAATTTAGTTATTTTTAATCAATCTTTTCTGTGGTTGCTCTATCAAAACACATTTTCCTTACATCCACTAGATGGCACCCACATCAGTCCATTAATCTTGGGGAAAAAAAAGGCAATAAAAAGGACTGATATAGAAATGGCAGTATCCCACAACCAATTAGATGTGATATATACATATGACATAGAGGAAGTAGGATGTGTATATGGACTTTAATACAATAAAAACTGCTCCAAGTTTTGTTTTGTTTTTACAAAACTAGACACAGTCTGTACAATCCAGCAATTGTACTCCTCAGTTTTTACCCAAATGAGTTGGAAATTTATTTCTACACAAAAACCAGCATATGGGTGATTACAGTAGCTTAACTCACAATTGACAAAATTTGGAAGCCCTCATAATGTTTTTCAGTAGGTGATGGATAAACAAACTATGAGACATTCAGACAATGAACACTATTAATAAAAAAAAGTAATCAAGCCATGGCCAGACATAGGATAAAGTTAAACAGATATTACTAAAAGAAAAGCATCTTAAGAGTTGTATATTGCATGACTCCAACTATATGACATTCTGGAAAAGACAAAGATACGGAGACAGTAAAGGGTTAGTGGTTACCAAGTTTTGCAGGAAGAACGGATGAATATGGCAGAGCACAGAGCATATCAGGGCAGTGAAACTACTCTGTATGATACTGTGAAGTCGGATACGTGTCATTTTTATTTGTCAAAACCCGTGGATTATGTAACTCCACTGAACCCTAAGGTAAACTGTGGACTTTTAGTGATAATCACATCATAGATTGTAACAAATCTCCCACTCTAGTGAGATGCTAATAGTAGGGGAGATTATGCATGTGTTTAGGAAAGTATATATGGGTACCTTCTCTTCAATTTTGCCATGAACCTAAAATTTCCTGTAAAAAATTAAGTCTCTTAAAAAGAAAAAGCACTAAGACACTGATTCTTTGTATCCGTCTTCCCTCTAGTGCTGTTCATCCAAATGCTCAGCCCAATAGACTGCTCACATCAGGACTTCCCTTGGTCACTTATTTCACCCATTAGGAAATCCCCCTGTCTCCAACCATATACTCAGAATCTGATCACTTTCCATTCATTCCACTCCCCTCACCTTGGTCTAAGCCACTGTCATCTCTCAACTGCATTATTACAACAGCCTTTAAACTAGTCCCCTTGCTTCCACTCTCTTGTTTCAGTCCATTCACAAAACAGGAGTCAGGATGAGTACTGTATGAGCAGAAAATAGACCATGTCACTCTATGTGTTAACCCTGCTCCCACTGGCTCCAAATTAATTAAATAAAATCCAAACTCTACTGCATGGCTCACAAGTCCCATACTGTCCTGTAACTGCCTCCCTCTTTAAAGAGGTTCATTTCAATGGTTCCTCTAGGCCTACTGGCCTCCTCTTACGATCAATTTATTTCTACTTCAGGGTCTTTGCACTTACTCTTTTGCTCATTGAATATATTCACATGACTAACCCTTTCTAATGATTCAGGTCTTAGCCAATTTTACCTCTCCACAGAGGTCTCATCTTTATACTCTAGGCAAGGTGCCCTATGGGACTTTCCTGTTGGCTTAGTGGTAAGGAATCCAACCACAAGGCAGGAGCCACAGGAGACTGGGTTTTGATCCCTGGGTCTGGACGTTTCCCTGGAGGAGAGCATGACAACCCACTCCAGTATTCTTCCCTGGAGAATCCCACAGACAGAGGAGCCTGGTGGGCTACTGTCCATGAAGCTGCAAAGAGTCGGACACAACTGAAGTGATGTAGCACGCATGCATGCAAGGTGCCCCATCCAGCGGTTCTCCATCTTATCGCTTTGTTCACTTTCTTTATAAATTACCATCTGACATTGTACTTCATATGTCAATCATCTGGTTCCCCACAGTAGAACATCATGTCCATCTGCATGATGGACAGACTCTAAGGGAGCTGTGGTAAGCCCCATTTTCTGTAATAACTCTTGTGTAATCCCTTCCCCTTGAATGTGAGTTGCACGTAGCCCTATTAGAATACAGCAAAGTTGGTTTGATGTCAACTTGGGGATGACATATTATACTGTGCATTACCCCCTTCCTGCAAGTTGGAAGAAGCAAGTTACCGTGTGTTAAGATGCCTCCTGGAGAGCACCACACGGCAAGGAACTGAGGGTGGACTCTGGCCAAAGGCCAGGGAGAGACTGAGGCCTGAGGGCTGACAGCCTGTTAGGAACTGAACCTGGCCAACAACACAGAGGCTTAGCAGATTGCTTCCCTAGTTGAGTTTTCAGATGAGGTATATTTTCGATATTTAGAGACGTGATGAGTATTGAGAAGTTTGGGGCTCTAAAGGCCTATATGTTACAGGGAAATGAGCCTGGTTTTCTCTGAGGAAACAGTAATTAAAACAGATTCAGGGATGATTTAATCAGAGGGTTAATGGGACAAAGTTCGCAAAGTCGGCTGCATTTTTTCTCGACATCTTATACTCATACCAGAGCTTTGAAAATATTTGCATACTGCTTCATCTAGTACTCGGATCTCAGTTTCTAAATATAATACTCTGTAGTCTTTTAGTGCTAATTCCAGGTTGGCAGAGGCAGAGTACAAGATGAGCCTGGGACAGTCTGTGCCAGGAAGTGCGGCGGTGATCAAGTACCTGCAAGAACAGAGGAGCCAGCTTCAAGGAGCTCTCATTGACCCAACGTGCAACATCTTGAGTTTCAGTAAAGGGGAAATGGTGGCAATGGAAAATCCAAAGTCACACCCAAGAAAAGGGGAAAACAGTTCTTTTGAGAAGAATGGAAATAATGTATAAAAAATAAGAAAATTACCATTTTCTACTTCCACTGTAATAATGATGCTACAGTTCACCTATAGAGGCCTAAAACTTTGATGTAAAAATATATCTGAACACTGAATGTTCACACAGGCTCAAAGTATCAACCCACAAATACTTAATATAACCAGAAGAATGTGACTTTACAACAGAAATACCTAGGAGTTTCCAACTTAAATGATCAAACTTAGTAGCACCAACAGTTATAATCTACCTCCTGAAATCTTCAAAAAGTTAACATTATGTAAAATAAAATGTTAGTTTGAGGGGGTATCATGCTAAATTATAAGAAACCACAGGGCTATAACAAACAAATGTAATATACTAACTTGGTTAGATTCTGGATTGAAAAATGACATAAAAGCATGGGACAATTAAAGAAATTTAAATGTAAATATTAGACAGTATTACAGAATTATTAATTTTTAGCTATGTTAATGGCATATGGTTAAATTGAAAAATATCTTTATTTTTGGTGATGTACACAGAAGAATTTATGAGCAGAAGGTATAATATATACAACTTTCAAATATTAATAACTGGTGAACCAAAGAAAAGGGTATTTGGGTATCACCTATTCTTTCAAGTCTTTTACAGGCTTGGAATTCAGGGAGAAAAGGCAAGGAAAACAATTCTTAAAATGAAACATTTTTTTCACAGGGATGGGCGAGGGGGACAGAGAAAGACCCAGGAAAACAGAGATCAACTGACCAGGAATCATGACAGAGTGTTGTGTTTCATTGGAGAAGGCAATGGCACCCCATTCCAGTACTCTTGCCTGGAAAATCCCATGGACAGAGGAGCCTGGTAGGCTGCAGTTCATGAGGTCGCTAAGAGTTAGACACAACTGAGCAACTTCACTTTCATTTTTCACTTTCCTGCATTTGAGAAGGAAATGGCAACGCACTCCAGTGTTCTTGCCTGGAGAATCCCAGGGACGGGGGAGCCTGGTGGGCTGCCATCTACGGGGTCGCACAGAGTCGGACACAACTGAAGCGACTTAGCAGCAGCAGCATTGTGTTTAATCTTAAATCTCAAGAGGACTCTGAGCTAAAGACCCTCCATTCAAGAGAGAAAAAATTAAACCAACTTCATATCATTAATACACAGCCTAGAGGGAGCAAAGCCATGACTCAAAATAGGCATACAATCGCCCTCTGTATCTTAAATATGACATGCGATAATGCTTTTTTGTCATTTCTCTCCCTTGGCTGAATGGAGGTAGAATGAAAGTCAACAAAATCAAAACACAGTGCCATAACATATCTTCAGATGTATATACTTAGCACATCCCTCAACAGCAGATGCAAACACTTCTGACCTCTCAGTGATCTACTGGGATGTTTCAATACCATGCCATAAGTAGTGCTTTCATGGTATGCACAGAGATGTTTCCGAAAGATCTGCGAGAACTTATCACTTATCACATCTATCTTCTTTTGTAACTATGACTTAATAGTCTCTGATGGGGAGAACTTATACAATTTGAGATGGATACAAAAGCCTGAGCACTGGACATGAAATGAAGAAGTCTGGTGATCCTAAATGAGTTGCTGTCCTTCCCTGGGCTGTAAAAGCAGGAGATTCAAGATGTTAATCTTGAACTCTCTTTTGTACTAATGTCCTATGCTTCTGAACCCCTGCTGCTGCTGCTGCTGCTGCTGCTGCTAAGTCGCCTCAGTCGTGTCCAACTCTGTGCGACCCCACAGACGGCAGCCCAGCAGGCTCCCCCGTCCCTGGGATTCTCCAGGCAAGAACACTGGAGTCTGAACCCCTAAAATGCCCCTTAATCTCAGACTCTCTTTTGTGTTAACATCCTATACATATGAACCCCTAAAATCTCCCTTGGTCTTCCGATTTTGCCAACTGACAATTCAGCCTGAGTATTGGTCTGACTCAGTTTATACCTCTCCATTGTATATCTAAATAATGTATCCGTTAGTGTTACTTAACACTTTAGATAAATTTCAAACACTGCTCATATTTTTTGAGCTGAAGTTGACTCAGAATCCACTAGATGGCGATCTTCTCCATTTTTCTTCCAAGACATCAACGTTTCAGTTCTTGCGGACATTCCCTGAACACGTGCCATGCATCAAACGCAGAGGGCTAAGAGCCGGCCTTCATGAGCATCACAGAGCAGTAACATCTCCGAGGGCTCAGTGCCATCCACTTTATTTTTTAAATCAATAATCAGTACTTAAATTCCCTCTTCATGTTCAAGTTATGGCACAATCTTCTCAGTCACAGTTAGTAGTTAAATAAATATTGCCATTGAGAAAAAAAAATCGGTAGGGAAACCTTAGTATTTCCAGAGCTTCTTTATCCCATCCACACGTCTTTAATTTTCATTTGTAATGATTTGCTGACGAACTCTAAAGAGAATGCCAAGTTTGCTTCCTTCAGAGCCCTTACCATGGAGGGCAGGGTCAGGTTAGAAGGACATTGAACTTTGGAAGAGGTAAGCCTCTGACACTGGACTAAACAGAGGCCTGTCTCACTGCTGTGCACTGACTGAGACTCTGAGTAACTTTAACTTTACAAACCACGGCATCTGTCTCCATAAAATGGAGATCATTAGATATCTACTTACAGGATTTTGTGAGAATTGAATAAGATAATGAAAGTAAAGCTCTTAGACTAGTCCCTGGAGCAAAAGTGCTCAGTAAACTATAGCTGAGTTTTATTTTTTTTAATAGTAAGTTTGATAATCATTCTTGCTGCCAATTATAGTATTGCTACTATGATTGACCTAGTAAGTAAGTATTGACAGTATTATGATCATTAATCGTTTGATCAACAACCTTATGAGATAAATATCTCATTCACACATAAGGATTAGCTCTGGTAAGTTTAGTAACTGCACCCAGTCCAGAGATTCAGGAAGTAGAGCCAGAAGACAGTAAAGGTTCTCTGCCCATGAAGTCAAGACTTTAACATACATAGACTACAATCAAGTGATGGGTACAGCCCTCTCTTGCAGGGAAGACAAATAAGGGACCTCTGTTTTACATTCCTACAGAGTGTCAGTGGCTTGCCAAGGACACACAAAGGGCTAAGTGCCTGCCTAAGAACTAGAAATCAAATCCCTTCATGCTTAACCCAGTGTCTTTTATCTTATACCAGCATTGCTTCAAGTATGCATCAAGTAGCTGGATGTGACTACGGAACCTTTTTGACAAACGTCACCTTGCATGCTTGGTGACCTGTAGAACAGGTATGAAATGATTCCCTCTGTGGATACTCTTCTTCAAACAATACTGAACTTTTGCGAGTGTAACTGGTACACTGGCCATCAGAGCTCTGGGGTGATTATTTCTGGCAGTGCACATCCCTGGTAGACACTGACATAAACAGAAACAGGATAACGATTTCATTATGTCCAACCTCTTTGCTCTTTAAGACAGCAAGCAATGTGAAAAACACTGATGGAAAGTGGAGGTCAGGAGGGCAGAGCCAGTGACAACAGTGTGTTGGCCTAAAGGTGGAGAACTGGTATCGACTACTTTAAAATTTGCTTCAAAGGCACTGAATCATTAAATCACAAATGCTAAGACTAGGAAATCTGTTCCACTTATTCTTCCCCCACAGAAGATGTCTTCTTACAGCACGCCAGAAAGATTCCACAGTCAACATGTTCTTAAAAATGAGGAATCAGATTTGCCAAGTTGTGTGCATAAAAAAAAAAAAAAAAATTATAGTACACTGCTGCCATCGAGAAGTACACATAGACCTAAATTTCCTTGCCTAGAATTTTAACTCTTTGGTGAAAATAGTAAATATTTCACAGCGCCTTTACTACGCACTTACTTATATGTATATACTCGTCTCTTCTCCTCCTTTTAGCTTTCCCACTACTGTCTTGTGTGATCTTCATATAAACAGCGACTGCCCATCCCCTAGTCTTTGCTCTGTTTCATAGTCAAGAGACAGCAATCAGAAGCAATTACAAGGAATCACAGTCTTACTGGTGTCCCTCAATAACACACAAGGAACTGTAATTCACATTCCATAGCAATACTGTTTCAAATCATCCTTTCCCTGTTGTCACCTCACACCTGCTCTGAAGCCTCTTTTCTGTGCCAATTCCCTCTCAGCCTCACTAAAACTCTTGGCACCGCTAATCTCCTTCGTGACTCCACTCTTCTACCCATCGTCTTTGCAGTCCCTGTCTACTAGCCTCTCCTCTCCCTCATGAGGTTTTCTCCCTCCAATCCACGCTTTATGCTCTCCTGCTTCTCACAGCATATCTACCTCCTTTCCCAAGACGAGTTACCATCTGAGGGAAAGCTCACACACTGAGTGACCCCAGACAGAATTCTTTTATACGGAGAAAGATTGTTTAATACATTTTCTTCTAATACTACCAATATCAGGTAACAGGGAAAGGTGGAGAGACCCCAGTGGACTTGGCTTAGCAGCTCTTATCTCTCTTCAAACTGAAAGTCTTAACACCAATTTGAAAATGCTTCTTCTTTCCAAATTCCCTCCTCCAAACTGAGTACAATACTTGTCCATCAATCTTTCTCCTGACCTTTCTTAGTCTCATCCTCTCTTCTACCTCCACACTTCATGGCTATTTAACCCCCTCGCTCTACCAGCCTCCTGATGTTTTTCCTCTCTTCTGCCTATTTCTCAGGCTTTCTGGTGGTTCCCCAAAGGCATGGCTAAGAATGTTCAAGGTCATGAGAAGTGGAAAATGATTACCCGTTTCTCAAAATGAGAAAAGAAGACGAAAAGCAAGGAAGGGAGGAAGGGACGAAGAGAGGAGGAGGATGGATCCTTTGGTAAAGAGAGATAACTACGTCTTCAATATGCAGAAACATGGCTTGTATTTCCCTGTTTTCAGAAAATGTTCTGAACAACAAGAGAGTGTTTTCTCAGTACTCAGTCTTTTTGGGCAAAGAAATGTAGCCCTTGAGATGTGAAGCAAATGGCTTGCGAGACACTGTCTGGGTATCAACATTCACTCCATCCTGCCCCATGCAGTCGCCTGATAGCCACTAAGTGAGCGTGCCAGCTGTGCTCTAAATCCATCTGGTCTCTGGCCCACCTTTCCAGTACTACAGCTCTTCTCCTAGGAGAATCAGATCTTGGGCCAGCAGCCATTCTGATCCAGCGAGTAACTGCCTTCTTTCCAACTGAAGATGGTAAGAATGCTCAGATAGTATAAAGAGAGGAAGTCATGATCAGTTGAGGAATACAGAGGCTGGGGTGAAGCAATGCCACGAAACTGTCATTAACCTGAGTTGGCATCTTCACACAAAGCAACTGGCCTTTGAGGATGTGTATAAAAACAGCTTTACACACACACACACACACACACACACACACACACACACAAGCAACTTGACAAAAGAAAGTCAGTGATCAGTTGGTATGACGTCATATTTGACTGATGAGGAAACTGAGGTTCCAACAGGAACAGTGATATGACCTTTCCTAGCACACAGAACATAGGCACTGATAGCAGCAGAGCATGCTAAGTTGCTCAGCCGTGTCTGCCTCTGTGCGACCCCATGGACTACAGCCTACCAGGCTCCTCCGCCCATGGGATTCTCCAGGCAAGAGTACTGGAGTGGGGTGCCATTGCCTTCTACCATTATGCAGTAGAGCATAATGGTCTCTTATTCTGGTTCTCGCTCCACTGTATCAGTTTGTTCAAAAACCATGTCCCTCAGTGCACAAGTGAGTGTTTTGTGAGAAGGTAAAAATGAAAAAAGCAACCGGGTTTCTTGATCAAAGGAACTTAGGAAGTATGGGAAGGACAAAGTTAATGTTTTTATTTACTGCTAGACTCAGAATTTTCAGTATGCCTTTATGCACTGTGAATTAAATGGGAATATTAATTTTGGGGTCTGTTCCCTATACTTCTTTGGCCACAGAGCAATCCTATCTTTTTTTTTTTTTTTAAGTAACATCCTCTTAAACCAGTAGTCCAGGAAGTAAGCTAGATTTACAACACATGTATTGTCTTTTGATGCAACTGACACATGACCAGCCGTTCCATCCTTGTCATACCAGCAAGAGTTGGTATGCACCCAAGCACTTCACAGGATCTGCTTTGAAGCAGTGGTTAGTGTGGTGCCTACAGGTACATTATGTGATCTCTACATCTCCATGGTAACCTCCTTTCTCCAAGACCATTTTCTCTTGACTGATCTTTTTTTCTGTAATCTCGCTGGTTTCCCTTCTATTTTCCCCCTCTGAGACATGTTCTCTATTCATTACCATCACAGGATTTTAAAAACCTACAACAGAGCAAGTTACCCACCTTGAAATAATTTCCCATTATGGCTTCCCAAGATCGTCACCAGGAGTATGAGATTCAATCATCAAGTTCTTGCCTTTTTTCTGGCATCATCTAATACCAACTTTCCTTTTGTTTGCAATGCCACAATCAACCTGTCCCTTTCTTCTCTTCCTTGAACATGAGGAGCCTCTTCTAAGCTTAAGGACCTCTGCTCTCGCTGGTGTCTTTCTACATCCTTTTGTCCCTGGATCATCAGCTGGCTGATTGGGTCTTTCCCTCTAGGTCTCTTCAGATGTCAGCTTCTTAGAATATGTTCCTAATCTGATCTCTGCGGCATACTCCTAGTTTACTTTCTTCAAAGTGCATTACTGAAATTACTTTTGTTAACTGTTTACCATCTGTCTCCTCTACAAGGGTTTCAATTCTGTTATTTACTCCTAAAACTCCAGTTCCTGGGATAATTTCTGGCACACAGTAGGTATTCCAGAGATACATGTTAAATAAATGAATGAACACAATGACAACTCTTTGCCTTCCAGAGTTCTCAGAATATGGGCACCCTTCCAAAACTGAATATAGCTAATTATGTTTATATGTAGTAAAATATGTGCACTAATATATATGAATATTTTAACAATTATCAGGTATTTTATGTGTGAAAAGCTAAGCAAGGCTTTGCTATCATCTGAAATATTTTTCTTTCAAGCATGATTATTATTTTAAGAACATCTCAGTTCAAAAGTTATCAGAATGTGTTATTTTGTAAACAATAGACCAAGAAAGGCATGATTCACAGTGCCCTGTCCTGCAGCTCAGGTTACCAAGGTCTCCATCAACACATGCCACTCACTCTGCATTACCTGAGGCAAGATGCTTCTTCGCTCTGAGGCTCAACCTCCTCATTTGCAAAATGCAAGAGTGGATGAAATGATAGTCAAGTCCCTTTGAAGCCTTTGCATTCTGATTACTAAAGTCAGAGGTTTGATTATAATATTCAATCTTCTTTAACTCTCAGCAATGTACTCTCTTTTGGGGGGCTCTTAGGAAGAAAAATTCTTTTCATTACATATGCAACATAAATCAAGAAATCCCTACATTAAAATGGAGAAGTAACAGAATTTGTAACAGCTTTTTTTCATTAATTCTAATAATTACTAAGCACTTAGAACCAGGCACTGTTCTGTCCTGTTAGAGCTTTCATTATTCTAGTTGATGAGACAGATAGTAAATATTATACAGAAGTAAAATATGCAGTAAATAGACAATGTTGAGTACTAAGGACACAAAATAGAGCACAGAAAGTGAATAAAAAGTGTTTTGAATAGAATTAAATTTTTACATAAAAAGGCCAAAGAAGACTTCACTGAGATGGTGATGGTTGAGGAAAGACCTGAAGGGACAGAAAGTGAGCCATGCAGACATCCAGGGAAAGAACACTCCAGACAGAGGAAAAGGCGAGGATAAACACCCTGGGGCAGGAACCTTCCTGGCACATAAAATGAACAGAGGACCATGTAGAGAGGCACCCTGAGGTTGAGGTGTCTTCCTTGAGGAGGCATTCTACTCTAAAACCAAGGGGACTGTAAACTGGTACAACCATTGTGGAGAATAGTACAGAGGCTCCTTAAAAAACTAAAAATAGAGCTACCATACGACCCAAACATCCCACTACTGAGGATATATCTCAAGAAAATCGTAACTCAAAACCACACATATACCCCAGTGCTTTTTGCAGCACTATTTACAATAGCCAAGACATGGAAGCAACCTCAATGTCCAACGATAAATGAATGGGTGGTGAAGAGGTAGTACATATATACAGTGGAATGTTGCTCAGCCACAAAAAGGAAGTTAAGTCAGCTGAAGTGATGTGGATGAATCTGGAGCCTGTTATACAAAGTGGAGTGAGTCAAAGAAAAATAAATACCATATATTAATGCATATGTGTGAAATCTGGAAAAGAAGTACTGATGAACCTATTTTCAGGGCAGAATAAAGGCATGGATGCAGAAAACAGCCTTGGGGGTGGGGGTGAATTGAGAGAGTAGCTCTGACATATACACTACCATGTGTAAAGGAGAGGAAAGCTGCTGTATAGCACAGGGAACTCAGCCCAGTGCTCTGTGATGACCCACACAGGAGGGATGGGAGAGTGTGAGGGAAGCTCAAGACAGAGAGGATATGTGTGCACACATGGCTGATTCACAATGTTGCAGAACAGAGACTAAACGCAACGTTGTAAAGCAATCATATTCCAGTAACAAAGAAAAAGAAAAAAAATCAATAGGCATTTTATGTAGGTTCATTCCACACAGATCACTTGTGGAATAACACTGACTAAATTAACATTAAAATACTATCCTGCTCAACAGGTTGAAAACCACTTTTATAGTTATAGCAGCATTCTGAATCAGCTGTTGTGTAAAACAGGCAAAAAAGAATGCAGTGAATATTCTGGCAACAAAGGAATGAAATTAGGAGTGGCCTCCTCACCATCATTCTGGTGATTGTGAGGCAATCACCATTCTCAGTAGGCAACTATGTGCTTCTTATATCTATAATTTAGGTTCTGTGGTTCTAGAGGTGCTGATTGTCAAAGGGAGCAATTCTAGCAGCAGACATAGTATGAGAGCCACTGAATTTAAAGCAAAGGTGCCACTTACTTACTTTAGGGTTCTGCGTCAATAGACTAGTATCCACAGAAAAAAGTTTTCATACTGTCGGGAAGAATTAATCCCAATGGTCATAAGGGGACCATTAAAGAGTATTAAAAAGAAGAGACATCACTTTGCCAACAAAGGTCCACATAGTAGAAGTTACAGTTTTTCCAGTAGTCACGTATGGATGTGAGAGTTGGACCAGAAGGCTGAATGCCAAAGAATAGATCCTTTTGAACTGTGGTGTTGGAGCAGACTCTTGAGAGTCTCTTGGACTGCAAGGAGATCAAACAAGTCAATTCCAAAGGAAAGTCCTGAATATTCACTAGAAGGACTGATGCTGAAGCTGAAGCTTCAATACTTTGGCCACTTGATGCGAAGGGCCACGTCACTGGAAAAGACCCTGACTACTGGGTAAGATTGAAAGCAGGAGAAGGAGATGACAGAGGATGAGATGGTTGGATAGCATCACCAACTCAATGGACATGAGTTTAAACAAACTCCAGGAGATGGTGAAAGACAGGGAAACCTGGCGTGCTGCAGTCCATGGGGTCACAGAGATTAGGACACAACTGAGAGACTGAATAACATGAGGGGACAGGGAGGCTGTCACTTAAGAAGCAGCAGGGGACTTGTCTTACATTCAGATAATCTAGCGGGGCATCTCTTGACAGTCTCGTGTTTAATTTCAACTCTAAAGGCAAAGTATGGGAAAGAGCAGTCACAGCCTGATAAGGACTTAATAACCAAGGGACTCAGATACCTTAGGGATGAGGGTCTGGATTATGCAACACCTAAGAAGTACTGTCTCAGAGAGAACTGTCTAGAATGGGCTGTAGAGAAAGGAGATGATGAGAATCAGTCACAACCTCAGGACCAAAAGCAATAGCTCTGGAGTTCATCTTACTAACCCTCCTCTTGAAAATTTCTCCAGCAAAGGAACCTCAAATCCTGGAGAAAGATATGGTTGGATGGAATGAACATGTGAGAAGCAAGTGGTTATGAGCAATGCAAGAACTGGACTCCACAAGACACTGCAATGCTTTGCCTGGACAGCTTTCCTGGGCTGGTGCACGAAGACCCCAGACTCTCCAAGGCATCAGCTATGGGGTTTGCTCTGCCCTTCCTCCCTGGGGAACTGTCTTCAGTTGGCATGACTTATCTCATTCGGGAACTTATGTACACATCCCCTTCTAAGGGTAGCCCACAGCCAGTAGCTACCTTACACAAGGTACAAAAGGCTGTCCCTTTGCTTTAAAGTGGAACACTTCTAACAAGGACAGTTTACACTTCAGAGATTCCCCACATCTCTGCAGAGCAGAAATTAGATTTTACCTGAGACCATACTCTCGCTCTCCTGCTTCACCTTTCCTTAACCTGCTACACTCCCTCCCTTGTAAGTTTTCCCCTGAATCCCTGTCTGGAGCTCTGTTTCTACAAAAACTCATCCTGAGACACTAGCAGTATGAACAGTCAGGGGCAGTGGTTCTCATTTATGAAATCAGGGAACCAGAAGTCCCAGGAGAGTACAACAGCTCCCAAGTCATCAGTGACTCAGGCTCTTTCTGTCTTTCTCTCCCTGCATCCTTAGCCTGTGGCTACTGCCATCGCATGCAAGTTGCAGGCAGAAGAGAAGAAATGATACCAACATAATAGTATATCCTACCACGCTTAGTCCTGCCGCAAGGCTCTCAGGGAGGAGCTGTTCAGTGACTTTTGCTCATGACTAGTGGCCCTACCCATGTCTGTAAGAGACACTGGAAAAGGCAGAAGTTTGGCTGGGCACATTAACACACCCAGGAACAAAGTCTGTTAGGAAGAAGAAAGGGCAGAGATTGTAGCAGTCTCTGCTACAGGGCCTGACTGTGACAGTGGGTCTTAAAAACGGGATCCAAACCTTCTAAAACAGGAGCCTCTCATAGAGCACTTCATCAGATGTAGTTCAAAGCTGAACAAGAAGTACGTGAAGAGGACTAGATAGACCTGGGAGGAGTAAAGCAGTGACAATACACATGTTATTCAGGGCAGTCTGGGGCCTATTCACGTGTTCATATGTTCAAAATATTGGGCTTCCCTGTAGCTCAGCTGGTAAAGAATCCGCCTGCAATGTGGGAGTCCTGGGTTCGATCCCTGGGTTGGGGAAGACCCCCTGGAGAAGGGAAAGGCTACCCACTCCAGTATTCTGGCCTGGAGAATTCCATGGACTATACAGCCCATGGGGTCTCAAAGAGTTGGCCTCGACTAAGAAACTTTCTCTTTCACCCTTAGGGGATAGAGAATGGGCAGACAGCTTTTGATCCTGAACCCTTCCTTTAGAAGTCACATTTTTTCTCTCTCTCTAGTCATACACTGTAATCTGAGAGTAGAAGCCACCATATCAAAGTTTTAACAAAAACGCTCAGGGCTTCTGAGAGCTTACAATTCATTTATCATGCAACTTCTAAATGCTTAGAATCATCCATGGTACAACCAATTATCATAGCAGTGAAATCTCTGGAAGAATTATCAGAACCAGTTTGTATCTTCCAAAATCACTCAGTGGGGGAAATCATCACATTAAATTTCTGCTGAACATTACAAAACAACAATGTTAACTCTAAATTGTTTTTCCTCCCCAAAGTTATATCAAACCATGAGGAAACTAATTGCTGAAGAGCCTTAACATATAAAAAAGTTTTCCCTTTTTTTTTTTTTTGGCCACACCACGTGGCATGTGGGATGTTAGTTCCCCAACCAGGGATCACACTTGTATCCCCTGCTTTGGAAGCATGGAGTCTTAACCACTAGACCACCAGGGAAATCCCTAAAAATGTTTTTCTGAATAACTTCACTTTTTCAAAATAAGAAATATGCAATCAACTTGGAACTTATTGCATTTAAAGAAAGCATATCATTAAAACAGTAGGTATGATAAATACAGTAAGAAAATAACTTTAAATTTCAAACAAAACAAAGTAAATGAGGGACAGGATCCAGTCAATAAGAATAAGCAATGTAAAGGCAATATAGCACTAAAATCAGTGCTTAATTAGATATAGGAAGGGGAAAAAAAAACTGATTCTATCTCAAAACAGTTTCCCAGCTATATCTCAGTACTGAAGTTAACTTTAGAAAGTATGATTTTAACAAGTAGAAATAATAAAGATGTAAATCAGGTTTATTAAAAGTTAAAGTTATTTGTTTAACGGTACATAAAAGGCTCCAGAATATTCAAGTTGGACAAAAAAATGGAAGTATAATCAAAGAAAGTGCACTGAAGCTATTTGCCAGCAATTAAAAAGTAGCTTACTATTACTATACTGCTTATTATTAGATGATTTTTCAATCACAAAAAGAGTATAGTCACAAAAACAATTCTCTTTCAAAGTAGCACAATAAATTTTTAAATAAAAGCAACCTGAAACGTTGGCCCTTTGCATTTTCATCTGTCTGCTATTTCTGGAATTTGGAAATGTTCTGTCTCCTATAATTCCACTTCACTAGGTCCTAATAATGTCTTCACTCCAAAGAGATCATTTTAAAAATAATCACATTAACTATGTTTCCACTGTAAAAATCTTTTAATTCAACAAGTAAAATCACTTTTATAATTAAATCACAGTATTTTTGTGAAACAAAAGCAAAGGAATATAATTTATATTACTTTTAGAACTAAAGGTAGAGGTCAGCTTCCCAGGTGGCGCTAGTGGTAAAGAAGACAAGGGTTGGATCCCTGAGTTGGGAAGATTCCCCCAGAGAAGGCAACCACTCCAGTATTCTTGCCTGGAGAATCTCATGGACAGCTGGCAGGCTATACAGTCCATAGGGTTGCACGGAGTCAGATATGACTGACGTGACTGCATGCAAGCAGAGGTCAGATAAATCAGAGAACTAAAACTTCCTGGTTCAAATTTCCATGCTCTGACCAACTAGATACATTGTCTTTTGTTTTTGTTTTTATCTTCACTTTACTCTAGGTGGAAGAACCTGCAAATGCTCCTCCAGGGTCCATTTTTCCTTTCCTCCTTTTAGTAATCAGTTGAGCTCAGTCACACAGTCGTGTCCGACTCTTTGCAACCCCATGAATCTCAGCACACCAGGCCTCTCTGTCCATCACTACCTTCCGGAGTTCACTCAGATTCACGTCCATCGAGTCCATGATGCCATCCAGCCATCTCATCCTCCGTTGTCCCCTTCTCGTCCTGCCCCCAGACCCTCCCAGCATCAGAGTCTTTTCCAATGAGTCAACTCTTCACATGAGGTGGCCAAAGTACTGGAGTTTCAGCTTTAGCATCATTCCTTCCAAAGAAATCCCAGGGCCAATTTCCTTCAGAATGGACTAGTAGGATCTCCTTGCAGTCCAAGGGACTCTCAAGAGTCTTCTCCAACACCACAGTTCAACAGCATCAATTCTTCGGCAATCAGCCTTCTTCACAGTCCAACTCTCACATCCATACATGACCACAGGAAAAACCATAGCCTTGACTAGACGGACCTTAGTCAGCAAAGTAATGTCTCTGCTTTTGAATATACTATCTAGGTTGGTCATAACTTTTCTTTCAAGGAGAGTAAGCATCTTTTAACTTCATGGCTGCAGTCACCATCTGCAGTGATTTTGGAGCCCAAATAAAGTCTGACACTGTTTCCACTGTTTCCCCATCTATTTGCCATGAAGTGATGGGATTATATGTCATGATCTTCATTTTCTGAATGTTGAGCTTTAAGCCAACTTTTTTGCACTCCTCTTTCACTTTCATCAAGAGGCTTTTTAGTTCCTCTTCATTTTCTGCCATAAGGGTGGTGTCATCTGTATATCTGAGGTGACTGATATTTCTCCCGTCAATCTTGATTCCAGCTTGTGTTTCTTCCAGTCCAGCATTTCTCATGATGTACTCTGCATAGAAGTTAAATAAGCAGGGTGACAATATCCAGCCTTGACGTACTCCTTTTCCTATTTGGAACTAGTCTGTTTTTTCATGTCCAGTTCTAACTGTTGGTTCCTGACCTGCATACACATTTCTCAAGAGACAGGTTAGGTGGTCTGGTATTCTCATCTCTTGAAGAATTTTCCACAGTTTATTGTGATCCACACAGTCAAAGGCTTTGGCATAGTCAATAAAACAGAAATAGATGTTTTTCTGGAACTCTCTTGCTTTTTCCATGATCCAGCAGATGTTGGCAATTTGATCTCTGGTTCCTCTGCCTTTTCTAAAACCAGCTTGAACATCAGGGAGTTCACGGTTCAAGTATTGCTGAAGCCTGGCTTGGAGAATTTTGAGCATTACTTTACTAGCGTGTGAGATGAGTGCAATTGTGCGGTAGTTTGAGCATTCTTTGGCATTGCCTTTCTTTGGAATTGGAATGAAAACGGACCTGTTCTAGTCCTGTGGCCACTGCTGAGTTTTCCAAATTTGCTGGCATATTGAGTGCAGCACTTTCACAGCATCATCTTTCAGGATTTGAAACAGCTCCACTGGAATTCCATCACCTCCACTAGCTTTGTTCATAGTGATGCTTTCTAAGGCCCACTTAACTTCACATTCCAAGATGTCAGGTAGTGATCACATCATCATGATTATCTGGGTCTTGAAGATCTTTTTGTACAGTTCTTCCGTGTATTCTTGCCACCTCTTCTTCCATATCTTCTGCTTCTGTTAGGTCCATACCATTTCTGTCCTTTATCAAGCCCATCTTTGAATGAAATGTTCCCTTGGTATCTCTAATTTTCTTGAAGAGATCTCTAGTCTTTCCCATTCTGTTTTTTTCCTCTATATCTTTGCACTGATCACTGAAGAAGGCTTTCTTATCTCTTCTTGCTATTCTTTGAACTCTGCATTCAGATGCTTACATCTTTCCTTTTCACCTCTCTTCTTTTCACAGCTATTTGTAAGGCTTCCCCAGACAGCCATTTTGCTTTTTGCATTTCTTTTCCATGGGGATGGTCTTGAATCCTGTCTCCCGTACAATGTCACGAACCTCATTTCATAGTTCATCAGGCATTCTGTTTATCAGATCTAGGCTCTTAAATCTATTTCTCACTTCCACTGTATAATCATAAGGGATTTGATTTAGGTCATACCTGAATGGTCTAGTGGTTTTCCCTACTTTCTTCAATTGAAGTCTGAATTTGGTAATAAGTTCATGACCTAAGCCACAGTCAGCTCCTGGTCTTGTTTTTGTTGACTGTATAGAGCTTCTCCATCTTTGGCTGCAAAGAATATAATCCATCTGATTTTGGTGTTGACCATCTGGTGATGTCCATGTGTAGAGTCTTCTCTTGTGTTGTTGGAAGAGGGTGTTTGCTATGACCAGTGCATTTTCTTGGAAAAACTCTATTAGTCTTTGCCCTGATTCAGTCCACATTCCATGGCCAAATTTTCCTGTTACTACAGGTGTTTCTTGACTTCCTACTTTAGGATTACAGTCCCCTACAATGAAAAGGGCATCTTTTTTGGGTGTTAGTTCTAAAAGGTCTTGTAGGTCTTCATAAAAGCATTCAACTTCAGCTTCTTCAGTGTTACATCTGAGTTAAATTCACCCATTCCAGTACATTTTAGTTCGCTGATTTCTAGAATGTTGACGATCACCCTTGCCATCTCTTGTTTGACCACTTCTAGCATGCCTTAATTCATGGACCTGACATTCCAGATTCCTATGCAATATTGCTTCTAACAGCATCGGATCTTGCTTCTATCATCAGTCACATGCACAGCTGGGTATTGTTTTTGCTTTGGCTCCATCCCTTCATTCTTTCTGGAGTTATTTCTCCTCTGATCTCCAGTAGCATACTGGGCACCTAATGACCTGAGGAGTTCCTTTTTTGTATCCTATCATTTTGCCTTTTCATACTGTTCATGGGGTTCTCAAGGCAAGAATACTGAAGTGGCTTGCCATTCCCTTCTCCAGTGGACCATGTTCTGTCAGACCTCTCCACCATGACCCATCCGTCTTGGGTTGCCCCACAGGCATGGCTTGGTTTCACTGAGTTAGACAAGGCTGTGGTCCTAGTGTGATTAGTTTGATTAGTTTTCTGTGAGTATGGTTTCAGTGTGTCTGCTCTCTGATGCCCTCTTGCAACATCTACCATCTTATTTGGGTTTCTCTTACCTTGGACGAGGGGTATCTCCTTACCACTGCCATTCCTGACCTTCAACGTGGGATAGCCAAGAACGTGGTTGTCCAGATTGAGGTGGCATTTTCCCATCTCCCTAACAGCTAGGTGTAGCCACCTAAATAACACTGGAAGTGATATGCAAAACCTCCAACCTTGCTCTTAGAGATGGAGCTGTGTCCCTGCATGCCCTTTGTTCCGCACACTGCTGGCTGGGAAATGAGGATTGTAGAAATGCTGGAAGCCTGTCCTGAAGATCATAGAGCAATGCCACTAGCCTCAGACCTCTCACCTCTGAACATCTACGTACTGCAGAAGGAAACTTACATATTATCTAAGCCACTGTACTGGATGATCTCTTTTCCCTGCTCCATTCAGTAAGGAGCCCCACTTTAAGGCTCATTTAAAATGAAATGAGTTCATAACCGAGCACAGCAAGGTAGCTAGAAATCATGTCCCAAGAGAGACTACCTGAAAGATGTAGAAATATATAACTTTAGGAAGAGAGGAAAAAGAAATACCAGAGGCATTTCCCTTCATATTCTTTAAAGATCATCATGTGAGAAAATTATCACCCTTGTACCCACATATATCAAGGTAATAAAGTTACCCTGCAGAAGCCCAGTAGGAACAAATTTCAGCCTTGTTAAAGGATGAGCTTTCTCGTAATCACAGTAAAAGATGAACAGAATACCCTGAATACTAATGAGCCCCCTATCAGGGGAGGTATGCAAGGAAAACTATGGGATAGAATATAGAATACAGCAAGGAGTCTAACTGAACCAAGTCCTAATTTTTGCTATGGTATTATCCATTGTTTTTTCTTAATATTTATGAGCCAAGTCTTCATTTATAAAATGGGGTTAATGTTAATATTTCTCTAATAGGGTTGTAAATAACAAAAGAGAAACTACATGTGACTGTCCAGTGAAGATGCTAGAATATATATATATATATATATGAAATATATAACCTATTTGGTGGAGTGAAGAATGGTCATGATAAACAGCCTTGCAATTCTGTGATTATGAAATATTTATTTCCCTTTCAGCAATGTATAAGCATGTTGCTTAATGAAAAAGCTTGGCTAACAAACAAAGTTAGCAAATCATGTCTCCCTCTGTGAGCACCAGACGTTTCATAGATAATTAAATTGAGTGGCCCTCACTCACAACCACCTCCATTCCACACCGTAGTAAAGCCCAGAGCACTGAAGCATCACTGTTGGATGGAAGCACTGCAATCCCTGAATGGCCTGGAAGGTCTGCCATCAAAGGTGTCCTATTTAGACTCCTCTTTGGTCCAAAACTTGGAGAGAATAAGGGGTATCTGTGAGACAAGAAGTACCTGTGACACAGAGGAAATAACTAATACTTGGGAGTTTAGACAAATGAGCTCTGGTCTAATGACTGACACTTAGTTGAATTTGAGGTCTTGAACACGTTGGCACCTCTTTAGAATCTGTATACATGTCTAAAAGACAAAGGGTTTAGGAAAGATACTCTAAGGGTCCTTCCAGGTCAGAATCCTATTATTTTAATTCAAAGAAGTAAAACAATCCTATCCTTAGAAGCCTGGATCACTCCTACAAGTTCAAAAGCTACTGAAGCCCAGGGCATAGAATCTAAAATAATATCCTGAGGAATCCAGAATATCCTTTGATTCTATAAAAATTCTAATAAGCCATTAGAATTAAGACATCCTCTCAACATACACCACCATTCTTCTTAGTTCAGTCAGTTTGTAGATACATTTTCCACCTAGTCAACCACCGTTTGTGAAATTTTTATGCTAGTTTACAGAGCTGGAGTTTTACACAAGCCAATTTAGACACATTTTGCCTTGGGAATCAAGACAATTATAACTGTAATACCAAAAGTCTACTTTTTAAATAATCAACATCATTGTTATAATTATTTAGCAACAAAGAGGGACACTTTCAAAGCAGTAGAGTTTTATAGCCAGGATATTATTAAATATGAATCCCCAAAAGATAATTTCATAGAAGAACCAACAATGTGTTCTATTAAAAATAACAATCTGTTAGCAAATTCTTCACATAAATAATGGACATTATGCAAACTAATTTGGCTTTACTGTTTCTATAATCTCTTTGCAAAACTTAAGAACTTATTTTATGTCACTGAAAATATTGACAAGGTCTACTTTTTAAATTTTTCCAAAATACAATGGTATATATTATTTTTAATTCCGGTAAAATTGTATTTGTACTGATAGCTTCCATTATTAAGACCAATTCATTTAGTGAAAATACAGAAATAATTTCTTATCATATAGATTTATGTATGCTGCTCCACATGACAGTCTTCAGTCAGTTGTAACCACTGAACACTTGACATGTGGCTAGTAAGACCAAGGAAATGAATTTTTATTGATTTATTTTTGTTTGGTTGGGTTTTAAAATTTTAAACTGGAACACAGTTCATTTATAATATATTAGTTTCAGGTGCACATCATAGTGACTGTATTTTTAAAGATTCTGTTCAATTAAAAGTTATTACCAAGCTGTGTGCTCAGTCACTCAGTCTTATCTGACTCTGCGACCCCATGGACCACAGCCCACCAGGCTCCTCTGTCCAAGGAATCCTCCAGGCAAGAATAATGGAGTGGGTAGCCATTTCCTCCTCCAGAGGATCTTTCTGACCCACATCTCCTGTGTCTCCTGCATTGACAGGCAAATTCTTTACAACTGCACCACCTGGGAGTCCCTATGACAAGATAATTATAATTCCCAGGGCTATACATTGTATATTTGTTGCTTATTTTATACATAGTAGTTTATTATTTTATATAATTTTACAAGGTTACTTTCCCTTTGGACTTATTTCAAAATATTGGTTATATATCCTATATACCCTCCTTGTAGCCTACATATACCTATATATGCCCTCCTTGTAGCCTATCTTACACCCATTCTTCTATCCCTATATTGTCCCTCCCCACCCTCACTGGTAACCACTAGCCTGTTCTCTGTATCTGTGGGCCTGTTTTTGTTATATTCACTACTTTGTTGCATTTTTTTTAGATTCCACATATAAGTGATATCATACAGTATATGACTTTCTCTGATTTATTTCACCTTATAATGCCCTCAAGTCTATCCATCCATGTTGCTATAAATGGTAAATTTTCATTCTTTTTTATGGCTGAGTAGTATCCCATAGTCTGTGTATACCACATCTTCTTTATCCATTTATCTGTTGGTGGACAGTTAGGTTGCCTCCAGATCTTATCAACTGTATATAATACTGCTATGAACACTGAGGTGCTTGTATCCTTTTGAATTAGGGTGGTTTTTTTTTTTTTTTCAGATATATACACAGGAGTGGAATTACTGGGTCATACGGTAGTTCTATTTTAGTTTTTGAGAAATCTCCATACTCTTTTCCACAGTGGCTGCACCAGTTTACGTTCCCACAAACGTGTACAATTTCATATTACTGACAGAAATTTATAAAATAAGTTAATATAAAATACTTTTATATTTAAAATAATCATGAATTCAATAATATTATATTCCTCTTTAGCTGTTATAAATTTAGCATCTATCTGAAAGAGGAAAGTGAAAAAGCTGACTTAAAATTCAACATTCAAAAAACTAAGATCATGGCATCCAGTCTCATCACTCCATGGCAAATAGATGGAGAAACAATGGAAACAGTGACAGATTTTATTTTCTTGGGCTTCAAAATCACTGCAGATGCTGACTGAAAGCCATGAAATAAAAGATGCTTGTCCTTGGGAGAAAAGTTATAACCAACCTAGACAGCATATTAAAAAACAGAGACTTTACTTTGCCAACAAAGGTCCATCTAGCCAAAGCTTTGGTTTTTCCAGTAGTTATGTATGGATGTGAGAGTTGGACCATAAAGAAAGCTGAGCGCCAAAGAACTGATGCTTTTGAACTGTGGTGTTGGAAAGACTCTTGAGAGTCCCTTGGACTGCAAGGAGACCCAGCCAGTCAACTGGAAAGGAAACTGTCCTGAATATTCATTGGAAGGACTGATGCTGAAGCTGAAGCTTCAATACTTGGCCACCTGATGTGAAGAACTGACTCGCTAGAAAAGACCCTCATGCTGGGAAAGATTGAAGGTCAGAGGAGAAGGGGACAACAGAGGATGAGATGGTTGGATGGCATCACCAACTTGATGGATATGAGTTTGAGTAAGCTCTGAGAGTTGGTGAGGGACAGGGAAGCCTGGCCTGCTGCAGTCCTTGGCGTCGCAAAGAGTTGGGCACAACTGAGCAACTAAACTGAACTGAAAGCATGTTCTTCAAACTGAAGGAAAATGATGATAGATTGTGATTTTACAAACTAATTTAGAGCATAGTCAGTCATAAATATATGGGTAAATACCTAGAGGGCATTATGCTAAGTAAAATAAGTCAGACAGAGAGAGACAAACACTGAATGATATAATTTACATGCTGAATCTAAAAATACCACAAACTAGTGCATATAACAAGAAAGAAATAGACAAAAAACAAACTAGTGGTTACCAGTGGTTACCAGAGAGGAAAGTGGGAAGGGGCATATGGGGTAAGGGACTGACAGGTACACATATGATATATAGCCAATATTTTATACTTACATAAATGAAGAATAACCTTTAAAATTCCAAATCATTATATTGTAACTTGTATAATGTTGTACATCAACTATACGTCAATAAAATAAAAATACTGGGAAACCAGGAAAAATTCAAATTATAATCTCTAAGACAATCAACAAAACAAAGTAGAGTTAAAAAGCCAATAAAATAGACTACTAAAACTATCTGATTAACCTAAAATATGGAATGAAAGAAGATAGGGGGAAACCATAAGTAAACAAACAATCCAGCCAATCTAAATAAAAACAAATAGCAAAATGATAAACTTAAACTTAACAGATTAATAAATACATTAAACAAAAATGGACTGAATACTTCAATTAAAAGTGAAAGATGACTGGACTGAAAATAAAAACAAGAACTATATGCTTTCTAAAAATACTGCTATTTAAATTTAAAGATAATCTAAAAGTAAAAGAAAGATGATTTATCATACATATAATAAACATAATGAAACTGGAGTGACATATTAATAGTAAAGTAGAATTTAAGGCAAGGAATATTTTAAGAGATAATGAAAAACAGTTCATAATGACAACATTGTTAATTTCTTAGGAAGAAAACAATTAGAAATTTATGTGCCTATTAAGAGATCTTTGAAAAACATCAAGCAAAATTGAAAGACATAAAGGGAGAGACAACTCCACAGTACTCACTAACATCTTTAACATTCCTCTCTGAGTAACTTACAGAAGATCCAGAAAATAAAATCAGTAAGAACATAGAAAATCAGAGTATTATTAACTACCTTGACCAAGATAACATTTACAGAGCTCAGAGCTCAGCAAATAGCAATTACAAGAAGACAACATACTCTTCAAGTGTACATAGAATGTTCAAAAAGAGACTATGTGCTAAGCCATTAAAGAAAATTCTCAAAATGTTTTAAAAGATTGCTATATTAGGGTCTGTATTCTTTGACACTGGAATCAAACAGAAATCAATAAATATTTGACCAAAAAAAATCCTGTAAGGCAATTAATTATTCTTCAATTAAAAAATAGTTTAAAAAATCTATAAAACTCTATGTATTTGGAAATTAAACAGTACACATAGAAGCAATGCATGGATCAAAGTTACAGAGGTTTTAAAAAGTATTTCAAACTGAGTGACAGTGGAACACATGACACAGAAATGTGCTGCATATACTAAAAGAGCTGCTGGTGAGAAATATGCAGACCTGCATGCTTATCCTAGAAAGGGAGATGTATTCTTTCATCAACAGTCTGCTTCCATCCTAAAAACCTAGGTAAATTACATTCAACATAAGCAGAAGAAAGGAAATTCTACAGAAAAGAGCTGAAATAAATGAGATGAAAAACAAATAGTAGATAAGACTAAAATCCAAGGCAGTTTCTTTGAAAAGATTAATAAAAAGATCAACCCTTATAAAAAATTATATGGAAAAAACAGGGGAGAAAGCACAATTGTCAACATCAGAAATGAAAGAAGGAACATCAGGGCAAATCTTACAGCTATTAGAAAGGATGATAAGAATACTGTGTTATGTGGAGGAAAAAAAATATCAAAGTCCAAAAAGAAGCTACAGGTTGCCTTTAGGTAAGAAGGGGAAAAAAAAAAAAAACACTTATAGAAGTCTCGTTTGCACAAGAAGAAACATAGAAATGATCAACTAGAAATGGAAGAGATTGATTACCTACGGTGTAGGTACAGGATAAAGGGTTTGGAGGACTGGGAACTGGACAAAAAGGAATGGCCGAGGTTGGAGGAGTGACACTCTGGAGTATAATTTTTGTACAGTACTGACTATTAAAATATATTTTTAGTGTACATAAAATATAAATAAAATCGACAAGGATTGGGGAGATAAAATGGAATAGAAACAGAAACAAATGAATGTAATTAATTCAAATGAATAACATAATCCCAGTGAAGAAAACTGAACCTTTCCAAGTTAACTGCTGAATACCTTACTTTCGCCCTCCACCCTCAAGCTAAAAACAAAAACAGTAAACACAGGATAGACGCTAAACAATAGATGTGTTTTTCAGTTTTAGCAAAACTAAATTGACCAAATTGAGCGTTGCAAATTCAAATACTAGTTAGAAATACTAAAATTACATGTACTGTAGGACTAAGGAAACAATATATTTTGGATAATTAGAGGTAAGCTTCTCAATGTCAGAGAAAAGAATGATAAATTTGGAAAAGGAGAGTGAAGAACTCTATAACTCTATTGGAAATAGCAGTATGAAGTCACAGTTCTAGGTACAGGTGTGTATGTCTTTTGATGTACATAACCACAAATATCTATGGAGTTCTAATATAAGTCTACTTAGGGGACTTATAAGCATCGACACCCAGTGACTTGTCATGTCCAGATCATAGTTTTTAAATATGGCCCTCAATGAAAGGACCTATGGTTCTTTGGAGAAAGGCTGACTCCAGGACTGGGGCAGACCAAGTGAAAAATGAACCTGGAGCTTTCCATTAGTAAGAAAGTGCTCAAAGAACGACTGTGTCTGTGTGCTCAGCTGCTTCAGTCACATCCAGCTTTTTGCAGCCCCATGGACTGCAGCCTGCCAGGTTCTTCTGTCCATGGGATTCTCCAGGCAAGAATACTCAAGGATGATTAATATACATCAAAGGACACAGAAACTAGTTGAAAGTGAATCCTCCTGGCCAACTCTAGGAAAATCTGAGAAAAATAACAAATCATATCAATAGATCTTATCCAACAAATAAGAATCCAAGAGACAATAAATGAGAAAATTAGATGGGAGATACGTAAAAAAAAAAAAAAAAAAAAAAAAACCCTTTGTACACTACAATGCCAACTAAAATGTAGAAAGGAATGATGAGATTTAAAAGTCACCACTTGTGAATCACCACAGTAATAATTATCTCAGGCTAGAATCATTGACTGATGCTAAAACTAATAGGTGAGTGCTTAATGAGAAACAGATTATTTTCATAGTCTCAAAGTATTAATACTTTCTAATTATGAGGGGCAAAGTAGCAACTTTATGGTGGAGAAAACTTGTAGACACTGACAAAGTCAAGTGATGAAAGTTGACAACACCATAAACAATTCCAGTAGATATAATATGCCTATGGATTTGATTTGCTGGAAAGGACACATCATTTCTGAGATATTTCTGACAGAAACCTGCAACTCAAATATAGTAACAAGAAAACTATTTTTTCAAAGACAGAAATCAAAGGACATTCTACAGAAATGCCAAGGTTATGAAAGACAAAGACGTAGAAACTAGCAGACTAAAGGGAACTAAAGAGACGACACTCAGATGAAGTGTGTGCACTGGAACTTGGAACAGAAACCTTTTGCTTTTGTTGATTTTTTTTCTTTTCCCTATGAAGGCTATTTAATTAAGCAATTGGTAAAATTTGAATAAAGTGTATATCAGGTAGTAGTATTATACCAGTGTTAATTTCCTGATTTTGAAAATTGTATTATAAAAGAGAATATCTTTATTTTTAGGAAAGACACACTGATGTGTTTAGTCGGTAAAGGATAATTATATCTGTAATTTCAGAGATTTATATTTATTACATTATACAATATTTGTATACATTTAATAGATACATATGTATAAAAGGAAGCAAAAGAGAAAACAAAGCACATGCATTATATGCTAACATTTGAGGAATTTGATTAAAGAGTACATTGTTTGTATTATTTTTGTGACTGTTGTTTAACTCTGGAATCAAGCCCACAATATCTCTGAGGCATGCCTGCATAAGCTTGAAATGACATCTTTTTATTCTGCAACCTCTAATGTATTAGAGAGGAGATCCTCAAAAGAACAGGAATGGCTATAACTAGCAGTATATAATAACGCCGTAAAGGTCACTGAATACATGGATCCTCAGCTATTTTGTGCTCTGAGCTACCCCAGGTAATGCCCCCCACCTTCTCCCCTTTCTCTGATCCAGATCTCAGTTCCTGGAAGGAAATACTGGCAGCTAGAACCCAAGCAGATGCTGTTCCACTCACCTAATATAAACGACAGTGCTATGCAGTGGTTTGATATGATTTCAAACGCATTTGTTTATAACAAAAATGATGATGTTCTTAAGAGTGAAATTGTTTTCAAAAATGAAGTTATCATTTTGATATAGTGAAAGGGAAATTATGCATCAGCATATCAATGTGTCTGTGTTTTCTGATAAGTCCTCTAGCTCAGGTGCAGAGGGGTTCTGCTGGGGGCTTCGGCATTGGGAGATTGTGTTCACCTATGGCTGATTCGTATCAATGTATGGCAAAACAAATACAGTATTGTAAAAAAAAATAATAATAATAAAATAAAATAAAAAGCAACTCTGGAGAGGGAACATTTAGACTAGACTATAAACTCCCACATGAGTGACGACTATTTAAGAGTGGCTGGTTTGAACAAGGCCACCCGTGGCTGATCTAAATACCTCTTCAAAGACCTTGAGGCATTAGCTCCTGCCATGATAAAGGCTCTTCTCTTACTGGCATTGGTGAAAGCCTGTAGCAGCTCTGTGAAGACAATCACCTTGCCTGTCAACTCGACCACATCATTCCCTAGCAATATGCTCTAGCAACTTGAAGGTTTTACTTTTGTTTGGCCAACAGATGGTTAAACCATTTATCTCTGAGAACCAACTCCATAAAGGTAGTCCTCAAAGTACATTTGGACTTTATCCCCTCATCTCCCCTCTGGGGAACAATAATGTAATTAATCCATCATTTGTTTGGAGTATGTTATTTATTTGTTGGCTTGTTAAGCCATTATTCTCTACTACTAGCTTGTGAAATTATTTAAGCCCCATAGTAAATCTGTGTTTAAAACGTTGGCAAAGACAGTCTCACTCTCTGAGCCTCATTTGCCACCCTCAAATCAGAGAGATGATAAATATAAGAAAAAGGGGGAAAAATGTAATTTAGGAGTAAATAATGTTTTAGTGGAAATGAGACATTTGAGTTATTTTTATAAAATAATTTCTTTCATTTTGGTGGGATAATCAACCAGGATGGCATTTATGAAGAGGCAATTTGGCAACCTCAAACAAAATGATATTTAGAATTTCTTTTTCTCAGCAATTTCACTTCTAGGAACCCATTCTGTAGAAACAGGAAATGTTTTG
Source organism: Nanger dama (assembly GCA_917880005.1). Lineage (NCBI taxonomy): Eukaryota > Metazoa > Chordata > Mammalia > Artiodactyla > Bovidae > Nanger > Nanger dama. Next base: position 42,278,279 of record CAKJTW010000008.1, read on the forward strand.
CATCTGTAAACTCCATCAGCATGCCTGCTTTTGCACAGCCTAAGGATAATCAGATTAGGCATGAAAGGCTAGATCCAGCAGCTCCACTACATCAACCAAGATCGATTCTCTAATTACATAAAATTAGACAAAAATAAATCTGCCAGATTACTATTAATTTTAATGGCATCATTCCTGTTGCTTTTAGTGGCATCTTAGCATCTTGGATCATCTTCTCAGATGATGATCTAAGAAAGCCTGTACCTTTTTGAGAGCCTGGGTTCTTAAGACCCTTTCTTTCTCCTACTGTAATCAGTGTGTGTGTAGATTTTCTAATAGAACAATATAAAAAGCTAGTGTTAGGGACATTTCTGTAGTTCAATATACTAAGAAATATAGGTTGCAGTGACGATAATATAGCAAACAGTGTGGGAACTTACAGTATCTTTGAGGAGATCCTCAAAAGACTATACAGTCTCTTTGAATCTAGCAACTATCAGAGCTCTTAAACACTATAGAATATGGCCTCACTCATGTGGATGTCACAATACACTCATAGAGGTTATCTTTCAGAGTCTAGAACTATGTTACAGCCCTCTCCGATATCCCCTTCCTGCTTTTCCTAATTCCTCATCTTTCACATAACAAACCCACATTTTTCTCTCTAAATAATTTTTCTGGGGTCACTCTTTTTCCTCTCAGCTGAAGATGCCTGCTTTCCCTTGATACAAAGGGAAATACTTTTAATGCACCATGAAAAAATGGTTACAGCTAACTCAGATTCTAGAAAGAAAACTATCAGCTATAGAATATTACGCATATTAAACTTTCAGAGCCTTCTTATTGGTAACATGGATAACTGAGGTATCTACCCTTATATGAATCTGAGGATTAAGTGAAGTCGTACACACTTAATAGGCCTGCAGGAAGAACTGACTCTGTCATTTTATTAGTAGTATATTAATAGCTTCACTTGGAGAAGGTTCCTGACTCTTGACTACCTTCTGATTTACTCAACCTGTAGAATAGCTAAGAAGGAGAGGACTATAAACAATCCATATTTGTTTCTTCTTTCTTCTCCTCCCCCTATCCCCATAATATCTAAACAAATAAATTGCTTAAACATATTTTATTTCAGAAGTTGTGGAAGGGAAATTTCCCTAAGTAGAATCAGCATTATTGGTAGAGAATGAATAGGAGTTAAGGTTCATGCTAATGCCATGTTTATTTCAGACATCTAAAGACAGGCTTCAAGTCTGTAGATGGGAGGGTCACCTGCTTACCTCTTCAACATCCAGCCACTCTTTAACTAGGCACAAGCTGGGCAGCCAAGAGACCCTATATAATCCCTCCAAACTACACCCCAAACTACCTGAGAAGTTGCTCCTTCTTTGCACAAACAGCTCACAAAAATTTAAACAAGGCAGAGTTGTATTCCAAGTTTCATAAGCACAACATTTATACTTTTAAATATGCTCAATATTCAGAAATATTTTGTATGAGAAATACATAATCTTCCAAGAATGGTTTTCTTTGACAGAGTCCAAAGGTCCAATGTAGATATAGTGTGGTTTTTAATATTCACAGAATATGGTTCAGTTCAGTTACTCAGTCGTGTCCGACTCTTCGTGACCCCATGAATCGCAGCATGCCAGGCCTCCCTGTTCATCACCATCTCTCAGAGTTCACTCAGACTCACATCCATCGAGTCCTTGATGCCATCCAGCCATCTCATCCTTGGCCATCCCCTTCTCCTCCTGCCCCCAATGCCCCCCAGCATCAGGGTCTTTTCCAATGAGTCAGCTCTTCGCATGAGGTGGCCAAAATAATGGAGTTCCAGCTTCAGCATCATTCCTTCCAAAGAAATGCCAGGGCTGATCTCCTTCAGAATGGACTGGTTGGATCTCCTTGCAGTCCAAGGGACTCTCAAGAGTCTTCTCCAACACTACAGTTCAAAAGCATCAATTCTTCGGTGCTCAGCCTTCTTCACAGTCCTACTCTCACATCCATACATGACCACAGGAAAAACCATAGCCTTGACTCGACGGACCTTAGTCAGCAAAATAATATCTCTGCTTTTCAATATACTATCCAGGTTGGTCATAACTTTTCTTCCAAGGATTAAGTGTCTTCTAATTTCATGGCTGCAATCACCATCTGCAGTAATTTTGGAGCCCCAAAAAATAAAGTCTGACACTGTTTCCACTGTTTCCCCATCTATTTCCCATGAAGTGATGGGACTGGAAGCCATGATCTTTGTTTTCTGAATGTTGAGCTTTAAGCCAACTTTTTTCACTCTCCTCTTTCATTTTCTTTCTTTTTTTTTTTAATTTTTATTTATTTATTTAATTACAATACTGTATTTGTTTTGCCAAACATTGACATGAATCAGCCAGAGGTGAACACAATCTCCCAATGCCGAAGCCCCCTCCCTCCTCCCACCCCACATCCTCTACCTGAATCACCCTGTGCTCCATCCTCTTTCATTTTCATCAAGAGGCTTTTTAGCTTCCCTTCACTTTCTGCCTCAGATATGTCATCTGCATATCTGAGGTTATTGATATTTCTGGTATACTAAGTTAAATCCTTAATGTCCTATAAAATGCATTCATTTTTTTTTCCCTTCAGGTTACTACTACAATTGAGGTCGTCCTCTGCTTATCTTCCTCCTAAATTTGAATTTAACCCACATCTGTTCAGAAATTTTTGACTTGTAGAGTTATGAACCAATAACCATTTAAACCAATAACCAATGACCCCATAAGAGACTGACCCAGACATGCCTGTGAGTGTCCAAAAATCTCTGGTGGACACATGGGTTGGTGGTGGCCTGCTGCAGGGTGAGGGCCACTGAGTTCAGCAGTGCGTGCATGGGGCCTTTTGAAGGAAGTCACCATTATCTTCATTACCTCCACCATAGTTTGGATGTACAAACAACAGGGAGGGACCACAGTCCTTCCCATCAACAGAAAATTGAATTAAAGACTTACTGAGCATGGCACACCCATCAGAAGAATATCCAGGTCCACCGCCTCCCCCCCCACACACACACAAAGTCAGTCTCTCCAAACAGGAAGCTTCCATAAGCCTCTTATCCTTATCCATCAGAGGGCACACAGAATGAAAACCACAATCATAGAAAACTAATCAAACTGATCACATGGACCACAGCCTTGTCTAACTCAATAGAACTATGAGCCATGCTATGTAGGGCCACCCAAGATGGACAGGTCATAGTGGAAAGTTCTGACAAAATGTGGTCCATGAAAGAAGAGAATGGCAAACTACTTCAGTATTCTTGCCCTGAGAACCCCAAGAACAACATGAAAAGGCAAAAAGATATGACACTGAAATATGAACTCCACCAGGTCAGTAGGTGCCAAATATGCTCCAGGAGAAGAGTGGAGAAAGAATGAAGAGACGGAGCAAAGCTGAAAACAATGTCCAGCTGTGGATGTGACCGGTGATGGAAGTAGAGTCCAATGCTGTACAGAGCAATACTACATAGGAACCTTGAACGTTAGGTCCATGAATCAAGGTAACTTAGAAATGGTCAAACAGGAGATGGTAAGAATGAATGTCAACATTTTAGGAGTCAGTGAACTAAAATGGACTGGAAAGTGCAAATTTAATTCAGATGACCGTTATATCTACTACGGTGGGCAAGAATCCCTTAGAAGAAATGTAGTAACCCTCATAGTCAACAAAAGAGTCCAAAATGCAGTACTTGAGTGTAAGCTCAAAAATGACAGAATGATCTCTCTTCATTTCCAGGGCAAATCATTCCAGTATCACAGTAATCCAAGTTTATGCTCCAACCAGTAATGCTGAAGAAGCTGAAGTTGAACAGTTCTATGAAGACCTACAAGACCTTCTAGAACTAACACCCAAACAAGATGTCCTTCCATCACAAGGGACTGGAATGCAAAAGAAGGAAGTCAAGAAATGCCTGGAGTAACAGGCAAATTTGGCCTTGGGTACAGAATGAAGCAGGGCAAAGGCTAACAAAGTTTTTTCAAGAGAATGCGTTGTCATAGCAAACACTTTCAACAACACAAGAAAAGACTCTATACATGAACATCACACGATGGTCAATACTGAAATCAGATTGATTATAATCTTTCAGCCAAAAATGGAGAAGCTCTATACAGCTCCTGAACACCTTATTGCCAAATTCAGAATTAACTTGAAGAAAGTAAGGAAAACCACTAGACCATTCAGGTATGACCTAATCAAATCCCTTACTATTATATAATGGAAGTGACAAATAGATTCACAGGATTAGATCTGATAGAGTGCCTGAAGAACTATGGATGGTGGTTTATAACACTGTACAGTAGGCAATGATTAAGACCATTCCCAAGAAAAAGAAATGCAAAAAGGCAAAATGGTTGTCTCAAGAGGCCTTACAAATAGCTGAGAAAAGAAGAGAAGCTAAAAGCAAAGGAGAAAAGGAAACATATACCAATCTGAAAGCAGAATTCTAAAGAATAGCAAGGAGAGATAAGAAAACCTTCCTTGGTGATCACTGCAAAGAAATAGAGGAAAACAATAGAATGGGAAAGACTAGAGATCTCCTCAAGAAAATTGGAGATACCAAGGGAACACTTCATGCAAAGATGGGTGCAAATAAAGGCCAGAAATGTTATTTATCTAACAGAAGTAGAAGATATTAAGAAGAGGTGGCAAGAATACACAGAAGAACAGTACAAAACAGATCTTAATGACCTGATAACCACAATGGTATGATCACTCTCCTAGAGCCAGACATCCTGGAGTGCAGAGCCAAGTGGGCCTTAGGAAGCATCACTACGAACAAAGCTAGTGGAGGTGAGGGAATTCCAGTTGAGCTGTTTCAAATCCTGAAAGATGATGCTGTGAAAGTGCTGCACTCAATATACCACCAAATTTGGAAAACTCAGCAGTTGCCACAGGACTGGAAAAGGTCACATTTCACTTCAATCCCAAAGAAAGGCAATGCCAAAGAATGTTCAAACTATGCATAATTGCACTCATCTCAAATGCTAGTAAAGTAATGCTCAAAATTCTCCAAGCCAGACTTCAAACAGTACATGAACTGTGAACTTCCAGATGTTCAAGCTGGATTTAGAAAAGGCAGAGGAACCAGAGATCGAACTGCCAACATCCGTTGGATCATCGAAAAAGCAAGAGAGTTCCAGAAAAACATCTATTTCTGCTTTACTGATTATGCCAAAGTCTTTGACTATGTAGATCACAACAAACTGTGGAAAATTCAGGAGATAGGAATACCAGACCACTTTACCTGCCTCCTGAGAAATCTGTTTGCAAAACTGAAAACAATGTCCAGTTGTGGATGTGACTGGTGATGGAAGTAGAGTCCAGTGCTGTAAAGAGCAATACTACATAGGAATCTGGAACGTTAGGTCCATGAATCAAGGTAACTTAGAAGTGGTCAAACAGGAGATGAAGCACAGTTAAAACCGGATATGGAACAATGGACTGGTTCCAAATTGGGAAAGAAGTGTGTAAAGGCTGTATCTTGTCATCCTACTTATTTAACTTATATGCAGAGTACCTACATCATATGAAATGCTGAGCTGGATGACACACAAGCTGGAATCAAGAATATCTGGGGAGAAATATCAATAAACTCAGATATGCAGAAAGCGTAGAAGAACTCAAGAACCTCTTGATGAAAGTGAAAGAGGAGAGTAAAAATCTCACTTAAAACTCAACATTCAGAAAACTAAGATCACGGCATCCGGTCTCATTGCTGCTGCTGCTAAGTCACGTCAGTCATGTCTGCCTCTGTGCCAACTCCATATACAGCAGCCCACCAGGCTCCTCTGTCCCTGGGATTCTCCAGACAAGAACACTGGAGTGGGTTGCCATTTACTTCTCCAGTGCATGAAAGTGAAAAGTGAAAGTGAAGTCATTCAGTCGTGTCTGACTCTTCACAACCTCATGGACTGTAGCTCACCAGGCTCCTCTGTCCATGGGATTTCCCAGGCAAGAGTCCTGGAGTGAGTTGCTATTGCCTTCTCCTTCCAGTCTCATTACTTCATGGCAAATAGATAGGGAAGCAATGGAAATAGTGAGAGGCTTTATTTTTTGAGGCTCCAAAATTACTGCAGATTGTGACTGCAGCCATGAAATTAAAAGACGTTTGCCTCCTTGAAGAAAAACTATGATCAACCTAGACAGCATATTAAAAAACTGAGACATTACTTTGCCATCAAAGGTCCATCTAGTGAAAGCCAATAGTCATGTATGGATGTGAGAGCTGGACTATAAAGAAAGCTGAATGCAGAAGAATTGATGCTTTTGAACTGTGGTGTTGGAGAAGACTCTTGAGAGTCCCTTGGACTGCAAGGAGATCCAATCAGTCCATTCTGAAGGAGATCAGTCCTGAATATTCATTGGAAGGACTGATGCTGAAGCTGTAGCTGCAATACTTTGGCCACCTGATGCTTAGAACTTACTCCTTAGAAAAGACCCTGATGCTGGGAAAGATTGAAGGCAGGAGGAGAAGGGGATGACAGAGGAAAAGATGGTCAGATGGCATCACTGACTCTATGGATATGAGTTTAAGCAAGCTCCAGGAGTTTTTGATGTACAGGGAAGCCTGGCATGCTGCAGTCCCTGGGGTCACAAAGAGTCAGACATAACTGAGCAACTGAAATGAACTGAACCATTTAAACAGCCCGTCCAGCAGTCTCCCATCTAGGGGAAGGTTCCTGAGTTTGGCGTGCAGATTGGAAAGTGGGCTCTGGAGTTAGAAGTAGAAACCCTGCTTCTACCTGCTGATAATTTTCTCAACTTGTAGGAGAAACTTGTAGTAGTAGGCCTTTTATGGCCTGTACAATATGGCTAATATCTGCATTAATGTTATCAGGTTGTTTTGGGGACTAAATGAGAAAGGAAATGTCAGTCACTTAGCACCATGCCTAGTTTAAAATAAAGACTTAATTTATTGTCATTTTCAGCAACTATCTCCTGGAAATAGCCTGAAATAAGATTCAAGAGATATTTATTTTTCCCAGACAGAGGAGCCTGGTGGGCTGCCGTCTATGGGGTCACACAGAATCGGACACAACTGAAGTGACTTAGCAGCAGCAGTAATAGCAGGTTTATCAATGACCACCTCTTTGGGTAGCTACTTTCCTTTCCTAGTTTTCAATTTCTTCAGCCATACATGTGAACAGATAGATCAATATTTCTTTTAGAATTTTTTAATTGAAGTATCTTTGACTACAATAAGCCAATTTTCCCGGAATATTTTAGCTCTAAAATCCTTTTAGAATCTTTTCTTACTTATTCAGAGTCAATAAGGTGAATATCAGTAATCCTGTTATTCTTTGGACACACTGATTATAACAAACACTTTCAAAGACTAAGAAAAGCATACTGGAAAGACTGCCATGTACTTGTCAGTAATGTATTTGTGACAGCTGCAAGTAACAAGAGATTATGATACAGTGCTATTCATACTCTAATAAGGGAAATTCAAGGTGCTGGTGGAGAGAGAGTATAGAAAGAGCTCACAGTGATCCCTGAGCAGAAGTAACATCCAAACTGAGAACTAGTATGTAGGTATTACTCTAAAAACACAGGGATAACCACAGTGTATTTCAAATATGAGGTGTTTTTTTTTTTTTTTTTGACGGGGGCCACTATTCAACAACTTTTTACTTTTTAAAAAATGTTTGCATTGTTAGTATACTATATCACTGCTGCTGCTGCTGCTACTAAGTCACTTCAGTGGTGTCCGACTCCGTGAGACCCCATGGACTGCAGCCTATCAGGCTCAACACTGATCTCCAGATAAGCATTTTTTTTTTTTTTTTTAGGCTAGGTGGAAAGATAGGGAAAAGCAATTGGACATTTATCACAAGGGCTTTTCTTTTCTTTTTAGGTAAAAATTGTATATTACAGAGCCATACTTAATTTTCCTGAAAAAATATTCCTTACATATATTCTTTAATATTTCATAGCACTGCCTAGTGGAAGTATTAGGAACTTAATGTCTAAGTTAATACGAGAAAAAACGCCTGATAAAAATTCTATCACATTAGGTAGAATTTTGTTTTTAAAGAGGATAGATGAGAAACATCTACTTGGCCTGTTAGAGAAGTAATTTTCACCAAAAATAGGGCAAATAAGAATAGAAAGAAAGCCAGGGAATTGACAGTAACAAGACAAAGCCAGCCTTAACTGCAAAGTGTATATCATCCATTTAGGTTTGGAAAAAATAGTTATTTTAGAGACATTTGCACTGTGGGTTTTGTTTGTTTGTTTTTTAGCTTTAATTTGACTCAATTAACAGACTACCTACACCTCAGGTACTTCCTGCTAGATGAATTACTGGGTTATAATTTTTGGAATAACTCTCCAGCATTTCTTCACTCACCTAAAAGAAAATGAGAATGTGGTTTGCTGAACTACGACATATTTGGCTTTAAAAAAACCACACAAAATAAGTAAAATAAAATAAGAGATATTGTAGCTATATATTTCATGTCTACTTAAAACATACAGGACATTTTTAAAAGAAATAAAAATAAATCATTACAAGTAAATTATCTTGAAGGTTTATGTAATTCCAGCTCTATAATGTAATTAGTTTTAAGGGAACAGAGTTCAAGACACACTGCTGCTGCTGCTGCTGCTGCTATTGCTGCTGCTGCTGCTGCTATTGCTGCTGCTGCTAAGCTGCTTCAGTCATGCCTGACTCTGTGTGACCCCATAGACGGCAGCCCATCAGGCTCCCCCATCCCTGGGATTCTCCAGGCAATAACACTGAAGTGGGTTGCCATTTCCTTCTCCAATGTATGAAAGGGAAAAGTGAAAGGAAGTCCCTCAGTCCTGTCCAGCTCTTAGCGAGCCCATGGACTGCAGCCTACCAGGCTCCTCCATCCATGGGATTTTCCAGACAAGAGTATTGGAGTGGGGGTGCCATTGCCTTCTCCGCAAGACACACTATTCTTTTTAATTGGGATCACCGTGGAGGATTCATGTTGATGTATGGCAAAATCAATACAATATTGTAAAGTAATTATCCTCCAATTTAAATAAATAAATTTAAATTTAAAAAATCTTTCAGAACTTCCTTTCAGAACAGACTTGGGACAACTGTAGGTAAATGATACATGCTCAATGAATATCTTTCTTTTTCTACAGCATTAAAGTTGTCTTGGCACCAAGCCTTAGATTTGAGGTTGAAATTTAATCAGTGTTTCTGAAACCCTCAGGTCAAGTAACTAATGTAAAGTCGGTCCCAGGCTGCTCAAGTGTCCATTCTTAGAGTGTTCACCAGAAGCCAGAGCAAAAACACTGTAGACAGACTTAGGAGCCTCAGTTGCCCAAAATCTTATCAGATAAAGCACCACTGAGAAAAAACATAATTTAAAAAGTATTAAATACACAGGAAACTCTCCATCATTAATGAAAATTAAACATAATAGGATAGTTAAAACTCCCAAGAACTTTGGATAACAGAAAATCTAAAGAGACTATAAAATAACTCTAAGACAATTAAACCTCAACATTTGGAAAATGAAGATCATGGCATCTGGTCCCATCACTTCATGGGAAATAGATGGGGAAACAGTAGAAACAGTGTCAGGCTTTATTTTGGGGAGCTCCAAAATCACTGCAAATGGTGACTGCAGCCATGAAATTAGAAGACGCTTACTCCTTGGAAGAAAAGTTATGACCAACCTAGATAGCATATTCAAAAGCAGAGACATTACTTTTCCAACAAAGGTCCGTCTAGTCAAAGCTATGGTTTTTCCAGTGGTCATGTATGGATGTGAGAGTTGGACTGTGAAGAAGGCTGAGTGCCGAAGAACTGATGCTTTTGAACTGTGGTGTTGGAGAAGACTCTTGAGAGTCCCTTGGACTGCAAGGAGATCCAACCAGTCCATTCTGAAGGAGGTCAGCCCTGGGATTTCTTTGGAAGGAATGACGCTAAAGCTGAAACTCCAGTACTTTGGCCACCTCATGAGAAGAGTTGACTCATTGGAAAAAACTCTGATGCTGAGAGGGATTGGGGGCAGGAGGAGAAGGGGACAACAGAGGATGAGATGGCTGGATGGCATCACTGACTCGATGGACGTGAGTTTGAGTGAACTCCGGGAGATGGTGATGGACAGGGAGGCTTGGTGTGTTGTGATTCATGGGGTTGCAAAGAGTCAGACACGACTGAGCGACTGAACTGAACTGAAAACAATTAAAAACATCAATCATTAAGAAATCAAAAAGAACAAAAAATTGAGAGAAATAGAACTTCAAATAGTAATGGAAGACCTAAAGACATGTAATAAAGTTACTGAAATTTAACAATTTTCTAACTACCAGGTTCAGCAAGAATTAGAAAAGCTGCCAGTAACAAGTGTTGGTAAGGATGTGGAAGAATGCAGAATGGAAACTCATTCCTATACTTCCAGTTAGAAATGCAAATTGGTACAACCACATGAAGCAAACTGCTATTACTCTAGGAAATGGAAGATACTCACATTCATGTATCCTCTACCCAATTCTGCAATTCTCTTCCTAATCAAATACCCTAGGGAAATTTTTGCCCTTCTGCAATAAAATTTGTATAAGAATTTCTACAGAAGTATCAACCACAAGAGAATTGAAAAATTGTGGTGTATTTACATAATACAATGCTATAAAATGGAGAAAAAGGAATAAATAGATATCAACATGAATGGATATCAAGAAAAAACACTCTAGAGGAAAAGTCAAGTTGAAAACCAAAGTATGACTCCATCTCTACAAAAAGTCAAAAATGTGTAAGACTAGATACTATGTTATTTAGATAGTAATAATTATGCATTTTAAAAAGAAAAAGGATGCTAAATTAAGAGATCAAACTTTGCCTAATTTCAAAATAAACAAAAATTATATTTCAAGTAAGAAACAAGTTTATTAAGGTGTACTTAAATAGATCTAATTTCCATTTTTCTTTATCTATACCCATTATCTCCTTTAGCTGATCTATTTTTTGTGGGTGAGGTAATTTCTAGTTTATTCTTCTGATATTTTACCTTATACACTAAAAGCAGCATACTATATCTAATATTTTATTTACCTACTGTAACAATCAGGGTTCTCCAAAGGAAAAGAACTGATAGAATACATAAAATTCACAGGCTAGAAATTCAGGAAAGAGCTGATGTTACAGTCTTGAGTCTGAAACCTGTAGGGCAGGCCAGCAGGCTGGAAACCTGGGCAAGAATTCTGTGTTACAGTCTAGAGGCAGAATTCCTTCTCTGAGAAACCTGGATTTTGCTCCAGTAGCCTTCAACTGATTGGTTGAGGCTCATCTACATTGTGGATGCTAACTTGTTTTCCTTAAGGCCAACTTCTCTGAGAGCTCAATTGGAAAAGATCCACCTACAATGCGGGAGACCTGGCTTCAATCCCTGGGTTGGGAAGATCCCCAGGAGAAGAGAAAGGCTACCCACTCCAGTATTCTGGCCTGGAGAATTCCATGGACTGTATAGTCCATGGGGTCACAAAGAGTTGGACACGACTGAGTGACTTTCACTTCCACTAAGGCCAACTGATTGTAAATGTTAATCATATCTAGAAAATGCCTCCACAGCAACATCTACATTAGTATCTGACCAAACAAGTGAGCACCACAGCCTAGCCAAGATATCACATAAAGTTAACCATCTCATCTACTTTCCTTCCTTTTGTTCTTACTTTTCCATTTGACCATCTAGCCTAGGGATGTCTCTATATATGTGGTCACATATAATATGTCAAATATTTTCCTTCTTTTTTTAAATGGCAGCTTAACACTCTATTGTATAGATACATTTATTTAACCAGATGATTCCATTGTTTTATAAATATGGTAAAATAAAAATCCTGCACATACATTGCTTCATATTTGTTCCAGCATATTTTAGGAATAGATTCCTAAAAGGCATATACATGCATAATTTTCTTTCATGTCATCAAATTTCTCCTCCATTTGGGTCAGATCTATTAGCCCTCTGCCCAGCAACATTGAAGAAAGCCTGTTTTTCCATCATCTCATTAAAAGCAAATTAAAAAAAAAATTATAAATTTTTCTCAGTTGAATAAGAATGCAATCTCAGTGGAATAAGAAACATCTCCTTCTACAAAAGGGTGGGAAACTCTCACCTCCCAGTCCCAGGCCAGAGCCACCCTCCACTAAGGGGATGTCAAGAAACTCATCTCAAGTCCTAAATCATCACCACTGAATGAGGGGTAGGAAATCTGCTCTCAAACAAGACTCCCTGATTCAAGACAGAATTTGGTAGACCAGAGGGAGGAACAGGAATACTGAGAAAATCCCACCCATGAGGCTAAAGTACACAGAACCTAAGACAGAGGCTGGAAATGAGTAAGAACATCTCTTGCCCATCAAAAGGCTCACAGTGAATAATGATCAATGTCAGGATTTTCTGAGGACAGATCAGCTTCCCTGGAACATCATGGATCTCCAAACAAGAATCAGAAGCTGATGGCAATGGTGCACGTTTACTAGGGGGACAACCACAGATGGCCAGTGCAGACTGAACTCTTAAGGGAGCTTCTTCAAGTGGAAGAAAAAACCGGTTTGGCATCTCCTTTCAAGGGAGGCAACTCTGTAAGTAGAGTCCTATACCTATTTGGTAGCTTGTATTTTTACAGGTCCTTCACTAGAGGCCCAGTGAAGGGTGAGGATGAAATGGAAAAGGGGACACAAGTAAAAGTATTCAGGATCTAACTTGTTGATTTGGTGGAAGAACAAAGCTTTTTAAGAAATGGCAGTCTTTGACTATCTTCTCACTCTCTTGCTCTTCTAGCAGTTAAATTGTGCTCTAACAACTGGCTATCACTGCACTGCTCAAGTTATGTATCTATAGTTATGTGTCTTAAATATTGAGAAGCAATACCATGAGACATGTTTGAGGGAAGAGTCTATTCTTTTGTTACCATTTCAGTGACACTTTCATCATTACTTAGGAGCTGTCATAAATTGTCAGCAGGTTCACACTCGGTCCTCAGTGGCAGAGTCAGCCTCCACCAGCGAGTCATCAAGTTTGGTGAGCTGAACTTCATGACTGTTCTTCGGCCATGACCCAAAGACATCAGGATAATCTGGTCTTGGAGTAAAATTAGGGAGAGGGAAGGTGCCTCAAAACTTAACAGATGGAATGGTAGTTCTCAGAGTTGAATTCAGTTTGATACAGAGAAATAAATTGATGTGGTATTTCTTTTACTGAGATATGTGGAATGAAATTTATACTCATTACACATAAATGAATTTCAACTATATATTAGGAAATAATTCATCTAATACCAAAAATAAAAGTTCCCAACTTTCTCCAAGCCTTATTTTTAAAAGAATTTTATTCTTTATGTTTGATTTTAGCAGAAAAGGTTTAAGCACAAGAGGACAATTTGTTTCACATATGTCATGACAATTACATCTCTGGCCTGGACAAGCAGCTGTTCCACTTAGAGTTGCGGAAGGACTAAATTATGTTTCAGAGTTCCCTGGAATACAAATACTGACATTTTTGCACATATATTTCAGTGAAATGTTTTTGTACCAAATGCTAGAGGTAGACAGAAATGATAGAATCCTTTTCAGTAGACATTATTCCACCAGTGCTTTCTATTTAAGAGGTCCACTGGAGACTGTGATAGTTACAGCAGTTTAAGGAGTGTTGGCAAGAGGGAGAAATCCAATAACCTAACTGCCATGAGAAATTAATCTAAATGTTAATACTTCCACATCCCAGACTCCTCTGGGTGTGAGTTTGAAAGAATGGTAGCAAGGCAGAATGTTACTGGGGGAATTGCCAGAGGGACAGCACCAGAGGAAACATTGTATAATCTCTTTCATGATAAGATGGAATCCAATTAGAACTTAGCCACACAGGTAATGTTTTTCAAGTAAATCAATGTCTGATCTTTCCAGATGTCTATATCCAGACTCCAACTGAAGGTAAGGAGGGTTTTAGTCTAGGTGCTGCTAGAAATGGAATATTCCTTAGCTGAGTGTCTCTAAATGAGAGAGTATGTTCATCTGTAGGCACTAATTAGGAACCAATGACCTGTTAAACCCTGCGACAGTCACTAGAAAATTATAATTCATCACACATGGAGTATTTTTGGACACATTGCCATTTACAAGTCAGTTTCTCTCTCTCTCTTACACACACTTGAACAGACACATACACACACACCAAAATTCTATATTTGTACTTCAAGAAACTTATAGTTTAGATCGTGGATGAGAGAGTGAAAACAGATGCTGCTGCTGCTAAGTCACTTCAGTCGTGTCCACCTCTGTGCGACACCATAGATGGCAGCCCACCAGGCTCCAATGTCCCTGGGATTCTCCAGGCAAGCACACTGGAGTGGGTTGCCATTTCCTTCTCCAATGCATGAAAGTGAAAAGGGAAAGTGAAGCCGCTCAGTCGTGTCCAACTCTTAGCAATCCTAAGGACTGTAGCCTACCAGGCTCCTCTGTCCATGGGATTTTCCAGTTAAGAGTACTGGAGTGGGATACCTTCTTCTATATATTCCTTAAACAACTAAAAACACACAACTTTAATTTTATACTTTAAACAACATAAACACTTACTGTTCCAGGAATTGTGTTGATGACATTTTAAATGGACTTAAAATATATGGAAACAGGTGCTCTGTACAGTGCTAGGAGGCAAGGAGGGTGCAATGATTGACTTAAAAAATAATAGACATCCTTGTTCTCCTGAAATCCAGACTTGTTTGGTACCAAATGCTAGAGGCAGACAGAACTGATACAATTGGTAAGATAGCTATTAATCCAACATAATCCTACCAGGTGGCACTCCCGCCTGCCATTACAGGATACATAAGAGACATGGGATCACTCCCTGGGCTTGGATGATCCCCTGGAAGACGGCATGGCAACCCACTTCAGTATTCTTGCCTGGAGAATCTCATGGGCAGAAGAACCTGGCGGGCTATAGTCCATAGCGTCACAAAGAATTGGACTTGACAGAAATGACTTAGCACACACATTTCTCATTAACTCACTTTCTTCCCCTCTTTTCAACTTTATGAGAAGCATCCTGCTGTGGTTCTCTTGAATTTTGTTGATCTTGGTCACTGTGGTTATCTATTCTCTCTTCTATGCTTTTCCTTCTTTCAAGATATCAAAGCCTCCCTTCTGCACCCAAGGAGCTGTGGGAGAAGATTACTCCATCCTTCTTAAGGGTAAAATATGTGACTCAGGCATAAACTGATTAGGATATTCTCATCTCTGATTAATCAAAATTGGATCAATAAGAGATAAGGCATGGGTTTGCTAAAAGTTTAAGCTTCCTTGTTCTAGGAAAACATCTTAAATAGACATTTATTACACTGTATCAGGATGAAGAAGCTTGCCGCCCCAGGAACTGTTGGCGGCCTTATTCTGACCACAGAAAAAAAGCTGGTGTGGAATAGGGCTAAGGCAAGAGATGAAGTGATATAGACAGATCTTTGATAGTATCATTGAAATGCTGAATCCAACTAGCTCTGAAATTCACTTAATCTCTAGATTTACCAGTTATTTGAGCCAATAAATCTCCTTTATTGTTTAAGTCAATTTGAACTAAGCTTTTTCTTATTTGTAGCTGTAATGTATCCTAAATGATATTGATTATCTCATTAAACAGGGCAATTTGGCAATGTTCAGAAGCCTCAAAATGGATGTACCCTCTGAGCCAACAGTTCCTAAGGAAATAGTTGAACAGCTATGAAGATTTATAAGCACAAGACTCTTTGTAATACTCTTTAGAATAGTCAAATACTTAGAATGACTTAAATGTCTAATGTACAGCTAATCAAGTAAACTGGACTGTCATGATACTACTGTATACCAAGCAGCCACGGAACTTGATGAAGATAGTGACACATACTTGGCAAGAAAAACTGCACATCATATAGAAAAATAGAAATACAGTTAGAGCATGTTTAATTCATTTTCTTTTCAAAAACACAGTATAATAATGGTGCTCACGCCTTTCTGAGTTCTAAGTATTGAGAGCTTTGCACACATTATTGTAGTGTTTTTCAGTCCTGGCTGCATCACAGTCATCTAGAGAACAGTTTAGAAAAAAAAAAAAAAACAGGACAAGCCAGGGCAATATAATGAAGTCAGTACTCTGAGGAAGTGGGGTGATCAGAATTTTTCAAGGATTTTGGGTGATTCTTACGCACAGTCAAGACTGAGAATCATAATATTAGCTCTTCCTTGAGACAACATTCCCAGTATTATCTGCATAGTAGTTGTAGTCCTCATACAGCTGAGGAAATCTTAGAAAGGTTAAGTAACTAGTTCCTGTACCATGGAAGAAATCAAACTCTACTCAGGGTTGTCTAAATAGAAAATGACCATCTTGGTGATGATATCAAAATGTCTTTTAGTGAATGAAGGTGATTATGTGAAGAATTTGGGTGCCACAAAAAGACCAGAAGACACACAGAAGTGTTGTGTCTCTATGAAGTGAGATTATAAATTACTTAGACGTTCTTTCTTATAGATTGAAATGTCATTTTTAATACTCAGGATGCCTTTGTATTGTGAATATATACGTACAGGTACATGTGATAGCTTATGGTGAACGATGTCGGATTTGCCATCTCCGAAGAAGATGACTTAACTTTGGGACCAGGGACAAGCCTTGATCCCTCAAGAGCTTTTGTGAAGCAGAGTTTTATTAAAGTAAGAAAAGGAACAAAGAAAGCTTCTGACATAGACAGCAGAAAGGGGACAGAGAATGCCCCCTTGCTAGTGTTATCAAGGCCTTATGTACATTTTTCAGACCCACTCCCAGATCATACATCTTAAATTAACAAGATTAGAATGAACAATAGAAAGATTTTACCAGACCCACTCCCATAATGTATATTTTAAGATGACAGGATTGGTCAGAAGGTTCTTATTAAGGAGAAACATGTTCTCTAGCAAGATACATTGTCATATTAACTAAGACAAAGCAATGAAGAAAAGAACATTTGTCCTTTTCTCCTTGAGAGCCCCAGACAGCTTTCTCCTTCTTGAGGGTTCCAGACCCTTTTCTTCTCATCGGGAACCCTGGACTTATCAGCCTAACTAGGAACTGGCTCTCTCATATGTATGTATGCATATGTTTACTATATACATGTAAATGTGTGTAAACATACACCTATGTATAGGGTTTCCCTGATGGCTCAGATGGCAAAGAATCTGCCTGCAATGCAGGAGACCCAGGTTTGATCCCTGAGTCAAGAAGATCCCCTGGAGAAGGGAATGGCTACTCACTCTAGTATTCTTGCCTGGAGAATCTCTTTAACAGAGGAGCCTGTGGGCTACAGTCCATGGGGTCACAAAGAGTTGGATCTAACACTTTCTTTTCTCATATACCTACATATATGCCAGCTTCCCTGGTGGTGCAGAGGTTAAAGCATCTGCCTGCAATGCAGGAGACCTGGGTTCGATCCCTGGGTCAGGAAGATCACCTAGAGAAGGAAATGGCAACCCACTCCAGTATTCTTGCCTGGAGAATCCCATG
Source organism: Nanger dama (assembly GCA_917880005.1). Lineage (NCBI taxonomy): Eukaryota > Metazoa > Chordata > Mammalia > Artiodactyla > Bovidae > Nanger > Nanger dama. The sequence continues at coordinate 42,295,801 of CAKJTW010000008.1, forward strand.
GATGGAGGAGCTTGGTGGGCTACAGTCCACAGGTCACAAAGAGTCGGACACAACTGAGCGACTTCACTTTCACTTCACTTTCACTTACATATATGCCATGTCAGGGTCACTGCTGTGTCACCATCATCGCACTGCTCTTCCAAACCTCTCCATGTTACTAGCCCATCCGTAGCACTGCTGTCGAGAGTAGCACCCCATCTTCTCCTAGGAGAATCATACTGTGTCTGAATATCAAATTGCCCCCTATCCTCAGTTTCTCATGCTCTCATTTTGAGTTGCAAGATAACATTTCCATCTGTATTGAAAATAGCCATCAAAAAAATTAATAAACAAGCAGCACACTTATTAGAGTTATGCAAATCAAAACTACACTGAGGATATATATATATATATATATACACACACACACATATGTATGTATAGAACTTCCAGATGTTCAAGCTGGTTTTAGAAAAGACAGAGGAACCAGAGATCAAATTACCAACATCTGCTGGATCATCAAAAAAGCAAGAGAGTTCCAGGAAGACATCTATTTCTGCTTTATTGACTATGCCAAAGCTTTCGACTATGTGGATCACAATAAACTGTGGAAAATTCTGAAAGAGATGGGAATACCAGACCACCTAACCTGCCTCTTGAGAAACCTGTATGCAGGTCAGGAAGCAACAGTTAGAACTGGACATGGAACAACAGACTGGTTCCAAATAGGAAAAGGAATACGTCAAGGCTGTATATTGTCACCCTGCTTATTTAACTTATATGCAGAGTACATCATGAGAAACGCTGGGCTGGAAGAAGCACAAGATGGAATCAAGATTGCCGGGAGAAATATCAATAACCTCAGATATGCAGATGACACCACCCTTATGGCAGAAAGTGAAGGGGAGCTAAAAATCCTCTTGATGAAAGTGAAAGAGAAGGGTGAAAAAGCTGGCTTAAAGCTCAACATTCAGAAAAAAGATCATGGCATCCGGTCCTATCACTTCATGGGAAATAGATGGGGAAACAGTGGAAACAGTGTCTGACTTTATTTTGGGGGCTCCAAAATCACTGCAGATGGTGGCTGCAGCCATGACATTAAAAGACGCTTACTCCTTGGAAGAAAAGTTATGACCAGCCTAGATAGCATTCAAAAGCAGAGACATTACTTTGCCAGCAAAGGCCCGTCTAGTTAAGGCTATGGTTTTTCCTGTGGTCATGTATGGATGTGAGAGTTGGACTGTGAAGAAGGCAGAGTGCTGAAGAATTGATGCTTTTGAACTGTGGTGTTGGAGAAGACTCTTGAGAGTCCCTTGGACTGCAAGGAGATCCTACTAGTCCATTCTGAAGGAGGTCAGCCCTGGAATTTCTTTGGAAGGAATGATGCTAAAGCTGAAACTCCAGTACTTTGGCCACCTGATGCAAAGAGTTGACTCATTGGAAAAGACTCTGATGCTGGGAGGGTTGGGGGCAGGAGGAGGAGGGGATGACAGAGGATAAGATGGCTGGATGACATCACGGACTTGATGGACATGAGTCTGAGTGAACTCTGGGAGTTGGTGATGGACAGAGAGGCCTGGCATGCTCCGATTCATAGGGTCCAAAGAGACGGACACTACTGAGCGACTGAACTGTACTGACTGAATTCAAGACAACTTACTATTAAAGATAAAAGATCAATATGATAAGAAATTGAATCTTTTTATAAAAAGTGTAAAATGCTCTCGTTCTGTACCCATTTTCTCTCTTTTGAAGATAGCTGGCCAAATAATTTTATTTGTGAGCTTTGAGGGTCTTTTCCTCTTTCTAGAAAAGACTTCACAATGACTCTGGCAGTCTACCTCTGTCACTGAAAAAGACAACTCAGTTTACTGACAGATTATGAATATAAACTGATACCTTGTGTTTGAAATAAAAATTTATAGACATACATGAATCTATTAAGTTGTTATCCAAGAAACGAATTTTGGGTTTTGAGGAGTAAAATGCCTCCCTGAAAAGCCTGTATGCAGGTCAACAAGCACCAGTTAGAACTGGACATGGAACAACAGACTGGTTCCAAATTGGGAAAGGAGTACATCAAGGCTGTATATTGTTACCATGCTTATATAACTTATATGCATATATCATGAGAAATGCTAGACTGGATGAAGTACAATCTGGAATCAAGATTGCTGGGAGAAATATCAATAATCTCAGATATGCAGATGACACCACCCTTGTGGCAGAAAGTGAAAAAGAACTAAAGAGCCTCTTGATGAAGGTGAAAGAGGAGAGTGAAAGAGCTGACAAATATCAACACTGAAACAAAAAATATCATGGCAACTGCTCCTTTAACTTCATGGCAAGTAGATGGTGAAACAATGGAAGCAGAGACAGACTTTGTTTTGGGGCTCCAAAATCACTGCAGATGGTGACTGCAGCCATGAAATTAACAGACGTTCGCTCCTTGGAAGAAAAGTTATGACAAACCTAGACAGTATATTAAAAAGAAGAGACATTACTTTGCCAACAAAGGTACATCTAGTCAAAGCTACAGTTTTTCCAATAGTCATGTATGGATGTGAGAGTTCAACCATGAAGAAAGCCGAGTGCTGAAGAATTGATGTGTTCCAGCTGTGGTGTTGGTGAAGATTCTTGAGTCCCTTGGACTGCAAGGAAATCAAACTAGTCAGTCCTAAAGGAAATCAACCCTGAATATTCACTGGAAGGACTGATGCCAAAGCTGAAGCTCCAATACTTTGGTCACCTGATGTGAAGAGCGAACTCATTAGAAAAAACCCTAATACAGGAAAGATTGAAGGCAAGAGGAGAAAGGGATGACAGAAGATGAGATGGTAGGATAGCATCACTGACTCAATGGACTTGATTTTGAGCAAGTTACAGGAGATGGGGGAGGACAGGGAAACCTTGTGTGCTGCAGTCCGTGGGGTTGCAAAGAGTTGGACATGACTGAGCAACTGAAGAACAAACAAAAAATAGGGTAGGTAATATTTGTCTTATTTTCTTCCTATAGCTTGTAATGTTTTACCATAATTGCATATTCAATTCAGTTCAGTCACTCAGTCATGTCCAACTCTTTGCAACCCCATGGACTGAAGCATGCCAGGCCTCCCTGTCCCTCACAAACTCCCAGAGTTTACTCAAACTCATGTCCATGGAGTCAATGATGCCATTCCAACCATTTCATCCTCTGTCATCCCCTTCTCCTCCTGCCTTCAATCTTTCCCAGCATCAGGTCTTTTCCAGTGAGTCAGTTCTTCTCATCAGGTTGCCAAAGTATTGGAGTTTCACCTTCAGCATCAGTCCTTCCAATGAATATTCAGGACTGATTTCCTTTAGGATTTACTGGTTGGATCTCCTTGTAGTCCAAGGGCCTCTCAAGAGTCTTCTCCAACACCACAGTTCAAAAGCATCAGTTCTTCAGTGCTCAGCTTTCTTTATAATCCAATTCTCACATCCATACATGACTACTGGAAAAACCATAGCTTTGACTAGATGGCACTTGGTTGGCAAAGTAATGCCTCTGCTTTTTAACATGCTGACTAGGTTAGTCATAACTTTTCTTCAAAGGAGCAAACGTCTTTTACTTTCATGGCTGCAGTCACCATCTGAGTGATATTACTTTGTAATAAAAACTTTAACATCTCTCAAAAGAAAAAAAAGAAAAACCACTGAGGTATTACCTCTCAGCAGTCAGAATGGCCATCATTAGAAAGTCCACAAATGCTCAGGAGGGTGTGGAGAAAAGGGAATCCTCCTGTGTTGTTAGTGGGAATGTAATCTGGTGTAACCTCTATGGAAAACCTCTATAGGTTCCTCAGAATCTAAAAATAGAGTTTCTATATTGATCTAGCAGTCCCACTCCTGGGCATATACCCAGAGAAAACCATAATTTGAAAAGATATACATACACTTATGTTCACTGCAGCACTATATACAATAACCAAGACATGGAAACAGCCTAAATGTTGATCGACAGGGGAATGGATAAAGGAGATATGGTACATACATACAATGGAATAGTACTCAGCCATAAAAAATAATGAAATAATGCCATTTGTAGCAACATAGATAGACCTAGAGATTATCATATTAAGGGAAGTAAGTCAGACAGAAAAAGACAAATATCATATAATACAACTTATATGTGGAATCTAAAATATGACTCAAATGAACCTATCTATGAAACAGAATCATGTACACAGAGAACAGACTGGTAGTTGCCAAAGGGGAGAAGGGTTTGGGGAAGGGAAGGGTTGAGATTTGGGGACTAGCTAATGCAAACTAGTATACACAGGATCTATAAACAACAAGGTCCTACCATACAGAATAGGGAACTATATTCAATATCCTGTGATAAACCATAATTGAAAATATAAGGATGTAGCTGAATCACTTTTCTGTACACTTGAAATTAATGTAATAGTGTAAATAAATTATACTTCAAAAAAATGTAAAAAGAAATACCAGCACAAGAATACTAAGGCTTACCAAAGAACTAAGGTTGCTAATAACAACAACTAATCACATGTGAATCAGAAGCTAGCTCCTAAGTTCAAACACATCTCTTTGAAAATTAATATTATGATCAAATGAACTATTTTGGCATCATTTAAAACAACTGAAGAGTTGTTTCACTGAACATTTTACAAAGTTGACTTAGTAAAATTCTGTTCTATGTTAATATAGCTTCAGACAAGTTTTCCCCTCTGATTTTATCCTAGCTTGCTAAAGAAATACAGAATGTACGTTCTCAGGGAGATAAACACCTCATTCAAAACAGAAATGCTCTATTTTCAATTTTCTGACAGAACAATTTTCAAGTTGCTTGTTGTGATAATCAATATTACCAGATATATTTCCCTTAAAAATTTTCCCATGTAGGATTAAGAGGTACAAACTATCATGTATAAAATAAGCTATAAAGGTATGTTGTACAGCACAGAAAGCCAATGTTTTATAATAACTATAAATGGAGCATACCTTTTAAAACTGTGAATCACTATAATATACACAAATAACATATTTTGCATCATCTTTATTTCAAAAAAATATTTTTCCCAGGAATTCCCTGGTGGTCCAGTGTTAAAAGATTCTGCACGTCTAATGCAGGGGTACAGGTTTGATCCCTGGTCAGGGAACTAACATATCAGAAGCCACGCAGGATGGCCATTTCTACAAAACTTCTACAAGAAAGCAAATAATACCCTTATGCCCTTGACAAAAGCAGTGATTTCTCTAAGAAGACCAATGACATTAGCCATAAAATATACAATATGGAAAGAAATAAATGTGCCTCCATTTCAATAAAAATTTTAAAATAATAATTTCCCCATGTATATTATTCAAGAAATCCAGAGAGGTGTATCTCTAAGCCCCATTGCTGTCCCTCCATAGGGGCTGCTCCCCTAAATGAACTCTCCTGGCACCCTGCCCTTCAGAGGGAACATGGCCTTCTGATACCCGTGCCAGACTTCTGACTTCCAGTACTGTAAGATAATAGCCCTGAGTTGTTTTCAAGTCACTATGGCTGCAGTAATTTATTATAGCAGAAGTGGAAATGAATTATAGCAGAGAAGGTACTGTCATTGCCAGTGCCACTGACAAGACAGGGTCACTCTCCTGGACTGAGGACAGCAGGCTGCTGCCCGCTGGGCTCCCGGCCTCCCTGCTCCAACAGAGCAGGTCCATCTTCTGTGCAACAGTTCTGCGGAAGAAAAGTTACAGGAGTAAAAACATTTGAAATCAACTTATTGGAACCAACTCCTTTATTTATCAGATGAGGAAAAGGTAGCTCACAGACTGTCAAAGCTCATGGAGTATGGTCTCCTCCATGATGAAGAACTTGAGTCTAGGACTCCAACCCTCAGTCCAGGACAGTGAGTATATTCATTTCCATTGCTGCTATATCAAATTGCCACAACCTTAGCAGCTTAACAACAACACATGGTTATTATCTTATAGTACCTGAGGTCAAAATTCTGACATGAGTATCATAAGGCTGTGTTCCTTTCTAGAGGCTCTAGGGGAGAATGTCTTCTTGCTTTTTGCAGCCTCCTGCCTGCATCCCTTGGCTTGTGGCCCCTTCCTCTATCTTCATTTAAAGCTGCTAATATTAGGTTGAGTTCTTTTTCAAAGCTCATGGAGTACAGTCTCTCTGGTTCTCTCTTCCATAGTCTTATCTCCCTCTGAACACAGCCAAGAAAAGTTTTACACTTTTAAAAGCTCATGTAATTACATGGGTCAGAATGGCCATTATCAACAAATCCACAAACAGTAAATACTGGAGAGGATGTGGAGAAAAGGGAACCCTCTTGCACAATTGATGAGAATGTAAGTTGATACAGCCACCAAGAAGAACACTATGAAATTTCCTTTAAAAACTAGGAATAAAACTACCACATGACTCAACAATCCCACTACTGGGAATATACCTTGAGAAAACTACAATTCTAAAGATATATGTACTCCAATACTCATCACAGTGTTATTTACAATAGCCAGGCCATGGAAGAAACTAGCTGTCCACTGACAGAAGAATGGATAAAGAAGTTGTGGTACATATATGCAATGGAATAGTATGCAGCCATTAACATAGGTTTAAGTCAGTTCTAGTGAGGTGGATGAACTTAGAGCCCGTTAGACAGATTGAAGTAAGTAACAAAGAGAAAAACGAATATCATATATTAATGCATATATATATATATAATCTAGAAAAATAGTACCTATTTGCAAGGCAACAACAGAGATGTAGACATAAAGAATAGATTTGTGGACACAGCAGGGGAAGGAGAGGGAGGAATGAATTGAGAGGGTAGCCCCGAAACATATACATTACCATTTGTAAAGTAGAAAGCCAGCAGTAACTTGCTATATGATGCAGGGAGCTCAGCCTAGTGCCCTGTGACAACCTAGAGGGGTGGGAGGGGGTGGGAGGAGAGAGGGAGGTTTTAAAGGGAGGGGATTATGTATACCTATGGCTGAATCATGCTGATGTGCGGCAGAAACCAACACAACACTGTAAAGCAATTATCCTCCATTTCAAAATATACAAATTAAAAAAACAAATTCATGTGATTACATTAGACTCATCTAAATAATCCAGAATAATCTTCCTGTCTCAAGATCCTTAATTTAATCACATCAGCATCCTTTTTGCCTTGGAAAGAAATAGTCACAGGTACTAGAAATTAAGATGTTGACATTTGGGGGAGCTGTTATTCTGCCTACCACCATGACTATCAATACTGTTTTCTGTCCTAGCAGGACTGACGGACACAGCATACTCATTAATATTAATCTCAACTTGCCAAAGCCATGATTCCCAAGCATAGACACGTACACTGCTAGAGAAGTCCATAAGGAGAGGGACAGAGATGAGAGAGGGAAATCATTTTTCAAAGGTTTTGGGCATTGGTTTTATTTCGTTTTGTTTTTAAAATCACAGATGCCCTCTATTTCATGCATGGTATAAACTCTTAGCACAGTGATTATATTAATACCAACATTTCTTTTTGTATATTCTCATAGAGTTTAAATTCTATGAAAGAGACATTTTACTGCTAACGGGTATATAAGAAGCAAGAAAGGAAGATTAGGAGTGTTTTTCTAAAAATATATATATCATGTAGATTTTAATGTAAGGACTTAGTAAGTTAGAATTTGGGTTGCACACTATGACATATAATTTATTTCGGACCCATCTTATGCAAAATGGTGAATGTCATTGCCAAGAAAACACATGTCCTTAAGTGGCTGAGTAACATGAGGAAATTTTTGGAAAACAAACTGGTAACTCAAGTTCCTGAGGCAAAAACTGTCAAGTCTCTTTGTCAAATAGACCTTTTACTTTAGCAAGTTGCTGGAGGCAATGTCACAGCCTTGAATCAAGGGGTCTGGTAATTCCTAACAGGAGGTGAAAAATCCCCCAGGAGCTCTGGAATCTCTGCTCTCTATATGCCAGGCACACAGATCTCAGCTGTGCTGATCACAATGACAGAGATGTGACACTTACCCTCAAAGCCACCCTTCCTTTTCCTACCTTCAAATCTCTAGCTCTTTCACTCTCTCTCTATCCCCCTTTCAGAGGTTATACAGTATCCTTCAATCACAGAAAACGATGTCATTCCCCTCTTCAGTCAAATACAGGGGAGTTTAGAGAATGTGAGATTATGCTTTAAACACTAAGATCGTACATTCTTGACATCTCTGGAGCACCCCAGAGGACAGTCATTTAACAAACATACACAGAGAACCTATTTCGCTAATTTCTGGGCAATGGGTTTTAATCTGGGTTATACCATGGAATCACCAGGCAAAATCTTTTAAGAAGCATATTGATGCCTGTGGTTCTACCTCTAGGAGTCTGGTATAACTGTCTGCGATATGGTTCATTAAACATGCAGACCCTATAGCTGCTTGCACATCCTTTACTGCCTCATGAAATTATTTTCTAGAGGAGAGAAGTGGGCCCCAGAAATAGTTATGTTAAAAAACATCTCAGGTCAGTGGTAGTGGTTCTCAGAATATACTTTGAGTACCAAAGTGATGGATGACAAGGAATTTTAGGGCAGCAGAGAAAGGCTGAACTAGAAGGTATGCTCATTTGAGACATGATATGTTTTAGTGATGATTACAGGGTAAAAACAAAGAAACAGTAAGCCTAGACTCTACAGAATGAACAAAAAGTAAACTATTTTCTCATGAACAAAAGCAAAGAAACAGCAAGTCTGGAATCCAAATCCAGAAATTCTAAATTCTATGCTGTTTCTTTCCTTACTATCTCCACCATTTTATGATTTATAAATATGTCATGAAATCTTCAGAATGGGAATATTTCACCCAACTGAAAGCAGCCTTAAATGTTGATAGTATGTAAAATAGATAGCTAGTGGGAATCTACTATATAAAACAAGGAGCTCACCTTGTTGCTTTGCGATGACCTAGAAGGTAGACGGCATATTAAAAAGCAGAGACATTACTTTGCAGCAAAGGTCCATTTAGTCAAATCTATGGTTTTTCCAGTGGTCATGTATGGATGTGAGAGTTGGACTATAAAGAAAGCTGAGCACTGAAGAATTGATGCTTTTGAACTGTGGTGTTGGATAAGACTCTTGAGAGTCACTTGGACTGCAAGGAGATCTGACCAGTTCATCCTAAAGGAGATCAGTCCTGGGTGTTCATTGGAAGGACTGATGTTGAAGCTGAAACTCCAATACTTTGGCCACCTGATGAGAAGAACTGACTCACTGGAAAAGACCCTCATGCTGGGAAAATTGAAGGCAGGAGAGAAGGGGATAACAGAGGATGAGATGGTTGGATAGTATCACTGATTCAATGGACATAAGTTTAAGTAAATTCAGGAGCTGGTGATGGACAGGAAGGCCTGGTGTGCTGCAGTCCATGGGGGTTGCAAAGAGTCTGACCCGACCGAGCAACTGAAATGAACTGAACTGAGAAGGGTGGGATGGGATGGATTGGGGGAAGGTGGGAGGGAGGTTCAAAAGGGAGGATTTATACCTATAGCTGATTTGCCTCTTTGTACAGAAGAAAGAAACACAACATTGTACAGCAGTTATACTCTAATTTAAAAATGTTGATAACCTGCTCTCTGCCGAAGACAGCAATTCAAAATGAGATCAATAACTTCATGCTTTGCCATCACTTAATAAAGATCATTTTCTAAGCCATGCCCTTTCCAGGCTGGTTTGCTCCTTGTAGATCCTGATGTTGAAATTTGAACCCTCCTCTCATTAGAAAGCACCGAACCTACAGTCTGTCTGCATGTTGTACTTCTTAATGCACAGATACAGAGAAAATAACTAACAAGTTACCTAGTTGGGGCTTTCTGTAAGAGTTCTGATGAAAAAGTATGTATGTTGTTTTAAAGCACTTAACCTACAGATTCCCATGTGGGTATTTAAAGCATGACAAAAGTTGCTATTTGAAGCAAACTTGAAAGAGCAAAAATTCAAAGAAAAGTTGACTCCAATCTTTCAACTTGATTCAATCTCAGCTTAACTCTTAAGTTGATTCCCCAGGCTAAATAGAATCAGGCTAATTTTAACTTCAGAGTTTGAATTCTTTAATACAGTATACTGTCTCTAGCCTTCCTTTTATTCCTGGGCACAGTTTCTGAGAGACAAACTGCTTGTTCCTGGCACATCATAAGAACAGAAAAGATCATGACCTTTGCTCTCATCTTTATTTGTGAAACCTCAAACTAAATTCGGAGAAGGCAATGGCACCCCACTCCAGTACTCTTGCCTGGAAAATCCCATGGACGGAGGAGCCTGGTGGGCTGCAGTCCATGCGGTCGCTAAGAGTCGGATACGACTGAGCGACCTCACTTTGACTTTTCACTTTCATGCATTGGAGAAGGAAATGGCGATCCACTCCAGTGTTCTTCCCTGGAGAATCCCATGGACAGGGGAGCCTGGTGGGCTGCCGTCTATGGGGTCACACAGAGTCATACACGACTGAAGCGACTTAGCAGCAGCAGCAGCAAGCTAAATCACTTATTCGCTGTATCTAACTTACTTGAAAAAGAAATTCAGTTGCAAAGGAGCTTCACTTACTTTGCATCTGATCTTTATAAATGACCCTTCAGTCTTATTATGCTATTTCCTCTTTTCCTTAAGGAAGGAAAAGGAATGCACTTGACTAAGGGATGATCTACCTATCAGTTCAATGTTCCCTGGCTTAACTTAGCAGTTATTACTGTGGAGAAGCTCTTCACATGTCTTTGACTTGGTCATTTAATGAGAATTCAGTTCAATAAATCTTTCCAGGGCGCAAAGACCATTCCACCATTATCTTCCCCAAACCTGCATCTAGGTTCTTAAGAGGATTTATCTTTTCTCTATTAGCACAACACATTCACACACACACACCAAAACAAAACAGTATTTATATCTAAAGATATAGGTACATAATGTACAAGTCAAGAGTACCATAAACAAGAATAAAAATGTAGACGCCTTCTGCTTGGCTCTGCCACAAGCCAGGGAGAAGAGGTATTGTAAATTGCCTCATCAAACTAGGGTGAGGAGACTCTGCGGAAGTTTTCTTGAAGAGGTATATTTGCTAATAAAGGTTTGATTCCCACAAGGGGGAAAAAAACAAACAAACAAACCTGAAAAGAGTCTGGTCAATATCTGGTAACCCAGCCTTTAAAGATTCCCCAGAGCACTCAACCACCCACCTGCCCTTCTAATCCCACTTCTGCTGAATAGCCAACATGCCTACACCTCCTGGGGTGGTGGTTTTGAAGGTAGTGAAATTGACAGGAAATTCATCTTTGCATTTATTCATTAACTTCACTCTCCCTCTCAAACACAGTTGAGAAAGAGCAAGACCTCTTCTCCTCTCTCGTGTAACCAAAGAGTGGGAGAAAGTCTATTCTTTTTCCCTTTCTCTCCGAAGAATAGAAACAGGAGAGTGAATGCGAGTAATGTGAATTTCCATCAGTTATGCCCTTTTGTTGGTCATAGTGTGGTCCTCCTTGGAACAAAGCTACAACAATTTCTCTCCAACTTTCATATATTCATAAGAACACAGATTTATGAGAATATTTCCAATTCATGTTTCCTTATTCATTCAGGTCAGTCTTTCTACTTTTATCATCTCATGATATCATTTTCTCAATCATCTCCTGTGTGGGTGGATGAATTATTACCTCCTGAGTATCCAGCCTCAGGATACTTGCCCCCCTTGTCACATCCTTCCTTCTCAGACACTGTTTAACTCTTGCCTGTTTCATTTTCAGCCACTTCAGCCTCTTTGTCTTTTCACAATGGCTGGCCCCTGTCCCAGGCCCCCATCTCTATTTTTCTCTCCCCAGGTCTCCCTCGAACATTTTCTGAAGCTTTGGTCCCTCATGTCCTCTGGCTATGCCACACAGATGGCCAGGTCTTCTGCCAACACAGAAGAGAAACCTATTGGCTTCGACTGTTTACTGGTTCAAAAAATGAAAATAATTTCCCACAGAGACGGCAAGAACCTGACTCCCTTCACATCATGAAGCTGGATGAGCCTCTCTCCTCTGGATCTGAACACATGGTATCTTTTCCCTCAGAAATCCCAGGCCAGGTGATTCTTGCCCTCAGAGACAGAAGGGAAAGGGGCAGGGCACAGCTGCTGGATAAATGTAGAAAGGGAACAGCACTTAGAATGCAATAAAAACTGGCTGCAACCAGCTGAAATCAATGAGGACCGAGTGGTCACTGACCTTTAGCTCATTATGCCTTCATTATAATACTAAAAAATCACTGTCCCTTAAAACCATGACATTTTCAGGGCAGAACAAAAAAGACCGAAAAATAGGCAGTGGCCCAGTTCCTGAGAGTCTCTACCTTCCCCAAAACAGCAGGAATACAGCCATTTCTTCAGAGAAGACATACAGATGGCCAAAAAACACATGCAAAGAAGATTAACATCGCTCACTGTTAGAGAAATGCAAATCAAAACTACAATGAGGTAACACCTAACACCTATCAGAATGGCCATCATCAAGAAATCTACAAACAGTGAATGCTGGAGAGGATGTGGAGAAAAGTACCTCTTATACTACTGGTGGGAATGTAAATTGATACAGCCACTATAGAAAACAGTATGGAGATTCTAAAAAAAAAAAAAAAAAAAACAAAACTAGGAATAAAACTACCATATGACCCACTAATGGGTATATATCCTGAGAAAACCATCAAACAGACACATGTACCCCAGTGTTCACTATAGCACTATTTACGGTAGCCAAGACATGGACACAACCTAGATATTCTTCAAGAGATGAATGGATAAAGAAGTTGTGGTGCATATATACAATGGAAGGAACGAATCTGAGTCAGCTGTAGTGCGCTGGATGAACCCAGAACCTGTTATACGGAGAGAAGTAAGTCAGAGAAAAATATCTTATATTAACACAGATATATGGAATCTAGAAAAATAGTACTGATGAACCTAATTATAGGAAAGGAATGGAGAATGCAGACATAGAGAACAGACTTGTGGGCACAGCAAGGGAAGAGGAGGGTGGGACAAATTGAAAAAGAAGCATTGACATATATATGCTATCAAACATCAAATAGCTAGCTAGTGGGAAGCTGCCATATGACACAGGGAGCCCAGCCTGGTGCTCTGACTTAGAGGGGTGGGATAGAGGCAGGGAGGGGAGGCTCAAGAGGGAGAGGGGATATATATACACACACATACATACATGGCAGGGCTGATTTGTGTTGTTTTACCACAGAAACCAACATATTGTAAAGCAATTATCCTCCAGTTAATTTTTTTAAGTAAAAACTGAAGGATAACTCACTTTACTCAACTTTTTTCTTTTAATAACTACCAATAAAAGGTCTGTCATCTTCCATTTCATTGATTCAACTTCAATAAATATGTTTGAACTAAAAAAAAAAAAAAAAGGAAATTAGCAGGAATATTCCTCCCAGCCATCAGCGTATGAAATTACTCAGCCTATAAAAATCCAACAACCCCAAGCTGCAGGGCTGCCTCTCACTTTCTGAGATAGTGGGCATTCTGCCTACGGAGTAGTATCTCTCTAAACTCGCTTCTGCTTTACTTTGACTCATTGTTGCATTCTTTCCTTCAGAAAGCCAAGGACTCTCACTTGGCAGTTGGTCCCAGGGACTCGAGAATGACTATTTCCCTTTCCTGCAGCACCTCTATCACAGTCAAAACACATGGGCCTCTGATAAGTTCAAGTGCTTGAAATATACAGGAAACTAGGCAAGAGCCACTTCCAATGTGGAGAAATCAGAACAGTCATAGAGTTGGATACCACATAAGTCTTGTTCCTATTTTCATCGGTTTCTACTAGTGACTGAAAAGCAGCCATTGGAACTTAGTGCATCTATGATGCCCCAGTTAAGCCCTCCCTCTCCCTCAGTCTCCTGTGGACTCTAAGTCTCAGCCCAAGTCCAAGCTTCAGTGGAGTGCAGAGTCCTCCTGCCAGTGGAACCCGGAGTAATAGACCAGGTTCTATCTGAATGACCTAGAGATACAGCTAGTTTTCAAAACTCACGTTAACAAGCGTTCAGGCATATACCTCTAGGGAAAGAGGGTACCATCAAAGACACAAAATAAAAGCCCTTGGATCATTCATGCTTGCCTTCTCTTCCATGTCTCCCCAAACTGACACCAGATATCCCTCATCAATGAAAACTTCACCTTGTGCCAGCACAAGGCAAGACCATTCAACTCCTGCAAGGCTCTTGACTTTTCAAACAGGAGTGGAAGACCCAACAAACCCTAGGGAGACCCTCAAGTGCCAGAAACCAATAGAAATAGATTCAAGCTAATACTAAGCTCTAGATACCTGCTCCTCTGAGTCTAGGTTCACCCGTGCTGCCTGACACCCTGGAACAAAGCTGACATGAGTCCAAGGACGTCAGACTCAGACATACCCCTGAAAGCCTCACTCTCTCAGTGAAGACCAAGGGAGGCACTGCCTGCGGTCAGCTCTGCCCTCCTTGGTAGTAGTGGCCTTGTGCTCTAGACCTGACTAGCTCTCCAAATCTGAAGGACACACAGATATAAGCATTTTGAAGACTTCTCTGGTAGTCAAGTAGTTAAGAATCCACCTGCCAATTCAGGGGACATGGATTCAATCCCTGGTCTGGGGAGATTCCATGGGCTGCCGGGCAGCTAAGCCATTGCACAACTACTGAGCCTGTGCCCTACAGCCTGTGCTTCACAACAGAAATCACTGCCATGAGAAGCCCTGCAACTAGAAAGTAGCCCCTACTCGCCGCAACTAGAGAAAGTCTGCAAACAGCAAGCAAGACCCCCATGCAGCCAAAAGTAAATAAATATTTTTTTAAAAGATATAAGCATTTCGATAATCCTGTCAGCTACAAAGTTTTCTTTTTTTTTTCCCGATAATTTTTTTTATTTAATTAAATTTATTTATTTTTTTAATTACAATACTGTATTTGTTTTGCCACACATCGACACAAATCAGCCATAGGTGAACACAATCACCCAATGCCGAAGCCCCCTCCCACCTCCCACCCCACACCCTCCACCTGAATCATCCTGTGCATCAGCCCCACGCATCCTGCAACCTATACCAAACATAGACTAGCGCTTCGCTTCCTACAGGAAAATACACATGCTTCACTGCCATTCTCCCAAACCATCCCACCCTTTCCCTCTCCCTCAGAGTCCAAAGTCCACTCTATACCTCTGTGTCTCTTGTTGTCTCACATACAGGGTCATCATTACTGTCTTCTAAATTCCATATATATGTGTCAGTATACTGTATCGGTGTTTTTCTTTCTGGCTTACTTCACTCTGTATAATCGGTTCCAATTTCATCCATCTCATTAGAACTGAGTCAAATTTATTCTTTTAAGGGCTGAGTAGTATTCCATAGTGTATATGAACCACAGCTTTCTTATCCATTCATCTGCTGATGGACATCTAGGTTGCTTCCATGTCCTGGCTATTATAAACAGCGCTGCAATGAACATTGGGGTACATGTGTCTCTTTCAATTCTGGTTTCCTCAGTGTGTATGCCCAGCAGTGGGATTGCTGGGTCATAAGGCAGTTCTATTTGCAATTTTTAAGGAATCTCCACACTGTTTTCCATAATGGCTGTACTAGTTTGCATTCCCACCAGCAGTGTAAGAGGGTTCCCTTTTCTCCACACCCTCTCCAGCATTTATTGCTTGTAGACTTTTGGATCGCAGCCATTCTGACTGGTGTGAAATGGTACCTCATTGTGGTCTTGATTTGCATTTCTCTGATAATGAGTGCTGTTGAGCATCCTTTCATGTGTTTGTTAGCCATCCGTATGTCTTCTTTGGAGAAATGCCTATTTAGTTCTTTGGCCCATTTTTTGATTGGATCATTTATTTTTCTGGAGTTGAGCTGCATAAGTTGCTTATATATCTTTGAGATTAGTTGTCTGTCAGTTGTTTCATTTGCTATTGTTTTCTCCCATTCAGAAGGCTGTCTTTTCACCTTGCTTATAGTTTCCTTTGTTGTGCAGAAGCTTTTAATTTTAATTAGATCCCATTTGTTTATCTTTGCTTTTATTTCCAGTATACTGGGAGATGGATCATAGAGGATCCTGCTGTGATTTATGTCGGAGAGTGTTTTGCCTATGTTCTCCTCTAGGAGTTTTATAGTTTCTGGTCTTACATTTAGATCTTTAATCCATTTTGAGTTTATTTTTGTGTATGGTGTTAGAGAGGGGTCTAATTTCATTCTTTTACAAGTGGTTGACCAGTTTTCCCAGCACCACCTGTTAAAGAGACTGTCTTTACTCCATTGTATATTCTTGCCTCCTTTGTCGAAGATAAGGTGTCCATAGGTATGTGGGTTAATCTCAGGGCTTTCGATTTTGTTCCATTGATCTATATTTCTGTCTTTGTGCCAGTACCATACTGTCTTAATGACTGTGGCTTTGTAGTAGAGCCTGAAGTCAGGCAAGTTGATTCCTCCAGTTCCATTTTTCTTTCTCAAGATTGCTTTGGCTATTCGAGGTTTTTTGTATTTCCATACAAATCTTGAGATTATTTGATCTAGTTCTGAGAAAAATACTGCTGGTAGCTTGATGGGAATTGCATTGAATCTGTAGATTGCTTTGGGTAGTATACTCATTTTCACTATATTGATTCTTCCAACCCATGAGCATGGTATATTCCTCCATCTATTAGTATCTTCTTTGATTTCTTTCATCAGTGTTTTATAGTTTTCGATATATAGGTCTTTAGTTTCTTTAGGTAGGAATATTCCTAAGCATTTTATTCTTTTCGTTGCAATGGTGAATGGAATTGTTTCCTTAACTTCTTTTCTACTTTCTCATTATTAGTGTATAGGAATGCAAGGGATTTCTGGGTGTTGATTTTATATCCTGCAACTTTACTATATTCACTGATTAGCTCTAGTAGTTTTCTGGTCGAGTCTTTAGGATTTTCTATGTAGAGGATCATGTCATCTGCAAACAGTGAGAGTTTTACTTCTTTTCCAATTTGGATTCCTTGTATTTCTTTTTCTGCTCTGATTGCTGTGGCCAAAACTTCCAGTACGATGTTGAAGAGTAGTGGTGAAAGTGGACACCCTTGTCTTGTTCCTGACTTTAGGGGAAATGGTTTCAATTTTTCACCATTGAGGATAATGTTAGCTGTGGGTTTGTCATATATAGCTTTTTATTATGTTGAGGTATGTTCCTTCTATTCCTGCTTTCTGGAGAGTTTTTATCATAAATGGATGCTGAATTTTGTCAAAGGCTTTTTCTGCATCTATTGAGATAATCATATGATTTTTATTTCTCAGTTTGTTGATGTGATGAATTACATTGATTGACTTGCGGATATTGAAGAATCCTTGCATCCCTGGGATAAAGCCCACTTGGTCATGGTGTATGATCTTTTAATGTGTTGCTGGATTCTGATTGCTAGGATTTTGTTGAGGATTTTTGCATCTATGTTCATCAGTGATATTGGCCTGTAGTTTTCTTTTTTTGTGGTGTCTTTGTCAGGTTTTGGTATTAGGGTGATGGTGGCCTCATAGAATGAGTTTGGCAGTTTACCTTCCTCTGCAATTTTCTGGAATAGTTTCAGTAAGATAGGTGTTAGCTCTTCTCGAAATTTTTGGTAGAATTCTGCTGTGAAGCCGTCTGGACCTGGGCTTTTATTTGCTGGAAGATTTCTGATTACAGTTTCAATTTCCGTGCTTGTGATGGGTCTGTTAAGATTTTCTATTTCTTCCTGGTTCAGTTTTGGAAAATTGTACTTTTCTAAGAATTTGTCCATTTCTTCCAAATTGTCCATTTTATTGGCATATAATTGCTGATAGTAGTCTCTTATGATTCTTTGCATTTCTGTGTTGTCTGTCGTGATCTCTCCATTTTCATTTCTAATTTTGTTGATTTGATTTTTTCCTCTTTGTTTCTTGATGAGTCTGGCTAATGGTTTGTCAATTTTATTTATCCTTTCAAAGAACCAGCTTTTTGTTTTGTTGATTTTTGCTATGGTCTCTTTTGTTTCTTTTGCATTTATTTCTGCCCTAATTTTTAGGATTTCTTTCCTTCTACTAACTCTGGGGTTCTCTATTTCTTCCTTCTCTAGTTGCTTTAGGTGTAGAGTTAGGTTATTTATTTGACTTTTTTCTTGTTTCTTGAGGTATGCCTGTATTGCTATGAACTTTCCTCTTAGGACTGCTTTTATAGTGTCCCAAAGGTTCTGTGTAGTTGTGTTTTCATTTTCATTTGTTTCGATGCATATTTTGATTTCTTTTTTGATTTCTTCTGTGATTTGTTGATTATTCAGTAGGGTGTTGTTCAGCCTCCAAATGTTGGAATTTTTAACAGTTTTTCTCCTATAATTGAGATCTAACCTTAGTGCATTATGGTCAGAGAAGATGCTTGGAATAATTTCAATTTTTTTGAATTTATTAAGGTTAGATTTATGACCCAGAATGTGATCTATTCTGGAGAAGGTTCCGTGTGCACTTGAGTAAAAGGTGAAATTCGTTGTTTTGGGGTGAAATGTCCTATAGATATCAATTAGGTCTAACTGGTCTATTGTATCGTTTAACGTTTGCGTTTCTTTGTTAATTTTCTGTTTAGTTGATCTGTCCATAGGTGTGAGTGGGGTATTAAAGTCTCCCACTATTATTGTGTTATTATTAATTTCCCCTTTCATGCTTGTTAGCAATTGTCTTACATATTGCGGTGCTCCTATGTTGGGTGCATATATATTTATAATTGTTATATCTTCTTCTTGGATCGATCCTTTAATCATTATGTAGTGGCCTTCTTTGTCCCTTTTCACAGCCTTTGTTTTAAAGTCTATTTTATCGGATATGAGTATTGCTACTCCTGCTTTCTTTTGGTCTTTATTTGCATGGAATATCTTTTTCCAGCCCTTCACTTTTAGTCTGTATGTGTCCGTTGTTTTGAGGTGGGTCTCTTGTAGGCAGCATATATAGGGATCTTGTTTTTGTATCCATTCAGCCAGTCTTTGCCTTTTGGTTGGGGCATTCAACCCATTTACATTTAAGGTAATTATTGATAAGTATGCTCCTGTTGCCATTTACTTTATTGTTTTGGGTTCGGGTTTATACGTCCTTTTTGTTTTCCTGTCTAAAGTCTATCCTTTAGTATTTGTTGGAGAGCTGGTTTGGTAGTGCTGAATTCTCTCAGCTTTTGCTTGTCTGGAAAGCTTTTGATTTCTCCTTCGTATTTGAATGAGATCCTTGCTGGGTACAGTAGTCTTGGCTGAAGGTTATTATCTTTCATCACTTTAAGTATGTCTTGCCATTCCCTCCTGGCCTGAAGAGTTTCTATTGAAAGATCTGCAGTTATTCTTATGGGGATCCCCTTGTGTGTTATTTGTTGTTTTCCCTTGCTGCTTTTAGTAATTGTTCTTTGTGTTTGGTCTTTGTTAGTTTGATTAAAATATGTCTTGGGGTGTTTCGCCTTGGGTTTATCCTGTTTGGCACTCTCTGGGTTTCTTGGACTTGGGTGATTATTTCCTTCCCCATTTTAGGGAAGTTTTCAACTATTATCTCTTCAAGTATTTTCTCATGGTCTTTCTTTTTGTCTTCTTCTTCTGGGACTCCTATAATTCGAATGTTGGAGCGTTTCATATTGTCTTGGAGGTCTCTGAGGTTGTCCTCATTTCTTTTAATTCGTCTTTCTCTTTCCCTCGCTGATTCATTTATTTCTACCATTCTATCTTCTATTTCACTAATCCTATCTTCTGCCTATACTATTATTTGTAGCCTCCAGAGTGTTTCTGATCTCATTTATTGCATTATTCATTATATGTTGACTCTTTTTATTTCTTCTAGGTCCTTGTTAAACCTTTCTTGCATCTTCTCAATCCTTGACCCCAGGCTATTTATCTGTGATTCCATTTTGATTTCAAGATTTTGGATCATTTTCACTATCATTATTCGGAATTCTTTCTCAGGTAGATTCCCTATCTCTTCCTCTTTTGTTTGGTTTGGTGGGCTTGTCTCCTGTTCCTTTACCTGCTGGGAATTCCTCTGTCTCTTCATCCTGGTTATATTGCTGCGTTTGGGGTGGCTTTTCTATATTCTGGGAATTTGTGGAGTTCTCTTTATTATAGAGTTTCCTCTCTGTGTTTGGTGTTATATCACTGGCTTGTCAAAGTTTCTTGATCAGGGAGGCTTGTGTTGGAGTTCTGGTGGGTGGATCTGGATTTCCTCTCTCTGGCGTGTTGTGACGTGTGAAGTAATGGGTTATGAGACGTCAATGGTTTTGGAGTATTTTGAGTTGCCTATGTATTGAAGCTCAGGGGCTTGTTCTTGTGTTGCTGGAGAATATGCGTGGTATGTCTTGCTCTGGAGCTTGTTGGCCCTTGGGCAGTGTTCAGTTTTAGTATAGGTATGAAGGCGTTTGATGAGCTCTAATTGGATAATGTTCCCTGTGTTCAGGAATTCTTTGTTGATCACAGGATTTGGAATTGGGCCTCCTGATTCTGGTTTTCAGATTTATTTTTAGAATAGCCTCATGATTTCTCCATCTATTCAGCACTAATGTTAAAACATCTAGGTTAATGATGATAGGTTTCTCCACCTTGAGGGTCGTCCCTAGAGGATAGGTGGGTTACTTGGAGGAGAGAAGAGGGAGGGAGTAGTTAGAGGTGAGTGGAATGGGATGAGGTGGAATCAAAAGAGGGAAAAGGAAGTTAGCCCTGTAGCCACTTTCTTGTGTGTGCTCCGAAGTCTGGACCGCTCAGAGGTGGTCACAGAGTTATACTTGGAAGAGGAGAGGAAGGAAGTAGATAGAGGTGGTCAGGAGGATAAAAGAGGGAGATGGGAAGGAGGGATACAGATCCAGTCAGTGACCAGTTCCCTTAGAGTTCTCCTCCTTCTGGAACGCTCAGAGGTTCATAGCGTTGGGTAGAGAGGGGGGGGGAGGGAGGGAGACAAAAGCCACCTGGTGGGGAAGAGAGAGATTCCAGAGGTGGAGAGAGTGGTCAAGCCAGTAGTCTTGCACTCATGTAAAACTGGGTATTGAGGATTAGGTTTTTAAAAGTACAAAATTGGCAACAAATACCAAAATGCCAAGATTAAAAAACTGGAGTATAGATTGGATTTTCAAAGATAGATTATTGAAGAGAAGAAGAATGAGGAGAGAGGCATTTTAAAAAAAAATAGAGAAAAAGAAAAAAAAGTAAAATATAGTAAAAGATTCCAGAATTATTAAAAGACAACTTCCTTCACCATTAAGACTACATACGGCGTTTGCTTAAATGATAGGTTTTTTTTTTTTAAGTAATATTAGGTTATAAAAATAATAACTAGAAATATAGAAGGCTTAAAATTTAAGGAAGTTTAGGGAAAAAAAGGATGAAAAAGAAAAGGATAAACAAATTTAAAAAGGAAAAAAATAATTTTTAAAGAAAGAAAAAAATTCTTAAAAAAAAAAAATCACGCTTCCACATCACCCCCCGCCAAAAAAAATTTTTTTTTTTTATCATAAAAGTAGAGACGGCGTATCTGTCGCTTTCTCTGTCGTTGAGGTCTGTGTGGGGTCGCTACCAAGGCATTTCCCTCTGTTTGCCTTCCTCTGTTTGCTGGTCTCTTCCGTGTCTGATTTCTGTCTTGCCACAGGGAGGGTGGTGGTGAACTCTGCACTGGGCTTGCCCCTTCCCAATCCGCGGGATAACCGTGTGGGGCCTGGCCTATGTTTCATGCAATTCCCTGGTTTTAGCCGCTCAGGATTGGCGCTCAGGAAGTCCCCTCCAGGTGCCGGGTTTGGTCCCAAGTCCGAGTGGCTAGGGAGTTTGGCGCAGACTATTGTTGCATCTTCTGGGCTTTGCGGGTCGCTCAATTTTCTGGGATCTCCGCCGGGGCTCTTTTTCAGGCAGATGATGACCACTCAGATACCCCCAGAAGTCTCATCAAAGAGGCCCGCTTGCAATTTGGTAGGTAATGACTCTCTTGAGCTGCAACTGCCCTCTTCCAGCGCTTCAGGCTCTGGCTGCCTGTCGCCGGTGGGGGATGGTCTGCAGCCGGCTATTTCCGATCCGTCCTTTGTTCTGTGCGCGGGCCTGTCAGTGCCTTATGTTCGGGCGTTTCGCGTGTTAGTTATCTCCCAGTCTCGTTTGCTAGTCCGGGATAATTCGTTCTATCCACGCGCGGACCCGATTCTGGCCCCGTTACGCCCCGATTCTCGAGAAAAGCCCTGCAGCCTACGTCTCCCGCGGCCCAATTCTTAGAAAGCACTGTCGCGGGCGCGCTCCTCCCTGCCCAACCCCAACTGCTGTCGGACGCAGGCGTTTGTGCTGCTTATCCGCTGGGGGTTATACTGTTGAATTCGTAATCTGTTGGTTTTAATTATTTATTTATTCTTCCTTCCTGTTATGTTGCCCTCTGTGCTTCTAGGGCTCGCCCCATGCACAGCTGTGAGAAAGTTCCCCAATTTTAGGGAACCTCTCTCTTTAAGAGTCTCTTCCTGGGACGGGATTCCCTTCCCGTGCCGGGGTTCCCTCCCTACCTCCTTTGTCACTCTCTTAGTTCTTTAAAATAAAATAAAATAAAATAATTCCTACCAGGTTTTGAAGCCAATGATCTGCTTTGCTGGATGCCTGATGTCCTCTGCCAGCAGTCAGAAGTTATTTTGTGGAATTTGCTCAGCGTTGAAATGTTCTTTTGATGAGGTAGAGAGGGAGAAAGTGTTCTCCCCGTCCTATTCCTCCGCCATCTTTTTCTCTTCCCCCAAAGTTTTCTCACTGAAAATTCATTCTGCTCCCAGAAACATTCAGTCTTTCCTTCACCCGCCTGCCGAAAGGTGGGGAGGCTATCTTGGCAAAACCTGTCTATCAGCAAGCCCAGAACAGGACTGACCAACACTTACCCCTAAACCAGGAGAAGAGATGCCAACCTCCCAGCCAGAGATCCGATCCTGTTCTCTTAGTGAACATCTTGCAGCCTGTCTACTCTGTAAAGGGAGAAGCATGCTGTGAGTTTCCTATAAGTTACAGCAGGTGTGAGGAGGATGGAAGATTCCTTCAGAGAAACACGTGCACACAGAGGGGAACAACAGGCGATTGTAGGGATGGTTTTCAAAGCCCTACTGTGTACAGAACCACCTGGGAATGGTAAACATGAATGGTTCTGGGCTTCAGTCACAAAGATTCTGTTCAATGATAAACACCTTGGCTATGCCTAGTGCATATACATTGCCAACACCAAAGGGACGGGTCTAGAATGACGATAACCCAAGAGGACAGACCTTTCTACTTTATGGGAGCTTTCTGTTTCCAGGAAAAGAGTGGTTTGGCCTCTGGCTGAGTCCGTGATAATAACAATAAAAAGAAGTTACCTTTTACACAGTGCTTACTCTCTGCCAGGTACTATGTGGGGTGCTCTATATGTATTATTTAGATCCTTCACTAAGAGATGGTAATGTCATCCCCATTTTATAAAAGAGGGCAAGATTAGCTGCTACGTGCCTGAGGCTACACAGCTGTAAGTAATTAACACTAAGCAGAACTCTTATTTTTCCACCTCAAATCCCTGATCTCTATTAACAGTAATTCTCATATCCTGGTAATGTCCCTCTGTGCCACTGAAAATACTGAGACATGCCATGACCAGCCCGCTGTGGGAAGCCACTTCCCATAAACTCTGTGCCTATCTGTGCTCTTAGAGAGCTTCTGAACCTTTGGTGTAGCTGCCTGGGATCACAGCCTCTGGAGTAAGCTGTCGAGGACGAAAATAGCAAATACTTACTCAGCCCTCACTCTCTGTTAGTGAGATACTAAGAGCTCTACATGAGTAACTCATTTTATCTTGACTACAGCCCTACCAAGATCAGTATGTAGATTAGGAAACACTAAGATCTAAAGAAATTTAAAAGTTATGAGAGACTGATTATACACTTGGACAAGGCAGGACCATATATAAAAGGAGAACTCTGATGCATAACATGCAGCATCCTGCCCAGGAAACCAATGCCCTTATCTATAGTAAACAGCCCAGGGAGCCAGTCTGCTGTTAAGTCAGACTTATAAGAAGTCTAATTACTATCATTAGTAACAATCCAAGACACTACATGATAACTTACGTAATAATCAGGTGAACTTCACTAACTAAGGGTTTGGATCCAGTACTCTTTCCATTCTGATTCCAGAGCCTATTTTTGTTTCACCCCCATGCTACTTCCCCACTGCCCATATACCTCACACACACACACACACGCACACATACACACAGATACCCTCTCTCCCCCTACACACACTGATACTCTGTGCTAGGCACAATAGAACAGCCAGATAAAAAGAACCATGATTCTTACTCTCAATAAAGCTAATTGTATAAGGGCACTAAGTATGATTTGCAAAGAGCCTTTTAAGGTAGGGGTGAGGGAAAAGAACTAAGAGAAAAGTAGCCAGCTACTTGATAATAATGTACCAACCACCAGAGTTTTTCTTTTTACTGCTGTATCCCTACTGCCTGTAATAGTGCCTGACACATAGTAGAAACTCAATAAATGCTTGCAAAATGGATGCATGAATGAATTGGACCATTCAGGCTATGGATTTTCCCAATTTCCTTCATGTATCTGGATGACCTCAACATAAAAGTCCCAGACCTACCACAACACAGATATACTGGAAGAGTCGAAACTTAACCTTTATTTTCTATTTTGTTAATGATATATCTCAACAGTTTGTTCCTGAATTAACACAGCACTTGACAAAATATCTCTGACGTCCTTGTAGTGTCTGAACTGAGATCTAGAATTTGATTCTTAAGATTCTAGGAGAGGTACTTGAGAAGTTTCTAAGTAAAAAGTTAGCTGGTAAACTATTACCAATTTGTCCTTAAGAAGCTAAGAAATCTTGCCAAAGAAAAGCATCCCTAATCAGAATAATTCGACTAAAACACCACGGCACACAGCTTGCCTAAGGCCTGTGCTCTGTACAGTGAGCACTGAAATGAGGGATGAGAAGTGGCTCATGCCACTGATGACTCTGGTATAGCAGGAGATGAGGAAATGATGGAAAGACCTGATGCCCACTTAATGGTCTTCACAGATGCTCACAGTCTTAGCCATCTTTGAAGATATAATTGAATTACCATCACTTTGGAATTAATCTCTCCTTTTTTGCCACTTGATTGATCTCTTACATTGATCTCTATCTTACATTAAATTCGTTTTTAGTATATGTCATGTGCCAGGTCTGACTGTGACACCTTAAAATTCTACAGTATTTTATGGTTAAAAGGAAAAAAAGTAATTCCAGCCCCCAATTTCATTCTCTTTTTAGTCTTGAAAAAAACTGTCTGAGGCAGGAAGAAGTGATATAACCATAGCCAGTTTACAGGTAAGGATATCAAGAGTGGAAAAGTTCAGGTTTCGACAGGCTGAGAGTTGAATTCTAGCTCTGCTGTTCATTAACCATGTGACTCTGAATGCTCATTTTATTACTCTGAGACTCAGCTTCCTGAAAATGGGAGATAATGTCAAGTCTTACTTATAGTTGTGAAGATCAAGTGAAATAAAGAGCTCAGCACAAAGTGATTGACAATGACTTAATAAGCCATAGCACTAAATCAATAAAGAGTGTGTGTTACATGACTAATTAAAAGGAATATTTTGAACCCAGATCTCAACTCCAAGTTCAGAACTCTTTTAGATACACCCTACACTGACTATTTTACATCATAACCTTCTTCATGACAGAAAATCCATTTAAGGCATCTTTATACCTATAGGAACGTTTGGCACAGTAATTTTCAATTAATAAGGGTTCAAAATTGCTAAAGAGAAATAATTATTTTACT
Organism: Nanger dama; assembly: GCA_917880005.1. Taxonomy (NCBI): domain Eukaryota; kingdom Metazoa; phylum Chordata; class Mammalia; order Artiodactyla; family Bovidae; genus Nanger; species Nanger dama. Next base: position 42,321,581 of record CAKJTW010000008.1, read on the forward strand.
TAATTGCCAGACGTCTTTAGTCACATTTTTAATGTTCGGAGTACCTCATATATACTATCAAAGTATGTATTATTTAGGATAGTGTTTGGCTGTGAGCAACAGAAAGCAAGACAACAGTAGCTTAATGCATAGAAGATTATTTATCCCATGAAAGAATGGACTCAGGGGGCCCAGGGCTTATACCAGAGCACAACAATGCTTTCAGGGAATCAGGCTCTATCTTCTTGCTCTCCTTTTTATTTCCATTATATTAGCATGGCTACTGAACCTTGAACTAACATGTACATCCCCAGGTCCATAATCCAGGCAGAGAGAAAAGCAAAGAAAGATGTGTAAATAAACAAAGAACAAGAACTGTTTTACTGGCCACTCTTAGCTGCAAGGAAGGCATAGATCATACATAGATATAGATAAAGAATTTAGATATAGACAAAGGTACACAAGCCTCTAGTGTTGTAAATCAGACAAAAAAGAAGAATCAGGATGGGGGATCAGATTGGTGTAGAGAGAGCCAAAATATATTATCTGCCTCAGGAATATCTGATAAATTTATTTTATACTGTTACATCAAATATCAAATTATTGCTTTCATCTTTTATCAAGATGATTTTAGATGCAGCTTAAAATTCCTGCTTTTCAGGATGGTGAAAACTTAAAGATCAGTCATATTTTGAGCCTCTCCCCAGAATCATAAATGTTGAAATGTTGGGTAGGGATGTACATATGTGCTCAGTTGTTCAGTCATATCCACCTCTTTGTGACCTCCATGGACTGTAGCCCACCAGGCTCCTCTATCCACGAGATTTCCTAGTTGAGAATACTGGAGTGGGTTGCCATTTCCCTATTTCAGGGGATCTTCCTGACCCAGGGATCAAATCTGAGTCTCCTGTGTTTCCTGCATCGGTAGGCTGGGAAGTCCCTAAGGGTAGACATATATGGTATCATAAAAAAAGAGGAAAAGTTTCAAGTCATCCATCCATTATGGCTTCCATTAAATTGTTCATTGATATATCCAACAGCACAGATAAATATTAAAGGCATTTTGATAAGTGAAAAAGGCAAACCCCCAAAACTGCATATTGCATTATTTCAACTTTTAAGACATTTCAGAAAACACAAGACTATAAGAAAAGAAAACAGATCAGTGGCTGCTAAAAAATGGTGGAGGCAGAAATGGATGAGTACAAAGGAGAACTGAGACAGGGAGGGGCTGGATAGGTCTAGAGTGAGCCAACATACAGTACCTGTCTCAGGAAGATTTGAAACGTTTTTTTACATTAGGTTGCATGAAATATTAAATTACTGTAGTCTTCAGAGGAAATTTTATGGAATTGTTCTATATGCTACTGTAGTGTTGGACATATGACACCATACTCCATGCATTTATCAAAAATTCATAGAATTTTATATCACAAAGAATAAACATCAGATATGCAGATGACACCACCCTTATGGCAGAAAGTAAAGAGGAACTAAAAAGCTTCTTGATGAAAGTGAAAGAGGAGAGTGAAAAGTTGGCTTAAAGCTAAACATTCAGAAGATGAAGATCATGGCATCTGGTCCCATCACTTCATGGGAAATAGATGGGGAAACAGTGGAAACAGTGTCAGACTTTATTTTGGGGGGCTCCAAAATCACTGCAGATGGTGACTGCAGCCATGAAATTAAAATACACTCCTTGGAAGAAAAGTTATGACCAACCTAGATAGCATATTCAAAAGCAGAGACATTACTTTTCCAACTAAGGTCCGTCAAGTCAAGGCTATGGTTTTTCCAGTGGTCATGTATGGACGTGAGAGTTGGACTGTGAAGAAGGCTGAGCGCTGAAGAATTGATGCTTTTGAACTGTGGTGTTGGAGAAGACTCTTGAGAGTCCCTTGGACTGCAAGGAGATCCAACCAGTCCATTCTGAAGGAGATCAACCCTGGGATTTCTTTGGAAGGAATGATGCTGAAGCTGAAACTCCAGTACTTTGGCCACCTCATGGGAAGTGTTGACTCATTGGAAAAGACTTTGATGCTGGGAGAGATTGGGGGCAGGAGGAGAAGAGGATGACAGAGGATGAGATGGCTAGATGGCATCACTGACTTGATGGACGTGAGTCTGAGTGAACTCTGGGAGTTGGTGATGAACAGGGAAGCCTGGCGTGCTGTGATTCATGGGGTCCCAAAGAGTCGGACACGACTGAGCGACTGAACTGAACTGAACTGATGTAAATTATAAAATAAAAATAAGTAACTAGAACGTTAAGAGATTCCCAAGATAAAATGCAGACTAAAAATGTTAGTCTAACTACATATTATAAATATATAACATAACTGTAATATAAGAAGGGAGAAATAGAGATGACCTAAGTCACTCTGAAAGTGTGTTTAGACTGAAAACTATAAGGGCAAAGAAAAAATTATTCATAGAGAGTACATTCTAGTTGTCAAAGCTGTTTATCATGAGGATACATGAAACTTCTTTATATGTATTCTGGGGTTGAAAAAATAAATAAATGGATGGTAAGTGCCAGAATTCTCATTACTGGAAAGAAAACTTACTGCATGAATAGAAGACTGAATAACCTTGTTGTACATCAATATACATTTATGTGTAGTTAAATATGCACATACAGTTGGATGGATAGAAAAATAGTTGTAGATAAGTGCATGGGTTAGTACATGTACATATACCACCAAGCTCTACCAAGCAATGTCACTCTAGAAGCAACCATTATTCCTAGGGCCCAGATCTTGGTTTCAAAATACCATCCTCCAATAAAATAAACCAAGCTTCCTTGAATAAATGACTGATTGTAGGGCCATGGCAAGGAGATTAAGAGCTAAGCCTGACACGTTTGGTAGTATCAGGAAGTTAGAAAATTCTCAAGAAATAGAACAATGACACCTCTGAGGGACATAAGAACTAAGTTAATGGAACTCTCAGTGACCAAACCTGAAAAGCATGAAATATCAATAACAGCATACTGGATCATAAAACAAAATATACACTAAATATGAATAGTATCGGCCAGTTAGGGCTGTGACAACAAATACCACATACTGGGTGGTTTATATACAACAGTAATTTATTTCACACACTTCTGGAGGCCAGAAGTCTAAGACCATCAGCACTGTCGTGCTCTTTAGGCAAGGGATTTTGGGCACTCTTTGTACCCTCTTTGCAACTTTTTAGTAAATCTAAAGTCATTCCAAACCAAATATTCTTTTAAATGTTTACACTCTTACTTAATATTTACATTAAATTATAGCTACATTTAATTTAATAGAATAATTTCACTTCAAATCCTCAAATGTCAGGATGGAAAAATATTTTTAAATTGTCACATTTGAGTACCGCAGTGGAATCATTTATTCACTGAGGTGGTGGTAAGTGAGAAGGGACTTACATACGACCAACAAAATAGAGAACAGAGATGTCTGGTCTTCAGTTCTTTATAGCTGCCATTACATTGCTTACTGTCCATGACCATCTGATCTATCTGAAGATGGGCCAGTGTTTAACGTAGGTGCATCTTGTCATGTTCACTGAACACCTCCCATCCCCACCCAATGTACATCCTCAACAGAGAGCCTATCTCCTCTCTGGGTGCTTTGAGGAAACACTCAGTGGTATAGTTTAGACATACATGGTTTCATTGCCCTATTGACTCATTCTAGGAGGAACTAAACCTCTTTTCTTTGGGACAGGCCAGTTTTACTGTGTGTCTGGCAACTGTTATTTGCAGTCCTGAAAAACAAGTGTCTGTTTTTACCAAATCCTTGACATCTGAGATCCATATGTACACACTGTTATATACAAAATGGATAACCAAAAGGAAGTACTGCATAGCACAGGGAACTCTGCTCAACATTATGTGGCAGCCTGGATGGGAGGGGCATTTTGGGGAGAATGGGCAAGAGGCACAAGAAACATGTTCGATCCCTGGGTTGGGAGACTCCCTGGAGTAGGAAATGGCAACCCACTCCAGTATTCTGGAAAAGTCCATGGACAGTTCAGGACAGTCCATGAAAAATCCACGGACAGAGGAGCCTGGCGGGCTACAGTCCAGGGGGTCACAGAGTCGAACACAACTGAGAAACATGCACACATCACATCTGTGTGATAACAATAGAAGAAATACAAATCATAAAAATATCTTGATGGCTTATTGTGCTGCTGCTATATGCCAGACATACGTATAGCCAAGTCACTCTGCTTTGCACCTGAAACCATCACAACATTGTTGCTCAGCTATACTTTAATGTAAAACTAAAAGTTTCTTTAAAAATCCTAGACAAAATGGCAGGCTCCTATGACTGTGGGAAGAAGTTGTGCTCCCCCACCCACCACACACACACACACATATTTTGGTCTCTTATAGCTGGAAAAGACCACGTTAAAACAATGCTTCAATAAGCTGATGTGGCCCTCCTTTATTAATTCATTCTATGACTTCACACATCAGTATATACTTGTCTCTCAACCCCACACTGTGATTTCCTTGAGTTTAGAACTGTTTCATATTTTTCCTCCTGAACCCAGAAGAGAGTACAGTGTCTGACACCTAGTATAAGTCATCAGTAAAAATGTGCCAAATGGATAAACATGACTTTAATAAGCCCACGACTTCAGTCTCTCCACTTAGGCTTGATCAACAGAGCCACATGTTAGAAACACTTGGCAGGTTCTAGAGTTCAGTGATCAACACTGAGCTGAAACCCAGCTGGATTTCTGCACAGATAGGGTACCAAGGCACTGGGGTCCCACTTCTGAATCCCCCACTAATACTGTCTTCATCATGCCAGTGATGCTGACTAGATCAGGATCCCAGAGGCAAACTGTTTTTGGTATAAATGGCCATCATCCTCATGCCCAGCACTATGCCAACATTCTTGCCAAGAAATATTTATTGGTTATTACATAAGATTCACTCTGCTAACCCATGCCAAGAGTTCTCTCTGGAAACTTCACAGTGCCAACTCAGGGTTGCCTGCAGGAACCTGTCTTTCATCTGATAAAAACAATCAGTGCTAAGGCTGAGGTTTTTCATTAGGGTGGAGGTGGAGTACCAGTTTAAAAAAAAGAAAAAGTTGCTAGAGTCTGCTAATCTCTCTGCAGCCAGCAGCTAAGATGTTCAAATTGAACATGAACTTTAATGTAATTTAGTATATTTGCTCAGTGTGCCATTTTACCCCTGGGTTAACATGGGATAATGAAGGAAGGACTAATTGCACCATTATCACTTTAACATAATGGGCCAGTGCCCCAGAGCAGCCGCTGTTCTTATTAGATGGTGTCACCAGGGGGACATACTATTTCCTCTTTCCTTAGGTTCCACTTCTTTTGTTCAGTAACTGTGTTTACAGGACAGCCTTGTCTGGTTTTGCCACTCTAGGTCTGGTGGCATCGCCGCACTCTCCCTATAGCTTTCTTGCTCCCATAAACTCAGTTTCAGGCGTTTATCTCTCATACAGCTACTCTGCTTCTGGAAGGTAATGCATCTCCGGAAATCATTAGTAAAATGCAGCAAACAGAATACTTCAACAGATCCCAAGTCCTATTCCTCTCTCTTACCCAATGCATGTTCTTAGGCAAGTTAATTCCCTTGAACCTCAGTTTCCTCATCTGTAAAATGGAGATTATAATAGAAGTGAACGCTGATGGTTGTGAGGAATAAATGAAGAAAGTGAATGGCTTAGCCCTGTGTCTAATATGCAGCAAATGCATCACTGTTACATAGTATGCTTTTTAATTTAAAAATATGATTTTAATTATCTGTTTAAAACACATTCTATATACCATCCAAAATTATTAAAAGCAATGGCAAAGGATAATAAAGGGCAATGGCAAAAACATGAAGAAAAGATGTCTTGGCAGCATTCTCTAAGTAAAGCAATAAAATGAGAAGTAGCAAATGTAGGGGTAATGTTTTTAGTTCTCTTTTTACTTTATACTACAGCAGATTACTCTTTTGTTGTCTATGATTTGTGGTGGGGGGATAGATGTAGTGACAAGAAAAACAACAAGCTCTGATTAATAAAATAACATGTTATTTATTGGATGGCATGTAAAGTTTTTAATTATTTCCTCAAATAATTTACTGAAAGCTATAAAATATGCAAGTTATGAATGAAGGAACAGAGATTTGGGGTTAGAAAGAAGTTATACCTTTAAGTCTCAGCTCTGCCTTTCACCAGCTATACAAATTAAGGCAAGAACCTCAATTTTTCTGAGTCTTTTTCAATGTGTGACACAAGTATGATGCTGTTTCATTTATCGTACCCTCAACTGGGTGGTGGTGAAGACTCTTGAAAGTCCCTTGGGCTGTAAGGAGATCAAACCAGTCAATCCTAAAGGAAATCAACCCTGAATACTCATTGGAAGGACTGGTGCTGAACCTGAAGCTCCAATACTTTGGCCACCTGATGCAAAGAGCCAACACTTTCCCACTCTGATGCTGGGAAAGAATGAAGGTAAAAGGAGAAGGGGGCAGCAGAGAATCAGATGGTTAGATAGCAGCACTGACTCAATGGACATGAATTTGAGCAAACTCTGGGGAGACAGTCAAGGACAGAGGAGCGGCCTGGCATGCCGCAGTCCAAGTGGTCACAAAGAATCAGACACAATTCAGCCACCGAATAAGAACAGTAACAAATATTTTGAAAACAAAAATTAAAAAATGAAGTTAAAAATGCCTCAAACATTTAATTGCCCCCCATACACACGCATACACATACATACACAAAGCTTGCACATGGATGTTTACAGAAGCTTCATTTATAATCTCCACCAAAGGAGATTATGGAGGCCACCAAAATGTCCTTTGTAAGTGAATGGATAAACTGGCACTAATCTCGTTTGCTAATGTCATTCTCCAGTGAAAGGATTCAGAGTTCACTGAAGAAAAGATAAACTCTATAACTGAGGTGGGAAATATGTAAGAGGAATACTTGGCATCAAGGAAGATGGAAGGAAGGGAGGGAAGAAAGAAAAGAAACCCATGGCGTCTGGGTATGCCAAAGGAACACAACCGTCAACCAACGACCAAAGCTGAAACAGCCTGAGTGATGAAATACAATACTATCGGAGAGTAACTGAAATAAAAAGTACATATTCACGAGTTCATACTGATACAAATAAGTGACTGGATAAACAGATGGGAAAAAGAGACAAATCTCCCACATAAAAAAATTTCAAATGCTTCATATAAATACTCAAAGAGGTGAAAGATACCTCCCTATACCTCAAGTGTGGGTGTGCATAGCGACACCTTTCCGATGAGATGGGGAGAAACAACTTTATAAAGTGAAAAAATCTGACAAACAGTGCCTCAGCCAGGTCATTGAGGGCAACATCAACAGTCGTAAGTCATGTTCATAGTCTGCAGCCTAAATATGATGCGATAAAAGTGCAATTTTATGGCTGTGATCTTCTAAAACACCCATGATCATAGTCTAATCTTGAGAAAAGCAACCGACAAATTCCAAAACAGGGACATCATATAATATACCTGACCAGTACTGCTCAAAATTCTCAAGGTTATAAAAAAAAAATAGTCTGAGAAATGTTCACAACTTTACGACCAAGAGCTTAACGAATGACGACAACTAGACATAATGTGACATTCTGGATGGATGAGCATCCAAAGGACATTATTGTCATTGCTGTTTAGTTGCAAAGTCATGTCTGACTCTTTGGGACCTTATAGATTGTAGCCTGCCAGGCTCCTCTGTCCATGAATTTCCCAGGCAAGAATACTGGAGTGGGTTGCCATTTCTCTTCTCCAGGGGATCTTCCTGGCTCAGAGATCAAAATCACATCTCCTGCACTGGCAGGCACATTCTTTACCACTGATCCACAAATAAATTATAAACTTCAGTTAATAATATCAGTTATATCAATTCATTAATATGACAAATTTACCATACTAATATAAGATGTTAATTGTAGGGGAAGCTGTGTGCAGAAGAATACAGGAACCCTCTGTACAATCTTTTCAGTCTTCCTATAAATCTAAAACTTCCAAAAAGGCTTATTTAAAATCAAAATAAATAACAATCTAATGTGCTGCACAGTTGTAATAACTTATTACTTCACGTGACTCCCGCAGCCACCCCAGTGGCAGCAGGGGAGTTCTTAATATCCCTGTTTAACTGATGAAGCTTAGAATAAAAGAGGAGGAATTTGCCCAGAACACTACAGCTATGAAGTTCTGAATGCAGATGTCCTTCTCAGGCTTCCTTATCCCTTCCTTAATTCTACACTCTTTCCATTCTACCAAATACTAAGGCACATGAGTAGGGACTATATACATTCAGGTCATCACCACTGTATACTCATCATCTAGATCAGAGGTTGGCCCATGACAGTCACTTATTAGATAATTCATGATAGAGTAAATGATCACTTCTCTGAGATATAAATTTATTAAGGGCTTAATCCCCAGACCTGATCCACATCCTCAGGGCATACTACTTGTGTCCTTTGGGCATCTACCATTACTGTAATTACAAAGGTTTGTTCTTGAAAGCATGTCTTTAAGGGTTGGCAAATCCTGTCAATAGAGTATTAAGTGACCAATGTTCAATTACATTCATTAAAAATCACAAAGAATCTCTTGTGTATGTGAAAGAAAACCTTGTATCAGGAAAAGGGGTATAGAAAACCCAAAGTCCTGTCTGGACAAATGAAATAAGAATCAAAGAGTACTTTGTGCAGATAGTTTCAGTAAGAGAATAATAAAAGACCTAAAATCCCAGATTTGTCAAATGTGAAGAGAGATGGGGGAAGAGGGGTTGTTAAATAAAACCTCATACCCAAAGAGAATTTGTAACAATCAGGATTTTCTAATAGTAATTAGACTGACCAATCTGAAACTGTACTCCCTAATTTGATCTCAAGAAGAGGAACATCAGATATAAAATCTTTAGATTAAGTCAGTACAGTACGCTTTTCTCAACTCTGTCAGTTGTCAGGGTCAAAACTTACCTTCTTCCATCCCCTTCCCAGACTGAAGAAGGAAAGGGAAGAAGAGGTGATGAAGGCAGAGGCATGTGTAGGATCCACCTGAGAAAAACTCAGAAGACAGGCACTCACTGTCTTCTATGTCAACAGGACTACGTGTTTGCAGAGAATACAGCTGTAGAAAGTACTTTCTCTCTCAGACCATCTCATTCAGCAGCTCAAAATGCTCCAGCAGCTTCACATCATACTTAACATAAAGGACAGGACAGGACAGGACAGAGTCGCTCAGTCGTGTCTGACTCTTTGCGACCCCTTGGACTGTAGCCTATCAGGCTCCTCCGTCCATGGAATTTCCCAGGCAAGAGTGCTGGAGTGGACTGCCATTTCCTTCTCCACCTTAACATAAAACCCAGTTTTATTAACACCACCTGTAAGATCCTACATGATTTGATCCCCACTTTCCTTTCTGACCTTCTGTCCTAATGTTCTTTTCCTCACTCTCCACATTTCAGCTCACTGTCCTTTTCCCTGTTTCTTGAACATGCCAAGCACATCCCTGCCTTATAACGTTTGCACTTGACATTCTGTTTTCCTAAAATGCTCTTCCTCTAGATGTCACCTCAACCATCTTTTCTTCCAGCAAGCATTTCCTGACACACGCTGAAATGAGCAGTTCCTCCCCTGAATTAGTTGAAGTCCTCTGAGAAGCAGGCACCAAGTGATATTAGACATGTAAGAGACATATTGGGAAACAATGCCTGTGAAGGAGTTGGGGATGGGGGCATCACTGTGATGTAAGTTTGACCCCTGTGAATAGAGAGAAAAGGAAGGTCTGGGTAAGAAGCATCTTAGGCTATGCTACAGTCCTAATGACATTTTGGCAAGGCTGATGTCCAGTCCTCAAGCCATAGTCACTGTTGGAAGAGTCCTTCATCCCACAGCAATGAGCCAGCATTAGAACTCCATCCTCCCACATGCTGAGTGACTGGTGGGGAGCAGCCCTTGATAAGGGCAACTTCAGCATGAACATGGCCGTGGATTCTGAGTGCAACAAATGAGGCCATCAGTCAGTGATATTCTTCAGAGTAAGAGATTTTCATGGTCACCACACCTCCTACTGGAGCTATGCTCCATCACATCCATTTGTTTCTTCATAGCATATTTGACAAGATCTCATTAATTTAATACCCCCTTTCTTTCTCATTATCACTGAAAAAAATATAAAAGTTGTAGTTGTCTTGCTCACCACTGTATCCTAGCATCCAACACTTCCTGGCATACAGTAGGTGTTCAGAAAAAGTGTTAAACAGATCTTTATGTCCTCGACAAGGGGAAAAGGAAAGAAGCGCTATTTCATGGTCCTTCTCTTCACTGGAACACTTTAACAGATAGTGCGTGTGTGTGTGGTAAGCCACTTCAGTCGTGTCCGACTCTGTGACTCTATGGAATAGAGCCCACCAGGCTTTGCTGTCCATGGGGATTCTCCAGGCAAGAATATGGGTTGCCGTGCCCTCCTCCAGGGGATCTTCCCAACCCAAGAATATGGGTTGCCGTGCCCTCCTCCAGGGGATCTTCCCAACCCAAGAATATGGGTTGCCGTGCCCTCCTCCAGGGGATCTTCCCAACCCAGGGATCGAACTCAAATTGTATTCTGCTGTAAAAACCGTTCAACTTCATATAGGTTAGAAAAGAAATCTGTTAACTGTAAGTTTCTCTCTCCTCCTTCACACTTAACTAGATTGTCCATTATAAGTACCATTTCCCCTGATTTTGTCTATGTTTTCCTACGTGGAGATATTCTATTTAATCTACAACCAAATGAGAAAAGTTATAATAATATAGTTATACAGTATTTTATATTCTTAGTTTATAAAGCACATCCATATACATTATCTCATTGAATTCTCTCAACGATCCTATAGGGCACTTATTATTATTATCCTTACATTCTAGAGGAGGAAACTGAATATAAACAAAAAGAAGCAAAGTGGACACATTAGGAAGACTATGCTAATGTGCTCAATAGAAAGGAAGAGAGAGTACATTTAGTCCACGTGGAATTCTTTAATTATTCCTCCAGAGGTCCAGCCTGAGTCAATGCAGCAATTCTTTGTAAGATTAAAAAATGAATTTTAAAGCAAAATCTGTTATCTGACCTACTTCTATTTCAGGTATTTTGCTTTCCTGACTCCAGTTTTTGAACACAAAAACTGTTTACACAATGGTAATTTTCTGAGTGTCTACATTTCTGTGCTGAGATTCCTACCCTGACCTCTAAATGGTATGTTGGCTACCTAGCAAACTCCAGGCACCAGCACTTCATGATGAGATTTGGGAAAGTCCTTACTCATCCTTCTTTGTGAAGTTATTTCTCTTTCACAGACTCTGGACTTTTTTTAGGAGTCAAGAAAAATAAACCTATTTGGCCAGCAATATGGTCCTTCTGCTTGCCCACTTTTCTCTATATTTTCTATAACAATAAATTCAATTGAAAATAAAATTAATATCACCCATCTCTATAAAACTGCTTATGATGTTAACATATTTACATGTTACATATAAACATATACTATTTCTTATAGTATAGGTAGTGATTCATGCATTGCTTGCTGGATCATTATTTATTGATGACTTACTGTGTGAATATCCCTGTCTCATGACATCTTGCCTGTGTAGGAAAGTTAAACTATGATCTTCTTTAAGAGCTTCATGGAGGCTGGGACATGAACTGGACCATGAAACAGAAATCAGGAGGAACGCTTCAAACCTAAAAAAACAGGCAAGAAATTCTAGGATAAGAAAAGGAATAGCTCCAAAGCACTTGTCTTTCTATCATGGTATCTGTGTTTCCTACAGATGGCAATTCTGATGGAGTTCATCTTTTTCACTGTTACCTGAGGATTTTCCAGATGCTCCAAAGATATATAACAGGCAGAATATCATAGCCTCAGGGTCAACTTTATCTGTGTGCATGTATCCTCTCAAAAGGTGAACATGTCAAGTGCAGGCCCACCTAAATGTGGAACACATGCTGTTGTGACCTACTCCACGCTACATGCTAGTCATGGCTCACAGATCACAGCTCTTATACTTAGCCCCCTTAGATGTCTTCACAATCAACTGTCTCTGGAACCTATTGGAATGGGCCCTATAGATGAACCAACCTGCCACTCCAGACCTTACTCTCCTGGCAACAGGAAGACAGTTGAAAGCATCTTGTCACTTTCCTTTTTTTTTTTTTTCATTGATTCCATTTCAGTTTACATCCCAATAAAGTCTCATAATGAAAGTTACAGTTTCTTAGAAGTTTCTTTTTTTTTTTTTCTTTTTGCAGCCTGCCTATGCATCATTAGGATCCCCCAGGTGGCTCAGACAGTAAAGCGTCTGTCTACAATGGGGAGACCTGGGTTTGATACCTGGGTTGGGAAGATCCCCTGGAGAAGGAAATGGCAATCCACTCCAGTACTATTGCCTGCAAAATCCCATGGACAGAGGAGCCTGGTAGGCTACAGTCCATGGGGTCGCAAAAAAGTCAGACACGACTGAGCAAATTCACTTTCACTATGCATCATTATCAAAATAACATGATGAGGAGAGCTCAGATGTGTTCAAATTTCATTTGACAAACGAGAAAAAGACAGGAAATGAGTGAAAATGACACATCCAAGGTTACACAGTAATTTTTGCAAACCTAGGCCTCCTCATTCTTACTCAGCCCCTTCACTAGCAATCAAATAACAAGCTTTTGCATGCATGTGCTCCATGGTGTGGGACAGTACAGAGTTTCTAAGTATTTAACCCTGAAATTAAGTCAGGGGATTTGCAACATACTAAAAATATCTAAATTGTTGAGTTCTGCATGCAATTAACTTTAGTTATTTTAGTTATGTTCTAGGAAATACCACTTCAGAAATATTGATCTAGTTCAACCTCCCATTTCACTGGGTGAAAGCTGAAGCCCAAGAGGTTATGACGTCTTTATAAAGAAATATACAGAGAAGTAGAGTCAGAACTAAAAATTAGGTCTCTTCATAACTACCTCTGTTTTATACTCCACCTAAAAGTATCTTTAAAGGCAGCATGGGAGGAGAGGGTGGTTCTATCAAGACACACTGAAGAAAGAGTTAATAATAGAGACCCTGGGTAAAGTGATTAGAAAATTGGAATCTCTATCTAAGCAAGGCTTTAGAACAAATATATTTGTATTTGCTTATAAGCACAGCACAGTTTAGATTTCTAGACTCTTCTTCAGAAACTGCAGTATCATTCTGCATCCTATTTTTATAGGTACGCAGTCTAAATTGAAAATAAATTCCAAAGAAGCTCTAAGGGGAAGACTGCAGTAATTTCAGCCTAGATGAACTGAAACAAATCACCTCTGAGCTAGACCATAAGTCCCAGCTATTTTATAGCTTTCTCTGTTCTACTCTTTGGTTTGTTGAAAATAATAATAATAATAATTTCCTTAGTGAAAATACAGTTTTTAAAAGTTTAGAATGCAAAAGTAGATCTTAAGAGTTTCCATTAGGAAAGTACTATCCAAGGGCTTGAAACCCCACATGGCTGGCTATCTCTTGAGCTTGAGATAGTCTGTCTGGGAGTACTCTGGGTTTTCATGCAGCACAGAATTCAGGCTGATCTTGAGGCAGCACTAGACCAGGTGATGCTGGCTCCCACCAGGTACTCTTGCTCTCTGGCCTCATGTGATGCACACCCCACCTCAGCCAAGGCAACAGTCTCTTGCTGGGGGCAAGGAAATGATTTAGCCTTGCTTCTCCTCCATGATGATGTACAAAGAGATACAAGAAAAGTTACCTAACTAAACAACAATTAGGAGGCTTCCCAGGTGGTGCTAGTGGTAAAGAACCTGCCTGCCAATGCAGGAGACATAAGAGACTCAAATTCAATCCCTGGGTCAGGATGATGCCCTGGAGGAGAGCACGGCAACCCGCTGCAGTATTCTTGCCTCTTAGAGAATCCCATGGACAGAGGAACCTGGGGGGCTACAGTCTACATAGAGTTGCAAAGAATCAGACATGACTGAGGGACTGACATTTTCATTTTTCAGACAATAATTGAGGGATTAATAGAAATATTGTCAAGAGATGATAAAGGTATCGATTTCACCTTCACTCTCTATGTGTGATCATATAAGATATTTTAAATATTGTAAACATGTCTTACATTTATATGAAACACTAGGCTCAGCTTCATTTTCTTTTTTTCCAGCTGCAAAGATTTTTTTCTTTGTTCAGCAGTGTGTCTCAGTCTTCCTGCCTGAATCCCCATCCTGTTATTATATACACTCAACAATGTGACAGAACTTTCTTTAAAAGGTTGATGAGTCAAGCCTTAAACAAACTGCAAAATTTCCGGTCAGGTGGATATTTGCCTTCATCAATGTGTCCTTAAACAGTTTAGATGGTGACCCTGTAGGGGTTCTTCTGGAGAGAGATTTTGGACCAAGAGAGGCAAAGACCAGGACCATTCTGGTGCAAAAATAAATGTTCTTAAAATTGCATTTATACAATGCCCTATACTATATAGAGTACTTTTCCAAAACATTCAGTGGTTCTTAAACCTACATGCACATGAGAATCACTTGGATAAATGCAACTCCGGAAGCCAGAGCTTCTGAATCAAAAGTATGTAATCAAAACCATGCAATTCTATTAAATACCTGCAAGAAACTGATGCAGGTGGTCTGTAGACCAAATTTAGAAAAAGTTTGACCTATTATTATACATAAGCCTGACAATGGCTATATCAGCTAATTATCACTTTTCAGATAATTTTAGAGACTTAGAGGTAAAGAAATTAATCATCAGACAGATTTAAATACTTGTTAAAGATGTTACATGTAATGGGGCAGCTAGATCTCAATGTATATAATAATAATGTCTGATCCCAAATCCAAAGGAATTCACATTAAAATGCTGGATTTATTGTGCATAAATAAAAATGTGAGTATGAAAGAAAACATTGCCATATTAAAGAAAGGGACATTGTGCATGGACAGGCCTGAGAAGGGAAAGAGAGAAAACATTTGTGACAATGAAGGACAAAATGGAGGTTTTTCCTTACCACCAGGAAGTCAGATGGTCCCTCCCCAGCCTTAGTTCAAGGGTCATGCATGCTGTCCTTGTCTCTGGGCCCCTGGCTGTGACCTGGTCAGTCTAGAAGCACTAGACCTCCTCACTGCTATAAGAATATAAACCAATCTTGTATGAGAAGCAAGTGAGGATATTTATTCCATTTTTAACTCTGTATCTTCTCTTTCTATTGTTGTCTTCTCAAACCCTGAGTTCCTTTCCCATTTCATACAGGATCCTGACACTGAACAAGAGGGAAATGATCTCCCCCCCCCCCCCCCCCACCTCCGGTAATTCCTTGAACCATTCACAAACTGAAGTTGGCCTCTGAATTCTGATATTATATGTAATCTCTATCACTAATTTGATGTGTGATCATGGGTAAGTTATTTAACCTGCCTGGGCTTTGTAGAGTACAGTGATCAAACTAGATTTCCTCAAAGAGCCCTTCCTACTCTGAAATTCTGAGATTCAGATTCTTTATAGACTCAGACGGTTCAGGAGACCCAGGAGACCCAGGTTCAATCCCTAGGTCAGGAAAATCCCCTAGAGAAGGAAATCACAACCCATTCCAGTATTCTTGACTGGAGAATCCCATGGACAGAAGAATCTGGCAGGCTAAGTTGCAAAAGTTGGCCATGACTTAGCAACTAAACCACTGTGGTGAGCATTGAAAATGTGTAAGGTTCTATGCTAAGCATGGAGGACGAGAATCAGACATGGACCCTTGGCAAGGTGCTGCACAGTTCACCAAGCAGGATGCCATAACTATGGGATTTAGTAGATCACTGGGAGAAAATCTAAGATGATAGGGGATTCATGAGAGAAAGAAGAAATACAAAGCTGGGAAATAGGGTGTCTCTATCATTTCTTGCCCTAATTAGATGCTGCCTTCATAAAGGTGGTTCTCTAGAGAGATTTTGGACCAAGAGAGGCAAAGACCAGTCCCATTTGGGTGCAAAAATAAATGTTCTTAAAATGGTACTTATATAATGCCTTACACTGTATAAAGCACGTTTTCTAAATCATTTGTGTGTGCTTAGTTGTATGACTAAGTCATGTATGACTCCCTTGTGACCCTTTGGATTAGAGCCTGCCAGGCTCCTCTGTCCATGGGATTCTCCAGGCAAGAATACTGGAGTGGGTTGCCATTTCCTCCTCCAAGGAATCTTTCCAACCCAGGGATTGAACCTGCATTTCCTGTGTCTCCTGCATTACAGGAAGATTCTTTACCCACTGAGCCATTGGGTAAGCTCTAACTCAGAGTTGGACTGTGAAGAAGGCTGAGCACCGAAGAATTGATGCTTTTGAACTGTGGTGTTGGAGAAGACTCTTGAGAGTCCCTTGGACTACAAGGAGATCCAACCAGTCCATTCTGAAGGAGATCAGCCCTGGGATTTCTTTGGAAGGAATGATGCAAAAGCTGAAACTCCAGTACTTTGGCCACCTCATGCGAAGTGTTGACTCACTGGAAAAGACTTTGATGCTGGGAGGGACTGGAAGCAAGAGGAGAAGGGGATGACTGGGGATGAGATGGCTGGATGGCATCACTGACTCTGACTCGATGGATGTGAGTCTGAGTGAACTCCGAGAGTTGATGATGGACAGGGAGGCCTGGCTTACTGCGATTCATGGGGTCGCCAAGAGTCAGACATGACTAAGTGACTGAACTGAACTGATTCACAATACCCATGTAAAACTCTTTAAAATCTTCACCTTGAACCTACAACTTAAATTCCTTACTATGACCTAAAAGTCAGCACACATGCTTGTTTTGTTCTCTCTTGTATCCACCCCTAGGGCCTAAAACAGGGTAGATAAATATTTCTTGAATAAATAAATAAATGAGTGAATGAATGACTAAACTGCATCTAGACACATGGGCTGGCCCTTAAAGGGAAGGCGAGCTGCATGGAGGAAATTCTGGAAAGATAGACGGGTAAAGTCTCAGGGGTGACACAGGGTAGAAGGAGAGGATTCATTCCCTGTGTAAGACAAGGAACCAGCAGATGAAATCTGAATGCACAGAAAATCCTCCTTATTCCACCATGAATAAACACCTGAGATGCAGAGTGGGAGCCTGCAAACACAGCGAAGGTTTGTCCTTTTCAAGAGAATTAAAATTCTCAGAGCTCTTGGTATTACTGGCACCAAAACAGTACTGACAAGTTTAGTCACTGGTGCTGATGGGCAATTCTGCTGCTTTCAGAGCCGAGGGACTTGTAGGGAAGACCCAGGAATCAGCCTTGTTATCTTGCAGACAGTTTTCCCATCAGAAACTCATTTCCCCTCATTAGATTCCATGCCTTACTCCTTTCTTTACCTATTTATTCCTTTTATTTTGTCAATCTGACCACTTAGAGCTGCACAAGCCTAGTTTTAGGGCTCACTGGAGCCTGAGAATGGGTAATCAGTGCTTCATGTTCACTCTGCTTCTCTGATCTGATGAGATCTCCTAGGAAAAGTGGGGCAAACCACTTCAGAGCAGTCACAAACCTGTCTTAGACAGAAGATACACCTTGTATTGAGCACAGGGCTGAGCCTCCGCATGCTTTGTCCAGAGACAATTATAGCCAGGTTGTTGAGGGTGTGAGCTGCAGATCCAGATATTGTTTCTCTCCTGGTCTCTTCTCACCAGCTAGGTGACAATGGGTATGATGATTAACCTCTATATGTTTCCTTTACCTCACTTGTAAAATAGGGATAATACTAACATCTGCTTCATAGATGGGATTAAATGAGTTAATGAGTCCTTAGAATAATTCTTCGCTCATAAGAAAGTGTTAGTTGCTCAGTCATGTCCAATTCTTTGTGATCCCATGGACTGTAGTCTAGCAGGCTTCTCTGTCCATGGGATTCTCCAGGCATGAATACTGGAATGGGTAGCCATTTCCTTTTCAGGGGATCGTCCTGATCTTAATGCAGGTCACCTGCATTACAGGCAGATTATTTTATTATCTGAGGCACCAGGAACCCTAGTGGCTCATAAGAAGTATCACAAAATTATCTGATGCTTCTGGTGGTACTAATGGGGGTGATGTTGCTGCTGATACTATTACTACTACTTCTCAGTTAATCTTTTCAAAAAATAATTATGAAGTATGAATTGAAATTCTTTAGGAAATCGAGAATTGGAGAGTTTAACTGACTAGCCCAAGGTCACACAATTAGCAAGCGGTGGAGCTCCATAAAACTGAAGCCATTCTGTCCCTGAAGTCCATGCCTACACCACAGGCAAAGTTTTCATTATCTCAAATGCTGAGACAAGTGGAACCAGAACTGCAAAAGGAAGCAGGAGCTGAAAAGATGAATGAAGGAATAAACAAAAGAATGATGCTACAGATGCAGTCCTACTGTGCAACTTTGGGTGAATTGTTTAGCCTTGGTTTCTAGAACCTGCAAAATCAGGTCAGGCGCAGTTTAGACAGTGAGACATGGCAGTAAGCACACATCTGAACCATCACTCCGAACCACCTTACACTTAGAAAAATAATGTACAGAGCGATCACACAGCTGAATTCTTTTATTACCACTTGTTACTGTAACTGAGCAGGACCCCATGAGGTCTTCCCGGGGAGTGGCAGGTAGCTACTCCCACATATCCTCTGCTTTAGCTCCTCTCTGAAGTACCTAGATAACAGTGTCTGAGGCACATTTCCTGAGTTGTTTTACAGATGTGAAAACCCTCCACCAAGATGTTAACTAGTTGATGGCCATGAGTACATAGCCCCCAGCTCTCTAGGAGCCTAAGGATTGATAATGTTAATTCCCGTGATACTCTTGTTACCTCGCCATCAACAAATCAGAGAATGGTGCACAAGCTGATCCTGTGATCCCTCTCCCTCATGCATGTTTAGTCACTCAGTCGTGTCTGACTCTTTGGGACCCACAGACTGTAGCCCGCCAGGCGCCTCTGTCCATGGGATTCTCCAGGTCAGAATACTGGAGTGGGTTGTTGCTTCCTCCTCCAGAGGATCTTCTGAACTCAGGGATAGAATCTGAGTCTCTTGCATTGGTGGGCAGATTCTTCACGACCGAGTCACCTGGGAACCCCTGCCCTCATTGCCTTGACCTTTAAAAATGCTTTGTTGAAATTCTTTGAGGAGTTTGGGATTTTGGAGCAGGAACCACCCATTTTCCTTGCATGACCCTGCAACAAACCTTTGTCTGCTCCAAACTCCACCATGGAGGTTTGTTTGGTCTCACTGTGTGTCGGGCACACAAACTTGTGTTCAGTAACACCATAAAAAGTAAAAGTTGAAGAAATGAGGATGAGAAACTCCACTAGACTCTAAAGTCCATCAGGTGAAGGACTGAATCGCTCTTGTTCAAAAAGTACAGTAATTGGTATTCAGGAGGTTATCCATAAAAATATTGAATTAAGTGAATAAGCACAGTGCCCAAGAAGCACATATGAACAAGACCAATAAGTTCTTGCCCTTAACAGATCATTTCCTGGGAGGAAATGTGAACATTCAACATATCATTATGTAATTGTTGGCGTGGATGTTGTGGCTGCAAAAAAAAAAAAAAAATCAGAAGAAACTGACCTTGTCTAAGGTGTGAGAGAAAAGCTTTCAGGAAGTGACGTGAGACCTAAAACCAGAAGTATGAGTAGGAGGAATCAGGTCAGTGGATGGCACCAAGACTAGGAGACAGGGTATGTGATGTGATTGTTTCTTCCTAAAAGATGTACAATTACATTTTATGATTCCACAGAAAAACTAGCACACTTGTTCTTTGTTGATCAACAAAAAGAACAAAACCAAGGAAATTCAAACTTGAGACAAGAGAGGAGCTCTGAAGCAGGGAGCCAGTCTGAAGGCTAT
Source organism: Nanger dama (assembly GCA_917880005.1). Taxonomy (NCBI): domain Eukaryota; kingdom Metazoa; phylum Chordata; class Mammalia; order Artiodactyla; family Bovidae; genus Nanger; species Nanger dama. The sequence continues at coordinate 42,341,454 of CAKJTW010000008.1, forward strand.
AGTGAATTCATGGTCACAGAGGTGGTACAGCAAGCAGAGACGGGGGGAGAAAATTAACAACTCCTGTTGTTATAGAGTGGGTGCTTTCAATAGAGGAGAGTTGAAGGCTACAGTCTCCAAATTCTTTCCCAACCCTTGTTGTTTTAGTTCAGTTGCTAAGTCATGTACAACTCTTTGCAACCCTATGGACTACAGCATGCCATGTTTCCCTGTCTTTCACTGTCTCCCGGAGTTTGCTCAAACTCATGTCCATTGAGTCAGTGATGTCATTCAACCATCCCATCCTCTGTCACCTCCTTCTCCTCTTGCCCTCAATCTTTCCTAGCATCAGGGTCTTTTCTAATGAGTCGGCTCATGCATCAGGTGGCCAAAGAATTGGAGTTCAGCTTCAGCACCAGTCATTCCAATGAACAGTCAGGGTTGATCTCCTTTAGGATTAACTGGTTGGATCTCCTTGCTGTCCAAGGGACTCTTAAGAATCTTCTCCAACACCACAGTTCAAAAGCAACAATTTTTTAGTGTTCAGCCTTCTTTATGGTCTAAGTTGCACATCCACACATGACTACTGGAAAAACCATAGCTTTGACTATACGGACCTTTATTGGCAAAGTGATGTCTCTGGTTTTTAATATGCTGTCTAGGTTTCCCAGCCCTGAGCCTCTGTAATTCTAATTGGAATTAGGGTTGCCTTGTCTCCCAGCAGCAATCCAGCATGAGGGCAAAGCCAAATAAGGAAAGGCAAATTAATCTCCATAACCAGCCCTCCTCAGCCCTGGGAAGTTGGCTTTCAAGGCTTTTTCTCTCTTTTAACTGGCCAGTCCTCCCACACAACTGTGTTCTTCACGCTGTTCTAGTCGTTCCTCTCTTGGAGAAAATGACAGGAGAGACAAATGAATCCATATTTTTGTAATAATGACTCTATCCTAATTCTTTCTGGCCTATCTATTGGTGACAGAATGGCAGACTGGTTAAGAGTATAAGTCTAGAATCAGAGAAGTCTGGATCGAATTACAGTCCCACCAGTTATAAACTGTGTGATTTTCATCATCTCTCTGAACTTTGTACTTCCATATGTGACATGGGAATAATTACTGTATATATTCTCTGTGTGTATATCCTTCATGGTTGTCATGAGGAATCAATGAGATAATGGGCTGGCAGAGTATAATCCCTCAACCCAATCAATATTTTTATTATCAATAATAACAAGAAGTGAGTGAAGTAGCTCAGTTGGGTCCGACTCTTTGCAACCCCATGGACTGTATCCTACCAAGCTCCTCCATCCGTGGAATTTTCCAGGCAAAAAGTACAGGAATCAGTTCCCATTTCCTTCTCCAGGGATCTTCCCAACCCAGGAATCGAACCGGGGTCTCTCACATTGCAGGCAGATGCTTTACCATCTGAGCCACCAGGATCTCACTAAAAGATAATGCTTTCTTGAAGGATATTACATTATAATGCTGACATTAGTTCAGTTCAGTTCAGTTGCTCAGTCATGTCTGACTCTTTGCGACCCCATGGACTGCAGCACGCCAGGCCTCTCTGTCCATGCTGACATTACGGGCACTGAAATAAGGGAGGCAGCAGTATTCTGGGAGCCAGGCAATCAATGGCTATTGATTCGTAAAGTAAAACTTGGTATGACAATAGTTTCTAGTATAAAAATTGTTATTAGTGCATTGACAGTCTGAGAGGGGTTAAGTAATTTGCCCTAAGACACTCATAATGTAATGAAGCTTTCATTAGAATATGGGCAATTCTGATGCCGGGCCCAGGCAAGTATGCCGTTTCAATTAGTTCTAGCTAGGTCCTGGGTGTTCTTTGGAAGGAATGATGCTAAAGCTGAAACTCCAGTACTTTGGCCACCTCATGTGAAGAGTTGACTCATTGGAAAAGACTCTGATGCTGGGAGGGTTTGGGGGCAGGAGGAGAAGGGGACAACGGAGGATGAGATGGCTGGATGGCATCACTGACTCAATGGATGTGAGTTTGAGTAAACTCCGGGAGTTGGTGATGGACAGGGAGGCCTGGCGTGCTGTGATTCATGGGGTCGCAAAGAGTCAGACACGACTGAGTGACTGAATTGAACTGAACTGAAGCCAGCTATAAAACAAAGCCACTGACTTAAAAAAAAGAAAAGGCAATATAGCCTGGGGGTGATGTGTGGAGTTAGACCTGCTGGGTTCAAATTCTAACTTTTCCATCTACTAGCTTGCTGAGCTATCTTTTTCAATTTCCTTAACCTTGTTAAGCCTTGGTTTCCTCATCTACAAAATATGAGACACAATAATAGTACTTGCCTGTTTCATTTTCATGAGTATCAAATAACATTCTTGACTGAATGCTGAGCCCATAGTAAGTGATGATACGTGAAAATTAGTAAACTTGAACAGGCAGATAAACCTTAAAAATCATCCCTATTTCCTGGATTTATAAGGAGATAAAAGTAAAAGGACCAAGAAGTAAAGAGAAACCCTTGCTCAAAGTTATCTAGATCATTAGAAGGTGCTGACTGCAGTAACTCCCAGTCCAGGGCTCCTTAGTGGCAGGAAATGAATCTGACTCATCCTGCATCTCTCAGGTGCCTAGTGCTCCAGGGATGCAGGAGAGGAAATGATGGAAAGGATGAAACTATGGAGTAAAGGAGGGAGAATCAAAGGCAGGAAGAGAGGCTACCCCAGAGGAGTTCGTGGTCTACTCTGAGCAATTCTGCTCATATTGAACTTCCAGCTCTTGTTCTCACCTCAACATTAATGATTTTCTATAACAGCACTCTTCTCAAGGCTGCAGCCAGTTCCTTCCCAACTCTTACTGCTGTCAGCTGCTATTCAATCTCTCATCAGAAGCTTGGTGGGGGGATGGGGGATATTCTAATGCAAGGGGCTCTAGCTGGGATCTGGCAAGTAGTGAAGTCTACCGTTGCAAGTATCAGCTTGGCAAAAAGATCTGAACCAGGATCTGAAGATGGATAAGAACCAAATTGTTCTGAACAGGCATGGTCTCTTTGAGATACTGACACTGGCAAATGCACCACGAGGCACTTGCTCTGCTCTCCTAACCTGATTCTGCCACCACCCAAACTGTACTTGCATCTCTGCTTTGCTCTCTCAAAATTTCCCCAGTCAGCAGGAGCACTAAGCGAGCAATCTGAAATGCTATGCCCATACTCAAGGAGCGGGGAACAGTCCTAGCACTTTTAGGAAGAAATATGTCCTACTTTCCACCAACAACCCCTAAAGAAGAATTCTCCCATAACATGAAAAGGCTGAGTGGCCAAAAATAATAAACATATTTGTAATACAGTAATTGATTTGACTATACCTCTGAGCAGATTGTGAGCCTCATGAGAGCAGGAGCTGGACTTTTCTGGTTGCTGAAGGATGCCTAAATCCTAATCTAAATTCTGTGTCATCAAAGCTACCCAAGGACTTCCATTAAAAAATCCACAAACAATAAAGGCTGGAGAGGGAAAAGAGAAGGGTAATAAATTCTTACTGTTGATGGGAATTTAACTTGGTATAGCCACTATGGAAAACAGTATGGAGGTTCCTGAAAAAACTAAAAGTAGAGCTGGTAAAGAATCCATCACAATTGACCTGGGTTGGGAAGATCCCCTGGAGAATGGAAAAGCTAGCCACTCCAGTATTCTGGCCTGGAGAAGTCCATGGACTATATAGTCCATGTGGTTGCAAAGAGTCAGACATGACTGAGTTTCACTTTCAGAGATACCATATGATCCTGCAATCCCACTCCTGGGCATATATCCAGAGAAAAGTGTGGTTCAAAAGGAAACATACACCCCAAACACTGCAGCACTGTTTACAATAGCCAAGACATGGAAGCAACCGAAATATCCATCAAAAGAGGAGTGGATAAAGAAGATGTGGTGCATATACACAATGGAACATTACTAAGACATTAAAAAGAATGAAATAATGCCATTTACAATATCATAGATGGACCTAGAGATTGTCATACTGAGTGAAGTGAGTCAGAGAAGGAGAAATATCATATGACATCCCTTATATGTGGAATCTAAAAAGAAATGATAAAAATGAACTTATTTACGAAACAGATACAGACACACAGGCCTAGAGAAGGAATTTATGGTTTCAGGGGAAGGATGGGTGGAAGGGATAGGTAGGGAGTTTGTGATCTACATACAGACTGCTATATTTAAAATGAATAACCAACAAATTCCTACTATATAGCACAGGGAACTCTGCTCAATGTTATGTGGCAGCCTGGATGTGAAGGGAGTTTGGGGGAGAATGGATACGTATTATATATGTGGTTGAGTTCCTTTGCTGCCCAACTGAATTACCATAATGTTGTTAATCAGCTATACTCCAATATACAATAAAAAGTTAAAAACAGAATAAAATTTTAAATATTAAAAAAACAGTATCCAAGATTATGATTAATGAACAAAAGAAATGTTTTGGGGGTGGTCTCTAGAAAGGGGTATATTTTTCAGGATAAGAAAGAAGTAGGGCTTACACACAGGGGCAATACCATGACCAGAGGGGCAGAAAGGCAGGAACTCACAGGGGAAGGGAGGAAGAAAATGGTCTCAGTGAGCAGAAGGTTCAGTAATAAATGAGGCTAACCAATAAGACAGAGTCAAATTAAGGCGAGTCTTCCAGCCTTAGAAGCATTGGAAAGGCAGTGGAGGCGGCAGCCACCATATGTTCTTTTGTGTTAACAGCTTTTTAATGGTATCATCGACCACTATGCTTAATGCTTAAATTTTGACAAGTTTAACAAATGTATACACCTGTAAAACTATCACTATGATAAACACAATCAAGATAATGAACATATTTATCCTCCTAAAAATGTCCCCATATCCCTCTCTAATTCCTCTGTCCTGCCTTTTCTTATTATCTTCTTACCCCATTCCCAGGCAACACTGACGTGCTTTTGGTCACTACAGCTTGCACTTTATAGAATTTTATATAAATGGAATACACAGTAAGTGCTTTTTGCTCTGGCTTCTTTTACTCAGCACAATTATGTTGAGATGCATCCATCCTGGTGTATGTATCAGTATATTAAATTCCTTTTATTATTGAGTAGTATTACATTGTATGGATATACTACAATATGTTTATCCATTCAACTATTGATAGGAATTTGACTTTTTCCCAATGTTTGGCTATTATAAATGAACATATGAACGTTTGTATATGAAGCACTATTTGGACATACATTTTAATTCTCTTGGGTAAATACCTAGGAGAAGCAAAGTTGGGTCATGTGGTTATGGTATCTCCAGCTTTTTAAGAAACTGCCAGATTCTTTTCTAAAGTGGCTTCACAATATGTATTCCTGTCAGAAGTGTATGGGAACTCTAGTTGCTCCACATCTTTGTCAACACTTATTATAGTCATTAGTACTGTTAATTGGTATTACAATTTTAGCCATTCTGAGTGGTATAAAGTGGTACCGCTACATATAAGTTATGCAGAATACATATAACTTCTATGCAGAGTACATCATATGAAATGCTGGACTGGATGAAGCACAAGCTGGAATCAAGATTGCCGGGACAAATATCAATAACTTCAGATACATAGATGATACCACCCTTATGGCAGAAAGCAAAGAAGAACTAGAGTCTCTTGATGAAAGTGAAAGAGGAGAGTGAAAATGCTGGCTTAAAATTCAACATTCAAAAGCTAAATCATGACATCCAGTCCCATCACTTCATGGCAAATAGACAGGAAACAGTGAAAACAATGAGAGACTTTATTTGGGGAGCTCCAAAAATTACTGCAGATGGTGATTGCAGCCATGAAATTAAAAGACATTTGCTCCTTGGAAGAAAAGTTATGACCTATCTATACAGCATATTCAAAAGCAGAGACATTACTTTGCCAACAAAGGTCCATCTAGTCAAATCTATGGTTTTTCCAGTAATCATGTATGGATGTGATAGGTGGACTATAAGGAAAGCTGAGCACTGAAGAATTGATGCTTTTGAACTGTGGTGTTGGAGAAGACTCTTGAGAGACCCTTAGACTGCAAGGAGATCAAACCAGTCAATCCTAAAGGAAATCAGTCCTGAATATTCATTGGAAGGACTGATGCTGAAGGTGAAACTCCAATACTTTGGCAACCTGATGAGAAGAACTGACTCACTGGAAAAGACCCTTATGCTGGGAAAGATTGAAGGTGGGATGAGAAGGGGAAAACAGGATGAGATGGTCGGATGGCATCACCAACTCAATGAATGTGAGTTTGAGTAAACTCCCGGAGTTGGTGATGGATAAGGAGGCCTGGTGTGCTGCAGCCCAAGGGGTCTCAAAGAGTTGGACATGACTGAATGACTGAACTAAACTGAAACTGGTACTTCATTATGGCTTTGATTTGCATTTCCTTAATGAATAATAATGGCAAGCATCTTTTTCGTATGCCTGTTTTCCATCTGTACACCTTATAAAGTCTTTTTAAACCTTTTGCCAATCTTAATTGGGTGGGGTTTTTTTAAACCACTGAATTTATAGAATTTTTAATAAATACTGGAATCAAGCCCTATATCCAGGGTTTTTTTTCAAACAGTAGTTGTAGTAATAATACAAGAACTAACAGTAACCAAGAACTAACATTTATTTAAGACTAATGCTGTGTTACTTACTTCAAACACATTGTCTCAACATTTCCAACAATCTTGGATACCATAATTATTCCAGTCCTGCAGTGAGAATCCCAAGGCTTGCAGAGATTAGGTAATGTTCAAGATCTCACTACTAATAAGAGTTGGGACCAGAACTTGAACTCCAAAATCTTTGCTTTTATCTCATCTCCAGAGACATAGGAAAACCAATCCTTGCTTAAGCAAGCTCTCCAAGGGAAAAAAAGAAAAAAATATATACTTCTATCATGAGGGAACAAACTGTTTGTAAAAATATTTTCCCATATACCTAGGAAATCTTTTCCTAAAATATCTAGTAGGTCTTTAAAGAAATTTGGACCTGAGTGCCCATAATCCATTTTGGAACAGAGAGTTCTGTTCCAGAACTAAACAGGTAGGTTAATCATAGCTTGGCTGTGCTTAGCCTTGTTCCCTAGCTGAGGCCACCTGCATGAATCAATCGTCAATCAGCAGCAGTGTTGGAAGGTATAATCTCAAGAGGAAGATGACATAAGAAACTGTGATGAGGGCACTTTAGAATTTAGGGAACAAAAAATGACATTTTAATTCTTCCTGGTAAAAGTGACTTAACTGTCCTTAGAAACAACTCATTTCACAGACTTTTGAGATTACTTGCATTTGCACTCAGTGTGCCCTGGGGCAGATGTTCATATATCTACCCACCTTTAATTCAACAACAGCTATTTCATGCCCATTTTTCTGCTAGCACTGTAAAGAGACACAATAAATAATAAGAATTATGAAACATAATATTCAGGAGTTCTATTAAAAATATTTAAACTTTGGTGTAGCAATGTGCACTGATCAATCAGACCAGTGACTACCAGAATGCCATGCTGATACGTACCAGAGAAACCCAAGCCTTGCAGTAATCATTATCATATTATTATATTGTTTTACAGGTAACAAGACTTTTTATATCAAGCATCTCATTTGAATTTCATAAAAGGCAGTTAGGCATGATTATCCCCACTTCACATATAAAAATGATCAGAAAGGTAAATGGTTTTTCCACTACTTTTTTAGAGCTAGTAAATAGTATAGATGGGAATTGTCAGGTGTTATGGCTCAATGATCCACAAACGTTCTACTATTCCCCACAGTCTCTGGCTCTAAGGAATGATCCTGTTCGAATAATACACACGCACTTATGAAACAAAGATAATACACTGAGTGGAGTAAACGTATATTAGACACAGGTGCTTTGGGCTCAGAGAAGGAACAAGGAGGATCGAAGGTTAAAAACTGACCTTCCGAAAATGGTGGGAACTATTAAATAGTTCTGTGAGGGTGTTCAGAGCTCCAAATATCCTTGATCAAATGCACCTCCGACATCCCCTGCCAACCTTGGTGCTCTCACACTAGTCCAAGCCTACAGAGCCTCAGTCCTCAAAGTGCAGTCCTCAACCCAGCAGCCTCAGTATCAGCTTGCCTCATATTTGAAAAGCAGAATCTCAACCCCTGTCTCCTCTTCTCCCTAAGACCTACTCAATCTGAATTTTCACAATATCCCAAGGAGAGTTGTAGGTGCCTTGAAGTTTGAGAAGTATTACTCTGGATCAACAATCATTACTCAGATAAGCTATGAACCTCCTCTAATCTGATTTCATAGCCATTATTAACCACCACCACCATCAATTTAAGCTTTTCCTCTCAGTTCTCTAGAACTTATGGTCTATCCCAGAAAATTCCCTGGTTCTTCCAACTTCTTTTAGCTTCTCCATCACATAATGATGTGTGTGCTCCTTGTGAAACCAGGTTCCTTCCTGTGGAACTCCTGTCCCCTGTAGGGCTCTCAGATGAAAGGTGTTTTTCCTTCCACATTACACAGAGCCTGAAGGTGAGACTGGACACTCCCCATGTTCCTTACAATCATTTATAGTCAATTATTTCCTCCTTCTTTTAAAAAAACCCACAGTTTTTAAGCATGGGCCATCAAGCTCGACCAGCCATCATCCTGCTTTGTTGCAGTCACAAGCTAGCTGCCTTAGCTTCCTTAGTCACTGAAGACCTAACCTCAATGCATGTCTTACTCGGCACCCTATCTAGACTACTCGCTCACAGCCATATCACTACTCTTCACCTCCTCCACTCTATGACTACATCTTATAGTCTTGATCTTCTCCACATAAATGCCAATGTCACTATTCAACTCCTCAGCTTCTCCACCCTTTACTATCTCACCTCCAGTTTTATCCTTCATTTCCATGGCCACCCAACACCATGGCCATAGTTTGTTGCTGTTACTAATAACTGCATTGCTTGTGAAATTTTTTTTCAAACATCTGCTCTTATTTTTGCAACTATGTTAATTTTATACCCTCCCTTCTTCTCCTTCACAAATCATTGACCTACATCAGGGCCTCCAGCCCACTGGACCCACCACTTTTCACTGTCCATTACCTATCTCATTTCCCCAGTTCCTTCCTTATCTTTCTCCAATTCAGTGATCAGTCTCTACAACCACTCCTTCTATATCTTCCCCAGATCCCTGTCTCCTCTCTCTTCTTTTACCCTAGCTTGGCAAAACCCCAAGTTTAGTTTAACTCAATCCTCCCCCTAGTTTGCAACAATATTCAAGCAGCAGAAAGGGGCTGGAGAAAAACTCACTAACAGTCTAACTTGTCCCTCAGTAAATGTATGACCAATACACTGAAGTGGGCTTCTAGTACTGCCCAGCAATTTCACTCTATGTCCCCTACCAACCCACTCTTTCAGCCTCTGAGATGGATGTTCACATGTTCTCATCTGTTATGAAATCTTCAGCACTCTCTCCTTTTCCTCTCTCTCAGCTTTTGACATTTTATTTTGGTGAGAAAACCTAAGAAAACAAAAGAGAACCAGTGCATCTTTCTACCACCCTAGCTTCTCAAGCCACCTGCCTCTTCTCTCATAAACTCTGTTTTCACACCTATATAAAACCAAATCCTCTGTGTGTGTGCTGGATCACATCCCTCTCACAGATCCAAGAGTTTGCCCTTGTGACCCACATTTCTTTCTCCTCAGAATCAATTTCCTTCTAAATATGGGCCCATTCCCAGAGCACACAAATAGACTGTGCTTTAATCTATATTTTGAAAGATCCCTTCATTGGCTGCTTGTCTGTCTCTCGCTATTTCATTTCTCTACTCATCTTAGGGAAAAATTCTATGAAATATTTGTATCCTTTCACTCCCACACATCCTATGCTCTTTTTAATCCACTGTGGACAGGTTTTCCTTCCACCATCACACAGAAGCTACTATAATCAGAATCACTAACAAATCCCATCTTGTGAAACCCAGGGCTAGTTCACAACTCCAGTCTGTGCTCTGCACTCCTTCCCCCGCTTTCTGGTCCCTCTTGTGCCTCAGGCATCTTGGTGGGCCCTGGTGTGACCTCAATAACAACTGATTCTCAACAAACCTGAATGAAGTATTAATATTTCCAATTTAGCACACTCCTTATCCTAGAGAAAAGCAAATTTAATAACAGGCTTTTATTAAAAACAAAAACAGATAATAAAAAAGCAGCATGCTCCAAGGAATGTATCATGTAATGATATTTTGTGTATTATTACAGAAAGCTTTGTCATTTATTCACTGTGGAGACATAAAGCATTTCATGTCATCTCTCCAGGCCTCCATTTATCCATTAGTAAAATGAAAATGTTAGAACAATTATAAGACAGTTGAAGTGTAAGAGAGAAATTCTAAGCATCCCTGAAAATGAAATGTATCATTGGTCAGTGGCTAAAGTCAGAACCAGTTACATGTAAAGATTATAAGAACTGGTCATATTACTGGTGTGAGGGGGGTTGTCCTAATTCTTTGTCAAATATGAAAAATATGAGAGCCACCAATCTAGATTTATATCAGGGCTCTGAAAATTATGGTCCAATCACAGAACTTTATGGAAATATGCTCCCTCCTCCCTTCTCAGAGCATGAAATTTATTTAATAGGACAAAAGAGCTCTCATTTTACAGTTAGAGAGAAGGTGTATGATTCAGAGATCCAGGCCCATAGGAGGAGGAGAGAAGGAGAGTGGGAGAAGGAGGCTAGAGATGCAGGAGGGACATATTAGGAAGGATGAACAGTGGGAAGGTCTGAGTTTCCAAGAAACGCTACCTACTTCATAGTTTGCTGTATACTCCTTTCTGACTTCTATCTTGTAACTGAGAAAGCATAGCTATCTTTCACCAGTGCTCAAGAATTCTTAAATATTTTAGAAAAAAAAAGTCAATTGTTTATCTTTACAATGCCAAATATGCCTTATTCTATTCACATTAGCATTTCAGAGCAGGAAGGATCTTAAAGATCACAATCCAAACATCAGCTTTACGGATGATGACACAGAAGGTCAATATATCAAAAGCAGATAAAGCAAAGACTCTCAATGGAGCTGAAAATTCTCCAGTTTTTACTCAAACAATAAATAAAAGCTGTAAATAATGGCTATCTTTTATGGATGCATAACTAAAATGTTAATAGTAGTTACCTCCAGGCAGAGGGGGGAAAAGGGTGGTATTTATTTTTTTCTTCAAATTTTCTGAAAAGTTTGCAGTAATTCTTTCTAATTAGAAAATATGACATGGCTATTTTCATTAAGATAGTTTAATGAAATAAGTAATAAATAAACTAATCCTTTTAGATATTGACTTAAATACATTATTTTGTTAGTGTCAGTATAGAAGTTTTCCAATTTCCAGTGACTTCATCATTTTTGTACTTGTAACTCCTGCCAAAACTGAATTTACTCAATTTAGACAATTTTATTTCAAACTATATGCATCACTTGGGAGTTGACAAAATATTTAAATAAATGACTAAAATTTAAAAATAAAACACAAAACTCCAAGTAATGCATACTGATTGCATGGGCCAAGTATTTTAGGCCCTGAATACTCTAAAATTTTAGTATTTTTAGCTAGGCTAGTATTTTACATGATTATTTCATTTAACCTTGTCAACAGCTTATGACTTTGTTACTATTATTTTGCTTCTCTCATAGACAAGGTAACTTATCTTAGAATGGTTAAGTCATTATCGTAAGTCTTGTCAAATTCAAATCCAGGCTCCTGGTTCCATAGCTTCACCTCTTCAACAAGATCATACCTTCTCTATTTTGCCACTGGATGCAGGGTAGGTAATGAGTACTGAAACCTGAATGTATGCCAGACTTTTCCACTATTTCCAAAACGGGCTCTAAATGAGGACCTCCCTGCCAGGGCTTAGGTGTGTGTAATCTGGGATGAAAGGGGAAATTTGGAGGGAGTCTTGCTGGGAAAATTCTGGTGGACCTACAAATAGAACAGATGGAGAACAACATGAGGACATAATACTGTTCCCTTCTGTTTGGCCACCACTCTTGGCTCCCAGTATACTCTTGAAAAGGCCCATCATGCATCATGGACAGAGAATATTTTGTTCATTGGCAAGACATTCTGAAGCTTGATTTCCCCTCAGGGATTATAAATTTTATGGCGTGAATAATAATTGATTAATGGCAATTCTATTTTAACCAATATACCCGGACATGATTCCAGATGACCACTGCTATTTTAAAAGTAATTGCCTTTTAAGGCTATTCAGATGAATTGATGGAAGGGACGTCAGCAATCTAGGTTAGATTTAAATAATGTTCCAGGTGGAAAAGATCTCTTTGGCTCCTCTGGTCCAATCTTCTCATTATAAACATGGGAGAAATTAAAATGCCAAAGTAGGCACCTAACTTATCCAGTATCATATTGTAAGCAGAAGCCTTTCTAAGTCTAGAATTCAGATTTCCAGACTTCCAGTCTTGTGTTCTCATGACTACAACTTTTGGTTTAATAAATTCTGTACGCCAAACTGAACACATAGCTCAAGCAAGCAAAGGAAAATATAAAAGAAGAAACAAATAAATCCGAGAGACTAGGAAGTGACAGCCACAGAATGGAAGAGGCACATTTCCTCTCCTATTTGTAGTTGAGAGAGTGCCTAGGAGAGGTGCTGTTAGAGCATATTTTCATCTATAATGAACCAAAAACTCCGAGAGTGATGTATTGATTCACTCACTTGTCATGTAGCAAATTTTATTGAGTGCTTGCTAGGTGCCAGTCATTGTTCCAAATGTTGGAAACACACCCATAAGTGGAATATAGTTCCGACTTTCATGAAGCTTACATTCCAAAGGAGTAGACAGACCAAAGAAGATAAAGCAAGTAAACACAATAGAAGAAAGTGATTATTACAAAAAGAAAGAAATACAAACTGAGATTGCTGCAAAGATAAGAAATCAAAGGTTATGACAGAAAATAATATGGTACACTTGTTTCTAGGAAAGGTAGTCAGGGAAAATCTCTGAGCAAGGGTCCTTTAAGCTGAGAACTGAAGTAGGAGAAAGAGGCTGTTTTGCAAGTCTCCAAGGGAAGGAATGTTAGAGGCTGAAATAGAGGCATAGGCAAGATCTGGAGGCAGGAAAGGAAGGTGGGTTGGAAGAACTAAAAGAAGTCTTTTGTTGCTGAAATGCATTGAGAAAGAGTTAGAAAGGAGAAAGATTGGGGAGAAGTGGGGAGAGGCCAAATGGTGTGATATCTTCCGGAACATGTTGACGGCATTGGAATTTATTCTAACAGCAAAGGGAAGCTAATGAAGGATTTCAAGTTGGGGAAAGACATGATTCATTTTGCAGTTTATGAAGATGACCTCTTTAAGATCAGATGGGCTACATGAAGCTCCAGCCAGAAAAAAACAAATATCATATATTAACACATATATGGAATGAAATTTAGGAAATCAAATATAGGAAAAATGTATAGATGATCTTATTTACAAAGCTGAAATAGAGAACTCAGATATAGAAAACAAATGTATGAATACCAAGGGGGAAAGAAGGGGTGGGATGAATTGGGAGATTGGGATTGACATATATACACTATTGATACTATGTATAAAATAGACAGCTAATGAGAACCTACTGTATTGCACAGGGAACTCTAGTCAGTGCTTTGTGGTGACAAAGAGGGGGCATATGTATACATACAGCTGATTCACTTTGCTGTACAATAGAAATGAATGCAACATTGTAAAGCAACTCTACTCCAATAAAAATTAATTTAAAAGCAAATATATCAATTCCAAATAAATAAATAAAAGCCACCCAGGACTAAAACTTGGGTGTCCCAACTCTGCCTGGTGACGAACATGTCAGTTTTCCCTCCCATGCCTACTTCTCATCGTTGGTGTCAACATTAAGTAAACTGACAGATATGAAATCCCTTTGAAGAAGCAATCTGAGCCAAATGGCCCCCAAGAGCAAAGAGGCCTCTTGTACCTTTCTTCACACAGTGCCAGTACACACAGGATGCTGAGTACAAGCTGGAAACGGTGATAACCTTAATCCAGTTCTCTTGCATGTCCTCATCTTTTCCTCACAACAATCCTGACAGGGTATGGAATTTTAAGCCTGATTCATTTATGAAGGAACTGAGGTTTAGAGAGATTAAAATAACTTTTCCATCAACAGAAAGTCAGCATTTATTTCTAAGATCCTTGACATCTATCCCAAATCTCAATTAATTATATTCATTATTATGTCTCTTCTCAAGCATAAAGTTCTTAAGATCATCAGCTTTTGACAGTGGTAAAAGGCAATACAAAGTCCCCAATTAACCTTAATAAAATAGATATACATTTCTACCAAGATTCACCAATGTCTCCAAGAGACCCACATGTTTTGGTCTAAACTATAATTGTCACAGTAATACTCTGACATCATTCAATGATGTGAGGTCACCAAGACTTATCACAAATACCAATGGAGCTCTAGAAGGAACAGACAGAAATATATCAAAGGATGCCTAAGCTAATGGCTTGGAGACTAAGAAACCAGAGATAAAAGAGTCTTGCTGTCAGATTGACTGAGACATGTATTGAGAAGCCTGCTTTGAGCAATGATACTGCTCATCTCCTCAAGGTTTCAGATCCATTAGTAATAACTTCCAAGTGAGCCAGGCTCTATTAGGAGGCTAGGTCAGTGGCTTTAAATGCCCAAATCAATCTTAATGTTAAGCGAGATCTCTGGATTTATTTTTATCCCCATCAACTTTCTTCTCAACAAGGAAGAAAAGATTTATTCCCTGAAAGCCTTTTGTTAAAGAAGAATTTAGTGGAAGAGCCTTTAAAAAGGGGTGGGGGATGCTTTTCATTCTAAATTAATCAATCTGCCTCTTGGTTACTGAGTATCTTAAACAGTACCCCTCTCTCCCCACCTCTAGCCCTTGTTTCTCCATCTACAAGTCAAAAATTCAGCTTAGGTTATATTTAAGGGTTCTATTGCTCTAAAGGTCCTTGATCTTGATTTAAACACTCAAATTAACTACTCTCAATAAGTCATGAATCTCAGCTATTTAGAGTCAGTAAAGTGCTTATAAGAAGCCATCCACGTACTCTCTAGTTCCATTTGTTAACAGTGGTGAATCTTTGTGATACTTGGAGCACAGGAGAACAGTTTATGCCTATGCAACAGAGAAGAGGGAAAGACTGTCCATTCTCCACGGTGCTTGGCTATGTCTTTGCTAACCTTCAAATTTTTATGAAATAGCTATGTGAGGACCCGTATCCATCCCATTAGCTGCCAAGGGCTCCTCTCTAGTAACTCAAATATCCCTTCATTGAAGAAGCTCATACATAAGGAAGAAAGGAGATGGATTTATAACACCTTACTGATCCACTGCCTCTAACTTGGGATAAGTTCATGATGGTCTGCATTCAGGCCTATATTCCAGGATCACCATGGTAACACTTCCCATCAGTAAAAATGAGATGGTAATGAAGACAGCTGCTGTATAATAATCACGTATAAACAAGAGCAGAGCTTCTAGAGGGTAAAGGGGAAGGAATACATACTTGTATCCTAAGCTTTATCAGAAGGGTGTCCCTGGAAGAGGTAACTGATTATACTCAGTTCTTATGTCAAGACTTGGAGTTGAATGCTACATTTCTGTTCATGATTTGTGGCATTCTCGTCAGGCTTGCCCCCTGTGCTCTACTATAAATTGCACCTTGATCATCCAGATATTTCTTTCGCACTCATATTATAAATGGGCCAGTTTGGGGAACTCATTTGGTGGTATATGGAGCTTTATTTCTTTTCAGGGTCCAAGTCTATCTTTTCCTCACTTGCAGGAAATAAAAAGCAATCAAAGAGCTGAAAATCTTCTGGGAGTGCAGTAGGGAGTATCAACGGGGGAAACCCAATAGTCTTACCTCATCTTTCTATCTCCCTCATGTAGCAGTCCTCTTGCTGATATTCCTGTTACACTGTTCTCTGCCTGCCCTAAAAAGTATCATCTAGCTTCTCTGTTCCTGACACCTCTAACTGGGTAGTGGGCTGCATGCTGCAGAACCTCCAGGAGTGGGATATAACTTAGCTACTGGTGCTGCTGCTACACTATTTCAGTCGTGTCCGACTCTGTGCAGCCCCATAGATGGCAGCCCACCAGGCTCCCCCATCCCTGGGATTCTCCAAGCAAGAACACTGGAGTGGGTTGCCATTTCCTTCTCCAATGCATGAAAGTGAAAAGGAAGTCGCTCAGTCCTGTCCGACTCTTAGCGACCCCATGGACTGCAGCCTACCAGGCTCCTCCGTCCATGGGGTTTTCCAGGCAAGTGTACTGGAGTGGGGTACCTAGGTTAATATAATCAGAGTCTTGGCCAAAAATAATAGCTCTGCAAAGCCTCATGTTCATCTTTCTGCCTTTCTGCCTGAATTGCAGAAGCGGCCACTCCATCACTCTCATTCTCAGTTCAGTTCAGTTGCAGTCGCTCAGTTGTGTCGAACTCTTTGCAACCCCATGGACTGCAACACGCCAGGCTTTCCCGTCCATCACCAACTCCCACAGCTTGTGCAAACTCATGTCCATTGAGTCAGTGATGCCATTCAACCACCTCATCCTCTGTTGTCGCCTTCTTCTCCCACCTTCAATCTTTCCCAGCATCAAGGCCTTTTCCAGTGAGTCACTTATTCACATCAGGTGGCCAAAAGATTGAAGTTTCAGCCTCAGCATTAGTCCTTCCAATTAAAAATCAGGGTAGATTTCCCTTAGGATTGACCGGTTTGATCTCCTTTCACACCAAGGGACCCTCAAGAGTCTTCTCCAATACCAGTTCAAAAGCATCTATTCTTTGGTGCTCAGCTTTCCTTATAGTCCAACTCTTACATCCATACATGACTACTGGAAAAACCATAGATATGACTAGATGGACTTTTTGGCAAAGTAGTGTCTCTGCTTTTTAATATGCTGTCTAGGTTAGCCATAGCTTTTCTTCCAAAGAGCAAGTGTCTTTTAATTTCAAGGTTTCAGTCACCATCTCAGTGATTTTGGAGCCCAGGAAAATAAAGTCTCTCACTGTTTCCATTGTTTCCCCATCTATTTGCCATGAACTGATGGGACTGGATGTCATGATTTTTTTTTTTTTTTTGAATACTGAGCTTTAAGCCAGCTTTTTCACTCTCCTCTTTCACTTTCATCAAGACAGTCTTCAGTTCCTCTTTGCTTTCTGCCATAAGGGTGGTATCATCTGCATATGTGAGGTTATGATATTTCTCCCAGCAATTTTGATTCCACCTTGTACTTCATCCATTCTGGCATTTCACATGATGAACTCTGCATCTAAGTTAAATAAGCAGGGTGGCAATATACAGCCTTGACGTACTCCTTTCCCAATTTGGAACCAGTCCACTGCTTTATATGTGGTTTTAACTGGTGCTTCTTGATCTGCATACAGATTTCTTAGGAGGCAGGTAAGGTGATTTGGTATTCCCATCTCTTAAAGAATTTTCCACAGTTTGTTGTGATTCATACAGTCAAAGGCTTTGGTGTAGTCAATAAGGCAGAAGTAGATGTTTTTCTGGAACTCTCTTGCTTTTTCTATGATCCAGTGGATGTTGGTAATTTGATCTCTGGTTCCTCTGCCTTTTCTAAATCCAGCTTGAACATCTGGAAGTTCTCGGTTCACATACTGTTGAAGCCTAGCTTGGAGAATTTTGAGCATTACTTCACTGGCACGTGAGATGAGTGCAACTATGTGGTAGTCTGAACATTATTTGGCATTGTCTTTTTGGGATTAGAATGAAAACTGACCCTTTCCAGTCCTATGGCCATTGCTGAGTTTTTCAAATTTGCTGGCATATTGAGTGCAGCGCTTAAACAGCATCATCTTTTAGAACATGAAATAGCTCAGCTAGAATTCCATCATCTCCACTAGCTTTTTGTCTCAAGAAAAGGAAATGCAAAAAGGCAAAAATGGTTGTCTGAGGATGCATTCCAAATAGCTGAGAAAAGAAGAGAAACTAAAAGTAAATGAGAAAAGGAAAGATATACCAATCTGAAAGCAGAGTTCTAAAGAATAGCAAGGAGAGAAAAGAAAGATTTCCTCAGTGATCACTGCAAAGAAATAAAGGAAAACAATAGAATGGGAAAGGCTAGAGATCTCTTCAAGAAAATTAAAGATATCAAGGGGACATTTCATGCAAAGACAGGCACAATAAAGGACAGAAATGGTATGGACCTAACAGAAGCATAAGATATTAAGAAAAGGTGGCAAGAATACACAGAACTATTCAAAAAACCAGATAACCAAAATGGTGTGATCACTCACCTAGAGTCAGACATCCTGGAGTCCAAAGTCAGGTGGGCCTTAGGAAGCATCATTATGAACAAAGCTAGTAGAGGTGATGGAATTCCAGCTGAGCTATTCTCATACTGGGTACAACATACTACTCCATACCAGAACCCTTACACCAGTCTCCTGACGGCAATTCAATCGCTGCTGTCTTCTTCCAGCATGTTCTTCCTGCCAGACAAGGTTCTTTCAGAGCACCATGGAACTTTCCAGTCCCTTCCAGCAGATGTGACCACACTCAGTCATCTCAAACGGCTCATCAGAATTCTTGAGGGAGACAGGAAGAGTTCCCTGTCTGCTGATCTGCTTTATCCAAGGCCTGCTGTGCATGGACCTGCTTGGAGTGTTTCTGTTAGATTCTCGTGCCATGAAGAGCCAGTAAGACAATTCAAAAGCCACTACTCTCTCAGCTGAAAAGCTAAAACCTGGATTTTCAAAAATTCCTACCAGACAGCCCTGGGTTCTCATCTCAGTTCTGCCAATTATTAATTCTATAGCCTGAAGTAACCAAGTCTCTGGGAATCAGCTTCCCTATCTGCAAATAAGATAACAGTAATGGGAATATCCTAAAGAACAAATAATATGTAAAATGCTTAGGAATGACTGACACTCTGACAAGGAACAAAAGCCCCGCTGAGAGTCAAGAGATCACATACACCATCCTGTCTCTTCACTCACTGCTGTTAGAACTAATGTCCCAGGCATGTATTTCATTCCTCAAAGACTCTGGTACCTGGGTTAGAGCATCTCTCTCCACAAAGCCCATCATCATGTTGGTTCTTCACCTCCACATGTATAAATCCATTTGACACTCTGCCCATTCAGTTTCATGACCATCTCATCTGTAGTGGCCCCCTCAACTCCATCTGAGCCAATCTGTCTTGCACCATACTCTAGATTTTTCATTTAACTATAATTATTCTATCTATAAAACCATATATCTATGAATCCCACTCAACCATATCCCCTGTTCTTCCAATTTGCCTCTTCAGCTATCCCCAAGGCAAATACCAGTTCATGAATTCATTACTCCTCTTTAAATTTCCATTATTTTAGTCTCCATGATCAATTATTTAAAATACACTTAATGATACTCAAACTCCATTGTTTCTTTTTTTTTTTAATTTACACTTTTCAGGCAAATCTCTATCCTATTTGTAAAACTTTATCTACTATATTTATGACTATAATACAACAGTCAAGCATGATTGGTTAAAATCACAGAATAGAGAAGAGTAGTTTAGTAACATATCTATACTTGAAAGAAAAACAAGTTTTCTTGTGGAGCCAAGAAGCCTTCATCACTCACCACCCTGTCCCTAACAAGTAGGTTCCTCAATAGGAGACAGTTTTCCTCTCACTCACTACTATATCCTGAGGACAGAGCAATATCTGGCTCAACAAATATATGCTGGCTGATGGACTGACCAGTCTAACATGGACCTTCATTAATCCAGCAACCTTACAGCTTTTACTGATTAACTCAGCTTCCTACTTGCTGATAAGCCTAAATGAGTCATTCTCTACTGTCCCCAAACTTCCACCTGACCTATGACTTTTTGCCACCCACTTCCCTCTTCCCGTCACCTCTTTGATGCCTCAGTAGAAGTCATTTCTTTGTGCGTCGCAAGGAAACTAGAAGCCCCCAGACACAGGCCAGAGTCACTCAGCTTTAGAGGAGCTCTTTTCCTCTTTGTCAAAGTCAGTTCTCCTAACTCTGGAGACGTATGCCCCCTTTCCCACCTACTAACCAATCTCACACACATATAGTGTTCTTTCGCTCTTTTTAAGTTCTCTCTCTTCTATCTTTCGTCCACTTTCCTCTCTCTTTCAAAGGGATTCTTTCTGCTTTAAAAAGAAATCTCTTCTATTAAAAATAGCAGTAATCCCATAACCCAAAATTTACTCTCTAGTCTCAATCTCATCTCTCTTCTGCCCCTTCACAGCCAAACTTCTCAAAATACTTCGCAGTTGCTGCCTATTCAAACGTCCTCATTTCCTGACTTCCCTCTGTCTCCTCAGATCAGTGCAATCCACGTCCCCCACCACCGCAATCATACGCCTTTTGTAGAGTCAAGAATAATGGTCTTGACTTCTTAGAGAATCTCTTAGGCTCCTGGGTGAGGTTCTTCTTCTATCTTGAAGTTAAATGTTGGAATTTCTCAGGGATCTGATCTAGATCCCCTCTCATTTGTACGCTTTCCATAGGCAACCTCACCCACACCAAGAGCTTTAATTATCCTCCACCAACAAATCCCCCAGTTACCTGTATAGTCAAGATCTTCTTTGTGAGTTCTAGTTACATATAGCCAACCACTTCTGGATTCTTATGAATAGCTGTAATCAAGATGTATCAAAGCCAACATGTCTAAATTGAAACATAATGCCCCCTAAGTTCAGGCTTACTTCCACGTTTTTTAATTAATGTGAATTTACCTATATTTTGGCTGGTATGATTGACTAGATCGTCATCCATTCAATTACACCAGGCCAAACCTAGGAATTATAGTGATCATTCTCTTCTCCTTTTCTCTATATCCAAATCACCAAATTTGTCTGTTTTACTCCTTAAATATCTTCCAAATCTAATGCTCTTTATCTCTGCTCCAATCTAGTGTAAGCCCTCCTCATGCACCTCACCTACTTCTACAATTATCTCCTGATATACTCTACATCGACTCCTAACCCCTCAAACTATTCATACAGTAACTGGAGGTATTATTTTAAAATGTAAACTTGGTCATGTCACTCCCATGCTTATGATCCAATAGATTTTTATTTTCTTAAGCTAAACACCAGAACACTTAAAATGATCCATTAAGTTCCACAAGACTGCACCACACTCTCCAGGACACTTTCATTTGTCCTCTGCATTTCCAGCACATGATATTTCATTCCGTTTCTCAAATAAATCATGCTTCTGATAGGCATGGACCCTTTCCATATTCATCTCTGTGTAAATTTTTATCCCTGAGCTCCCTTCACCTGGTTAATTTCTACACATCCTCTGATATCCTTATCTCCTCAGAAACTTCTTTGCCCTGCCAGGTAAGACAAAGTCTCCATATTACATTCTCCCTACAACTAATGAATTTCTCTTTCATCATAGTTACTCCAAATACAATCATAAATCACTTTATGTGTTTATTTCACTGAATGACTATCTTGCCATTAGATTCTAAGCACCATGGGGCAGAATTATAATACATTATATTATATATATAAATTAATATATAATTAATTATATTAATTATATTTGATAAATAGCTTAAATATTAATAGTGAACAAATTACTCAATAAATTGTTGTGGTGGCTGTGATAATAGTAATTATAAGGGTGGTATTATAACACTCTTTCTATGGAGACAAACAAATCTAGAGAAAGACAATACTCTGAACTCAAGCTTAGCCATGTTCTCTTATGTGGCAAGCCATGTTCTCATTTTCCTGGGTCCTAAATACACCCATGGCTTAGTCTGGCAGATCAAAGAGGAAATATATAAAGACATGACTTTCACAGGTTAGGTAATGGACCTCTGTTGTTACTGCCTGTCTGGTTCTCTCCTCCCATCTTCTAGTGGGGAACTGGACCTCCTCTGTAATTCATAGAATTAGGCAAGAAACCTAAGCTAAGTCAATCTCTTTATTCCTTTGGAGAATGTGATTCTTAAGCAGAAATCCTAAGGGAGAGAATACAGTTGGAATCAGGTATCAAACAACAGTGTCCCAAAGACGCTGCTCATAAGCATCTCTGCCTGACTCTTCAGAGTAAGTTCCTCTCCTGCTCTAGGCCACTGCTGCTGCTAAGTCACTTCAGTCGTGTCCGACTCTGTGCGACCCCATAGATGGCAGCCCACCAGGCTCCCCCATCCCTGGGATTCTCCAGGCAAGAACACTGGAGTGGGTTGTCATTTCCTCCTCCAATGCATGAAAGTGAAAAGTGAAAGTGAAGTTGCTCAGCCCTATCCAACTCTTAGCGATCCCATGGACTGCAGCCCACCAGGCTCCTCTGTCCATGGGATTTTCCAGGCAAGAGTACTGGAGTGGGGTGCCACTGCTTTAATCCTGCGAATTACCTTTAATCCTGCGAATTACCCTTAATCCTGCGAATTACCGAGTAGGCTACAAATAAACAAGTTGTGTTTGTTTGTTTGCTTCTACAGCATCATTGGTGCTCTCCATCAAAGAAAACTACCTGATAAGATGAAATTATATAGAACAGATTTTCTCATATCAAAAATACATTTCCTCTTCAAGTTTTCATACATTTATAAAAATGAATCATAGATTAGAACTAAAGAAAATCTCAGTAATTTCAAAAGGCAGAAGTTGAATCAATATTTTAACATAAAAGATTTAAAAAATTCAATCATGTAAAAAAATCACAGACTTATAAATTGCCTTCAACTGAAATGTGACTGAGGACAAAAATCAATATTATATTTATGGATTCCACTTCAGACCATTTATTGGATGCCTGCTCGGTGCCAGTATAATGACCATTGATCAAATCTTTTTATTAGTAGATCAAACTCTTTGAACTGTTAGTGCAGGAAAATAGCATTTATTGAATACTTGCTGTGACCAACATAGACAGCATATTTAAAAGCAGAGATATTAATTTGCCAACAAAGGTCCATCTAGTCAAAGCTATGATTTTTCCAGTGGTCATGTATGGATGTAAGAGTTGGACTATAAAGAAAGCTGAGCACTGAAGAATTGATGCTTTTGAACTGTGGTGTTGGAAAAGATTCTTGAGAGTCCCTTGGACTGCAAGGAAATCCAACCTGTCCATCCTAAAGGAAATCAGTCCTGAATATTCATTGGAAGGACTCTTGCTGAAAGCTCCAATACTTTGGCCACCTGATATGAAGAACTTGAAGAACAGGGTCTTGAAAAGATTCTGATGCTGTGAAAGATTGAAGGTGGGAAGAGAAGGGGATGACACAGGATGAGATGGTTGGATGGTATCACCGACTCTACGGACATGGATTTGAGTAAGCTCTAGGAGTTGGTGATGGACAGGGAAGCCTGGTGTGCTGCACTCCATGGGGTCTCAAAGAGTTGGACATGACTGAGCAACTGAACTGAACTGCTGTATACCAAACACTATGCTTAATTATTTATAAACATTTTGCATTTAATCCTCACAACAATGCTAATGAGTCAGGAACTGTTAATCCCATTTTAGTCTTAACTGGTATCTCAGTGGTAAAGAATCTACCTGTTAAGCAGGAGATGTGGGTTCGATCCCTGAACTGGGAAGATTCCCTGGCCTTGTGAATAGGTGATATAAGAATAATTCATATTTTTCTGCATAAAGACATGTAAGTACACATATATAAAATAAGTTGGCCAAGGACCCATTATGCTGAAAGGAAACGGCAACCCACTCCAGTATTCTTGCCTGGGAAATCCCATGGACACAGGATACTGGTGGGCTACAGTTCATGGGATCACAAAAGAGTTGGACATGACTTAGCAAATGATCACACATGCAATCCCATTTTACTGATATGAAATTGATGTTTAGATAGGGTACATTACTTACTCAATGTAATATAGATTCAAGCAGCAAAGTTAAATCTAGGTCTGCCTAACCACAGAACCCTGGTTCTTCTCACTATATGACTGACCAGTTCAGTATCATCAATGAAAAAGCAAAACCTATGAAAGAAACATGAGACCAGAAGACCAGAAAGAAACTTGGAGAAAACCTGATCATCACAAATAAGACTCTAGTGTCACACAAGCTGAAAGCCTCCTGTCCTTCCAACTTTCCTCCTTCCTCCTTCCTTCCTTCAGGAATGTATCCATCCATTTAACCAGGCTTGACTGAGTGCCCTTTGTGCTTTTATGTGGCAACACTGTCCTAGCCATGGAAGTGGAATAATGAGTAAGAAAGAGTGCCCTGCCATTATTAATCTTAATGTATTTATTGGGAAAACTGACAGCTTCTTTATTACTGATGTGTGTGTGTGTGTGTGTGTGTGTGTGTGTGTGTGTGTGTGTGTGTTAGTGGCTCAGTTGTGTCCAACTCTTTGTGACCCCATGGACTGTAGCCCACCAGGCTCCTCAGTCCGTGGGATTTTTCCAGGCAAAAATACTGGAGAGGGTTGCCATTTCCTTCTCCAGGGGATCTTCCCAACCCAGATATTGAACCCAGGTGTCCCGCATTCCAGGCAAATGCTTTACCATCTGAGCTACTAGGGAAGCCCCATAGTTGACAAGTAATAAACTGCAAAAATCTCTTGGGAGCTACAAAGTATTTTCCCAAAGTATTGTGAGAACTGCAAAAACCTTGTGAATAGGTGATATAAGAATAATTCATATTTTTCTGCATAAGGATATGGAAGTACACATATATAAAATAACTTGGCCAAGGACCCATTATGCTGAACATCCCTGAGATGGTGGAACTGGGGTTATATACAGGTCTTCAAGTCACTGGGATTAGGACTGCTAATCAACATTAAACATTCAAACAACTAAGATTATGGCATCCATTCCCATCACTTCATGGCAAATAGATGGGGAAACAATGGAAACAGTGACAGACTTTTTAATTTCTTGGGTTTCACAATCACTGTGGATGGTGATTGCAGCCACAAAATAAAAAGATGCTTGCTCCTTATAAGAAAACCTATGACAAACCTAGACAGTGTATTAAAAAGTAGAGACATCACTTTGCCAACAAAGTTCCATATAGTCAGAGATACAGTTTTCCAGTAGTCATGTATGGAAGTGAGAATTGGACCATAAAGAAGGCTGAGTGCCAATGAATTTATGCTTTTGAATTCTAGAGCCAGAGAAGACTCTTGTGAATCTCTTGGACTACAAGGAAATAAAGCCAGTCAGTCCTAAAGGAAATCAGTGCTGAATATTCACTGGAAGGACTGATGCTGAAGCTGAAGCTCCAATACTTTGGTCATCTGATGGGAAAAGTCAATTCATTAGAAAAGACCCTGATGCTTGGAAAGAGTGAGAGCAGGAGGACAAGGGGGCAACAGAGGATGATATGGTTAGATGTGATCACTGACTCAATGTACATGACTTTGAGTGGACTCTGGGAGATAGTGAAGGACAGCAAAGCCTGGTGTGCTGCATTCCATGGGGTTGCAAAGAGCTGGACATGACTTAGCGACTGAATAACAACAACTTAACTCGTCCCCATTTTCCTCTCTGGTCTAGATCAAGACTTTTTATTAAAACAAATGGCAAACCTCAGCTAGAGAGCCTGAGGGCAAACTAAGGAAGAATATATGTTATGCTGAAAAGTTCTGGCATTCTTAGTTTACATTCCTTTCCATTTTGACTGCTGTTCATACTGCTCTTCCAGCCTGCTCTGTTAAGCCTGGAAAAGACTCCTTCTGTGGTATTGCAATCCTCTCTCTCCTTGGTTTTGGTATTTGGCCCTGAGGACAGACACCAGATTAATTTAAAAAGCAGGTTAACCTGTGAATTGTGTGTATGTTAGAGGTGGAGAGGGAAAGAGATGGAGGAGCAGAGATAGCAAGCTAGGGAGAGAACAAACTTGGTTAGAAGTTGAAGTACAAAGAAACTATCAGTTTTAGTTTTAACCTGGGCAAGCATCTCCCCCTTTCTGCCCTTCAGTCCTTTCTGCCCTTCAGTCCTTTGTGCATAAAATAAAGCTATGGAAAACAACAATAACACTATAAACCAGATAATCCCCAAGTGTCTTTCACCCTGAGAGTCAACTGTTCAATATTCACTCTGTAAGAAGCAAACCACTTCTTCCTATATCACCACAGGCACTGCTAATAATTTGATGCAGAAATGCATGGAGAAGTTAGAAAAACCCAACAAGCCCTGCCAGCTCAGTGGGACCTCCTCCACCATCCTCATGCCATGCCCAAGATCCTCCTCCAGAGATCATGCCTAAGCTCACAGGATCATTCCAATTAAAAATGAACTATTGAAGTTATTTAGACCAGTGTTCCTCACACTTTAATATACTCCTGGGAGTCCTGCTGAAATGCACTCTCTGATTGAGGAAGTCTGAGCTGGAACCCAAATTCTGCAAGTCTAATAAGCTCCCATGTGACACTCACGCTGCTGGTCTGTGGAGGACACTCTGAAAAGTAAAAACTCATTCATCCTTGTCTGATTTATAATCTTTTCCAGCACTTCTGAGAGGTCTCTAGGCTCCCTTGAATGTCTTCTCTGCTCGGAAAGTCCCTGCCTCTAGCTTCCTTTATTTGTATTCAGAGAATTCAGAGAACCATTAGAAATCTCTTCCTTATTTAACTTGCTACTTACCTGCTTGTAGCATCATTATTTGGGTCAAAGAAGCACCATGAGAAATGTTTATCTTCCACATGACAATCTTCCAAAGTGCTCTTTCCTCCAGAGCCAATCCTCCTGGGGGCTTTGTACTGTCACTTTGATGATTTCTAATCTCCTTACTACTTTGGTTGCCCTCATCTGACTCCTCAAAATTCTAACTATTTACTGGAATGTTGCCTTTTAGTCTTTCTATGGTGTTATCAAAAGTCTTCTTTGCTATTTATTACTTATGTTGGGCAAGTTGTGTGAAAAGGTGTTTGAAAGAAAAAAAATGGAGACCATTAAACATGAAAAGATAGTGAAATTTAAACTAAAAATGAAATAATACTGTACCTCTAAAAGGAAACTTTGCTGATGTTTAGTGTTGGCAAGGTTTGGGTGGGGGGTGGGGTGGGGCATATGGACTTCCAGTCTCCTCAGTGGAATTATAACTCTAAAGAGCTTTGGGGAAGGATGAAAATGTGAAAGTTAACTTTTTTTTTCAGTCTCTCTAACACCAGGCTTTACAAAGACGTGACAAAGGAAGTTACAAAGAAGTATATTTCAGGTCAATCACTTTTAATTCTATCTTTTTGACCCAGGAATTTTACTTATCCAGTTATTGCAAATGTTTTCATCCTACTCAGCTCTTCATCCTCCATTTGGCAATATGACTATGATTACTATGATGACTTCTTTTACAACAAATATGAATAACAACTAATACTTACTTAGCATTTACCATGTGCTGGGTACCCATGTCAACTCGCAATAACCTTGAAGTAGATACTATTAAGGTTTGAATTTCTACAGAGGTGTAAACAGTGACTCAAAAGGTTAAGGATTTTCTTAAGTTCACACAGACAGGAAGAGGTAGCCACTTAGTCCTGTTGACATTCTTCTCTATTTATATCTCCTCCCATCATCTCCACTGTTGTGATCTAAGTCCAAGTGAATGTGATCTCGTACTTGTATTACAAGAAACAAGAAAAGCCTATATCCCCTCATATTCCTCATCTCCATCCATTTCCCTACTCCAGTCAAAATAGATCTTTCTGAAGATTGTCATTCTCCTGCTTAAAACTGACACTGGCTTATTTAGTAGCAAACTGAAATAAAACCAAAGAAAGTCCCTGGCATGGTCTACATTTGTCCTTGCACGGTCCTGTCTCACAGCATGACTCCTCTGATTCAGAGGCCCTCTCACCCCCTCCTCATGAACTACACTGCTCCCCAACCACCACAGGATATTTGCACATGCTCTTTCTTGGCTTGGCATGCTCTTCTCCCAACTCCCACCTTCAACACTTCCTTCTCTCTCAGGTCTTAGATTTAGATCACATCTTATAGTTTTCTTAATAAAGCATCTCTCTTATGCAACCCATTCAAGCTAGTTTTAGAAAAGATAGAGGAACCAGAGACCATATGCCAACATCCGCTGGATCATGGAAAAGCAAGAGAGTTCCAGAAAAACATCTATTTCTGCTTTGTTGACTATGCTAAAGCCTTTGACTGTGTGGATCACAATAAACTGTGGAAAATTCTGAAAGAGATGGGAATACCAGACCACCTGACTTGCCTCTTGAGAAATCTATATGCAGGTCAGGAAGCAACAATTAGAACTGGACATGGAACAACAGACTGGTTCCAAATAGGAAAAGGAGTATGTCAAGGCTGTATATTGTCACCCTGTTTAACTTATAAGCAGTGTACATCATGAGAAATGCTGGGCTGGAGGAAGCACAAGCTGGAATCAAGATTGCTGGGAGAAATATCAATAAGCTCAGATATGCCACCCTTATGGCAGAAAGTGAAGAGGAACTAAAAAGTTTCTTGATGAAAGTGAAAGAGGAGAGGGAAAAAGTTTGCTTAAAGCTCAACATTCAGAAAACATAGATCATGGCATCTGGTCCTATCACTTCATGGCAAATAGATAGAGGAGGAACAGTAGAAACGGTAGCTGACTTTATTTTGGGGGGCTCCAAAATCACTGCAGATGCTGTCTGCAGCCATGAAATTAAAAGATGCTTACTCCTTGGAAGGAAAGTTATGACCAACCTAGACAGTATATTAAAAAACAGAGACATTACTCTGTCAACAAAGGTCCATCTAGTCAGTTCAGTGGCTCAGTCATGTCTGACTCTTTGCGACCCCATGAACCACAGCATACCAGGCCTCCCTGTCCATCACCAACTCCCGGAGCTCACTGAAACCCATGTCCACTGAGTCGATGATGCCATCCAACCATCTCATCCTCTGTCATCCCCTTCTCCTCCTGCCCTCAATACTTCCCAGCATCAGGGTCTTTTCCAATGAGTCAATTTTTTGCATGAAGTGGCCAAAGTATTGGAGTTTCAGCTTCAGCATCCATATGTGACCACTGGATAAACCATAGCTTTGACTAGACAGACATTTGTTGTCAAAGTAATGTCTCTGCTTTTAATATGCTGTCTAGGTTGGTCATAACTTTCCTTCCAAGGACTAAGCATCTTTTAATTTCATGGCTGCAATCACTGTCTAGTCAAAGCTATGGTTTATCCAGTGGTCATATATGGATGTGAGAGTTGGACTATAAAGAAAACTGAGAGCCGAAGAATTGATGCTTTTGAATTGTGGTGTTGGAGAAGTCTCTTGAGAGTCCCTTGGACTACAAGGAGATCCAACCAGTCCATCCTAAAGGAAATTAGTCCTGGGTGTTCATTGGTAGGACTGATGTTGAAGCTGAAACTCCAGTACTTTGGCCACCTGATGCGAAAAACTGACTCATTTGAAAAGACCCTGATGCTAGGAAAGATTGAGGGCAGGAGGAGAAAGGGATGACAGAGGATGAGATGGGTTGGATGGCCTCACTGACAAATGGACATGGGTTTGAGTGGACTCTAGGAGTTGATGATGGACAGGGAGGTCTGGTGTGCTGCAGTTCATGGGGTTGCAAAGAGCTGGACACGACTGAGCGACTGAACTGAACTTATGCAACCTTGCAATAATTCTACACTATTTATGAGATTACTTGATTAGTCTGTCTCTTCAAATAGATCACCAAAAAACCCTGCATACTTTTATTCAAAATACTTCCCACAGACACAAACACTGAATGGTGTCATTTACAAGTGAATGCTTTCATGTTCAATAGTGTCCAACTCTTTGCAACCCTATGGACTGTGTAGCCTCCCTGATTCCTCTGTCCATGGGATTCTCCAGGCAAGAATACTGGACTGGGTTGCCATTTCCTTTTCAGGGGATCTTCCTGACCCAGGGATTGAACCCATGTCCTCTGCATCTCCTGCATTGGCAGGTGGATTATTTACCTCTGATCCACCTGGGAAGCCATATCTACACGTAGCCCTGTTACACAAAGAGCACTAATATGGAAAATTGCCATTTACTTTAATTTGTGGGCCAATTTATAACAGAAAATCTAGATATGCTCCTACGTGAAAGTTTGACAGGTTCTAATAACTTGAACGCTTAAAATTTAATGTTTTAACTTAAATCAGAGGTCCTTTAAAATGTGAATCCCAGAACTGAGTACATGTCAGCTATGGACTGACCTCCATGTGAATATATTGGGTCCATAGGAATACTCTGTTTGAAAGTAGATATCCTAGAAATACATGGCTCAGTAGTTCACATGAGAATAAAATAGCATTTGTTGCATGATAATTTTGACTCATGAATAAGGCAAAAGCAATGGGTTAGGTCTTGTTCAGGTCCTGGCACTAATGATAATTAACTATGTGACTTCACGAGGCATTTTACCTCTCTTAATTCTGGATTTTCTTGCCTGTAAAATGGGAGTGATAAAAGTACCTCTTCACTGGGTTGTCTCAAGGATTGTATTAGAGGATTCGAGTAAAGCTCTTAGCTCAGTTCCTGGCACCTATTAACATTCTATCACGGAAGCTGGCACTGCTTGCTGCTGATGCCACTGCTGTTCCCAATAAGGAGGATGAGGCTGAGGAGAAGGATATTTTCCCTCAAAAGATGAGAAACTTAAAGAAAGAATATGATTTTAGCAATTCCAGGGCAGGACATTTAGCCAGTAGGGCTTTTCTCTACTTGTGAATCACACCACACAGTCTGAGGTTGACTTCCATTGAGTCCCTTTCTGATCTGCAGAGAAAACTATTCCAGGTGACAACTTCATAAAGAGGTAATTACTAAACCCTCCATTTATTAGTGGTTTCAGCACCCTTAGTCATTTTCTCTTTCCAATTAATATAAGTCATTGAGACTGAAGTTGAAACTAACTTTATTTCCATCAGATAGTTTAGAAAGAGATCAACAGCTACCATGATTCTCTTCCTGGATACATAGCATCTCCTGCCACAGAAGCCCTCACTGACCTTCTGGAAAATTATGAATCCAGAGAAGGCTTTGTGAAAATTAAGGTAAATCAAGGTCCTGTTCTTCTTTCCGTTCTATAAACCTACCAAAGTGCAGATCCACTGGGCTTTGTAAACAAAAGACAAGATTAGTCACCAAAGGTAAAAGGACTACCATATTTGCGAATGCCATCAGTATTATAGAATATTAGGGCTTTAGGAGTCTTAGCCTTGGTGATAAGGAAACTCACACCTTGAGAGATTTAGTAACTTATTTACAGATAACTGAAGACAGAGCCAAGACCATGATGAAAACATTCAGACATCTAGAAGTAATTATGAAATGGACTACAATGATTATATAAAGCAGCATAGATATGGTAAAAATGAGATGTCAGGTCACCAAGTAGAATCTCGAAATCATTTCTTAACTAAGTGAGTATTTATTGAGTGATTAGTCTATCCAAAGCATTATGCTAAATATTGGTAATACTATTATTAGTAAGACCTGGGTCCTGCACTTTGAATATAACACTGTAAACCTGGTGTTTTCTATAAGGAGCCTGTTACAGACTGAGTTTTGTCCACTCCAAAATCCACATGTTGTCTAATGAGGTGGATGAAACAGGAGCCTATTATACAGAGTGAAGTAAGTCAGAATGAAAAACACCAACACAGTATACTAACACATATATATAGAATTTAGAAAGATGGTAACGATGACCTTATATGTGAGACAGCAAAAGAGACACAGATATATAGAACAGTCTTTTGGACTCTGTGGGAGAAGGTGAGGGTGGGATGATTTGAGAGAATAGCATTGAAACATGTATATTATCATATGTGAAACAGATCGCCAGTCCAGGTTCGATGCATGAGACAAGGTGCTCACAGCTGGTGCACTGGGATGACCTGGAGGGATGGGATGAGTAGGGAGGGGGGAGGGGGGGTTCAGGATGGGGAACACATGTACACTGATGGCTGATTCATGTCAATGTATGGCAAAACCCACTACAATATTATAAAGTAATTAGCCTCCAACTAAAATAAATAAATTTCAAAAAAAATCTGAAAAATAAAAATGAAAAACAAAATCTACATGTTGAATTCCTAACCCCAATAACCTCTCAGTATCATCTTATTTAGAGATGAGGTCTTATAGAGGTAATCAACTTAAAATAAGGTCAACACAGTAGACCCTAATTCAATGTGACTAGTGTCATTATAAAGGGGGGACATTTTGAGACAGAATAGGACACAGGGAAAACACCACATGACCATCAGTACAGAAGCTAGGGTGATGTGTCTACAAGCCAATGAATGCTGAGAATTGCTGGCAAGCCACCAGAAGAAGGAAAAGGCATGGGGCAGATTCATCGTCACGGCCCTCAGTAGGAGCCTACCCTGCAGATACCTTGATCTTGGACCTCACGCCTCCAGAACTGAGAAACAATAAATTTCTGTTGCTGAAGTCACACAATCTGTGGTTCTCTGATATGGCAGCCCTAGAAAATTAATATACAACCCGTAGTAATTATTTGAGGTTTGGTGAACCACTCAGTCCTTTCAACTCTGTCCTTTGTCACACAAAAGCAGCCATTGACAAAACATAAACAAACAAAGGTGGCGTTCTAATAATACTTTATTTACCAAAACATGTGCCAGGATGTATTTTGTCTCTGGACTGTTTTTCTGACCCCACTATAAAGTGTTAAGGTGAAGGCATATAAAAGGTAAGAGTAGCACACAAGAAGGACACCTCTCTCAGTCTGGAAACACAGGCGATGTCTTCTCATAAAATGTGTTGCATAAACTGAATTCTGTGTGATGCAGACATGCTCACAGAGTGAAGGGAGATGAAGAAGGAGGGAAGATGACTTCAAGAAGAGGGAACAACATATACAGAGGTCTGATGATCTTTGTGGGGGAACTGCCAGCAAGAGCATGTTTATAAAGGAGACTTAGGAACTAAAGTAACAGAAGAGAAGGAAACAGATCATGCGTGACTTTATGAGTTATATTAAGGCAATGGAGACCCTGGAAGGATTTGAAGTAGAAGAGATATATGGTCATATATGCATTTTAGAAACATTATTCTAGCTACAAGACAAGATGGAACAGGAGATGGAGCAAAGTAGAAGTGGAGGACCAGCTATAAATCCAGTGGAGAGATGAGGGTGGTCTGGAAGAGGGCAGAGGTAGTGAGAATGGAGAATAGTGGATGATATATATACACATATACATGTGTGGATGTGTGTGTATATATATATTCACATGCATATATATTTGAGATAAAAAGGTATAATGGACAGGAAAGATCTGCACACAAATCAGATGACAGTGGGTAAATGAGAGGGTGGAGTGAGTATAATACACACCTCTCTAGCTTGGACAACTAAGCACATGGTAATTCACTCACTGAACAGAGAATATAGGAGAAGCACTTTTTAAAAGTGGAAGATGATGCATAAACTTGGTTTTAGACATGTTAGCCTTGGGGCGCACATTAGATACCAAGAGGAGATACTGAGTAAGCAATAGCACATGTGCAGCACAATACGTCTGTTCTCAGGAATCTTAAAGGTAAACTAATACTAACTGACATAACCTGATAACATTAGCAGATGGCCAGTCAGCCTTAGTTGAGGGACTTTAGTCACATGGGTGATCCATTGCCATTGTAATCTACTCCAAATGCTCAAAATCTTCCTCTTTATATTGACAAGCTATTGCGCTCAGTTCTGCCCCAGGAAGTGAATTAGGATAAATCAAATTCTTCTTCCATTATAAATGTACATTTTTAAATAGTTGAAGGCAGGAATAATGTCTAAGCCAGGCCTCCTCTTTCCTAGAACAGTAACTCCAAATTCCTCTACCAATTCAGTTGTCCTCACTAAACAATGTCAACTGATTAACTCCCTCTTTAAAAGCAGGAGTCAAGACTAGAGCCCATAATCTTGGTCTGGCCTAATTAGTGTGTAACAGGATTGATGATAACCTTCCTTGTTTTGCACACTACATTTTTGTCAATGTTATCCAAGGTCATGAGCATTCCCTGACCCATGAGGATGCCAAAGTTAAAAAATGGGAATGTTATGCCTCTTTCTAAACCAAGCTTCTGTTCTCACTCCAGAGTCTCTGAGAAATGTGTTCAAACTGCTCACATCTATAACAGAAACACTTTCTTATGAAATGGTGACAATTTTCCTAATTACCCCTTCATCAAGTATGATTGAGTTCAGTTCAGTTGAGTCGCTCAGTTGTGTCCGACTCTTTGCGACCCCATGAATAGCTTCATAGAAAATCTAGTTTCTACAACACCTCTTTATTTATAACCCATTTGCTGAGTACATTCTCAACACCCAGAGCACTACTAAATGTTAAAGGATGAAGAAGATTCTTAAAAAAACCTCAGCTCGCAGAGGGTCGAAGAGCTGGCAACATGAATCTCCAGTACCTAAAGGATCGCCACGACGCGAGCAGCAATGGGAACCCGCGCCTGCCTCACCTCTCCTCCTCCGGGCAGCATCTCTACAGCCCCGCGCCGCCCCTCTCCCATACGGGAGTCGCCGAATACCAGCCGCCCCCCTACTTTCTGCCTCCCTACCAGCAGTTGGCTTACTCTCAGTCGGCCGACCCCTACTCGCACCTTGGAGAGGCTTACGCCGCCGCCATCCATCCCTTGCACCAGCCCGCGCCCACCGGCAGCCAGCAGCAGGCCTGGCCCGGGCGCCAGAGCCAGGGGGGGCCGGCCTGCCCTCGCACCACGGGCACCCGGCCGGCCTGTTGCCCCATCTCTCCGGACTGGACGGCGGCGCCGTGAGCGCACGCAGGGAGGCCTACCGACGCTCAGACCTGCTACTGCCCCACTCGCACGCCCTGGACGCCGCGGGCCTGGCCGAGAACTTGGGGCTCCACGACATGGCACACCAGATGGAGGAGGTGCAGAATGTGGACGACCAGCACCTACTTCTGCATGATCAGACAGTTATTCGCAAAGGTCCTATTTCCATGACCAAGAACCCCCTAAGTCTCCCTTGTCAGAAGGAGTTGGTGGGGGCTGTGATGAATCCCAGCGAGGTCTTCTGCTCAGTCCCTGGAAGACTGTCCCTCCTCAGCTCTACGTCTAAATACAAAGTGACAGTTGCTGAAGTCCAGAGGCGGCTGTCCCCGCCTGAGTGTTTAAATGCCTCATTACTGGGAGGTGTTCTCAGAAGAGCCAAGTCTAAAAATGGTGGCCGGTCCTTGAGGGAGAAGTTGGACAAGATTGGGTTGAATCTTCCAGCTGGGAGACGGAAAGCGGCTCATGTCACCCTCCTGACGTCTCTGGTGGAAGGTGAGGCAGTTCATTTGGCTCGGGACTTTGCCTATGTCTGTGAAGCAGAGTTTCCTAGTAAATCTGTGGCTGAGTATTTAACCACACCTCATCTTGGAGGGCGGAATGAGATAGCAACTAGGAAGAATATGCTGCTGGCTGCACAGCAAGTGTGTAAAGAATTCACAGATCTTCTCAATCAAGATCGAACTCCCAACGGGAACAACCGACCCACCCCGGTCCTGGAGACCAACATTCAGAACTGCTTGTCTCATTTCAGCCTGATTACCCACGGGTTTGGCAGCCAGGCCATCTGTGCCACAGTGTCTGCCGTGCAGAACTACATAAAAGAGGCCCTGATAGTCATAGACAAATCGTACATGAATCCCGGAGACCAGAGTCCAGCTGATTCCAGCAAAACCCTGGAGAAACTGGAGAAGCACAGGAAGTAGAAAGAGAGGGTGGTGAACCAAGGGCCGAAGAGTTTGGAAGGAAAAGGACTCCCAGATCATCTCGACCAGGACAGACTGGGCACCCCGCTTACCTGGGGGGTAGGGTTGTTACCCACCTTTCCATGAAAAAAGGCCTCCGTTGATTTCCAGCTCTTCACGTGCCCTCCTGGATTCCTTAGTATTTAGGGAGTGCTTGAAGCGTCTCCTTAACTCTGGACAAGATGTTGGAAGTGCTGGTTCTTTACTCATTAAGCTTATGTTTTATTTTTTTGGAACCCCATTCTTCCTTACTCTGGAAGTGGTGCTACAAGTTTTTGAACCTTTTGAATAAATCCCCAGGCTAACAAAAACTCACATTCACTCAGCTGTCAAATTGATGGGATTCAGATCAACAATAATTTTAGTGTCGAGGTGAAAGTATTTATGTAGTTTCTTCAGCCTCGTCCTGCATACCAATAGGAGGCAAGGATTCTGTCCACCTAGCAACTGGTTAATAGGTGGCATTTGTAACACTTTAAAACCCCTTGTTCAAAGGGGCCCTTCGGGTTTACGAAACTTGTAGAAACAAAGCCTGCTGACTTTATGTTTTTTCTTTAAAAAAAAAAAAAAAACTTTGAAAGTTAACTCTTCAAGGAGGAGATTCTTTGACATGACATGTTCCTTTAAGGTATGGAAGCTTTATTTTGCTTATTTATTTCACATCTTAGTGAAACTTGAAAAGGGCAGGCATGGAGCTTTTTTTTTTTTTTGCTGTCTGTCATCCCCCAGTCCGAGAGGAGGCTCTGTATTTTGAGAAACTGAGTTGAGTGTACAGATTTTATTTATGCATAATTTAATGGGGTCTGTAAATACGGGTGCACTTCTTATGACTTTTTGAGAAACGGGATTAGATTTTAATATTAACTTTTAAAGGTGATGGGGTAATCTAAGATATATCTTTAGGTTTTATTATATGTACACAGGGTATTAAGAGTTAAGAGGATCTTCAGCTCTGTTCTTGACTCTGGAAGACTCTTATTTAATTGAAGCTGTCTGTCCACAAAGCAATAACTTTGTCTTGTTCCTGTTGGGCTGACCCCCAGAAGAGGTACAGTGCGAGGTACAGTGCGTGTGAGTGAAAATGGAGTTTTGGAATTGAACTCCTTGCCTGTAAATGTTCCTAAATAATTGTTGTGTATATGAAACCTGTATAATAAAAAGTATTCTCGATTAAAAAAAAAAAAAAAGGATGAAGAAAAGTCCCCAGAAAGATGGGACTGAAGCTACACCCTTCTATCAGGTCTTCCTAACAGTCTTATCACTGTGTTTTGAATGGTAGGATTTTCCATATTATCCTGGATGAAGAGAGTATCTGTAAAGCTTTTTTCTCCCCAGCCCCATCAATGCATAGCACAAAAAAGAAACCAGCTTTTGTTGTTTAAAGTTACTGAGAGTTTGTGTTGTTATTGCAGCATAATGTAGTCCAATTTATTAACTCAAAACTGGATGTGGAAGCAGAGCACTGCTGTAACAAAAACTCTAAAACACATGGCATTAAATAAAAACTACAATGAGCTACCAAAGAACAAATGCTGGAAAAGGTGTGGAAAAAATGGAACCTTCCTACACTGTTGGTGGGAATATAAGTGGGTACAGTCACTGTGGAAAATAGTATGGAGGTTCCTCAGAAAACTAAAAATAGAATTACCATGTGATGCAGCATTCCTGCTCTTGGGCATATATCTGAACAAAATTCAAAAATATGCATGCATCCAATAGTGTTCATAGCAACACTATTGACAGTAGTGAAGACATAGCAACAACCTAAATGTCCATCCACATAAAGAAGACTTGGTCCATGTATATGATGGAATACTGCTGCTGCTGCTGCTAAATCACTTCAGTCGTGTCCGACTCTGTGCGACCCCATAGATGGCAGCCCACCAGGCTCCCCTGTCCCTGGGAGTCTCCAGGCAAGAATACAGGAGTGGGTTGCCATTTCCTTCTCCAATGCATGAAAGTGAAAAGTGAAAGTGAAGTCGCTCAGTAGTGTCCGACTCTTAGCGATCCCATGCAGCCTACCAGGCTCCTCTGTCCATGGGATTTTCTAGGCAAGAGTACTGGAGTGGGGTGCCATTGCCTTCTCTACTACTCAGCCATAAAAAAGAATGAAATAATGCCATTTCAGCAGCATGGATGCAAGTAGAAATTATCATACTAAGTGAAGTAAATCAGGAAGAGAAAAACAAATACCACATGATACCACTAAAATGTGGACACAAATGAACCTATCTACAAAACAGAAACAGAATCATGGACACAGAGAACAGACTAGTGATTGCCAAGGAAGAGGAGGTTTGTGGAGGGATGGTGTGGGAGTTTGGGGTTAGCAAACGTAAGCTTTTATATACAGAATTGATAAACAAGGTCCTCCTGTATAACACAGAACTATATTCAATATCCTATGATGAACCATAATATTTTTAAAAGAATATATATATATATATTCTGTTTAGTTCGGTTCAGTGGCTCAGTCGTGTCCAACTCTTTGCGACCCCATGAATCGCAGCACACCAGGCCTCCCTGTCCATCACCAACTCCCAGAGTTCACTCAGACTCACGTCCATCAAGTCAGTGATGTCATCCAGCCATCTCATCCTCGGTCGTCCCCTTCTCCTGCCCCCAATCCCTCGCAGCATCAGAGTCTTTTCCAGTGAGTCAACTCTTCACATGAGGTTGCCAAAGTACTGGAGTTTCAGCTTCAGCATCATTCCTTCCAAAGAAATCCCAGGGTTGATCTCCTTCAGAATGGACTGGTTGGATCTCCTTGCAGTCCAAGGGACTCTCAAGAGTCTTCTCCAACACCACAGTTCAAAAGCATCAATTCTTCGGCGCTCAGCCTTCTTCACAGTCCAACTCTCACATCCATACATGACCACTGGAAAAACCATAGCCTTGACTAGACGGACCTTTGTTGGAAAAGTAATGTCTCTGCTTTTGAATATGCTATCTAGGTTGGTCATAACTTTTCTTCCAAGGAGTAAGTGTCTTTTAATTTCATGGCTGCAGTCACCATCTGCAGTGATTTTGGAGCCCCAAAAATAAAGTCTGACACTGTTTCCACTGTTTCCCCATCTATTTCCCATGAAGTGATGGGACCAGATGCCATGATCTTCGTTTTCTGAATGTTGAGCTTTAAGCCAACTTTTTCACTCTCCTCTTTCACTTTCATCAAGAAGCTTTGTGTGTGTGTGTGTGTGTGTGTGTGTATGTATATATATATGTATAACTGAGACACTGTGCTGAACAGCAGAAATTAACACAATACTGCAAATCAACTATACTTCAATAAAAAAATTTTAATGCATCATATTAGTTTATGAAGGATGAGATGGTAGCAATGAGAAAGATGTTATTAGAGGCTGGAAGAATCCATAGAGGAGGTTGATAAGCTGTCCTTTAATTTATAGGTCTCTGGAACAAAAGGAGCCACATACAGATCTGATGGAGAGAAAACCATGTGTGTACACAATGTTCACAGTAGTGCCTAGGAAGAATAGGTGCTCAGTAAATATGAGCTATTGTATTTTTTGAAAGCTTTACATAGATGCACTATGTGATGTACTTCCACATCACATCCCCCTGTCCCCCGATTTCTATTCCTATTCAGACACAACTGTAAAAGTCTAGAAACTCTGAGTGGTACATAGTTTTCTATCCATCAGATCTGCATCTGTCTCCTCCTGTTCTAGATACCTGTAAACTAAAGAACAAATTATCAGCACCACCCCCCCACCATGGATCCTTCCAGCCTCTAATAGCATCTTTGTCATTGCCCACTATCACCCTTAGACAAATGCCATGTATTTTATTTTGGCCCACAGCTACAGAGAGTAGCCTTGTGCTTGTTCAGATTTACCTCTCTCGATAGAGTTACGCAGTGAATTCATTCTGCACTTCTATTTTCTTACCCCTAATATGGAAGCCTGTTCAATCCATGGGCAAGAACAATCCAGAGACATAAGGGAATTATTGCCCCCAGGAGCAACCCTCCTGTTCAAAACCGTCCAAAGATTTATCTGAGGCTTGAACCAGATCCTGAGTCCCTGCAGTTTAAATAAGATCCAAACTATTATCAGATCCTAGAAAAATGTATATAACATGGTCCTTCCAGTCATTTCGATATCAACTCTCAAATTCTCCTGTCCACTCATTAAGTTCCAGCCGCAGTGGCCTTCTTGATGTTTTTGAAACACATCAAGCTTGTTACTGCCTCAAGACCTTTGTACTTGCTATTACTTTTTCTGGGAATACACTTCCCTTAGCTCTTTTATGATTGACCTTTCATCAGTCAGAACTCAGCCCAAATGACATCTGAGATAAGTCTTCTTTGACCATTCTTGATTTAAAAAAAAGAAGGCCTGTAGCCTTATGTTAGTGTGGTCCCTTTTCTTCACAGCACAGATTATGATCTACAACTCTATTAATTCACTCATTAGTTTGCTTGGACATTTCCAGAAACCTCTACTAGAAGAAAAGTTCACATAGGCAGAGACTTCATCTTGTTTGTTCACTGATGTTTCTTCAAAGCCTAGAACACTCCTTGGTACACAGTAAATCCTCAAGAAGTATTTATTGAATACAATAACACTACTCTCCAGTTTACAGATAAGAAAATGTGCATCTGAGAGTTTGAATTCTTTCCCAAAGTTTTACAGAATTTCTTACAGGTGTGCCTGATTCTAAATCCTACTGCCTTTTGCTTCAGCAAGGTACTGTCAAAAGTAAAGTGTCAGATAGCAGGCAGGGCTAGGTGATGAGCAGGTGTTGGATTCTATCATGGAGGCAATCAAAGCCAAAAGGCATACTGATCACACTTTCCCACAGGAGCCCTGAATTTTCAACAGAAGAAGATACTTGGGAAATCTGTTGATCTCCCATTTTTGCTGTGCTGTACAGGTGACGAGGATCAATGGAGATTTGTACTTTTCTACTCACGACCTTGCAACCTCAATTTGTCTTTCCACCCAGATTCCCACAGCTTTGCAGAACGCACCGCTCTGAGTGCCCACACCTTACCTAATCTAGTGCCACTGTTAGTGACTGTTCTGTGTTCCCAGCTCCTTCCAATTCAGAGAAACGTCTCCCCTCCTCTCCTGCTCCCTGCTCGGGAAACCAGCACGCCCCACCCAGCTGTCCTCTTACTGAACGTCTGACAAGTACATTGGCCCACAGTCCGCGAAGGGGCGGGGCTTCTGTCTCGGGGGCTCTTCAAAAGGGATCCGAGGTCTGAGCAGTTTCTGAAGCACTAGCCCTCTCGGGGCCTCCTTCCCCCAAGCCTGTGCTTTCCTGCCTGCTTTCTTTTTCCTTTCTGGCTCAGCTTGGGACAGAGGCTCATTCCAGAGGAGGCTCAGGTCTTGCATTTTAATAGCAGTGATGGAAAAACATGAGAATGTTTCCTGGATCTACCAACAGGAATTGGAAGATCCCTTCAAGAAATACCTGAACAACACGGATGACTACCTAGCTTTGCTCTGCGGGCCTCGTCGCAGCCACGTCTTCCTCCCGGTAACTGCGGTGTATGCTCTGATTTTTGTGGTGGGGGTCGTTGGCAATCTCCCTGGTGTGCCTGGTAATTCTTCGACACCAGACGATGAAGACCCCCACCAATTACTACCTCTTCAGCTTGGCTGTCTCCGACCTCCTAGTCCTGCTTCTAGGGATGCCCCTGAAGTCTATGAGATGTGGCGCAACTACCCCTTTCTGTTTGGGCCAGTGGGCTGCTACTTCAAGACTGCCCTCTTCGAGACTGTGTGCTTCGCCTCCATCCTCAGCGTCACCACGGTCAGCGTGGAGCGCTACGTGGCCGTCCTCC
Source organism: Nanger dama (assembly GCA_917880005.1). Taxonomy (NCBI): domain Eukaryota; kingdom Metazoa; phylum Chordata; class Mammalia; order Artiodactyla; family Bovidae; genus Nanger; species Nanger dama. The sequence goes on from CAKJTW010000008.1 coordinate 42,382,991, forward strand.
ACCCGTTCCGGGCCAAACTCAAGAGCACCCGAGCGCAGGGCCCTCCGCATCCTTGGCATCGTCTGGGGCCTCTCTGTTCTCTTTTCTGTGCCCAACACCAGCATCCATGGTATCAAGCTCCACTACTTCCCCAACGGGTCCTTCATTCCGGGCTCTGCCACCTGTACAGTCATCAAGCCCATGTGGATCTATAATTTCATTATCCAGGTCACCTCTTTCCTCTTCTACATCCTCCCCATGACGGTCATCAGTGTCCTCTACTACCTCATGGGGCTCAAGGTGAGTATCCAAACTGGCTGCAGTCCTTAGAGTGGCGTTCCTTCTTTTTCTCTGACTCAGAGTTCAGAGAAACACTTAGAACTGGAGAAATTCAGAACTGGAAGGGACCTTAGAGAAAAAACAGGGTGAACTCAGAGGGGAAACTCAGAAGTTAAGAGACTGGCTTCCAGTTGGATGGACAGTAACCACAGCTATAAATCATTTCCTTTAACTCCCTTTTCATCATCCATCCCTCTGTAACTGTGGTTCTCAAACCTAGGTATTCCTACAAATCACCTTGAAACTTTACCATGGGAACTGATGTGTGAGTCCCTTCCTACAGAGAAGTCTGATTCAGTAGGTCTGGGATAGAGCTTCATTTTAAATAGCACAAGGCAGCCACCCCTGGAGAGACTCTTTCACATCCTGTGGTCTCTTTCCTGCCCTCACCTGCTTTGCCTGCATTGAAATTCTCCTCTGCACCAACTTGGTCTGAATATAAAATAAACTGTCCCTGTGTAGTTTATACTCCAAGACAGATATACAGTTTTAAAGATAGACACTTCCTTGTGGTGGTTGCTTTGATTTTTTCATAGAAATATCAGATTAAAATGCAAAAATACGGCCTGAATGAAATCAACCAGACAAGTGGAGTTTGAAGGACAAAGAGGTAAACAGTGCCTAAAATAGATTAGAAGACAGTGTGAATAAGATATAGCTGGAATTAATAGAATATTATTACTTAGTTTGCAACAATTTATAATTAGGGTTTACCTTCATGTGCTCATGGTGATAAACTTACTTCTTTTTCTTTTTTTCTGGATCTAAATTATCTGAAACTATTGTCTTGTTTTTAATGAAAGGAGAAGTTAGTCTGTATCATTCCTTTCCTGGTATATTCTGCATTAAAAATCACAGAGAGGAAAACTAAACATGACAGTTTTATACCCATTTAAGGAGGTAGTTATGTAGGAAATAGTCATGAAACTATTTAGACTCCAAGGTATGAGGCTCACATATAAGATGCCTTTAGGTAATGTCACACAATTCTCTCCTGGAATTAGTTTTTTTATTTATAAAATGAGAAGTTTACATCAGATCTTATGTATTACCACTCCCAATCACTCTAACAGTCTGTGGTTCCTTAAGAAAAGGAAAAGGAAATCTTTGAGTGGGAGCAATGTGAGTCACAAATGAAAGGAAAACAAAACAGGCATCACATTCACATCCTATGTTGTAAGATGGCTCTGGTACCACGTATTATGTGATAATTAATATACTCCCATCTCAGTGCATCTCTGAGAAAGTTGTGTGTCAAAAATGAGTGTCCCACAGGTGGTCCTTCTGAATAAATACTGTGCCTAAAGTGAATGGCAAAGTCTAAGGAGGAAGAACAGATTTTAAGTACACAAGAGTAAATCAAATCAGGCAGAGAACTCTGCCAGTCTCCTCCTGGTGGACTGGCCCCTGTAATTCCAGAGACATGTGTCGTACCAGACTAGCTCACAGTCACCATGTCTTTAGCAAGCCCTGTGCATCGCACTGTAGGGAAAGCACTTCTGCATGATTCCACAAGCCCTATGAGAAATATCCACCCCAAATGTACCAATACAATCTCTACTAACAGTGAACAATCACTTGTCTCAGGTTAATTTGGAGCAACTATCTAACTCTGAATAGGAAACATGTTTCCCTTTCCAAACAATTACTTTAAGTGCCGCTTTGTTGTGATGTCACGAATCTGCTGCTCCCTGGTTATCAGGAGCTAGGTGACAGATAACAGCTAAGAAACTACCCTAGTTTGCTTTGTGTATGCAGTGCAACTTACAGCATCCTATTCTCAGGAAGGATGAGGTGTTACCCAGAGGACACTGGCAAGGAACTATCTGCTTAGAATGTCTCTTCTATAGAAATTTAAAGATTTCTAGACTGGGAGTCAAAAGTAGACCCTAATCCGTGGCATTGATCTCAAGACCTTTGCATCTTTTGCTGTTTTTTTGCCGGAAACATCCCTACTGCCCACCACCACAGTCCTTTTTGCCTTTCTAACTCTCACTTATCCTTTAAGCCATACTTTATTAACACTTACTCCAGGGAGTTCTCCCTGATTCCCTAACTGCCTGGTTCCCCTGTAGATGCTCATGATTCCTAGTGATTTCCCATCATTGCATTTATCACATTTTATAATTCTATATTTGTGGGTTCCTTAACTTCCTCTCCAACTAGACCGTAAGTTCAGTGAATGAATGAATGAGCCAAAATTATTTCCTTTATTGTTGGACTTCACCTTCTCTACCTTCAAAACAGGAGACGTGGAAATGTTCTCTCAGAGGGCCTTTTTGATCTGAAAGATTTTAAAGAGATTTGATCAACTCTGATGAGTACTGATTCTCATGGCAAGTCTAAAGATATGACTGAATCTGAACAAATGCCTTCAGAAGGCAGAAAACCAAGACTGATGAAATCCCAAGGAGCAAAAAGAAGGAAGGGAGCCATTTGAGGGCTCAGAATTGACCACTCAGAGATTCTTCATCATTCCAGGACTCAAGACTCCAGTGAGCTGCTCTCTATGGTTCTAACATGATGGAGATGGAAAATAGCCAATCCCAGGGCAAGTCCCTCCCCATCTCCTGCATGCAACATTAATGCTTGAACTGGAGAGGATGTATTATGAATAGTAGCAGAATTCAGCCAGGGCAAACAGAATTGGACTGATTTTTTTTTTTAAATTAACAGATTTTGTTCAGATTGTGGAGATACTTACACAAAAGCTGTAATTACAACTTGATATTCTAAAGCTGGACTTCCCTGGTGGCTCAGATGGTAAAGTGTCTGCCTACAAATGGCAACCCACTCCAGTACTCTTGCCTGGAAAATCCCATGGACGGAAGAGCCTGGTAGGCTACAGTCCATGGGGTTGCAAAGAGTCGGACACAACTGAGTGACTTCACTTTAACTATTCTAAGGTTATATAAATGAACTCACAAACTATGTAAATGAATCACTAGTAAAATGATTTTAATCAGTATAAACAACTGATCGGGATCATCTGATTGATAATCAATCCCATGTCTCCCTTCACCTTTTATCATACATAGCTAAAAGAAGTGGAGCAGCAAGACTTCTGAACTTCCTACAGAGTGATGACAATTTTCCTCTCCTCTTTTTGTAACCTCACTTTTAAAATGAATGTTTAGGGTTGGGTGGGAATAATCAATAGGTAAATATATGCTTTGTTAAACATCTGAAGGGAAATGAAATTATTCAACAAGAAAGAATGCAGCGTTTAGGAGAGGGTGTGGAGAAAAGGAAAGCCTCTTTACACTGTTGGTGGGAATGCAAACTAGTACAGCCACTATGGAGAACAATGTGGAGATTCCTTAAAAAACTGGAAATAGAACTGCCTTATGACCCAGCAATCCCACTGCTGGTCATACACACTGAGGAAACCAGAATTGAAAGAGACACATGTACCCCAATGTTCATTGCAACACTGTTTATAATAGCTAGGACATGGAAGCACCCTAGATGTCCATCAGCAAATGAATGGATAAGAAAGCTGTGGTACATATACACAATGGAGTATTACTCGGCCATTAAAAAGAATACATTTGAATCAGTTCTAATGAGGTGGATGAAACTAAAGCTGATTATACAGAGTGAAGTAAGCCAGAAAGAAAAACACCAATACAGTATACTGACACATATATATGGAATTTAGAAAGATAGTAATGATGACCCTCTATGTGAGGCAACAAAAGAGACACAGAGGTATAGAACGGACTTTTGGACTCTGAGGGAGAGGGAGAGGGTGGGATGATTTGGGAGAATGGCATTGAAACATGCATACTATCATGTAAGAAAAGAAGCGCCAGTCTATGTTCAATACAGGATACAGGATGCTTGGGGCTGGTGCACGGGGATGATCCAGAGAGATGATATGGGGGGGGGAGGAGGGGAGGGGGGTTCAGGAGGGGGAACACATGTAGGCAAAAAACACCAATATAGTATACTAACGCATATATATGGAATTTAGAAAGATGGTAACGATAACCCTGTATGCGAGACAGCAAAAGAGACACAGATGTGTAGAACAATCTTTTGGACTCTGTGGGAGAAGGAGAGGGTGGGATGATTTAGGAGAATGGTATTGAAACATCTATAATATCATATATGAAATGAATCGCCAGTCCAGGTTCAATGCATGATACTGGATGCTTGGGGCTGGTGCACTGGGATGACCCAGAGGGATGGTATGGGGAGGGAGGAGGGGAGGGGGGTTCAGGATGGGGAACATGTGTATACCTGTGGTGGATTCATGTTGATGTATGGCAAAACCAATACAATATTGTAAAGTAATTAACCTCCAATTAAAATAAATAATTTTATTTTATTATTTTTATTCTATTAAAAAAGAAATAATGCCACATTTAATATTGGCTAAACAAATTGTTTGGATTCTCTTCTGCTGTGTTAACCGCTTCAAATTCTGTTGAAACCATGTAACATGTGTAAATATTCTGTTTCTTACTCTTCTCCTAGTTGCATAGTTGTGTCACTGTAACCTAAGAAAGTCAAAATGTAAGTAATGATTAATACACACATGAATTTTCTTTTCAGTGCAAACTACACTGAAAAAGAAGCCTCTTCCTAAAAGGATTGTGCCAGCCATTTGCCAGCTGTTTGATTTAAGGAAAGTGTTCCCTGGAGTAGAAAAATTTCTAATGAGAACTATTGAATGCACCCAGAGAAGTGTCTAATAGATCTTAATAATCTTTCATTGTTCTTGATTATAGACTGGAATCAAATAATGGAATAACTATCTTGTAATAAGGACAGATGTTTTAAATGGTATGAAATAATCAGAAACTTTAGTAGATTTAACTGAAGGTGAGTTAGAAAGATTAGTTTGATTTATTGCTCTAACCTTAAACACAAGTGTTTCTCTTCTCATTGTATCTGGATCCTTATTTGAGTCAACACAAGTACAGCTTGTGGGCAAGTGGTACCATGAGAAGAATTTCTAGAAGGGACTCCATAATACAGATGAGTGGGCCCACAGCTATAAATAAATATTTCATGAAAATTTATTGTGCCTTTTGAGGAAATTCAGGACAATAATCAGAATCACAACACATGATTTTTTTTTTCTTTTGGCCACACCACATGGCTTGCAGGATCTCAGTTCCCTGAACAGGGACTGAACCCTGGCCACAGCAGTGAAAGCCCGAGAATCCTAACCACGAGGTCACCAGGGAACTCCCAGAATCACAATATATAATTTACTGAATATCATGTGCCAGCCAGTGAGTTAAGAACTCTACCTGCATTGTTTACTTTTACTCTGATATTCCTGGGAAGCCCTTATTCTTATATAAATAACATCTTATCATCTTTAGTTTCTTCTCATTTATTCCTAATAATTGCAAAATCAGTTCAGTTCAGTTCAGTCACTCAGTCATGTCCAACTCTTTGTGACCCCATGAATTGCAGCAGGCCAGCCCTCCCTGTCCATCTCCAACTCCCAGAGTTCACCCAAACTCATGTCCATCAAGTCAGTGATGCCATCCAGCCATCTCATCCTCTGTCATCCCCTTCTCCTCCTGCCCTCAACCCTTCCCAGCATCAGTCTTTTCCAATGAGTCAACAGTTCGCATCAGGTGGCCAAAGTATTGGAGCTGCAGCTTTAGCATCAGTCCTTCCAATGAACACCCAGGGCTGATCTCCTTCAGAATGGACTGGTTGGATCTCCTTGCAGTCCAAGGGACTCTCAAGAGTCTTCTCCAACACCACAGTTCAAAAGCATCAATTCTTTAGCACTTAGCTTTCTTCACAGTCCAAATCTCACATCTATACATGACCACTGGAAAAACCATAGCCTTGACTAGATGGACCTTTGTTGGCAAAGTAATGTCTCTGCTTTTCAATATGCTATCTAGGTTGGTCATAACTTTCCTTCCAAGGAATAAATGTCTTCTAATTTCATGGCTGCAGTCACCATCTGCAGTGATTTTGGAGCCTCAAAAAATAAAGTCTGACACTGTTTCCACTGTTTCCCCATCTATTTCCCATGAAGTGATGGGGCTGGATGCCATGATCTTCGTTTTCTGAATGTTGAGCTTTAAGCCAAATTTTTCGTTCTCCTCTTTCACTTTCATCAAGAGGCTTTTTAGTTCCTCTTCACTTTCTGCCATAAGGGTGGTGTCCTCTGCATATCTGAGGTGATTGATATTTCTCCTAGCAATCTTGATTCCAGCTTGTGCTTCTTCCAGTCCAGTGTTTCTCATGATGTATTATTCTGCATATAAGTTAAATAAGCAGGGTGACAATATCCAGCCTTGAGTACTCCTTTTCCTATTTGGAACCAGTCTGTTGTTCCATGTACAGTTCTAACTGTTGCTTCCTGACCTGCATATAGGTTTCTTAAGAGGCAGTTCAGGTGGTTGGTATTCCCATCTCTTTCAGAATTTTCCAGTTTATTGTGATCCACACAGTCAAAGCCTTTGGCATAGTCAATAAAGCAGAAATAGATGTTTTTCTGGAACTCTCTTGCTTTTTCCATGATCCAGCAGATGTTAGCAATTTGATCTCTGGTTCCTCTGCCTTTTCTAATTCCCCCAATTTTTTTCCAAGTTCTAGATGACTGCAAAGGATCAAATCTCATGGAACCTTAGTCCCCTACTTTCTGAAGACATAGGAATATATAGAGAGCACCAATATATTCAAGATGGCCAGGTTTACTAATCGTCCACGCAGATACTTCAGGGCAGTGCTGCGTGGAGAGCTACCTGACTTCGAGGAGCATATCTGTCTTTTAGGAAGACAGGATATTGATTTGTTGAACTTTGGAGGCAACTTTTAATGATCCTTTCTTCCAAGTCTCATTTAATTTTAAATACCTTCTCTAAAATATTTTGTAAAAACACCATCTATCCCAGGAAGATCACTGATTCTTAAAGAAGTCTAAGTCTGTTCCATTGTTGCACAGACCACACTAATTTTTCCTTAGGTGGAACTGAAATATGTCTCCTTATAACTCAATCAATTGATCCTAATCTACACAGGTTATAAAGCAGGTTGAATTTTCCTCCCACTGATGTCCTCCTTCAGTTTGTCAGGACTTTCCACATTGCGAAGAGGAAATTCCAGCTCAATCTGACTAAATACAAGATGGAGCATAGACCTGAAACATCTAGAGGGAGAGCTGACTCCTAGGAAAGATTAATCTAGTAAGACACACAGTGACAGCACGGATCTAGCTTTATTTCTGTTTCTTTGCTCTTCTGTCTATGGTGGGGTTTCAACCTCGAAATCTGCGTAACAGCCCACTGGTGGCTCCAAGCACATTCCTCATGATGAGGAGGAAAAAAACAAACAAGCAAACAACTCTCCCTGGCAGTTTCAATAAAGAGGAATGAAACTTTCATTCCTAAAAGTATAAGGAAGTATCTGAAATCTCATTGGTCTCAATCATCCAACAACTCTGACTGAAGGATGACAGCTAAATTATATAGGGACTAACCATAGTTCTGAGATTTCCCTGGTGGCTCAACGGTAAAGAAGCTGTCTACCAGTGCAGGAGACATGGGTTTGATCCCTGGAGAAATGGTCACCCAGTTCAGTATTCTTGCTGGGAAATCCTATGGACAGAGAAGCATGGCAGGCTACAGTCTATGGGGTTGCAAAAGAGTCTAACATGACTGAGCAACGAAACAACAACAGCAAAAACAAATCTGTATCTGGAGATGGGATCATTCAGATCCAAATGAATGACTATGAAATGGAGATGAATCAATTCCCTATAGGAAATTCAGGGCACTATTTTTAAGAGAAGGGAGAATAAGCGCTATACTATCCTCTAAATACTTGATAATAGTTTATTATGATTCCTTAAAGCTTCTTTTATCTGGCTGAACATCCCCACAAACTTGAAATACATAAAGAGAAAAAAAATTCACAACTAGATGAATGATGTGGATCTTCGGTGCTATTGAAGTTCCGAGGAAGAAGGTGATAATGGTCTACAGTTGCCACAAAAGTCTCCCAGGAGTAGGTGGCACTTAACTGGATGAGAGAGGCTGTATGTACAGGAAATGTTAATATTTGAAATTATCAGATGCTACTTTACAGATCTCCGTATCTGCCAGTAAGGGGAAGTTATTTTAACATCTAAACTCAGAAACATATGAACCTTTATGAATAGTATTTGTAAAACAGAGTTTTCCAAATTGTGCTTCTCAAGATGGTTCCAGGTATTCCACTGAAAAAGGTTGGGAAGGGTATTGTTTAGTCTAAGAAGCACTGTCCCCTGAGAGGACAGGAGATGTGGGATGTGGAAGGTGGAGGTGGAGGAAAGATGATATACTATCTCCCATGAATGAGTTATACCTTTTAGCATTTTGAGGCTCAAAGAAGATCCGCAATGAAGACTATAAAGATCATGAAGCAGAAATACCTGTCTCTGTTTTCTACTGCCTATCCATCTCACAGCAGAGAGATTTCATTCTAATAGATGTCTAATAATTAAAGCCTAACTTTTTAACTTTAGGAATTTTTTTTCATGGAATATCTATTAATAAGCTACAAAACAATGGTTTTACAGAATAGCATAGGTTAAATGAAAGTGAAAATGTTAGTCACTCAGTCGTGCCCAACTCTTAAAGATCCCATGGACTGTAGTCCACCAGGCTTCTCTGTCCATATAATTTTCCAGGTAAGAATACTGGAGTGGGTTGCCATTCTCTTCTCCAGGGGATCTTCCCGACCCAGGGATTAAACCCAGGTCACCTGCATTGCAGGCAGATTCTTTACCATCTGAACCACCAGAGAGGCCCATAGGACCAATGGTTGCCTGTAACTTGGCCCCATCTATATGCAGTTGAGTTAGGTGACCTGAGTCCAGTTCCACCTCCAACTTATTGTTAAACATTTAGCTAATTCTTACATTTCTCTGGGGCTTCCCTGGTAGCTCAGCTGGTAAAGAATCCACCTGCAATGCAAGAGACCCCAATCTGATTTCTCGGTCAGGAAGATCCTCTAGAGAAGGAAGGGATAAGCTGCCCACTCCAGTATTCTTGGGCTGCCCTGGTGGCTCAGACAGTAAAGAATCCACCTGCAATGCAGGATACCTGGGTTCCATCCCTGCATGGGAAGATCCCCTGGAGAAGGAATAGGCTACCCACTACAGTATTTTGGCCTGGAGAATTCCATGGACAGAGAAGCCAGGCAGGCTACAGTCCATGGGGTTGTAAAAGTCAGACATGACTGAGTGACTTTCACTTTCACTTTACATTTCTCTTAGGTGTTTCGTTTTTTTTTTAACTTGCAAAATTAGTGTTAGACTCACACTTCTTAGATCTTAATAGGAGGAAAAACTGTTTCCCTTTCTTTATATCTCTTTGCATTTCCCTTGCAGCTGAAGAAAGACCAACACCTTGAGGCAGATAAAGTGACTGCAAATATTCAAAGACCATCATCGAGAAAATCAGTCACTAAAATGCTGTGTGAGTCCTCTATTTTGTAATTGTTTGTTAAGGGAAAGCAGTTACATTTGGTATGATTAAGTGTTGCTGGTATCAGATCAAAATTCTCTTCAAGCAAAATACCACGTCCTGTTATTCCGTGGCTTACTCAAGCATCTAGGGCCTGCCTATTTTGTTCTATTTTAAAGATCTCAGAACAACACACTAAACTGTATCCATTATAATACACTCTGTTCAGTTTTGGTAAATCATATCCACTGCCAAAGCCTTCATGTATCTCTTTTCCCTTTTAAAATGAGTAAGTGGTTCTTAACCTATTTTGTATTATGAGTCTCTTTAAAAGTATTACGGAAACAGTGAATTTTCCACTCAGAAAATACATAAATGAGCATCCATCAGATGTTTGATAGTCCATTTCAGAGGATCAAAAAACCCTCTGATATCAAGCTTGGACTTCATGAAATCTTTTATTTCCAGAATAAGAACAGCTAGTTAAGAATATTCTAAGCAGTCATTCCTCCTATGACATTGCATGATTTTATATAAACAGTACACTCTTTTATATAGATAAGATTTTAAAACAAAATCCAGGCATTGATCCACACTCTCCCAAAAGAATGTTATAGTAATATAAGATCCAGCAGTAGTCTAACAAGATACTGATCAGTTAGAGAAAGGAAGTTTGTGATATACTTTCCAACTCAAAATGTGAGGTTTAGAAGAAAAAAAAATCTGCCAGGATAATATGCATATGAAACATTCACTGCAACTATGTGATATATTTGAACAACAACAACAAAACCTGTGATGTCACTAAAATATGTCTTTCAGCTCTACTGATCATCTTCTTGGAAATTTTCTACCACCTGTTAGCACCTGACCTTCTCTACCAAGCAATCTAGTCCCTTCAGTATTTCTCTCCCTTCCTTTTTGAACATAATCTTTCACTAAGAGACTTGAAGTGTACTCACATTAAAATTACAATGATAAAATACACTGTGAACCCTTTGCCTTTTGCAAGCAGAGGGTTTAATTTTAACAGGAATTAAAATTTTATCTAGAGGAAATTGTAGACAGTAACAAGCAGATTAGGGACATTTTATTCAAGGGTAAATTCAGAAGAATCTTCCAAACAGTCCTGAAACCACATAAAGCAGGCAGACAACTTACTCTGAGTATGTTTAGTGCCAATGGGAAACATAGGTACTGTTTACTATGAAACACATAAATGTGCTCATGAGTTCAGAAAACTGTAAAGTGAACACCAAAGTACCCATCATCTAGCTTTAAAAGTTATCAATGCATAGCTAATCTTGTTTCCTCTACATCTCTATCTCTCCTTTAGCCCCTACAAGATTATTTTGAAGTAGATCTCAAAAGAAAAGGAAGGAAAAGTATTTTACAACTCCTGGAGAGAAGAAAAAACATACATATTTATATTCGTGCAGATTAAATGCCCTATAGAGAAACTCTGGTAGCACCAATCTCTGTCTGGGGAACTGAAAATAAGAAATTAGAAGGTACAACTTCCTGTGAATTTGTAATGATTTAAAAATAAAAGTAAAAACAAACATAAAGCAACTGGAAAGAACTCTGTGCCCTAGTAATTTATAATAGACACATCCCCATTCCAATCCAGAGATGCTTATAGTATGATCATGGTTGTTCAATCTTTCTCTTTCCCCTGACTTCTTGTAGAATTTTAAATAATTAAAATTATAAAAGCGTCTATTTTTCTAGAATAACAATATAAATTCATACTGTACTTCATAGTTTATTAATCTATAACTTCAAAGAACACAGATTTGCTTGAGCACAGTCATTTTACTTATATATCCAGTTTATGTGGTTATAACAGTCTAGTGGCAATAATTTATGTTCCACAGTAGAATGTTTTCAGAACTTTGAATACATTCAATATGATTTTAATACCTTAAAGGAAACTTACATTATATAAGAAATCTTGTACAACCATTTGGGAAACTGATTCTCAGTCCTATAAAATTCATTCTTATGTTTACATATTCCGTGTAGAAGTTCTGTAGGATCTAGTGACCTCTAGGAAGTATAACTTAACAAAGATGAAGGGCAAATGCTAGCAGGAACTCAGAGGGAGTTGTATACCTCTTCTTGCTTTGACTGCCTTCTACTCTCCCCTTCATCCTCCTTTTCCAGTTGTCTTGGTCTTAGTGTTTGCTATCTGCTGGGCCCCATTCCACATTGATCGGCTATTCTTCAGCTTTGTGGAGGAGTGGACTGAACCCCTGGCTGCTGTGTTCAATCTCATCCATGTGGTGTCAGGTAAAAGTGTAGATCCTTTGGGTGCATCACAAATGTTCAGGTAGTTGCAGGTTTTTCATCTTGCTTAGAGCAAGTAGGTTCTATCTGTATATACCAATTTATCATGGAGATTTGCCATGCATATATACATATAATGAAGATATTTGATTTTTATTGTATTTAAATATTAAATATTTAAATATTATTAGGTATTAAATATTGATTAAATGGTTACTGTCTCAAAAGAAATATACCATATTACTACTTTAGACACTATTTATGAAAACACTCAACTCTAAACATGATGATCACAGCAGGAAAATGGTCTAAGAAATGATTCCTTTGGTTTTTCTGCCAATGGCCAATTCATCCCTATTTATTAAAAACCATGTCCCTGAAACCTGGTATTGTCTTCAGCAAGTGTTACATCCTCCTGAAAGCCAGCCAGAGGGCATTCATGGAGCATCAGGTTCTGCTTTTAGGCCACTTTAATGCTGCTCATTAAGGACATCATAGACTATGGTGGAGGGTGGTGGAAAGGTTACTGAATCAGAGGGCCTGGATTTGCATCTCAGTACCCTTAATATTTTTAGCTATAAGCAAAACATGGATTCCTTCTTTCCCAAGTTTCCTCAACTATAATATAGCAATAACGCCTGTTCTATACACACCACAGGCTGATGCATGCTAACTCACTTCAGTCATGTCTGACTCTTTGCAACCCCATGGACTGTAGCCTTTCAGGCGCCTCTGTCCATGGAATTTTCCAGGTAAGAAAACCAGCGTGGGTTGTCATTTCCTACTCCAGGGAATCTTCCTGATCTAGGGATGGAACTGCATCTCTTACATTTCCTGCATTGACAGGTGGGTTCTTAACCACTAGTGCCACTTGGAAAGCCCACAGGCTGATGATGAGAAGCTAATAAAATAATAGCTATTAAAGAACTTTTTAAACTATAGTATATCTTTCTATGACTATCACAAATTTGTAAAGTAAACATTATCATCAACATTTTATTGTTAAAGAAACAGTTCTACAAAGAAGAAATGACTTGTCCAAATATAATGGGCAAATAGTAAACTTAAGATTCAGGCTTGAGTCACCTAACTTCAAGTTCAGGGTTCCTTCCTCTCAAATGGAGCAAAGGATGGCCCCCAAGTCTTTCGTTCTCAGTTAGTGTAACTGTTAGCCTTAAGTTCAGACCACTTCTATCCCTCTACCTCTGCTAGTCACTGGCTGGTTCTACAAGCTCTTTATCAGAGATAAAGACATCACTATGGAGGAAAGATAAGAGAAATTTGTAAAAATTAAAGTCCAGATATGCACAACAAAGCAATAACATTCATATGCATACTGAATACCATATATATTGTCTGTTTTCTACCACCATTTTTTTTTTTTTTTATTTGGCAGGGCTTGTGTACAGCTTATACCTGGACATTAGGACCTTCCTCTGTGTTAAACTATTTATTATTCTGGACAATATCTCAAAAATGTTTATAGCCCTGATCTTTGTGGTTTGTCTGAGAAATGGAAGTGTTTAAATAATATACACAGTGCTATATGTATAATAGATAACTAATAAAGACCTACAGTGTAGCACAGGGATTCTATTAAATACTCTGTATAGGTATATATGGAGAAGGCACTGGCACCCTACTCCAGTATTCTTGCCTGGAAAATCCCATGGGTGGAGGAGCCTGCTAGGCTGCAGTCCATGGGGTCACTAGGAGTTGGACACGACTGAGCAACTTCACTTTCACTTTTCACTTTCATGCATTAGAGAAGAAAATGGCAACCCACTCCAGTGTTTTTGCCTGGAGAATCCCAGGGACAGGGGATCCTGGTGGGCTGCCATCTGTGGGGTTGCACAGAGTCGGACACGACTGAAACGACTTAGCAAAAGCAGCAGCAGCATAGGTGTATATGGGAATAGAGATTTTTTAAAAAGGATATATGTATATGCATAATTGATTCGCTTTGCTGTATACCTGAAACCAACACAACATTGCAAATCAACTATACTTCAGTTAAAAAGCATTTTAAATAAGATAAATGATTCTTTAAAAAAAATTGGAAAAAACACAAGATCACATGAGGCTTCACTAGTTGATTACACTTCTCCAGAGGCATCAAGACAACCATTTTAAGATTCCCAAGTTGTGGCATTTAAAACACAATAACATTTCCCTATTAAGATATAATTTTTACTTCCCCAACCCTACCAACCAGATGATATCTAAACCTCTTAAATGCTACGCCCAAAATGCCCCCAACTTGGTTTCCAACCCTCAGATTATAGTATTTTCAATTCATAAGCCATATACTTTCCAAGTTGGTGAATTGGGGGTTTCTGCATGTCCTGCATTATTCTTGCACAATAATTGTTCCCGTCTCAGTACATTGGTGCATGCTGTGCCTTCTACCTCTCTTCCACTCCTCTCTTGAGACCCCCTCCTTCCTTCCCCAATATCTCCTATCCATTTCATGGTCTGGTTAGAGTCCAGTCATCCCCATTATTATGGAGGTGATTTGCCATGATCATTAGAGTTCTTGTGCTCATGTGAATTTCCATAACATGACTGTTAGTATCACATATTTTCCTCTTTTCTTAACAGATATTGTTAGGTATCATACTCTTGTTAATTACTGAAATCAGGCATAAATCTTATCTCTGTAATACTATTGTAAATCCTTGGAGAACAAAGTCTAAATCCACTACTTTCCAGTGTGCCTCAAAGTCACGTAATAAAAGTTTAATCAGTATTTCTTTATTGAACAAATTAAAAGTGTACAGAAATGTACCCCTCCCCAACAGGTCCTCAGACATTCCTCCCTGGGTTTCCTAGAGGGCTCAGTTCAGTTCAGTCGCTCAGTCATGTCTGACTCTTTGCGACCTCATGAATTGCAGCACGCCAGGCCTCCCTGTCCATCACCAACTCCCAGAGTTCACCCAAACTCATGTCCATCGAGTCAGTGATGCCATCCAGCCGTCTCATCCTCTGTCGTTCCTTTATCCTCCCACGCTCAATCCCTCCCAGCATCAGAGTCTTTTCCAATGAGTCAACTCTTCACATGAGGTGGCCAAAGTACTGGAGTTTCAGCTTTAGCATCATTCCTTCCAAAGAAATCCCAGGGCTGATCTCCTTCAGAACGGGCTGGTTGGATCTCCTTGCAGTCCAAGGGACTCTCAAGAGTCTTCTCCAACACCACAGTTCAAAAGCATCAATTCTTCGGCACTCAGCTTTCTTCACAGTCCAACTCTCACATCCATACATGACCACTGGAAAAACCACAGCCTTGACTAGATGGACCTTTGCTGACAAAGTAATGTCTCTGCTTTTGAATATGCTACCTAGGTTGGTCATAACTTTCCTTCCAAGGAGTAAGCATCTTTTAATTTCATGGCTGCAATCACCATTTGCGGTGATTTTGGAGCCCCTAAAAATAAAGTCTGACACTATTTCCACTGTTTCTCCATCTATTTCCCATGAAGTGATGGGACTGAATGCCATGATCTTAATTTTCTGAAGGTTGAGCTTTAAACCAACTTTTTCACTCTCCACTTTCACTGTCATCAAGAGGCTTTTTATTTCCTCTTCACTTTCAGCCATAAGAGTGGTGTCATCTGCATATCTGAGGTTATTGATATTTCTCCCGGCAATCTTGATTCCAGCTTGTGCTTCTTCCGCCCAGTGTTTCTCATGATGTATTCTGCATATAAGTTAAACAAGCAAGGTGACGATATACAGCCTTGACATACTCCTTTTCCTATTTGGAACCAATCTGTTGTTCCATGTCCAGTTCTAACTGTTGCTTCCTGACCTGCATATAGTTTCTCAAGAGGCAGGTCAGATGGGTCAGTTCAGCTCAGTTCGGTCGCTCAGTCATGTCTGACTCTTTGCGACCCCATGAATCACAGCACGCCAGGCCTCCCTGTCCATCACCAACTCCCGGAGTTCACTCAGACTCACATCCATCGAGTCCGTGTTGCCATCCAGCCATCTCATCCTCGGTTGTCCCATTCTCCTCCTGCCCCCAGTCCCTCCCAGCATCAAAGTCTTTTCCAATGAGTCAGCTCTTCACATGAGGTGGCCAAAGTACTATAGTTTCAGCTTTAGTATCATTCCTTCCAAAGAAATCCCAGGGTTGATCTCCTTCAGAATGGACTGGTTGGATCTCCTTGCAGTCCAAGGGACTCTCAAGAGTCTTCTCCAACACCACAGTTCAAAAGCATCAATTCTTCGGCGCTCAGCTTTCTTCACAGTCCAACTATCACATCCATATATGACCACTAGAAAAACCATAGCCTTGACTAGATGGACCTTTGTTGGCAAAGTAATCTCTCTGCTTTTGAATATACTATCTAGGCTTCAGCAATATGTGAACTGTGAACTCCCTGATGTTCAAGCTGGTTTTAGAAAAGGCAGAGGAACCAGAGATCAAATTGCCAACATCCGCTGGATCATGGAAAAAGCAAGAGAGTTCCAGAAAAACATCTATTTCTGCTTTATTGAATATGCCAAAGCCTTTGACTGTGTGGATCACAATAAACTGTGGAAAATTCTTCAAGAGATGGGAAGACCAGAACACCGACCCTGCCTCTTGAGAAATCTGTATGCAGGTCAGGAAGCAACAGTTAGAACTGGACATGGAACAACAGAATGGTTTCAAATAGGAAAAGGAGTCCGTCAAGGCTGGATATTGTCACCCTGCTTATTTAACTTATATGGAGGGTACATCATGAGAAATACTGGACTGGAAGAAACACAAGCTGGAATCAAGATAGCTGGGAGAAATATCAATCACCTCAGATATGCAGAGGACACCACCCTTATGGCAGAAAGTGAAGAGGAACTAAAAAGCCTCTTGATGAAAGTGAAAGAGGAGAACGAAAAATTTGGCTTAAAGCTCAACATTCAGAAAACGAAGATCATGGCATCCAGCCCCATCACTTTATGGGAAATAGATGGGGAAACAGTGGAAACAGTGTCAGACTTTATTTTGGGGGCTCCAAAATCACTGCAGATGGTGACTGCAGCCATGAAATTAAAAGATGCTTACTCCTTGGAAGAAAAGTTATGACCAACCTAGACAGTATATGCAGATGAGTCAGTGGTAAACAATTCCCTGCAATGCAGGAAACTTGGGTTAGATCTCTGGGTCAGGAAGATCCTATGGCGGAGGGCATGGCAACCCACTCCAGTATTTTTGCCTGGGAAATCCCTTAGACAGGGAAGACTGGCGGGCTGTAGTCCATACAGTCGCAAAAGAGTCAGACAGCACTTTGCAACTAAACAACATTCCTCTGTGCCCAATTCTGTCCACAGGCAAGTGGCTCTCTATGTGTCCTGAACTATATAAATGAGAATGGCAATGAATGTGTTCTATCACTTGTTTTATATTTTTATTCTCAACCCTTCTGTGGACAGTACCTCAACTTTATCCTCACAATAATCCAGGGAGGTGGGTTAAAGTGGTATTATCATCTCCATTTTAAAAGAACAAGAAATTGAAGTGGCAGTTCTGTCCAGGGTCACAGAATAAGCAAGGGCCAAGATCAAAAACTTAAGTCCTGATTCTTCAGGCTCCCATGGGCCTTGAGGAAATAAAATGGGATATGGTAATAAATGAAAAGTGTGTATCAACTAAGAAAATGGCAGTGTGTAAGGCATTTGATGGAGAAAACAAATGAAAAACAACACAAGAATCATTAGGGTTGGAAATAAGGTGGAAAGAGCCATCAAGGGGAGGAATTGGCAGGAAAAGGACACTGGGGAATGCTTCTTTGAAGAGCTATTTGGCATCATGAGGAGTCTTAACAGAGATTATGCCTTGATTGATTTACTATTCCTCCATTACTTGCAGTTTCAAATGATAGATTGAAGCATAAGATAAAAACATCTCTTTCCTCTGATACTTAAGCATCTCACGTTAATGTTATGGGAACATGTTCTTTAATTAAACAAATGGGGATCAAAGAAAGTTGCTGAACATCTCAGAGAGATCCCATGTCAGCTTAAATTTTTCCAAGACTCTTTAATCTCTCTAGGTTTGGTTCCTAAAGTACACAGGTGGTAGATCTGTTCAGAGTATTTCGTATTCTCAATTAGAGTCTTGTCTATATTATCATTTCCAAAGAGGCAATCAAAGGGATGTGAGACCTTTATTAAGATTTATGCTTTTCCATGTGGTACCTGCCCCTCAGTTTTTCCTCAGCCTGTCTCTTAATCCTCTGCGTTCCAGGTGTCTTCTTCTACCTGAGCTCAGCAGTCAACCCCATTATCTACAACCTGCTCTCTCACCGCTTCCAAGCAGCATTCCGGACCGTGGTCCCTCCTTCCTGCCAACAGCAGCACTCCCATAACCACTCACCAGGGCCATCTGTGCAGCGGAACATCTTCCTGACAGAATGTCACCTTGTGGAGCTGACTGAGGATGCAGCTCCCCAGTTCCCTTGTCAGCTGTCCATCCCCAGCTCACACCTTCCCACAGCCCTCTGTACTGGACAGGCACCCAGAAAGGAACTCTCAAAGAGTTGACATCCCTGTGTGGTTCTGTACTCTGGAGGGGTAGGGAGATGTCCCATAATTTATGCCTTCTTATATGATATTAAGGAGGTAAAATGGCTCTTGGAACTTACATATCCAATTCAAGTTTTTCCCCAACAAATGTGAAAACTGCTACTTAAATCTTGATTAAAAACCCAGAACCTCTTGATTTTTAGTTAGCTTTCCACTGTCTTAACTGCCTCATGTCCTTCACTAGTTCATGGAAAGAGCATGACTAACAAGTCATAGCACCTATACACTGAGTCATTCTCACAACTAGGAAAGATTTGTCTTGCTGTTCACACTCTGAGTCAGGCTGTCATTCTTACAACCAGTGGTCCCTATGAGCCACAGACGGAGACATGGAAATGCTGGTAATGTAATTTGAGGGGCCCAGGCCAGTTCTTCCACAGCAATCTGTCTACCCTGCTTCATACTGTTCAATTACAATGTGATTCCTTGGAGTCCTGAAGCCTTTGATTTAAAGAGTCCTGATAACATAAGAATGCTCTTCAGAATTATTATTCCCATCATTCTATTAATGATCCCCAAGTCATTATCAGTCATTCCTCACCAGGGATGAAATCAGATATAAGTTCCACTTGGAGAAGAATGGGAAGAAAGAGAATTTGGTGGAAGGTCCAAAGAGTCAGCCTACACTACTTATTTGTTTTCATCATTTGGTCTAGACCTGGATTTCTATTAACTTGTGTCATAAATAGATCTATGTCTACTGTCTCATAAAAAGGACAGGTCAAGTGATTACTGGTCTCAAACTCACGACTTTTGCTACTTAATCCTTCATTGCCTCTATCACTCCTCATCACTCTTCATCACTCCTCTAGTGGCCGCCATTGCATCATCACAACTACTATACATTTCTACTCAAGTTCAATTACTTGCTGTGTAATTTGTTTGCTTACAGAATGCTCTCTATACCTCCAATCTTCATCAGATGTGATCCTACCCATTCTTCAATATCTAGTTCATTGTGGTACCTCTTCCATGAAGCCTTGCTTGATTTATTCAAATAGGAGTAAAATCTGACTTTTCTATCCGTTTATGTATCTTAAGCTTTTCCTTCAGCCTGCTTTGTATTTCCATGATTTATATTCTCCCTTGGCTAGAATGTAAATTTGTCAAAGACATGAAGTATCCTATGTTCCTTTTTGCTGTTACTGGAGTCCTGACAATATATCAATCACAATAAATATGTAGTAAATAAGTTAACCTCACATTCCAACATACTGAGCCAAAAAATGGCTCCACAGGAACCATGTTAAAGAACTCAAAGACCAAGATTCTGTTTCTGACAGGTACATCTGACCTTTAGTTGGCCATTTAATCAGCTGTGATTATAATGGCATGCCTGCTGTGTCTGCAGTGTGAGAAGACTCTTCTCTGCCCCAGGCCTTATGATGCTGAAACATGCAAGCTCCAGCTTTTAGTCTGAATTTTCCCCAAGTTGAAGGACCATTCTACTAATAAATGAGGATATTGTTCTCTGACATTATTTTCTAACTGAACACTCATCTTCAAAGCAATTCAATATACTTTTCAAATCTCTTAGTTAATTATAAGCCAACTTTAATGAATCTGAATTCTTAGTGATGGTTTATGTTGGTGAGCAAAAATCCTCTGGACATTTAGGGATTAAGCTGAAAAAACTCAACAAAAGAAAAACCTCAAAAAATGGACAATTGAGTTTCTTTCTTGACTTTTGAAGGTCTAGTACAATTACTATCTTTACCATCAACTCCAAAAGAAACAATACTAAAACTGAAGCTAGTAATCTGGTTGCTTGATTAAAACTTTAGTCACTTTTTTAAAATCCTCATTTTCCTTTCTTCTCTTAAAGATATAAAAATCAAAAAATGATTATTAATTCTTTCATTCAATGAATTTTCAGAACCCATTAGGTAATGTGCATTGTGGCATCACCTGACCTTTAAATTATTTATCTAGTAGAAGAAATGATTATTTTTCAAAATCATTACACAATTGTTTAAATCTAATTGTGAAGTATGCCACAAAATCCAAATATAAGCACTGTGGGACTATATATAAAAAAACAGTGTTTGATCAAGTCAGAGAGCAATAGGTTTAACTAAGCGTAACAAGGCAATGGCACCCCACTCCAGTACTCTTGCCTGGAAAATCCCATGGACTGAGGAGCCTGGAAGGCTGCAGTCCATGGAGTTGCTAAGAGCTGGATGCCACTGAGTGACTTCACTTTCCCTTTTCACTTTCATGCATTAGAGAAGGCAATGGCAATCCACTCCAGTGTTCTTGCCTGGAGAATCCCAGGGACAGTGGAGTTTGGTGGGCTGCTGTCTATGGGGTCGCACAGAGTTGGACATGACTGA
This sequence comes from Nanger dama, assembly GCA_917880005.1. Classification (NCBI taxonomy): domain Eukaryota; kingdom Metazoa; phylum Chordata; class Mammalia; order Artiodactyla; family Bovidae; genus Nanger; species Nanger dama. The sequence continues at coordinate 42,403,929 of CAKJTW010000008.1, forward strand.
AGCAACTTAGCAGCAGCAGCAGCAGCAGTAGCTTTAAAAAGGAGGGAAAAGTGTTAAGGTTTTGTCTACAGAGACATACATACATACACACATATATACATACAGGAAGCTTATATTTCCTATAATACAAGGAATATTTCCTTCAATGAAAGTTGAAGTCATAGAGTTACCTTATATAATAGTTGACACAAAATTAGTAGAATAAAAGGAGAAACTAAAACTTAAATTGTTCAGTGTTACTCAATAGTACACCTCATCATCTCTTGAGTTCTTTGTTATCCCTGAATTTTAGGATAATGATAGAAGAGGCCAGATAGTAAACACAATTAACAAAGTATTGGCAATTCAACTCTACTGCAATGGCATAGTGATTTTTGAGCTCTCTAGTGATTTACAAACTTAGTGAACAGAAGCAAAGATATTCAGAATGTTGCTTGCCAAATTAGTTTGGCCCAAAGAGATAGCAGCGATTATTAATCTGAGACCCATGGAAAAGTTTCAGAAGGTACAAGAATCCCCTAAAAATCACAGTCATAATTCTTAGAGTGTACTCTTTTTTCTTGTAGAGAAAATTTATAGCTTTGATTTGCTCTTCAAAGTAGTCTATGACTTAAATGATTATAATCACTGTTCTAAAGGGTCCTTAACAGTCTTTCATAAAGCTTCTCTCTTAATGGATGAGTTGTAGTTGAATGAAGGTACTGCAGGATAATTAACAAGTATCATTATTCCAACATAACTGTCCAGTATGTAAGAGTTAGCTGTTTGTGTGCTGGCTTGAACTTGCTTATAGAAGTTTATTATTACCTATTTAGAATTTTGAGAGAAAGGTGTCAAAGGATGGGTAGCTTGACATCAGCCACAGTGGAAATATTTATGCCATAGAAAATGGCCAACACTGCCCATCAAAGACCTGGCTTATCAGCACACTATTATCAATATGCTGGCAATCCTCCATCTTGCTACAATATATGTGATTTGTTTGTAGAATAGATCCCCAATAGCACTGCTATAATTACAGACTAATTAAAGTTGCAGTTAATTCACTGAAAAAAAAAAGTCAATGGACCAGATTTTGACCAAAGAGGTAAGAGATAAAAATAAGCTAAAGCATACTAATTATGACATGAAAGACTCATCAGCATTTTATAATTAACATAGAGTGGAAGAATCACCCTTGGATGATATCCATTAAAATTAGTGCAGAAAAAAGCAACAGATCACATTTTCTTCCCTATACATCTGTTTTTAAATACCTCACAGGATTCATTGCAAAAAGATGCAAAATTTCTACATTCTCTCTCCTTGGCTTGAGACCTCATTTTTTAAATATGTGGAAAGTGCAAGCTAAGCAAGGGTTCAGTTCATCTAAATAATCTATTTCCTCTCTTTTTATCCTTTTAAATCATTAAACCATATTTAGACTCTGCATTAGAAATGCATATGTTATACTTTGGAAATATTTTCCAGGTTGTGTCAATGTTTGAAAGTCTTAACTAACCTAGCCTAGAAATTGTTGCATATAGCCAAATTACACATGAGAAATATACACAGTGTGAAAAAATATACGTATGAATTTAGTAGGCTAAAATGTTTAGATTGAGCTGGTTAAAATAAAATTAAAAGCCCATTCTAAAAGAAAAGCACTTCATTCATTTCAAATACATGAAATTACTTGTACATTAAGAACCCCATGTTAATGCATAGATAAGAACATATTGTTAGTAAAAAAAATATTTTGAAACTAAATCTTAATGGAGCTTGGGTAAATATTGCTTATTTGAATATTATAGTAACACACAGCATATCATAATTTCATGTTTCCCTTTATAAACACTGAAAAGTTTAATACTGACCCTCACTTGATACCAATTCTTTACCAATAGAAACGGAACTAAGTTTTACTTTATAACATTCATCTGTACTCTTAGTAAGTTCTCACAGCTTCTCTAAGAGGGAGGTATTGTATTCCCCCCTTTACAGCTGACAAAATCTGACTTAGCCTCACTTTACACTCAGGGAAATAGATAAGCAAACACAAAGTGTGAGTGAGACATACCATGGTAAGTATTTACTTCTCCCTCGTACACCTACAGGCTGTAGCTGGGCTGGCTCCACCCCCTGCTGAGGCGGGGCACTGATGAAGACCCAGGGCCACCTGGAGTACCTGCTTCTCGTGGGCAGCAAGTTACATGGTCAACCTCAAAGTCGGGAGGCCCAGCAGTACACGTCATCTCTATGAGGCCCTGGCCCCTCCATGGGTGGGAGGCATAGCACTGCAACAGGGAATGAAATGAGGGTCAAGGACACGCATCCAGTAAGCAGTACAGTGAGCCTGGTCCCAGAACTATCCGACTCCAGTATCTGCGGTTCCCCACATCACTACCTTGATTCCAAATGAGACTCTAACTTCATCAAAAAGCCTCTCAGTTTCATGTCATCCCCAAATATCACCTCGCCATTGACTTTCCATTAGATCGTTAATACAGACAAGACAGCAGTCACAGAATTCAAGTGCATGGACACAAGAGTCTGATGCCTGCATTCAGGTTCTGGCTGTAAGATGATTAGTCCTGTGACCTTGGGCATGTTACCTCATCTCCCTGTGGCTCAGTTTCCTTGTCTTTCCATTAGATCGTTAATACAGACAAGACAGCAGTCACAGAATTCAAGTGCATGGACACAAGAGTCTGATGCCTGCATTCAGGTTCTGGCTGTAAGATGATTAGTCCTGTGACCTTGGGCATGTTACCTCATCTCCCTGTGGCTCAGTTTCCTTGTCTACAAAATGGACATAATGACAGTATCTATATCCGAGTGATGGCATAAGGATTAAATAAGTTAATATATGATTTGTAACATTCTTAGGACATGGTCTGGCTCCTAGGAAGTGCTATAATAAGTGTGGGAAAATGACACATAGGAATGGGAGCATTTGTTTCATGAAGATATATTTTTAAACACCATTTTATTTTGTTTACGACTTTTATGAACTGCAAACCCATTGGCAGCATTCAAATGTAAGGTTGATTTGAACAAGTACTACACCAAGAACTGTGTCAAGCGTTTTTGTGGGGTTTTTGTAGCCATTTCCACCACATAAACAAGCTGCCCAAGATGCTATCTCCAACTGCTAAGGTTTCATGAATAATGAAGGCACAAATATGTATTAAAGACTGTTTCTCTATTACATAAAAGATTAATCAATATTTTGATATGGCAGTCAACAGAACTACAAGTTATCAGGCTGCTAAGGAACAGCCATGCATATTAATTGCTTCTGAAGCCCTTCAGCCTGTCTTCATCTAGGGAATTAAATGTCTGATTTTTGGCTTTCCAAATGAGAAGACGGGGCTAAGGCTCCAATTAATGTGGTCACTGTAGTATAAACACCAATCTCGGAGATGAGTAACAAGGAGAAAAGCCACTGGGGCATTAACTGTTACACTATTTCCAGTACATGTAGAAAAGGGTATTTAGCTGCATCCCCAAAACTCAGTATCAAGTTTATATCATATGTGGCTATTTTAGTGGACACTTACTAAGAGGCAGATCCTGGGTCATGTACTTGACATCTTCATCAAGCATGTCTTAAAATAATCCTCATTTGACAGATGGGATAACTAAGGCTTGACAAGGATAACTGAGCTGCAATTAATACAAACAAATAAATGAAAAGGCCAGGAGCCAAAGGCAAGTAGTAGGACTGGAAATTTATTCATCGCTGTGCATCTATAATTCTATTCAGTGCCCCCACCTCAGCAAATACTAAATACACATCAAGTAGGAGACATTGAGCTCAATCTAAAGACACAGAGAATGGGGACTTCCCTGGCGGTTCAGTGGCTAAGAATCCATGCTCCCAATACAGGAGGACCATATTCAACCCCTGATCAGGGAACTAGATCTCTCACGCCACAACCGAGAATTCATGTCACAACTAAAGATCCTACATGCCATAACTGAGACAAGTCAAATAAATAATAAATATTTTAAAAATAAAAACACAGAATTAATAACAAATAACTCCTTATCCTTAACCTACTGAATCTATGGTTATTCAAATTGACTGATTGAAAGAAAATTTATATTCATTTTTTTCACTTGTATTCTTAACTCTTGACTTCCTACTTTTGCATTCCAGTCCCCTCCAATGAAAAGGACATCTTTTTGGGGTGTTAGTTCTAAAAGGTCTTGTAGGTCTTCATAGAACTGTTCAACTTCAGCTTCTTTAGCATTACTGGTTGGGGCATAGACTTGGATTACTGTGATATTGAATGGTTTGCCTTAGAAACAAACAAAGATCATTCTGTCATTTCTGAGATTACATCCAAGTACTGCATTTTGGACTCTTGTTAACCATGATGGCTACTCCATTTCTTCTAAGGAATTCCTGCCCACAGTAGTATATACAATCGTCATCTGAGTTAAATTCACCCATTCCAGTCCATTTTAGTTCACTGATTCCTAGAATGTCAACGTTCACTCTTGCCATCTCCTGTTTGACCACTTCCAATTAGCCTTGATTCATGGACCTAACATTCCAGGTTCCTATGCAATATTGCTCTTTACAGCATCCAAAATCACTGCAGATGGTGACTGCAGCCATGAAATTAAAAGACTCTTAGTCCTTGGAAAGAAAGTTATGACCAACCTAGATAGCATATTGAAAACCAGAGACATTACTTTGCCAACAAAGGTCCATCTAGTCAAGGCTATGGTTTTTCTAGTGGTCATGTATGTATGTGAGAATTGGACTGTGAAGAAAGCTGAGTGCCGAAGAATTGATGCTTTTGAACTGTGGTGTTGGAGAAGACTCTTGAGAGTCCCTTGGACTGCAAGGAGATCCAACCAGTCCATTCTGAAGGAGATCAGCCCTGGGATTTCTTTGGAAGGAATGATGCTGAAGCTGAAACTCCAGTACTTTGGCCACCTCATGTGAAGAGCTGACTCATTGGAAAAGACTCTGATGCTGGGAGCGATTGGGGGCAGGAGAAGAAGGGGACGACCGAGGATGAGATGGCTGGATGGCACCACCGACTTGATGGACATGAGTTTGAGTAAACTCTGGGAGTTGGTGATGGACAGGGAGGCCTGGCATGCTGTGATTTATGGGGTTGCAAAGAGTCGGACACGACTGAGCAACTGAATTGAACTGAACTTTTAACTCTGACCTTGACTGAATGGAGACAAGTAACCTGTTTTAAACTCCTATATGATTTATGAAATTCATAGAGATTTAGAGAATGGAGTCTTCAAGATCGTCTAACCCAACATTTCTTCCATACATCCATAATAGTTATTGATATTTTTCCAGCTACTGTACTAAGAACTTTTTATTTACCATCTGATTTAATCTTCCCCAAATCCTATGAGATGAGCATTATCATAATCCTCATTCCATAGAAGAAAGATACATTTAAATACAGAGGTTATGGAACTCGCCCAAGGTCACACAGCTAATAATTGTTGGAGATGAAGTTTAACTCACTGCTCAGTATAGATCTCTAGCTCTGAGTTACAAAACTATGCAACACATCTAAAGCACAAAACAGAAAGGTGCTTTGTCCGAGGTAAAACAGTGAGTGTCAAAGCCAGTATCAGGACTAATTACCTCCCTTTCTTGTTCATAGCTCCTCTTATATCTCACTATGTCTGAATGAATGGCAAGAAGCGAGAGCGTGGATAGTTCAGAAGATAAAGTATATCTTTAAGAAAGCGTAATTCTTAAACCTATAATATTGGTCTTTGGACCTCATGAAAGAAAATTTCATCAATGGGTTTATGTCTATTTGATTAGCTATAAAATTAGTTTCTATCCCCTACACACAGACCAATTCCTGACAGAAGGTTGCAGCTTTAAAACATGCCTAGGTAACTGTTACATGGTTCACATTAAGAGCTTTAAAAATCTAAATCATACTTTGACTCAAACTGAAAAAGTGTCTGAGAATCTAGGTTTAATCTCTCTACTGAAAATTTTATTTACTGGAGCTGTCATTGAACTGTGGTGTTAATGTTAAGGGACCAGACCTGAGCCATGACAGGCTCAACAAGCTATACTAAGCCTAAGAGTCAGATTCTTGTAAAACCTGAGTCATGATTCCGGGGAACCACACCCTGGGAAAGTCCCACTGGCGCCAAACACGAGCCAATCAGTATTAGGATTTTGATTCAAACCCGAGCCAATGAGATTTTGTGATTTGTGTGATTTGACCAATGAGATTTTGTGATTTGTGTGATTTGAAAAATCCCGGTGCACACATGGACTAACCAATCGCTGTTTGCCAACTCTTCTGTTGCAACATTTGAACCAGGCTAAATGTATAAATACTGCTGTAATCCAGAGCTCGGGGCTCGTCAACACTTCACTGCAGTGGATGAGACGGGAGCCCTAGCTCAAGCTAACAATAAAACCCCTTTTTGATTTTGCATTGCTGTGAACGTCTTATTCTCTCAGTTCTGGGATCTGGACTCTGGGCATAACAGTTAAATGAAATAAAAATTGTACCAGACACATTAAAAATAGCAAGGAAGACTTTTTTAAGACTATTTAATAAGGAATAGAGGCTATTACAATGGAGAGAAAAGATCAACTCATACATAAGAGGACCACATGGGGATTTATGGACATAGGCCTGGGTGAGGAAGTGGATATAAAATTACCAAGAGAAACATGATTAGGCATCAAGGGTGGGGAAGGGAAGAGCAACTTGATTAGACAAAGGATATAAATAGGAAAAGAGCTTGACTGGCTATCAGTGATAACAAGGATGATCTATAAACTGACTTAGCAGGATTCTTTGCTACAACTAGACTCAGACAAAGATTTGTATATATGTATACCTATGGCTGATTCCTGCTGAGGTTTAACAGTAAACAACAAAATTCTGTAAAGCATTTATGCTTCCATTAAAAAAAAATTTTTTTTTTTAAAGATGGGGACCAAAGAGAGGCCTCAGCAAAAGAGGGCTCCAAGGAGGCTGACAGAGGTCTGACCAAAGAGAACGTCCTTGTTAATGGCTTTCAGGAGTTGAGAATGGCAACAGGAGGACCCTGTGGTGGACAAAGAAATGTCCCAAGCCCTACATAGTGCTGAGCCCTGGAATATGATGCTTAGAAAAGTTGTGACTTGCTTAAAAGTCTTCCATTCATCTTAAAAGAGAGAGAGAGAGACAGAAAGAGATTAATCATAAGGAACTGGTTCGTGTGATTATGAAGGAAGAGAAGAGCCAGCTGGAGACCCAATACCAGAGAAGTGGTAGTGTAGTCACAGAAGTCTGCATCTGAAAGCCCGAGAATCAGGAAAGGCTGGTCCATCATATAATTTCCAGCCCAAGGACAGGAGAAGGCCAGTAGCCCAGCTTAATCAGCCAAGCAGGCAAAGTTCCCTCTAACTCAGCTTTTTGTCCTATCCAGGTCCTTAGTTGACTGAATGAGGTCCACTTGCATTAGAGAGGGCAATTTGCTTTACTCATTCCAATAATTCAAATGAATTCAAATTTTAACCTCATTCAGAAACACCCTTATAGGAACACCCAGAAAACAGTCTGACCAAATGTTTGGACGCCATCCCATGATCCTGTCAAGCTAACACATAAAATTCACCATCACAGATGTGTGTTTTCACATAATCACTTCTGTGGAGCCTGGAAATTATTCTCCAGTAGTTTCATTTTTTTCTGTGGAATAAGTATTTTTATGGTTAATATGAATAGTGTCTTACCTCCATCCCACTCCCTGACAGTGTCACTGAAAACAGCCTCTCATCTCTAGGCCTTGAATTTCTGCCTCCAAAGATCCTTTCTCTTTTAAACTACAAATACTTGTTAAGTTAGTAACTCTTGTGTATTTATTAATTTATAGATTTTTTTTCTTAATGGAAAATATCAAAACCCAAAATAATGCAGAAATTAACTCTTGTGTATTTGTTAAGTTATAGTTTTGCTTTTTGTTTTTCTTAGTGGAGGAAAATCAAAATATTGCAGAAAAGGAAATCATTTTTGCTGTTAGATTAAGTACAATGCTGCCTAGATCTGTGGTCCTCACATTCTGGAGACATTTTGATTGTCACAAATTTCTGACATCAAGTGACACTAGGGATCTGTTCATCACCCTACAAGGTCCAAGGCAACCTCTGCCATCCAACAACCACAAAGAATTATTGTTGAGGTCCTTTAATGGAGCGGAACCTGGTGGTCTAGAGTCAACTGATAAGAAAGTAAAGGAGAGAGAAAGAGGCTGATATTCCTTGGTTTACACAGAAAGCCAATAAAGCCCCTGCATGGGGCTTGCTCTGTTCACGAAGGCCTCAGGCGCCCCCTCGATGGGGTGAAGGTGCAGGGCGCCTTCTTAAGAGGGTCTTAGAAGCCCGGGCAGGAAAGTGAACTCAGAGAGCCTCTGCGCTCCAGGGGATCAGCCTGAAAGAGAGAGGGAGAAGAGAGAGAGAGAGAGAAAGAAATAAAGAAAGACATGAGGACCAAAGCTCTGATGGAGCAAAGATGTTTTAATCAACATGGTGTGGGCATATATACTGTCTTACAAGGTAGTTATTCTCAGCAAAGATAAACATTAAAATTCCAGACTTAAAAAACATAGGCAATCCATATTAAAGAGAGAGAGACTTATAAACAATCACTTTTACCGTATGGTTCACAGGAAGGAAGAGGATACTTATCACCGTATAGAAAAACTAATGGAGGAAATGCCTGGATCCCCAACCCCCAGGAGAGGCTTGTCTCTCCCTTAATTCCTGAGTATTCAGAAATTAATAAGGAACAGAGAATTCCTGACAGATCCAAAACAGCACACAGGAAGTCTCCTGTTAAATGCTTCCTGACAATTCCCCCTATTTTATTTTTAAAAAGGTCTTGACCAAATGAGTTTGGTTAGTATTAACCAACCTTATAGAAAGGTGTCGGTAAACAACAAATATAATTATCAAGACAATCACGAAAGTTACAGTTCTAGACCCAATACTGTGGGTAATACTTTGAAATCATCCTCGTGGGTCTGGCCCGGATAATTTGTTCAGCTGAAGTTTCCAAATTAGGGGAAGAGAGCAGATTTTTAGAAACAGTTTTAAATATTTTCTTATGTAATAATTGTACATTCAGAGAGGCATTATCATATATATTTTGAAAATGAAATTTGATTTGTTTCCAGTTGTAGGCACTATTATTGATTGAACAGGAGTAACAGGGAGGCCTGGCATGCTGCAATTCATGGGGTTGCAAAGAGCCGGACACGACTGAGTGACTGAACTGAACTGAACTGAACACAAAATTGAGTAGCTTAAATAAATAGAGGAGTTAAAATAAGTATATAGTTTGCAATTAATACAAGTTACAGAACATAAAAGTCTTATTAAATTGTAAATTTTCTATGGCTATAACAAAAGGAAGTGGGACACAGGCCTGTATAAAATATGACTGATTATAGTGAAAGAAATAGTTACTATGACCACAACTGGTGCCTATGAAGTGTCTGGTCCAAGTTCCGAGTTTTTCCATGCTCTGGTGTTAGCAGCAAGTTTCCAAATACCCCACTGTTCAGGCTCACTCTGTTTATCAAGAGCAATCCTAGGATGAGGTGGGGCTAATCCACCGTCAAGCCACTCAAGTCCTTTGTCATAGTAATGTTCCATCATAGTGTCAGTGACCTTCTATATCACACACAGTGTTGTTAATATCATCTGAGCAGTCAGATAACCATATACCATGGGGGTCCCCCTTAAACAACTGCATGATTAGCCACAAACATTGATTTTCTTGATTTGGTTTGACATTTGTCCCAATGAACAGGAGTATAAGTAAAGCTTTTATAAGTAAATCCTTTGCATAATGTTCTTTGCTCTTTCTCTAACTCTTTTCCTAACTCTTTCCCTTTCTTAAGGTAGCAGCCATTGTTTCAGCTATCATTTGCATCTTTTGAGTTTCTAATCTTAGATTGGGACAAGCCTTCAAATAATCAATAATAGTCCCTGTCTCGTGAACTGGAGCTATAGTTTTTTGACATTCCTGATATGCATTTTCATAAGCAAGTAATTTCTCTAGTTGGCTTTTGGCTTCTTCTCCAATTACAGTATGGGAAATAGCAATATCTAATATAGCCACGTCCAAGGTAAGAGAAACCCAAGTAAGACGGTAACTGTTGCAAGTGGGCATCAGAGAGTAGACACACTGAAAGCACAATCACAGAAAGCTAGTCAATCTAATCACACTAGGATAACAGCCTTGTCTAACTCAATGAAACTAAGCCATGCCCATGGGGCCACCCAAGACAGGCGGGTCATGGTGGAGATGTCTGAGAGAATGTGGTCCACTGGAGAAGGGAATGGCAAACCACTTCAGTATTCTTGCCTTGAGAACCCCATGAACAGTATGAAAAGGCAAAATGATAGGATTCTGAAAGAGGGACTCCCCAGGTCAGTAGGTGCCCAACACTACTAGAGATCAGTGAAGAAAACACTCCAGAAAGAATGAAGGGATGGAGCCAAAGCAAAAGCAATACCCAGTTGTGGATGTGACTGGTGATAGAAACAAGGCCCGATGCTGTAAAGAGCAATATTGCATAGGAACCTGGAATGTTAGGTCCATGAATCAAGGAAACTGGGAAGTGGTCAAACAAGAGATGGCAATAGTGAATGTCGACATTCTAGGAATCAGCAAACTAAAATGGACTGGAATGGGTAAATTTAACTCAGATGACGATTATATCTACTACTGTGGGCAGGCATCCCTTAGAAGAAATAGAGTAGCCATCATGGTCAACAAAAGAGTCTGAAATGCAGTACTTGGACACAATCTCAAAAAGGACAGAATGATCTCTGTTCATTTCCAAGGCAAACCATTCAATATTACAGTAATCCAAATCGATGCCCCAACCAGTAATGCTAAGAAGCTGATGTTAAACGGTTCTACGAAGACCTACAAGACCTTTAGAACTAACACCCAAAAAAGATGTCCTTTTCATTGGAGGGGACTGGAATGCAAAGTAGAAAGTCAAGAAACACCTGGAGTAACAGGCAAATTTGGCTTTGGAATACGGAATGAAGCAGGACAAAGACTAATAGAGTTTTGCCAAGATAATGCACTGGGCATAGTAAACACCCTCTTCCAACAACACAAGAGAAGACTCTACACATGGACATCACCAGATGTCCAACACCAAAATCAGACTGATTATATTCTTTACAGCCAAAGATGGAGAAGCTCTATACAGTCAACAAAAACAAGACCAGAAGCTGACTGTGGCTCAGATCATGAACTCCTTATTGCCAAATTCAGACTTAAATTGAAGAAAGTAAGGAAAACCATTAGACCATTCAATATGACCTAAATCAAATCCCTTATGATTATACAGTGGAAGTGAGAAATAGATTTAAGGAACTAGATCTGATAGAGAGAGTGCCTGATGAACTATGGAATGAGGTTCGTGACATTGTACAGGAGACAGGGATCAAGACCATCCCCATGGAAAAGAAATGCAAAAAGCAAAATGGCTGTCTGAGGAGGCCTTACAAATAGCTGTAAAAAGAAGAGAGGTGAAAAGCAAAGGAGAAAAGGAAAGATATAAGCATCTGAATGCAGAGTTCCAAAGAATAGCAAGAAAGATAAAGTCTTCCTCAGTGATGAATGCAAAGAAATAGAGAAAAGAACAGAATGGGAAAGACTAGAGATCTCTTCAAGAAAATTAGAGATACCAAGGGAACATCTCATGCAAAGATGGGCTCGATAAAGGACAGATATGGTATGGACCTAACAGAAGCAGAAGATATTAAGAAGAGGTGGCAAGAATACACAGAAGAACTGTACAAAAAAGATCTTCAACACCAAGATAATCACGATGGTGTGATCATTCACCTAGAGCCAGACATCCTGGAATGTGAATTAAAGTGGGCCTTAGAAAGCATCGCTATGAACAAAGCTAGTAGAGGTGACAGAATTCCAGTGGAGCTATTTCAAATCCTGAAAGATAATGCTGTAAAAGTGCTGCACTCAATATGCCACCAAATTTTGAAAACTAAGTGTGGCCACAGGACTAGAAAAGGTCAGTTTTCATTCCAATTCCAAAGAAAGGCAATGCCAAAGAATGCTCAAACTACCGCACAATTGCACTCATCTCACACGCTAGAAAAGTAATGCTCAAAATTCTCCAAGCCAGGCTTCAGCAATACGTGAACCGTGAACTTCCTGATGTTCAAGCTGGTTTTAGAAAAGGCAGAGGAACCAGAGATCAAATTACCAATATCCACTGGATCATGGAAAAAGCAGGAGAGTTCCAGAAAAACATCTATTTCTGCTTTATTGACTATGCCAAAGCCTTTGACTATGTGGATCACAATAAACTGTGGAAAATTCTTCAAGAATGGGAATACCAGACCACCTAACCTGCATCTTGAGAAACCTTTATGCAGGTCAGGAAGCAACAGTTAGAACTGGACATGGAACAACAGACTAGTTCCAAATAGCAAAAGGAGTACATCAAGGCTGTATATTGTCACCCTGCTTATTTAACTTATATGCAGAGTACATCATGAGAAACGCTGGACTGGAAGAAACACAAGTTTGAATCAAGACTGCCTGGAGAAATATCAATAACCTCAGATATGCAGATGACACCACCCTTATGGCAGAAAGTGAAGAGGAACTAAAAAGCCTCCTGATGAAAGTGAAAGAGGAGAGTGGAAAAGTTGGCTTAAAGCTCAACATTCAGAAAACGAAGATCATGGCATCCAGTCCCATCACTTCATGGGAAAAAGAAGGGGAAACAGTGGAAATAGTGTCAGACTTTATTTTGGGGGGCTCCAAAATCACTGCAGATGGTGATTGCAGCCATGAAATTAAAAGATGCTTACTCCTTGGAAGAAAAGTTATGACCCACCTAGATAGCATATTCAAAAGCAGAGACATTACTTTGCCAACAAAGGTCCATCTAGTCAAGGCTATGGTTTTTCCAGTGGTCATGTATGGATGTGAGAGTTGTACTGTGAAGAAGGCTGAGTGCCGAAGAACTGATGCTTTTGAACTGTGGTGTTGGAGAAGACTCTTGAGAGTCCCTTGGACTGCAAGGAGAGCCAACCAGTCCATTCTGAAGGAGATCAGCCCTGGGATTTCTTTGGAAGGAATGATGCTAAAGCTGAAACTCCAGTACTTTGGCCACCTCCTGTGAAGAGCTGACTCATTCAAAAGACTCTGATGCTGCGAGGGACTGGGGGCTGGAGGAGAAGGGAACAACAGAGGATGAGATGGCTGGATGGCATCACTGACTTGATGGACGTAAGTCTGAGTGAACTCCGGGAGTTGGTGATGGACAGGGAGGCCTGCCATGCTGAGATTCATGGGGTCATAAAGAGTTGGACACGATTGAGTGACTGAACTGAACTGAATCTAGGTAAAAAATCAGTATACATTTCATTAGATCCCTGAACTTTAAATAAGTGATGAAGTAAAGTAGAAAAGTGGTGGGGCTTCCAGCCGTTTTACCCATGTCTTAGTACTTACTGGCCTCAATAGGCCCTTTGGTCACTCTGTCTGAGAATCTGCCTACATGTACTAAGTCCCTTTTGGGCGCCTCTTGTTCAGGTCCTTTGATGGACCAGAACCTGGTGTTCCAGTGTCTACTGATAAGAAAGTAAAGGAGAGAGAAAGAGGCTGATATTCCTTGGTTTATGCAGAAAGCCAATAAAGCCGCTGCATGGGGCTTGCTATGTTCATGAAGGCCTCAGGCGCCCTCTCGATGGGGTGAAGGCACAGGGCACCTTCTCGAGAAGGTCTTAGAAGTCCAGGCAGGAAAGTGAACTCAGAGTTCTGTGCTCCAGAGGATCAGCCTGAAAAAGAGAGAGAGGGAGAGGGAGAAAGAGAAAGACAGACACGGAGACCAGAGCTCTGATGGAGCAAAGGTGTTTTAATCAACATGGTGTGGGCATATACACTGTCTTACAAGGTAGTTATTCTCAGCAAAGATAAAGATTAAAATTCCAGACTTACAAAACATAGGCGATCCATATTAAAGAGAGAGAGTGTTGTGAACAGTCACTTTTACTGTATGGTTCACAGGAAGGAAGAGGATACTTATCACCGTATAGAAAAACTAATGAAGGAAATGCCTGGATCCCTCAGCCCCCCAGGGGAGGGGGAGGGTGCCTCTCCCATAATTCCCGAAGGAACAGAGAATTCCTGACAGATCCAAAACAGTACACAGTAAGCCTCCTGTTAAATGCTTCCTGACAAATTATCAGCCTCAAATATCAACAGTGCTGAGCCTGAGAAATTATTCTTTAAAGGAATGAGAGTTGAACAGAACAGAACAGAACCTTTCTTGTTAGAAAACAATATCCAAACTAGAAGGGATCTTATTAATAAAGAGTGCAACCCCAAAGTCCTAATTTGAGATTAACATATACACACAACTGTATATAAAATAGATAATCCACAAAGACTTACTGCATAGTACAGAGAACTCCACCCAATATCGTGGGATAACCTATATGAAAAAGAATCTGAAAAATAATGGATATACATATATGTATATCTGAATCAATTTGTTGTATACCTAAAACTAACATAACATTGTAAATCAACTATACTCTAATATAAAATAAAAATTAAATTCTAAAAAAGAATATAATCAAATTGCTTCTCTTTGTTGATAACGAAACCAAGATTCAGGGCTTAAATCTGGGGTATAGAGCTGGTCAGCACAGAGAAAAGGCCAGAACCCATGTTGACTGACACCAGAGCAAGACAGGTTCTGGTTATTTTACCCATAAAGTGGAAATCTGATTAAGTGCTGAACACTGAAATAACTTAAAATTACGTAACTGTGAAATCTGTCTAGTGTTAGGCCGGCTATAAAATGGCCCCTTGCAATGATCCCTATCCCTTGGAATTCATGTCTTTTGTAACTCCCTTCCCTTAAGTCTGGGCAAGATGATACTGACTTGCTTCTAATGAACAGCATATGATGGAATGTCACTTTTAAGATTAAATTATAGAAAAGACTGGCTTCTCTCCTGGCATGCCCTCCTTTTCCCTCTCTCTTAGCTAGCTTCCTCCAGAGGAGCCAGCTGCCAGTGCTCTTGAAAGCAGATTGTCTCCCAGTCAAGCCCTGAAAAGACAGCAGGCCTTTGGACATCTTGACGGTAGCCTCCTGAGAAATTCTGAGCCAGGCTTACCTAGCTAAACTGCACCCAAGCTCCTGACCCACAGAAACTGTGTGATAATAAAGCTTCATTATTTTAAGCCACTGAGTTTCGTAGTAATTTGTCATTATAGTAAAAAAAAAATTGTAATAATTCTGAAACAGTTTAAAAGGAGAATAATTCAAGTGTTGGCTGATCTTTACAACTCAGGAATTTTCAAACCATCTTAGGACTATCTTAGTGAACTGAATATAATAAAATTACCATTATAGAGTTAACTCAAATATCATTCAGCTTCTGGGCATATGTCGTTTTTAAAGCTCTGGGCATTACAGGGGGAAAAAAGGAAATGAAATCTGTGTTTGCCTGTAATTCCTATTGTGTTTGTTTATGCACTAGAAGAAACTGTCACTTATAAAATAAGAGAAATAACATAACAACTAGTTGGTGCTGTTTTCACTTACATCTAATGTATTTGCAGAGAAAATACTGAAAACTCCCTGGAGATACTGAAAAATACTTTACTACCCCCAAGTGGACATATAAGTTATTTTTACAGAAATAAAGTGCAAAATTGTCTTCGAAAAACAACAACAACAAATGGTATGCAATGCTTATACATCAGACTCAGAATCTCAGAGTTGGTTGGGACTATAAAACTTAGAACTTTAAAATTTAGAATCCTGGAATAAGTGAGATATTTGAATTCCTTCTACAATGTATCTCATGCTTAAACTTTTTTTAGTTATGTAAGTTTGCTGCCTACCCAGGCAGCTCATTCTCTTTGCAGACACATACAGTTATTCTAGTAAGTCTTCATTTTCCTTGTGAACTGTCTGCAATCCATGCAAGACCGCTGACGTAGCCTATACTATTCTTAATGCTCTTAGTGATTTCCAGAAAAGGAGATGCTACAACTCTCTGGAAAGCACATTGAAATAGGCAGGGAACTAGATTTTAACATCTCTGGGGCCTTCGCCTAAAAACCCATTTCAATTATTGTTTCCTTTGTGAGAAAGACTCAACTGTCCCTAACATACACAGAATTCCTTTAAAAAAATAATAAACAGAAATCTTAATTAAATAGAATTGGGATAGATAGAAAGGGGAGTTCCCAGGCCCTCCAGTAACAGTAGAACCCTTCAAGAAGAAGAAAAATTCCTCTCCCTTCCTGACAAGGATTCAGCGAATGAAAAGCCATGGGCTGTCTGTTAACTATAGCCCTCCCAACTTCCTTTTCCCCCATAAAGCTTTCTCCTTCCTTTGTTATATGAGACTCACATGCATCTCACCATGGTTGCAGATCCTGAATTGCAATTCCCTGGTGATTCTGGATAAACCCATTTTGGCTAGAGAAATACCTGGTAATCTATTTATTCTAGGTCAACATTTTGAAGCCCCATACAGGGACACCCCTCCCCTCAAAAAAGGCTCCACAGCTGTTGAGCAAACAGGTCTGGTACCCAAAACTGAACCCATTGAGCTCATTGTTTTTCTTGCTGATCCCTGGAGTTTAAATGTGTATCTTTCTCCTGGATCCAAGTTCACACTCTCTTTGCTTTTGAAGCTCCCCAGTCCCTTTAGGGATCAGTTTTAAGATTTCATCTTTCTGGTTAAGGCTTTCTTCTGTATGCAAGTAGTCATCTGACACTTCAGTCTGATTTTGAGATCAGACTGTTTCAGGTGAAGCTGGCTAAAACGCCAGCAGCTCAGTCCTTCAAGAACAAGGGCTGCTTCACTGAATCAGTGCCAGTTCAGCCACTGGCCCATTCCTTTAAAATAGGGGCTGTCAGAGACTAAGCTGCCTCCTTAGAATTGGCAGGTGTTAGGCCTGCAGGCTGTGAGTTGCAAGCTGTCTACACTGAGCTGTGTAAGCTACTTGAAAACTGTTCTTTCACTCTAGAGAAAAATATCCAAGAAATGGGATGCCAGTTATCTGAATATCTTGAGAGTGCCTCCCCGCCCCCCGCCCCACAGGGTCTCTGGCAGATTTTGTGTTCAAAAACTATGTTCCTTCCTCATGTGCATTTTTAACTAAATGCACCAATCTGATCAAAGGTAATTTACAGTATCAATGGTCATTATGGGGAACTTCTGAAATCCTCAAACGTAATTTTCTTAAAACTGAACTGGATTAGAATAGCTCAAAAATGTCCAAATTGGATGGAAAGCCTATTTCAACTGGTATCTTGAGGGTTTCTGACCTTTTCAGGAGTCTAAAGTCTTCCCTCTGCAAAGTAAGATTTTAAAGTAACGGAGACAAGTCCCTGAAGAGAGAAAAACTGGCTCCTGAAGCGTCAGTCTAGTCTTCCTCGGCTCCTTTGTCTCAGGCTTGCCTCTGGCGCCATCTTGTCTCTCTCCCTTAGTTCCTCAAGATTAGACTCCACCTCTGGCACAATCATTTCCATTCCTTTCTATGCCACTATCCCCTGGAAAAGGGAAAGACTACCCACTCCAGTATTCTGGCCTGGAGAATTCCACGGACTGTATAGTCCATGGGGTCGCAAAGAGTCGGACACCACTGAGCAGCTTTCACTTTACTCCACTGCCACCTGTGACCCTTTGATGCCCTCAGTTCCTCCATACCAATTCTCCTGCTAAACTTCCCCTTTCCTCTGAAACTCTCCCTACTCCCTTTTTCTCTGAACATCTCAGAACTTTTCCCTTTAAAATTAAGCTTTAAACACCTAATCTCTTATATTCTCTGGACTAAAGCTAATAATGTCAGCCATAATCAAAGTCTTTCCCAAAGTAATCAAAGATCCTCACGGGTTAGCTGAGGAATGTTATATAGTCATTCAAATTTATCAGTCTGGTTTCTCTGATTTATATCCAGCTAGCTCACATGCTTTTCAGTGAAGGCAAGCCCAGCGCTGGATGAAAACTCCTGACTGGAGAAATCCTAAAAGGTCTCTAGAATTACAACTGGGAAATCAGCCCCCTAACCTATTATATGATCAGACAAGGCAACTTCACTGAGCAGTTCTTAGGGCTTTACCAAAGCTGGAACTTTGTATGCAAAAACATAATGAATCTATTCACGACGATTACAATTGACTTCAGATTATTTCTAAATAAAATTCTAGTTTTCATTCAGATATTAATTCCAACCAGGTACTTTTAACTCTTTATTAATGGACTGAACTGGAACCCTTCTAATAAAAAGCACCAGGATGGAATAAAAACTAAGTCCACTCCAGATTCAGTTAATCTGGCAAAACCAGCTCTCTCACACTGTAAATGAGTCATCTCAAAAGAAGGCAGCCAAAATTCTTCAACTCCAACAAATAAAACTTCTATACAAAAGCAAAACCATCTAGTTTCTGCTAGTATTGTAAATGCATGACATTGGAAGCAACATTCTTACAAATTTAAGCACTTCAGGTGGCTTCAGCCCTCCAAAGCCCTCCCAGTTCTCAGTGATGGGACTCCAAAGAGCTACCGGGGCTTGTCCCATTCCTTCCTCTTAATCAGCTTGAAAAACTTTTTGCAAATTGGGGAAGAATATCTTCCAGTCCTAACTGGCACCAGAACCACACTCTTGGTGCTCAGCTCCACTAACATAAAACAGCCTCTGCTCAGAGCAAATTGTTCAAATACTGGCATCTTTAACAGACCTCAAGAGGTTTCAGTCTCTGAACCTAATACCTTTGTTTAGGCCCTTTGAGATAGATGAGCATTTTTCTCCTTAGTTCTTCTATGCTTATCTTTCCATTTTATTAGTCAAGACTTCTTAGAGAAACATGCCATAATTTCTTATTCACAAAAGAAGGAAATAATTCTAGAAATTGACAGTAATGATCAAAGTAACAAACAAGGGAATTTAATGACCCTTTTTTGGTTCTATCCCTGATGGCACTAGAGCTGATTCTGGAAACATCAATCATTTGTCCCTGTTGAATCAGCTCCTACCCTCCTTATAAGCAAAAGCTCCAAGTGAGCGAAAATTCACAGTGCACCCCACATCAAGATTCAAATAGATCTCTCAAAACCTCTACCCAGAATTAATCAGTACCTTATAAGTAAAGAAGTCCTTCAAGGCACAGAGCCCATAACAGAATATTATAAGGCACAAGGCCTCATTTATTCCCTGTACTAGTCCCCATGGCACTTCCATTTTGCTGGTAAGAAAACCTAAAGGCTGAGGGTGGAGATTTGCCAGGAATCCCCATCCAATAAACGACCCTATTATCCCTCACACCCTGTTGTTCCTAACCCTTGTACATTACTGATATCCACTCCTACTGGAAGAAAATTCCTTAACAGTAATTGATATATGCAGTACATTCTTTAGTATTCCGGTTGATGAAGCTAGTCAGTACCTTTTGGCCTTCACTCAGGAAGAACAATAATCCACCTGGACAGTAACACTCCAGGGTTTTACTGAGAGTCCTTATTTCTCACAAAGCCTGGAGGTTTATCCATCTGGATGACAGAAAGTTCCCTAAAGGTTCAACTTTCCTGCCTGCAATGCGGGAGACCGGGGTTCGATTCCTGGGTCCAGAAGATCCCCTGGAGAAGGAAATGGCAACCCACTCCAGTATTCTTGCCAGGGAAATCCCATGGACGCAGGAGCCTGGTGGCTTACAGTCCACGGGGTCGCAAAGAGGTTCAACTTTGTTGTAGTATGTGGATGATTTGCTTCTTTGCTCTCCTCCTCAAACCTCTTCACAGGGAGACAGTACCCACTGGCTAAAGCTTTGAACCTTGAAGAAACATAAGGTCACCAAAGAAAAACTGTATTTGCCCAAATCCAGGATTGATATTTAGAGAATTTTATATCAGAACTATAGCTGCAAATAGATCCAGATATACTTCATAGTGTCCTATGTTTCCAAAACCCAAAACTAAGGACCAACCATGACGATTTCTTAGGCCAGCTGGTTATTGCCTAAACTAGATTCCAGATTTCTCTCTTATGGTCAAATCTCTGTATGCTTTAGAAAACAATAACAACCCCAACCCAATTTTATGGGAAGAACAGAACAACATAGCTTGTAAGCACTTAAAGGAGAGTTTGATGAACCTACCTGCCCTTGTCATCTCAATAATCAGACTCTTTTTCCTGTTTATGAATAGAAAGGAAGGCATTTCTCTTGGGGTACTCACCCCAAAATATGAGGACCACCATCAGTTCAGAAGATATTATAACCAGCAACTGAATCCTGTGGCATGGGGATGTCCCACTTGCCTGAAAGCTAGAACAGCCACTGTTTTGTTGGTTTTTTTTTTTTTCCCTTTAATACCACCAAGAAATTTTATGTGTCATCTCCTTTAACCAATTTTGGACCTCATGCTGTAGAAGCTCTCCTGAATTCTTGTAACACTCAACATTTCTCATTCAGCCACCTCACCTCTTATGGAGTCCTTTTGTTAACTGCTTCTCACATAATTCTTTTATGTTGTAATAACTACTCTTCTGTACTCCATCACTGAGCAAGTCCCTTATGACTACTTAATAATAACTTACCATCTCTTGACTCCTCACTATGATCTACAGGAAACTCCCCGGGGCAACGCTGACTTCTCATGATTCAATGGTAGTTTTTATTCAAGAGATGCCAATGGCGAATATTGTGCTGGGTATGCTATTGTAACTCATTTTGATGTTGTTGAGGCAGCATCTTTACCTATGGTTACTTCAGCCCAACAGGCTGAATTATACACTATTACGCACACAACTGTACTTTGGTCAAGGGCAAAACTGCCAACATTTAACTGATAGAAGATGCTTTCAGAGTATCTCGCAATCATGGACTGTTGCAGAAGCAACATGGCTTCCTTATTTCCAGCAGAAATAAAATTTAAAATGGCCCCTATGTTCAGGAATTATTGGATGAAATAATTTTACCTGCCACTTTTACTATTATTAAATTCCAGGACAATCTAAACTTGACTCTCTGGAAGCTAAAGGAAATCATGTTGCTGATATTTCTGCAAGAAATTCTGTCCTTAAAGAGATCAAGAGCAGTCAAATCGCTGCCATGATCTAAAAGGATATTTCCCAAATGATAATTTAGAAAACATGACAAGAGAACCCCATAACTGGCCTCAGAAAAAGAAAAATAAGACTGAAAATTCCACAAATGTCAGTTTGATAAAAAGAGAAAGCTCTGTCTTCGAACAAAAAACAACTCAGTCCTACTAAAAACTCTAAAATCTGCACTCCTCTCCGTTGTATGTGGGTTAAACTATCAGTCTACTGACAAAGTGACAGCATTTGTGAATCAACATTGGCTGTTCAAGCAGGAAGAAGGCTACAAAAAGTACCTATCTCACTTATCCTGCTTGTCCCAAATACAACACAGGGAAACATTTGAATTGCTGCTGGACATTTAAAATTGCCTAATGGATCATTTGAGATCTGGCAAATGAGTTTCATACAAATTCTTTCATCTGATTAAAACAAATAAGTTTCAGTCATAGATTGTATATTTTCTCACTAGATTGAACCTTCCTTTACAGATGGACCACTGCCTCTTACAGACTAAAATCCTTTTGGGGAAGACTGTCCCTATCTTGGGGAATTCCTGTCAAACTTCACAGTGACCAAGGAACCCATTTTACAGGTCAGGTAATTCAATAAGAGTGTGCTGTTGGAACGGCTTTACACTTTCTCTGTGCTTATCACTCTCAATTGTCTGATTTAGTTGAATGCCTCAAAGATATTATTAAGACTTAACGTACAAAATTTGTAGAGACCCTACAAATACCTTAGCCAAAAACATTGCCCTTGTTCCTTCTAAGTCTCAGATTCACCCCATGTAGAATTTATAACCCCTCACCCTTTGAAATAGTCACAGATGCCCTATGCGTTTGCCTCCTGTTTGTTTTGACTCATGGTGATAAAAGGAAAAATGGAAACTCCAATATGCAAAAGGCCAATTGTTTCTATTAAAAATAACCCTATTTTGGAAGAAAAATCTTTTCACAGTGTAGTCTTAGGAGACAAAGACCTGAAGCATCACACTTTGCAACCTGAGGATTCCATCTATTGGATAAGACACCTCCAGGATAACTCTCTTCAGCCTTGCTAGAAATGCCCCTGCAACCAAACTCCAAGGAATACACTGCTGGATTCACACCTAGAGAAGGCACCAAACCCTGCTGGGCCTGCACATTATCTTGTGACCTGACCATAAACATGAGTGTATGACTGTTCACAAAGATGTTAATTTTGGCATTACTGACTAAAGCAAGTGTGTGTGTGTGGGGGGGGCGGGTGGGAGATTTCCCAGAATTGAAGCAGACATCTGATGAGATGGTTTTCCCAAGATATCCAGACAAGGCTTGTTGGAATTTATTGCCAAACCTTTGATGATACTGTAATGGCTTCCGATGCCCTTCAATGTCTATGATATTGATAACACATGGACTTTAGATAAAAAGTGCCTCAGAGTTCGCCCTTGT
This sequence comes from Nanger dama, assembly GCA_917880005.1. Lineage (NCBI taxonomy): Eukaryota > Metazoa > Chordata > Mammalia > Artiodactyla > Bovidae > Nanger > Nanger dama. The sequence continues at coordinate 42,426,484 of CAKJTW010000008.1, forward strand.
TACTCATATGTGACCTCAATAAGTTCCAATCTGTACATTCCTGCCAACACTACACCCAGGAAAGTTTCTTCCTAGCGTTGAGGGACCAAAAAACAAAAACACTGAAACTGACAACTCTACTCTTGAACCACAATGCTTTCAAAGAAAGATCTTGATCAAATGGGCAAGAATGCAAAATAAAATTAATTTGTAAACCTCATTATTGAATAAGGAAAAATAAAGGACAGAAATGGTATGGACTTAACAGAAGCAGAAGATATTAAAGAAGAGGTAGCAAAAATACACAGAAGAGTTATACAAAAAATATCTTTATGATCCAGATAATCACACTGGTGTGATCACTCACCTAGAGCCAGACATCCTGGAATGCAAAGTAAGTGGGTCTTAGCAAGTATCACTATGAACAAAACTAGTGGAGGTGATGGAATTCCAGTTGAGCTATTTCAAATCCTAAAATATGATGCTGTGAAACTGCTGCACTCAATATGCCTGCAAATTTGGAAAACTCAGCAGTGGCCACAGGACTGGAAAGGTCAGTTTTCATTCCAATTCCAAAGAAAGTCAATGCCAAAGAATGTTCAAACTACTGCACAACTGGACTCATCTCATATGCGAGCAAAGTAATGCACAAAATTCTCAAAGTAAGACTTCAACAATACGTGAACTGTGAATTTTCACATGTTCAAGCTAGATTTAAAAAGGCAGAGGAGCCAGAGATAAAATTGCCAACATTTGTTGGATCATCAAAAAAGTAAAAGAATTCCAAAAAAACACCTACTTCTGCTTTACTGACTACACCAAAGCCTTTGACTGTGTAGATCACAACAAACTAGAAAATTCTAGAGCACATTATCTGCCTCCTGAGAAATCTGTATGCAGATCAATAAGCAGCAGTTAGAACTGGACATGAACAACAGACTGGTTTCAAATTGGGAAAGGAATACGTCAAGGTTGTATATTGTCAACCTGCTACTTAACTTGTATGCAGAGTACATCATGTGAAATGCCGGGCTGTATGAAGCACAAGCTGGAATCAAGATTGCCAGGAGAAATATCAATAACCTCAGATATGCAGGTGACACCTCCCTTGTGACAGAAAGCGAAGAAGAACCAATGAACCTCTTGATGAAAGTGAAAGAGGAGTGTGAAAAAGCTGGCTTAAAGCTCAACATTCAGAAGACTAAGATCATGGCATACAGTCCCATTACTTGATGGCAAACAGATGGGGAAACAGTGGAAACAGTGTCAGACTTTAATTTGGGGGGCTCCAAAATCACTGCAGATGATGACTGCAGCCATGAAATTAAAAGAGAGTTGCTCCTTGGAAGAAAAGCTATGACTAACCTAGACAGCATATTAAAAAGCAGGGACATTACTTTGCCAACAAAGGTCCGTCTAGTCAAGGCTATGGTTTTTCCAGTAGTCATGTATGGATGTGAGAGTTGGACTATAAAGAAAGCTGAGCACTGAAGAATTGATGCTTTTGAGCTGTAGTTTGGAGAAGACTCTTGAGAGTCCCTTGGACTGCAGGGAGATCCAACCAGTCCATCCTAAAAGAAATCAGTCCTGAACATTCACTGGAAGGACTTATGCTGAAGCTGAAACTCCAATACTGTGGCCACCTGATGTGAAGAACTGACTCATTGGAAAAGACCCTGATGCTGGGAAGGATTGAGGCAGGAGGAGAAGGGGATGACAGAGGATGCAATGGTTGGGTGACATCATCAACTCGATGGACATGAGTTTGAGCAAGCTCCAGGAGTTGGTGATAGACAGGGAAGCCTGGCGTGCTGTAGTCCACAGGGTCTCAGAGTCTGACAGGACTGAGTGACTGAACGGAACTGAATGTGAAGACCAGAAGGGGGAGCTCTCATGCCCTGTAAGAAAGCAGAGCCCAGGGGAAGAAAGACTCCTTTCCTGGCAAGGACTGGAAGCCATGAACTTTTTAAAATATCTAGCCCTGCCAACTCGCTTTTCTCTCTTTCCTTGTTTCCCTTGCTGCATGGGGACTTATATGTGGCTCACCACAATTGTAAACCTCAATTTTTGATCCTCTCCTGATCTTGAATAAGCCTATCTTGGCTACAAAAGTACCTGGCATGTAACTTTCCGTTCATTCCCTTCATCTTCCTTTATCCATAGCCTGACATGAGACAGTAATATTCCAAGATTTAAATCAGGGGAAGGATAGGAAGTCTCTTGTGTGGTCTTAAATTAAAAATTGTGTGTGTTACTACGGCTTTTTACAGGAGAGCCCTGTACTGGAGTTTTGTACACTTGAGCAGCTACTGATAAAGTGGCAGTTTGTTCTCACTTCAGTTTTCCTTAGAGATATTGCTTGTCAAGGGAATTTATGGAAATAAGAGGCAGCTTTCAGCCAAGAATTTGAGAATTTTTAGGAATCAGAACCATACTATCCTATTAATAATAATCCTAAAACTTCATTCTTAAACCTGCAAAGCACACTTTATCCCCCTTTTAGGGACTCACAGCCATAGTGGTATTTCAAGGCTCTTTGAAGTCCTGCAGTAAAAGATTTGTTTAACCTTATTTACCTTGGAGTTTCCATGCCTGTGTGTTCACTGTATCTCACTGTGCTAATGTCACTGAGAGCACATTTTGGGAAACAGGAGTACAGACTTGTGGGTCAGCAAACTTTTTCTATAAAGGGTCATACAGTAAGTATCAGATTTGTAAAGCCATCCGCTCTGTTTCATAACTACTCAGTACTGTGGCTGTAGCATAAAGGAATCTCTGACAACATGTAAATCAATTAGCATTGTTGTGATTCAAAAAGCTTTATTTACAGAAAACAGGTAATAAGCCAGATTTAGTCTATCAGTTATGGTTTACTGATCCTAGTATAAACTAGAAATAAGCAATTTTTGGGGGCATTTTCTCCTACGTTCACAACCTAATGTTATTTTTTGAGGTCTCATTTATTTGATGGGGAAAAATATTGGAAGAAAAAAAAAAACTGATTCATCATTTTGAGCTAAACCAATTAGAGCTAGTTTTTGCTTTGAATTTTACTGTTTTGATTTTTCTGTTGTTTTCTTTCTTTTAAATCTCCAATTAAGAGTTCTGGCCAGGACAACTTGCTTTCTGGAAAGGGAAATTCAAAAGCACTGGGCAGAATACCAAAACAGGGGAAAAGAGTATCATGGCCAAGAAAAATGAGAACAAGCGGGAGAGATCCTAAAGGGACAAGAGAGCCTTTGCCCAGGACAGAGCTGCAGTTTCCCCCATCATATTTTCCTCTCGACCTTTGCAACTAGCAAGGTGGCCTGGCTGGTCCTCAGAGTCCATTTCATCCCTGGTCCATAGGCAGTCTTTCTCCTCCCTGGGGATAGTGAGAGGCGAAAGGAGTAAGCAGAGAAGAAAGTCTTGTGTCAGTAAGTATTATTGTAGGAATTAGATAGTCTCAAGGGTCCATCTAAGATTAAATGCCCAATAATTATAAATAAACCCATTCCCCTTCCGTAACTGTGTTTTTTAAAAATTTTTGATCCTCTAAACAAGCATTTTTGTGCACACTATTTACTTTCCCTCCATTTATTTGCTTCTCTTTTATAGCAAAATTCCATCAGAGTCTATATTCTCTGTCTCTACTTTCTCAGCTTCCACCTTTTCTTGAAATCACTATAGTAAGGCTTTTTTTCTCCACTACTCCAAGGAAACCACATTTATTAAGCCCACCAGTGACTCCAGGAGTCAATTACCAAGGCTCTTTTGCTCATCTTTGCCACAGAATTGATTGAATTCATCTTCCTCCCTACTGAATTCTTTCTTCACTTGGCTCCGTGGACACTACACTCACCCTCCGTCCACTTCTCAAACATTTCTTCACTACCACTTTAATCCAAGCCCTCTTCCCTTATCTTATCAAAAAACTTCTTAGCTCCTTTTCTTGATCCCACTTTTGCTTCCCATACACAGGAGATGGAGTGATAGTTGACTTCATGCTTTAAGAAGTCTCAGTCTTGTTCAAAACCTACTAAGGACATGCCAACACACTTAGAACAAAAGCCAAAACTAGCTCATGGCCTAGTGAGACCATAGAATGCATAGTATATGATCCTAACAGCTCTCTAACTTGCACTCAGTCGCACTCCACTCACATGGAGAAATGAAAACATATACTATATCTCTGAAAAAAATAAACCTAACTACTATTTTCTGTTCTTTATAGATCAGCAGAGGGACTCTGCTTATTGCAATTACTCAGGGACCTAGGATGATGAAGTGACTATCATTCTCACCAACAAATGTCAGTTATTCTAACAATTATTCTCAGCTCATTCCCGTCTCATGGGATCTGTGCTTGCTGTCCTATCTCTCTGTAGCACACTTCTCCCAGATGTTTTGCCAGCTTGCATATCACTTTATGTCAATATCTATCCAAATATCACATCTAGGAAAAGCTTTCCCTAACCAATACTCCCCTTCATTGTCTATCCTCCTTATCTTACTTTAATTTTATGTTAAATACTTAACACATCTTAATTATGTCATATATTTATTTCTTGGGTGGTCTGTCTGTCCCTTTAGAAAATGAACCCCATGAGAACAAAGACTCTATGCTGTTCATAATTCTATTTATAGCACTTAGAATATTTCCTGGAATAGAGATGTTCACTAAATATATGTTGACTGAGTTGGGCACTAGAATATAAAATACTTATAATACGTGGTCTTAAAAAGACTGTAAATTGAATTAAGTATGGATTAGGAAGCAATGGAGAATCATACATACAGCTGGAAAGATACAAGGCAGACTGTTAGCTATTAATAAAAAAGTTAAATGTTATGAAAGTGTGATTGAGCTAGACATCACCTCTAACTAGGGGGAGACACTACAGAGCAGAGGACATTAAGATGAACATTCAGTTCAGTTCAGTCACTCAGTCGTGTCTGACTCTTTTCGACCCCATGGACCACAACACGCGAGGCCTCCCTGTCCATCATCAACTCCTGGAGTTTACCCAAACTCATGTCCATTGAGTCGGTGATGCCATCTAACCCCATCTCATCCTCTGTCATCCCCTTCTCCTCCTTCCTTCAATCTTTCCCTGCATCAGGGTCTTTTCAAATGAATCAGCTATTCCTGTCAGGTAATCAAAGTATGGGAGTTTCAGCTTCAGCATCACTCCTTTCAATGAACACTCAGGACACTCCTTTAGATGGACTGGTTGGATCTCCTTGTAGTCCAAGACTCGCAAGATTCTTCTCCAACACCACAGTTCAAAAGCATCAGTTCTTCAGTGCTAAACTTTCTATATAATCTACCTCTCACATCCACACATGACTACTGAAAAACCATAGCCTTCACTAGACGGACTTTTGTTGGCAAAGTAATGTCTCTGCTTTTAATAAGCTGTCTAGGTTGGTCATAACTTTCCTTCCAAGGAGTAAGCATCTTTTAATTTCATGGCTGCAATCACCATCTGCAGTGATTTTGGAGCCCCCAAAATAAAGTCTGACACTGTTTCCACTGTTTCCCCATCCATTTCCCATGAAGTGATGGGACTGGATGCCATGATCTTCATTTTCTGAATACTGAGCTTTAAGCCAACTTTTTCCCTCTCTTCTTTCACTTTCATCAAGAGGCTCTTTAGTTCTTCTTCGCTTTCTGCCATAAGGGTGGTGTCATCTTCATATCTCAGGTTATTGATATTTCTCCCAGCAATCTTGATTCCAGCTTGTGCTTCTTCCAGCCCACAATTTCTCATGATGTACTCTGCATATAAGTTAAATAAGCAAGGTGACAATATACAGCCTTGACGTACTGCTTTTCCCATTTGGAACTAGTCTGCTCCATGTTCAGTTCTAACTGTTTCCTGACCTGCATACAGATTTCTCAAGAGGCAGGCCAAGTGGTCTGGTATTCCTATCTCTTTCAGAATTTTCCACAGTTTATTGTGATCCACACAGTCAAAGGCTTTGGCATAGTCAATAAAGCAGAAATAGATGTTTTTCTGGAACTCTCTTGCTTTTTCCATGATCCAGTGGATGTTGGCAATATGATCTCTGATTCCTCTGCCTTTTGTAAATCAAGCTTGAACATCTGCAAGTTCATGGTTCACATACTGTTGAAGCCTGGCTTTGAGAATTTTGAGCATTACATTACTAGTGTGTAAAATGAGTCCAACTGTGTGGTAGTTTGAGCATTCTTTGGCATTGCCTTTCTTTGGGATTTGAATGAAAACTGACCTTTTCCAGCCCTGTGACAACTACTGAGCTTTCCACATTTGCTGGCATATTGGGTGTAGCACTTTCACAGCATCATCTTTCAGGATTTGAAATAGCTCAACTGGAATTCTATCACCTCCACTAGCTTTGTTTGTAGTGATGCTTGACTTCACATTCCAGGATGTCTGACTCTAGGTGAGTAATCACACCATCGTGATCATCTAGGTCATGAAGATTTTTTTGGATAACTCTTCTGTGTATTCTTGCCACCTTTTCTTAATATCTTCTGCTTTTGTTAGGTCCCTATGATTTCTGTCCTTTATTGAGCCCATCTTTGCATGAAATGTTCCCTTAGTATCTCTGATTTTCTTGAAGAGATCTCTAGTTTTTTTCCATTCTATTGTTTTCCTCTATTTCTTTGCATTGATCACTGAGGGCTTTCTTATCTCTCCTTGCTATTCTTTGGAACTCTGCATTCAAATGGGCTTATCTTTCCTTTTCTCATTTGCTTTTCTCTTCTCTCCTTTTCACAGCCATTTGTAAGACCTCCTCAGAAAGCCATTTTGCTTTTTTACATTTCTTTTTCTTGGATTTTTACATTTCTTTTTCTTTTCTTTTGCATTTCTTTTTCTTTCTAATCACATGGAACACAGCCTTCTCTAACTCAATGAAACTAAGCCATGCCATGTAGGGCCACCTAACATAGAAGGGTCATGGTGGGGAATTCTGAATAAATGTGCTCCACTGGAGAAGGGAATGGCAAATCACTTCAGTATTTTTGCCTTGAGAGCTCCATGAACAGTATAAAAAGGCAAAAAGATAGGACACCGAAAGATGAATTCCCCAGGTTGGTAGGTGCCCATATGCTACTGGAGATCAGTGGAGAAATAACTCCAGATGGAGCCAAAGCAAAAACAATACTCAGTTGTGGATGTGACTGGTGATAGAAGCAAGGTCCAATGCTGTAAAGAGCAATATTGCATAGGAACCTGGAATGTTAGGTCCATGAATCAGGGAAAATTGGATGTAGTCAAACAGGAGATGACAAGAGTGAATGTTGGCATTCTAGGAATCAGCAAACTAAAGTGGACTAGAATGGGTGAATTTAACTCAGATGACCATTATATCTACTACTGTGGGCAGGAAACCCTTAGAAGAAATGGAGTAGCCATCACAGTCAACAAATGAGTCTGAACTGCAGTACTTGGATGCAATCTCAAAAACAACAGAATGATCTCTGTTCATATCCAAGGCAAACCATTCAATATTGCAGTAATCCAAGTCTATGCCCCAACCAGTAATGCTGAAGAAGCTGAAACTGAACAGTTCTATGAAGACCTACAAGAATTTCTAGAACACCCAAAAAGATGTCCTTTTCATTATAGAGGACTGGAATGCAAAGTAGGAAATCAAGAAACACCTGGAGTAACAGGCAAATTTGGCCTTGGAGTACGGAATGAAGTAGGGCAAAGGCTAATAGAGTTTTGCCAAGAGAATGCACTGGTCATAGCAAACACCCTCTTCCAACAACACAAGAGAAGACTGTACACATGGACATCACCAGATGTCCAACACCAAAATCAGATTGATTATATTCTTTGCAGCCAAAGTTGGAGAAACTCTATATAGTCAGGAAAAACAAGACCAAGAGCTGACTGTGGCTCAGATCTTGAACTCCTTATTGCCAAATTCAGACTTAAATTGAAGCAAGTAGGGAAAACATTAGACCATTCAGGTATGACCTAAATCAAATCCCTTACAATTATACAGTGGACATGAGAAATAGATTTAAGGGACTAGTTCTGATAGACAGAGTGCCTGATGAACTATGGATGGAAGCTTATGACACTGTACAGGAGACAGGGATCAAACCATCCCCAAGAAAAAGATGGACATTAGAGAATATATAGTGTTTTGCTTGAAAGAAGAGTAAGAAGGAATAGCATGAAAAATGCTAGGGAAGCAGGAAAGGATGTCCATTCATTCATTTAATGAATATATATTGATTTTTCTATTATGAGTTTGCTAAGCATTGTTCTAAATTCTGGGTTTTGGGAATGACTAAAACAGAGAAGAATACAAATTACAGCCTCAAAAATTTGTTCAAGTGGGAAGAGTTAGTCAAATAGGAAAAAGAAGACAGAAATATACCCAACAATTTCAGATCATGAAATAAGCAGGGTCATAAAACATTAGAAGATGGGATAAACAGCTTGAAGGGATTGTGCAAGAGATAGAGTAACTGCTTGGGACAAAGTTTTCATAGAAGTTCTCTCAGGGAAGTCCTGCAAGCTAAAAGGTGAGAAGGATGCAGCTCTGCACATAGATAAAGGAAAATCATATCAAGTCAAGGAAATGGCAAGGACCCATGCAAAGAAGTTATTAGTATGTTTGCTGAGAATTCTGGTTTTCCACCTCCCAGACACATGAAGAATTGCATTTCCTTGTTTTTGTATTAGATGGGGTCTCATGGTTAATTCCAGCCTCTAAATTGTGAACAGAAATGATCTGTATAACTTAACTGCTGATGTGAGATCTGCCAGAGTTATGTTTTCCTTCTAGACTAGCAACTAACAACTGTTGGCAGGAATCCTGGCCACTTCATCATCCTAGGTCCTCAAGTAACTTCAGTAAGTAGAGTCCCTCTGCTGACCTATAGTGAAGAGATAATATTAGTTAGTTCATATTTTGTGTGGGCAAATGTGTTCATTTCTCTTGGGTAGATAAATCTAGGAATGGAATTTCTTGGTCATATCATAATTCAATATTTAATATTTAAAATAGTTGGCAAACAGTTTTCCAAAGCAGGTGTACAATTTTACATCTCTAACATCAGTGTATGAGGGCTCCCATTTCTCTGCATCCTCACTGGCACTTGTTGTTGTCTGTCTTTTTAATCATATTTACAGCCATTCCAATGTGTATGAAATGGTATGCTGTGGTTTGGACTTAAGGATTTCCTTAATGATTAAAGAACAGCTGATTTAATTGACACAAGGCAAGGAATTATACAAGGAAATCACTGAAGAAGATCTTTAGAAAGTCCAGTAATAAATGACGGTCAAGGTGTTAACAGTAAGGGGGCTGTGAACACTGAACTCCCAGGGCACAAACACTGTGCTGAGGGAACTGAATGAACTGGAGACTGTCTTCCACCTGCACTAGCTCATGTCCCTAAAGGCGACTGCAGCCCAGTACTGAGTCTTTGCTCAAGAAAATGCAACGCTGCCAAGCTGCAGGATGTGCATTGTTCCAACTCTCATTGCCAAACCATTTTCGGTAATTCTCTACTTATTCCTCTCTGTAATTTTCCATTTCCCTACAGTCCTTAATTCCTTTTTGTCTCCCCCTTTTCTCTCTCTCATAGCCCTTTTGTGATCTTTGTCTCTGTTTTCCCTTTAAAAATCTCAGTTATCTTTGTCTTAGTTGGAGCTGAGTTCAGTTTATACTAGAGTCTCTATCCCTTACTACATCAGTTTGAATAAAATCTGTCTGGCCTCCTTTAACAAGTTTTTGGAGCTACTCCTGTTTGACCAGGTAAAGAAAACATATTTCAGAACTAGAATGAAACATTGTGATGAAGGATTTTAAACAGGAAATGAAAGTAAGGAACAAATCAAGGTTGACTCCTGGGATTTCAGCCTGAAGAGTCTCTGAGTGGGTTCTTAGGTAGATGAAGGAGTCATTTAATGATACAAAATTGTCTTGGTGGAAGTGGGGAGCATGGAAGAAGAGGGAGAAGAAATTTTTAATTCTGTTTTGAAAATGATAATTTGACATGCCTATCATATATTCAGTTATAAATAGTAAAGAGATGGATATATAAATCTGGAACACAGGAAAGAATACGGGATGCAGACTCACATTTGGGAGCCATTTTCATCCATTTGGTATTTAAAGCCATGAGGTAGCTGAGATCACTGTGGGAAAATGTGCAGACTGAGAACTGATCTGGGGCCAATTAGTGGAGAACTCAAACAACTAAAGGCAGGGTTGTGAAGGGAAAATTTGGGAGTGGGGAAGAAAGGAGGACATAAAAGGCAAGTGAAACATTATGCAAGGATGGGATCCTAGATACCAAGATGAGGATTTTAAGAAGTAAATTGTAGTCAACAGTAAATAATGAGTAAGAAGTTTGAAGGTGTGTTCATTAGCTTTGGCAATATGATGATCATGGATAGGAAAGGCTTTAAACATGTAATGATAGTGAAAGCTAGACTGAAGCAGATTAAAGAAATAGTGAAAGATAAGGACAAGGATCCAGTGAGTGTAGACTGATTCTTCTTCAAGATTTACTGTGAAGGAGAATAGAGAAATATGATGGTAGTAGAAGTAGAATTCAGATCACGAGAAGGTAAACTGTGAGCAACTGCAGTATATTTATATGCAGTGGGAATGATTTGGATAAAAGGAAACAATGTGATGCAGGAGATGGGGAAACTACAGAAACAAACACGTAAGGATGCTACAAGGCCTGGGATAGACAGCACAGGGGGAGACTGGCCCTTGATAGAAGCAGAGAAAGAATGACAAATAGAAAATATGGGTCTAAATAAGGATATGTTCTCATTTGATAATGTAAATACAAGAGATCCCTCTGTTTCTATTTTTAAGCAAAGTTATCAGATAAGAGAGAGGGCATGAAGTGGTAAGACATCTGAAAGAGTGAAGTGTAGAAGAGTTGTCCGAGAGGAAGCAAATAAATAAATCCAGACAGTGTGAGTGCTTATCTGGGGTTTGTAATCTTAAACTGCAGTGGATTAGTCATAATACTGTATGTGTCTTTTCCACTGAGGTGCAGATGTTAATCTGTTTAGATGTAGATACAGATGGCTCAGTGGTAAAAAATTCGCCTCCCAATGCAGGAGACCCAGGTTCGATCCCTGGGTCAGAAAGATCTGCTGAAGAAGGAAATGGCAACCCACTCCAATATTCTTGCGTGGGAAATCCCAGGGACAGAGGACTCTAGTGGGTTGTAGTCCACAGGGCCACAAATGAGTCAGACACAACATAGCAACTGAACAACACCACCACAACAGACAAGGTAAGTCATAAGATTCAATCTGCTGCCTTAGATTTAACAAGGCGAACACATCATGGGGTTAGAAAGGCAAGATTATGGAGGGTTTTCATAAGAGAACTATTTCTATGCTGGACAAGAGAGCCTGAACTGAAACAGAGGCAAATAGAGATAAGAGGGTGCAAATGGTGGTGCAAATGGGTGAGGTCAATGCACTGGAGACCTAGTTGGGGTCAAAATACTGTTGGGAGGGCTAAATGATTAATCAAGTTGAAGCACAGAGGTAGGTGATCAGAGAGAAAGATACTTGAAGGTTTCAAGGTGACTGAATGATATAAAGGTTTAGGATGAGGTGGGGCAGAAGATGAGAATAATACTGGAGATGAAGGTGACCAATGGACCATCTTTTTAGACACTGAAGTCATTGGATACTCGGATAAGCACATGGTTTTTGTGAATTATTCACTTCATATTTAGCCTACAATGGTTCATTATTAAAGGTCAAAGACACATATTACAGATATTATCAAAATCTGCAGTAAGCTGTCCCAGGCGTTATTGAAGTCTACAAGGATGGTGCACCATGGAACTGTTATTGCACAACTTGTGTGGCTGCAGCAAAGTGCTGCGGACTTATTGAGCCTGACCAATGGTCTAGTCCAGGTGTTCTTAACTGAGGAGTCATCTGGAGATGGTCTGCTCCGTTTCTCCCCCAGGGATAACTGGCAATATCTGGAGACACTTCGGATTCTTATAACTTCAGGGGATGCTGATGGTGTGTGTGTTAGTTGCTCAGTTGTGTCATGTCTGACTCTTTGCAAACCCATATATAGCCCATAGAATGCTCCAGGCAAGGATACTGGAAAGGGTTGCCATTCCTTTCCCCAAGGTATTTTCCCAACCCAGGGATAGAACCTGGGTCTCCTGCATTACAGGCAGATACCTTAACATCTGAGCCACCAGGGAACATCCTTTAATGGATAGGATGGTGCTCTATGATAAAGAATTATATGGCTCAAAACGTCAATAGTGCCAAAATTGAGAAACACCAATCTAGCCCTAGAAGCTTTTTGGAGGGAAGGGGGCATTTCCTGTATTCTTCTTCTATGAGCAAACAAATACATTGTGTGTGTGGGTGCATGTGTACGGGTGTACGCATGCTTAGTCACTCAGTCATGTCCAACTCTTTGCAACCCCATGGACTGTAGCCCATCAGGCTCCATTGTCCAAGGAATTTCCCAGGCAAGAATACTGGAGTGGGATTCCATTTCCTGTTCCAGGGTCTCCATTGCTTAAATATAAAAAAACTATGGTGATTTCTGTGTAACAGCATAGGGTTCATGTAGACTCCTAACAAGTGGTCCTTGTCCTAATCTCTCCTCCTTTTCCCACTGATGCTTCTTATGTAACTTATTCTCATTCCTGGCTGGAGACAGAGAAAGCATTTATAATCACTAAGTCATTCAATTAATTACCTGATGCATAAAATTAAGGTAATTAAAAAGGAAGAATTAGGTCAATCCTTCTCAATTGGACACACTCTAGTTATCCTATCAGCTATTAGTCGAATTGTGGAGGCTCCCTGGACTCTGAGAAACGCCCCAGAGGTACTTCTTGCCTACTCACAGACACTTGCAACTTGCCAAAGTGCTTGTAATGGGAGTTCTCTGTTAAGTATCCAGTACCTGGCTGGGGGTGGGGGGAGAGTTCTGAATAAAGTGTTATTTGCCCTAAGACCTTTACTTGATGTTTTTCAACACAATAGGCATTTATTTCAGAAACCAGTTCCTCTTTTCAGCTCTGCCACCAACTTGCCATGTACCACGGAGAGGTCACTTTCCCTTGCTGGATTCAATTATTTGCCTAAAACTTGCAGAGGAGGGACAAATGAGGTTCTGTCCAAAGCTAGAGTTTTAAGAATCTCAGATTCACTTTGATAGGTACCAGTATACTTAATGGGGCTTCCCAGGTGGCATTAGTGGTAGAGAACCCACTTGCCAATGCAAGAGACATAAGAGATGCACGTTCAATCTCTGGGTCAGGAAGATCCCCTGGAGGAAGGCATGGCAACCCACTCCAGTAATCTTGCCTGGAAAATCCCATGGACAGAAGAGCCTGGAGAGTGACAGTCCATGGGGTCACAAAGAGTCGGGCATGACTGAAGCAGCTCAGCATAGCACAGCACATACAATAGACTTAACAGTGAGCCTCACAGACACACTCTCCAGTGATAGGAAGACAGCTACTAAACTCATAACAAGGAAAGGTGATGAGCGCATACAGTACAGGAGACGGTCAGAATACTGTCAGTGTCTCACATGCAAAGTGTGATTCTAGGACCCACTTTACTGGCCTTACTTATAAGGCAAAACCCAGGTTCCTACTCCAGACTTAGTGAATCAGAATCTGCACTGTATCAAGATCCCCCAAGTGACTCATGCAAGCTTTAAAGTTTGAGCAGCACTGATCTAGTGATCAGGAGGATGTTTACACATTTTTAACAAGTGAGTGGTGGTGGGAATAAAGCTGGAAAGATTGGCTAGGGCCAGGTTAAGCAGCTTGGGCTTTCCATGTTGAAATGTGAAGGCAGAATGAAACATTTAAGTGGGGGAAACAGAATCAAAGTTGAGATTTAGGAAGATGCAATTGCCCATATGTAGGAAAGGTTGCATGAATTAGAAAAAGGGAGACAGGTACTAGATTATTGCAACAGTGCAGGTAATGGTATCACAAAGATAAAGTAATGAATAAAACCTGATGTACTTTTATATTTCATATAAACCACAAGGTTATCTTATGATTTTAGAGTCTGTTTTCAGCTTCTGAGACACTGAAGATCAGAAAGGGATTTTAAGTCTCCAAAGTGCTAAGGGTAAAAATTTTAAATCATAGCAATACGTAAAATAATATATACATTTTATGTGTGCTGTCATGCTAAGTCACTTCAGTCATGTCCAACTGTTTGCAATCCTATGAACCATAGCCTGCCAGGCTCCTCTGTCCATGGGCTTCTCCAGTCAAGAATACTGGCGTGGGTTGTCATGCCCTCCTCCAGGGGATTTTCCCAACCCAGGGATCAAACCTGCTTCCCCTGTGTCTCCAGCATTGGCAGGTAGGTTCTTTACCATTAGCGCCACCTAGGAAGCCCATATAAATTTCATATATATAAATCAATTATAGTATCAATCAGTCTTGTATAGACATAGGTATTTTATTATCCATGGGTTGCTCACCATTGCCAAAAATGATCAAGTTTTAAAAAATAAGGAAATAAACCCATGTATCAGGAAACATAAATAAATAAAGTAAAAACATATAGGTAAGACACTTCCCTTTTCTGGAGCTTTATCATCATCCAGTTGTGACAGTTAGGTTAGCCTCCTAGGGCTGTTAAACTCTGACATCCTAGAATTCAACCATTCAGTGGTATCCATTCACTCAATAAAATTTACTGAGAACCTTTCAAATAGGTCTTGGTATTACTGCCAATGTAGGGGGCAGGCGTGGGGAAGGGAAGACAGCCCCACATCAACAAGCAATTCTTGGCACCCCAACTGGGTGCCCCACAATTCCACTCAACTGTGACACTCTCTACCTAGACACAGGTTTCGCTGGTGGCACAGACTAAAGAATCTGCCTGCAATGCAGGAGAGGCAAGTTTGATCCCTAGGTTGGGAAGATCCCCTGAAGATGGAAATGGCAACCCATTCCAGTATTCTTGCCTGGGAAATTCCACAGACAGAGGAGCCTGGAGGGCAGCAGTCCATAGAGTCGCAAAAGAGTTGGACCAACTTTGAGACTAAACAACAAAATAATTACCTAGACAGCATCAGGTTCCACCAGTTAAGGGTCAACCCTACCACCATCACACTTAACACATCAGCCACAGCCTAAGTTGTTACCTGTACTTCTGAACAATTGGCTATAAATCACAGATTCCCAAGACCCCTTCCTCTGATTTAACTGACTTCCTAGAGCAGCTCACAGAACTCAGAGAAATAGTTTACTTACTATATTGCAGGATTGTTATAAAAGGATATAACTCAGGAACAACCAGACAGAAGAGAGGTGTAGGGGAAGGACAGGCAGCTTCAAAGTCTTCTCCAGGCGTGCCATTAGCCATCTTCCCAGCACCTCCAAAAACACACACAACCTAAAAAGTGAAAGTTATATTTTGTTTGGTGGAATTTTAAGGACTTTCAGCCCAGAACACAGCATCTCAAATAACCCTCAGAAAACAGCTTCGATGAGGCAAGGGGGAGCCAGGTTATATAGTTTTACAACAAAGGGCAAGTATCCTGAATATCAAGAAATTATTGCAAATTAAAGGAAACCAGTTATCCCAAGTTAAGGAATTTAGCGCTTTTCTGCGTATGGGAATTTGCAAGAGTCTGATCTCACTAAAATCATTCCTTTCAATATGCACCTCATTATCTGGGGCCAGTATCCTGTGTATTAAGAAGAGGTAGCAAGAATACACAAAGAACTATACAAAAGATCTTAATAACCCAGATAACCACGATGGTGTGATCACTCACGTAGAGCCAGGCATCCTGGAATGCAAAGTCAATGAGCCTTAGGAAGCTCAACTGGAATTCCACTACCTCCACTAGGTTTGTTTGTAGTGATGCTGTCTAAGCCCACTTGAAGATATTAAGAAGAGGTAGCAAGAATACATAGAAAAACTGTACAAAAAAGATATTGATGACCCAGATAATCACAATGGCATGATCATTAACCTAGAGCTAGACATCCTGGAATGTGAAGTCAAGTGGGCCTTAGGAAGCATCACTACAAACAAACCTAGTGGAGGTGATGGAATTCCAGTTGAGCTATTTCAAATTCTAAAAGATGATGCTGTTAAAGTGCTGCACTCAATACACCAGCAAATTTGGAAATCTCAGCAGTGGCCACAGGACTGGAAAAGGTCAGTTTTCATTCCAATCCCAAAGAAAGGCAATGCCAAAGAATACTCAAACTACTGCACAATTGCACTCATCTTACATGCTAGTAAAGTAATGCTCAAAATTCTCCTAGCCAGGCTTCAGCAATACATGAACCGTGAACTTCCAGATGTTCAAGCTGGTTTTAGAAAAGGCAGAGGAACCAGAGATCAAATTGCCAACATCCATTGGATCATAGAAAAAGCAATATAATTCCAAAAGAACATCTATTTCTGCTTCATTGACTACTCCAAAGGATCACAACAAACTGTGGAAAATTCTGAAAGAGATGGGAAGACCATAACAACTTACCTACCTCCCAGGAAATCTATATGCAGATCAAGAAGCAACAGTTAGAACTGCACATGAAACAACAGACTGGTTCCAATTTGGGAAAGGAATACATCAAGGCTGCATGTTGTCACTTTGCTTATTTAACTTATATGCAGAGTAAGTCATGTGAAATGCCAGATTGGATGAGGCACAAGCTGGAATCAAGATTGTAGGGAGAAATATCAATAACCATCATTATGGCAAAAAGGGAAGAGAAACTAAATAGCCTCTTCATAAAGGTGAAAGAAGAGAGTGAAAAAGCTGGCTTAAAGCTCAACATTCAAAAAACTAAGATCATGGCATCCAGTCTCATCACTTCATGTGGAAGTAGATGGAGAAACAATGGAAACAGCAACAGACTTTATTTTCTTGGGTTTAAAAATCACTGCAGATGATAACTGCAGCCCTGAAATTAAAAGTTACTTGCTCATTGGAAGAAAAGTTATGACAAACCTAGACAGCATATTAAAAAGCAGAGACATTACTTTGCTTCCAAATGTCCATATAGTCAAAGCTATGGTCTTTCCAGTAGTCATGTATGAATGTGAGAGTTGAGCCATAATGAAAGCTGAGCACCAAAAAAATGGCGCTTTTGAACTGTAGTATTGGAGAAGACTCTTGTGAGTCCCTTGGACTGCAAGGAGATCCAACCAGTCCATCCTAAAGGAAATCAATCCTGAGTATTCATTGGAAGGACTGATGCTGAAACTGAAGCTCCAATACTTTGGCCACCTGATGCAAAGAACTGACTCATTGGAAAAGATCCTGACACTGGGAAAGATTGAAGGCAGAAGGAGAAGGGGACGACAAAGGATGGGATGGTTGGATGGCATCACCGTCTCAACAGACATGAGTTTGAGTAAGCTCCAGGAGTTGGTGATGGACAGAGAAGCCTGTCTTGCTGCAGTCCATGGGGTCGCAAAGAGTTGAACAACACTGAGGGTCTGAACTGAACTGGACTGATCCTGAGTTCTCACATCCTGACTCTCCCTAGGGCTCTGTGTAGGGAGCAGCTGCAGTCGTGGCTGCCAGATCACCAGGTATTCTGATCCTTCCTGAGTGCCATGGCGGGCTGGAATCCCAATGATGACTGTAACACCCTTGTCTATTGATATGGAAGGAAATACTCCATTTCTCATCACCAACCCAAAAGCTTTCCAAACCCTGTCTCTGATGGTTCATTTCAGACGCATGAATGATCATCATTAAAGTCTCTAGCTCCACCCAACCCTCTAATCACAAAGTTGGTTCTTCTAGCAACCAGTGCCTCATCCTTAGGTTATCGAAGGGTTTTCAACAAGTCACCTCATTAACATAACAAAATATGGCTTCATTTTGTGGGCGTGAAAAGGAAAAAAGAGGAATGAGTTTTTCTCTTTCCCACTCCTGAGAACAAAGAAGACAGAACAGTGAGCAGACCTGAACATTCCTTTTTTTTTTTTTAACTGTTAACTACTCCTAACTCTGTATGTCTGTAACTAATTTTGCTTTTCTGCCCCCTAACCCTGCAGGAGCCACAATTCACATTTTTTTCCTTTGACTCTACACTAAACATATCCTGTATCTGGTGTTAACCCTTACAAACACATGCCCCCTCTAGTTACATAGCAGAAAGAAGGCCACAGAGAGATCCAACTCCCAGACTCAAATTCTAGGTCAGTGATGACAGTCTATGATTGTGTTGGAAATAACACGAGAGGAAGAAGTGAGATCTTATCACTGTTGTTCCTCATCACCAACTCCTGACTGTAAGCCCCTGCCTTGTACAAGTCCCTAGACTCCTCATGGATTTGGGGGCACAGTTGTTGAGGCAGAGCCTACTGTGTTCCCCTCTCTGCCAACTAAGAATTAAAGCCAACTTTTTATTTCCTCCAAACTCTGTCTCGGTATTTTTCATTCAGCTTTGGTGGGCAGAGAAGGCCAAGATTTTGGCTAGTGACAGGCACTGTTAACCTGGTTATATAACTAAAGCTACAAGTCCATGGAGAGAACCAACCATTGGTACTGTTTGCCCAAGTTGCCCCAACTTGAATACAAAAGCCTAAATCAACAGAGCTGAGGTATTAAGAGAGGCACACATCTCTGTAAAACAACACTTATTCTGGGGCTCTTGAGATGACTTCAGTGACCCTTCAGAAGTGCTTGAATAAACTGATAGAGTTTCTGGAAAGCAGCATTTAACTGAGGGGCTAAAATTGTTATTTAGTTGCTCAGTCATGTAGGACTCTTTTGTGACCCCATGGACTATAGTCTGCTAGGCAAATCTGTCCATGGGATCCTCCAGACGAGAATACTGGAACAGGTTGCCATTTCTTTCTCTAGGGGAACTTCCTGACTCAGGGATCAAAGCCACATTTTCTACTTGCCACTGGAAGGTCTGTTGCTGAAACTGAAGCTACAATGATGCAAAGAGCCAACTCATTGGAAAAGACCCTGATGTTGGCAAAGATTGAAGACAAAAGGAAAAGAGAGTAGCAGAAGATGAGATGTTTAGATAGCATCACTGACTCAATGGATATGAATTTACACATTCTCTGGGAGATAGTGAACGACAGGGAAGCCTGGAGTGCTTGTCGTTCATGGAGTTGCAAAGAGTCAGACACGACTTTGAAACTGAACAACAACATTAATAAGCTGTACAATTTTACATCAAAATATGGATAAAAATTATTATATATAATATACTATCACATTAACACTCATGATTATTTGAGAATAAGTTGAATAAAAAGCCATTCATCGACCATGAATCAATGAAATCTTTCACAATATCTACATTGTGATTCTCTGAGCTTTTATACTAACTGTAAAATTATCTGAAAGTGGAGATATATGTCATGTATAAAAATGATCAAAATATATTTATAGCCTCAGAATAAATAGATTTCTACCCCAGGCCTCAATGCTAATAAAATCATCACCCTAGCCAAAACAACTCCTCCTCTGTGACCTTCAGTGCTTTGTTTTGTTCTCTCTGGGGTTATGTAACACAGGTCTGCGGCTTCCCTGGTGGCTCAATGTAAAGAATCTACCTTAATTGTGAGAGACCTGGGTTTGATCCCTGGGTTGGGAAGATCCCCTGGAATAGGTCATGGCAACCCATTCAAGTATTCTTGCCTGGAGAATCCCCATGGACAGAGGAGCCTGGCTGGCTACAGTCCATGGGGTCAAAAGAGTTGGACATGACTGAGTGACTAAGCACAACACAGGTCCAGGAAAAAAAGAATATTGAAGTCAACTACCACACAACTGCACTCATCTCACACGCTAGTAAAGTAATGCTCAAAATTCTCCAAGCCAGGCTTCAACAGTACGTGAACCGTGAACTTCCAGATGTTCAAGCTGGTTTTAGAAAAGGCAAAGGAACCAGATATCAAACTGCGAACATCTGCTGGATCATCAAAAAAGCAAGAGTTCCAGAAAAACATCTATTTCTGCTTTATTGACTATACCAAAGCCTTTGACTGTGTGGATCACAATAAACTGGAAAATTCTGAAACAGATGGGAATATCAGACCACCTGACCTGCCCCTTGAGAAACCTGTATGCAGGTCAGGAAGCAACACTTAGGACTGGAAAAAGGAGTATGTCAGGGCTGTATATTGTCACCCTGCTTATTTAACTTATGTGCAGAGTACATCATGAGAAACTCTGGGCTGAAGGAAGCACAAGCTGGAATCAAGACTGCCGGGAGAAATATCAATAACCTCAGATAGGCAGATGACACCACCACATGGCAGAAAGTGAAGAGGAACTAAAAGCCTATTGATGAAAGTGAAAGAGGAGAGTGAAAAAGTTGGCTTAAAGCTCAACATTCAGAAAACGAAGATCATGGCATCTGGTCCCATCACTTCATGGGAAATAGATGGGAAAACAGTGGAAAACAGTGTCAGACTTTATTTTGGGGGCTCCAAAATCACTGCAGATGGTGACTGCAGCCATGAAATTAAAAGACGCTTACTCCTTGGAAGGAAGGTTATGGCCAACCTATATTGTAAAGCAGAGATATTACTTTGTCAACAAAGGTCTGTCTAGTCATGGCTATGGTTTTTACTGTGGTCATGTATGGATGTGAGAGTTGGACTATAAAAAAGCTGAGCACCGAAGAATTGATGCTTTTGAACTGTGGTGTTGGAGAAGACTCTTGAGAGTCCCTTGGACTGCAGGGAGATCCAACCAGTCCATTCTAAAGGAGATCAGTCCTGGGTGTTCATTGGAAGGACTGATGTTGAAGCTGAAACTCCAATACTTTGGCCACCTGATGCAAAGAGCTGACTCATTTGAAAAGACCCTGATGCTGGGAAAGTTTGAGGGCAGGAGGAGAAGGGGACAACAGAGGATGAGATGGCTGGATGGCATCATCGACTCGATGGACATGGGTTTGGATGAACTCTGGGACTTGGTGATGGACAGAGAGACCTGGCGCGCTACAGTTCATAGGGTCGCAAAGAGTCGGACACAAGTGAGCAACTGAACTGAACTGAAGTCAAGTCTGAGAAATGCTGCAAAGTATGTATTCTCCTTGATATTCATAAATGACATTAGTATACTAATGGTTCTAAGCTGCTTGGTGTTTAGTCGCCAAGTTGTACCTGATTCTTTGAGACCCCATGGACTGTAGCCCACCAGGCTCCTCCATCAGTGGAATTTTCCAGGCAAGAATACTGGAGTGGGTTGCCATTTCCTTCTCCACTGGTTCTGAGAAGTGCTTTAATTAAAAATACATAATTATGCAAGTTTTTTTGTAGACGTCAACAAACTAATTCTAAAGTTTATATGGAAAGTCAGTAGACCTAGAATAGCCAATGAATATTGAAGAACATTTTCAAGACACACTACCCAATTTCAAGGCTTATTACCAACTACAGTATACCAATGGTGTGCTTTCTGTGAAAGAACAGAAACACGGGTCAGTGGAATAAAATGGTGCCCAGAAATAAACCAGGACAAATATTGTTAAACAGTTTTGGACAAGGGCAATTAAATGGATAAAGGGTAGTATTTTCAACAAACGATGATGAATAATTGGAAACCTATATGCAAAATGAACCTACACACAGACCTTACACTTTAAACTCATAATGGGTCATAAAAAGGTAAAACTAAAATTTCTAGAAGAAAAATATAGAGGACTTTGAAGTTGGTAAAGAAACTGCCTGCAATGCAGGAGACCCTGGTTTGATTCCTGGGTCAGGAAGATCCCCTGGAGAAGGGATAGGCTACCCACTCCAGTATTCTTGGGCTTCCCTGGTGACTCAGGCCGTAAAATATCCACCTGCAATGAGGGAGACCTGGGTTCGATCCCTACGTTGGAAAGATGCCCTGGAGAAGGGAACGGCTACCCACTCCTATTCCGACCTGGAGAATTCCACGGACAGAGGAGCCTGGCAGGCTATAGTCCATGGGTAGTAAAGAGTCAGACTCAACTGAATGATTTTCACTTTTACTTTTAAAATATAACAACATGATTATGATTATAAAAGAGAAAAATTAGTAGGTTGGGCCTTATTAAAATTATAAACTTCGACCCTGTGAAAGCCACTGTTAAGACAAACCACAAACTAAGAGAATATAATTGTAAAACCTATCTAGTAAAGGACTTGATTCGAAATATACACATACAAAACTTTAATCAAGGATATAAAATGTGCAAAAGATATGATAAGACATTTCACCAGAGAAGATACAGGATGGCAAGAGAAACTATTTAACATCAATTGTTATTTTTAAAAATGCAAATGAAAATGAGATACTACTGTGTACCTATTCAAATAGCTAACATAAAAATTAAAAAAAAAAAAGCAAATGATACCAATTGCTAACAAGGATTTACAGCAACAGAAACTCTCATCCATTGCTAATGAGAATGCAAAATGGTACAGCTATTTCAGAAGACAGTATAGTAGTTTCTTATAATATGAAACAGTCTTACCACACAATCAAGGAACCACACTGCTAGGTAAACTGATTAGGAAACTCATGTCCATAGAAAAACTTGCCTACAGATGTTTACAGAATCTATGCTAATAACCTTCAAAAACTGGAAGCAACCAAAATATCCTTCACTAGGTGAATGAGTAAATCAACTGTGGTATGTTCAAACAATGGAATACTACTCAGAGACTAGAAAAGAATAAGCTATCAAACCATGTAAAGACAAGGATGAATCTTAAATGCATTTTGCTAAGTGGAAGAAGCCAATCTGAGAAAATTACATACTGTATGACTTCATGTATACCACGTGTATAAAAGAATGAACATAACAGGCCTGAGACTGCTATCCTTAGAAAGATCTGTTCGTAAGCTGCTCCCTGTCTGGTATTTCAAGAAGTAGATTTCAGGAAGATTCCCACCATTGGACGTATTTATAAGAG
Source organism: Nanger dama (assembly GCA_917880005.1). Taxonomy (NCBI): domain Eukaryota; kingdom Metazoa; phylum Chordata; class Mammalia; order Artiodactyla; family Bovidae; genus Nanger; species Nanger dama. Next base: position 42,449,346 of record CAKJTW010000008.1, read on the forward strand.
AAGATCCTTGTGATGAAAATGCTTATACTAATAATGTGGTGGATGCTAACCATCTTTTCCTCTAGGAGCCCGGAATTTTGGTATATGCTAGACTGCCATGGGGTCGCGAAGAGTTGGACACAACTGATCGACTTCACTTTCACGTTTCACTTTCATGCATTGGAGAAGGAAATGGCAACCCACTCCAGTGTTCTTGCCTGGAGAATATCAGGGATGGCGGAGCCTGGTGGGCTGCCGTCTATGGGGTCGCACAGAGTCGGACACGACTGAAGCGACTTAGCAGCAGCAGCAGCAGCAGCAGGAGACAAACTGCCAGTAGGACCAGCCTCTGATGAAAATCCTTGACACTGAGTCTCTAATAAGTTTCCCCAGTAGACAAGACTTATCATGCTGTAACTCAGTGCTGGAAGCATTAAGCGCATCCACGTGATTCCACTGGGAGAGAACTCTTAGATACTTGTGCCCGGTTTCATCTTGACCTTGCCCTATGTGCCTTTTCCCTGTGCTGGTTATTGCTTTGCATTCTTTCACTGTAGTAAATCTTAGCTGTGAGTATTACATGCTGAGTCCTGTAAGTTCTCCTAGCAAATCATCAAACCTGGGGATGTCTTGAAGGTCCCATATATACTACTTTCTGGAAGGACAAATTCATAGAATCAGTAGACTGATAACTTGTTTCCAGGAGTTGAAGAGGGGCATTAAAGCATAGTGGATTTTTCAGGGCAGTAAAACTATTCTATGTGGTACTGTAATGGTGGATATATGATATTATACATTTGTCAAAACCTATAAAACTTCATAACACAAAGAATGAACCTAATACACAAACTTTAAAAAAATAATGACTTAGAAAATCAGAGCATCTCAGGATGAAATACAGACTGTGATGGAGCAATTTAACTGTAGTACAAATGTATGAAGCACCCTTACTAGTAGGAATGGAATAAATCTAACTTTGAAAATTGTGGAACCTTTAAGATTAAAGGCAAGGGAACTACATGCAAGCACTGTACTCTAGTGATAAAACCTTTCCCCCATGAGGGTACAGAGCAACTCTAAAACAATTAAGCATGCATCCTGGATTGGGACAATTAAGACTGATTAACAGTTGGTGGGAGGCAGGTTTTTCATTGCTGAAACCAGAAATTACACATAAGCAAGGGGAGTAGGTTATAATGATCCATGTGGAAATGGATTAGAGACATCAAGACAAACCCTTATTTAGCTTAATATAGATACAAATAGTTAAAAAGAGAAAATATATATATATAAACACACACATACACAAGTTAATATATTGTATTGCTTTGTCATCTGAGACTGCCTAGAAGCTATGGCACCCAAGCTACAAAAAACACATCAGGCACCCAGGTCTTGGTTCCAATGTACACACACACACACACACACACACACACACACACACACACACAGAACCAACTAAGCCCTCTTTGTAAAAATGGCTGAGTCTACTGATTCTAGAACTGGGACAGAAAATGTGTAAGATGTGCCTGAAACACCCCATAGTCCCAGAGAGTAAGGAAGTACTAAGTTATTCATAAATAAATATCCACAATGATGAAGGTATGTCAGAAAAACACAGGAAACAACTTAAAAAGCTCCCAATGGCCAAAGATGAAATAATCTGAGCAACAAAATAAAATCATATTGAATTACAGTAATAATTATTATAATATCTGGATTTATGGTATAACCCTTCTAAATGGCCACATGCAAGCTACTACTTCCCAGGAGTAAAACAATAAAGGTCTGGGTTTGGTTGGTTCACAGTATCCTTGAAGATTTCTCTAAAACACCTGCTCTGCTCTTCCAGGTTCAGGTTTGCCCTCTAGGACACAGCCGAAGCATGACTGGATTCCACTGCTAAAACAGAATCTGGTTTGAAAGCGCAATTTCTGTCCAGGTCCTTACCTGACAGATGAGTTGCAACTGACTGACCTTCCATTTGGATCCAGCTTTATGTTGCCTTCTACTTGGTGCGATGTGAGTTCAAGCCTCGGTTCTCCTTACAAAGTGATGAGCTTGGAAGCCTCATTTAACCCAAGTGTCAGCATCTTCACCTCTGAAAATGAGATCATTCAGTTACCAAGTTCTTCTCATGAAAATGTCATTACAGTCAAATGAGAAAGTGAACACAGGCAATAAACACCATGAACCACAGACCATTACCCACCTGTGAAAGTGAACATTACCTACCCTTGTACACATCACTTACAAGCCTTTGCTAACAATGTCATCCTTATAAGGATCACAACCAACTCTCATTCGGGAAACTCATTCATCATGCACAGCTTATCTCAAACACTACTACTTTTTCAAACCTTTCCCAATTTCCAAGTCAATATTTCCATAGTTCTCAGGCCAGTAAATCTGCATGTAAACCTTCAAGTTGTGAACTTTCAAAGACGGGAACATACACTTGGTTCCAGCAAGGAACCAGAACCTGTGCCATCAGCATCAGGCAAGAATGAAACTGCAGCTTACCCTCAGTCTCCTATTGCTGATGGTCCTTCAGCTCTGCCATCTCCACTCTCTCTCTCCCCTCCAGTCAGTGACTTTTCTTGCCTGTTCACCCTATGCCAGTCCCTGCAGGCCTGCTATTGCACTGTACTACTATTGTATTTTTCAAGGTACTGTACTACAAGATTAAAAATGTTTTCTTGTTTGTTTTTATGTATTATTTGAGTGGAAAATATTATATACCTATTACAGTGCAGTACTATATAGTTGAATGTGTTAGTAGGGTACCTAAGCTAATTTTGTAAGACTTACAAACAAATAGGATTTACCAATGCACTTCCAGAACAGAATTTGTGTATACATAGGGGACTTACTGTACTATTTTATACTGCTAATCATCCCTTCCCTTGTATTTCATTTTCTGTCCTGAGTGGACATCTCATTCAAGATGTATCCGAATGGCATTCTTAGCTTCTCTTCCCTCACTTACTGCACACATTCAGCAATAAGTAATCCTGTTCTTCTGATCTTCATGGTATTTCATGCCCTTCTTCCCATTGCCCCTACTATTGCCTACATCTCTGTTGCCTGTCACTTGGATAACTGAAATATCAATCTTTTATTTTTTTCCTTAGGAGTAAAACTTTAATTGAGAATGAAATAATGTGTACATAGGAATAAGAATCTTAAAAAAAAAAAAAAACTACCAGAAATAATGAGTTTGCAAGGTTGTAGGATACAAAGTCAACATACAAAGTTATGTTGTATTTTTATATCCTAGCAACAAACAGTTGAGAATTTTTTTAAAAATGTTTAAAATAGCATGCAATAGCCATCTTAACACATCCGTCAAGCTCTGGTCTTAGCTCCACTCAACTCTACACTATGCTACCAGAAAAATGTTTTTCTTTTAAATCAAATACAGTCATGTCACTGTTCATATCTTTCAGTAGCTCTCCACTGCCCTTGGGGTGAAACTCAAATGTGCTATGCTCCTTTTATAACACAGCTGCACTAACTTTTGATGGTCTAGCCTCATTTCTCTCCACTCTAATCTAGTCATACAGAATTCTCTAAAGTTTTCTAAATGCATTAAATTTTTTTCATGGTTCACCCTTTCTACTGCCTAAATTCTCCCATCCACATGCTGCCACAGCTGACCCACACCCTTCATCTGAATATCCTCATCCTCTTGTTTAAGATTTTATCCAGGCATCATCTTCTCCATAAAAATTGCTTTGACCTCCTTCAATGTCCAACTATGTTTTATAGTGCTCTGGACATAATGCATAAAAGGAAACCAGAATATATTATTCCAAAATTTGACCCTTTAACATAATATGGTCATAGGCTGGAGGCAATCAACAAGCAGTAAACACAGAAAAAAAAAATCTTTCTTTTCTGTCTATGGACAAAATATAAACACTTCTCTTTCTAGAGACAGACTTTTATCAGGCCAGAAGAATCTACAAACTAACCTTGTTAAACTAACCCTCATCATGACCTAGTTTTAGTTGGACTATCCCTAGGTCAAACCCTCTTGTCTTATCAATTCTTTACAAATCTATTCTTTCTTTGTCTGAAAGTTATAGCTTCATGCTCTGATCACTTTTTAGAATCTTCAGTCTCTTGTGAAGACTCTCATATACATGTTAAAATCCAGTTTGTATACTTTTTCTCCTGTCAGTCTGTCTTTAATAACTTAATTTGCAGACATAGCCAGGTTCCCTAAGAGAGTAATGGAAAGCTTTTCCCCCAATTACAATGCAAAAACTAAGTGGATCTCCTATATACTTACTATTATTTTATCTGTCTCCCCATTGCTTCCTTGGTAGCTAAGCTGGTAAAGAATCCACCTGCAATGTGGGAGACCTGGGTTCAATCCCTGGGTTGGGAAGATCTCCTGGAGAAGGGAATGGCTACCCACTCCAGCATTCTGGCCTGGAATACAGTCCATGGGTTTGCAAAGAGTCAGACATGACTAAGCAACTTTCACTTTCTTTCCCCACTGGACTGTGAGTTACTTATCAGATAAAGAAATACATGAATGAGATCCGTACCATATTCCACTCTGTACCATAAACCAGGGTGGGTTTTGTTAGGAAAGACTGCTCTGAAACTAGTACTTTCCTTCTGAAGTACCTGGGCCCATGGCCTAGTTTCTGGGAAATTAGCCTAGTTTATTCAGAGAAGGTGATGGCATCCCACTCCAGTACTCTTGCCTGGAAAATCTCATGGACGGAAAAGCCTGGTAGGCTACAGTCCATGGGGTCATGAAGAGTTGGTATGACTGAGCGACCTCACTTTCAATTTTCATTTTCATGCATTGGAGAAGGAAATGGCAACCCACTCCAGTGTTCTTGCCTGGAGAATCCCAGGGACAGAGGAGCCTGGTGGGCTGTCTCCTATGGGTTCGCACAGAGTCGGACATAAGTGAAGCAATTTAGTAGCAGCAGCAGCCTAGTTTATTACAGATTATGGGGCTTCCCAGGTGGCTCAAGTGGTAAAGAATCCTCCTACCAATTCGGGAGATACAAGAGACTCGGATTCAATCCCTGGGTCAGGAAGATCCCCTGGAGGAGGAAATGGCAACCCACTCCAGTACTCTTGCCTGGGAAATCCCATGGACAGAGGAGCCTGGCCGGCTACAGTCCATGGGGCCACAAAGAGTCAGACACGACTGAGCAACTGAGCACACACATTATAGACTATAAGCTAGTCGTCCCCTGGTTGTTGGAGACCTGGAACAGATTAATTTAAGATACCAACATTTTACTCAAGGACTTTATGGCCTAAATCCAGTTGGAGGGATGATAAAATAATCTAATTCAGTGAAACAATTAGCTACAGTCACTAATTAGGTGTTTTCAAATGAAACTGTTATTTCTGCCAAATATAAAACTGTCCAATTTCACAGAATCAAATTCTTGACCAATTGGCCCAATGCCTCCACATTGTTCTCAAGAAGCCAAATGATGTCCTCTCATGCATGGACTGAGTAGGTGGAAAACGACCCAGTGTGTGATGACGGGCAAGGAAAGGCCTAGGAAGGAGGTCCCTCCGAAACTCCACCCAGGAAAATCTCTTCCCTTTTAGAGAATTTTTGATACCAACTTTGCTAACTCATTCCTTTCACTACAGCAAATCAAATTCCTACAATTGATCCAGAACACAGGTGCCATGTAGTGGTTTGGTATGATGTCAAGTCTACTTGTTTCCGACAAAAATGAAGTTATTTCAGAGTGAAGTTATTTCTAAGAATGAAGCTGATTTGATATAAAGGTGAAACTGTGTGTCAGGATGTCATCATCCAAATCTGTGGCTGTCAGTAACCACTTGGGAGCTCAGCTGGACACTTACTGACAAGAACATGAACAAACAACTATGGTGGGGACATTTAGACTATAAATCCTCAGAGCTGATAAGGACCTTAGAATAGTGTTCCATCTGGGCAAGGTGACCCTTTGCTGATCTCTAATGACCCTGAGGCATTAGCTCCTTCCATGGTAAAAGTGCATCTTTTACTAGCAGTCATGAAAGCTGTGCCAAGGCTTCTAGGAAATCATCTAGCCTGTCAACAGTGATGCCACTGTTCCCTAGCAATGAGCTCTAACAGCAGGTGACTTTTGCTTTTGTGCTGACAGCTGGATACCCGTTCTCAGTTGACTAAACCCCTCCCCTGTGAACCAACTGGTTGGTTTTGCACATCTCAATTGAATTTTGATTTTATTGCTTTCATATCTCCTTGCTGGAACTGGAGTGTAATTAATCTATCATTGGCTCAAAATGCTATTTCTTGATGGCTTAAGAGCCATTGTCCTGCCTGTTCCTTGCTTGTGGAATTATTCTAATTCCCACAGTGAACCTGTATTAAACAAAATTGGCAAGGACAATCTTAGTCGGTGAGCATCAACTGCCTCAAACAAAGCAAGGGGTCAGCAAACTTTTTATTAAAGGGCTTGGTAATAAATAACTAGTTTTGTAGGCCAGAAACAAAATTGAGGCTATTACACAAGTACTAATATACATTTAAAATGTAACCAGTTTAAAATGTATAAAATCCATCCACAGTTTGCAAGTTGTATGGCTGGATTTGGCCTGTGGGCTGCAGTTTGCCAACCCATGTACTAGCGTTGTCTGTTTTCCCCATCATAGCTCTTGGGATATCTGAAGATAGCCCTCATGCTAGCGCACCCCCAAACACTGCCCAAACCCAAACCCCAGACATGGTGATGGCTTCTTTATCCCTTCCCTTTCAAGGTCTCCAGACCTCTCGCTCTTAATATGAATTATAATGAGTTACCTATCCTGGCACTCTGGCCCATAAATTTTGGCCAGGAGCACTTATTCAGAATCCGTATTTCTATTTAGCATGTCCATCTGTTCTCCCCTATTATCTCTGCTTCACACAGTAAAGTCCTACTCATCATTTAAATCTCAGTGTAAAACTCCTCAAAGCAGCCTCCTCTTATCACCATATTCCCAAATCATATACTCCTTCCCCACCTTCCCTATGTTGTGTGTTCAGTATGTCCAACTCTTTGCAATGCTACAGACTGTAGCCCACCAGGCTCTTCTGTCCATGGGATTCTCCAGGCAAGCATACCAGAGTGGGCTGCCCTTTCCTCCTCCAGGGGATCATCTCAATCTAGGGATCAACCCACATCTCCTCTGTTTCCTGAGTTGGCAGGCTATTCTTTACTACTGCACCAGGCCTGGGAAGGTCTATGTTTCAGTGCCTTTGTTTTCTTCATAGCATGTATTTTGATTTGTAATTATTTTCTTTTTTTTAATTAAATTTTTTATTTTATTTTTATTACTTTTTGAGTATCTTTCATTTTATTATTATTTTTACTTTACAATATTGTATTGGTTTTATCATACATCAACATGAATCCACCATTTTCTTAATTTGCCTTTTTGTTTGGAAGATTTTTTTGTTTGTTTCCTCTCCCAACAGGATGAAGTATAAATTTAAGACATCTAAGTTAAATTCTAGTTCTACCCTTGATGGAGTAGATGATATCAGATTTAATCTGTCCTATAAAACTGAACAACAACAAAACAGATACAAAATTGTTTTTATGTGTTACTAATGCAGGGCAATCAGAAGAGAAGCACATGGGAGAAAAGCTTCCCATTCACACCAGCTTTCTTTTTGAGGGCATTTTCCAAATGGTGATGCAAAGAAATAGTTTCTCTGGGCTGAGGAAAAAGATCAGAGTTCGCTGCTGCTGAGATGACTGGGATTGGCGGAACAGAGAAAGCAGAGAGCAGCAGAGAAGGAACCTCAAAGAACTATGTAAAAATCCCCCTCTTGCATCTGGGGAAGTGACTATGAGCAATAATGATGAGGACAAACTATGTCCTTCGTAGACATAAAATTTATTGAAGTTTATCCACTTCTCAGTATTCATCCAAAATAACTGAAAGCAGGATCTGGAAGAGATATGTGTGTACCCATATTCAATTCAGCATGATGCATAAAAGCCAACAGGTAGAAGCAAGGCAAATGTTGTCAATAGATAACATGAATAATGAAAACATGGTCTATACACACAATGAAATGTTATTCAGCCTTAAAAGGGAAAGAAATTCTGATATACACTGCTACATGGATGAACCTTGAGAACATTAAGCTAAGTGAAATAAGCTAGTACAGAGAGATAAATACTGTATGATTTCACTTAGATCAAATATAGTTAAACTTATAGAGATCCAAGGATTGCAGCTACCAGGGGCTGAGGGAGTTGGTCTATCAGGACAGTTTAGGTTTTTCAAAATAAAAATATTCTAGAGATTAACTAAACATAGCTAACACCACTGAATTATACCTTTAACTGTTTAGATAGCAAATGTTTTATTTTCTGTGGCATCTACCACAATTAAAAACAAGCAGATAAAATCTTTAAAAATCATTGGATTTACAAATTGTATACACACATCTCACCTCACTAACCCTTATAACAATCAATGCAGAGGAGGTGAAATGAGGAAAGAAAAGTTCAGAAAAGTTTTAACAGGCAATGGAAGACATATTTGCAGTCAATAGAAAGGCTAGAGGGCCTCCAAGGTGGTACAAGTGGTAAAGAATCTGTCTGCCAATGAAGGAAACACAAGAGGCATAAGTTTGATCCCTGGGTTAGGAAGATCCCTGGAGGAGGGAATGGCAATCCATTCCAGTATTCTTGCCTGATAATCAACAGGAGCCTGGTGGACTACAGACCATGGGGTTGCAAAAAGTTGGACATTACTAAGTGGCTCAAAAGGGCTAGAACTTTTTAGAAGGTGATGACACTAAGATAACTTATTTATAAATAGGTCATATATATATATAACTATAATGATTTTGACTAGCATTTATTGCCCATCCCCTCTACACAGATACCACGCTAAGCCCTTTCCATCAAAGACTTCTCTTCAACAGCACATCTGCTCTAAGAAGTATTATTAACAACCATGCTCCACCCTCATCGCCAGAGCCTCCTCCTCTGATGCTTTTTCATGGTAACCCGACTTCATATTTCATTTGTGCTTCCTTGGAACTGAGACTGTCAGTAACCGGAATCATTAACACCATTTCTTTAGTTTATTTGTCTGGATGGGAGAAGTAAATCTGTTTCCTAGCAACTCTGTCCCCTGCTCCCTCAATTTCCCCTCCTCATTATCTTCCCCATGATCAACTACAAATTAGCCAAATTATGGGCAGGTTTTAGACTTCCCAGAAACAGAAGGGGCACTTACAAACATTTGTTCTCTTGGCATAAAGTGGCTCTGAGGACCCACGCTTGCTGAGAACCAGGCAGGAGAGTGGAAATGGCCATTCATCTTAATGTGCCTGTGGATTTCGGAGCCAGGCCTCCCAGGATAGTCACTTAAGTGCAATCTTTTGGCCATTTCATGTAAAAACTAATGTTAACCCCAAGAGGAGTCATCATTTTGGTTAAAAGGGGATCCCCATGACAGTAATTGCCAATATGGTAACTTTACTCTGAGCGCTAATGTGAAATCTCGAAATGACTCCCCGCCCCCAATGCTACACTTAATATCCTGAGAAACAGATAACTATTCCAACTGACCTGCCACATACTCTTGTGGAAACATGAAAAAATGACCCCTACTCAAAACGTAGAATGCCATTAGGGACTCATGTAGCCCAGATTCTCTTCAAGCTCAGGCCTTTCCAATCATGAATAACCTATATGGGGACAATTTTTCCCAAAAGTAGTCCTTTCTGGAGTTATTTCCGCAACTAAGATAATTTCAGAACTGCGTCAGGAGCCACGGTTAATCCTGGGTGATACGGACTGTTAGTTTATTTTTGTTTGTTTATTCAGTCCATATTTTTAAGCACCTACTATGTACCAGACACTGTTCTAAATGCTGGGGATGTAGTAGAAAACAAGCCAAAATCCCTGCACTAGGTTTTATGAATGGGTCTCTTCTTTGAGGCCCATAAGAGGAAGAGTATACTCCCTGCCTACGTGATGTAAGGGCTTGATGTGGCCAGTGAAATATGAGCTATACTGATGTGTGTCAGTTTGAGGTGCAAGCTTTAAAAACCAAGATATGCTTGCCATGTTCTCCTTGCCCTCTGCCTCAGCAACTAGCCTATGTCCTGGAGTTAGAAACGTCATAGGAGAACCCCCAGGTGACCCAGTATAGATATACAACATCAGCAACAAACAAACGTTTGTCACTGTATGTAACTGAAAAACATTGCATTAAAATATAATTTTTTTGATTGGTAGAGCCCATTTGCTAGGGACACATATATTCAACATTCAGTCTCTTAAGACATCTACCTGAGTTCCCCTAGCCTGACCATATGGCATGAAAGCTAACAGTCACCCAAGACAAATCCTGTTTCTCTGATATAAAAGAATGTTGGCCTGTATTTCTTTAACTCTAAAGACAGCAAAAAGATAGAAAGGAATCCTAGACTAGAAGTACGCAAATCTAGGCTCCTGCTGTTGTAGGCTGTCTCATAATCTACTGTGTGCAGGCAACTGAGGGCCTCGTAAGTCTGAGGTCTCTGAACTTGACCCAGCATTAGATTCACCATTTGATCTGGTCAAAAAAATTCTCCCAGCAGATCACTAGATCTGGGCAGGTGCCCTGAGATTAATCTCCCCAGGTGATTCTGAGGCATCATGTAGCTTTTACTGTCATTCCTCTGAGTCATAAGCCTGCTCATAACACCTGTAACGGTGGCCTACCCACATGAGACAACCTCTATGTTGGTTCCTGATTTGCATACCTACTCGCATGCCATTCTAAGCCTAAGCTGACTGAACTGGGACCTTGACCACACACACGCCAGTATCTTTCTTCTGGTAACTGAGACCTGTCACTCAAACTACCAGCCACTGGTTTGAGTCCTGCTTAATGCAGATGACAGGGGACAGACACATGACACCTCTGTGACTGAAGAAAGTGTGACATCACTGGTTAAAAAAGAAGCCCTGCTGGAACTCTACTCAATGTTATATGTAGCCTGGATGGGAAGAGAGCTTGGGGGAGAAAGGATATACACACATGAATGGCTAAATCACTTTTCTGTCCACCTGAAACAATCACCACACTGTTAATCGGCTATACCCCAATACAAAATAAAAAGGCTTTTGTTTTTTAAAAAGAAGCTCTACTGAGACTCACTGTGGGGTGTAATGTTAAGAGACCAGTAAAAGGCCACATTCTCTTCTCAGAGAATTTCCCTCCCAGCCTCTATTGTTCAGTTCAGTCACTCAGTCACGTCTGACTCTTTGCGACCCCATGGACTGCAGCATGCCAGGCTTCCCTGTCCATCACCAACTCCCCGGAGCTTACTTCAACTCATGTCCATCGAGTTGGTGATGCCATCCAACCATCTCATCCTCTGTTACCCCCTTCTCCTCCTTCCTTCAATCTTTCCTAGCATCAGGCTCTTTACCAGTGATTCAGTTCTTCACATCAGGTGGCCAAAGTATTGGAGCTTCAGCTTCAGCATCAGTCCTTCCAGTGAATATTCAGGACTGATCTCCTCTAGAATGGACTGGTTGTATCTCCTTGAAGTCCAAAGGACTCTTAAGAGTCTTCTCCAACACCACAGTTCAAAAGCATCAATTCTTCGGCACTCAGCTTTCTTCACAGTCCAAGTCTCACATCCATACATTATCACTAGAAAAACCATAGCCTTGACTAGATGGACCTTGTTAGCAAAGTAATGTCTCTGCTTTTGAATATGCTATCTAGGTTGGTCATAACTTTCCTTCCAAGGAGTAAGCATCTTCTAATTTCATGGCTGCAGTCACCATCTGCAGTAATTTTGGAGACCCCTAAAATAAAGTCTCTGTTTCTATTGTTTCCTCATCTATTTGCCATGAACTGATGGAACTGGATGCCATGATCTTAGTTTTCTGAATGTTGATTTTTAAGCCTACTTTTTCACTCTCCTCTTTCACTTTCATAAAGGCTCATCACTTTCTGTAATAAGGGTGGTGTCATCTGCATATCTGAGGCTATTGATATTTCTCCTGGCAATCTTGATTCCAGCTTGTGCTTCCTCCAGCCCAATATTTCGCATAATGTGCTCTACATATAAGTTATATAAGCAGGGTGACAGTATACAGCCTTGACATACTCCTTCCCCAATTTGGAACCAGTCTGTTGTTTCATGTCCAGTTCTAACTGTTGCTCCTTTACCTGCATACAGATTTCTCAGGAGGCAGGTGAGGTGGTCTAGTATCCCATCTGTCTAAGAATTTTCCACAGTTTGTTGTGATCTACACAGTCAAAGGCTTTGGTGTAGTCAATAAAGCAGAAGAAGATGTTTTTCTGGAACACTCTTGCTTTTACAATGATCCAACAGATGTTGGCAACTGAGCCAGGCATCGTGGAACGTGAAGTCAAGTGGGCCTTAGGAAGCATCACTACAAAGCTAGTGGAGGTGATGTAAAGCCAATTGGGCTATTTCAAACCTTAAAAGATGATGCTGTCAATGTGCTGCACTAAATATACCTGTAAATTTGGAAAACTCAGCACTGGACACAGGACTAGAAAGGATCAGTTTTCATTCCAATCCTAAAGAAAGGCAATTCCAAAGAATGTTCAAACTACCTCACAACTGCACACATCTCACACATTAGCAAAGTAATGCTGAAAATTCTCCAAGCCAATCTTCAACAGCACATGAACTGTGAACTTCCAGATGTTCAACCTGGATTTAGAAAAGGCAGAGGAACCAGAAATCAAATTGCCAACATCCATTGGATCATAGAAAAAAACCTCTGTTGAGGACTAAATAAAAGTACGTATGTTTTACCATGTGACCCATTACAAGTCATAGATAATTGTACAATCTAACACACAAAAAATGCAATACAAGGAAAGCCAAGTCACTAAATGGCTAGCAAATAATGAGTGTTCTTCCTTGAGAATTTGAGTAAAGAAAAGAAAAAAATAACTATAATCAGACAAGTATATGTTTAAACTTATACTTTAAAATAAAATAACTCTATAACCAGACACAAGTATATGTTTCAACAAGTATATGTTTAAAAGGTCATGTGGAGACATGGAGTAATAATGGGGTGGTCATTTTCGGCCACATTCTTACTGACAAATTGTATTAGAACGCTGTATTATTGAGAGAAACCAATCAACGTTTTTAAATGCAACCAGAGAGAGAAAAATGAACAGAAGAGGAAACACAATCATTAGGACCTTTTCAGCTAAGCATATACCTTTCTGAAGCAAAGTACAGTTGACTCTTGAACAACCTGGGGTTATAGGCACACAGTTGAAAATCTATGTATAACTCTACAGTCAGCCTTCTGTACCTGTTATTCTGTATCCACAGATTCAACCTACAGAGGACAGTATGGCACTGCCCTATGCATGTACTAAAAAAACCTGAATGTAAGATAATCCATATAGTTCACAGTTGTGTTGTTCAAGGGTCAAAGTATATAGTTACGTTTCATTTTTATGAAATGCCCATGTCAGCTTTCAAAACTCTCCTTTACTCACACCAGCCTGAATGGAAACAGTTATTCACAAATAAAAAGATTTGCCTATACTGAATTGCCTTCAAGTGGTAAACATTGGCCTTACTCTGGCCCAAAGCTGCTCCCACACTAAGGCCATGTTCTCCCCACCAGCCTGGGCACTAGCATTACTTTCTGCTGAGTCAATCTTAATTATGTAAATATCTTTCCAGCTTTCTGTATCTATAATTGACAAATAAAATTGCAATATGTTTAAAGTGTACAACATGATGATTTGATATGTGTAAACATTATGAAAGGATTCATACCATCTAGCTAATTAACATATCCATCATCTCACATATTTTTGGTGAGAACACATGCTCTACTCTGTTAGCAAAATTCAGTTATACAATACAGGGTTTTTTCCTGATGTTTTCTTATAAATGTATATGTGCCTTGATTTAAGAAAATGTATTTAAAGGTTATTTATTTAAGCACTGCAACTTGTAATAATTGATGAGGGTAAATTTGCTTTTCTAAATCAACTCTTCACATTTAGAGCACTCTCCTTTCACAAAAAGGCATATATTTCAAATATTAAAAACTGCCCAGATGTGGAGAAAAGGGAACCCTCTTACACTGCTGGTGGGAATGCAAACTAGTACAGCCATTATGGAAAACAGTGTGGAGATTCCTTAAAAATTGCAAATAGAACTGCCTTATGACCCAGCAATCCCACTGCTGGGCATACACACCGAGGAAACCAGAATTGAAAGAGACACATGTACCCCAATGTTCATTGCAGCACTGTTTATAATAGCCAGGACATGGAAGCAACCTAGATATCCATCAGCAGACGAATGGATAAGAAAGCTGTGGTACATATACACAATGGAGTACTACTCAGCCTTAAAAAGAATAAATTTGACTCAGTTCTAATGAGATGGATGAAATTGGAACCGATTATACAGAGTGAAGTAAGCCAGAAAGAAAAACACCAATACAGTATACTGACACATATATATGGAATTTAGAAGATAGTAATGATGACCCTCTATGTGAGACAACAAAAGAGACACAGAGGTATAGAACGGACTTTTTGGACTCTGAGGGAGAGGGAAAGGGTGGGATGGTTTGGGAGAATGGCACTGAAACATGTATACTCTCTTGTAAGAAACGAAGCGCTAATCTATGTTCAATGTAGGATGCAGGATGCATGGGGCTGGAGCACAGGATGATTCAGGTAGAGGATGTGGGGTGGGAGGTGGGAGGGGGCTTCGGCATTGGGAGATCGTGGACACCTGTGGCTGATTCATGTCAATGTATGGCAAAACAAATACAGTATTGTAATTAAAAAAAATAAATTTAAAAAAAAAAACTGCCCAGAGAAATTTAGTGGGAGAGGAAGAAAAGACAACAGTTCTAACTGAAGAATATCTTAGTGACCCATGAATATCAGTAGGAAAGCAGGATTTTATTTGCACAGATTGCCAGGACATGCCACTTATTAGTGACAGGCAAGCCACAGTGCCTATGACTCCAGAAACTCTGGAATGAGTTTATCTGACTCAAATCTCATTCAAACACATTCAGGACAATCCCCAGAAAATGATATCACAGCATTATTCTTTCCAGGAATCAAGTCTTACTGCAAGCTGGTTACATTTGTCTCCTCTTTGCACAACGCAGATATCATAATGCTAAGAGCCTTCCTCCCTGGTACCTCCACCATCTTCAAATCTTTTTTTTTTCCCCTTTCAGTTTTGTTTAGATATAGTTGAAATAGAGCCCTGTATAAGTTTAAGGTATACAGCATAATGATTTGACTTCATACCATGATGAAGTGGGTACCACTATAGGGTTAGTTAACACCATCATCTCTGAGCTTATACTTCTTACTCTCCCTCACCTATTTCTCCCTTCTCCGCCTTTGCTATCCTCTAGCAACCACCTATTTGTTCTCTGTATCTATGATTCTGTTTTCCTTTAGTTATGTTTGCTTATTTGTTTTGCTGTTTAGACTTCACATATAAGTGAATCATCTTAATGTACCAAGTCCTTCTTTTTACTGAAATGCAACTGGTAGGACCCAAGAGACTCACTGTGAAAAGAAAACTGAATTCTCTACCAGATTCATCAGTGTTTGCTGGGCAAAACTCTCCTCACTACTTCTTTCTTTTTTAGAATTAGAAAGAAAAAAATCAAACATCAATTTATTGGAAGACTGGTGTTAACAGTTCATTTAGTTAGTCATCTATAGGAATTAATAATGGATGTTCAATATAATTAACATATTATTAGTGATTATATTTTGTTTAATTTCTACATGAGAGTTCTAGAAAAAAATAATTTAAAAATATTTATTATAGCATAGTGGTTAAGAATGAGTCAGTTGCCTGGGTTTAAATCAGGGCTAAGTCACATATCAGTTGTTGTTATTCACAGACATGACATCAACCTTCCAAGGTTTAGTTTCTTTGTCTTTAAAATGGAAAATAAAAATAGAAATAACTTCATAAAATCATTGTATAAGTTAAATGATATAACTCATGTGTGATGATTAATTTTATATGTCAGCATGACTGGGCAATGGAAGTGTTTGGGGTGATATCACCCCAAACCCAGATAAACTATCTGGGTTTATCTGATAAGCCCAGATAGTTTATCAAATGTTATTCTGGGTATATATTTTAGAATGTTTTTGGATGACATTAACAATTGAATCAATGGACTGAGCAAAGCAGATTGCCCTCCCTAATGTGGGTGGGACTTATCTGATCAGCTGAAAGCCTCATCCTTCAGAAGACTGACACTCCTCCAAATAAGAGGGAATTCTTATCTTAAAAAAAAAAAAAAACTTATGTATATTTGTTGTTGATTCTGTTTCTCTAGAGAATCCTAACTAGTACAATACATAAAGCATTTAGCACAATGTCAGATTCATAGTAAGCAAGTGATGAGAGTATAGCTATTATTATAAATAACAGACTATTCTGGGCAATGGAGAAGGCAACCACTGAGATGACTCAAACATTTGCCTTCAGGAAACTCACAGATTAATAGGAAAGACAGAGTGTGCTGCTGCTGCTGCTGCTAAGTCACTTCAGTCGTGTCTGACTCTATGCGACCCCATAGATGGCAGCCCACTGGGGTCCACCGTCCCTGGGATTCTCCAGGCAAGAACACTGGAGTGGGTTGCCATTTCCTTCTCCAACGCATGAAAGTGAAAAGTCAAAGTGAAGTCGCTCAGTCGTGTCCAACTCTTAGCGACCCCATGGACTGCAGCCTACCAGGCTCCTCCGTCCACGGGATTTTCCAGGCAGCAGTACTGGAGTGAGGTGCCATTGCCTTCTCCCAAGACAGAGTGTGCATACTACTAAAGATTATACTCTTGCTTAAAATCTTTCAATGGCAATTTATAAGCTGCAGGATAAAATGGTCAACTCCTGAGAATGGATTACAAGCCCCTTCTTTATATAGTACTGGCAAAACCTTTGCTCGCCCTCTCTGTTGATGTGGTCTCTTCCCATCACACACTGAATTCCCTCTTGCTCCCTCTGCCTCTGATGATGCATCCTCTCTGTGCTCCTGCAGAACTATTCATCTGTCAAGCTGCCCCTCCTCTCACACTAGCTGTTACTCCCTATATGCTGCCTTTAGCAATAGTCCTTCTGCTTTAAAGCGTACAGCACACCAGCACTGTGGGTCTGCAGATTCTGTAGAGCTCCCAGCATGAGTCTGAATCACAGCTGCCTCTAGGATGCTGACATATTGAAGAATTCCTGAAGAGCAGCCTGAGGACACAGGTTAGTGTAAAGGACCCAGTACTCTCTCGGGAGAGCCTCACCCCACAGAAGATGGAGTCTGACACACTTGCTTGACCGGCAAACAAAGTCTCAGGCGGGAAGCTGGGTGGGGAGGGGGGGATGCTTGTAAGTAAGTAAATATCAGAAGTTGGTGCTCATCTTGTTTCTCTTTTGGTAGAAATATTAATTTCATTTGTCCTTTCTCAGCCCAGACTTCCTTCTTTTAATTTCCTAGAACACAGGACAGAATAAATGTGTATGGCCAATTCAGCCCATGAAAAGTTTAAATTTATCTTCTTGAAACTAGGTTGTGGATGGTTACCTCAGTAGTTAGAAGCCTATGTGGATCCATTCACTCTCTAAACAAAAAAATAAAACCCTACAGCCTGGATGTATTTAATGTAATATGAAAAAATTTCCATCTAAAATGAAACTGGAGGATATAAAATGGAGACACTTATTCACTTGTCCTCAGAAGAATGGAATTTAACCGAGTGATACATTTTCCACAAATGCTTGATTTACAGAAGATGAACATTTATCTCCTGACTAGTATCTCTTTCTATCATCAACCCAGCGAAATTCCTGCCTGGACTCTAGCTGGACTTCAACCTTTTTCACTCCTTGCCCATAAACACAGCTCATCCCAAACCCTCACCAGACTCACTTATAGCTTACTAGTCCATGTGTTTCCCAAATGGCAACTCCTCTACTATTTCCAAAAACCTCGATTCCTGGTAATCTGGAATTACCCCTTATCTAAGTTGACACTGGGCCTTCCCTGATAGCTCAATTGGTAAAAAAAAAAAAAAAAAAAAAATCCACCTGCAATGCAGGATACCCCAGTTCGATTCCTGGGTTGAGAAGATCTGCTAGAGAAGGGATAGGCTACCCACTCCAGTATCCTTGGGCTTCCCTTGCGGCTCAGCTGGTAAAGAATCTGTCTGCAATGCAGGAGATCTGGGTTCATTCTATGGCCTGTGTAGTCCATGGGGTCACAGAGTTTCAGACACGATTGAATGCCTTTCACTTTCACTTTCAAGTTGACGCTAACATGTAGGCAAGGATGGAGAACATGACACAGAGGGACAGAGCATCCTTTCCATCAGTAAAGCAAAACAACGTGACCCACTTTGGGGATGCGGCAGAAGCCACGCCTGATGCTTTGCTGTCCCCAGTCTCTTCCCACAGCTTCCCAACCCCCATGGCTGAGGCCGCCGGTCCACTCTGTAGGTTCAGACACACTCAAGAGACAAGAGCCAAATTCTTAGCAGAAACATAATCCTGTGCTGTGCTGTGCTTAGTCACTGTGGTGCCCAGCTCTTTGCAACCCCATGGATTGCAGCCCACCAGGCTCCTCTGTCCATGGGGATTCTCCAGGCAAGAATACTGGAGTGGGTTGCCATGCCCTCCTCCAGAGAATCTTTCTAATCCAGGGATCGATCCCAGGCCTCCCGAATTGCAGGTGAATTCTTTACCATCTGAGCCACCAGGGAAGCCCAAGAATACTGGAGTGGGTAGCCTATCCCTTCTCCAGGGGATCTTCCTGAGCCAGGAATTGAACCGGGGTCTCCTACATTGCAGGCAGATTCTTTACCAGCTGAGCTACCAGGGAAGCCCACATAATCCTTAAAAGCATTCATTCTTATTTTAACTCACTACAAGTTCAATGTAAAAAAAAAGTGGAAATTAACAGACAAGCTCAAAAAATAGTTATCTCTAATTTAATCACTCAGAGCAACAAAATGATACGTATTTTGTATATAGCCTTCCAGTGTTATATATATACACATACACACAGTTTTATTATATCAAAATATTGTTGACTTGCTGTTTTCACTAACTACATAACTTGGATATTCTCTCATATCATTAAACAATCTTCCTCCTTATTTTGATGGCTTTAAAACACTTTATTGAATGGAAGTACTTTAATACAGTTAACCAATCTCCCTTTTGTTGGATGGCAAGTTCTTTCTACTTTTTGTTATTCCAAATAAGCACACAATTAATGTTCTTGAGTCATAATGAGTCATAATCCTTCTAAGCCTTAGGTATTTCCTGGTTAAATACTTGGAGGTGGAATTTCTGGATCAAAAGTCATGTACATTCTTAAGAATTTTGGAGCAGATTTATAAATAGTCTCATAGCAGGGTACCTGAGGCAGAGTATATTCCTCTGACAGTACATGAAACTGATTCAGAAGGATTTAAGGAGTCCTAAGCTAATAGAGAGGGGGCTTTCCTGGTGCCTGAGTGGTAAAGAATCTGCCTGCCAATATAGAGGACATCGGTTTGATCCCTGGGTAGGGAAAATCTCCTGGAGAGGGAAGTGGCAATGCACTCCAGTATTTTGCCTGAGAAATCCCATGGACAGAGGAGCCTGCTGGGCTACAGTTTATGAGGGCCAAAGAGTCTGACAGGAGTGAGTGACTAAACAACAACAAAGCTAATAGAGAGATAACACAGCAGCCAGCTAGCCAGTCACATGAATGATAAATATTGACTGGATGCCCTACACATGTTCAAGGAACAGAGTATTAAGAAGGTCAGACAATCCTTGCCCTCCCTGTACTCACAATCCAGCAGTGAAAGAGACCAACAATGGCAAAACTGATTCCTTTTGCCTCGATACTGCTTCCAGTCTGACAGTATGCCTCATTTTAAATGCAAGGCTCCTGCTTTATTGCTGGGACAAGCATGCTGGAGAGTGGGTCTCTTTTTTCCTACAGCAGGAGCCATGTCTTGCTCTCATGAGTTCTCTTGGAGATGCTACAGGATCCTGGACCAGCCACCAACCCCAATGAGAACACCACTGCCCCCGTCTATGCAAATTGCCTGTGCCAGACTCCAACTGCAAGGTACTCCTTTTCTGGGAAAGTAATAAAAATCATGGCCACTTTGGGCTTTACTCACTCTGTTCCAGGCCCTATAAGAGGCACTTAATATAAATTATTTCATCTAAACAACAATGCTATGAGAGTTACTATTGCTATTTCATTTTTATGAATCAGGAACAGGAGATTCAGAGAGTTTTTAACTTGCCTATTATGAGACAACAGAGCTGGGCTCCAGACTGAAGTCTCTCTTACCTGCATTTCTCAGCACTGTTTACCTAGGTCTCTGTCTACGCCCTTCCTTCAGTGCCTCGTCCTGCCAGGTGAGACATTCCCTGATCATCTATTTCTAGGTCCATCTCCAAATGCCTATCATACCCAATGGCAGCTGTGGCCTGGCACTCTTTAAACTCTGTTCTAAAAATGTATCAGACTTCCCTGGGGAAAATGCAGTGATCTCCACTGCTAACAATTCCCAAGTATAGACCAAAGATGACCTGCTACAGAACCAAGGGAGGACCTTGTTTAAATGAATAAGCAAAATGCTACATGTGCATACAGTGAAATATTACTCAGCCATGAAAAGGAATATGGTACTAGGACATGATACAACACGGATGAACCTCAAAGCGCTATACACAATGAAATATGCCAGATGCAAGAAGATAAATACTGGATGACTTCCTCTATATGAAATATCTAGATCAGCTAGATCTACAGAGACAGAAAGTAAACTGATGATTGCCAAAGGCTGGGGAGGACTGGGGACTGGGAGTGAGTGCTTAATGGATGTGGGATCTCCTTGGGGATGATGAAAATGTTTTAGAACTACATAGAGGTAATAGTTGCACAAAAGTATGACTGTACTAAATGGCACCAGATTATTCACCTTAGGATGGTTAAATCTATGCCATCTGACGTTTACTTCAATTTAAAAAGAAGGAGGGGCATGATAACCTGCTAAATCTAAATATTTGGGTCCAGAAATGTCCTTTTATACAAGCTCACACGTGATACTGGTGCACACTGCCATTTGGAAAACATTCCTAAAAATCTACCTGCATGGCTACATAGGACAGTCCTCCCAAAGAAGCCAGAATTAAGTTTTTTTTCAAAGCTTGGTTTTAAGAAAATGAATCCTCAACCAAAAGCTAACCAGCACAAAAAGCTCTAAAGTGAGGGGGCATCAGTGATCTGCCTGATGCCATTATTTCCAGGTAGCAAGGAATTCAAAGCGTTTACCCAGACCATGTACATATGTCCAGCTCAGTCCCTGAGGTGGGTGAAATGAGGACCTAAAGCAGGGTTCAAGGAAGGAAGGGTGACACATGTGAAGTAGGAGAGATGTGAAGCCACAGCAATGGGATCTTGGCTAATCAACCGGACCAGGCAAAGTAATGGCATCGCTCCTGCATAATCCTGACTGAAAGCAAATGGAATCGATGAGCTGAAAAGCATGGATTCAATAACGCTATTAAGTCAAGGCAATTCCTTCTGAGGCAAATTAATTCCTATGTGGCTGTCTCCTCTTGCTCCCAGGATGCATACTCTCCTGGCAAGGGATTTGGGAGGCACTGCTCCCAACAAAGGCTGTGTCATCATTTGTCTCCTGCCACCCAATATATCCCGGTGGAAGGGGTCTTCTTGGCTTTGGCTGCCTTCCATCAGCACATTGTTCTTGCTTCAGCCCCTAAGTCAACTGCTATTTGTTTCAAGGGAAACCACTTAATCTCATCTGCTAACACCTAACAAGGGGCCAGGTCTCTCGATGGTTAATACTGCTGTTGGCACCCTTCCCAAGGAAATATATCGCTACCATGTGCTCCTTTGCTCATGAGCACAGTAAGGAGACTTGCTGTGTGACTGGTGTTGCATGAAGGATATCAAGGCATGTGTTGTATCAATAGGGCCTGCAATGACCCTATGAGATAGGCACTACTGTGTCCACTGAGTGGACGAAGGATCCAGGTCTTGAACGGCTTAGTAGCTTTCAGTGTCTCCAAAACCTACCTCAGGACTACCATGTTACACAGTTTCCATACACTTCTTCAGAGGAAACCCTCCAAGATTCTAGGACACGACTGAGTTCCACCCCACCTGCCACCCGCCAGAGTCAGAGAGGATATCTGAGAGCATGAGCCACACGAGGAGGAGTGAATGTCCCCTCGAACACAAAATCTACATTCTGAGGGACACCCACCAACAGATGCCCCCAGCTCCCTGCTCTCTTACTGGCAGAAATTCTCATTAGCACTGACCAGGCAGGAGAGAGGAGGGAGGTATTTCAGGTGAGCGGGCACTAAGAATGAGTAACCCAGACTGGCTGCAAGGAGAACACTCATGCAATACACAGAGGGTAAACTCAACCCACTGCTTGGAGTTGAACAAGCTGGGACCTAATTCCCAGCTCTGCCTTTCATTTATATGACCTCTGGCAGTTTTGGCCTTGAGGAGAATCCACATTCCCACCTGTAAATTGAAGATGTGCATCTCATGGGGCGGCTAGGAGAGGAAGGGGTATTCCACCAAATAGTATCTAGCGTGTGCCTGCCTCAGAATAAATTCTTAAGTGCCAGCTGCCAGTCTCATTCCCAAGACCAGACCACTGCCAGGCCTACACAATATAACACCACACACACACACACAGCCACACACACACACACAAAGCCACACACACACACACACACACACATCCACCCCCACACCCCCACCCACATCCACCCCCCACCCCCACAACCACACCCACCCCCTTCTACACCCACCCACACCCATACCCACACCCACCCACCCACACCCACACCCACACCCACCC
This sequence comes from Nanger dama, assembly GCA_917880005.1. Taxonomy (NCBI): domain Eukaryota; kingdom Metazoa; phylum Chordata; class Mammalia; order Artiodactyla; family Bovidae; genus Nanger; species Nanger dama. The sequence goes on from CAKJTW010000008.1 coordinate 42,472,248, forward strand.
ACCCACCCCCACACACACCACACACACACCCTTAGGCCTGTCTGGCAAAGTTAGAGTCTGGTCTCAAAGAGACCTGACTGTTAGTTCCCACTAACCTGTGTGCCAGTGGCTATTTAAACTCTCTGACCTGAGTTTACTCAGCAAGCAAACAGGTATAACACTACTGTACACCTTCTAGGTTTGTGGTCTAGAATATTAACATGAAAAAGATTTTAGTGATTTAGTGATAACCTGGTTCAGTATTTTATAGGTGAAGATCACCCATCGTAATGCCCTTTTGCCCATAGTTTTAGACTCCACTATTTTTCTGCCCCAGCACAGCAAAATATGTTGATTGGGAATTAATGCAGTGTTTTAAAACTGTGCAGGGCACAAGGCCAGAGCAGAGCGCAGCAGCCAAGACTCCCGGCTCAAGGCACTAGTCTCCTAGCCACTAGGGGCCGCTAGTAAGCCATAGAAAGCAGCAAGGATGACTACCTGGCAGGATTTCAAAACCGGTTTCCTATTTAAAGGCTTGTATCAGCGGAGAAGGCAATGGCAGCCCACTCCAGTACTCTCGCCTGGAGAATCCCGTGGACGGAGGAGCCTGATAGGCTACATTCCATGGGGTCGCTAAGAGTCCGACTCCACTGAGTGACTTCACTTTCACTTTTCACTTTCATGAATTGGAGAAGGAAATGGCAACCCACTCCAGTGTTCCTGCCTGGAGAGTCCCAGGGACATGGGAGCTTGTTGGGCTGCCATCTATGGGGTCGCACAGAGTCGGACACGACTGACGCAACTTAGCAGTATAGCAGCATGGACTATCAGAAAACGGCAACCCACTCCAGTACTCTTGTCTGAAAACTCCCATAGACAAGAGGAGCCTGGTGAGCTACAGCCCATAGGGCCACAAAGAGTCAGACATGACTGAGCAACTGAGCACGCACACATACACACATGGTATACCAGAAATCCAGCTCAGAGTCCTCGCTTTATTTTCTAGAAGGGAGTTAACCCATTTCCCCTTGAGGTGGAAGGAAAAGAAGATGGGCTGTAGCCTGCCGCCACCTAGTCTCTGAGCCACAAGGCTGGAAGAAGAGAAAATATCTGTGTAACAACACTGTGAGGATCCTCCACCTGCAAGAATTTCCCCAGGGCCTAGTGACTGAGGAGCTTCCCAGATGGCGCAGTGGTAAAGAATCTGCCAATGCGGGAGATGCAGGTTTGATCCCTGAGTCAGGAAGATCCCTGGAGAAGGAAATGGCAACCCACTCCAGTGTTCTTGCCTGGAGAATCCCACGTGGACAGAGGAGCCTGAAGGGCTATAGTCCATGGTGCTGCAAAGAGTCACATGTGACTGACCATGCACACCCTGAATGAGATCCCTTTAAGTCTTACAACCACTGTAAACTTCCAAGTTCAGTTCAGAAACTTCCAAAGCCCACAGATAACTAGATATTCAGGGAAGGGGGCATGTGTCAGGATACTAGTAAATGCTGTTACACGGGGGTGGGGGGAGAATCCATGCACAAAGAATAGTATGTAAACCTAGAGTTCCCAGATACAAGTTTGAATTCTAGCTTAGCCAGATATTAGCTGTGAAGACTTGGGTAAGTTACTTAATATCCCTGAACTTTAGTTTCCTTTGAAAACCCTGACTTCACCAGCTTTATATGTGGGCTGAATTGAATGAGGTAATATATAGAACATTTCAGCCATGTAAAAGACTAATTTGCATCAGCTGTTATTCCTCTTTGGTCAGATTAAAGTAAGCTGCACTTAGGGTGTGGAGAGCAAGCATGTTGGCAGGGATTAGGGGTTTAGGAAGAGGAATGGGGTGACCAGAAAAGTTTAAAAGTCAGGAGGAAACCAAACTACATGTCTCTCAGTTCACTGGCATCCAGATGAAGCAAGTCAAGAAGCTTCAAGATGTGTGTTCACATACTGAGAAATCTTTTCCTGTTGTATTTGTAGGGTGCATCATGCAAAGGGCATGCAAAATGAGCAGTGGTGTAACTATAGCTCAACTTTATATCCCCAAAGCTAGAAAACATGTAGAGTCCCCTGAAACAGGATGCTTGAGGCAAAATGAGACTGGAAAAGACATCCATCCCCAGAGGATCAGGAAGAATGACGAGAAGGCAATAGCACCCCACTCCAGTACTCTTTGCCTGGAAAATCCCATTGACAGTGGAGCCCAGTAGGCTGCAGTCCATAGGGTCTCAAAGAGTCAGACACGACTGAACGACTTCACTTTCATTTTTCAGTTTCATGCATTGGAGAAGGAAATGGCAACCCACTCCAGTGTTCTTGCCTGGAGAATCCCAGGGATGGCAGGGCCTGGTGGGCTGCCGTCTATGGGGTCGCACAGAGTTAGACACAACTGAAGTGACTTAGCAGCAGCAGCAGGAAGAATGAAGGAGACTCTAAGACCGCCCAGTTCTGAATCCCACACTGTGATAAGTGCAAAGTGAATCAGAGCACATCCATAGGAAAAAGAGTGGTTTGGGTGGGGAACACAAACAGTCCTCAGAGATGAGCTGAAGAAATGTGGGGTGATCCTCTAGAAAAAGAGAAACAAAAAAGAAATTGCATTTCTGCTTTATTGACTATGCTAAAGCCTTTAACTGAGTAGATCACAGTAAACTGTGGAAAATTCTGAAAGAGATGGGAATACCACACCACCTGACCTGCCTCTTGAGAAACCTATATGCAGGTCAGGAAGCAACAGTTAGTACTGGACATGGAACAACAGACTGGTTCCAAATTGGGAAAGGAGTATGTAAAGGCTGTATATTGTCACCCTGCTTATTTAACTTATATGCAGAGTACATCATGAGAAACGCTGGACTGGAAGAAGCACAAGCTGGAATCAAGATTGCCGGGAGAAATATCAATAGCCTCAGATATGCAGATGACACCACTCTTATGGCAAAAAGTGAAGAGGAACTAAAAAGCCTCTTGATGAAAGGGAAAGAGGAGAGTGAAAAAGTTGGCTTAAAGCTCAATATTCAGAAAATGAAGATCATGGCATCTGGTCCCATCACTTCATGGAAAATAGATGGGGAAACAGTGGCTGAGTTTATTTTTCTGAGCTCCAAAATCACTGCAGATGGTGACTGCAGCCATGAAATTAAAAGACGCTTACTCTTTGGAAGGAAAGCTATGACCAACCTAGATAGCATATTCAAAAGGAGAGACATTACTTTGCCAACAAAGGTCCATCTAGTCAAGGCTATGGTTTTTCCAGTGGTCATGTATGGATGTGAGAGTTAGACTGTGAAGAAGAAGGCTGAGTGCCGAAGAATGGATGCTTTTGAACAGTGGTGTTGGAGAAGACTCTTGAGAGTCCCTTGGACTGCAAGGAGATCCAACCAGTCCATTCTGAAGGACATCAGCCCTGAGTATTCATTGGAAGGACTGATGCTAAAGCTGAAACTCCAATACTTTGGCCACCTCATGCAAAGAGTTGACTCAATGGAAAAGACTCTGATGCTCGGAGGGCTTGGGGGCAGGAGGAGAAGGGAGTGACAGAAGATAAGATGGCTGGATGGCATCACCGCCTCAATGGACACGAGTTTGCATGAGCTCTGGGAGTTGGTGATGGACAGGGAGGCCTGTCGTGCTGCGATTCATGGGGTCTCAAAGAGTCAGACATGACTGAGCGACTGAACTGAACTGAATGTTTGGGGAGCTCAAAGACTGTGGGGAACTAGAAGCAGTCAGCTGATTTATGACATGAACCCAAGAAGATAAATTTAGGATAAATGAGCATTGGAGAGTCCACAAGTCTGCTAATATTAACTTCAGTGAGTGTGTGTGTGTGTGTGCATGTGCTGTACATATTGTGCATCTTTTAGGAGGAAAAGATCTTCAGTTTTCATCAGATTCTCACAACCTCAAATAAGAATCCCTGATATAAATAACAACAGCTAATATTTATCAGGCAATTACTAAATACCAAGCACTGGGCCAAGCTCTTTATATGAGTCTTTGAAACCTCACAAGAACCCTCAAGAGGGAGTATAACCAACTATGAATGCAAGCTTTGCAGCCAGCCTGCCTGTTTATATCCTTATTCTACCAGTTGCTAGCTACCTAATCTTGGACAGCTTACTTTCTCAGTTTCCCAATCTGTAAAATGGGGATAATAATAACAACTTCAAAAGGTGTTTATATGAATCAAGTTAGTTAGTACCTATAAGGCTCTTAGAACAATATGTGACTGACAATACATTTTATACCTGTTAGCTATTCTGTGGCATGCTGGTTAAATTTTTTTTTAAACAGTTCTTGAAGAAAATAAATAAAGCTGTGATTACAGTAGTATTCGACAATTTTTGTGTATAAGTACTCCCATCTTGGCTAATTTCAAGCTTTTCATGAAATGATACAAGCCAGCTCCAGCACATCATGATATTAAAGTTCTCTCTCTCCCTCTACATCTTTCTATCTACTTCTCTCTCTCTCTCTTACTGATTGGAGATAGCTAACAGATAGCTTCCTAATTCCCTGAAGGTGTGGAGTTTATAAAGAATTGGGAGAAGGAAAGTTCATGTTCTGTTGCAGGCAACAAGTTAGATAAAGGGAGTTCAAGGGAAGCTGGCAAGAAAATAGAATCCATTTGGGTCAAAGACTGTTTCCGCAGTTGGTGCACTTTGATTTTCCTTGCTGTGAGGAACAGATCCACAGCTACCACATATCGAGGGGTCATTCAATGCAAGATGCTTTCCCTTCAGCCTTTCATTTGTTCGTCACAGCAGCCCCTGATGTTGGTGGTCCTTGCGCCACGTTCACAGAGGATGGAAAGGGGGCTCTTTGTTGTTTTTGTTGTTCAGTGGCTAAGTCATGTCCAACTCTAAGACATTAAGAAATCTGCCCAAAGGTGTGCAGCAGGAGGGGGTAAGAGCTGAGAGCGGAGCACAGGCCTATGAGATGCTAAAGTCCTCACTTTGCCCACTTTCCTGTGCTGCTGCTCAGGAAAGAGCACTTGCTAAGGGTGGAAAGAGACATTCATGAAGCTCCCTGGGTAAATTCTAAAGATGGAGGCTCAATTTTCACCATCTTTCCATTGGCCCACTCTGGAAAGCCCCTTTGCAGATGAATTTTCCAAGCTCCTCCCTGAACAGAAGGCTCCCTCAGCCACCCACATCTCCAGGATGTTCCTTCTGCTGTTGCACTGTGGACTTACTCTCTCATGGTGGTGCTCTGGAACTATTCCTGGCCCTTATCCATGAGGGTTCTTCAAGTAAGTTCAAGTACCTAACCTGAAGCCATTTTGGGAAACAGCAGCCATGGAGTCAAAGTCACATGACCTACAAAGCCATGCAAAATGCTAGGCCTCCATCGCCCCGACAGATATTTTTATTCCTCTAAAGAGGCAACACAGGACATGATCAGGACGACAGCTTCAGGAATTGGAGTCTTCAGTTCCAATCATGGCCATGTCATTTGATAATGTGACTTTGGGTGGTTGATTACATCATCTCTTTGTGCCTTAGTTTCCTCATTTGTAAAATGGAAATGAGCATTGCAAAGCACTGTTGTTGGGATTACATAAGATAATATTGAAAAGTGTTTTAAAGGGGGCTTAAAGTTATATTGTGAACATATTCATACACTCAATAAATATTAACTATTAGAGCTTGTCCATAGATCCATCTTCTAAACACAATGTAGGAAAACTTATTGGCCCCACCTCTCCCATCCTGGAACTCTGGTTCTAAGACTCCTTGACTTGCTTTAATTATCCCCAAACAGTGGTTCACAAACCTTTGAAAAGTTGCTTATGTATCCTCTTTCTAGTATAATACACATATGCGAATTTTACACCTATTTTCTGAAGAATACCCTGACCTCCCAAAGCCCATCTTCAGCCATGTCTACCAGATTAAAATTGTCTGCCTTCCATTTAAATTTGTCCATTCTTAATTTGGCTCTCAGATCCTTGCTTCTACTTGCTCCTTTTCTATCCCCCACTGTTTTCTCTGATCCTTTTTACATGTAAGGTTTTTGCAGCCTCTCCTTCTCGCCTGCCTCCAATCCCTTATTAATATAGTTCTGATATCCAAAGAAATCAGGTTGATTATATCCTTTGCAATCAAAGATTAAGAAGCTCTATAAAATCAGCAAAACAAGACTAAGAGCTGACTGTGGCTCAGATCATGAATTCCTTACTATAAAATTCAGACTTAAATTGAAGAAAGTAGGGAAAACCATTAGACCATTCAGATATGACCTAAATCAAATCCCTTACGATTATACGGTGGAAAGTGACAAACAAAAGGGATTAGACTTGACAGACAGAAGAACTTGACAGACAGCCTGAAGAACTGTGGATGGAGGTTCATGACATTTTATAGGAGGCAGTGATCAAGCCATCTCCAAGAAGAAGAAATGCAAAAAGGCAAAATAGTTGTCTGAGGAGGCCTTAAAAATAGCTGAGAAAAGAAGAGAAGGGAAAGGCAAAGGAGAAAAGGCAAGATATTCCTTTGCATTAATAGCAAGGGGAGCTAAGAAAGCCTTCCGCAGTGATCAATACAAAGAAATAGAGAAAAACAATAGATTGGGAAAGATTAGAAACCTCTTCAAGAAAATTAGAGATACCAAGAAAACATTTCATGCAAAGATAAGCACAATAAAGGACAGAAATGGTATGGACCTAACAGAAGCATAAGATTAAGAGGAGGTGGCAAGAATACACAGAAGAGCTATACAAAAAGATCTTCATGATCCAGATAATCACAATTGTGTGATCACTCACCTAGAGCCAGACATCCTGGAATGTGAAGTCAAGTGGGCCTTAGGAAGCATCACTACAAACAAAGCTAGTGGAGGTGATGGAATTCCAGTTGAACTCTTTCAAATCCTAAAAGATGATGCTGTGAAAGTGCTGCACTCAATATGCCAGCAAATTTGGAAATCTCAGCAGTGGTCACAGGGCTTGAAAAGGTCAGTTTTCATTCAATCCCAAAGAAAGGCAATGCCAAAGAATGTTCAAACTACCACATAATTGCTCTCAACTCACACGCTAGCAAAGCAATGCTCAAAATTCTCCAAGCCAGGCTTCAGTAGCATGTAAACCATAAACTTCCAGATGTTCAAGCTAGATTTAGAAAAGGCAGAGGAACCAGAGATCAAATTGCCAACATCCATTGGATCATAGAAAAAGCAAGAGAGCTCCTTAAGAACATCTATTTTTGTTCTATTGACTACACCAAAACCTTTGACTATGTGGATCACAACAAACTGTGGAAGATTCTTCAAGAGATAGGAATACCAGACCACCTTACCTGCCTCCTAAGATATCTGTATGCAGGTCAAGAGGCAACGTTTTGAACTGAACATGAAACAATAGACTGGTTGAAAATCAGGAAAGGAGTACTTTAAGGCTGTATATTGTCACCTTGCTTATTTAAATTATATGCAGAGTACATCATGTGAAATGACAGGCTGGATGAAGCACAAGCTGGAATCATGATTGCCAGGAGAAATGACAATAACCTCATATATGCAGATGACCTTACCCTTAATGGCAGAAAATAAAGAAGAACTAAAGAGCCTCTTGATGAAAGTGAAAGAGTGAAACTCAACATTCAGAAAACAGACCATGGCATCTGGTCTCATCACTTCATGGCAAATAGATGGGGAAACAGTGCAAACAGTGAGAAATTTTAGTTTCTGTGGCTCCAAAATCACTGCAGATGGTGACTGCAGCCATGAAATTAGAAGATGCTTGCTCCTTGGAAGAAGAGCTATGATCATCCTAGACAGTATATTAAAAAGCAGAGACATTACTTTACCAACAAAAGTCCATCTAGTCAAAGCTATGATTTTTTTTCCAGTAGTCATGTATGGATGTAAGAGTTAGACTATAAAGAAAGCTGAGCACAGAAGAATTGATGCTTTTGAACTGCGGTGCTGGAGAAAACTCTTGAGAGTCCCTTGGACAGCAAGGAGATCCAACAAGTCAATCCTAAAGGAAATCAGTCCTGATTATTCATTTGAAGGACCGATGCTGAAGCTCCAATACTTTGGCCACCTGATGCAAAGAACTGACTCACTGGAAAATACCCTGATGTTGAGAAAGACTGAAGGCAGGAGGAGAAGAGGATGACAGAGTATGAGATGGTTGGATCCAACATCAACTTGATGGACATGAGTTTGAGTAAGCTCCGGGAGTTGGTGATGGACAAGGAAGCCTGGAGTGCTGCAGTCCATAGGGTTGCAAAGAGTCAGACACAACTGAGTGACTGAACTGAACTGACATCCAAATGCAACAAACATAACCACTGAAAATCAAAAAACTTTGGTCCATACTTTCAAGTATATGTTGACAGGGCTAGAGGGAATTATCATACTGTACACAGAAGATCCTGAATTATCTTCCCTTTAACACCTACTGTTCGTTAGACTCTGGTGTATATGCCGCCATACCCAGTTTTGTCATTTTTGAAAACATCTATCAGCCCATAATAACACTTTCGGTATTATGATACAAGTTGAACAGTCTTGATACTTTAGCAACTTGTCTGCCATGAAAGCCAAGTCCAAAATAGATGTCTTCCAAAGGCAACACTTCACTGGGATCTAGACTGAAATTCAGCAGGTCCCAGAGATAGTACACTCTCCCTAGAAATAGACAGCATGTTTAATGAGTAGAAAGATCATATCCTTTTTCTCATTACACAGACCTGTATGTATCATCATGAGTGACCATCGGCAAATCCCTCTGAGCTTTGCCTTATTCATCTGTAAAACAGAAGTAGGAAAGGGAGTGAAGGTGGTGGTGAGTGCTGGATAAGAAAGCCTGCATTTATCAGTCAACAGTCATCCATCAATTTAACACCCATTTATGAGAACTTGCTATGAGCTGGTTGGCCATTACGGGAGTCTGAGAACATGACTCTGAGCAAGACAGAATGTCTCTCTCAGGTTTCTCCCAGTCCTTTTGGAAAACAGATCTTGCCAACTCGGTGCTAGAAGAATGAACAGGATGCTCTAGAAACCTAGAGAAGGGTCACATAAAAATGCTTAGCATATAGCCTGTGCTGAGCAAACGCGACTTTGTTTCCTCTCTCAGTTGACAGTTAGACTCTCCAGTAACCAAACGAATCTTTTTACAGATGATGCCCCAGAAGAGAAGTTCCTGGTATTGCCTGTCTTCTCAGACAAACGGCTGCCATCTCCCATCATCCACCCAAAGTACAAGCAGGGGAGAAATCCCCAAAGCTTCATTAGGCAGAGGACAGAGAGCCATTTAGACCCAATGAGTTGAGCCCAAGTGCTCACTGCATTCGTTATTGCACTGACTGTTCTCATCTTGTGGCCAGGAGAGCAATAAGAGAGAAAGCAGCAGGAAAATTAATCAGGATCCAGAGAATTTTAATAAAATGTTATTAGAACTCAGTGCAAACTGTGGGAAGGAGAGGGGGTGCAGCCTCTGGAGCACCTGCTTCTTTTAATTGGATGACTCAGGTCTAGCCAGTCCAAAAACATGCCCCACCGATGGCTAAGCTTGGCTTGCAGGTGGGGCTCATTTCACCTGCAGTGGAATAGTATTTCTTAGCTCTTCTTCTTCAGACCCTACCTTGTCCAAAGCCTGTCCCATTTTTATTAGTAACCCCTGCCCTCCATTCCAGAGGCCCCCACTTATAGTGGATCCATGGCCCTTTCTGGGGCAGTCAAGTACCCAGTGTTAGAAGTCAAGGAACCTGGCTTTTTTTTTTTTTTTTAATTAGAGGTTAACTGTTTTACAGTATTTTGTAGGTATCTACTGGGGAACAATGTGAATCATTAAAGAACTCAGCTTTTTGTCCTAGCATCTGCTTCTAACTAACCACAGAACCATGATCAAATTTACCTCCTCACTAAGCCTCAGTTTTCTCATCTGTAAAGGGGGAGGCATTGGAATAAACTTTCTGTTGTCTTTCCACAATTCTTTGATTCTAAGATGTATATATACATAACCTGTGATTTGCAATGAAAGGGTTTTAGTAACAGTTGTACCTCTAGCTGATATTAGAGGATTGAATGACCTTGCTTTATTCTTTTCTGCTCCTAGTGAAAATTCAGACTTGAATAAAGTTGGATTCTTTGCTTGCTTGATAAAAACTAGCTTTCTTTCTCTATCTTCCTATTCATTCTTCCACTGTATTCAGTGATTTTAACACTTGAGCCTTCCCTCCTGTTGCTGGGCCAGTTCCTTTCATGCCCTGGAGTGCTTTCTTCTTTAAAAGCCTGGCTTATCTATTGGGTTGCCCCAAAATTGTTTGGGTTTTTCATGACATCTTATGGAAAAAAAACAAAGGAACTTTTCAGTCAATCCAATATTATCTTAAGAGAGTTCCAGAAAAACATCTATTTCTGCTTTATTGACTATGCCAAAGCATTTGACTGTATGGATCACAATAAACTTTGGAAAATTCTGAAAGAGAAGGGAATACCAGACCACCTGACCTGCCTCTTGAGAAATCTGTATGCAGGTCAGGAAGCAACAGTTAGAACTGGACATGGAACAACAGACTGGTTCCAAATAGGAAAAGGAATATGTCAAGGCTGTATATTGTCACCCTGCTTATTTAACTTATATGCAGAGTACATCATGAGAAATACTGGGCTGGAAGAAGCACAAGCTGGAATCAAGATTGCCGGGAGAAATATCAATAGCCTCAGATATGCAGATGACACCACCCTTATGGCAGAAAGTGAAGAGGAGCTAAAGGGCCTCTTGATGAAGGTGAAAGAGGAGAGTGAAAAAGTTGGCTTAAAGCTCAACATTCAGAAAACGAAGATCATGGCATCTGGTCCCATCACTTCATGGGAAATAGATGGGGAAACAGTGGAGTGTCAGACTTTATTTTTGGGGGCTCCAAAATCACTGCAGATGGTGACTGCAGCCATGAAATTAAAAGACGCTTACTCCTTGGAAGAAAAGTTATGACCAACCTAGACAGCATATTCAAAAGCAGAGACATTACTTTGCCGACTAAGGTCCATCTAGTCAAGGCTATGGTTTTTCCAGTGGTCATGTATGGATGTGAGAGTTGGGCTGTGAAGAAGGCTGAGCACCGAAAAATTGATGCTTTTGAACTGTGGTGTTGGAGAAGACTCTTGAGAGTCCCTTGGACTGCAAGGAGAGCCAACCAGTCCATTCTGAAGGAGATCAGCCCTGGGATTTCTTTGGAAGGAATGATGCTAAAGCTGAAACTCCAGTACTTTGGCCACCTCATGGGAAGAGTTGACTCATTGGAAAAGACCCTGATGCTGGGAGGGATTGGGGGCAGGAGGAGAAGGGGACAACCGAGGATGAGATGGCTGGATGGCATCACGGACTCAATGGACGTGAGTCTGAGTGAACTCCTAGAGATGGTGATGAACAGGGAGGCCTGGCGTGCTGCGATTCATGGGGTCGCAAAGAGTCGGACACAACTGAGCGACTGAACTGAACTGAATTGAACTGACCTTCTCGATATTTCCCATCTTATTTATAAGGAAACTGAGCCTGAGAAAATTTAACTGAATTGCTAACATTATGCATCAATTAAGTTATAGTCTAAACTGAGACTCCATCGTCCAACCACTGCTCTTTCTACTGTATTAGCATACTCTGCTTAAACAACTCTGACAACCTTCCAAAACTAACATTCTGATAATCTAGGAGAGTAACAGCGTGATGTTAATTCAAAAATTACTAATGAATACAGACTTAAAAATAGTTGAGAAACAAATGAAAATATAGGAAGGCCAAAGGCTAGATAAGGAAAGAAAAGAAAGAATAATTTTTTGGCATCACCAAAGAAAATGATACCAACTATAATGAAGGTGGATCAGCTTCTTAGCACTAGGAAAAGATATTGCAAACACAGCTTTGAGATTAAATTTTTAGAAAGAGCCACGTAAGGATTTTTTCCTCTTCTTTTAGTTTTTTATTTGCTCTTTTATTAATATTCTGTATTTTATAGTTACAAAAAAACGGTCTACAGCATAGTGAAAATAAATTGTTAAGGTCAGCATTTTCTCTTCACAGCTGGATCCCAGGCTGATAATGTTTTTCTCTCATAAAACCATAATCCCATAAAATTTAAGGTTATTAAGTTGCCGGTGAATAATTCATGAGGCAATTATGAAACATTTATGATGGAATATTATGAGCTTCCACATAAAAGAAAACATTTGGGGTCGCCGAACTGACAAACTTTGGTCGCTATGCTTGGATCTCTCTTGAGGGATGTACATGGGCATTCTCTGCTGCCTTGGGTTCAGAGATGGGCTAACATCCCTCCAAGAGGTGTCTGGAACATATCCCAACACAGATGGCTGGTGTCAGAATCCACTGCAAGAAACCTAAGTACTGGCTGAGGCCAATAGTAACAGTACAAGGAACAAAACTTTGTGGAGAGCATGCTCTGTGCAAGGCCTCATGAAAACCACTTCACATGTATTATGTCTGTAAGTCTCATCATGACCCTCTGAAATCAGTATTACCCCTGCCATCCCCACTACTCAGACCAGGAAACTGAGACTCAGCAAGTTTAATAACTTGCCAAAGATCTTATATCCAACAAGAGGCAGAGCCAGGATCCTAACCACTCAGTCTAGCCCTTGAATCTCCACTGTTAAAAAACATAACTCTGTTCAGACTGTCAGGCAAGATAATGTCTAGAGAAAAACAAATTGTGACATCATTAATGTATCATTTTCACATAGTGTGTCCTGTTCTTCAAAGAACTCCCATATGCATTTTGCTATCCTCACAAGGCTTTGTAACATTTTTGTTGGATATTGTTGGACAGGTATTTTTTATTTTTAATTTGTTTATTTTTTTAATTGAAGGATAATTGTTTTACAGAATTGTGTTAGTTTCTGCTGAATATCAACATAAATCAGCCATCAGTTCAGTTCATTTGCTCAGTCATGTCCGACACTTTGCGACCCCATGAATCACAGCACGCCAGGCCTCCCTGTCCATCACCATCTCCCGGAGTTCACTCAAACTCACATCCATCGAGTCGGTGATGCCATCCAGCCATCTCATCCTCTGTCATCCCCTTCTCCTCCTGCCCCCAATCCCTCCCAGCATCACAGTCTTATATATATGTTGGACAGTTGTTATTGTCTCCATTTTTCAGATTAATAAACTGAGGTCCTTTAGGTTAGATGACCTGGTCAAGGTTACATAGCAAGTCAGTAGATATATCACAACTAGAACTTCAAGGTTTAATCATAATGACCCTCGGGTTGGGAAGATCCACTGGAGGAGGGCATGGCAACCCACTCCAGTATTCTTGCCAGGGAGAATCCCCATGGACAGAGGAGTTTGGCAGGCTACAATCTGTAGGATCACAAAGAGTCAGACACAACTGTAATGCTTGATTCTTTAGGTCACCCCAAGGTCCTTGTTAAACAAGGACATCAGGGAGGAGAATTTCAACTCAAGGTGGAAATGACAGAGAAATCCAACTGCACCCTAAGTCAGCAACTTCTGCCTGCCCATCGATAATGTCAGACTAGTACTTCACTCAAATCAGAGTTCCACATTGAAAGACCAAAGATGAGAGCTCGGTAAGCAACTCTATCACAAAAGACTGGAACATAACTTGAGTATCAATATTCTGCAAATAATATTCGGTTGCCAATATTCTTTAAGCAAAATTTGATTACTCATTCTCTTCAGACCGCCTACTGTTACCAACTTGCTGGCACAGATACTCATTTTTCTGCTTGTTTTCTGCCTAGGTGTGAGGACAATCAGCATCTCCAGACAGCACTGCATCCCCACACGTAGTGGTTAAGCTACAAGACGCTGCTGTGTAAGTCAAGAAGGAAGAACAGGCTGAGTGGAGGAGACTCAGCAAAGGAGAGGTTTAGGGTGGAAATCTGCCCAACACATCTTAAACTACATTCATCTTACCTAGGTAGTGCACAACAAATATATTTTTAACTGAAACAAAAGAACCTGCTTTCTTTCACATTTTTCAAGGTTAAGGAAATATTTGTAATTGCTCACATCTAAAATATTTTGATTTAAAATGGATAACCAACAAGGACTTACTGTATAGCACAGACAACTCTGCTCAGTGTTATGGGGCAGCTTGGATGGGAGGGGAGCTTTGGGGAGAATGGATCCATGTATCTGTGTGGCTGAGTCCCTCTGCTGTCCACCTGAAACTATCACAACGTTGTTAATCAGCTATACTCTAATACAAAATAAAAAGTTTAAGAGATATTATTTTGACTTGACATGACAGGAGTGAGGGTGATGGGGTTATAAGAGAGGTAAGACCACCTCCACCTCCCTCATGGTCACTGTTCGGTACCAACCACTAAGACAGGACCAGGAAAAGGACCCCCCAAAATGAAGCCAGGTGGTCAGCCAGTCCCGAAATTTCCCATGAAGGTTCCCAGCTCTGTACTTTTCTGCCAGCCTCCAACCCCACGTGGAGACATTGCAATTCCCGACACACAGAGACAGCAGGAGGTAGCATACAGATCCCAAGCAGGTGAGCTTGCATCAGAGAGCTGGAGCAGTAAAGCTCCGGTTACCCATAGACACCTGCAGCAGGCAGCGCAAGGGTCTGATTACCCAGCCAGCATGTCTGAAGAAGGATTAAGGCGACTCTCTCATGGGGATAGCAAAATTTTAATTGAAATTCAAGTTGCTACACTTGCATCTCTAGAGAGATCCCGGGCCTTCCGGGTTCCCAAATGGTGAGCTGTCATCACTCTAAGAATCCAGCTCATCTTAGCAGTTATGAGTACAAGGGTATTGCAAGCATACCATCTTCTTTTATATCCCGCAACCCCCTATACCTAACTGGGGATCCAGAGAGTGGAATCTCACATGAGCGTAGAAGTTACCGCACACCCTTCTCATTTGCTTCTGATTTTCAATTACGTTGGCATAATGTACTTAAAATCTGTCTTTTATTTGGAAAGATAAACACAGCAGTTTGGTAATTTCATTGCTGTGTCAATTTGCAAAGAAAATTCTATTTAAACTCAGTGACTGGCCCACTGCCACCATCCCAGTCAGCAGCAAGCTGTCTAAAGGGACAAGAGAGGTGCCAGCTGAGTCTCCTGGGGGAATGACACAGCTGACAGGAAATCTCCCTTCATCTCCTAGTTGTCCCCTGAGACGTGCCGGGGGTTTTCTGTGTCCAAAGCCCATACTTAGAAACAAAGATTTATTTTTTTTTCTTATTTTTTTCCAGCTGGTTTGCACGTAACTAACAATATCACTTAGATATCTATGATACATCCAGCAGTAAGCTAAGCATTTTTATACACTCTGATACTCGTGACCATGCTTTGAAAGAGCTATTGCTATCCTTCATGGAAGGGTTGAGAAAACAAAACTTAGAAAAATGGCGTGAACAGATTCTCACAATGTATAGTCCCAATGCAGTTCCAGGTTGTCTGTCCACAGCTCACATATTAACCACTATTGTAAACTGACTTTTACTCCATTTATCTGGACCACCTCTAGCCTACATGGAAAAAGTACACACTCAGCATAAGCATGTTAAAGAAATGAATAGCTGGATGGCCTTGCACGTACTCCTGAGGTTGGCCGTATGTGTTGTACTGGTTAAGCCCTAATCCAGACCACATGCTGACTCAAATCTCAGCTTCAGACTGACCCTACAAGTCTGGTTATGATATACAACCCTGTGATTCCAGGCAGAGGGTGACTCTTCACCACCGTATATGCATCCTAGCCTGTGACCCTGCCCAGGTGACCTTCTTTAGGCTCCCCAAACTCAAGCTTTCAGAGCTTGAGTTTGCCAGAACAAGAAGCTTGTTTCCCCAGTAAGCCTTCTCCAGTTGACAGAGGAACAGTTGCCTTGTTCCCCAGGGCACTTAGGGTGGACAGAGACTCACTCTGCAGCCAGGGCTGAGTTTCAGGCCATAGCTAGAATCAGAGACCCCTCTGGCTGGAGTCAGAGGTCACCCTGAGAGAATAGAAATTCTCTAGATTATAAGGACCTCAAACTCTTAGGTGTTATTTTTGCTTTGTATGGGATAAAATAGAACACAGGGAATCAGGGTTGTCACTGGTTTAACTGTTATGGTAGAAGCAGCACCAATGAGGAGACAAGAAATCTGAGTTCCTATCCTGTATGGGCCACTGACTCACTTGGGTGGGTCCCTACTGCCTCTCTGCAATAGCACCTCTGAGGGCAGCCATGGGGTCCCCAACTGTAAAATCAGTAGGCTGGATCACAGCAGTGGTTCTTACCCTTGGTCTATATGGGAGTTGCCTGGAGAGCTTTAAGAAACAACACTGGTAGCCTGACCCCAACCCTAAAGATCATGACATTTGTGTGGGTTAAGCCCTCCACCACTGGGAGTTTTAAGATATCACCAAAGAATTCTAATGTGCAACAGTCAAGTGTGAAAACCACTGGGCTAGGAGGTCTGTAGTGGGGGCGGGGGTGGGGGGGACTCTTTCAGCCCCAGTATGCCATAATTTTACAATGTAAGACACCAGTTCTCAAAATTTCACATGCATAAAGATCATCTGGGAAGCCTATTTTAAAAATTTACATTTCTCAGTATATATCACTTTTATGTATACTCTAAAATATGACACAAATGAGCATACCTACAAAACAGAAACAGACTCACAGGTATGGAGAGTAGACTCATGGTTACTAAGGTGGGGAAGTAGAGGAGGGAAGGATGAGCGTCTGGGATTAGCAAATGGAAACTAGTACATATAGGATGAATAAACAATCGAGTCTACTGTAGAGCAGTGGAACTATATTCAATTTCCTGTAATAAAGCATTATGGAAAGGAATATGAAAAAGGAAAAAAAAACACTGTTAAAAATCAACCATTAAAACTGAACTATGACAAGAAGCTCTCAATCTGAAGAATTTTCACTATAGTGAATTTCTCAGATTCATTTCAGCATGTATTTATATTTGAAATATAGATTCCTTTTGTAATTAAGCCCCATTACAACTAAGTCAAATACAGATGATCTAAATAATGAAAAAAAATACATTTCTGGGGCCCATCTGTAGAGATTCCAATCCTGTAGATAGGAGCTGAACCCCAGGAAGCTGCATTTCAAAGCACCCCAGTTCTTAGGAATACACTGTGTGACACACTAGTCTCAACATTAGCTCACAGGCAGGACTTCATTTCTCATTATCATTGTAATCATCAAACAGGCTTTCAGACCCAAAGCTCACAGCTAGGAAGGATAATGGTTAAGGCAGAACTGCCCAACCACCAGAATCAGGCTCATCGCTTGGCCTATCAGAGGCCTGACAGATGGCAGGAGGAGGGCCCCTTGGTTTTCAGGAGGAATAACGTGGCGCTGCAGTATACCACTGCAGAGGCAGAGACAGCCTAAGATTGATGGCCCACGATGCTGCGGAAACCTACCATCACCTGAGCATCTTGTGACATCAGCAGCGATGCCACTGGTCATTATCAAATCACCCAGGGTGCCTAAGATTGATTTACAGCTCTGGAAATGACACCTACCATCACTAGGTGCACAGGCAGAAAACAAGTTCCAAAAGCTGACGGTAATATAGCATTCATTTGCATTTTTAAATTAGTTAGGCTGTGGACCGTTGCAAAGCAATGACAGAGAATTTTTATAATAATTAGCCTTGTGGGATGGGGTGGTGGGGTGGGGTGAGGGAGGCAGAGAATAGCTCTGCCTCACCATTTCACTAGAAGGAAAAACACCATTCAGCATCTCAGGTCACCAGAGCTGATAATGATTTCCTGGTCCCCACTGACCTTGTAGATTAAGACAGGTTCTTCAAATTCTCAGCTGAATATGCATGCAGGTCTGTATCTGTCCTCCTTTCTAGGGCTAACCCCCAACTCGCCACTGCTTCTCTTCCTAAGTAGCCCAACTAGCATTTCCTTCTGTTGGCTGAATGCCACTGTATTCGCTTTTGTTCTCTTTCTTTGTGGCTGAATTCTGCTCCATTCTGTACAAATACTCACTCAATATGTGTCAACAGCATGATGTGTCTGCTAAAAATAACTGACACTGAGAGAGAGCTTCCCAATTTGCAAACAACTTTCCCATCCATTATTTCAAATGAGTTTCCCACCATTCTCTGGGAGGGAGAGTAACCAGGGTAGCAGTCATGGTCCCATATTTTATAGACAAGAAAACTGAGGCTTAGGGGGAGATAGAGTGACTTGCCCAACATCACACAGCTATTAAACAGCTTTGCCAAGACTGGAACGGGATCTTTGAACTTCAAAATCTATACCAGGTTGTTTCCATCCCGAGATGCATTAGAAGGGGTACAGAGTCCAGGATGAAGAAGGGCAAAGTTCTACCCTCTGCACAGCTCAGATCATTCAAATGCAGAAAGGGGTGCCCTCTCTGAACACCAGGCTTGACGAGGAGTTTTGAGAAGAAAATTGCTACCTGGAAAAGCAAAGGAGATTTTTAAATGCTGTCATGCAAGGAATGACAGAAACTAGGAACACTGAATCTAGAGAACACTCAGAAGGCTGATAGAAGCTATGTTTAAGCAACTGAAAGGGATTCATAGGAAAGAAAAGGCATTTGTTCTGCATGGCTACAAAGGAATTTTAACAAGGCAAATTTCAACCTGTTATGAGAAAATCAGCTGCACGATGGTTAAGGGCTCTGCAATCAAACTGCCTAGGTTCAAATCCAAGCTCCACTACTTACACATAGGTGATTTGGGCCAAATTTGTCACTTCTATTCTGCAGTCTACTTATCTGTACAAAAGAAGCACTAATGACAACTTTATAGGACTGTTGGTACCATCAAACAAACTAATGCAAACAAAGCCATCAACGCTTTTAAAATATTCATTAGGTAATAGTTATGGTTATAACTTTGTTGTGTACACCAACAAAAGAGTTTTACACTTACTTAACCCAGAAAATCTAATAAGTAGATTTTGGTCATTCATCTATACTTGAAGAATAGTTGTGAAATAGAGTAAGGGGAGAAGGCAATGGCACCCCACCCCAGTACTGCTGCCTGGAAAATCACATGGATGGAGGAGCCTGGTAGGCTGCAGACCATGGGATCGCGAAGAGTCGGCATGACTGAGGGACTTCACTTTCACTTTTCACTTTCATGCATTGGAGAAGGAAATGGCAACCCACTCCAGTGTTCTTGCCTGGAGAATCCCAGGGATGGGGGAGCCTGATGGGTGCCGTCTCTGGGGTCGCACAGAGTCGGACACGACTGAAATGACTTAGCAGCAATAGCAGCAGAGTAAGGGAAGAGGAAGCAACAAATAATTCTGCTTAGTCACAAGGAACCCTTGCATACAATCACCAGCCCACTGCTTCCTTTCACTAATGTGGTTTATAGAGACCAAATCAATGAGATAAGTTATGTTGGTTTGAGAGACAGATGCCCCACACTGAGGAGAAACTGGCTGCACACTTCGAATTCATTTATTCAATGTTGTTTTGGTCTTAGCTATTGGAATAAAATCAGGAAAGCAGAGTAATAGCAAAAATACATGTGAAAAATTTTTCAAAATCTACATATGAACTATTTCAATTAAGTAAATCAAATGTGATCACTAGACACAATGTCAATCTATAAAAATCAGTTGGACTTTCATTTATTTGCAACATAGGAACTTACAAAAATAAAATTTTTACGTATTTATCACTTGTAATATCATTAAAAACCACCAAATTCCTAGGAATAAATTTAATAAAACATACATAAACCTCTACACCTAAAACTACAGAAAATTATTAAGAAAAACTGAAGAAGATCTAAGTAAAGATTAGACAGATTAGACACATTAGCATATTGCAAATCTATCAGTTCTCCTCATTTTGATCTACAAATTCAAAATCTCATCAGATTTTATACTGCCAATTGACTATTTCTAAAATTATTATGGGAATTTAAAGTGCCAACAACAGCCAAGGAAATCTTAAAGAAGAAAAACAAAGCTGCAGACATATGCTACCATATTTCAAGGCCTATCATAATACTGCTGAATATGCATACACACACACACACACATATGTACACATATACTATAATTTTGTTTTTCTTTTATCTCTTGTTTTTAGTATATAGGGTTATGCATTCTTTTTCTTATATTTATTTCTAGAAATTTGATGGATTTTGATACTATCATAAATAAGGTACTCGTAATACATATATAAATAGTGATGTCCTTGCAGATTTGTGCAAGAAAATAGCAAACTAATACACGACAATGGTGACACTAGAGTTTAGTGGGTAAAGAATATTTTAATTAAAAAAAAAAGAAGATCTACTGGATATCCATATGAAGAAAAATAAATCTTGATCCTTACTGATACCTACTGTTTACATACATACACACACACAATTATTGCCAGGTAGATTTAAAATCTATAGTAAGAAAAAAGAAATAATAAAGCTTATAGAAGAAAATCTATAAAAAACACCTTTGTAATTTTGAAAATGGCAAAACTTTATTAAACATGATTCATAAAGTACCATGAGGAAAAAGAAGAATTGTAATGTATTAGATTTAGAAACCTCTGTTCATCAAACAAAATTCTTAAGCTGAAAGGCAACCCAGAGAGTCAGAGACAAAGTTCACAAGACATAAACCTGACAAAATAGTCACACTTCGAACATAAAAACTTCTACAAAAGAACAGATAATCCCACAGGGAAAAAAAAATAAGACTTAAGCACATCACAGAAGAGGGTATCTAAATACCCAATAAATTTATGAAATAGTGCCCTACCTTTCAGTCATTGCTGCTGCTGCTGCTAAGTCGCTTCAGTTGTGTCCAATTCTATGGGACCCCATAGACGGCGGCCCACCAGGCTCCTCCGTCCCTGGGATTCTCCAGGCAAGAACACTGGAGTGGGCTGCCATTTCCTTCTCCAATGCGTGAAAGTGAAAGTGAAAGTGAAGTCGCTCAGTTATGTCTGACTCCTAGTCATTAAGGAAATACAAATTTAAATCACAGCGAGGTTTCCCCATATACCCACCAGAATTTCTCCAGAGGAAAAAGAACAACAATAAACACCATCAATAAAATTCCAAGTGTTGACAAGGAGCCTTAGCATCAGTTGGAATTCTCAATTAGCCATGATAGGCCTATATATTAATATAAATAGCTGGGGATGATTAGGTAGCCTGTAACCTATGACTCAATTACACACTTAGGCATTAACTCAATAGAAATGCATCTATGTGCTAACCAAAAAGCATGTAACATGATGTTCATAGCAACACTATTCATAATACCTGCAAAGTACAAACCACAAATGTCTATCAACAGTAGAATGAATAAATCATGTAAAACATGCAAAATGGAAATCAGCAATAAGAATAAACAAACTACCACTACAGGCAATGACGTGGCTGAATTTCACAAATGTAAGTTGAGGGAAAGTAGCTGACTCATTGGAAAAGACCCTGATGGCAAAGACTGAGGGCAGGAGGAGAAGAGGGTGGCAGAGCTGAGATGGTTGGATGGCATCATTGGCTCAGTGGGCATGAGTCTGAGCAAACTCTGAGAGATAGTAAAGGACAGTGAGGCCTGGTGTGTTGCAGTCCTTGGGGTCGCAAAGAATAGGACACGACTGAGTCACCAAACAACATCCACAACAAAGTCAGAAAAATTAATGATCAAAAAGAGCTAAAACTGACCTATAACTGTTAGAAATCAGGATAGAAAAGAGAATGAGGAGGGCTTCTGGGGCACTGGCAATTAATGTTCTGTTTCTTGATTTAGTGTCAGTTATCAGCATATGTCTTAATATAAGATATTAAGAAGAGGTGGCAAGAATATACAGAAGAACTGTACAAAAAGATCTTCACGACCCAGATAATCACGATGGTGTGATCACTCACCTAGAGCCAGATATCCTGAAATGTGAAGTTAAGTGGGCCTTAAGAAGCATCATTACAAACAAAACTCATGGAGGTGATGGAATTCCAGTTGAGCTATTTCAAATCCTGAAAGACGATGCTGTGAAAGTGCCGCACTCAATATGCCAGCAAATTTGGAAAACTCATCAGTGGCCACAGAACTGGAAAAGGTCCAATCCCAAAGAAAGGCAATGCCAAAGAATGCTCAAACTACAATTGCACTCATCTCACATGGTAGTAAAGGAATGCTCAAAATTCTCCAAGCCAGGCTTCAGCAATACATGAAATGTGAAATTCCAGATGTTCAAGCTGGCTATAGAAAAGGCAAGGGAACCAGAGATCAAATTGCCAACATCCGCTGGATCATAGAAAAAGGAAGAGAGTTCCAGAAAATATCTATTTCTGCTTTATTGACTATGCCAAAGCCTTTGACTGTGTGGATCACAATAAACTGTGGAAAATTCTGAAAGAGATGGGAATACCAGACCACCTGACCTGCCTCTTGAGAAACTGGTATGCAGGTCAAGAGGCAACAGTTAGAATTGGACTTGGAACAACAGACAGGTTCCAAATAGGAAAAGGAGTACATCAAGGCTGTATAATGTCACCCTGCTTATTTAACTTATATGCCGAGTACATCATGAGGAACGCTGGACTGGAAGAAACACAAGGTGGAATCAAGATTTCCAGAAGAAATATCAATAACCTCAGATATGCAGAGATACCATCCTTATGGCAGAAAGTAAAGAAGAACTGAAGAGCCTCTTGATGAAAGTGAAAGAGGAGAGTGAAAAAGTTGGCTTAAAGTTCAACATTCAGAAAACGAAGATCATGGCATCCAGTCTCATCACTTCATGGGAAATAGATGAGCAAACAGTGGAAACAGTGGCTGAGTTTATTTTTCTGGGCTTCAAAATCACTGCAGATGGTGACTGAAGCCACGAAATTAAAAGATGCTTACTCTTTGGAAGGAAAGTTATGACCAATCTAGACAGCATATTCAAAAGCAGAGACATTACTTTGCTGACTAAGGTGCGTCTAGTCAAGGCTATGGTTTTTCCAGTGGTCATGTATGGATGTGAGAGTTGGACTGTGAAGAAAGCTGAGCGCCAAAGAATTGATGCTTCTGAACTGTGGTGTTGGAGAAGACTCTTCAGAGTCCCTTGGACTGCAAGGAGATCCAACCAGTCCATCCTAAAGGAGATCAGTCCTGGGTGCTCATTGAAAGGACTGATGTTGAAGTTGAAACTCCAATACTTTGGCCACTTGATGCAAAGAGCTGACTCATTTGAAAAACCCTGATTCTGAGAAAGACTGAGAGCAGGAGGAGAAGGGGGACAACAGAGGATAAGATGGTTGAATGGCATCACCAACTCAGTGGACATGAGTTTGGGTAAACTCCAGGAGTTGGTGATGGACAGGGAGGCCTGGCATGCTGTGGTTCATGAGGTCACAAGAGTTGGACATGACTGAGTGACTGAACTGATAAGCATATTTCAACATTTTAAAAATTCATCAATGTATACTTAGAATACTGGTATTTTTCTATACCCATGTAATAATTCCATAAAAATCTCAAAAACAATTAAAAAACATGAAGAAAGGGATAACTTTTTGGCTGGATTACAAGGTACTTGAAGGGGAATAGAGATTAATAAACAAGAATAATTAGTTAGGTCCACATTGGTATAGCATCTTTTAATTTCATGGCTGCAGACACCACCCACAATGATTTGGAGGCCAAGAAAAATAGGTCTTTCATTGTTTCTAAGGCAAATTGGAAGTGGTCAAACAGGAGATGGCAAGAGTGAACACAGACTCTTGTCTGTGTTCAGACATATTAGGAACCAGTGAACTAAAATGAATGGGAATGGGTGAATTTAATTCAGACTATCATTATATCTACTATTGTGGGCAAGAATTCCTTAGAAGGAATGGAGTAGTCTTCATAGTCAACAAGAAATACAGTAATTGAGTGCTATCTCAAGAACGACAGAATGATCTTGGTTTGTTCCAAGACAAAGCATTCAACATCACAGTAACCCAACGCTATGCACCCACCCACTAGTGCTGAAGAAGCTGAAGTTGAATGGTTCTATGAGCCTACAAGAGTTTCTAGAATTAACAGAAAAAAAAAAAAAAAACTGATGTTCCTTTCATCATAGGGGATTGGAATGCAAAAGTAGAAAGTCAAGAGATACCTGGCGTAACAGGCAAGTTTGGCATTAGAGTACAAAAATGAAGCAGGGCAAAAGCTAACAGAGCTCTGAAAAGAGAACACACTGGTCATAGCAAACACTCTCTTCCAACAACACAAGACTGTACACATGGACATCACCAGATGGTCCATACTGAAATCAGACTGATTATATTCTTTGCAGTCAATGATGGAGAAGCTCTATACAGTCATAAAAACAAGACTGGGAGCTGACTGTGGCTCAGATCATGAACTCCTTATTGCCAAATTCAGACTATATTGAAGTATGAAAAATCACTAACCATTCAGGTATGACCTAAATCAAATCTCTTATGATTATACAGTGGAAGTGACAAATAGATACAAGGGATTAGATTTGATAGATTGAGTGTCTGAAGAACTATGGACAGAGGTTCATAACACTGTCCAGGAGCTGGTGATCACACCATCCTCAAGAAAAAGAAATGCAAAAAGGCAAAATGGTTGTCTGAGAAGGCATTACAAATAGCTGTGAAAAGAAGAGTAGTGAAAGGCAAAGGAGAAAAGGAAAGATACACACACCTGAATGCAGAGTTCCCAAAAACAGCAAGATGAGACAAAAAAAAGCCTTCCTCAGTGATCAGTGCAAAGAAATAAAACAAAGCAACAGAATGGGAAAGCCTAGAGATCTCTTCAAGAAAATTAGAGATACCAAGGGAAATTTTCATGCAAAGACAGGCACAATAAAGGACAGAAATGGCATGGACCTAACAGAAGCAAAAGATTAAGAGGAGGTGGCAAGAATACACAGAAGAGCTATACAAAAAGATCTTCATGATCCAGATAATCACAGTTCTGTGATCACTCACCTAGAGCCAAACATCCTGGAGAGTGAAGTCAAGTGGGCTTTAGGAAGCATCACAATGAACAAAGCTAGTGGAAATGATGGAATTCTAGCTGAGCTATTTCAAATCCTAAAAGATGATGCTGTTAAAATGCTGCATTCAATATGCTAGCAAATTTGGAAAACTCAACAATGGCCACAGGACTGAAAAAGGTCAATTTTCATTCCAATCCCAAAGAAAGACAATGCCAAAGAATGTTCAAACTACCACACAGTTGCACTCATTTCACATGCTAGCAAGGTCATATTCAAAATCCTTCAAGCTAGGCTTCAACAGTAAGTGAACCAAGAACTTCCAGATGTACCAGCTGATTTGGAAAAGGCAGAGGAACCAGAGATCAAATTGCCAACATCCGCTGGATCAAAAAAAAAAGCAAGAGAATTCCAGAAGAACATCTACTTCTGCTTTATTGACTTTGCTAAAGCCTTTGACAGTGTGGATCGCACCAAACTGAAAAATTCTGAAAGAGATGGGAATACCAGACCACCTGACCTGCCTCTTGAGAAACCTGTATGCAAGTCAGGAAGCAACATAGGACATGGACCAACAGATTGGTTCAAAATTGGGAAAGGAGTATGTCAAAGCTGTATATTGTCATGCTGCTTATTTAACTTATATGTAGAATACATCATGTGAAATGCCAAACTGGCTGAAACACAGGCTGGAATCAAGATTGCTAGGAGAAATATCAATAACCTCAGATATGCAGATGAAACCACACTTATGCCGAAAGCAAAGAGGAATTAAAGAGCCTCTTGATGAAGGTGAAAGAGGAGAGTGAAAAAGCTGGCTTAAAATTGCACAGTCAAAAATGAAGATCATGGCATCTGATCATTCCATCGCTTCATGGCAAATAGATGGGGAAACAATGAAACATTGAGAGACTTTATTTTCTTGTGCTCCAAAATCACTGTGTGTGCAGTCATGAAATGTAAAGATGCTTTCTTCTTGGAAGAAAAGTTATGACAAACCTAGACAGCGTATTAAAAAGCAGAGACATCACCTTGCTGAAAAAGGTCCAGACAGTCAAAGCTATGGTTTTTCTAGTAGTCATGTACAAATATGAGAGTTGGACCATAAAGAAGACTGAGTGCTGAAGAGCTGACGCTTTCAAACTGTGGTGTTGAAGACTCTTGAGAGTCCCTTGGACTGCAAGGAGATCCAACCAGTCCATCCTAAAGGAAATCAGTCCTGGGTGTTCACTGGAAGGACTGATGCTGAAGCTCCAATACTTTGCCCTCTTGATGTAGAGGTGACTCATTAGAAAAGACCCCGAAGTTGGAAAAGATTGAAGGCAGGAGGAGAATGTAATGACAGAGGACAAGATGGTTGGATGGCATCACTGACTTAATGGACCTGAGTTTGAGTAAGCTCCAAGAGATAGTGAAGGACAGGGAAGCGTGGCCTGCTGCAGTCCAGGGGATCACAAAGAGTAGGACACGACTGAGCAACTGAACAACAACAAATATGAGCAAAGAACTCAACTGCCAGGTAGAGACATCTGAACATCTTTCTCTAGACCAGAATGCAGGAAACTTCTTTAGTAAAGGGCTAAATGGTAAATATTTTAGGTTTTGTAGACCATAAGCTGTCTGTCACAAGCACCCAATCCTAACACTGCAGCGTGAAAGCAGCTGTAGATAACATGAAAATAGATGAGTATAACAGTTCTAATAAAACTTTATTTACAAAAACAGAAGGAGGGCCAGGTTGCCCATGGCTGCTCAGGACAGTGATATCCATGGAATATTTTTGAGTATTTAGTGATGTGAACAAGAGTGGTGATTCAGGAAAATCATTCTGACAGCAAAGACAGAGTTACCAGGGAGACCACAGCGTCCATCCAGAAAGACAAAACTGAGGTAGAAGACTAGGAACACAGGGAGATTCAACAGCTTTTTTCCACTTGATCTTTTGGGGGTCTCCACAGCTGCTATCTCCCTCCCAAAGATGGAATGAGGTGCAAAGTATGAGCCTCACCACCACATCCACCCCATCACCCCATCCCCAGACATAAGTGGCATGATTATGTGGTTGGTCAGAGTCTAGAAAATGAATTAGGCTTTTTATTCTGAAGGTGGTGTTCTCAGAGAGACACACACAGGCTTAATAACACTTCCTGTGGGATCTCTGTCCAACCATCCCCACATCTCAGGATGTTTTCCCTTTCCTTGCTTTGCCAGGCCTTAGCCTCATCTAGCCTGAAACAGCTTAAGGGACAATGGAAGAGAATGCCATCTTTCCATCTCTCTCTCTCTGTTATCAGCAGATGTACATTTCCATAGCACCATACTAGGAGGGATCTAAATTTGGGAGAAAAGTATGTCATTCAGACTTTACTTGCCCCTTGCACTGCCTCTGGTCTCAAGAAGAGAAAGTTAACACCTGATCGAGGCCATCCTTACTTTGAGCTAATAACAGAGTCATTTTTGCATATATCTCTTTGAGGAAGCTCATAAGAAGAGCTGGACTAAGGCAGGATTTGTGTACGCCTGGATCCTCTGGCCACATATAATCATAGTCACTCCCTTGCATGGCACTGCAGTAGCCTAGCCCCATCATCTAACACTCTTCTCTCCAGGCAAGCCAGCTCTCCAGGCAAACAGAAGAGGAATTACCTGACTGAAATTTCTCGATGGTGGAGAAAATGGATTAGGAAAATGTATCCTTCTGGTTTTTTCTTTCCTCTCCTCTGGAGTCCTTCCAGTCCCCTTTCTTCTTCCCCACACCCCCACCTCAACCCCCAGCTTGCACCACTGAAAGAATGAGACTAAGAGCAAAAGAGAGAGCAGAGAACCAGCCTCTCCTGGCCTCCGAGCTTAATTAAAATTCTCACAGCTCCAGAAAATGAAGCAGGAAAGGCCTGTGGTTTCCCGTCCTGAGCCATTTTCCTGCCGGCACTTCCTCTCCACCCCTCCTTCCTCCAGGCAAAGATATTCACCTTGTTAATCATTCGACCTGCATCAGAAAACATTACCTCCATGACCACAAAATAGCAGCCTCATTATTGGAACCACAGCCCGCGGTCAGATGGATTTCCCCAAAGGCCCCCAAACCTTTCCCATTTTATTACCGTGTCACTCCTCATTTTAACACATATTAATCACAAAGATACATTTTTCTTGGGCTATGGATTTAAGTAGTCCTTTCTAAGCACTCGGTAAAGGTTGGTTCAGGGGAGGAGGAAAAAAAGGAATGATTAAATTTGCAAAGTCAAGGTGCTAGCCCAAAATGTAGATGCCTAGAGCAGGAATGTTTGGTTTGTCACAGACTTCAAAAATGTGTTAGGGACTGAGTCCTTTTGTGGGTGGGAAGTTGTAAAGCATACTAAGTAAAGATCTGAGGTTTACATCATCCTGGCTTAAACCATGGCTTCACTGCTTACTAGCAAATGATCTCCCTTTTCTGACCCTCAGTTTCCTCACTTGTGTAATGGGAATGGTGGTGGTGGCTTAGTTGCTGAGTCATGTCTACTCTTTGTGATCCCATGGGCTGTAGTCTGCTAGGCTTCCATGTACATGGGGTTCTCCAGGCACCAATACTGGAATGGGTTGCTATTTCCTTCTCCAAGGGGTCTTTCCAACCCAGGGATCAAACCTGGGTCTCCTGAATATGGTGGGTGGATTCTTTACCAACTGAGCCACCAGGGAAGCCATATAATGGGAATACTTCTTCCCACAGTGACTGCAGCCTTAAATAACACCGATCCCGGGCCCGGGGCACAGAAAGTGCTCAGCGTACTATAGCCAGCGTTTTTCTTCTTTTCTCGTGGTTCAAGGAGCCACACTAAGAACTTCATCTCACTTTAAAAGAGGCCCACTCTGGCTGCTTTCTTCCTCCCGCTTTCCTGAGACTTACAAAGAGGGACTAGTGTTTGTCCTTATACTGTTCAGTTTCAGCATTCTCTGCCATCTTTAAGGGAAAAAGCAAAGAGTCTCTTCTCTTTCAGTGTTTAATAAACTTCTGTCTCTGCTTTTTCTGTTTCAGAAATGGAACCCTTCCATCTTTCTAGGATAGAGAAGATAAATTATTGAGTAGGGTCAGAATGTCTGTGACAAAGAAGAAGATTAAGGTGAGTACCTCTCTCATGCAAAGACAGTGTTTTGATGGGTCTTGAGGTCTGCTGCTTGTGTAGTGATCTGGGCTGTTTGGATCCAGCCTCAGTCTCCCACACCAGCACCCCCATCCTCTCTTCTGAACCAATAGCCTGCAATGCCAGAGACCTGGTCAGGGGTGCAGGCATGGTCTATGACACAAGGGAAAGCTCATTAGCTTTTTTGAGGATGAAAACTATTATTGTGGCCTTGCAGGGGCTGAACTTAATGTTTACAGCCTAAGTTCAGGATGGCAAGAGGGAGAATAAATACAGGGCTCAGTGTCAGGGGATCTGAATTTGAAGCTGAGGTCTTCCCTCAAATGACTATGGGAAAATGTCCAAGTCACACATCACTTCCCAATCTCAGGTGTCTTCGATATTAAATGAAGACATTGTGCTGGATGCCCCCAAGGCCCACAATGACCCAAAATTAGTAAGTGTAGACATATTAGAAGGGGAGGCCCCCATCCATGTAGGGACAACTCTGTCATATATTCTTAGCCAGGGATACCCACTGCTCTAACTCTAGCATAGAAAAGGGAAGCTAAATAGATCAGCACTGAATGATGCTCAGAATTGAAAGAGGATAAATGAATATCATAAATGTCAGAGCCTGGACTTCCCTGGGGGCCTAGTGGTCAAGAATCTGCCTGTCAATGCAGGGCACATGGGTTCGATTCTTGGTTGGGGAAGATTCCACACGCCGTGGGGGATCTAAGACCATGCATGGGAACTACTAAAAGCCATGCCCCCTAGAACCCATGCTCCACAATCAGAGAAGCCACCGTAATGAAAAGCCCATGCACTGCAGCTAGAGAGTAGCCTCCATGCAGCACAGCCATAAATAAATAAACAAAGGGCTTTGTGAAGCCAGGGAAGAAGGAGGGTCTGGGGTTTTCTATGGAATAAATTTACAGTCTTTTTCTCCTGCAGCTTTAGAAAGCCTCTGCCCCAGGTTCTTGCCTTTCTTACATGCTTCCATTGAGATCCAAGTTCTGAGGATAGAATAGAGTTGGTCTTAGGCCACCTGTCCTCTCTGTGGTAGGGAGCAGAGGGTCCAGTGATTGGCAACATGCCAAAGCCACGCAGTGGGAAAGGAGGGTAGCTCTCCTGAGGTGGACAAAAGGCAATCCACGTGCACCAGGTTGGAGAAATTTACCTCCCACCAAGGAGGCCTGGCCAGTTGGGTTTTGTCTGCCAGTTCATGACAAAGGAAAGGATTAGGGTTTTTCCTCTTAAGCCTGAAATAGTGAGGTCATGGCTATGTGGCTTGAGCAGATTTTCCTGGGTGGTTTTTCCAAGTCCAGCATCTACTCTGAGCCAGGCCCTCTGCTTTTGAACTTCTGAAAGACAGGCATTATTAACCCTTTATCTACCAGTGGAAACCAAGCCTCAGAGAGACTAGGTGAGGTTTTCCATGCCACAGAGCAAGTAAGAAGAAAAGTTAGGATTTGAACCCACATCTGTTTGGCTACAAAGCCTGACTCTTTTCATGGCACTGCATACTAACAGAGTAACGAGCAGGCATGCTTTCTAGGCCCCAATGTGGGCTAGTAGTCTGAAGGCTTGCATGAGACTTTTTGTCTGAGGGCTTGCATGAGACTTTTTGCTTTAGTCTTTCCCAAGTAGCAGTCCCTCCATAGAGAAAAGTTGGGAAACCAAGAAGGAACCTCAAGGAGGCATAGGAGTGATGAGACTTCACCCTTTATAAACATAGTTCTTACCTCTGGTTACTTTTACTAAACTTTGCAACTGCGTGAAAAAAAGTGAAAATGTTAGTTGCTCAGCTATGTCCAACTCTTTGCTACCCAATAGGCTCCTCTGTCCATGGGATTCTCCAGGTAAGAATATTGGAGTGGGTTACCATTCCCTTCTCCAGGGCATCTTCCTGACCCAGGGATCAAACATAGGTCTCCTGCACTGACAGGCGGATTCTTTACTGTCTAAGCTACCAGGGAAGCCCATAGTCCTTGATAAATAAGAAGGAAAAACCAAATATGATTTTTAAACATCAAATTTGGAGAGGGAGAGAAAATGTAGTCATCTTTCAATCTTCTCCAATGCTTCTACTCCTTAGAATTTATTTATGTTCCATAAAGGAACTGGGTTAAAGAAGAGGGAAAAATATAAAACCTACCTCAAAACAGTCAGAAGTTATGTCTCTCCTTTTGAAATGAGGTTTCTAGATCTGCTTCATCCTATTAAATGAGGATGAATGACCTCAAGGTTCCCTTTGTCTCAAATAATGAATCTTCCACATGTGACTTTGAATTGAATCTGATTTGTCTTTCATTGATCTTAGCCCGAGAAAACACCACTGCAATGACAGGCCTCTCATACTTTTGCAACTAGGAGACTAAAGGATCCAAACTTCCTATTTCAGATAAGAAAACTTATTCAGATAAGACCAGAACATGAAGGTGCTTTCTCAAAGTTAGTATCAGGACAGGGCCATGTATTACTTACTATGAAAACACATTCTTTCTCTCTCCTCCAAAAAAAAAAAAAAAAGCATGCCTATGTATTCCTTAGAGTCAAGATGATAAATAGATATTTTTCTGCCAACTCTGACCCACTGATGCAGTGACTACCAGAATCATTGAGTAGTGAGAGTTTGGGAAGACATGTTCAGGATTTAGTTCACTGATTGCCAATGTCTGGTTTGGTGATAGGAGTGACAGCATATTTCTGTATGTGTTGAGTCATAGAGCACAATCTTGATTCAAGATAAGTAAGATGAGAGTCTTGAATCTGTTGAGGGGAATAGGAGAGGAAACAACAGGAAAATAAACTTGCTATGTAGTTGACTCTCACGGGACAAGGCATAGAGCTGATCCTCTTCCCTATAATAATAATTTACCCTACTGTTCCACCTTCCGGTCCTTATCCTTTGAACCCCTGGGGCTTTGGGGAACTTCTAAAGTCCTAAGAGAGGAGCCACTGTTTTGGGTCTTTCCCTTCTAGCTTGCCATTTAAAAGCTCATACCTTAATTATCAAGCAATATCTTAATTATTGGGCTTCCCTGGTGGCTCAGTGGCAAAGAATCCATCTGCCAATGCAGTAGACACAGGTTCAATCCCTGGGTCAGGAAGATCCCCTAGGGAAGGAAATGGCAACCCACTCCAGTATTCTTGCCTGGGGAATCTCACGGACAGAGGAGCCCAGCAGGCTATAGTCCATGGGGTCGCAAAGAGTGGGACATGACTTCGTGACTGAACACGTACACACACATCCATCTTAGTTACTGGGAACACAGTGATTCTCAATCTTCGTTGCACATTACAGTTACCTGGGGAGCTTTTAGAACCCTCAATGACTAGCTCACATCTCAACTAAATCAATAGCTGGGGGTAAGGCCCAGGCATCAATAATTTCAAAGGATCCTCAGGTTATTCTAGTGTGTGAAGTGTGAATTAGGGAGCTAACATCTAAGCAATCAAAAATAAAGAAAGTGCCAGAAACACAGAAGTAACAAATGGGTGAATGTAACAGAATTAAAGGTCTGTCTCATAACTCTGTGGAGGTTCACCCAATTCTGACAAAGTCAGATGAAGGGCTCCCATGTGAAGACCTCAAAAAATCCCTTAAGACAAAGGAAAGGAAGTGGTATTTACAGCAGGAATTCACTGACATATGAGGAATAGTGAGTGCAAGTTGCTCAGTCATGTCCGACTCTTCGCGACCCCATGGACTACACAGTCCATGGAATTCTCCAGGCCAGAATGCTGGAGTGGGTAGCCTTTCCCTTATCCAAGGGATCTTCCCAACCCAAGGATAGAACCCTGGTTTCTCTCATTGCAAGTGGATTCTTTACCAGTTGAGCCACAAGAGAAGCCCTATGAGGGGTAGAAGAGACTTCAAATATAAACAGGTTTATTTTTTTTATTAGTTAATTTATTTTAATTGGAGGCTAATTACTTTACAATACTGTAGTGGTTTTTGCCATACATTGATACGAATCAGCCATGGGTATACATGTGTTCCCCTCCCAAAAAATAAAATAAAATAAACTGGTTCACACTATGTTAGATAGATCCATGAGTGACAAGTAAGCAGATTATTAGAATCATAGAACGTTTAAGTGGGGACAAGCACAAGATATCATCTACTCCATACATAGTATGGATGGAGAAACTGGGACTCAGGACAAAAGGTACTTACAGCCATTCAGAGCCTTAAAGGCTGTCCAGACCTTATGCAAGGTCCTCAAACCCATGGCCCTCTATTGGCTTCCTTGCTCCCCATCGTCTCTCTGCCCTTTTCTTTATGGTCTGACACGTTCAAAATGGAACTAGTTATTCCTCTACTCCTACCCCATTCACTCCCAGCTTCCAGGGGCCTTACACAAAATTAATGTGGCCATCCCTCTCCACAGCCAACCCATCATCAAGTCCTTTAGATTCTATCTCCAAAACAGATTATCAGTGTGTCTGTATCTTGCTGTCTTGTCATCACTCCAATTCAAAGCCACTCAACTCTTGCTTGTTTCATGGTTACAGTGTCTTAATTGGGCCCCTGGCTTCCCTCTCTGGTCCATTCTTCACATAAGCAAATTGATTTACCTTCTTAAAATGCAAAGCAGATCACACAGCTTTCAAAGGATTCCTATAGCTCTTACAATTCAAAGTTCTTATTATAGCAGGCACTCTCTGAACACCCTGGGCTCTGTCTCTGCCCAGTCTCAGCTCAGGCCACTCTTTGCTGCCTCACTAAGCTGCGGCCCCCTGTTTGCTTTAGGTTCCTGTAGGGAAAGAGCAAATTAGCCAAGATGGCAGTGGTCAGGCTTTCCTGCCCCACACCCTCTCATGTCTTCAGTTCCTATAGCTCCTTGAGTTTTCTTTCAGCTTCTCAGCTCACACCTTGCCTCACTGACTTCAGCGAATATTGGGCACAGTGAGGTACAGCAAGACGGCTCCTAACCCCCGAATCCTCTCCAGCCTTAGCACTCTATCCATGACATTTTCTTCTGGAAACTCAGCTCCCTTGATACCCCTGCTCCTCTCACTGGATGCCCGCTCTCAATTTCAAAGTCTGTTCTCTGTCTTCCTTCTGATCACCCTCTCTGCCTGTTATGGCCAATCTTGGCTCTTTTTTATTTCCTTTTGAACATTTGATACAAATTATAATTATTTATGTACTGCTTTGCTTATTAAATTATTTTTCTCCTCCAGTAAAATATAAACTTCACAAAGGAAGAAAAACACACACACACGCACACATCTGGCTTGTTTATTGTTCCATTTATTCCCGGCACCCAGCAGAAAACCTGTTCATTAAAGAGCCCATGAATGAATGAAGGAGTGAACTAATTTTAAAAAGTGAACTAGGTTTGTGGGTCGCCCTTCGGCCTGAGTAGACCAAGACAATGCTACGTGGGTTGGGTGGACGGCTGGGGGATTGGGCTGGAGAGGAAAAAGCAAATTGGGAAGAGGACGGACGGGGCAGCCTGGGTGCTTGAACCAGCGTAGGGAGGGTTGACAACTGCTAGACCCGAGCAGCGTCATCCTTTATACCAGAAAGCTGGCAGGCACTATGGGGAAAAAACAAAACAAAAAGAAAGTGGAGGAGGTGCTAGAAGAAGAGGAAGAATATGTGATGGAAAAAGTTCTAGACCATCGAGTGGTAAAGGGCAAAGTGGAATATCTCCTAAAGTGGAAGGGGTTCTCAGAGGAAGATAACACATGGGAACCAGAAGAGAACCTGGATTGCCCTGCCCTCATTGCTGAGTTTCTGCAGTCACAGAAAATAGCACACGAGACAGATAAATCAGAGGGAGGCAAGCGCAAAGCTGACTCTGATTTGGAAGATAAGGGGAGGAGAGCAAACCGAAGAAGAAGAGTCAGAAAAGCCACGAGGCTTTGCCCGGGGTTTGGAACCAGAGTGGATTATTGGAGCTACGGACTCCAGTGGAGAACTCATGTTCCTAATGAAATGGAAGAGCTCTGATGAGGCTGATCTGGTCCCTGCCGAGGAAGCCGATGTCAAGTGCCCGCAGGTTATCATATCCTTCTATGAGGAAAGGCTGACGTGGCATTCTTACCCCTCAGAGGATGAGGACACAAAAGATGATAAGAATTAACTTCTTGAATACCAGCCCCTGTCACATCTGACTGTGGGTTTCAAGCGGGGAAAGAAGGAGTTCTCCTTGTCTTCACACCATGAAGGTGGTTTGAGAAGATGTCCTTTGAAGAGCCAGTATAGCTTCTGTGCCCTACAGCAGCCCAGGGCTTCAAAGCCGCTCCATGCTGTACAGTTTGCACACCCATCCCGGTGCAGGGGAAGGAGGGTCAGTGTTTCAAGGCAACCCGTTCTGAACGTTGCTGGAAAAAAAAGCAAAGGGCCTTCTGTGAAGGGCAAAATGTAGAATGGGATGTGGGAGAGCAAGAGATACTGTAGATCTTCAAAGAGCATCTCCACAGCCCACACACAGCCTTCTTCCCAATAGTGTTAACACTGCATTTTTACAGTGTAGCATGTGTGTAGTTTTTGGCTATTACTGGTGTTTTATTTGGGGTGGGTGGGGTGGGAAAGAAGGGAGATGGGTTAGGGTCATTCTTGTTAAAATTTGGGGAAACGGTGAAACAAAGGAAAGAACAACTGATGATGATTGGGTTCAGTGTCCAGAATATTGTATACTTTCAAAAAATGACTGTTTAAAGCTGTGAATGCCTGAAACTTAGAAGCCAAGGTATTCCCCTGCCTGAGCTTAATGCTGTTCCCAACAAAGGAATAAGAAGCTACCAAAGCTGCCGTTTGGGGGAGGAGACCGGTTGAGGAGGAAAAGTCTTATTGGAGTGTATACACAGGCAGATCCTTCTGTCTTAGAGGTGCTATTCATGAAACTGACAAGAAGACCCTTTCTTCTCCTATTGTGAAGTTACAAATACCAGCTTCTCCATCCAAGCCACTGGTGAAGTATTTAGGGAAGGGAGGAGAGTGGTACAGGAGGTAAGTGAGTGGGGAAAGACAAGGACCGGTGCTCATCGGGTGGGAAACTCTTGGAGCCTCTGTTTTTTGAACTTTGAAGCCATTGGTGGCAGAGTTCAGTCGCTGACAGCACAAGTTCAAGAGCTGAATGATTCAAAAGCTCTGGTCTCAGAGAAGATAAATTTTCATACTGGGGCAGTGGTCCACTTTAAAACAAAACAAATTTTTAACCCTAAGAATTAACTAAAATCCAAAACACTGTCTTGAGTCATGAGATCCATCAGTTGTTGACATCGTCTTGATCTGCGTCTAGAACTCCATTATAATTTTTAGGCGTGTGTTAGGTTTTTGTGGAAACTTTTGTTTCCACATATCAACACTGTCAGTTTTTTTCTTAATAAAACTATATAGATTTATAATCCTTGAAAAAATAAAATAAATAAAAATAAAAAGTGAACTAAATTACTATGACTTAAGCTATCTTCCTGGAGGCTTTAGGGGCCAAGACTAGAACTCAGGACTCCTAATGACAAACTAATGATCTCCACTCAGATTATGCCACCTAGTGAAGAGAATCAGCAGAGTGTAGGATAGTTGAACAGACTCTCTTAGCAACCTCAAGAAGACAAACTCCTTGCATGACAAAGCTCAGTATCTCTTTTTATGAATGATGTTACAAACACATTCAGCAGCTCTCACTACAGCTGTGGTTGCAGAAAGCAGCAAGCCAGACATGGGCATGTACTTGGCTCTTGTTCCAGTTCTGGCTCTGCCATTTCCAGTGTGACTTGGAGTCGCCAATGTGACCTGCCTGAGTTTCAGTGTCCCCGTCTGTCAATTGGGGATAATAAGTCTATTCTAGAATGTTACTAGAATTAAAGTGAGGAACAGCGGAAAGAGAGTGGGAGGATCGGGAAGGCATCACAGTCCTGTCAATACGCATTTACTATCATTGCCTTTACAGTTCGCTTGATCATTTACAGAACATTCTGCTTCGCTAAACCCTTTCCTTTGTCCGCCCTCTTCTGCTAGTCTTAGCATTTCTTTTTTTGTGTAACAATAATAATGAGGAGCAAGAGAGGAATTAGGAGAGACAAAAGGAGAAAGAGGAAGAGGAGGAGGAGGAGGAGAACAAGAAGGGGAGAAGCAGCATTTGCTGATCACCTTCTAAATGTCAGACTCCTTGGATAGCAATTCTAATCTTCACCAACTTCTATTTGGGAAGTGCTATTATCATTCCTGTTTTACAGATTCCCGAGGCTCAGAGATAAGTCAAGTCCTCTCAAGCACAGTAAGTAAACAGCAACCTGGGATTCAGATACAGGCCTATGTGACTCCAAAGCCCAGGCTTATTCTGCCACACCACACTGTCTCCCTGGATTCAGGGAAGAAGTTCTGGGCAGGAGTGAAGAGTAAAAACAAATCACTCCGACACCCAGACTGTGGGCATGTTTATAGCTGCCGGTTGTTCATTACTGTATTTTGCTACCAAAGCAGCTGTGAGAAATCAGTTTAGACACATAGATGGGCATGAGAACCATACCTGTTTGCAAATGGTCCACAAACCTGGCCCACTTGTTTATGGAAACTTTTTTAAAAATTGTGGTGAAAGGCAGATGACACAAACTTTACCATTGTAACCCTTTCAACACACTCCAGTATTCTTGCCTGGAGAATCCCCGTGGACAGAGGAGCCTGGCGGGCTACAGTCCATGGGGTCATAAAGAGTCAGACATGACTGAGCAACTAAGCCCACAGCACAGCCCTTTTAAAAGGCACAATTCTGGTGCATTTTGTACACTCACAAAGTTGTACAACCATCACCACCACCTAGTTTGAGAGCATTTTCATCACCCTCAAAGGAGATGCCATGGTAACCATTAAGCAATTACTCCTCAGGACCTCCCCCACCCCCTCAGCTGCTGGTAACCACTCATTAACTTTCTGTCTCTTTAGGCAAACTCTTAACTTCCTCTTGAATAACGTACTTGGACAAGACCCTTGAAAGATGGTGGTTTCAGAAAACAGCAGCTCCCTTTCCGCTCAGGGCTCTGCCCCAGCGTTTCCATCAGGTTCCCCAGGGAGCTACCTGCTCATTACCTAATAGAATAGCACAGGACCTGGAGATCTCGAAGCTCCCTCCCCCAGGGGGCAACGGCACCGCAATTAAAGATGCCTAGGGGATGGACAGGGAGGCCTGGCGTGTGTGATTCAGTCGGACACGACTGAGCGACTGAACTGAAGAACATTAATGATCATTGGAAGCTGTTCTGATCTCTGGGGACAGGACAGTCTTTCCAGGAACAGAGGTGGGTAGGACTGCAGGGGGATCCAGAAATAAGTGAAGAGTGTAGAGCTGGACGGGCTTGAATCTGAACCCTGGCTCCTCCACATATTGGCCATATGACAATGATCAGGTCACTCTACGTTCTAGGGCCTCTCTTTCCAAAGATGTAAAACTGAGGTGAAACCTACCTTGTTGGGGTAGTGGGGAGGTTAAAAGGGGTTGAATGAGACACAATACACATCTACTATTTCTTTACTCCTTGGACCCCTACTAACTCAGGTAGAAGTTGTGTCTACTACACAGGATCTTAAATTTAAACCAAGCAAGAACCTATCTTTACCATGTGGAAAAATAAATAGGCATTATATTACCTTTACTGAAATGACAGACAGATCAACCTATTTCAACATATTTGATACAGCTGGGAAATCCAGTATGGAAAACAAACCATGATCTAGTCACTGTGCCAGGTTTAGTTCAAAAGGCACCATTCTCTGAGTTCTGAGGTTAAATGATTAATAAAACAAAATAGTGTAATCAGACAGCCTTGGCTTCAAATCCTAACTACACTAGCTACATGACATTGAACGAATAAATTCCAGGCTCAATTCACTCTTCTATAGATATAAGAATAGTACTAACTTCATAAGGTTATTTGAGGGTTAAATTTGAGATAATCTATATAAAGCATTTAGCATGGTATACCAAGTCAGCAGTCAATAAATGTTAGATATTAGAATTATATTTTTAATAATAAAAGCAAGCAAAATAACATAAAAAGATGAGTTCTGTTGGATAAAAGCATTGGGAGCCCCCAAGAGAGTCCAGGATTGCTTTGGGGGAAAGTGACATCTTAAAGGATGTATATGAATTAACCAGATGGGACGGGCAAGGTCATTCTTTCTCTGGTGTGTTTGTGGTTTATTAATTTTTTTATTTTGTAATTTATTTATTTTCAGTTCAGTTGCTCAGTCGTGTCTGACTCTTTGTGACTCCATGAATCGCAACAAGGCAGGCCTCCCTGTCCATCACCAACTCCCAGAGTTCACCCAATGGCACCCCACTCCAGTATTCTTGCTTGGAAAATCCCATGGATGGAGGAGCCTGGTGGGCTGCAGTCCATGGGATCGCGAAGTCGGACACGACTGAGCAACTTCACTTTCACTTTTCACTCCCATGCATTAGAGAAGGAAATGGCAATGCACGCCAGTGTTCTTGCCTGGAGAATCCCAGGGACAGAAGAGCCTGGTAGGCTGCCATCTCTGGGGTTGCACAGAGTCGGACACGACTGAAGCAACTTAGCAGCAGTAGCAGCAGCAGCAGCATGTCCATCGAGTCCGTGATGCCATCCAGCCATCTCATCCTCTGTCGTCCCCTTCTCCTCCTGCCCCCAACCCCTCCCAGCATCAAGGTCTTTTCCAATGGCCAACGCATGAGGTGGCCAAAGTATTGGAGTTTCAGCTTTAGTATCAGTCCTTCCAATGAACACCAAGGACTGATCTTTAGAACGGACTGGTTGGATAATTGGAGGCTAATTACTTTACAATATTGTATTGGCTTTTGCCATACATTGCATGATCAGCCATGGGCGTACATGTGTTCCCCATCCTGAACCCCTCTCCCACCTCCCTCCCCATCCCATCCCTCAGAGTCATCCCAGTGCACCGGCCCTGAGTGCCCTGTCTCATGCAAGAACCTAGACTGGCATCTGTTTCACATTTCGATGCAAGGTCATTCTAAGAGAAGTGAACAGCACAAGAAAAGGCAAGAAGGCTCAGAGCAGCGCACTCACTGTGTGACAGAAGCTGTGAGCAGCTTACCGGGAGGGAAGAACCAGATGAAGACGCCACCATAGGCCATCCTACAACTTGGTCTATACCCTGAGGGCAGTAAGGAACCACTGAAATGTTTGAAGCACAGTAATCAGAGGCTCCGCTCTGCCTTTGAGAGGCATCCCTCTGGCAGTTGCGAGCAGGACCAATTTCAACAAAAGAATTCAGGAAGCAGGGAGAGCTGTCAGGAAGCTGTTGAAATAATTCAAAGGAGTAGATAGCAAACTGAACTAAGACAATAGTAGCAAAAACAAAGAGGATAATAAAATGTGGCATGGACTGAATTCAGGTTGAAGCAGGGGTTTGTTTGCCTAGAGGTTTCAAAGTTTGTAGAGGTGAAGGGGTTTTATTCTAACAGGACACGCTTAAGGCAGGCGAGGTCTCTGGAGGGTAAGGAGTTCCCTGAATTTATGGAACAAAGAGTGGGAGGGAATTGACTAACCTGTGAAGCGCTGCTCAGACGCCCCCTCCGGGAATGGTGGGCGCCCCGCCTGCAGTGACTGGGACCGAAGGGCTGCCTCAGGCCAGCCGAGGACAGTGCTGAAGGGTCTGCTCCACGCAGAGCTGCCCCCGAGGCCTCTGTCCTCTCACCCAGCCTGCTGCCCTGCCCCTCCTCTCGCAAGAGGGCTCCTGAGCGCAACTCCAGTGAACTTTCTGCCGCCCGTCTCCCCTGCAGTCAGCCCCCGGGAAAGCAGCCTGCCGCAGGTGTGCCCGCAACAGCTCTGGGAAGAGTGGAAGACAGGAGGACAGGACGATCTCTGTGTAACAGGTGAGGACCTGTTACAAATTGAGCTTGAGAGCGCGTAGGCGGTTTGAGTTGAATCAGATTGAGACACCGCAAGTGTGCTACTCTAGAAGTTTCTCTCCGTGGTACCTCTCAGCAGATTCTTGAGCCTGGCTGCACACGAGCATCATCTTAGGAGTTTTTACTTCAAATATCAGTCTGTATCAATTTACATTCCCACCAACAGTGCAAAAGTGTTCCCTTTTCTCCACACCCTCTCCAGGATTTATTGCTTGTAGACTTTTTGATGATGGCTACTGGTGTGAGGTGATATCTCATTGTAGTTTTGATTTGCACTTCTCTAATAATGAGCAATGTTGAGCATCTTTTCATTGTTTGTTAGCCATCTGCATGTCTTCTTTGGATAAATGTCTATTTAGGCCTTTTCCCACTTTTCGATTGGGTTGTTTGTTTTTCTGGTTTTGAGTTGTGTGAGCTGCTTGTATATTTTGGAAATTAATCCTCTGTCAGTTGTTTCATTTGCTATTATTTTCTCCCATTCTGAGGGTTGTCTTTTCACCTTGCTTATAGTTTCCTTTGCTGTGCAAAAGCTTTTAAGTTTAATCAGGTCCCACTTGTTTATTTTTATTTCCATTACTCTAGGAGGTGGGTCATAGAGGATCTTGCTTTGATTTATGTCATGAAGTGTCTACCTATGTTTTCCTCTAAGAGTTTTTTAGTTTCTGGTCAACATTTAACTCTTTAATCCATTTTATCTTCGTGTGTGGTGTTAGGAAGTGTTCTAATTTCATTCTTTTACATATAGCTTTCCAGTTTCCTGGCACCATTTATTGAAGAGGCTGTCTTTGCCCTGATGAATGGATAAAGAAGTTGTGGTACATATACACAAAGGAATATTACTCAGCCATAAAAAGGAATGCATTTGAGTCAGTTCTAATGAGGTGGGTGAAACTAGGGCCTACTATACAGAATGAAGTCAGAAAGAGAAATTGTATTCTAACACATATATACGGAATCTGGAAAAATGGTCCTGAAGAATTGATTTATAGGGCAGCAGTGGAGAAACTGACATAGAGAATAGACTTATGCACATGGGAAGAGGGAAGGAGAGGGTGAGATATATGGAAAGAGTAACATGGAAACTTATATTACCATATGTAAAATAGATAGCCAATGGGAATTTGCTGTATGGCTCAGGAAACTCAAACAGGGGATCTGTATCAACCTAGAGGGGTGGGATGGGGAGGGAGATGAAAGGGAGGTTCAACAGTGAGGGGATGTATGTATACCGATGGCACCCCACTCCAGTACTCTTGCCTGGAAAATCCCATGGATGGAAAAGCCTGGTGGGCTACAGTCCATGGGGTTGCGAAGAGTCGGACACGACTGAGTGACCTCACTTTCACTTTTCACTTTCATGCATTGGAGAAGGAAATGGCACCCCCTCCAGTGTTCTCACCTGGAGAACCCCAGGGACGGCAGAGCCTGGTGGGCTGCCATCTATGGGGTCGCACAGAGTCGGACACGACTGAAGCGACTTAGTAGCAGCAGCATGGCTGATTCATGTCGAGGTTTGACAGACAACAAAATTCTGTAAAGCAATTATCTTCCATTAAAAAATAAATTTTATATATATATATATATATATGTCTGGAACCTAGCACCAGAGATTCTGATTTGGTGGGTCTGGAATGGGGTCCCTTTCAGTTATTAGAAATCTCCTTCCTGGCAAGTGACAACGCCCAACTTATACCAGCCTTGGCAATAAGAAAAAAGTGTGTTGGGGAATAATTTACAAGGATAGTGGGGTATGTCAATAAGGGTAAGGATGAAATGCAGCTAAGCCTCAGAAATAAGGAACTGAAGTCTCAGTGCAATCAGAAGTCATATTCTTTTCCTTTTCTCTTTTTCTCCTCATGTGCCTGCTTCAGTTCTGTTCTGCTCCTTCCTGCAGGTATCATGGCATTCATGGCTGAAGACAAAAATGACCACTAGCAGCCC
The DNA here is from genome assembly GCA_917880005.1 of Nanger dama. Taxonomy (NCBI): domain Eukaryota; kingdom Metazoa; phylum Chordata; class Mammalia; order Artiodactyla; family Bovidae; genus Nanger; species Nanger dama. The sequence continues at coordinate 42,515,073 of CAKJTW010000008.1, forward strand.
CCAAGATTTACATCAGTAAAGACACTCAAAGAATCTAGATTCTCTTTCTCAAGAGTAGAATCAAATTCTCCATGAGATACTGTGATTAGCCCAAATTTGGGCAGATGCCTACAAGCCCCTGAATCAATTAGTTTGTGTCTTAAAGGTGAGGTTATAGCATAATATAATCTTTCTGCAGTGATTTTGATGATGACAAGGGGTAACTCTTTGCAAAGGGATGCTGGGCAGACAGTTCCAAAGCTGTTCACTGCATCTTCACCTCACGCCAGCCCTTGGCTTCCCTCTGTCTCTTTACCCCCATTTTCTAATCCTAGCATGGACATGATTTGAAATTGGTGGTCTAACTTTATGTGTTCTCAACTTTGAAAAGGCTAGAGAGGAGAGGAAGTCAGTTGGGATCAAGAACATACAATCAGGGAAGCCTCTGAGATTAGAGATAGAGGAAAGGCTTGCAGAGATCCTCCCCTCAAACCCTGCCAATTTTAATTTCATTTGGTGAAGCTGACATGCAAAGAGGTTCAAGATTTCTCAAGATCACATTTTATGAGATTGCAGGGTTGGACCTGGCACCCAGTTTACCAGCCTTTTAGTCTAGTGTTCTTTTCTTTACAATCAATAAATGTCTTGAAGCAATTACCAACCGAAAAGAATTCAAAATTAAAATCAAACACCTCCAAGATAAAGTAAATCAATGGAATTTGATTTGTATAAATTTTATTTGTATACCATTTTTCTCAATATTTACTTATTCTATAAATCAAGGACAACCCACAACAATCACACTGTGTCTAATGCTCATACGGTTTCAAGGTAGCTACCATGACAAATAATTGTGAAACAAATTATTTTCATCCATGAATGGAAGCAATAGGGGGTTTAGAATTTGTCAAGCAGACCCATAATTAACAGATTGATTGCTTGGGGCTTTAAGAAGGATGATCAGAGGAGGATTGTGGGGCACTACAGGCAAATAGAAAGCTCACTGAGGAGATGGGAGGCTGGGATTCTTGTCCAACTCCACCCCTGGTTCTGAGCCAGATATTTCCCTTCTCTGGGTCCCAGTGGCCCTATACGTAAAAGGAGGAGTTTGAATGAGAAATGCATTTCCCCAGCTATGGCTATGCCATCTTGGTGTCTCTTCAAGATGGCATGACAACTTCATCATAACTTATTTAATAATCTGTCTTTACCTCAACTCTTTTTGCTTAAATTTTAATAAGAAAACTTTATCACTGTTAAAAACCAGCATCACTTACATCAGTTGAGGATAACTATCTCAGCATATATGTAATTATTCAAATAAACAAAAATGTTCACCTGCATTCCATTAAAAAAATTCCCTTGCTACTACCACTGGTATATGTAGCCTGTGATGAGGATCCCTGGACCAAACAATCTCTAGGGACTTCTTGCTTCAACTTGGGATGCCCCTTAGGAATGGTCAGAGGTCAAATGAGATAGAAGTCAAAGGACCTCACACATAAGAGAATTTTTGGACTTAAAACTCAACATTCCCGTCACTTCATGGAAAGTAAATGGGGAAATAACAGAAACAGTAAATGTAAGGTAAAGTCTCTCAGTCGTGTCCAACTCTTTGCGACCCATGGGCTGTAGCTTACCAGGCTCTTCTGTACATGGGATTTTCCAGGCAATAGTACTGGAGTGGATTGCCATTTCTTTCTCCAGGGGATCTTCCTGACCCAGGGATCAAACCCAGGTCTCTCACATTGTAGACAGACACTTAACCATCTGAGCCACCAGGGAAGTTCTAGAAACAGAAACAGTGAGAGACTTTTTTTTTTTTGGCTCCAAAATCACTGCAGATGGTGCTTGCAGCCATGAAATTAAAAGATGCTTTCTCCTGGAAGGAAAGTTATAACCAACTTAGCATATTAAAAAGCAGAGACATTACTTTGCCAACAAAAGTCCATCTAGTCAAAACTATGGTTTTTCCAGTAGTCATGAATGGATGTGAGAGCTGAATTATAAAGAAGGCTGAGCGCTGAAGAACTGATGCTTTTGAACTGTGGTGTTGGAGAAGACTCTTGAGAGTCCCTTGGACTGCAAGGAGACTAAATCAGTCAATCCTCAAAGAAATCAGTCCTGAATATTCATTGGAAGGACTGATGCTGAAGCTGAAACTCCAATACTTTGGCCACCTGATGCGAAGAACTCATTGGAAAAGACCCTGATGCTGGGAAAGATTGAAGGCGGGAGAAGAAGGGGATGACTGAGGATGAAAGAGTTGGATGGCATCACCGACTAGGTGGACATGAGTTTGAGTAGACTCCTGGAGTTGGTGATGGACAGGGAAGCCTGGCGTGCTGCAGTCCATGGGGTCACAGAGTCAGATACGACTGAGCGACTGGACTGAACTGAACTCCCTGTTGCAGGACCTGGTTCTCTGCTGTTTACCTTTCCCATCACTGCCCTGGAAATGCAGCCCACAGACCCGGCCTCGGCTTGCTTACTTATTTTTTCATGGCAACTCAATCCAAACGCTGCTGTTGGGTTGGCTTCGAGAAGGAATGACCTGATAACAATTTCCAGCTTTGCACTATTTCAGGAAATTCTGGGTTTTAGTAGAGGTCAGTGCCTTAACACACCACACACACACACACACACACACACACACACACACACACACACACATCACATCACATACACACAGTTTCTAATTCCAGTGTTGGAACTTCAGGCAGCTCTAGCAAAGGATATGGTAGAACTATAGGCAGGACACTTCCCCAGTTTCGCCTGTGTCTCAGTCTGTGGTGTGTCACGTCCACCTTCATGGTTCCCTCCCTCTCTCCCTCTTATCCTTCCTTCCTATTGTCATTTTTTTTCTTGTCTACTGTTTTCTTTCTTTGTATTTCTTTCTCAGCCATTTCCCACCCTGCTCCAACTCTATTTTCTCTGTATATTCTTCCATCTCATTTTTTTCTCTCCCAAATTTCTTCAACATCAACTTGGCAAATACTTATTCAGCGCCCTCTCACTGACAGACGTTGGTGCCAATCCCCTTCAGTGCCTCTCCCTCACTTATTCCACCACCCATCCATCCATCTGTGCAGTCTCACCCCATCTATCCATCCATCCATCCAGTATTTATTCAGAACCCACCTCTCAGCCTCTGCTTACTTCTTTTCCATCAGCTTTCTGCACCCTATCTTGGCCCATCTTCTGGCCCCACCAGTTGCTGGCTGATCAGGTTCAGAAGCCCTCAGAGGGGCTAAAGCAAAGAACAAGACTTTGACTCCAGCTAAATTTGTGGCAAATGTCCCACATTGGTCTGGAACTTTAACATGTATCCAAAACTACCAAAAATGGACCACAGAACCAGCACCAGCCTCCAGTTTCAGCTTGGGGATGGGAGGGCTGGTGTCTGCTGGATGGGCAATAGCATCGTCCTCTCCCTTACCCAGGCAGTGGCAGGTAGACACTGCAGTTCCAAGTCCAGCCTCTGGCCCAGACCAGACAGCCCACGTGGCCAGATGTCCCAGCCCTGAATATCTCCAGACTTTGCAGAGGCTGAGAATGAGAATGGACTTAATGTCGTCTCCAGTGGTAGAATCACAAATGAGAGAGCCGGCAGTATTCAGCCAGAGGCTATTCTGTTTGAAAGTGAAAGTGTTAGTCACTCAGTTGTGTCCAACTCTGTGATCCCATGGACTGTATAGCCTGCTAGGCTCCTCTGTCCATGGAATTCTCCAGGCAGGAATGCTGGAGTGGGTTGCCATTTCCTCTCTACAGGATCTTCCTGACCCAGGAGTGAACCCAAGTCACTCTACTGCATTGCAGGCAGATTCTTTACCATCTGAGCCACCAGAGGAAGCCCACTCTGTTTATGGGTGAGAGAAATGAAACCTAAATAAAGAGTGAGCTTTATAGACCCCAGGCCACAGAGGAGTTAGTGGCAGAGGTGAACTAGAACCCAGACAATCTGACAACTAACCTCCCAACCCCGTCACTGAAGCTTTCTCACCTTCCTTCCTGCCTCCCTAAAAGCCACTTTGGATGAATTACATGGTGAGTGTTTGCACTTTCTACCAAGAGAGAGTCTAATTATGCTGCTCCATTTTCTCCACTGTTTGAGCCGGATGCCTCATAAAGTCAGTACGTGCATGCTAAGTTGCTTCAGTCATGTCCAACTCTTTGTTACCCCATGGACTGTAGCCTGCCAGGCTCCTCTGTCCATGTAATTCTCCAGGCAAGAATACTGGAGTGGGTTTCCATGCCCTCCTCCAGGCAAGTTTCCCAACCCAGGGATCAAACCTACGTCTCTTATGTCTCCTGTATCGGCAGGTGGGTTCTTTACCACTAGTGCCACCTGGGAAGCCCCAGCACGATGATAATGAAAAAAAAAAAAATTTATCAAGTGTTTACCACATTAAGTCCTTTACATGCATTATCTCATTTAAATCTCACAGCAGCCCTTGGATGTAGATATTAATGTGATCCCTAATTTACAGATGAAGAAAAAGGCCTGTGGAGAATTCATGAGGCCACATGGTTAGCAATTGTTAGGACCTAATGGAGCATCTCAGATTCTTTACATCAGACCAGACAAGTTATCTCAAAAGTAGCAGTTTCAGAGAGAGCATATATATATATATATATGAACGACAAAGTAGATAAGTACAGAGTCAAGGCTGCTGGGATGCAAGAAACCTTGCTACAGGTCCTGGGTCCCTGATGCTATAGAAAATGGTGGTATGAAAGCAAAACACCAGCAAGGGCCATTCCCAAGGCAGGAGGTAGATGGGGCAGGGGGAGGGTGCGAGGGGTGTGGGTGAAGACTGGCACTTAAAGCCAGATGGATGGAGACAATTGGATATGCAGAAGGGCTCTGCTAGAGGCTGGAGCATATGAGGTTTGGTCCTGAGAAGACAACAGCCTGATAAGCAGAACAAAGGCACAATGCTAGAGGAAGGGTACATAGCCTGAGCGACTTTGTCACCTGCGTTGGCCAACTGTGGGTTCTCTGATGAGAGGCTGGTGGGTTCTAGGAGGCTGAGGGAGGCTTAGGTTGTGATGAGGGCTGAACACGTAGCCCTGGCTGTTTTAACTGGGGTACCAGAGTGTGGCACCAGAAGATCAAACATCTGAGTTCTAATCTGGGTGAAACTAGGCATGTATCCCCTTACCAAAACCCTCCAATGCCCCCACCCCCAACCCTACTCCCAGTGACCAACTCACAGTCCCTAGCAAGGCATTCAGGGCATGTTAAGATCCAAGTTCCTCAATTTCTTTGATTTTCCATTCGTTGTTTTTCAAAATTGTCAGGCCATTTCTCCAGGCCATGCTTTTGCTTGTGCTATCTTCCCAACCCCTTCACCTAGATTACACCTCTTCAGCCTTAAGTCTCAGGCATCACCTCCTCCTGGAAGCCTTCCCTGATTACCACTCCTCCTTAGGCTAAACTGGGTGTTCTTCTCTTTCCTTTAATGTCCTCTGACATATGGATGTCACTGTGCTAACCAAATAACACAATTTCTTATTCATGTTCCTGTGCTGATTTTCCCTGCTAATGGGTGTTTCTCCAGGTCAGGTCAATGTCTGGATTATCTCTCCATACCTAAGATTTGCTGAACAAATGACTGCAGACTCAGTTTACCCACCTAAGGATAGGACTCCCTATTCTTCCTGTCTTATAGGACTACCAAGAGGATCGAATTAGGTGGTATACATGGAATGCTCTGAGAGCTTTAAAGCCTACAGGAGTGTAAGGGATTCTTATTATCTCATGCCTCCCTTGGGCTGCCTGAGTGGCTCTACTGTCTTCTACTGCCTTGTCAGTCTTCAGAGGAAGTTTTCCTCCAAAAGAAACCAATTCAAGTTTGCTCCGATAAATGATGATAGAGATTATACCAATACTCCTCCTCCTCCCTGCTCTATTTTCATGAAAACGGGCTACCCCAGGGGAAAGAAGTAAGTGGAAACGTGACCAGCATGTTCTCCCTAGTGATACCTCTGCATGTTGCAGCAAGACGGAGGATTTCCAGTGCAAAAGAGAGGGGCTGGGGGAGGCAGGAACACTCACCTGAGAGCCCAGGAATTCAGGTCACAAGTAGGCAATGGGATGAATGCTGTTTTCCCATTGATATTTGAGACTTGTTTTTTGCCTGAAGAACAAGGGGTTGAGTGGACATACAGGATGCAGGGCACCTGGTCGCAGGGATGGGCTTTGGCCAGACTCAGGATCTAACTAGCTGTGTGGTCCCAGGCAGGTCCCTTTTGGTCTGTGGTCCCCACAGTTCTTCATCTATGAAAGAGGACAACCGTGATATGACAACTGAAGTTGAAGGAGAACCAATCATGTTCCAGGCTGCCTCAGCTCTGTGCTTTGCACAGGTTTCTTCCTTGGATCCCATCCCATTCTTTCCCAACATTCATTTCATCTTCACAGAAGAGAGGGATGACACTCAGAGTGGCAATCACAGAGCTGCTGAGTTGCGAGTAGGGGGCCCTGACTTCAAAGCCCTCACACCTACTGCATTTCCCAGTCTGAACAAGCATCCTCATAAAAATCCGTATAAGGGATTTTTAGGGGAAAGTTAAAATTCCACACAATCAGGGGGTATTACTATGAAAATACAGGTTATCCCCAGTGATGTATTAGCTTTCAGGAGATAATGATGCTTTTACAAAGCTGAAAGGGAGAATGAGAGAAAGGGAGAGAAGTAATTAGATAAGACACTTGTGTTTAATCTGGGCTTTCTCCTGCCCAAGATAGTTATTATAACTTTATGGGAATGGATCAGGCATATTAAGCAGGCATCCATTTTTTACCCAAGTGTTTTAGGTAGAAGAAGAGGTAAAAAAAAAAAAAAAAGTATTCTGTTAAGAAGCCCAGAGTCTTCAAATGCCACTGTTAGTTTAACCTTGGACATGACACAGTATATTAGCAATTAGATGCAAAGACTTGAAAAATGAACAGGCAGGGCTAGATCCCCAGCTTTGAGGCTTACATGACTACCACTATTCATCTTTCTTCATCTGGAGAAAAAGTAATGGGACCTGGAAGTGACATTCCCAACCGTGACTTAGTCTGTGTTCCATGTGCCTGAAGCTGGCCTAGTGACAATTAGCCAGCTGGGTAGGCATCAGATACTTTAACTATAGCCAGAAGACTATGGCATGGGAGGGCATGGAAAGTTCTAGAGAGACTTCCAGGCTACGCCTTGAGGCACAAGCCCCAATTCTGTCCTGCTTCAAGGGGACTGAGTGACTCGCTCACCTTCCTCAAGCCACAGTTCTTTCTCCTCTGTAAAAATACATCTCTACGATAGGGTCACCCTTGCCCACTGGGCAGAGTTAACATGAAGGTCATTGATTCCCCAACTGTGATGATAGGACCTATCTATAAGTCACTTCAGGGCTGTCCACTCTTCTCTGATGGTGCCTTGTGATGTACAGCTTCCTTTCGTGTCCTTGTCTATGTCACCTCCATGGGGAGACCCTTCTGGAACCCCTATGCCAGCTCAAGCCTCCATGTTAAACACACTCACTGAAGCATGGAATCTGCTTTCACAGCACTTTCCAGTGTTCATAATAAGACATTCTGGGATTATTTGATTAATGAGCCTCCACCTAGGAGACCATAAGCTTCTCAAAGGTAGGGACTATGCCAATTTTGCCCATTGGTATATTCGCAGCACCAGCACAGCATGTGGAAAGTTGCAGGTGCTGAATAGATGTTAGTTGGTTGAATAAATGAATGAATCAAAGGAATGAAAGAAAGAAGGGATGGAGGGAGGGAAAGAATCAGTCACCCAGGAAGCCTGTCCGAGACTTTCATTGAACGTCTTAACATCTCTCAGGTGTACCTTGTAGTGGGGACAACTTCCCGTAGTGGGGACAACGTCGGAGAGTGGGAAGATGGTACGGGATAAAAATTTCAGATAAATGAAACTTCAGAGATCCTGGAGACCTCTGACCCTATCACAAGCTAAGTTAGAGCCAGTTATTCTCTATCTCAGAACTACTCTCTTCCTTCCTAGCACTGGTCACACTGTGTTTGGTAGGTTTCCATGTGTATCTATTGTCCTTATGGCTCACCACTAGTAGTCCAGTGCCTGATGTAGTACTGGCCGCTGATTGGGTTCTGAATGAATGTCAGTCACGAGCCTAGGGCCAACAGGATCAGGGTTACAGAGAGGAGATGGACAAGACACCTGATCTTAAGAACCCATCAATCCAGTGGGGAGCACAGGCCAGTGAACGTGAAATACCTTGTTAAATGCTGTGTGAATATAAACGATTACTGAGTTCTTCCTTGTGAACATGATAATATGCTGAAGTTTCTGATGCTAGAAAATTCTGGGGAAAAAACTGAAAGTAGGATGTTTTTAGAGACGAATTCTCTTCTAATGAATCATCTGTTCATTCAACCAATTCTTTCTGAGCACCTACTATGTGCCATGTAATGTGGCAGTGAGAAGAGGTCAGTAAGCAGGACTGGTTGTATCTTAACTCTCAGGGAGCTGGGATTGCCCAGAAATAATAACATTTTCCTCCTTTTTTTCTCATCTTCAGTACCTTACTTGCCTGTAAACAAAGGGCCTGCTGTCATATACTGCAGGATTGCTATTCTGGGCTCATTAAAAGAAAAGAAAAAAAGGCATTTACACTGAGGAAACTAGTCTGCCAGGCATCTAGAAGCTGCTTATGGATTTACAAGAGTCATACATCAGCCTAAGTGTCTCAACTTGAATTATCCAGCTTCCCACCACTATTTTCTCTGTGGTCCTCACCCCCACACCCCTTTCATTTCTCCTACACAGGCCTCCTACTCCCAGCTTCCCTGTGGTCTAACAGCATCTTCCTTTTCAATTTCCAAAACAAACAACCACCCCAGACACAAGACAAGAAGGATCCAGGGAGGCCCAGAACAGGAGCATAAGCCAACCGTCTGTCCCCAAGTCATTTGGGGAGCAATTTAGACAGCTTGGAGGGAGGAAAATGATGCTTTGGCTTCTGGGGAAGCATGAAACAGTCTTTCAAGTTCCAAAGACAGCTATAACTGCCTCCAGTCAAAATTGACTTGATGAAGACCCGCCCAATGGTGGAGACTTCAAGGACAGCCCAACAATGTCCACACCCAAAGTGTCACAGTTCTCTGGACTGATGATCTGAATCATACAGATGCTAGGATTCTTCAGGGAGGGGCACACAGTAAGCTGCTATCCTGCATTCAACCCAGCTTTCTGAGCACAAGGCAAGAGGAGGGCCGTACTGGGGAACAGGGCACCATGACAGCAGATGATAGCAACTCCCCTGGAGCCAGAGACAAGTACACGTGGAGCAGCTAACAATTCCAACCTCAAAGAAAGGGAGCAAAGTGGCAGAGGCACTAATTTGTCATGGCAGCTAGGTGGGTGATGGCTCTCTCAGACCTTCAGTTTCTCCTACTCCAGAATGAGGGGCACAGGGTGCCTGTCCGGCTCTGGTGTTCTCTGCAGACCTGCCTTTCACTTCCTGGATCTGTTGTCCTTGCTCCTCCAGAGAACACACCAAGCCAGCCAGTAATGTGCTGCGAGGCCTGGTGCAGCGTGATTTACTGCAAGGCGGCCTGCATGCCCAACGGTACCTTTGGAACAAGCTCGCCATCCACAATCTTGAGTGTCATCATTATTGGCCTCTTGGGAGGAGTTTGTTTCTTCCCTGCCCTTCGATTCTCAGCACAAGGTGAGAGGCTCCTGCTTCTTTCCCTTAGCTATGCAAGATCTACATCTCAGAACACAGGGATAAATCCATTACAGGGGCTGGCTTTGGGCACAGGAGAAATGGCTGGCCCAGACACAGGAGAGTAGGGTGCGGTTCATTCATTCCCCAAATCTGTTTTGAGTTCCTACTATGTGGTCCCTACTGTGTGCCTCTCTCTGCCTCATCCCAGTCCATTCTCTGCAAGGTCTCCTTCTGCCTGGAATGCTTTTACTGCCTCCCTTTTTAAAGCTCTAAAATGTCTTTCATCATACATATTCCCCTACAGAAAGCATCTTCCCTGTGAAGTCCTCCCTAATATGCCCACCAAGCTGCTCCTCCCTGTGCTTTAGTCTAGGACTTGCTGATACCTGCACTTTCTCTCCAGGTTAACCTTCTATGTTCTGTCATTAATGACTTGTACATCTCTCTTTCAACGACAGATTGCATATCCACTGAGGTAAAGGAAGACATCATTTCTCTAGCTGATTCCAACCAACATCTTGCATCTTCTTGGCCCTTTAGGTATGTTTTCTCAATCAGAGGAAGAAAAGTAAGAAAAATCTGAATGGCACACACTTACTAATCCAGTGGCTGCTGTCAGCTAACAATATTGAGTGGATTTTTGCCACAGCACAGAGAATACTCTCTCCAGTCGTGCATCTTTTAATACCATCCTAGGCTGACAACTCCCGCAGTTGGTACTTCCACCTCTGATTTGTATGCTGAGCTACAGTACCCCTCTCTTTGAGATATTCAACATCCATCTCAATGCAATTCATATGCCCCTAAAAGAACTCTTAATTTCCACCTCCAAATGATTTTATCCCCAGTCTTCCCCAGCTCAGTAAATGGTACTACCAGGCATCCAGTTGCTCAAACCTCACACGTAGAGGCTTCATGGACTTCTTACTTGGCCTCGTTTCCTGCAAGTCCCCTCAGCCCCACCTCCAGATTATTCCCTGGGTCTGTCCTCTTCTCTCCATCTCCATTGCTAAGAACCCAGTGCAAGTCACCATTGTCTCTACCCTGGTGGAGACAACCACCAGCAGTCTCACTGACCACCCACTTCCACTCTGCTCCTGTACAATCCATCTACAGCCTAAGTGACCTTTTAAACTCAAGAACCATACAATCTCACTCCACTACTCAAAGCCCTCTGATGGATTCCCAAGGCCATCAGAACAGAATTGCCTTTGGGCCTGCTTATCTGATCAGCCTCGTGCCCTGAAAGCTCCGTCTAGTCAAGCACTCTGCTCATCAAGCTGAGCAAGCTCACTCCTGTAGGGTGCTCCCTCTGCCTGGACCAGTGCACTTCTAGATCTTCAGATGGCTGTCTCCTCTTTATCAGGAAGACCTCCACTAAGCTGCCACTTCCCTCCCTGACTGCTCAGTTTAAAATGTCTTCCCACGCTCCATCCAACATTCTGTCATATTGCCCAGTTTTAATTTTCTTTAGCACTTATCGGTCACTGAAATTATCATCTTTCTTCACTTATTTGCCATGATTCCCCTATTGGGGTTGTTCAGTTGCTAAGTCATGTCTGACTCTTTGGGATGCCATGCATCACAGCACATGAGGCTTCCCTGTCCTTCACTATCTCTCAGAGTTTGCTCAAACTCGTGTCCGTTGAGTTGATGATGCCATCCAAACATCTCATCCTCTGCCACCCCCTTCTCCCAGTGGGGACTCCTGATCCCAGCGTTACAACTGGTGACAAAGCCCAGGCTGGAAATGAAGACTGATGGGGCATCTTGCTGCCTCCTCCTGTCAGCCAGTTTCCAAGTTTTGTTCTGGAATCTTCGTGCTTAGACAAGGGAAAAACAAGGACTTAATTGATCTATAATATTTATGAGAAAACAGTGAAAGCAAATCCCTTACATAATTGGTATATAAATCATTTCAGATGTGAGTAATGAGGCCAGGACTGGCCATTTATTTTAAATATTAGAGACGTGTAAAGCCTAGTTTAGTTGTATTTAAAATCCTTTCAGAAATAGAACAGGCTACCCTGGGAAGAAATGAGTTCCCTGGCATTGGAAGTATTCAAGCCAAGATTAGCCAGCCATGTGGCATGGATGCAAGAGAATATTAAGTCACGGGTGCTGGAGAATATTAAGTCATCAGACCAAGGCTGGACTTGGCATGCGCAGTGGACAATTCGGAGGTTTGATTGCAACTTGCCAGTAGCACTAACAAAAATGCTGATGAAGATGTTAATGACACGGATGGTGAGGGTGCTGAGACTGCTGTCGCTCATGGTGATGATGACCACATGACAGCTACTATTATCGGGCTCTATCTGCTTGATATTTGTTGTTGTTTAGTCACTAAGCTGTGTCCAACTCTTTGAGACTCAATGGACTGCAGCCTACCAGGTTCCTCTGTCCATTGGATTTCCCAGGCAAGAATACTGGCGTGGGTTTCCATTTCCTTCTGCAGGGGATCTTCCTGACCCAGGGATGGAACCTGCATCTCTTTCCTTGGCAGGTGAATTTTTACCACTGAGCCACCAAGGAAGCCTACATGTGATTTCAAAGACTTACATGTTTTATATTAATTATCTCAGATAATCCTCAAAATACATCTGAGAAGGAAGAATTAACCTCTTTATTTAGAAATGAGGAAATGGAGACAAAAAGAACTTTAAACATTTATTCAAAGTCACCCAACTTGTTGGGAAGTGGGCGGGCAGATATTTCAGTATAGCTCTCAGTGACATACTATAACTACACTGCTCAATTTTACGGGTACAACTGCAGAATACGGTATATCCTTCTTTGGTATTGGGACATAGTAAAGAAAAAGATAATTCTGCTGCTACTGCTGCTAAGTGGCTTCAGTTCTGTCCGACTCTGTGCGACCCCATAGATGGCAGCCCACCAGGTTCCCCCGTCCCTAGGATTCTCCAGGCAAGAGTACTGGAGTGGGATGCCATTGCCTTCTCTGATAGATAATTGTAGCAGATATTTTAAATATAAGATATGCTGGCTACTCATGCATAAATTCATAGAGGAATGACATACTGAGGTGAACTACAGCACCCAACCATAATTCAGAAAATATTGATTCCAATGTGAGACCTGTCGCTGCTTTGCTGGGTGACCCAGGCACATTGCTTTTCCTTTCTGTACAACCTCAGTATAAAACGAAAAAAGGAAAAGAGATGATTCCTGAAGTAAGTTTCAGAAGTGTTTAGGCATTCAGGGAAACTAAATCCTATCTATTTATCTATCAGTCTATATTTAGAAGTGAATAGCAAGTAAATTATCTCCTCACTGTGTATTTAAGCCAAATGAAAATTCAAAAATCCCCAAGTACTCCTCAAAACAATACAGATCTCAAGGTATGGGTCAAATGAGGAAATGTAAGGCATTTCTAAAGCAAAAGACTAGAAACTCCAGAGAGCACCTATTTCTTCTCTAAGAGTCCCAAGAGTAAAGGGAAAAAGATGACTCCTAAAATTGCTGGTCCATTATTTAATGCAGTATATACTCTACATCCTAATCCAAATTAGAGTTCTTGTGCTCTACACTGAGGGAAGAAGGCATTCAGAGCATCACTGCAACATTCAGCAGGTAAATAAGCACATTTTACCCTCTTCTGCAGGTCTCATAAGAGAGCATTGCTTCCTTGAAGACTGCCATGAGCTATGAGGAATGTGTCTTAAATCAGAATAATGTCCTCTTATTAAAAAGAAAAAAAAAGCTACCTTTCAAAAAGAGTCACTGTGCTGGTTTTCTGATTAACTGTCTGCAAGCTGTGATTTCCCATGTGGATTCAAACCATGAATCTGTGAGAGTTTTGCTTCAACCTGATTCTGATCTCCTTTGGGAAACACAGAAAACACATTTTCTAGTCTCTGCCACCTTCTAGTCATGTGACCTTGAGTGGGTTTCTGCACCTCTCCAAACTCACCTCACCTCCTTCAGGGGAGTTTTACTGATAATGGAAATCAGCCAGTTTAAAGCAAATCCATTTAAAACAAGTTCTAAAACATTCTATTAAACAGTGGAAGAGATACCATTGGGACCTTAGTTTAAAAATAAAATCAAAATCTTTAAAAGAAGTTATTTCTAACTTATATTTAGTGAATTGTAACTCCATGCTAATTCTCAGAAGCAACAAAGAATAAATCAAGTATGGAAGGTTGAGGGCACACTTAAAAAAAAAAAAAAAGGAAAGCACAAAACAAGATACAACCTTTTTTAGGTTTGATGTTCACAGATGATCATTAACTGGTTTATGTTTTCAGAAATGTTAAAGAATTTTGAAAAATTCTCAAGGGTTTCTCATAGTCCTTCGATTAAACATTTTGTTTGAAAAAAGTCTATTGTGTTTAATCCTCAATGATTCTCTCTTTTTCAATTGTTAATTCTAAAAACTCAGATACTTATTTGGTTATAATCCAAGCACTTTTTCAACATAACTTTCAGCAGATTTATTACCTTTACTATCACTGGTCATTTAACTTTACAACTGATTAACTACTTTTGCTTGTATTATTCGATGTCTGTAATACTTATCACTTATCAGCAGACTTGCCAAAAATATTGATGTGATGGGTGGGGAAACAATCGTTAAGCAGAGAAGAATGTTTCAGTCGGGCTAATTTTACAAAGGGGCAATTCATCAGTGAATATTTTCATGTTAAAATGAGTTTTGCTCCTCTGCACACCATGACGTGGCCTTAGATGACAGCTCCCCCATACTCACCTGACCTCTCTCACCTTTTTTAGGTCTTGCCTCAAATGTCACTTCAATAAAGTCTTTCATGAAAATCTTATTTTAAATGGCATTCCAGTTCCAAGCTCATACATATCCACTCCATTTACCGTTTTTCTGTTTTGGCTTCTTTGTAGCACTTACCAATACCTAACATACTGTATATTTACATCTTTATTTGTTTATTATCTGTCCTTCTCCTATTCCCACTAGTATGAAATTTCCGTGACAGCAGGGAATTTTGTCCGCTCTATTCATGGGGTTCCCAGGGGACGTAGTGGTAAAAAAATCCACCTGCCAATGCAGATTCCATCCCTGGGTCAGGAGGATCCCTTGGAGGAGGAAGTGGCAACCCATTCCAGTATTCTTGCCTGGAAAATCCCATGGACAGAGGAGCCTGGAGGGTTACAATCCATGGGGTCTCAAGGAGCTGTATACATGACTGAACACACACACACATTTATTGCTTATCACCATTAGCAAGAACTGTGCTTGGAATCTAGCAGGAGCTTTAAAAAAATGTGTTAAATGAATTACATTCAAATAAGAAAAGTCTCCAGGATCTCAAAGATTAGAGAACATTGCTGATAGTACCAGTGTTGTGGATGTCTTTTGTGCTAAGGAAGACAAATAGGTTCCATCACAACTTTGTTACTGGCCCTCTGGAGCCCTGTGTGGAAATGAATGATAAGACTGATTAGTGATATCTGCCATAGGGCATCAAAAGTACCCAGAGGAATGATGGCTAAGTATTCTTCCCTCCTACCTATATTGTTGCACAATCATCCTCCATTCCACGGGAGACTTTTCAGTAGTATCTACCATTACACGCACACATGCAACCAAGATAAAAGTGCAGCATGGCTCACATAGTTTTTAAAGGTAACAGCATTTTTCAGATCTCAACAAATATAATTTCAAATTTATGCTCTGTTTTAGCAGCCAGCTAATTACTAACTGCCAACCTGGTATAAGTAGTCATCAAATAAAGTAGCATTCTTGGGAATCAGACTTTTCGTTATAAGAAACTTTAGAAATAATCTGATGGAAACTGATCATTTTATGGATGGAGAAACCAAGGCTTAAAGATTAAGCATTTGTTCTCAAATCTCACAGAAAAATTCATACAAATAAGAACTGTATATCTTTAGCATTTATAAACAAAAGACAAATCAGAGACCCAAGGACATTTTTAACAAATTAAAAGGGAAGAGACAAAACAGCAAAAACAAGACCAGGAGCTGACTGTGGCTCAGATCATGAACTCCTTATTGTCAAATTCAGACAAATTGAAGAAAATGGAGAAAACCACTAGACCATTTAGGTATGAGCTGATTGAATCCCTTATGACTATACAGTGGAAGTGAGAAATAGATCTAAGGGACGAGATCTGATAGGCAGAGTGCCTGATGAAGTATGGATGGAGTTTCAAACATTGTACAAGAGACAGGAATCAAGACCATCCCCAAGAAAAAGAAATGCAAAAAGCAAAATGGCTGTCTGAGGAGGCCTTACAAATAGCTGTGAAAAGAAAGGAAGTGAAACAAAGGAGAAAAGGAAAGATATACCATTTGAATGCAGAGTTCCAAAGAATAGCAAGAAGAGATAAGAAACCCTTCCTCAGTGATCAATGCAAAGAAATGGAGGAAAAGAACAGAATGGGAAAGACTAGAGATCTCTTCAAGAAAATTAGAGATACCAAGGGAACATTTCATGCAAAGATGGGCTTGATAAAGGACAGAAATGGTAGGGAACTAACAGAAGCAAAATATATTAAGAAGAGGTGGCAAGAATACACAGAAGAACTGTACAAAAAGATCTTCATGACCAACATAATCATGATGGTGTGATCACTCACCCAGAACCAGACATCCTGGAATGTGAAGTCAGGTGGGCCTTAGGAAGCATCACTAGGAACTAAGCTAATCGAGGTGATGCAATTGTAGTTGAGCTATTTCAAATCCTGAAAGATGATGCTGTGAAAGTGTTGCACTCAATATGCCAGCAAATTTGGAAAACTCAGCAGTGGCCAAAGGACTGGAAAAGGTCAGTTTTCATTCCAATTCCAAAGAAAGGCAATGCCAAAGAATGATCAAACTACTGCACAATTGCACTCATCTCACAGGTTAGTAAAGTAATGCTCAAAATTCTCCCAGCCAGGCTTCAGCAATACATGAACCATGAACTTCCAGATGTTGAAGTTGGTTTTAGAAAAGGCAGAGGAACCAGAGATCAAACTGCCAACATCCACTGCATCATTGAAAAAGCAAGAGAGTTCCAGAAAAACATCTACTTCTGCTTTACTGACTATGCCAAAACCTTTGACTGTGTGGATCACAATAAACTGTGGAAAATTCTGAAAGAGATGGGAATACCACACCACCTGACCTGCCTCTTGAGAAATCTGTATGCAGGTCAGGCAGCAACAGTTAGAACTGGACATGGAACAACAGACTGGTTCCAAATAGGAAAAGGAGTACATCAAGGCTGTATATTGTCACCCTGCTTATTTAACTTCTATGCAGAGTACATCATGAGAAATGCTGGTCTGGAAGAAACACAAGCTGGAATCAAGATTGCTGGGAGAAATATCAATAACCTCAGATATGCAGATGACACCACCCTTATGGCAGAAAGTGAAGAGGAACTAAAAAGCCTCTTGATGAAAATGAAAGAGGAGAGTGAAAAAGTTGGCTTTATGCTCAACATTCAGAAAACTAAGATCATGGCATCTGGTCCCATCGCTTCATGGCATACAGATAGGGAAACAGTGGAAACAGTGTCACTCTTTATTATTTGGGCTCCAAAATCACTGCAGATGGGGGTTGCAGCCATGAAATTAAAAGATGGTTACTCCTTGGAAGAAAAGTTATGACCAACCTAGATAGCATATTCAAATGCAGAGATACTACTTTGCCAACAAAGGTATGTCTAATCAAGGTTATGGTTTTTCCAGTGATCATGTATGGATGTGAGGGTTGGACTGTGAAGAAAGCTGAGCACTGAAGAACTGATGCTTTTAAACAGTAGTGTTGGAGAAGACTCTTGAGAGTCCCTTGGACTGCAAGGAGATCCAACCAGTCCATTCTAAAGGAGATCAGTCCTGGGTGTTCATTGGAAGGACTGATGCTAAAGCTGAAACTCCAGTACTTTGGCCACCTCGTGTGAAGAGTTGACTCATTGGAAAAGATTCTGATGCTGGGAGGGATTGGGGGCAGGAGGAGAATTGGACGACAGAGAATGAGATGGCTGGATGGCATCACTGACTCGATGGATGTGAGTCTGAGTGAACTCCGGGAGTTGGTGATGGACAGGGAAGCCTGGCGTGCTGCAGTACGTGGGGTCACAAAAAGTCAGACACAACTGAGTGACTGAACTGAACTGAACTGAACTTTTATTGAAGGATAGTTGATTTTCAATATTATGCTAGTTTCAGGTATACAGCAAATTCAGTTATGTTTATATGTATATATTTCAGATTATTTTCCATTATAGGTTATTATAAGATGTTGAATATAGTTCCCTGTGCTGTACAGTAAATCCCTGTTGCTTGTCTATTTTATGTGTAGGTGTTTGTGTCTGTTAACCTCATACTCCTAATCTATCCCTCCTGCCCCTCTCCCTTTCCTCTTTGGTAACCACACATTTGTTTTCTATGTCTTTGACTCTGTTTCTGTTTTGTATATAAATTCTTTGATACTATCTTTTATAATCCACAAGTAAATGATATATAATCTTTGTCTTGCTGTCTAACTTACTTCACTTAGTATGATATTCTCTATGACCTGAGCTCTGAGATGTGGTAGCCTCCTGGAAATGGGAAGGCAGTGATTGCTTACTTCATTGCAACAGAAAGCACAAAGTATGTGAGTGCCCTAGCAGGCATCTGCCCAGACTTTTATTTTATTCTCCTCTTCCCTTTTCAGTTCAGTTCACTTCAGTTCAGTTACTCAGTTGTTTCCGACTCTTTGCGACCCCATGAATTGCAGCATACCAGGCCTCCCTGTCCATCACCAACTCCGGAGTTCAGTCAAACTCATGTCCATCAAGTTACTGATCCTCTGGCATCCCATTCTCTTCCTGCCCCCAATCCCTCCCAGCATCAGAGTCTTTTCCAATGAGTCAACTCTTTTCATGAAGTGGCCAAAGTACTGGAGTTTCAGCTTTAGCATCAGTCCTTCCAATGAACACCCAGGACTGATCTCCTTTAGAATGGACTGGTTGGATCTCCTTGCAGTCCAAGGGACTCTCAAGAGTCTTCTCCAACACCACAGTTCAAAAGCATCAGTTCTTCGGTGCTCAGCTTTCTTCACAGTCCAACTCTCACATCCATACATGATCACTGGAAAAACCATAACCTTGACTAGACGGACTTTTGTTGGCAAAGTAATGTCTCTGCTTTTGAATATGCTGTCTAGGTTGGTCATAACTTTCCTTCCAAGAAGTAAGCGTCTTTTAATTTCATGGCTGCAACCCCCATCTGCAGTGATTTTGGAGCCCAAAATAATAAAGACTGATACTGTTTCCCCATCTGTATGCCATGAAGCGATGGGACCAGATGCCATGATCTTAGTTTTCTGAATGTTGAGCATAAAGCCAACTTTTTCACTCTCCTCTTTCATTTTCATCAAGAGGCTTTTTAGTTCCTCTTCACTTTCTGCCATAAGGGTGGTGTCATCTGCATATCTGAGGTTATTGATATTTCTCCCAGAAATCTTGATTCCAGCTTGTGCTTCTTCCAGACCAGCATTTCTCATGATGTACTCTGCATATAAGTTAAATAAGCAGGTGACAATATACAGCCTTGACATACTCCTTTTCCTATTTGGAACCAGTCTGTTGTTCCATGTCCAGTTTTAACTGTTGCTTCCTGACCTGCATACAGATTTCTCAAGAGGCAGGTCAGGTGGTGTGGTATTCCCATCTCTTTCAGAATTTTCCACAGTTTATTGTGATCCACACAGTCAAGGCTTTGGCATAGTCAATAAAGCAGAAATAGATGTTTTTCTGGAACTCTCCTGCTTTTTCGATGACGCAGTGGATGTTGGCAGTTTGATCTCTGGTTCCTCTGCCTTTTCTAAAACCAGCTTGAACATCTGGAAGTTCACTGTTCACTCTAATGTTCACTGCAGCACTATTTACAATAGCAAGACATGGAATTAACACAAATGTCTATTCACAGATCAATGGATAAAGAAGATGTGGTGTATTTATACAATGAAATTTTACTCAGCCATAAAAAAAATGAAATCATACCTTTTGTAGAAATATGGATGGATCTAGAGGTGATCACCACAGTAAGTGAAGTAAGTCATAAAGAGAAAGACAAATATCATATGATATCACTTATATCTGGAGTCTTAAAAAAATACTGATTGAATGAACTTATATAAAAGACAATGGTTACCAAAGAGGAAATGTGGAGGGGAGGTGAAATTGTTCAGTCGTGTCCGACTTTTGCAACCCCGAAGACTGTAACCTACTAGGCTTCTCCGTCCATGGGATTCTCCAGGCAAGAATACTGGAGTGGGTTGCCATTTCCTTCTCCAGGGGATCTTCCTGACCCAGGGATCGAACCCGGGTCTCCTGCATTGGAGGAAGATGCTTTAACCTCTGAGCCAGAAATGTGGAAGGAGGATTAAATTAGGAGTTTGGGGTTAACATAAGCATACCCCCCTACCCATCTGTGCTCAGTTGCTCTGATTCTTTGTGATCACATGGGCTGTAGCCCGTCAGACTCCTGTCGATGGGATTTTCCAGGCAAGACCACTGGAATGGGTTGCCATTTCCTCCTCCAGGGGATCTTCCTTACCCAGGATCGAACCTGTGTCTCTTGCATTGGCAAGCAGGTTCTTTACTACTGAGCTACCTGGGAAGCCCAAAATAAGCATATATAAAATAGATAAGCAACAAGAACCTACTTACAGCACAGGCAACTCTACTCACTATTTTGTAATAACCTATGTCTGTCTGTGTTAGTCACTTAGTTGTGTCCGACTCTTTGCAACCCCATGCACCAGGAGCCACCAGGCTCTTCTGTCCATGAGATTCTCCAAGCAAGAATACTGGAGTGGATAGCCATTCCCTTCTCCAGGAGATCTTCCTGACCCAGGGATTGAACCCGGGCCTCCTGCATTGCAGGCTGATTCTTTACCATCTGAGCCACCAGGGAAGTCTGGTAGAGAAATCTGAAAATATATATATACCTGTGTATATAAAACTATATAATATATATAGATGAATAATATATATTATATAGTAATGTATATATAACTGAATCACCTTACTATCTACCTTAAACTAGTACAATATTATAAATCATTTATACTTCAATGTTAAAAAGTGAAATAAATAAATAAAGCCACGAAAAAATTAAATAAAATGGGGATATACTTAGAGAGATAGCTTTCATTCAAAATGGAAATCCTGGGGAGGGAGGCGGGAGGGGAGTTCAGGATGGTGGGACACATGTACACGCATGGCTAGATCATGTCAATGTATGGCAAAAACCACCACAATGTTGTAAAGTAGCTCCAATTAAAATAAATTAATTAATTTTAAAAAAAACAAAATGGAATTCCATTCCTCTGACCTGGAATAGCCCTTTGCTCAGAGAAATGGTTGTATTTCCTCTAGGCTCTCTCACAAAGCTCTTTCTCGCCATGACCAGGGACACAGGGCACCCAAGACAGCGTTCCCAGCTGTCAAGGCTCTATTCTCCTGAAAATACTCGCTAGAAAATTCCAACAAAGCTTTCCTATATGAATAGGAAAATTTATCAAAATTATAGAAGCCAGCCAGCAATTCCTTTTTATCTTCCTCATGCCAGTATTATGTTTTAGTGTATCAAAACTCATAGAACTTTCACAAACTCATGGGAAATTTACAGAGGAACCGGGGATAGGGGAGATTTGACAGTGAGATCATGCTTGTTTTTGCCTCATTCCCTGCTTCTCTTCAAGCCTTCCCCAGGCAGGACTTCCAGCTCCACCAAGCTAGGAAAGAGAGATATCTTGATTAGAAAAAGCATCCTGGAGGCTGCCAAGCCCTGTATACACAGGAGAGCTTGCTCGGCAAATGAAGGGGTCACCCAAGAGTCCTAGATAAACAGACACATGCTGAGGTTTCAGTGACCCAGAAAATCCTGGAAAAAAATATATGGTTTCACATAGGAATAAGAAAAGATATTTTCCACCTAAAACAGCTGATGGGTATTTTTCCCTCTCCAAATGGACAAAATAATACCTTGAGGTAGAGGAGGAAATGGGACTCTTTTAATTCCCCAAGGAGAAATCCTTGGGAGAATTAAGAGCCATCGAGGAGGATCAGCTGGAATCGGAGCCCTGCTGCAGCGAGATCTGTGCCAAACAAGGACAGAGCATGGCCCAATCTATTTTCAGTGGCACTCATGCCCCCTGCCGATGATGTCTGTGACCTAACAGGCTGTGTGCTTCATGAGGGCAAGGACAGTGCCCTGCCCGCCACAGTAACCCTGGTTCCTTCCAGAGGGCTGGCCCATCATAGCTACTCAGTAACTCCTTAGAGAATGAGTTCATAAGTCTTACCCCTTTTTCCTACCTTGTCTCACCCCTACCTTGTTCTAACCATTAGGCCATGATATCAAATGCCGGAGGACCTCCATGAGCTTATTAGTTTCCCAATATATTACTAACTTATATTAAGGACTGTATGCCAAAACAGTGACAAAGGCTATCTCTAATATATTGTTTAAGCCTCACAGTTTATTTATGAGCAAGGTACTAGTTTGTTTTAATCTCCCATTGTACAGATGAAAAAACTGAGGCTCAGATGCTAAGGAAACTGCTTAAGGTCACAACACAGTTTAGATTCAAAACCAGGTCTGAATCTAAAGCCTATGTCTTGATCCCAACCCCAAAGGACCTGCAAATGACTTAGATTATCTCTAATACAGTGTCCCTCAAGCTCTCCTATTCACACAAATCAAAAGGCAAATTCTGATTCAGAGGAACTGGGCTAAGCCTAAGTCCCAGCATTTCTACCAAGTTCCCACATAGTCTGTAGACTCCTCTTTGGATATTCAGGCTGTCTGACGCATTTTTTCTCTTTTGATGTCCACCATTTCTATTAAACAATAAGTTGTGTGTGTGTTTTTTTTTAACCTAAAAATGTATGATTTCAGCATGTATTCGTGGCTGGTGATATATTAAGCAAAAGCTTTCTGGTATATTGCAAAGTCTCAGGGGTCTGCCTCAGAGCCTGGAGGGAACCTCAAAGGTTTGAGAGCAGAGAAGTGACACATGATCTTATTTGCATTTTAGAAGGTATCTCTGGCTGCGGTGTAGGACAGAGCTTAGGGAGAGACAAGATTGGAAGTAGCAGAGTAGGGTGGAAGCTATGGTAGTGGTCCAGGCAAGAAATGATGGTTGCTTACAGAAGCTCACCTGCCTCCTCTCTTCTAGTTTTAGTTCTGCCACTAATGTGCAATAATTAGAATCATAGGAGCTCAGAGGGAAGTAGTATTTAACCTAATTGCATAGATGCAAACTATTATATATAGGATGGATAAACAACAAGGCCCTACTGTTTACCACAAGGAACCATGTTCAATAGCCTATGATATTAATGATATCATATTAATCCTATGATATTATCCTAGGAACATAATGGTAAAGAATATGAAAAAGAATGTATAAATATAAAACTGAATCACCTTGCTGTATAGTAGAAATGAACATAACATTGTAAATCAAATATACTTCAATAAAATAAATTTAACCTAATTATCGATAAAGACTGAAGTTAAGAAAGAAATTCTCAAAGTCATACACTTGATCTGCCATAGCATTTTTAAAGCGCTTTCTATAGGATATTAACAGGTGTTGGGAACAAAAAATTAAAAATGAAAAGAGGTTCAAAGGTATTTAAGAAAGGTTTGATTAAATAGTTAAGCAGTTTTGTTTCCTACAGGATTTCTCAGAGCCTTTCATAAGCTAATGTTCCCTGTGGATCTTCTAGAGTGAGATAAACATATTTCTCAAATGATTAGATAATTTTTAAGACTTCTGCTTCATAAAAATATTTTGGGAAACTGCTGTCTGGTGACCCTTCTTGGATCACATCATTTGGCTTATTGCTTGGACAAATCAGCTGCATCTTCCTGGTACAGACATGCCCTACATTCTACCTCTCAGAAAACCTCCTCGTAGCCCCGTATATTTGCCCAGGTAACTATTCTCTTTTAATTTCTATCACTTTCAGTTGTTTGTCAAGTATGTTTATTTGTTCAAGAAGTATAGATTAACTTGGTTTATCTGTACCATCTGATCCCCAAATAGGGAAAGTAAAAGTATTAGGCATTCAGTCTTATCCAACTCTTTGCGACCCCATGGACTGCAACCCACCAGGTTCCTCTGTCCATGGGATTCTCCAGGCCAAACTACTGGAGTGGGTAGCCTGTCCCTTCTTCAAGGGATCTTCCAGATCCAGGGATTGAACCCAGGTATCCCGCATTGCAGGCAGATTCTTTATCATCTGACCAGGTATCCCGCATTGCAGGCAGATTCTTTATCATCTGAGCCACTAGAGAAGCCCTAAGAGGCAAAGTTACTTTCAAATTAAAGAAGACAAAGTTTTAAGAATGAATGTAAACCCAGATACAGAGAACATGCCTGGGGTTGCTAAGTGAGGGAGGGCGGGGCAGTGAGGGAGGAATGGATTGGGAGTCTGGGATTAGCCGATACAAACCATTGCATATATATATAATGGGTAAGCATCAAAGTCATATTGTATACCACAGAGAACTGTATTCAATATCCTGAGATAAATCATCATGGAAAGTATATAAAAACATATATATATATATATATATATATATATATATATATAACTGAATCACTTTGCTGTACAGCAAAAATTAACAGTGTTATAAACCAACTATATTTTGATTAAAAAAGACAATGCAAACCATAGCTTTGTTAATATCTTTTATATAATCATAAAAAGTATAACCCATTGACGCTTAACTTTTTCTCTCTTTCTTCAGATGATATGGCATAACCAGATTATCTCTATAAAGATAAATTCTTTCATTCTGTAAAGTCAATGTCCTGGTTAAACTCTCTTTGATCTCTCTAGCAAGGTCAGACATAATCTGACAGGTTGATGACTCTATTGAATTCAAGCTTCTGTATTGTATGCCCATGTTTTCCCCTTGGAGCTTCTGTTTACTGCCCCCTGAGAGCTATGCTACCCTCGTATCTATTAAAACATACCTTCTATCCATCCTCGTATCCAGACACAGAAGTTGGGAGGGGTCCTTCTGAGAATGCACTGCTGTCTTTTCATGGGTACCTGACTCGCATCACTAAAAGATGCTGATAGCCCAGCAAAGATACCCCAGTTTCTTGTCCAGCTCTCTCCCAAGCACTAAGACCTTTTGATTACACCAGACTCCTCACTGCAAGCTTCTGTGGTAATCACCAAAGCTGCCACCCATCAGAGAGTGACACGAATTCCTATCAGGCCCACACTCTGTCATCGCTGGCCGCAGAGCTGCCGGCCCAGGCCGCTGTAGCTGATCCAGGCCCACTTTGGTCATGACGGAACAGCCTCAGGGAAAATCGGTGGCTTGTTCAGGCTTGCTCCAGCTGCGAGCAAAACCTGCCAGAACTCATTCTCCTCCTCTCTTTCTTCCTTTCCCTCTTCCTTGTCCTATTCCATCATCTTTCAGAGAGGCTTCCCAAGGGAGCACAATGTCGCTTGTGGTTGGACTCTGTGTGCATATGGAAATATGACCTGAATAATGTATCACTCCCAATGTGTTCTTCTTCCCCTGAGTAAAGGGGTATGGGTCTATATCTGTATCAGGGGAGACAGAGAGGTTTTTATATATCAAATGTGTTTTTGCATAAAAATATGCTATTTGCTAGCTTCCCAGGTGGCACTAGTGGTAAAGGACCTGCAATGCAGAGATGTAAGAGATGTGGGTTCTGTTCCTGGGTCAGGAAGATCCCCTGGAGGAGGGCATGGCAACCCACTGCTGTATTCTTGCCTGGAGAGTCCCATGGACAGAGGAGAATGGAGGGCTACAGTCCACAGGTGGCAAAGAGTCAGACATGACTGAAGCGACTGAGCGCAGACGCACGCCGTGTGCTAGTCACTGGACAGGCTATATGCTTTAACACTCCCGTGTCATTGCTCAGGTTAGTCCCTTGCCTAAGATGGACTTTCTGTCCTATTTCCTACTGACATCCCACCTATTTATGGAAGACTTCTATCTGTCAGCCTTGGATAATAAAACTCCAACACATTTTCCCTTTGAGAAGCTTCTCCTTCTTGGGATTAAGTTCATGTGGTTTGTGTAGGAATGACCCCACTCAGGCTCTGGGATAGATATATGATCCAGTCTTGGTCAGTCAAAGCCTACAGTCACCTGGCCACTGGGATAGGTTCAAGGATATGCCAGTGACTCCAGGAGCCCAGAAACAGCCCAGAACTTTTGCTAGAAATTTTGAGAAAGAGGGCCTTTCCACTGAGATGCTGTAAGCCTAGAGCTATGACATCTTTTTCTGCCACACTCTGGAGTGTGAAAGAAGCCAACAGAAAGGAAAACAGAGGCCAGAGAATAAGACATATGAGGGAAAATATCATTTGAGATTATGAATCCAGCTGTGCTTGAAACTAGCCCTATCCATTGACTTTTCAGATCTGGGAGCCAATAAATGATGATAATGATGATGGTAATGATGATGATGAGATAATGAAGACTAGATCAACTGCCCAAGTCAGCATTAGCTGGTAGAACGGATGCTGCGGGGTGCCACCCTCATCCCCCTCTAGGCTCAAGGCACTCATTCCATCAGTGGACAAATGGTGTCTGCCGATGGTCCAGCAATTCCCTTTAACTAAATGAAAGTGTCTCACCCAAGGTTATATTTCCTCCCCAGAAACAGGTTATATTTCCTCTCCTGATGACTGATCACTGCAAGGGTACACAGGCCCAGAGCCCTTCTCTCAATTCCAGACAATTCTGAAAAACTGTCCCAGATCCAACCTCCCCACAGAATTGACTGAAGCTTCTGTTGCAAAAGAACTCAGCTGAACTCCTTCTTCTGCCTAATCCTGTTTCCCTCAGAGCATCAAAGGCACTATCCTCAAGAAGAGTCTCCAGGAAACTCATTTAGACATGGCCATTCCTATGGCCATTCCTATACCCAAGGTAAGAGAAACCCAAGTAAGACGGTAGGTGCTCCAAGAGGGCATCAGAGGGCAGACACACTGAAACCATACTCACAGAAAACTAGTCAATCTAATCACACTAGGACTACAGCCTTGTCTAACTCAATGAAACTAAGCCATGCCCACGGGGCAACCCAAGATGGGCGGGTCATGGTGGACAGGTCTGACAGAATGTGGTCCACTGGAGAAGGGAATGGTAAACCAATTCAGTATTCTTGCCTTGAGAACCCCATGAACAGTATGAAAAGGCACAATGATAGGCTACTGAAAGAGGAACTCCCTAGGTCAGTAGGTGCCCAACATGCTACTGGAGATCAGGGGAGAAATAACTCCAGAAAGAATGAAGGGATGGAGCCAAAGCAAAAACAGTACCCAGCTGTGGATGTGACTGGTGATAGAAGCAAGGTCTGATGCTGTAAAGAGCAGTATTGTATAGGAACCTGGAAAGTCAGGTCCATGAATCAAGGCAAATTGGAAGTGGTCAAACAAGAGATGGCAAGAGTGACCGTAGATATTCTAGGAATCAGCAAACTAAAATGGACTGGAATGGGTGAATTTAACTCAAATGACCATTGTATCTACTACTTCAGGCAGGAATCTCTCAGAAGAAATGGAGTAGCCATCATGGTCAACAAAAGAGTCTGAAATGCAGTACTTGGATGCAGTCTCAAAAACGACGGAATGATCTCTGTTTGTTTCCAAGGCAAACCATTCAGTATCACAGTAATCCAAGTCTATGCCCCAACCAGTAACACTGAAGGAGCTGAAGTTGAACAGTTCTATGAAGAGCTGCAAGACCTTTTAGAACTAACACCCAAAAAAGATGTCTTTTTCATTATAGGGGAATGGAATGCAAAAGTAGGAAGTCAAGAAACATCTGGAGTAACAGGCAAATTTGGCTGTGGAATGCAAAATGAAGCAGAGAAAAGACTAATAGAGTTTTGCCAAGATAATGCACTGGTCATAGCAAACATCCTCTTCCAACAACACAAGAGAATACTCTACACGTGGACATCACCAGATGGTCAACACCAAAATCAGATGGATTATATTCTTTGCAGCCAAATGTGGAGAAGCTCTATACAGTCAACAAAAAACAAGACCAGGAGCTGACTGTGGCTCAGATCATGAACTCCTTATTACCAAATTCAGACTTAAATTGAAGAAAGTAGGGAAAACTGCTAGACCATTCAGGTATGGCCTAAATCAAATCCTTTATGATTATACAGTAGAAGTGAGAAATAGATTTAAGGGCCTAGATCTGATAGATAGAGTGCCTGATGAACTATGGAATGAGGTTCATGACATTGTACAGGAGACAGGGATCAAGACCATCCCCATGGAAAAGAAATGCAAGAAAGCAAAATGGCTGTCTGGGGAAGCCTTACAAATAGCTGTGAAAAGAAGAGAGGTGAAAAGCAAAGGAGAAAAGGAAAGATATAAGCATCTGAATGCAGAGTTCCAAAGAATAGCAAGAAGAGATAAGAAAGCCTTCTTCAGCAATCAATGCAAAGAAATAGAGGGAAATAACAGAATGGGAAAGACTAGAGATCTCTTCAAGAAAATTAAAGATACCAAGGGAACATTTCATGCAAAGATGGGTTCTATAAAGAACAGAAATGGTATGGACCTAACAGAAGCAGAAGTAATTAAGAAGAGGTGGCAAGAATACACAGAAGAACTGTACAAAAAGATCTTCACGACCCAGATAATCACGATGGTGGGATCACTCACCTAGAGCCAGACATCCCCGAATGTGTAGTCAAGTGGGCTTTGGAAAGCATCACTATGAACAAAGTGAGTGGAGGTGATGGAATTCCAGTTGAGCTATTTCAAATCCTAAAGATGATGTTGTGAAAGTGCTGCACTCAATATGCCAGCAAATTTGGAAAACTCAGCAGTGGCCACAGAACTGGAAAAGGTCAGTTTTCATTCCAATTCCAAAGAAAGGCAATGCCAAATAATGTTCAAATTATCACACAATCGCACTCATCTCTCATTGCTAGTAAAGTAATGCTCAAAATTCTCCAAGACAGGCTTCAGCAATACGTGAACCATGAACTTCCAGATGTTCAAGTTGGTTTTAGAAAAGGCAGAGGAACCAGAGATCAAATTGCCAACATCCACTGAATCATCGAAAAAGCAAGAGAGTTCCAGAAAAACATCTACTTCTGCTTTACTGACTATGCCAAAACCTTTGACTGTGTGGATCACAATAAACTGTGGAAAATTCTTCAAGAGATGGGAATACCAGACCACCTGACCTGCCTCTTGAGAAATCTGTATGCAGGTCAGGCAGCAACAGTTAGAACTGGACATGGAACAACAGACTGGTTCCAAACAGGAAAAAGAGTACATCAAGGCTGTATATTGTCACCCTGCTTATTTAACTTACATGTAGAGTACATCATGAGAAACACTTGACTGGAAGAAGCACAAGCTGGAATCAAGATAGCCGGGAGAAATATCAATAACCTCAGACATGCAGATGACACCACCCTTATGGTAGAAAGTGAAGAGGAACTAAAACGGAACTAAGGTCCGTCTAGTCAAGGCTATGGTTTTTCCTGTGGATGTAAGAGTTGGACTGTGAAGAAGGCTGAGTGCTGAAGAATTGATGCCTTTGAACTGTGATGTTGGAGAAGACTCTTGCAAGTCCCTTGGACTGCAAAGAGATCCAACCAGTCCATTCTGAAGGAGATCAGCCCTGGGATTTCTTTGGAAGGAATGATGCTAAAGCTGAAACTCCAGTACTTTGGCCACCTCATGCAAAGTGTTAACTCATTGGAAACGACTCTGATGCTGAGAGGGATTGGGGGCAGGAGGAGAAGGGGATGACAGAGGATGAGATGGTTGGATGGCATCACTGACTCAATGGACATGAATCTGAGTGAACTCCAAGAGTTGGTGATGGTCAGGGAGGCCTGGAGTGCTGCGATTCATGGGGTCTCAAAGAGTCGGATACAACTGAGCGACCGAACTGAACTGAACTGATTCCTACTCACATTATAGCTGATGGTCTAACTCCTCTTACAAAATTGTTATATCTCTAAGTCTTTTCCATGTCTACCTGAGTCCTGATCTACTGCACATCCACTTGAAATTCCTCAGTGTGATCACTATGAGGAGGTGTTCAGGATTGTATTATGAATAGTTACCTGTCACTGTGTACAAAATACCCCCAACTTTTATAGCATGAAACAAGAAACACATATTCTCTCACCAGCTTCTGAGGGTAGAAAACCTGGAAGCAGCTTAGCTGAGTGGCTCTGGCTCAGGTGTCTCATAGGATTGTGTATCAGGCAGAGCTGTAGACACATGAAACCTAACTGAAGCTGAAGGATCTTCTTCCAAGACAACTAACTCACAAGGCTGTGGCAGGACCCCACCACAGGGCTGCTTGAGCATCCTCACAACATGGCAGCTGGCTTTCACTAGAGGGAGGGATCCTAGAGAAGGGGAGAGAGAGACAGGGAAAGCCACAGTGCCTTTTATCTCTGAATGTCAGAAGTTTCACAGTCAATAAGGGAAGAATTAGAACCAACCTCACCCACTTTGGAAGAGAGGAATCTCAAAACCTTGTGGATGTATTTTAAAATCACCACAAGGAGGCTGCATGCTACTCTGCCCAGCTTCCTCTCTGAGATATGGGAGAATCTTCTCCAATCCCACTAGGAAAGATTATAACACTTTCATTTTTAATAAGCAGCCTGTTTCTAACTTCTGTGAACTGTAAACTAAGTAACTGATCTTATTTTACTCTTTGCCTCTCAGAAATTCAAAACCAGATTTATAGCCCACCTCCATCATGGGTAAAATATTTCATAGCATATATTTTATATGCTATCCTCATTTCTAAGCTTTGCTTTTTCTCTTCCCTCCTTTTCCTTTTGCATCATTTTTTTTATTTAAATCTTACTTTACTTTGCTATATTCTATGCATGTTAATAAACTGCCTTATATCCTTTTTTTTAGGACAAGTCTAGGTATAAATAAGTACAAGCATACAAATGTACACTTACATACCTAAAATAGGGCTCTGGATTTACTAGTATATATCCCTGGATTCTGAACAGTGAATCATTTAAACAAATCCAGATCATTTTATCAGACAAATCCTGTGGTAGGAATAGCAACACTTAGTAACACTTGTAAGAAAAACACCACTAATATTCATTGTATGTTAACAATATACCAGGTACCATGTGCAAAAATTGCACCCATTTCTTGATTTAACCTTCATGGTGTCCCTTTAAGGTAGGTACTATCATGATTCCCACTTTTCAGATAAGGCTTGGAGGAGTGAAGAAACTTCCCTGGGGTCATATTTCTAGCCGGTGGCAGAGCCAAGTTTCTAATGCAAGATCACTGGGTCTCAGAGTCAAAGCTCTATGCTGCTTCTGCTTTCTTTTTAGGGCAAATGGAAAATACGTTTTAACATATCATCAGTGAGAAGATTGATGACTGTGGAGGTGAATTTGAAGTCATCAGGTCCTCTGGTGCCCAGTGATGTGCCAAGATACTTGGGGTGCACAGAGGAAGGGGGAAATGTACAACTGAAGATTTCATAGTCCAAGGAAGAACGGGTAAGTTACAAATGTTAAGCGATTTTAAAATAGGAATTATATGAGACAAAATGAATGGAGCAAACTCTATGATCTGAGGTTACAGAAGGCTTCCAGGAAAAGGTGAGGTTCAAGATAGACTAAAATTAGATAGATAGAGAAGGTACAGCTTGGAAAGAAACACACAAATTAAATTCTCCAGCATCATGTAAATAATGCCATAACCTTTAGTCCCTTAGGAACTACCTTTTAGATCAACCAGCTCACATGCCTGGTAACTGGTAGAGAGGAAGCATACAACACATGCATGCACATGCATATACACAGGTTTCAAATGTGGAAAGGAAAAGTCAAAAGCAGCAAGAAACATATAGGTACTGAAACAGAAAATCAGAGATGATGCAACAGTAGCTCTCTCAAAAAAAGAAAATCAGGAATATACAGGGCACAGAGTGGCTCTAAACCACTCCCTTGTCCATCTTGGTTTATAAGATGAATCAACAAGCATGGTTAAACTCTGGAGGAAGAGAACTACTCATGAGGTCATGAGCCATGTACCCTAGTCTCTGCTTGGCCAAGAATTATGGGCCTCCTGAGGTCTGTTTGTGCATCTATAAAATGGGGATGGTATAAATCCTTTCTTTGTGAGATCAAATCAGATAATTTATAAGAAAATATTCTCCAGCTTGTAACACAGAGTAGTAATCCCCATAAGGAATCTGCCTGCAATGCAGGAGACCCAGGTTCGATTCCTGGGTCTTGAAGATCCCCTGGAGAAGGAAATGGAAATCCACTCCAGTATTCTTGCCTGGAAAATCCCATGGACAGAGGAGCTTGGCAGGCTACAGTCCATGGGGTTGCAAGAGTCAGACACGACTTAGTGACTAAACTACCACTATCTAGGACAAATCACTACTAGAGATAAAGCTAACACAGCTGTTAGAGACTGCCTGGTACGAACATCTTCTTAATGTCTGAATGCCCACCATAAACTCTGTGACTTATGTGTGAACTTCTCCAGGGTCAGGGAGCTTCCTTCTACACAAGACTGGAGTTGTACATGTATCCCATTTGGGAACATCTTAAATTGAATTAAGGACTTGCCTCCTAATATTTTTCACTGGTCTTGGTTTTATCCTCTGGGATGCACACCAAAAAAATATATTCATTGTGACATATATTAGCTCTTCAATTATTTACACCAAATAATCAACCACTATTGCCCACATTTCAACTAAAATCCTAGACTATTCTCCAAAACTCAGTTGCACTTCCTTAAAAGGTCTTTCAGGTAACACGATGCCAAGACCTCACACCAACTCTCTGTCAGATACTCTGTAGACCCTCAGTGTGGTGGAGAATAGTCCTCTAAACGTAGTTGAGCTTAGAGTATAAGGCTGACTCTAGGCCACATAATCCTACATTCCATGCTTCTGGACCAATTCTGTTGATTGTAATTATACAGATACTTGACTGTTTCAACTTTCAACTAATATCCTTGGATAAATGAGCACATACCGAGAAGACACCAATTAAAATATATATTAAGTAAGCCAAAGTAACTAGTGTTTATTGGGTACATATCATGCTCCCCTAGGATACGCTAGACAAGAAAGGCCTTACTGTTACTTGTGTCTTGTCTATCTCCTCTGTCTGAATACATACTTCATTAGAGGAAGGAGTTTGTCTTGTTTTTGTGTTCCTTAGTCCAAAAAACAAATGCTTGAAAAATAGAATGTACTTGACAAATAATTTGTTAACAAATTAATCAGTGAGATCCTGCCCTACAGATAAGCTAGACAAAAAAGAAAAAGGAGGGAAAGGGGGCAGTGCATATTAAATGAAGCCCTCTAGAGTACAGGGGTTCCTTGCTTACTTACCGCCCATCTTCACTCCACCTCAAGCCAATGAGACTTTCATCAGTTTGCTCCAACACTGGGACTGAAGATGTGCTGTGATTGCAGGTTCAAAGGGTCAGTGTTCGTTAAAAGTCAGCCTTTAGGTGCAGCTTGTCGTTTTCTACTGATGCACAACAGTTGGAATCTGGAGCAATATTGTCCAGATGTTATTTTTCCACCATTGAAATCTCTGAAAGTGTGAGTCGCTCAGTTGTGTCTGACTCTTTTGCAACCCCATGGACTATAGCTGCCAGGTTCCTATGTCCATGGAATTCTCCAGGCAAGAAGACGGAAGTGGGTTGCCATTTCCTCCTCCAAGAGATCTTCCTAACTCAGGGATCGAACCTGGGTCTCCTGCACTGAAGGCAGATTCTTTACCATCTGAGCCATCAGGGAATTAAAAGCTCTAGAACTCCAATAAGTCATGTGGCTTGAACTATAAATGTTAGAGTTTTTCAGGGAAAGAAGATCAATAGGATGGAAACTAGCTGGTTTCAGAGAAGTTGAAATGCTTGACCTAAGCTTTGGAGGATAAAGGCAGCCAAGTTGATGCAGAAGTATGAACAGAGAGACAGGAATCCTTCAGCTGAAGGTGAGTTCAAGAGATGGAAAACTTGGAATGTTTTGCTAAGCTGTTCACATCTTATTCTATAGGCAATGGGGAGCTATTGAAGGATGCTGAGCCGGAGTGTAGCAGGATAACAATATCTTTACAGAAAGAAGAATTGTTAACTGGCCTTTGTGATGCCTTTAAAGGTAGCAGATCCTGTAAAGGGTTTGTAACCTAAACTCTGCCCTTAATATGAAGATTTATCCTGGATAAATGCTTTATTTGAGGGGTTTGATTTGCCCTGCATATCAAAGGAGAAGCAGTGAAGGTAGTTAGTGTGTCTCATTGCAAGTGCCAACTCCACACACTCAGCAGTGGATCTCTAAAGCACCATGTTTAGAAGTATTCTGAGATCTTATCAGGGCTTAAAAGAAGAGTACTCCCTTCAGCTAGTAATGTCTGCCACAGGTGCAGGAATGAGGGGTATAGGGAGCCATGCCACATGTTTGACATTGATGGTAGATCAGATGGGAAAATTTTAATAGTTTTGCAAAACTCTTCCATTGTCAACATCACTATCATTCTCTTCTTACTAGTTCCACCCATCCCCTACACCTGATCATTCCTGGAATCTAGGATTAGAACGCTCACAGTTTTCTCTGTCATGGGAAAGTATCAATAGAAATGATCCACAAAGAGTCTCCCAGTCTCACTTTCTGTGCTTCTACCAGGGGCTCATTGGAAGCACCTCTGGGTGACCTCTTGCTCACTCTCCCAATCCACCCTCTAGAAAGATCTGCCTGGAGAACAAGGTGAACAGAACCATTTCTTTCCTTGCAAATGTCCCCTTCATGGGTAATGAGGCAAGCTGCAGCAGCTGGATGTGCTGTGTAAGGCTGAATGTCTCGAAATAGAATATGGCTCAGGTTTTCCATGGGGTACCTGCATCAGCGATTCTGTAAGTAAGTCACCAAGGGGAAGGAACTTTCTCGTGGGCATCTTTTGCCCCTAGCAAATCACAGCTGTGCAAAGAGGAAAAGTAGGGTAAAGAGATGAGGCCATGGCTTGGGGTGGGGCAGGAGGAAGAAAACAGTCAAGAAAAAGAAGTAAGCAGAGCACCGTCCTCATCTCTCCCCACCCAGTTTCACAATTTTTCTCTCCATACTAAACTACACAAAGTAGGCTGCTGTTGCTCTCTTCCAGGCTTTTGCACATGCTGTTTCTTCTTCCTGGAATGCTCCACATTTGCTTAACAGGACTCTCTTAAGGTATTAACTGGGTGTCACCTCCTCCAGGAAGCCTTCTGAAACCTAAATAAATCAACCAACCCTGAATATTCACTGGAAGGACTGACACTGAAGTTGAAGTTCCAATACTTTGGCCACCCGATACGAAGAGCCAACTCACTGGAAAAGACCCTGATGCTGGGAAAGATTGAGGGCAAGAGGTGAAGGGGGCAACAGAAGAAGAGATGGTTGGATGGCATCATTGACTTAATGGACACTGAGTTTGAGAAAATTCTAGGAGATGGTGAAGGACAGGGAAGCCTGACATGCTGCAGTCCATAGGGTCACAAAGAGTTGGACATGACTTGGCCACTGACAACAGTCACCAATATTTTCCCTATCATAGCATCGATCACACCATACTCTAATTATCTTACTTATTTGTCCTTCACTAATAAGAACAATCAGCCAAAGCTGACTTAGTGGTTAATATGAGTTAGGCACTGCACCAGGCTTATGACAGATTATTTCACTTAACAGCACAGAAATTCTATAAGGTGATATCTCCATTTTATAAATGGAAAAACAGGCTCAGAGAGGTTAAATAGCTTGACCAAGATAACAAAGATATTACATCCAGCAAGTGGCAGGGCCATGTTTAGAATCCAGATCTGCCTACATGATCTTTACCACCATGCTACATCACATCCCCTTCCATGTGCTGGGCTTCAGGGGGCAAGGACTGGGTCCAAGTCACCCTGAAGAGGGTCCTCACAAGGACATGACCCTCTTGGCACTCTGATCTCAGACCTCCAACCTCCAAAACTGTGAGACGTAAATGTCTGTTGTTTATGAGCCCTAGTCTGCGGAAGTTTGTTATAGCAGGCCAACCAGACTAAGATGGAATGAATAAATACAGCAATGAATGAATAGAATCATTACACATTAGAAATAAAAGATTCCATTGGGTCAACTCCAATCTAAAGAAATGAGGCTAATTGAAGAGAATTACTCTCATGAGAGCACACATTTCTCAGGGCATTTAGGGGGATAAGACAAACAGAATTCATTCTAATTGACAAGGGAAGCCCGAAGTCAGAACCAGAGAAGTAGTGGTAAGGGTCAGGCCCCAGAAGGGAGCCATGGATGGGAGATGAGGCAAGGAGTCAGGAGCTGCGGTGGCAAGGATCAGGTAAGCATGCAAAGTGGGCTAGAAAGATAAAAAGAGAAAGGAAGGATAATAAATGAAGAGGGTAATTGGAAGTCTGTTGTCACTGGTGCTAGTCATGCCGGGTAGAGGGTAGGCTGGTTGCCTCCCGTCATGGATAGAGGCATAAAAGTATAAATTCCATAAAGACCCGTGACTTGAACCAGAAACTGACCCCCACATCTACACCCTTGTCACTACCACGTGCTACTTCCCTAAGCAATGTCTGGTTCCTCACAGCACTTTTCTTTGTTCGTTATAAAAACACAGATTCTCTGAACTAGCCACTTTTTCCCCACAATTGTTCTCATGGCAGGAGTCTCAAATATTGCAGTCCAAGACACACACAAGTTAAGAAACAGGGTGAGGAATACCCTTTGAAGTTCTGGGGTGGGCAAGCAGCAGTTCATTTATAAGTTGTCTTATTTACTACTCCATTCCTGCAAAATCCATTTATTATCCATGGTTGCTTAAAACTTTAAAAAATTCTATAAATGCCTATTTGGTGCTTTTTTGAGTGCCAGGCACTAATGTGGAAGACACAGAGATGAATAACACAAGGTTAATTTCTACAAGCCCAGCAAAGAACTCTCTGTTCAATGCAGGAGTTTAAAATCAGAAGACCTGAGTTCAAGGCTTGGTCCCTGTCCAGGTCTTCTGGGCTCAAATAGTGACTACTCACTCAATCACTGTGATTTGGGACAAGTTAAATAACCTCTCTGTGTCTTAGTTGCTGCATCTATAAAATGTAAAATTGGTATCCTTACCTCATAAGGTTGTCAAGGGAATTAAGTAAATTAGCATATGGGGTAACATTTTGCAAAATTGTTAAGCCCTAGGCATATTCAATTGTCATTACTAAAAATGTCTCTACCTTTATAAAACACCATCCTATTTCACAGGTGGGTTTAGCCAAATGCCTGGGACAGATTTCAATCCCACAAACATAGACTTTTTAACAAATAAAAGAAACCTCCGTTGAGTCCAACTGATCTGAATTCATGTGTACAGAGGACCCATACCACACAAAACAGAAAAGTACCATCTAGCCTCATGCCAGCTGTGTCAGCTAAGTATTACTTCCTCTATTTTAAAGAGGTAAGGTAACTTGCTTGAGTTACACAACAAATAAATAAAATGTATTTGTACAGAGGTCAGTGGGTTTTACCTCTATGACATGGCCTTTTCTGAGCAAAAGTTTTATTCTGTCTATAAATGCCGCCCACCTCCAGCCCCTGAATCAATGACCCCCAGACAGTCCTGCACACTGGAGCTCTATACTTCCCAACCTAATGATAACTTTTCTCTTCTCTTTGTGATTCCATTATTCTGCAAGAACCCACAAGGGACAAGCATATCAGCAGTGAAAGGAAAGGCATATATAAGCCAGTTTCTTTATCAGCCTCTCCCATGCTTGTGATTTCAGGCTGTGAAGGAGGAATGGGAGCTATAAGTAATGCTAACAGCATCATCCAAGGAGCGCAGAGAGCGGCTCCCATGGTCCCAGGGAGGAGCTGCCTTTGTGCTGTCCTGGCTGTGAGACGAGATTCAGAGAAATCAGATGTGATGGGTTTAGAAATTCCACTAACTCGTGGCTGGTCCACAGCTTCCCCAGAGAGGGACAGGAACAAAGAAGGAGTTCACCTGTATAAAGCCTGGGCAGACATTTGCACTTCCTTGCCAGGAAAGGAAGATAAACCATGTCCATGGTGAACCTGGCACTATCACATGGGAGGAAAGAAGAGTCAGGGGAAGACCTGGTCACTGCTGAGGGGCTTCCTTAGGGCACACAGAGGGCTGAGCCGGTGGAATTTGATTACTGGAGGAGAAGTGATAGGGAGGCAGGTAATAAGGGGGAAATTAACACTGGGGTTAATTTCCATAATGACGTGGGTTCACTCAAGAGGAAGTGGATTCTTGTCCCCAAAATGCTCAAGAAAAGTTAGGAAGCCTCAGAAGGTATGTTACAGAGCATTATCCATGCATTTAATGCTGATGAGGTGATACAATGGCACCAAATTCTGTTCCAAAACTAGGATTCTGAGTGAGGGTAATACAATATAGTGGTCAAGGTCATAGAATCAGAATTCCAGCTTTTCAACTTATTACTCTTATGACCCTAAACAAGTTACTTAACCTCTCTAGGCTTCAGTTTCTTCCATGAAATAGGATTGCATAGTAGTGACTTTTAGAATTAAATTAGTTAGTACAATGGTTCAAGGAGTAATTGCCTCATGGAAAGTACTGATGCCGAAGCTGAAGCTGAACCTCCAATACTTTGGCCACCTACTGAGAACTGACTCATTGGAAAAGACCCTGATGCTGGGAAAGATTGAAGGCAGGAGGAGAAGGGGATGACAGAAGATGAGATGGTTGGATGGCATCACCAACTTGATGCACATGATTGTGAGTAAACTCCAGGAGTTGGTGATGGACAGAGAAGCTTGGGGTACTGCAGTCCATGGGGTCACAAAGAGTCGGACACAACTGAGCGACTGAACTGAGGTACTCAGAGCTAAGCACCGACTGGGTGCCAGATTACTCTTCTGAACTACAGGAATGGACAATCATACATAAAAGAGATAGATGTGTTACTCTCACGGGTAAATGCATATAATTTCAGATGCTGATAAGGACTATGGAGAAAATGTAATAAAATAAAGTATCCTTGAAGAAGGAGTGAGAGACATTAACTAGGACAGGTGGAGAGGGCCTCTCTGAATTGAACTCTACTGAAACAAGGGGAGCAGCCAGCCATGCTGACTGAGTTGGAGCATCCAGGCAGAGAGGGTAACAAACCCAGAGAACTTGAGACAGGTCAAAGCTTGGGATGTCAAGGACCAAGAAACAATGGCTGTGTGTCTTGGAGCAGAGTGAGTGAGGAGAGAGAAACAAAAGGAAGATGAGATCAAAGATGTAAGGCCTTGCAGGCCATGGTGAGGAGTTTGGGATTTATTCTATGGCAAGTGGGAAGACATTGAAGATGGTAGGCAGGGTAAGATCCTGGACAACTTACATTTTAAAGAGATCATGCACTTGACTCCTAAAAACTTCCCACACATAATCCTCCCCATCCTTTCCCCTTTTGTGGAAGACCCTAAAAGAGGTCAGAGTTACAGTGCAGAAGGTGTCTGAGTCTCCAGAAAATCTCAAAGGTGTCCTCGAGCTGGCTGGGAACACATAATAATCTTTATGTATGAAGCCAAAGAGGGAGAGGGAGTCGGAGGGGGGGAGAGAGGGGGTAAGCACTTTCTGATTCCTCCCTGAAGAATGCAACTGTGGGGTCCAGGCATGAACGACAGTGGAAGCAGGACACCTTCCACCTGGCCCCACCACAAGGCCTTGAATAGAACAGCTAGTTTTAAGTAAATAAGTGGACTCAGTCAAGGACCAGCTAAACTGCCAAGTTCACCAGCACGAACCAGTAACTAATCATCTTCCCTGCAGGTGCTGGCCATAATGGAAAGCAGCAGACCAGGTTAGCCTGACACTGCATCTTCCAAATGTCCTACCTTGAGAAGCCAGATTTAAAATACATTTTTTCCCTCCATTAGACGAGCCTGCCTTTTTGAGTCTTTTGTTAGATCGGTTACATTTGCTTCTATGGTAATAAACCACAGAAAGGATCAGGAACAGATAATTGAGTTTTAGTTAATACCCAGGCAGTTGCTAACCCTATTCATCCTCTGCTAGATACCACCACCCCAAAGAACTGCAGATCCATCATATGAAAACAGATGTGACTGTTCTCTCATTCATCAAAGCATGGACCAACACCTGCTTTGTACTGGACACCGGCCTAAGATTGGGGTTATGTGCGTGCATGCTAAGTGGTGTCTGACTCTGCAACCCCATGGACAGCAGCCCAGTCTTCTCCATCCATTGGGATTCTCCAGGCAAGAGTACTGGAGTGGGTTGCCATTCCTTCCTCCAGGGGTTCTTCCCCACCCAGGGATTGAGCCTGAATCTCTTATGTCTCCTGCATTGGCAGGTGGGTTCTTTACCACTAGTGGTTTAGTTGCTAAGTCATGTCCAACTCTTTGCAACCCCCATGGACTGTAGCCTGCCAAGCTCTCCTGTTCATGGGATTTTCCAGGAAAGAATACTGGAGTGGGTTGCCATTTCCTTCTCCAAGATGAGAGGTGCAGTAATAACCAAACACACAAAGCTCTTTTTTGTAACGGAGCAGGATCCAGTGGTGCCTTCCCGGAACAGACACCCTTTACTCCACCCCCACCCCCACATACTGTGTCCTCTGTTTGCCTCTCATCTGTAGAAAAACTTCAGCCTCCTAGGCCTTCCCCAATTTCAAAAGTAAATTCAATCAGAGAAGTGAGAAAATGCAGAAAGAAAAGGAAACAGTCAAGCAAGACAAAATAGTAACACTTAAACCATTAAATAAAGTCAAGGACCTTCAGTTCCTCCTCAAGGGCTATAGCTGATATATATGGGAAAAGAATAAAAAACAAGTGGATATATATAATGGATTCACTTTGCTGTACAGCAGGAAGTAACACAACATTGTAAATCAACTGTACTCCAAAACAATTTTTTAAAATTATGTCCTTCAAAAAAGATAAGGAATGAAATCCAATTTAGTCTTCATATGTCATGTCTAATAAAACCATTTACATTAGCTTAAAAGAGCCAACAACTAAGAGCCATAGAAATGCATCATTTAATGTGCATTATCCACTTCACATACAGTATTTTTTATATTAAAAAGAAGATATTTCTACTTAGCCAGAAATAAAGAACAACATAATGCCATTTGCAGCAACATGGGTGCAATTTGAAATTACCATACTAAGTGAAGGAAGTCAGAGAAAGGCAAATACTATATGCTGTCACTTAATACGTGAAATCTAAAATGCAACACTGATGAGCTTATCTATGAAACAGCAATGGGCTCACAGACATTGAGAACAGACTTATGGTCACAGGATGGACTTAGAGTTGGGAGTTTGGCTTTGAACATTCCTCTGGGACCTTCACATTGTGATACCAAGTAGATGACAGGCATTGACAACATACTGAAGGGAACTGAAAGTTTTAGCCATTGTTGTGGACAATGTCCCCTGCAAAAGAATCCACTGAAGTCCTAACGCCAATGTGATGGTCCTAGGAAGCGGAGCCTTTGGGATGGCTAAGTCATGAGAGTGAAGTCCTCAGGAAAGGGACTGGGCTCTTTGTAAAAGAAACTCCAAAGGGCTTTCTCACCCCTTTCATCATGTAAGGACACAATGAGAAGAAGGCTACTTATGAACCAGGAAGTAAGCCTTCACCAGACATCGACTCTGGCAGCACCATGACCCTGGACATTTCAGCCACCAGAACTATAATAAATGTTTGCTGTGAAACCCATACAGTCTGCCTTGTGTTTGCTCTGAGAGCCTGGGAAACCCATCTTCCCTCCCTAGATCTGCTTTACCACCTGATCTGTCAATTTTCTCATGGCTCTAACACATCCTGACTCTTTCAGAACAGGGTCTGGGTAGGTTCCATCCAAAGCAAGGAGTCTAGAATACAGCCATACAGAGTGCTGATCTGACTGAGGAACTGACCTTTAAATATCCCATTTTGTTATTGGTGCTTTGGATGGGAGCTCTCGGGGGAACTCTGAGGGTAATTGCTTTTGCCTCTGCCTTAGAAGGGGCTGACTTTGATGCAATGCTGTTCTCATCCGCAGGTTTAATTTAGCTCTTTTGTCTGCATTAAACTCACAGGGAACTATCCTTTGTGTGGCACCAAACACATCACATGGCCAACCATTTCTAGCTGAATTTAGACTTGCCCTTTCAGCTAAGGATCCTGGAGATGCTCTGAGGGCCAGGGCAGGCGAGCTGACGTCTATCTCTGTCCCTCGGGTTCCTCTTTCAGGGAGTTTTGGGGAATCTGGACCAGCCACTGAGTGTCAGCATTGCTTTTTCCAATTATAAGGTGGGGAAAGGGGGTATTTGTGTGGTTTGGGAGTTGTTGATGCAGTAACTGCAGGCTCTAAAGCAAGCACAACCACAGTTCACATTGGTACAGCATTTAGTATGAGACCAAGAGCTCTCCTCTGTCTTCACTTCTGGACCCTCCCCACTCATTTCAGTCCCTTTGTGTCACTCGCCTGGATACTGCACAGTCTCGCTTTCCATTTTTGTGTTCTTCAAGTCTATCTTTTTCATCTGGTTACAATCAGGACTCTAGCAGGCTCAGCTGTAGGATAATGAGGACCCTGTCATTGGCGGCTTGCAAGACAAAAGTGGCAAGACCACCTTGCAGGAATTTTTGTAGAAGAGAAACACATGTTATATATAAATAATGCATTATATTATATATATATATATATATAAAATGTGTGTTTTAATATATTTTTATAAAATTATAACACATATATTATAAATAAATACATATATATATGTCTTTTCCCAGCTTGAGAATCATCACTGATCCCCTGTTGTCCATAACAGGGAAAATTCTAGGCTGTCTAGGTAGCAAACAGGCTATCTACACTCTGGATGCCCCCAACCCCCAGTCTCATCTCCTGTTTCAAACATCAGGCTTCCATAAGAATGAACTTTTCCCAAGAGTACTTCACATTCTTCATACCTTTGCTCATTCTTCTTACAGGGAACCTCTATTCATTCTTCCAGAGCCTCCTCCAGGGAACTTGCTGGCTATCCTTCCCCAATGCCTACTCTCCAAGTTAAGCTTAGTGCCCTTTCTGTAGGCACCTAAGGCATGTTAACTAAATATATTAATAGAATTTACCATAGTGAGTCAAAGTTTTCTGCTATGTATCTCTCACCCAGTAGGTTATGAACTGTTTTAGAATAAGGTCTTTGAGTTTTTCATTTGCATCTCTGCCTCCTGCCACTGTGTCGTGCAGGCTGTTGATACAATATATGTTCACTTAATTGAATTCAGCTGAACCTATATCATTATTAAGCTTATTTATCTGAGTCTGCAGCACCTCCTTGGTAAATTCCTTGTTCAGAGTCCCAATTGTCATCAACCTGGTTCAAAGTTTTCCAAACTTGTTACTTCCT
Organism: Nanger dama; assembly: GCA_917880005.1. NCBI lineage: Eukaryota > Metazoa > Chordata > Mammalia > Artiodactyla > Bovidae > Nanger > Nanger dama. The sequence goes on from CAKJTW010000008.1 coordinate 42,558,203, forward strand.
TTGTCTGATAATTTTTGCTACCATGTGGGCTACATTTTTTAAAAGACTTACTCTTTACATCCACTTATATTTATCTCAATTTTGTTTTAAAACGGCCCCCAAAAAAAAGAAAAAATAAAACTTCTTATTAGTACCATAAGAAAAAATAAAACTTATAACACTCACACAAAACAACTGTTTAAAAAAATAATGATGAAGTATTTTCATTTCTTTGTATTATTTCCAAATTCTTTCATCAATGTTTTATAGTTTTCAGAGCATATGTCTTTTACCTCCTTGGTTGAATTTATTTCTAGGTATTTCATCTTCTTGATGCAATTTATTTTATTTTTTTATATTTTAATAAATTTATTTATTTTAAATTACAAACGATGTGCCAACAGACACGAACAGCCAAGGTGAACACAACCCCAAGCCAAATCCCCTCCCACCTCCCACCCCCACCCTACGAATCACCCGGCATCAGCCCCATGCCTCCTGCATCCTACATGAACATAGATTAGCGTCGTCTTACGGGAAAATATACATGTTTCATGCCATTCTCCCATACCATCCCACCCTCCCTCTCCCTCAGAGTCCAAAAGTCCACTCTATACCTCTGTGCTCTGTGTCTCACAGTAGGGTCATCATACGCCCTAAATTCCAATATATGTGTCAGTATACGTATTGGTGTTTTCTTCTGGCTTACTCACTCTGTATAATCGGTTCCAATTCCATCCATCTCATTAGAACTGAGTCAAATTTATTCTTTTAAGGGCTGAGTAGTATTCCATAGTGTATATGCACCACAGCTCTATCCATTCATCTGCTGATGGACATCTAGGTTGCTCCATGTCCTGGCTATTATAAACAGCGCTGCAATGAGGACATGGTCCCTATCGGTCCCAGGTGTATGCCCAGCAGGGGATTGCTGGGTCATAAGGCAGTTCAGCAATTTTTAAGGAATCTCCACACGTTTCCATAATGGCTGTACTAGGCATCCCACCAGCAGTGTAAGAGGGTTCCCTCTTCACATCCTCTCCAGCATTATTGCTTGTAGACTTTTGGATCGCAGCCATTCTGACTGGTGTGAAATGGTACCTCATGTGGTCTTGATTTGCATTCTCTGATAATGAGTGAGTTGAACATCTTTCATGTGTTTGTTAGCCATCCGTATGTCTTCTTTGGAGAAATGCCTATTTAGTTCTTGGCCCATTTTTATTGGATCATTTATTTTCTGGAGTTGAGCTGCATAAGTTGCATATATCTTTGAGATTAGTTGTTTGTCAGTTGTTTCATTCGCATTGTTTTCTCCCATTCAGAAGGCTGTCTTTCACCTGCTTATAGTTTCCTTGTTGTGCAGAAGCTTTAATTTTAATTAGATCCCATTTGTTTATCTTGCTTTTATTTCCAGTATACTGGGAGTTGGATCATAGAGGATCCTGCTGTGATTTATGTCGGAGAGTGTTTTGCCTATGTTCTCCTCTAGGAGTTTTATAGTTTCTGGTCTTACATTTAGATCTTTAATCCATTTGAGTTTATTTTGTGTATGGTGTTAGAGAGGGGTCAGTTTCATTCTTTACAAGTGGTTGACCAGTTTTCCCAGCACCACCTGTTAAAGAGACTATCTTTACTCCATTGTATATTCTGCCCCTTTGTCGAAGATAAGGTGTCCATAGGTATGTGGGTTAATCTCAGGGCTTTCTATTTTGTTCCATGATCTATATTTCTGTCTTGTGCCAGTACCTGTCTTAATGACTGTGGCTTTGTAGTAGAGCCTGAAGCAGGCAAGTTGATTCCTCCAGTTCCATTTTTCTTTCTCAAGATTGTTATGGCTATTCGAGGTTTTTGATTTCCAACAAATCTTGAGATTATTGATCTAGTCTGAGAAAAATACTGCTGGTAGCTGATGGGAATTGCATTGAATCTGTAGATTGCTTGGGTAGTATACTCATTTCACTATATTGATTCTTCCAAGCCATGAGCATGGTATATTCCTCCATCTATTAGTGTCCTCTTTGATTTCTTTCACCAGTGTTTTATAGTTTTCGAATATAGGTCTTAGTTCTTAGGTAGGAAATTCCTAAGTATTATTCTTTGCGAGGGTGAATGGAATTGTTTCCTTAACCTTTTCTACCTCATATTAGGTATAGGAATGCAAGGGATTTCTGAGTGTTGATTTTATATCCTGCAACTTTACATATTCACTGATTAGCTCTAGTAGTTTTCTGGTCGAGTCTTTAGGATTTTCATGTAGAGGATCATGTCATCTGCAAACAGTGAGAGTTTTACTTCTTCTTTTCCAATTTGGATTCCTTGTATTTCTTTTTCTGCTCTGATTGCTGTGGCCAAAACTTCCAGTACGATGTTGAAGAGTAGGGGAAAGTGACACCCTTGTCTTGTTCCTGACTTTAGGGGAAATGGTTTCAATTTTCGCCAGAGGATAAGTGAGCTGTGGGTTTGTCATATATAGCTTTATTATGTTGAGGTATGTTCCTTCCAGTCCTGCTTTCTGGAGAGTTTTATCATAAATGGATGCTGAATTTTGTCAAAGGCTTTTTCTGCATCTATTGAGATAATCAATGATTTTTATTTCTCAGTTTGTTAATGTGATGAATTACATTGATTGACTGCGGATATTGAAGAATCCTGCATCCCTGGGATAAAGCCCACTTGGTCATGGTGTATGATCTAATGTGTTGCTGGATTCTGATTGCTAGGATTTTGTTGAGGATTTTGCATCTAGTCACAGGAATGGCCTGTAGTCTTTTGTGGTGCTTTGTCAGGTTGGTATTAGGGTGATGGAGGCCTCAAGAATGAGTTTGGAAGTTTACCTCCTCTGCAATTTTCTGGAATAGTTTCAGTAAGATAGGTGTTAGCTCTTCTCGAAATTTTGGTAGAATTCAGCTGTGAAGCCGTCGACCTGGGCTTTGTTTGCTGGAAGATTTCTGATTACAGTTTCAATTTCCGTGCTTGTGATGGGTCTGTTAAGATTTTCTATTTCTTCCTGGTTCAGTTTTGGAAAATTGTACTTTTCTAAGAATGTGTCCATTTCTTCCAAGTTGTCCATTTTATTGGCATATAATTGCTGATAGTAGTCTCTTATGATTCTTTGTATTCTGAGTTGTCTGTCGGATCTCTCCATTTTCATTTCTAATTTTGTTGATTTGATTTTTTCTCTTTGTTCTTGATGAGTCTGGCTAATGGTTTGTCAATTTTATTTATCCTTTCAAAGAACCAGCTTTTGCTTTGTTGATTTTGCTATGGTCTCTTTCGTTTCTTTTGCATTTATTTCTGCCCTAATTTTTAGGATTTCTTTCCTTCTACTAACTCTGGGGTTCTCTATTTCTTCCTTTTCTAGTTGCTTTAGGTGTAGAGTTAGGTTATTTATTTGATTTTTTCTTGTTTCTTGAGGTATGCCTGTATTGCTATGAACTTTCCTCTTAGGACTGCTTTTATAGTGTCCCAAAGGTTCTGTGTAGTTGTGTTTTCATTTTCATTTGTTTCGATGCATATTTTGATTTCTTTTGATTTCTTCTGTGATTTGTTGATTATTCAGTAGGGTGTTGTTCAGCCTCCAAATGTTGGAATTTTTAATAGTTTTTCTCCTATAATTGAGATCTAACCTAGTGCATATGGTCAGAGAAGATGCTTGGAATAATTTCAATTTTTTGAATTTATCAAGGTTAGATTTATGACCCAGAAGTGATCTCCCAAGGAGTTATGAAATGGTCAAAGAGACCGAAAAGTTTGACCGAGAAAGGAGAGTTCGGTCCACACGCTTGCCCATTTCTGGTCCAGTTCCCAAGGAGATCGGGTGCCTCTGGCCTTGGCAGGATGGTAGCAACCCCCGACAGGTCGCCACAAGCCACATGAGATCACCATGGAACCGCAGAGCAGGGCCTTACTTGCTTCGCACAAGGCATGTCATTCATTCACACAAGCACACCGTAGTTAGTAAGCACAGCAGAAACGTGTTCGCAAGAGAACAAAGAACTAGAGCTCCAAGCATCCTTACCTTGTCCTGAAGGATCCCGGACGAGCCCCCAAGATGAAAGGTTGTTGTGAATCCCGCACGCGCGGGATTCTTGGCCCCCGGAGGAGAAGAATTCAATCCGGGGCCAGAGACGAGGCTGGATCGCTCAGAGCTTTTGTGTAACAAAGTTTTATTTAAGTATAAAGGAGAGTGGGTGACATAGGCACAGAAGGGGGTAGAAAAGACCCCCTTGATGCAATTTAAAATAGGATTGTTTTCTTCTTTATCTTCCTGATGATTATCAGAGTAGAGATAAGCAATACATTTCTGTATATTAATCTTATATCCTGTAAAATTCCTAAATTCATTTGCTAGTTCCAATAGTTTTCTGGAGGAGACTTTAGAGTTTTCTATATATATCACATTATGTCATCTGCAGATAGTGACAGTTTTAACACTTTCCTTCTAATTTGGATGCCTTTTGTGTCTTTTCCTTATCTGACTGCTATAGCTAGAACTTTCAATACTAATTTAAATGGAAGTAATGAGACAGGGCATCCTTGTCTTATTCCTGATTTTAGAGGAAAAGATTTCTGCTTTCCATTGTTGAGTATGATGTTAGCTGTGGCTCTGGAATACAAGAATTAATATTGCTAAAATGCCCATACTACCCAAAGCAATCTACAGATTTAATGTAATCCCTATCAAAATACCCAGGCCACTTTTCATAAAACTAGGATGAGTAATCCTAAAATATAGAACCACAAAAGACATTGAATTGCCAAACTGTCTTGAGAAAAAAGAATAAAAGTGAAAATATCATACTCTCTGACTTTGGACTATACCACAAAGCGATAGTAATGGAAACAGCATGGTACTGGCATAAAAACAGACACACAGCTCAAACAGAATATAGAACCCAGAAAAAACCCTGTGCACCTATGGTCAATTAGTCTACAACAAAATGAGGCAAGAATATACAGTGGAGAAAAGACAGTCTCTTCAACAGATGGTGCTGTGAAAACTGGACAGCTACACATTAAAGAATGAAATCTGAACATTTCCTCATACCATATACAAAAACAAATTCAAAATGGATTAAAGACTTAAATGTAAGACCTAAACTTAAAACTCTAAGACACAGCCAGAACACTGTTTGATTTAAATCATAGCAGTATATTTTGAATCTGTCTTCTAAGACAAAAGAAATATAAACAAAAATTAACAAATGGAACCTAATTAAACTTGAAAGCTTTTACACAGTAAGGGAAATGATTGATGAAATGAAAATAAAATTTACTGAACGGAAGAAAATATTTGCACATAATCACTGACAGAGGTTAATATTGCAAATATATTAATAGCTCATACAACTCAATATAAAAAAATCCAGTTAAAACATGGGCAGAGGATCTGAACAGACTTTTATCAAAGACATACAAATGGTCAATAGGCACATGAAAAGATGTTTGACATAGCTAGTCATCAGAGAAATGCAAATCAAAACCATAATAAAATATTACCTCATACATTTAATAACAGCTCTCATCAAAGAGACTACAAATAACAAACGTGGAGGAAGATGTGGAGCAAAGGGAACCCTTGTACACTGTTAGAAATTTACATTGGCTCAGCCACTGTGAAAACTAGTAAGACGTTTCCTCAAAAAACTGAGAATAGAACTCCCTTAGGATCCAACAATTCCACTCCTGGGTATATATACAAAGAAAATGAAAACACATCAAAAAGATACATGCTCCTCAATATTCACAGAACCATTATTTACAATAGCTAAGATACAGAAGCAACCTAAATGTCCATCAAAAGATGAGTGGACAAAGAATTTGTAGCAAACACACAATGGTATATTACTCATCCATGAAAAAGAGTTAACTTCTGACATTTGCAACTATGTGGATGAATATTAAGCTTAGTGAAATAAGTCAGACACAGAATTATATGTTATCACCTATATATGGAATCTAAAAAATAAAGCAAATATTTATCACGACACAAAAACAGACTCATAGATATCAAAACAAACTAGTGGTTACTAGTAGAGAGTGAAAGTAGGGAGGAAGACAGGAGCATGTGATTAAGAGATACAGACTACTCTGTATAATATAGATAAGCAACAACACTATATTGTATAGCATAGGAAACTACATCAATATTTTATAATAAGTTAAAGTATAATCTATAAAAATACTGAATCATTATTGTACACCAGAAAACCAAAACAATATTATAAATTAGTTATTTTCATTTTTACAAAAGATTAATAAACTCTGAGGATCTAATGTATACTATGGTGAATATAACCCTGCAATGTATAATTAAAATTTGCTAAGAGTAGAACTTAACATTCTCATTAGAAAAAAAAAGACAAATATATAAAGTGATAGGTGTGATATTTAACTAGATAAGAATAATTCTTTCACAATGTGTATATATATATATATATATTGCTTTTTTCATCTCCTCCTGTATCCATGTCTCTTTACCACGTGACTTTAAGTTCCTTTCACTAAACAGAGTCCATTTCTCCATTCCTTGTTTCTACATTCAGCCACAGAACATGTTCTGGCCAAGCCCGCAGAGGCATGAAAGATCACAGTCTTGTATGACTGGGATCACTCTTCTGCAATGAGAATGTGCCCAGGCTAGTCTAGTGGAAGGATATGAGAAATGCATGAAGTACAGCCCAGTTACCCCAGGAAACAGTCATCTGAGAAGCTAACTGCAAAACTTGAGAGTAAATCCAGACCAACACCAAAGACACCACTTGTTTTGATGGCTGTTCAGTTCAGTTCAGTTCAGTTCAATTCAGTTGCTCAGTCGTGTCCGACTCTTTGCAACCCGATCAATCACAGCATGCCAGGCCTCCAAGTCCATCACCAACACCCAGAGTTTACTCAAACTCATGTCCATCGAGTTGGTGATGCCATCCAGCCATCTCATCCTCTGTCGTCCCCTTCTCCTCCTGCCCCCAGTCCCTCCCAGCATCAGGGTCTTTTCCAGTGAGTCAACTTTTCTCATGAGGTGGCCAAATTATTGGAGCTTCAGCTTTAGCATCAGTCCTTCCAATGAACACCCAGGGCTGATCTCCTTTAGGATGAACTGGTGGGACCTCCTTGCAGTCCAAGGGACTCTCAAGAGTCTTCTCCAACACCACAGTTCAAAAGCATCAATTCTTCGGTGTTCAGCTTTCTTCACAGTCCAACTCTCACATACATACATGACCACTGGAAAAACCATAGCCTTGACTAGACAGACCTTTGTTAGCAAAGTAATGTCTCTGCTTTTGAATATGCTATCTAGGTTGGTCATAACTTTCCTTCCAAGGAATAAGCATCTTTTAATTTCATGGCTGCAGTCATCATCTGCAGTGATTTTGGAGCCCCAAAAATAAAGTCTGACACTGTTTCCACTGTTTCCCCATCTATTTCCCATGAAGTGATGGGACCGGATGCCATGATCTTAGTTCTCTAAATGTTGAGCTTTAAGCCAACTTTTTCACTCTCCTGTTTCACTGTCATCAAGAGGCTTTTTAGTTCCTCTTCACTTTCTGCCATAAGGGTGGTGTCATCTTCACATCTGAGGTTATTGATATTTCTGCTGGCAATCTTGATTCCAGCTTGTGCTTCTTCCAGCTCAGCATTTCTCATGATGTACTCTGCATATAAGCTAAATGGAATATTACTCAGCCATAAAAAGGAATGCATTTTAGTCAGTTCTAATCAGGTGGATGAACCTAGAGCCTACTATACAGAGTGAAGTATATCAGAGAGAGAAAGATAAGTATCTCATACTAAGCATATATACAGAATGTAGAAAGATGATACTGAAGAATTTATCCGCAGGGCAACAATGGAGAAACAGACATAGAGAACAGACCTGGACATGGGGAGAGGGGAGGAGAGGGTGAAATGTATGGAGAGAGTAACATGGAAACTTACAGTACCATATGTAAAATAGATCACCAACAGGAATTTGCTGTATGGCTCAGGAAACTCAAACAGGGGCTCTGTATCAACCTAGATGGGTGGGATGGGGAGGGAAATGGAGGGAGGTTCAAGAGTGAGGGGATATATGTATACCTATGGTTGATTCATGCTGAGGTTTGACAGAAAACAACAAAATTCTGTAAAGCAATTATCCTTCAATTAAAAAATAAATTAAAAAAGAATTATACCAATAAGACACATGAAAGATTAACCGTTCTGTAGGTGTGTGATGGTTAATAATAAAAGTAGCTAACATCAATTGAGTGTATGTAACATACAGCAATGATCTCACAGGTAACCCAGAGAGATATGTATTGAAAACTATTTTACTATCATTCCTGTTGTATAGAAACATATATTATGGCACCAAAACAAAGCTAGATAACCTGCCCAAATCCCCAGAGTTTTCTGTAGAAAAACAGGAATTTCAACCAAAAGTCTGACTCTGACATTCACGCTCTCACAATACCATATTGCCCCTACGGTAGTGTGACCATGTAAGAACACCAGTAGGTTAGCATCCTTCACTCTGCAGTAATCTTTTTACCAAAATCCTTTCACTTTATCCAGAGTGAAGTGTTCACAGTTAGAACTATAAGGGCCTTCATGTCTTGGTGCCCACCATATATATTTACTGAACTTCCTGGATTCCAGCTTAAATAATGGATGGTGCCCTGCAGTTCAGTTTTCTCACAAAGTTCCAGATGATGAGTTCCTGGTTAGCATGTCAGATGAAGGACAATATATTTTAATGCAAATGCAATGAGCTGGAACAACAGTATTTTCTCCAAGAGCCTTAACTAGGTTAGCATGACCTCCAAGAGGGGCCAGAATCCTAACAGCAAAATCCAAATAGAAAGGCTTATGGAGATTTCTATGCTAATCAGCCATATTTTACTGGAACGATTATGCTTAGCACAATGGCCATTTGCCAGCTTTGGCCAGGGCGCCAGTTATGGTCAGGTGACCAACTGAAAATAACGGCTCAGAAAGTGCTGGGGAGGCCACAGTGAGGCAACAATATCCTAAATCTGTGGCAGAAGTGGGAGAAAGTGCTAGGACCCCAGATAAAGATGATTTTCGTATAGGAATTTCAGCACACACCTTGCCTCCAATGCAGTTTGTACTGAAGTAAAACTCCTGTTTTAGAGTTGACAGAAAGAATGGACCTCTAGAACATGAAAACAGGGTGGGGGAAGGAGAGAAAGACAAGAAAAATGATTTTTCTGGTTAAGGACAGATTTCCCTCCCACCTAATCTTTGCTTTTGGCACAAAGACTGTATACTGCTGACGTAAAGGGGAGATGCTATTTTATATGGCTTGGCTTAGCATAATATATCATCATCCCTTACGTTTGTTTTGTTTTGTTTTGGAATTTAGGAAATTGACAGAAGCTGAACTGGTTGGACACAGACAAAACTAACAAAACAATCATACCAGACACTCTCTAGTCTGCCTATTCATGAGTCTGTGAGAGTCAACAACAATCAAAGAAGGAAAGAAAATACTGAAGATGTACCACAGTGCCCCTTGGTATTTACAATGCCATCCAAACAGATTTCTAATGGTGTTCAAAGGATGCCTTGGCACTTTCCCAGAAATACTGAATCACAATCACAAGGGGAACCAGAGGAGAAATAATCTATATTTTTAAAGAAGCTGTTCAGATGATTCTAATGCAGGACCAGGTCTGGGAATCTCTCATCTGGACCACACTTCCTCACATCATCACACAAAGGAAAAGCAGTGATGCTATTCTGGGTCCATCTTGCCCAGCATTAAGGCTGTAAAAGAGCTGTGATACAAAGAACACAGTTGTTCTGTTTCCTGACCTTGACCCCAAACAACATTACATCAATTAATATTCACCTAGCACTTACTATGTGCCAGGAACTTTTACATATATTATCTTGTTTTGGCCAAAGGTTAATGTTGCTTAAATATTTAAAAGTTCAATATTTAGTTGGTTTACTTTCAGTCCGAAATGTTTAACAGCAATACCACTTTATGTAATTGGATCATACAATTCTGCTCACATTTCAATTTGGATGAAGATGGAAAATAAATTTATTTTGCTTATAAGTGAACTTACAGCTGTCCATAACTCTCATCTGACAGTTAGTAGAAAAATGAACTAAATGATCCATCTGGGTTAAATCTTGTCTGTCCTTACTATCTAAATGGTCACTTTAAGTAGTATTAGTCCTCTAGAATAATTTTTTTTTTAATATTTCAAATAATTTATCCTTGTTTCTCCAGCGAGAGGGATTCTGGGTATAAGGAAAATGTGGAGAGAGAGAGTTCACGATTGTTTACAATCATTCACATTGATATGTAGGTAGAAGGATAGCTCCTGCCCATTGTGGTCCAGAGATCACATCCCTTAACCAGTTGGTGTCCACTTGCCCCTCTGGCCTACATGGCAGAAAGGGGGGCTGGCTGGACATTGCTTCCCATTTGTTCTTTTTCCTCAACTGGGGACTCCTCACCCCACCTACTGTTAGCTGCTGAGACTTCTCTGAGGTTTGGCTGGAAATTCACTCTCCCCACCTGGTGGGTCTAACACTCAGCCTTCACTTCAGGGCCAGTTGCCCCAACCACCATAATCCACGCTGGCAAGATACCCCAATACACTCTCAAGTATTCTTGGAACCAACTCACGCTACATGGGACTGGCAAGTCCATCTTGTGCCCTAGGCTGGTGAACGTCAATGTTGCCCCCAATTTCTCTAAAGAGCCTCCTGCTTCCTGTGCCAAAGTCAGCACAGGGATGAGAAAATCAGGACCATGTCTCTTCACTCTGCTTTTTCACTCCCTTCCGTCTCCTTTTGTCTCCTACCTTTTAAGCCAAGAAGGGGAGGCTCTTCCACCTTCAGGGGAAGACATTCCTCAAATAAAGCCTGCTCTTGGCATATGCCAAACAAGCAGCTAAAGGTACTTAGTATTTAGAATAGTAGTAGACATACAGAATACGAGATAAACATATATATACATATATATATATGTATTGTTCTTTATATTTAGGTCTTTATTTTGTGCCTCTTAACACATAAAGCTGACTATAAAACTGATATTTATTTATGTTTCTGAGTTGAATTATTTGAATTAGCTGAAGATTTTTCCTTAATACTTTATTTTCTATAATAAAATTGCTGAAATGCAAAGCTAAATTTATTAACTTTTAAATTCTTCAGATAAATGTTTATGAAAGTAGAAAAAATTATTTTATCACCAAAAATTATCACTGTCCTCAAAACCACGTCTCATAAAAATTAATGGCCCTCATCATCTTCCTGAATATCTATAGTCACAAAGAAAGCACAGTCTTAACCTTACCCCCTTTAAGTATCACAGCACCTCTGAGAGGTTAGTTAAGTCAAGGTCTAGTGTGCTCAGTTTACTGGTGGCAAAACTGAATATTGCAAGTCAAGAGGCTGGACCATGTCTTTGGGAAAGTTCTTAAGGTAAGCAGGGATGGAACTCAGAGGTCTCCCACTCCCAGATGAATATCTGTGCCCCAGGCTTGTCAGTTACCAAACACTTTAAAGTCCATGATCTCACTCGACCCTCCTAGCTTCTCAGAATTCCTGAGCTTCTCAGAAAAGGGATCACAATTCCTATTTTGCAGGTGAAGACACCACAGTTGTGGGGGCTGAGAACTGGCAGAGCCTGGGCCAGAGCCTGAGTCTTCTGATCAAGAACCCTATGTTCCCCCATCTCCTCCCAGTACCCTAGCCACAGGACACAGTTATGACAAGGAGGGGATGTGGCATGGCACCTACAAGGTGAGTTCTGACCTCCTACACACCTTTGTCTGGATCCCATCTCACCACATACTAGGTGTGTCCCTCAGCAAAGTTCCTGATCTCTCTGGACCTCAGATTCTCCAATTGTGAAACATCGGTAATACTGGTACTTCCCTCAAAAGGTTAAAAAGAGAATTAAACTACATAGTTTGTGCAGATACCCAGCACATTTTCAGGCAAATATTAAGGACTCAGTCAATATGGTTGGGAGAAAGACTTATTTCTCACTCATTGTATTTCCATGTGCAACGACTTCTGCTAGACCAACGTTCCTGGCTTCTCTTCCCACTTCTGCTCACACTTGCCAGGAGAGAGGGGATTTATTTGAGTGTGCATGTGGAAGAGTACTTTGAGGTCTGCTCTTAGCGATGTACTAGGCTCCGCAAAGGAGGCCTGTGACTGGACATCCTCTCCTGGTCTGAGAATGCTCTGTTCTGGGATATAGTATTAGGACATCCATTGCTTCCTTATCCCTCAGTCAAATCCTCCAACCTAACTTTCATCGGTAATTTTTCTGATTCTTGCATCCATCTCTGAGTTGTCTTAGACTTAGAGGAAAAAGGTAGATACTACCTACTGATCCCCTCAAATCCCTACAAATATTATCTACTTCTATGCTCATCAGTATTACATAAAAACTGTTCACAAGTAAAAGTGCCCAAGATCTGTAGCCTCTTTGCATTCCATCAGATGGTTGACATGGCTCTAAGGGAGTGGTGTTGCTAGACTCAGCAGTCACCAGTCTCCCACTGCACCAGGAGGCCAGAGATGGAGTGACTGTGGTTTCCAACACTTCCCAAGCTGAGATTTCAGGAACACATTGAGGACACCACAGACTCACAGTATTTTCTCAGGGCCTTCTCTTGTGAGTGGCCCACTATGACTGGAACCAAAGTCCCACTAAATCTGTCACTTTCTCTACATTCTGCTAGGCAAGTTTCACCTTGGATGTCCCCAGAACTTTGTCAGAGCAGATGGGGGAATTCTAGGAGGGCGACTAGATGGCCTGTCTATTTTGGTTCTCCAATTCTCCAGCAGCCTGCCATCTGAGCTAAGAGAAATGTGACTTGTGTCAGAGTACAAGAGAGCGCCAGTGGCAAGGGCTTCCACATGTCTATTTCTGGCTGTCCCCTGATGCTGTGTCATTGGAGGAACTGTGACATCACAGCCTCTGCCTTTTATAAGGGCCTGACAATACAAGTGACTCATAGAGAATGTCAACCGTGGCTGCCAGCCTGGCTCAGTACACGGAGACTTAGAGAGTCATGCAGAGTGACTTGTGCCAGGGGTTGCATAGGGGCACAAAGACAGACTATCAAGACTAGAAGTGACCTTAATTTTCCTCTAATAAAGTCCATCTAAAGCCTGAGCCCCTGCTATCATATTACTGAGAAGTGGGCCTCTGGGTTCTGCTTGCATAACTCCAAGGACATTGATGAATTCCATTATCTTCCAAGGCAATTGTATCAGGATGATTCAAGCCACAAGCAACAGCATATTTAACCACACAAACTTTAATATCTCACTTAACAAAAAGTCTGGATGGAAGTGGGACCAGTGGCATTTCCTTGGTTGCTCAAGAGTGACCAAGTTCAAAGATTGTTTTCACCTTGTAGGAAATCAGTGATGGTTTTCCTCATTGGCTCAATGATCTTTCTCTCTTCTGATACTATTAGAACAAGAAGAAAAATGGTGCACACTAGAGGCTTTCTCCTCATCTATCTCTCCCTTTTAATAACTAGAAAAACTTTCCAGGGCCCCTAAGACTTCCTGAGTATCTCACTGGTCAGAATAGGATCACATGCCCGTTCCTAAGCCAGTCATTGGCAGAGGTGCAGAAGACTGCCTGACCGATCATGAATCGTGCCTTGAAATTGGACCTATAGTCCTCTGGAACAAAGAATAGTTTTATAAGCAAAGAAAAGGGAAAATGTCTGTCTGTAACAGTAGCTGAATCCCTGGTTGAACTATTTCAAAGTTCTTTAAACAGCTGAGTCAGAAACTTCCTAGCAATGTATCTTCTCAACCATTAAGTCTAGATCTACTCTGATGCCTCATACAAAATAAACACAACATGCTTCCATACAGTGATTTAATATACATCTGAAAACTGATCATTCTGGAAAAATCTCCATTTTTTTGAACCCTTTCCTAAGAGACAACATAATACAGAACTCTGGAGTCAGACTGTCTGGGTTCAAAGACCAGCTCTGTGACTCACTAACTGGGTATACGGGGAATGTTACTTTAAGATCTTTGTATAAATTTCCTCATTGAACAATGACTGAAAAACAGTGCTTGTCTCATAGAGTTGCTGGTAAAGATTAAATAGTTAATATACGTGAAGCCCTAAAGACAGTGCCTGGCATATAGATGATACATTCTAGTGTCTATTATTGCATTATCAGTTTTAAATTTTTGGTTGGTTCCTTCTGTCAGTAATTCTATTTGTCTGCATCTCCATCAAAGAGTAGAAGCAGGAACTTAAATCTAGATTTCTCAGTATACATCTTTATTTTCTATTCGTGGCTGCCTCAGGGAAAGTTAAATAACAATCATGATCTTCCATTCACTATTGCTAAATCATGTCTTCAACATGTATCTGTGTGTTTGATTTTTTTTGAACTTGGATGAAAGCTTTACAATTTAATTCTTTCTCATCTCATGGAAACACAGCAGGACTGAAAGTATGCCTTTCAGGAAGGGGAAATTAAGAGTATTAAAAACCTTAAGTTTATCAAGCTAACTTTTTGCCCATCCCTAGGACCACCCACTTCATCCTATCCACTCCAATCGCTTGGATTTTGCCCATTACTGAGCCTGGTCTCTCAGCACCCTATCAACCCTGTGAGCCTAGGTCAGTGTTTAGAGGTTAAATTATGTACCTTCAAACTTCAAATGCTGAAGTTCTAATCCCAGAATTTCAGAATCTAAATATTTGGAGATAAGGTTTTTAAAGAGGTGATTAAATGAAGCCATTAGCAGACCCTACTCCAATCTGTATGCAGCTCAAGAAGCAACAGTTAGAATTGGACATGGAAAAACAGACTGGTGCCAAATTGGGAAAGGAGTACGCTAAGGCTGTATGTTGTCACGCTGCTTATTTAACTTATATGCAGAGTACACCATGAGAAATGCTGGACTGGATGAAGCACAAGCTGGAATCAAGATTGCTGGGAGAAATTTCAATAACCTCAAATATGCAGATGACACCACACATATGACAGAAAGTAAAGAAGAACTAAAGAGCCTCTTGATGAAAGTGAAAGAGGAGAGTGAAAAAGTTGGCTTAAAACTCAACATTCAGAAAACTAACATCATGTCATCAGGTCCCATCACTTCTGGCAAATAGGTGGGGAAACAATGGAAAGAGTGACAGACTTTATATTTTTGGGCTCCAAAATCACTGCCGATCATGACTGCAGCCATGAAATTAAAAGACGCTTGCTCCTTGGAAGAAAAGCTATGACCAATATAGATAGCATATTAAAAAGCAGAAACATTGCTTTGCCAACAAAGGTCTGTCTAGTCAAAGCTATGGTTTTCTCAGTATTCATGTATGGAGGTGAGAGTTAGACTATAAAGAAAACTGAATGCCAAAGAATTGATGGTTTTGAACTGTGGTGTTAGAGAAGACTCTTGAGAGTCCCTTGGACTTCAAGGAGATCCAACTAGTTCATCCTAAAGGAAATCAGTACTGAATATTCATTGGAAGGATTGATGCTGAAGTTGAAACTCCATCTGATGTGAAGAACTGATTCGTTGGAAAAGACCCTGATCCTGGGAAAGATTGAAGGCAGGATGAGAAGAGGATGATAGAATATGAAATGGTTGGATGCCATCACCAAATCAATGGACATGAGTTTGAGCAAGTTCTGGGAGTTGGTGATGGACAGGGAAGCCTGGTGTGCTGCAGTCCATGGGGTCACAAGAGTCTTACATGGCTGAGCGACTGAACTGAACTGAACCCAATCTTATTGGTATCCTTTTAACCAGAGGAAATTTAGACATACAAAGAGACAAAAAGGGTGTACATACAAAGGAAAGATCATGTGAGGACACAGTGAGAAGACAGCCATCTGCAAGCCAAGGAAGGAAGCCTTAGAATGAAGTCAACTGTACTGACACCTTGATCTTGGACTTCTAGCCATCAGAACTATGAAAAATAAATTTCCAGTGTTTAAGCCTCCAGTCTGTGGTATTTTATTATGGCAGCTCTAGAAAACTAATATATACTGCTTGAGCTGATTTCTGTTGCTTGCTATGAAAACGCCCTGTATAAGAGGTACCACTAATGCATTCTCCTCCATCTCCATCACCACTACCATCACCTTCTCCATCTTTTTGGCTACCTCTATTGAATCATCTTAGGTCACTCAGTAGGCATTTTTTCTACCTTCTGATCCTATTTTATCAATCAGGGTGACCTAATGGTCCACATCAGAGCAAGTGTGGTCCTCAGACAACAGAACCGGGGAGAGGATTGAAACTGTATATTCCTGGGCCCAACTGCAGATCAAGTGAAACAGAAATATTTAGCAAGCTTCCTAGGTGATTCGTATGCACCCTCTCAAATGCCTATGACTAACAATTTGTTACTTTCATGGCTAGCTTTAAAAACCACAAATTGGAATAAAAAGAGAGGGACTCACTGTGGGGACTTGGAAAAGTCATTATTCTGTTCTAGATCTCCATTGCTCTTCAATATTGCAAGGAAGGTGAAGCGTAAGTTCCCTTCTTGATCTGTTACTTCTCTAACTGGAAGCAGATTTAAGTCAGAAATAGGACATGGTGTCAGGCTGATATTAACTAGTTTTCAAATCTCAGTGTTGAATTTCTGATGGTACCCTCTGAGGTAAGGGCTAGTGCTGTCACATAGTTCAGAGAAGCAAGAGCCAAAAGCAGACAGAGGAATTCACTGGCTCATGATGCAGGCAAGAAGATGAAAACATAAAATTTTGCCAGTAAACCGACAATCCCTCACAAGCTATTTAAACACCTGTAAGGACTTTGGCTCCAGGAAGCCCGCCTAGACTAAATCATGCAGCAGGATGGTCCTCCTGGTCTCAAGCTGGTGATGCAGGAGTGACCAGAACAGAAGACTAGTGCCTCCAGGCCTTGTGGCTGCCTGTGGTCACAAACATCTGTGGAGGAGAGCAGAGGAAGGGGAGAGGTATGTCCTCAGAAGGAAGTCAGTTGACTCCAGCAGCTGGGCAAACACTAGCTCTAACACTCAGGCAACCCGGAGTGGCAAAGCAGAGCCAGGGTCTGGGAATCAGCCCTCCCTGCTCTTTATGTGGAAAACTGGCCAAGGGTCTGTAATTGGGTGAGAGAGGAGTGGGATGAAGAGAGCAGTAAGGTAGAAGATAGGATGGGGTAGGATGCAGAATAGGTAATAATAATCTTTGGGAATAACCAGACTCCTGTCAATCAGCTATGCCATAAGATACTGTCAACAGTTTTGAACCAATCCTTGGTCCTGTTCCAGTCCCCAACATACTATATAATTTTCAATCACTTTGTATTTGTCATCCTGAAAGCAAGGGGACCTTTTGCCTTTGCACACAAGATGAATGAAAAATGCATTCATGCCATCATTAAGAATAAAATATGCTCCAAGATATAAAATATGGAGGAACAGCTTGCTCCAGGGAAGACTACTATCCCAGAATCTTAAACAGACTTTATTCCTAGCAGGTTTATTAATTTATCATTAATATAGTCTTCTATTTGCTCATTTACTCAACAAATATTTATTAAGAACTCTCTGTGCACTAGGCATTGTGCAAAACACTGAGGATAGTATAGAAATCAAGACAAACCCAGTTCCTTCCACAAGGAGCTCCGAGTCTAGTGGAGGAGTAAGACAGTAAACAAAATATAAATACATAATTATGTCGCTTCCATTTTTATAAGTGCTATAAAGGAGACATATGAGTTGCTTTGGAAATGTTTGGTAGTTGTATTTTCTCCATGCAGAGTCAGGCCAGCCTTCCTTGAGTTCTGAGCGGGTTCTGCCACTGTGTTATGTGCATGGCAATTCTACTTGACAAGATCCTTCAGACTTCTTAGGCCTCAGTTTGACTGTCTGTAAAATGGTAAGGCTGTACTCATAAGTTTTGGTGTTTGTTCATCACATCCTGATTCTTGTATGTTTACTACACTGTAAGTCTTGCACTTGGGAGTACATATAAATAATGTGCATAATACATATGTATGTGTGTATTTATATTATAGTATATAATGAATTTAAGAAAGCTGGCACAGCAAACAGGGTGCCCTTTCTCAATACAGAGACCACTGAGGAAGAGGAGACAGCCTTCTCCAGAGAAAAATTTCTGACCCTGGAACCTGGTCACTGTATCACTGCAACTCCCATCACAACCATCTCTGGGTTGATGGCTTGCAAATTTTCTTCCCCCAGCCAAAGGTATATTTCATCAGCATGCAGGCAGGACTGACAGAATGGGGTTAGGACGTGGAGAACAGTGACATGGTTTTTTTCTGTCTGAGGCACTGCAGAGAAGGAGGTGGCCAGGAGCCAGTGATGGAGGCTCTTTGGGATGAGACAAACAGGCATTGTGATGAGGGCACCGTGGTTCATCAGGAGTACAGGCATTCAAGAGTCTGTGCTGAATAAGAAAACTCAGTCTTGAGATCTTCCCTTGTGCTTAAATCTCTATTTAATTTTAGTCAGTCATGGACTTTTCCTGGGCCTTTTCTGGGCCTCCTAAGCAATTAACCACTTCTTCTAACTAGCTTGATGATATTAATATGAGGATACAAGTTATGTGATCAATGTGTTAAATGGATAAACAGTTATTTAAGATAGCTATCCCTGTTTCTCATTAGCAAGAATATGGTTAAAATTCTTAGGCTAAGTCTGTCACCTTTAGTAAAGAGCCATGTGAATAGGGAAAACGATTGCTCCTAAGGGCTTCTACAATACACACATGCAGCTTGCAAAGTACTTTGTAAACTATAAAGAGCCATATACGTGTAAGATATTACTATATTACAATAATTATTTCAAGTATCATTATGACAATTATGAATATAATAATCATAAGAAGTTAACTATTCTTAACTGTAGTTGGATGCATAGATGAATGGGTGCATGGATGACCAGGCATTTCAAAAGTCTGTTTCCTACCACCTAACAGAGATTGCAAAAAGCTCTCTATGACTCTTATCACAGAAAAAAATCTAAGAGAAACTAGTTCTCTAAGCTCACCCTACATGTTGGATTTTGATAATGTTATGTAAAATGTTGATCATTTAAGTGAATGATGCAGAGCATCTTAATAAATATTAAGTCATCCAGTGCTCACAAGATAATGAATTAGTTAAGAATGGTGTTATTACCCCTTTTGGCAAAAATGGAGACTGAGACAACAGACATTAAAGGCTTGACTATCCACAAGCTTTTAAAGAATGAAGAAAAAAAAAATCTGTTTTCTTTCATTGAAATCATGGATTCCTCAAAGGCAGTCTATGGGAGAAAATATGTGTAAATCATATACCAAAAGGGATTAATATCCAAAATATATGAAGAACTCCAACAACTCGAGACTGGAAGGAACCCAGTTAAAAGTATCACAGGATGATTCAGGGAGATGATATGGGGTGGGAGGCGGGAGGGGGCTTTGGCATTGGGAGATCGTGGACACCTGTGGCTGATTCATGTCAATGTATGGCAGAACAAATACAGTATTGTAATGTAGAATAAAGTATTTAAAAAATAATAAAATAAAATAAAATAAAAAGTAATTACCCAAAATAACCCAAATTTTAAAAATGAACAAATGAAATTAATAGATGTTTCTTCAAGGAAAACCCACAAATGGCCAATAGACACATGAAAAGTGCTCAACATCACTTAATCATCAGGAAAAGGCAAGTCAAAACACAGTGAGGTATCACCGCATGCTTGTTAGAATGACTGTTACAAAAGAAAAGAAAGAACCACTGTTGGTGAGGATATGGAGAAACTGGAACCCTATTACACCACTGGCAGGAACGTAAAACGGTTCAGCCTTCATGGAAAACAGTGTGGGTCTCCCTCAGGAAATGAATAGAGCCACCATGTGATCCAGCATTCTTACTTATGAATATTTACCCAAAGAACTGAAACCAGGATGTTGACTGCTCTCCCACATTTACTGCAGCATTACAACAAGGTGGAAACAACCCAAATACTCACCAACAGATGAATGGAGAAAATGGGGTGCCTGCATACAGTGGCATACCATTCAGCCATAAAAAGGGAGGAGATCCTGCCACTTGCTGCAACATGGACAGACCTTGAGAACATTATGCTGAGGGAAATAATCCAGTCATAAGAACATATACTATGTGATTTCATTTATAGGAGATGTGTAACATAGTCAAGTTCATCAGAGCAGAAAGTAAATTGTGGTTCCCAGGGACTGGCAGAAAGAGGAGCTGGGGAGTTACTCTTTATTGGGTATAAAATTTCAGTTACATAGATGGAAAAGTCCTAGAAATCTTCTGTACAGCACTGTGATTGTAGCTAACAATAATGTACTATTCACTCTAAAATTTGCTAAGAGGGTGTATCTCACATTATATGTTTTTATCGCAGTATTTTTTAAAAGGCTATCTGGACTGCCATTCAAATTATTGGTATCAACACCCAGTTCATTACATCTTGTGTTATAGAACAATGCCTATCTTGGCAAACAACAATGATAAAAATAACAACAGCAACAAACTCTCTCTCTAAGCAGTCTAGAGCCACATACTGCAATTACTATACTCTCAGAAATAAAATCATAAAACATCAGCACCAGAAACAACTTAGACATAAGCTAACTGACCTCCCACTTCACAAATGAGAAACCTGGGGACTGGTGCTGGCAAAAGACTTGAATGAGACCCATAACAAATTAATAAGCTAAATAATAAATGAGCTTCCATTCTAAGACAGGTATTTTGCTTTGAAAAGTCATTTGTGAACCTGATTACATATCAAAATCACTTGGGAACTTAAATATAAATGTCTAGGTCCTAGCAGAACTACTGAACACAGAATCTCTGGGGGCCAAAAAAATCTGTATTTTAAAAAGCTTCCATGGTGATTCTTTCTTTAGGATTGGAATGGAAATTGACCTTTTCCAGTCCTGTGGCCAGTGCTGAGTTTTCCAAATTTGCTGGCATATTGAGTACAGCACTTTCACAGCACCATCTTTCAGGATTTGAAATAGCTCAACTGGAATTCCATCACCTCCACTAGCTTTGTTTGTAGTGATGCTTTTTAAGGCCCACTTGACTTCACATTCCAGGATGTCTGGCTCTAGGTGAGTGATCACACCATCATCGATTATCTTGGTCGTGAAGATTTTTTTGTACAGTTCTTCTGTGTATTCTTGCCACATCTTCTTAATATCTTCTGCTTCTGTTAGATCCATACCATATCTGTCCTTTACTGAGCCCATCTTTGCATGAAATGTTCCCTTGGTATCTCTAATTTTCTTGAAGAGATCTCTAGTCTTTCCCATTCTGTTGTTTTCCTCTATTTCTTTGCATTGATCACTGAGGAAGTCTTTCTTATCTCTTCTTGCTATTTATTCTTTGGAACTCTGCATTCAGATGCTTATATCTTTCCTTTCATCCTTTGCTTTTCCTTCTCTTCTTTTCACACCTATTTGGAAGACCTCCCCAGACAGCCATTTTGCTTTTTGCATTTCTTTTCCATGGGAATGGTCTTGATCCCTATCTCCTGTACAATGTCACACACCTTGGACTACAAGGAGATCCAACCAGTCCATTCTAAAGGAGACCAGCTATAGGTGTTCTTTGGAAGGAATGATGCTAAAGCTGAAACTCCAGTACTTTGGCCACCTCATGTGAAGAACTGACTCATTGGAAAAGACTCTGATGCTGGGAGGGACTGGGGGCAGGAGGAGAAGGGGACAACAGAGGATGAGATAGCTGGATGGCATCACCGACTTGATGGATGTGAGTTTGAGTGAACTCCAGGAGATGGGTGATGGACAGGGAGGCCTGGCGTGCTGTGATTCATGGGGTTGCAAACAGTCAGATATGACTGAGTGACTGAACTGAACTGAACTGATGGTGATTCTAAGGCAGGCAGTCTTCTAGCTGGCGTTCACCATTTTGGTTAAACCAAGCCATTGGTTTGTACCTAGTAAATTCTATCTAATTGAAATCAAAATCCCAGTTGAAGTTCAGTGTAAATCACTCTTGATATGGTCTAGTTAAAAGTTGGGAAAGGATTAGCTCATGTTAATATCATTCCTTTCCTTTCAAAGTAACTAAATATTGACAGAGCTCCTCAATGCCTAAATACTCAATCTCTATAAAATACCTATGAATGCTTTCTTTGTGAAGATTTTTCTCTACTTATACAGCCCAAAATTGATGTTTCTTAAGTCAAGCTCCAAATGCCATTAAGAATGAAAGATAAATCATTTTCACTTCCATGTTTGCCTCGCTGTGTTAGGGTCATGAGCGGCTGGCTAGCAACAAAACAAGGACTTCTCAGAAGGGTTTGTTCTTCTCACTGCAGTGAAAAGGTGAGACCCAGAGGCCATAGCACAGAGGTTGTTTCTAACACTATGAAAGACAAAAGCGGACACCAAAGCCTGTTAGTCTAAATTCAGTCATCAAAAATCCATAAAGAAAAATTTCCAGTTGTCTAATCTTTGTTCTACACTACATTTTATACACACCATTTCCTTTCGTCCCTTTAGTACTGTCTTCATTGTCTTTTGCTTAGTGAGATGACCCATAGCCACATACTGACCATTAGGTGATGGAGATGTAATTTAGACACAGGTCTCTGTGAACACAAAGCTTGGGTTCTATTAACCACTGTGCCATGCTGGGTGCAGGAGAGAAATGTCTGCATTTCAGGTAATGCTTCTGTCCCCAGAGAGCTAAGAGTTTAGTTATAGGCCAACACAAAAAGTGTCCTGCTTTAAAGTTCCTAATATATGAAAAATATGTATTTCACCATTTATATAATATTGGCCAAGTCATTGTTCTTCCCTGATTTTGAATTTTCTTATATTTTTCATAGAATATTAGAAAAGCTGGCATCTGTCATCAAAACGTCTATAATAATAAATGCTGGAGAGAGCGTGGAGGAAAGGGAACCCTCCTACACTACTAGCAGGAATGTAAACTGGTGTAGCCACTATGGAGAACAGTATGGATGTTCCTTTAAAAATGAAAAATAGAGCTACCATATGATCCCACTCCTGGCCATACATCCAGAGAAAAATAATTCAAAAAGATACATGTACCCAAAGGTTCACTGCAGCATTATTCACAATAGCCAAGACAAGCAAGCAATATCCATCAACAAATGAACAGATAAGGAAGAAGCAGGACATATTCACAATGGAATATTACTTAGCCATAAAAAAGAATGAAGTAACAGCATTGCAACAACATGGGTAGACCTAAATATTGCCATACTGAGTGAAATAAGTCAGAGAAAGACAAATATCACTTATATGTGGAATCTAAAAGAAAGAAAAGACTCAAATCAACTTATTTCCAAAATAGATATTCACACACAGAAAACAAAATTATGTTTACCAAAGGCAGAGAAGGGATACATTAGGAGTCTAAGATTAACATATATGCACAACTATAAATAAAATATATAACTAACAAGGACATACCGCATAACACAGTTCAGTTCAGTTGCTCAGTCGTGTCCGAATCTTTGGGATCCCATGAATCACAGCACTCCAGGCCTCCCTGTCCATCACCAACTCCCGGAGTTCACTCAGACTCAAGTCCATCGAGTCGGTGATGCTATCCAGCCATCTCATCATCTGTCGCCCCCTTCTCCTCCTGTCCCCAATCCCTCCCACCATCAGAGTCTTTTCCCATGGGTCAACTCTTCACATGAGGTGGCCAAAGTACTGGAGTTTCAGCTTCAGCATCATTCCCTCCAAAGAAATCCCAGGGCTGATCTCCTTCAGAATGGACTGGCTGGATCTCCTTGCAGTCCAAGGGACTCTCAAGAGTCTTCTCCAACACCACAGTTCAAAAGCATCAATTCTTCAGCACTCAGCTTTCTTCACAGTCCAACTCTCACATCCATACGTGACCACTGGAAAAACCATAGCCTTGACTAGATGGACCTTTGTTGGCAAAGTAATGTCTCTGCTTTTGAATATGCTATCTAGGTTGGTCATAACTTTTCTTCCAAAGAGTAAGCGTCTTTTAATTTCATGGCTGCAATCACCATCTGCAGTGATTTTGGAGCCAAAAAAATGAAGTCTGATACTGTTTCCACTGTTGCCCCATTTATTTCCCATGAAGTGATGGGACCAGATGCTATGGTTTTCATTTTCTGAATGTTGAGCTTTAAGCCAACTTTTTCACTCTCCTCTTTCACTTTCATTAAGAGGCATTATATCTACTACTGTGGGCAGGAATCCCTTAGAAGAAATGGAGCAGCCATCATGGTCAACAAAAGAGTCCGAAATGCAGTACTTGGATGCAATCTCAAAACGACAGAATGATCTCTGTTCATTTCCAAGGCAAACTATTCAATATCACAGCAATCCAAGTCTATGACCCAACCAGTAACGCTGAAGAAGCTGAACGGTTCTGTGAAGCCCTACAAGACCTTTTAGAACTAACACCCAAAAAGATGTCCTTTTCATTATGGGGGACTGGAATGCAAAAGTAGGAAGTCAAGAAACACCTGGAATAATTGCATAACACAGGAAACTACTAAATATTATGCAACAACCTCTAAGGGAAAAGAATCTGAAAAAATTATGTGTATATGTATATAACTGAATCACTTAGCTATATATCTGAAACTTACGTGTAACTGTAAATCAAGTATACTTCAACAAAAAAATTTTTTTAAGCTGACATTATTATGGTTCCATGCTCTGATATCTAATAGCCTCAATTAAACATGGTTCTATACATCACTAAGTACAGATCTTAATCCTTTCTGGAAAAGCTTTTATGAACACATGTGTTTTCAAATACTATTGGAGGTCTGCAGAGACAGAATTAGATAAATAATACACAAATATTATACAATATACCTCTATCCTAAGAAAGGTCTAGAGTAGTACTCAATAATTAAACACATAAATATTTTTGCAGCAGAATATATTAATATTAACATTAAGAGCCATAAATAATTATAATCTGATGTCAGGTCATATCAGGCTCTATCACAAGATCAGTTTAAGTCACAACAATTTTTTCTGACAAATAAGCTTTTTAAAAAAATAACTTTCCATTTCAAAGTATTTAAATGACTGAACCTGTAGCCATTAATCATGAGAAATTAAATAATTTCTTAGTATTTCCATTTCCTCATTTATAAAATGGAACTAATATATGTGCATACTTTACAAGGTTTAAACAAATTAATGCAAGAAAGTCACTGAGAGTAATGCATGTTTCATAGTAAATACTCATAAAATCATGAACTATTGTCATTTGACTCACTGGAAAAGACCCTGATGCTAGAAAAGATTGAGGGCAGGAGGGAAACAGGGCAACAGAGGATGTGATGGTTGAATAGTATCACCAACTCAGTGGACAAGAGTTTGAGCAAACTCTGGGAGATACTGAAAGACAGGGAAGATGGTCATACAGCAGGCAATCAGGTCTCAAAGAGTCAGACACAACTTAGCGACTGAACAATGTGCATTTCACTTCTGGTATTGTTTGTCACTTCCTCAAGCAGCAAACTCTTCTCAAATAAGTGAGATAGCTTGTTCTCAAACAGCCTTGGTTATAAAAATCTTCTTGTCTCACAAGATAAATCACTCCAGTGTTCAGAAGCCCTGACTGTTCCTCTAATGGTTAGTTATATAGGACTTGCTAGCCATTGTTCTGTGTGCTGTACATACATAATTCCCAAGCTTAGAAGAATCAAGCAATAGTTAAATAAAGTTTAAGTTCACAGTAGAAGAGACTTTATGATACATGATCTAATGGAGTCAGAGCTATAAGAATTCTACAAAATTAAATTGCTAAAATGGCTCATAATAAAAATTGAACACCTCAGGATGTAAAAAAGGTTTCATAGAAGATTGAAATCTAAGGTAACCTTATAAGCAAGTAGAGTTTTGATAGATGAAAGGGAAAGGAATACATTAGTTAAGAAGTAGAAGGAGGACAGGTTGCAGAATCAAATAGACTTGGCTTTGAATGTGGCTCTAGCAGCTTAAACAAGCCATTTAACTCTCCTGAGTCTTATTCTCTCCTATCTAAAGAAATGAGGATAATAATAGCCATCTTTCATTATTGTTGGGAAGCTTGGGAGTTATGTATGTACGGCACACAGAACAATGGCTAGCAAGTCCTACATAACTAGCCATTAGAGGAAAACAGATTTCAAGTTAACATAAGAAAGACCTTTCTGACAGTCAGGGCTTTTGAACACTGGAGTGATTTATCTTGTGAGACAAGAAGATTCTTATAACCAAGGCTGTTTGAGAAACAACCATCTCACTTATTTGAGAAGGGTTTGCTGCTTGAGGAAGTGACAAAGGTAAAGAAAGTGGGTGCTACCCACTTTCACCTCTTCCCACATTGAGACTCTATCATTAGAGATTATGACTGAGTGCATTTTGATGTCTTCCTTCTGGGATAAGAATTTTTAGACCCCAAGAGTCTGATTCAGGCAAGGTTGAGGACAAAGAGAGAAAGTTATATAGGTTGGGTGACCTCAACTATGGCTATCTCTGAATTCAAGATGAAGATCTGATTCCTAAAAGAGATAAGAGTGACATATTTTTAAGGGATCTTTTACTTTGCAGGTTTTCTATTACATCAGTTCAAAGATGCTTCTTGCTTCCTACAGCAATAAAGTTACAACTCTTTCATTCTATCTTTGCCCAGCTCCTCTTTCTCAATTTTCTTTTTCCCTCCACCTCCTCTATTCTTCTTCATTTCCATTCCCACTGATATTTTCCCTAACATATGTATCAACATTACCATCATCCCAGAGTGGTTTGCCAGGGCTATAAGTTAGGAGAAGCAATATGGAAGCTTACCTTTCCCTGTGTATCTGAATGTCCTCTCAATTCCTTGGGAGGAAGGTACCAAATAGACCCAAGCTATTATCATCACCCCCACTGCCATACAGTACAGAGCATATTACTGGTGCCAAATAAATAATTCCCCTTGGCAAGTCAATAGAGCGAGAGCATGACTAGCCTGCAGCCTGGCTGGGACACAGGTTACACTGAGATCGAGCTTTGGAAGAAACTATATATCAGGATAATGGCCTAAGCTGTCATGCAGGACTCGTGTCCTTTCAAGTGGATGGTTTTAAATAATTCAAAGTTCACGAAGACTTTCCTGGGAATGAGTATCCTGTCTCTCCTTTAACAAGTCAGACTTGAGTCTGCTAAGGTCAACAGGCTCACCAATTTTGATATTTACACTGAGAATATTCTTTACTTACTTAGCGTACATTATCTTCTGCTGAAGTAAAATTTGAGACAGTTTAAGAGTGGGAAGGGCTTCCCTGGTGGCACAGAGGTTAAAGGGTCTGCCTGCAGTGTGGGAGAACTGGGTTCAATCCCTCGGTCGGGAAGATCCCCTGGAGAAGGAAACGGCAATCCACTCCAGTATTCTTGCCTGGAGAATCCCATGGACGGAGGAGTTTGGTGGGCTACAGTCCAAGAGTGGGAAGCTATTATTTGAAATGTCTAATATTCATATTAATAAACACAACAGTATTTAATGAGTATACTTCACACCTGGACTTCCCTTGTAGCTCAGTTGGTAAAGAATCTGCCTGCATTGCAGGAGACCTGAGTTCAATTTCTGGGTTAGGAATAGCCCCTGGAGAAGGAAATGGAAACACACTCAAGTATTCTTGCCGGGAGAATTCCATGGTCAGAGGAGCCCGGCAGACTACCGTCCATGGAGTCGCAAGAGTCAGACACGACTTAAGGACTAAACCACCATCACCACAACCATTTCACACCTATATTAGAGGCATCACATTAAACACTGAACATGTTTTGCCTGATGAAAATCTTATAACAATCCTACAAAACTGATATCATTGTGCTCATTGTACTATTGAGAAAACCAAGGCTCCAAAATCTTGATAAAATTTTCTGGGGATATCTAGCTGGTACGTGTTGGAACAGAATCGTTCTGACTCTAGTTTAACTTAAGCTAAAATGCCTCCTTTATTAAACAAATTTTTACTTTAACATATTCAGAGGAAATGTTTAGGAAACCTTAGAGAAAATTATTTTTCAAACATTGTCACACAAATTAGAACCATGCACTTATATTTTTAATTATTTGTTAATTTTATATCATTCCCATCTGTTACTTTAATGAAATTAACTAAGGATATGCACCAGGAAACAATTCCTTTGACTTGTTTTAGTAAGTAATAGAAAATCGCAAGTCACTGTATTTCTTAATTCGGGTTACTCTTCTCATTTAGTTTGAAATTGCTCTAAAACACTTCAGAGAAGGGACAGTCCTGAAATTAGATATATGTTGGTGACTGCCTTAGCAAAGTCTTCCTTCACAGTTCATGGAATGCATCTCAATTTGAATTAGCCAACTCTAGATTCATGAGTCTCAACTGCTTCTTACTTGGATGTTCCTGAACCCATCAGATGTAAATAAAAGTGATTTATTTCCAATTTTCCAAGCTTCTATGCAGCCAGTGATTGAGGACTATAAAACAGCTTCTTTTACACTAATGTAGTGTTGACACCAACTTGTTCAGTAATTTAGAATGTAGTTACATCAATGATGAAATTGTAAATTAAACAGAAGGGCATTTTTTTGCTTAGCATAAGTGTTGATAAAGGGAGAGGGAATTAAGGTATCTAGTTTCTTTCTCATCTCAGATTTGCCACCAAATGGATAACTTCAGTCAAATCTTTTTCTTTCTCTAGGCCTTAATTTTCCTATATGAAGAGTTATGTGGTTGATCAATGCTCTGTAAATGAATATTGGAAAGAATGGACACATAATGAATAAACAGTTTGTGATGTATTTGTCTGGTTTTGGCATCAGGGCGATCTTGGCTTCATGTAATAAGTTTTAAAATGTTTCTTCCTTTGCAATTTATTGGAATAATTTCAGGAGAATAGGTGTTAACTCTTCTCTGAATGTTTGGTAGAATTCACCTGTGAAGCCATCTGGTCCTGGACTTTTGTTTTTGGGGCATTTTTAAATTACTGCTTCAATTTAATTACTGGCAATTTTCTGTCCTTGCAGCATTATTTACAACTGATAGGATACAGAAGTAATCTAAGTGTCTATCAAGAGATGAATGGATAACGAAGATGTAACACACACACACACACTGGAATGCTAATCAGCCATTAAAAAGAATGATATTATGCCATTTACAGCAACATGGATGAACTTGAGGGCACTGTGCTAAGTGAAGTAAGTCAGGAAGAGAGATACAAATACTCTATGATATCACTTATATGTAGAATCTAAAATATGCAACCAACTAGTAAATAAAACAACAGAAAAGAAGCAGACTCACAGATACAGAGAACTAGGTGGTTACCAGCAGGGAAAGGGGGGGGAAACATAGGGATGAGGGGTGGAGAGATGGAAGGCACAAGCTATCAGGTGTGAGATAGGCTCGGGGCGTAATTGTACGACATGGAGAATATAGCCAATCATTTGTAATAATTGCAAATGAAAAGTAACTTAAAAATCATAAAAAAAATTTTAATAAAATAAAATTCTAAAAAATAACAAAGAATAATCTTAGCTGATCTGCAATGTGCTACCAGCTCCAGTATCTTAGGATGATCAAGTTTCTTCCTCTGGCTGAAGCCATTGCATCAGGACCATAACAATGGAAGAACCATGGCTGGCATTGAAAAACTTGGAATGGCTTTATTAGCCTGTGCCTGGTTTTCACTTGGAGAAAGGTCTACAATCCCATGGACTTCTATTCAGAGATCAAGAATTCTAATATCCTAAAATATCAGCTTTGACATGAACAATAGATCACATAGTCCAACTTCATCATAGCATTAGCATCTTTGAGGGAAATTTTGATGCTTTAAATCAAGGAAGAAATAGGCATTTCAAGCTTCCTTGCAGGGACACAGCAGTCAGAAGGGTCTCTGTAGTCCCCATGAGGTGATACCTTACAATTCACTTTACTTCTATGTGGAAGGCCAAACTCTCATTCCTTTCTTAGAGCAAATGCCTAAGAAAGTTTCTTCAGCTTTGCCTTTGATCTGGCCTAGTTTAGGAGATGAATCAGCAGCTTTCCAAAAGCTATGGAAAAGCAGCGTCAATTTAAATCGTCTTCCATCCATACCAGTCCCTGTTCAATAGTCCAGCTCCCTAGGCTGAGGAGACCTTGCAGAAAGTCTGACGAAACTTGCAGCTCAAATTTCTAGCCTTGATTACCTAGTCTCATCTCTCAATGAGCAGTCAATTTCAGTCAATTACAACTGCCCAACAGCAAAGCTGCTAGGAGAAACAGGTTTTAACAAGGTGAAAGACGACTTTCACAGAATCTCTACCTTGGTGAAATAAAGTTGCTATTGTTTATAGGAGTATAAATCACAAATGAACTTGGGATAGTTGACTTTAATATAAATATCATCTTGCTGCTATGGTACTATTAAAACTCAGTTATGAAGAGGCAAAGCAAGCAAAAAATACATATCAAATACAAACATAGGGCTTTTAAATCTTAGGTAGAAAAAGGATAATTTCCTTTAAGGTAATGTATTACTGCTTGTATTCATGCATTGCTTGTACACGTGCTTCATTCATTCATTCAGCAATATATTCATAATGGACTGGTTCCAAACTGGGAAAGGAGTACATCACAGCTGTATATTGTCACCTGCTTATTTAACTTATATGCAGAATAAATCATGTTTAATGCTGGGCTGGATGAAGCACAAGCTTGGAATCAAGACTGCAAGGAGAAATATTAACAACCTCAGAGAATGAAATGGCAACCCACTCCAGTGTTCTTGCCTGGAGAATCCCAGGCATGGGGGAGCCTGGTGGGCTGCAGTCTATGGGGTTGCACAGAGTCAAACACGACTGAAGCGACTTAGCAGCAGCAGCAGATATGCAGATGACACCACCCTAATGGCAGAAAGTGAAGAGGAACTGAAGAGCCTCTTAATGAAGGTGAAAGAGGAGAGAGAAAAAGTTGGCTTAAAACACAACATTCAAAAAACTAAGATCACAGCATCTGGTCCCATCACTGCATGGCAAATATTTGAGGGAACAATGGAAACAGAGACAGACTTTATTTTCTTGGGCTCCAAAATCACTGCAGATGGTTGACTGCAGCCATGAAATTAAAAGACGCTTGCTCCTTGGAAGAAAAGCTATGACAAACCTAGATAGCATGTTAAAGAAAACAGAGATGTTACTTTGCTGACAAAGGTCCATCTAGTCAAAGGTATGGTTTTTCCAGTAGTCATGTATGGATGTGAGAGTTGGACCATAAAGAAGGCTGAGCACTAAAGAATTGATGCTTTTGAACTGTGGTGTTGGAGAAGACTCTTGAGAGTCATTTGGACTGTAAGGAGGTCAAACCAGTCCATCCTAAAGGAAATCAGTCCTGAGTATTCATTGGAATGACTGACACTGAAGCTCCAGTGGCCACCTGATGCTAAGAGCTGACTCATTGAAAAAGACCCGGATGCTGGGAATGACTGAAGGCAGGAGGTGAAGGGAACAGAGGATGGGATGGTTGGATGGCATCGCCGACTCAATGGACATGAGTTTAAGCAAGCTGTGGGAACTGGTAATCAACAGGGAAGCCCCATGCTGCAGTCCATGGGGTCTCAAAGAACTGGACACGATTGAGCAATTGAACTGAACTGAGGTTCTGACCTCGAGAAGCTTACAATCTACAAAGAGATAGAAGAAGAAACATATTAAAATATTATGACAACAAACCTTATTTTCTTCCTTTACTTCAAACATCTCATTTTCCACTAAATCTGACATATACCTTGAATTCTTCCTCTTCTCTCCATCTCCACTACTAACACCCCAGTCCAAACCTCTATTATTTCTCATCTGGACTACTGAAATAACTTCCAGCATGTCTCGTTGAGTCTACTATAATTTCAGTCTTAGAATCCATTATTTACAAATAGCCAGAAAAAGCTACCAATACTTGAGTTAGTTAGTTAAGTCGCTCAGTCGTGTCCAACTCTTTGTGACCCCGTGGACTGTAGCCCACCAGGCTCCTCCGTCCATGGGATTCTCCAGGCAAGAATACTGGAGTGGGTTGCCATTTCCTTCTCCAGGGGATCTTCCTGACCCAGGGATCAAACGCAGGTCTCCGCATTAGAGGCAGATGCTTTAACCTCTGAGCCACAAGGGAGATTCCCAATCCTTTAAAAGCATATATTAAACATACCACTTTACTGCTTAAATTAATTGGATTTCTGATGCACTAAGAATCACAGACATCCTGTAATGTGAAGTCAAGTGGGCCTTGGAAAGCATCACTATGAACAAAGCTAGCAGAGGTGATGGAATTCCAGTTGAGCTCTTTCAAACCTTGAAAGATGATGTTGTGAAAGTGCTGCACTCAATATGCCAGCAAATTTGGAAAACTCAGTACTGGCCACAGGACTGGAAAAGGTCAGTTTTCATTCCAATCCCAAAGAAAGGCAATGCTAAAGAATACTCAAACTACTGCACAGTTGCACTCATCTCACATGCTAGTCAAGTAATGCTCAAAATTCTCCAAGCCAGGCTTCAGCAATACATGAACCATGAACTCCCTGATGTTCAAGCCGGTTTTAGAAAAGGCAGAGGAACCAGAGATCAAATTGCCAACATCCACTGGATCATCAAAAAAGCAAGAGACATCCAGAAAAGGCTCTATTTCTGCTTTATTGACTATGCCAAAGCCTTTGACTGTGTGGATCACAATAAACCGTGAAAGATTCTGAGAGAGATGGGAATACCAGGCGACCTGACCTGCCCCTTGAGAAATCTGTATGCAGGTCAGGAAGCAACAGTTAGAACTGGACATGGAACAACAGACTGGTTCCAAATAGGAAAAAGAGTACATCAAAGATGTATATTGTCACCCTGCTTATTTAACTTATATGCAGAGTACATCATGAGAAATGCTAGACTGGAAGAAGCACAAGCTGGAATCAAGACTGCAGGGAGAAATATCAATAACCTCAGATATGCACCCTTATGATGATACCACCCTTATGGCAGAAAGTGAAGAGGAACTAAAAGCCTCTTGATGAAAGTGAAAGAGGAGAGTGAAAAAGTTGGCTTAAAGCTCAACATTCAGAAAACAAAGATCATGGCATTCAGTCCCATCACATCATGGCAAATAGATGTGGAAACAGTGTCAGACTTTATTTTTGGGGGCTCCAAAATCACTGCAGATGGTGACTGCAGCCATGAAATTAGAAGACACTTACTCAAGTTATGACCAACCTAGATATTATATTCAAAAGCAGAGACATTACGTTGCCGACTAAAGTCTACCTAGTCAAGGCTATGGTTTTTCCAGTGGTCATGTATGGATGTGAGTTGGACTGTGAAGAAGGCTGAGCACCGAAGAATTGATGCTTTTGAACTGTGGTGTTGGAGAAGACTCTTGAGAGTCCCTTGCACTGCAAGGAGATCCAACCAGTCCATTCTGAAGGAGATCAACCCTGGGATTTCTTTGGAAGGAATGATGCTAAAGCTGAAACTCCAGTACTTTGGCCACCTCATGCAAAGAGTTGACTCATTGGAAAAGACTTTGATGCTGGGAGGGGATTGGGGGCAGGAGGAGAAGGGAACGACAGAGGATGAGATGGCTGGATGGCATCACTGACTTGATGGACGTGAATCTGAGTGAACTCCGGGAGTTGGCGTTGGACAGGGCGGCCTGGTGTGCTGAGATTCACGGGGTCTCAAAGAGTCAGACACAACTGTGCAACTGAACTGAACTGAAGAATCAACAGATTAAAACATTCTGAATTATTTAATCATCTATCTCATCTTCTACCCTTTTATTTTCCCATAAGGCACCAGCTACACTGACCTTTTGCTTTTTCATTGTCCTAAATCTCTGTATGACTTACCCTTTTTGTCATTCCAGCTTCAGTTTAAAGGTATACCTTCAGAGGTGGCCTTTCTTGATCATTTTGTTGTTGCTGCTGTTGGTCAGTTGCTCATTCATGTCTAAATCTTTGAGACCCCATGGACTGCAGCACGCCAGGCTTCCATGCCCTTCCCCATCTCCCAGAGCTTGCTCAAACTCACATCTATTGAGTCAGTGATGCCATCCAACCATCTCATCCTCTGTTGCCCCTTCTCCTCCTGTCTTCAATCTTTCCCAGCATCAGGGTCTTTTCTAATGAGTTGGCTCTTTACATCAGGTGGCCAAAGTATTGGAGCTTCAGCTTCAGCATCAGTCCTTCCAATGAATATCCAGGACCAATTTCCTTTAGGATTGACTGGTTTGACCTCCTTACAGTCCAAATGACTCTCAAGAGTCTTCTCCAACACCACAGTTCAAAAGCATCAATTCTTTAGTGCTCAGCCTTCTCCATGGTCCAACTCTCACATCCATACATGACTACTGGAAAAACCATACCTTTGACTAGATGGACCTTTGTCAGCAAAGTAACGTCTCTGTGTTTTTAATATGCTGTCTAGGTTGGTCATAGCTTTTCTTCCAAGGAGCAAGCATCTTTTAATTTCATGGCTGTAGTCATGATCAGGAGTGATTTTGGAGCCCAAGAAAATAAAGGCTGTCATTGTTTGCATTGTTCTCCCATCTATTTGCCATGTAGTGATGGGACCAGATGCCATGATCTTAGTTTTCTGAATGTTGAGTTTTTAGCCAGCTTTTTCCACTGTCCTCTTTCACCTTCATCAAGAGGCTCTTCAGTTCCTCTTCACTTTCTGTCATTAGGGTGATGTCATCTGCATATCTGAGGTTATTGATATTTCTCCCTGTAATCTTGATTCCAGCTTGTGCTTCATCCAGCCTGGCATCTTACATGATGTATTCTGCATATAAGTTAAATAAGTAGGATGACAATACATGAACCTTGACATAGTCCTTTCCCAATTTTGAGCCATAGCTCAAACCACAGGCACCACTTCATCACCCTGTCTCATTCTTTTTCATTTTTATTTTCCTTTATAAACTAATAATGCACATATTCCTAATCACAATCACATATAACTTCTAGTAAATGAAATGTGACTAACTGAGAAATTATGATAATATGTAAGAAAAGATAGTCCTCAAATTACTCCCTATGTCATGTACAAGTTTACATTTTATTTGCATGTGAACAACTATGTGTTTGTGTTTGATCAAAAGAGGGGATATCTACACAAAATCAGTTTCCAATAAACTCCTGCTAAGTTCCCATCATTCCAGACAAATATGTATGTCCCTGATCTCCAGTATCTGTATTAATCACATGTGTGTGAAAAAGTGTTAGTCACTCGGTGGTATCTGACTCTTTTGACCCCATAGACTGTAGTCTGCCAGACTCCTCTGCCCCTGGGATTCTCCAGGCAAGAATACTCTAGTGGGTTTCCATGCCCCACTCCAGGAGATCTTCCTGATCCAGTTATTGAACTCACTCAGGTTTCTTCCACTGCAGGCAGATCCCTTATCATCTGAGCCACCAAACAAGCCTCTGTATTATTTATGACTGTAAGTCATAAAGAAATTTCTCTCCTAAGATGAAAATAGAATTATATAGGAAGACCCATAAAACTGTCCTTACTTTTGTATGAAGCTTTTCAATTTATTATACAAAGCACTGACAAATCAATGACCTCCTTTTTTTCCTCATGGAGACTATTTTTTCCATTTTTCAAATGAGTAAACTGAGGTCTAAAGATTGAATAACTTGTGCAAAGTAGCAGATTTGTGATAAATCCGAGATAAAAATCTGAGTCTTTCAGCTCAAAGGAGAGATCAGAGTGTAGGACCCTAAAATGTAAGTTTTGATAATGAAAGAGTAACAGGACCATGGACGATTAGGTGCTATAAGAAGCAATGACACTGGATGTCCCATCCCCAGTGCAAAGCTAATGCTAGGGGTCACCAGTCAATAGGACTGTGAAGTTTAGCTGCTGCAAGGGAGTTCTATATATCTAAGCAGTGGCCTAGGTTGGGGAGGAAATTTGCCCAGGTCTAGATAAAGAGCTTCTTGTAGTCATTTCCTTCCCAAGGCATCTGGCCTCCAAGTTATTCCTTCTCCACTGGGATTAATCCATTACTATATTCAGAGTAATTTTCCAAGTTACTAATCATTTAGGAGCAGTGCTGCTTCAGCAAGAACCCAGCAAGGTGACTGCTAAAAACCAGGAGAGGACAAAGAAACCTGGAGATGAGCAGGCAGACAGCCAGAGTGAGAGCCAGAGAAACTCAAGACAGAGACAGCAGCAGAGTCGGAGAGACATGCTGACAGAGGAATCAGGCACTGATGCTTAACTAGTAGTGAGAGAAGTGAGCATGTGGGTCCAAACCATGAAGTCTTCAACAAATGAAGTTAGAAGATCCCCTTATTTAAAATTCCATTGAAAACTATCTGTGAAATACATCCAGAAGGGCGTATACATATCAGAGTCTGGTTACTACTCTAAGTTGTAATCAGGTAATGTGTTCTGAGAGATTTTCTACTAAACTTTCTGTTCCCAGCCTATAGTTAATGTTAGGGTTTAGCACTCAATGGCAGTAAGCCTGAGATCAAGAATCCGATCCCATTTGGACAAGTTTGCACAGTGTCCCTTTTACATTCTCACCAGCTATGGATGAGAGCTCTAATTTTCCCATAACCTCATCAACACTTGTGAGTTTCTAGTGTTTTGTTTTGTTTTGTTTCATAATAGCCATCCTAATGGGTACGATAGAGAAGGCAATGGAACCCCACTCCAGTACTCTTGTCTGGAAAATCCCATGGACAGAGGAGCCTGGTAGGCTGCAGTCCATGGGGTCGCTAAGTCGGACATGACTGAACGACTTCACTTCACCTTTCACTTTCATGCATTGGAGAAGGAAATGGCAACCCACTCCAGTGTTCTTGCCTGGAGAATCCCAGGGATAGGGGAGCCTAGTGGGCTGCCGTCTGTGGTGTCGCACAGAGTTGGACACGACTGAAGTGACTTAGCAATGGATATGATGTGCTCTTTCATTGTGGTTTTGGTTTTCATTTCCTAATGATGTTGACAGAAGGATCTCTGTTCATTTCCAAGGCAAACCATTCAATATCACAGTTATCCAAGTCTATCCCCCAACCAGTAATGCTGAAGAAGCTGAAGTTGAACAGTTTTATGAAGATCTACAAGACCTTTTAGAACTAACACCCAAAAAAGATGTCCTTTTCATTATAGGGGACTGGAATGTTAAAGTAGGAAGTCAAGAAACACCTGGAGTAACAGGAAAATTTGGCCTTGGAATGCGGAATGAAGCAGAGCAAAGACTAATAGAGTTTTGCCAAGATAATGCACTGGTCATAGCAAACATCCTCTTCCAACAACACAAGAGAATACTCTACACGTGGACATCACCAGATGGTCAACACCGAAATCAGATGGATTATATTCTTTGCAGCCAAAGATGGAGAAGCTCTATACAATCAACAAAAACAAGACCAGGAGCTGACTGTGGCTCAGATCATGAACTCCTTATTACCAAATTCAGACTTAAATTGAAGAAAGTAGGGAAAACCGCTAGACCATTCAGGTATGACCTAAATCAAATCCCTTATGATTATACAGTGGAAGCGAGAAATAGATTTAAAGGCCTAGATCTGATCGATAGAGTGCCTGATGAACTATGGAATGAGGTTTGTGACATTGTACAGGAGACAGGGATCGAGATCATCCTCATGGAAAAGAAATGCAAAAAGCAAAATGGCTGTCTGGGGAGGTCTTACAAATAGCTGTGAAAAGAAGAGAGGCGAAAAGCAAAGATATAGGCATCTGAAAGCAGAGTTCCAAAGAATAGCAAAAGGAGATAACAAAGCCTTCCTCAGCGATCAGTGCAAAGAAATAGAGGAAAAGAACAGAATGGGAAAGACTAGAGATCTCCTCAAGAAAATAAGAGATACCAAGGGAATGTTTCATGTAAAGATGGGCTCAATAAAGGACAGAAATGGTATGGACCTAAGAGAAGCAGAAGATATTAAGAGGTGGCAAGAATACACGGAAGAACTGTACAAAAAAGATCTTCACGACCCAGATGATCATGATGATGTGATCACTAATCTAGAGCCACACATCCTGGAATGTGAAGTCAAGTGGGCCTTGGAAAGCATCGCTACAAATTTAGTGGAGGAGATGGAATTCCAGGTGGGCTGTTTCAAATCCTGAAAGATGATGCTGTGAAAGTGCTGCACTCAATATGCCAGCAAATTTGGAAAACTCAGCACTGGCCACAGGACTGGAAAAGGTCAGTTTTATACCAATCCCAAAGAAAGGCAATGCCAAAGAATGCTCAAACTACCGCACAATTGCACTCATCTCACATGCTAGTCAAGTAATGCTCAAAATTCTCCAAGCCAGGCTTCAGCAATACGTGAACTGTGAACTCCCTGATGTTCAAGCTGGTTTTAGAAAAGGCAGAGGAACCAGAGATCAAACTGCCAACATCTGCTGGATCATGGGAAAAGCAAGAGACATCCAGAAAAAGCTCTATTTCTGCTTTATTGACTATGCCAAAGCCTTTGACTGTGTGGATCACAATAAACTGAGGAAAATTCTGAAAGAGATGGGAATACCAGACCACCTGACCTGCCCCTTGAGAAATCTGTATGCAGGTCAGGAAGCAACAGTTAGAACTGGACATGGAACAACAGATTGGTTCCAAATAGGAAAAAGAGTACATCAAGGCTATATACTGTCACCCTGCTTATTTAACTTATATGCAGAGTACATCATGAGAAAGGCTGGACTGGAAGAAACACAAGCTGGAATCAAGATTGCCGGGAGAAATATCAATAACCTCAGATATGCAGATGACACCACCCTTATGGCAGAAAGTGAAGAGGAACTAAAAAGCCTCTTGATGAAAGTGAAAGAGGAGAGTGAAAAAGTTGGCTTAAAGCTCAACATTCAGAAAACAAAGATCATGGCATCCGGTCCCATCACTTCATGGGAAATAAATGGGGAAACAGTGGAAACAGTGTCAGACTTTATTTTGGGGGCTCCAAAATCACTGCAGATGGTGACTGCAGCCATGAAATTAGAAGACGCTTACTCCTTAAAGTTATGACCAACCTAGATAGTATATTCAAAAGCAGAGACTTACTTTGCCGACTAAGGTCTGTCTAGTCAAGGCTATAGTTTTTCCTGTGGTCATATATGGATGTGAGAGTTGGACTGTGAAGAAGGCTGAGTGCTGAAGAATTGATGCTTTTGAACTGTGGTGTTGAAGATTCTTGAGACTCCCTTGGACTGCAAGGAGATCCAACCAGTGCTTTCTGAAGGAGATCAACCCTGGGATTTCTTTGGAAGGAATGATGCTAAAGCTGAAACTCCAGTATTTGGCCACCTCATGTGAAGAGTTGACTCATTGGAAAAGACTCTGATGCTGGGAGGGATTGGGGGCAGGACGAGAAGGGGACGATCGAGGATGAGGATGAGATAGCTGGATGGCATCACGGACTCGATGGACGTGAGTGTGAGTGAACTCCAAGAGATGGTGATGGACAGGGAGGCCTGGCGTGCTGCGATTCATGGGGTCACAAAGGGTCGGATACGACTGAACGACTGAACATTGAACTGAATGATGTTAAACATCTTTTCCTATATTTATTGATCATTTCTTTATCTTCTTCAAATAAATATCTATTAAAATATGTTGCCAATTTTTTAAATTAGGTTTTCCAATTAGTATTTATCCACAGAAGCTCTCATGTCAGGAAGGAATACATCCACTATTTATACTAATAATTCATGCTAAACTGTTAAATGACTTACTCTAACCAGGCTATCTTTACTATTAAAGGCCATGCATTTATCCAGTGGAATGTCTTTCATGGTGGAAGTTTCAGGCAGGCAACAAAGTCAGGGATAATTTAGAGTTGTAAGGACAGTTCTTACCCAGGTCTCCTGACTACCTGACAGGTAAAGAAAAGAAGAGCCCTTCTTGAAAAACTCAAAGGGCCAGCCACCAGTGGGAAATCCCTAGACAAGGTAGGATGAATGAGTGGCTCTCTTAGAGCTGCCTCTAACTGTGTGATCTTGGTCATTTCAGATGCTACATGGAGACCAGTGGTTAGTTGTTATAGACTGAATTGTGTCTTCCTCAAAATTGATATATTAAAGTCTTTACCCCTAATACAGACTGAATAAACATAGGATGTGCCTACCACCAACATGCTGAGTTTTCTCCTCAGGTCACATGATTTTTTTCATTATTTACCTTGAATTATTGTAATGCCCAAGACCTTAGATTTATAGTGGAAGTTAGAGGGTTCAAAGTCAGACCCTGTACCACTTGCAGGCTGGGTAACTTCAAGAAAGTAAATTAATCTCTCCTAGCCTTATTTGCTCTTTAGGAAATCAGTGGTTACAATAACTGGAATATATGAATATAACAAAATATACAATATAATAATAGAACTATTACTCTAAGAAAAATTTAATAACTCAGAGTCAAGAGAAATTCTAATTTCAGTACTAATAGAGTAGCTTGTATTGCACTATCCAATTACCAATGAAGATAACGAACTGTGAATGAAATGCTTTAAGACACTAAGAGTGATCAAAAGCAGGCAGAAATTGGAATGCACTCTACCCATGAAAGAAGGAAACAACATGGAGTAAGACCCATACTCATTTGGCTTTTTTCCTGAGGGCATTCTCTGGCCCATGTGGTATAGACTGGTTAATAGGCAAGCAGAACACTGCAGTCTTATTTGCTACAGATGTGTAAAGATTTCAGTGGCACCAGAATGGCTAGAAATTGATGGAGAAAATCCAGCAAAGTGAAAACCTATGGAAGAAGAAGCACCAAAACCTGTATATAAACACCTCTCAAATCTTTGGCCAACTCCAGAATAGGACTTGTGAAGAACTCAAGGAACCAAGCCGAAATCAACAGTGGAAGGCAATATGCCTACAGTAACATTCCAATTTCTGCCAACTTCAGAGGAGACAGCACTTGGAGGTTTAAACACACCATGTTAGGGAGGGCTTGATAAAGGACTTGGGCTTTCCATTAACAGTCCAGGAAGACTATAACACAGGGTAAAGACAATTTCTCAGGATCAGAGGCGTCTCCCTAGGACTGGGAGCAAACCAGAAACACTCATACCCTAAAAATGTATAAAATCAACCCCTCACATCTGAAAAAGAGTATATATAAAATTTATAGATAGATATAACTGAATTACTGTTGCACACTTGAAACTAACACAACACTGTAAGTCAATTATACTTAAATTAAAAAGTTTTAAAAATCCCTGACAAGTTTAACATGATCATTCAGTAACTTAACTGCCTGGTAAAACAAATTCTGATAAAGGAAAAAATTTGAAATACAAAATCTACAATGTATCATCCACAATATCCAATTTTATCATATGTCAGAAGAAAGAGGAAAGTGTGATCCATGGTCAAAGGAAAAGGCAAGCAATAGAAATAGACCCCCAGAACACTTTGATATAATTATAAGATCAGGACTTTAATATCAGAAATATATTCAGAAACTTAAAGAGAAAAAAAAATGGTATTAATGAACAATGAGAGAGGGTTAGCAAAAGAAAAATTTACATTACAGAAAAGAACCAAGTGACAGTTATAGCACTGACAGTATTAGATATGAAATAGTCATTTAATGGAATTAACAGCAGAATGGAGACTAAAGGAAAAGAGGTTAGTGAAATTAAAAGGAGATCAATAGAAATTAGAAATTATCCAATTTTAAGAACAGAGAGAAAACAATCAGGAAAAATAAGAACAGGGTCTCAATGACCTGTGTGAAAACTTCTAGCAGTCTAACATGTAATTGGAGACTCATAAGGAGATAAAAGAAAGATGAAGAAAACATATTTGAAGAAATATTGGCTAAAAACTTCTCAAATACTATGAAAAAAAAATCAAACCAGAGATGAAAAATTATTGCAAGCCCAACAAAGATCAATATAAAGAAAACTACATGTCAGAGGCAAACTGATAAAAGTGAAAATAAAGAGAAAATCTTAAATGTAACCAGACAATAAAGGCATATTACATAAAGATGATAAAAAATATCATGATGGCTGATTTTTCATCAGAGGGTGGATGTACCAGAAGCCCAGTGGAATGACATTTTTAAAGTTCTGAGGAAAGTAAAATTGTCAATCTATGAATTCATATCCAGTAAAAATTCATATCCAGTTAAAACTAAAGGTAGTTTTTTTTTTTAAATTTTGATAAATAAATGAAATAAACATTGGGGGAATTAATAGTTAGTAGATCTATTCATGGAAGTGGCAAAGTAAGTTTTTGCAGAATGATGATAGATGACACTGAATGAAACCTTAGATTTCTATAAATATAGAACACCAAAAATGGTAAATATGTAAGAAAAAAGTAAAATCTGAATGTTTATCTTCTAATGTATTTAAAAGATAGTAGATGAATTATAGATTTAAATTTTATATCATAGTTTACTATGATATATCAAAAATTCTTTGCAACTAAGCTAGGAAAAGATATCTTAGATACAACATGAAAAATATGGTTTATACATGAAAAAATAAAAGATAAATGAGATTTCATTAAAATTCAAAACATCTGCCCACAAAAGACACTGTTAAGAGAATGAAAATATAAGCTAGCGACTAGAGCAAATATTTTCAAAACACTTACCTGACAGAGGACTTGTATCCAGGATATATAAACAGCCTTCAAGTCTCAATAGAAATGGACAAGCCATTTTCTTTAATTGGGCAAAAAAGATTTGAATAGTTTCAAGGAAGACATATGGATGGCAAATATGCACATGAATAGAGATTCAACATCATTAGCCATTAGGAAAATGCTAATTAAAACCACAATACTTTTCTAATATATATCTATCAGCATGACATTCTTGCCTCAGCATAAAAAAAAGAAAGCGTATCCACAACACAGAACAACTACAATTCTCAAAGACTACTAGTAGGAGCACAAAGTAGTATAACAATCTTGCAGGAGAATTTGACGGTTTTGTATAAAGCTAAGAATACACGTATCAGACACATATATTTACCATTTGACTTCAGCAATTCCTGTCTCAGATATTTACAAGAAATGAAAACATACATAGACACCAAACCTCTACAAAAATCTTTATAACAGCTCTTCATTTATAATAAGAAAAACTCTAACAAATGGGACCTAATTAAACTTAAAATATTTGTACAGCAAAGGAATCCATAACAAAACAAAAACACAACTCTCAGAATGGGAGAAAATAGTTGCTAAGGAAGCAACAGACAAGGGACTAATATCCCAAATTTACAAACAGCTTACGCAGTCCAATATATTAAAAAAAAAAAAACTTAATCAAAAAATGAGTGGGAGATCTAAATAGACATTTCTCCAAAGAAGTCATACAGATGGCCAACAAATGCATGAAAAGATGCTCAACATCACTAATCACTAAGGAACTGCAAATCAAAACTACAATGAAGTATTACCTCGCAGTAGTCAGAATGACCATTATCAAAAAAATCTACAAGCAATAAATTCCATAGAGAGTGTGAAGAAAAAGGAACCCTCCTAAACTGTTGGTAGGAATGTAAATTGGTATAGTCACTATGGAGAACAGTGTAAATGTCTATCAACAGAGAAATGGACAAAGAAGGTGTAGCACATACATACAATGGAATACTCAGCCATAAAAAGGAAAAAAATATGCCACTTGCAGAGATGTCAATAGACCTAGAAATTTTCATTCAGAGTGAAGTAAGTCAGAATGAGAAAAACAAATATTGTATAATATTGCTTATATGTGAAATCTAAAAAAATCGTACAGATGAACTTATTTGCAAAGCAGAAATAGAATTACAGATGTAGAGAACAAACTTATGGTTGCCAAGAGGGGAAACAGGGGGTGGGATGAATTGGGAGATTGGAATTGACATATATGTATATACTAATAAGTATAAAATAGGTAACATATGAGAACCTATTCTATAGCAAGG
This sequence comes from Nanger dama, assembly GCA_917880005.1. Lineage (NCBI taxonomy): Eukaryota > Metazoa > Chordata > Mammalia > Artiodactyla > Bovidae > Nanger > Nanger dama. The sequence continues at coordinate 42,602,122 of CAKJTW010000008.1, forward strand.
GACCCCCTAGTGGCTCACTGGTAAGGAATCCACATACCAATGCTGGAGACACAAGTTCAATCCCTGGGTTGGGAAGGTCCCCTGGAGAAGGAAATGACAAGCCACTCCAGCATTCTTGCCTGGGAAATCCCATGGGCAGAGGAGCCTGGCGGAGTCCAGGAGTCCATGGAGTGGCAATAGAGTTAGATACAAGTAAACAACAACAATATAACTACTAAAAGGGCTAAAATTAAAAATACCAACAACACCAAATATTGGCAAAGCTGTTGAACAACTAGAACTTTCATGTATTGTTGAGTAGGAATGTAAGATGATCCAACCACTTTAGAAAATCATTTGGCAATAACTCAAAAAGTTAAATATAGCCCTACCTACATACAAAAGGATGTTTAACCTTATTCATAACGCCTCAAAACTGGAAACAACTATCAACAGGTAAACAGTTTTAAGAAAATACATGGCTCAATTCATACAATGAGATACTACTGGGGAATAAGAACCTAATAAAACCTACAATAATATGGATGAATCTCAAAAACATACTGACTTCAGGAAGGCAGTCTCAAATTCTAACACTAATTTCACATATATTCAGTCTTTGAATAGGCAAACAAAAATATAATATTAGAGAGCAAAGCAGAGACTGCCTCTAAGGAGAATGGAGATTGATTGGTTCAGGGCATATAGGAACTTACTGGGGCAGTGAAAATGTTTTCTCTCTGTATCATTTTCCTAAAAGAATTCTTTATTTTATATTGGAATGTGACATCATTAATAATGATGTCATAGTTTCAGGCAAAAAGCAAAGGGATTCAGCCATTTATATACATGTATCCATTCTCCAGCAAACTCCCCTCCTATCAAACTGCCACATAACATTGAGCAGAGTTCCCTGTGCTATATAGTATGTCCTTGCTGGTTATCCATTTTTAATGTAACAGATCAACAATGTACACACTGATATATCTCTCTGTATCTTGATTGGGATCATGGTTACCCAGAGATAGACAGATAAAAACTTATCAGATTGTACACATAAGATCTGGGGATTTCACTATATGAACCTCTTATTTATATAAAAATATAAAATAATATATGTAGAACACCCAGCCCCAGTGCCTTGGACACAGTTAGCATTCAATGAATACTAGCTACTTTACTGGCATTCTTTGTCTACACGTGCCACATTCATAGCTGAGAAATGGGAACTCCTAAGGATGGCCACATGGTCTCTTGACATCAGCATTCACATCAGTGTCTAGAATAGCACTGACACTCCGAATGATATTTGCTGGATTAAAGAATGGATTCAGTTCATGCCATTACATGTGAAGGATTTCTATCCAAGCATCCCACTCAGGGTATGAACACTCACCCCTCTTAGACTTCTTATATGAAGTTATGTAATCTGAGTTGTACTTTCATCATAGCAAGGCAAGCATAATTTCATGAAGTAAACTATTTCATTGTTGTCCAGCTTATGTTGAGCAAATATAAATCCCTTATGCTAATATTTACCTTTAGATCCAGCAGGGGTACTGTGCTGTGCTTAGTCACTCAGTCGTGTCTGACTCTTTGCAACCCCATGGACTGTAGCGCTCCAGGCTCCTCTGTCCATGGGATTCTCCAGGCAAGAATACTGGAGTGGGTGCCATGCCTTCCTCCACGGATCTTCCCACCCGGAGACTGAACGCAGGTCTCCCACATTGCAGGCGATTCTTTACTGCCTGAGCCCCCAGGGAAGCCCAGGAATGCTGGACCTAGCCGGTAACCTCACTGCAATCACAGCCCGTCCCATCTTCCTCACAGAGGGGTGAAATTGGTCCCTGTGGACCAGGGAACGGGGCTAAGACTAGTGTGATGCAGGTAAGGTATGCGCCTTGGAGGGATCATTTAAGGAGGAATCCACAACTCAGTAATCAAGATAAATAGTATTTTAATACAGTGTCTTCAGAAAGCAATCAAGCAAACTACAGCCCACGGAAGAAACCATACATAGCCCACCAGGGCAAACCTCAGAAAGCTTAATGAAGATTTTCTTTTAGGGCTGAACCAAAGGATTACATTTCAAGCGTCACCAAACTACAGCCCATTTTTTAAGAGGTATTTTTGTTTGTTCTTTGACAACCTAGAAGCTAAAGCCTCCTACACAAGAATAACAAATGAATCCACCTCCCAGGGTGCCCTGAAGGCTGCTTCGCCATCAGGCAAACTTGTAGTCAGTCTCTGAGCGATGAAGCAGCCTCAAGGACTATAGTTGACCTTTTTCAAAAGTGACAAACAGACCTCCTGGAGCAAAGATGTACTTAACCGGCGGTGATCTTACTTGGCCGTTGGCAGGAGAGCAAGTGAGGAAAAGGGAGGTTAAAATCAAGGCTGCATTTGGTGCTTCACTGCTTTCTCCTGTCCTTTCATTTTTCTCTTCTTTACTGCATGTTCTTTGAAAGCTCTTCTGTCCTCAGAGCTACTCTTTCTTTAGCACCTGCTAAATGCTGGGCGCTGTGCTTGGTCTTTGTCATAGATATTTGTTAATCATCACAACAGCCTTGCATAGGAAGTATTATTAGTTATTTCTCTCTCTCTCTGACAATCAGAGGTATGAAGGATCTGGCCCAAGGTCACACAGCTAACTTTGGTAGCAGGACTGGGAGTCAAAACTGCGTATTTCTGAGGTCTCTTCAGTGTGCCCACACAATAGCCTTGGACATACTTCTGTCGTAGGGAAGAGCCAGTTCTGGCTCCATACTGGAACTGTTTCTTCAGCTTGCTTTCCATTGCTTTTGTTATTATAATCATACAGGATGGCTTGCCTCAGAAAACCCTGCCCCTCTGCCTACTGTTAAACTAAAGTGCCTTTGTTCAGGACCCTGTCCACCTGTGGATGGCAGGGAAGAAGAAATTAACATATCCTCTACCAAGGCTTGCTATTTCAGGAGCTATTTAAGAGATTAATGGCCTGTTTATTTTGTTTTTCCATATTCCCCCACCTCTGTTCTATGAAAGAACCTCTATGAAAGAACCATCTCATAAGATGGTTATTTTGAGACATTAGTCTGCCATCTTCTTAATCAGCTGGGTTTCCAAACAGTCATTTTCCTCACACTTTAACACCTTCTCTGTCAGACTTACCGGCCTATCACACAGTGAGTAGAGTAAGCTTGAACTTGGTAAGAGTGCCTGCGACAGTAATGATTCAGCTTCATCTATTCACTGTCACTTGGATTTTTGTCACATCTGTGTTCTATTACCATCATCTGTACTGTGATGTGCATAAGATTTTTTTCATAAATCAACTCATTTTTATTTAAATAAATTTTGAGAAGAACTTATTTTTAAAGAAATGCTAGGCCATTACATGAATTGAGAATTAATATGATTTGTCATATGTGCAAAATACACACAATGAACACAAAACAGTATTATCAAATTCTGGCCAGGCACTCTTGCCTACCACAAAACACTTTCACCTTGCTCACATGCTGTGAGCCTGTGGCCTGCACACTCTGCTAAACAAGGGAAATTAGCAAGTACTTGAGAGGTGTTAAGGTCAGATTTGAATCCAGCAGAGAATTTCCTTGAATGCAACCAGAAGAGTTTAAAGAGAATTAAAGAAAATTATCTTCTCAGAGCTTGAATCAATGTTACTTAATTGCATGTCTAGAAGTCACCAAAGTTCACTGAGTACCACCTAAGGCTGGTGTGCCTCACACTCTCAAAAATACTGCAGAATTATTTAGAAGGTTGTCTCAATCACCACAATGAAATGCTTAGTGCAACAGGAAATTGGAATACGTATATTCTTGCTCAGTCTCTACCATAGGCCAGAAATAGGATTTGAGGCCAATTATATCAACTTTCTGAAAATCAGTTTCCCCAGCCAAAAGGAAAGAGGCTTCCCAGTCAGCACTAGTGGCAAAGAACCTGCCTGCCAATACAAGAGACATAAGAGATGGGTTTGATCCCCGGTTCCAGAAGATCCCCAGGAGGAGAGCATAGCAACCTACTCCAGCATTCTTGCCTGGAGAATCCTAAGGACAAAGAAGTCTGGTGGGCCACTGTCCATGGGGTGGCAGAGTCAGGCATGTCTGAAGCAACTTAGCTTGTACACACACCCAAAACAAAAAGAGGTATTCTCTCTTTTTATTTTGTAATCTTCTGTCCAAATCTAAAATTCTCTCAATTTAGTTTCATCTTGCCTGTTTATATTATTTTCCCCAAATTCTGATATTTGAATTTTATTTTTGTGAATTCAAGCTCTGTTGTCCCTGTGTTTGACTTTCATAGAAGACTTATATGTAATCTAACAATGGTTAAGAGTTGAAAACCTTAATGATTAGCAGTCTATCATACTGCTTTATATTATTACATAAGTAGAAGGTCTGTCAGTTTTAATTCACTGTTTGATTCAAGTGTAACACTAAAAAGTAAATGTAACCAGGCAGATGAATTCTAGAACTGGTTCTGTGCCTTGCATGCTGTGGGTCCTTAGGCAAGTCTCTTAACCTCTCTGACCCTGTGCCCATATTCATAAACCTGGTTAAATAATTCTTATCCTCTCACATTTTATAGAATTGCTGTGAGAATAAGATGATATCACTGATGAGAAAACACTTGGAAAAAGCCAATCAAGTTTCGTGTGTCACAGGATTGTTCTTAGGTTGTCAGATGAGGTAAGAGATATGAGGGCACTTTGATAGTCATATAAGTTGTCAGGTGACCTTGTAGAGTTCAGTTAGTCTCCTCTGGCCTATTTTCTCATTTAAAAAATAAGCCCATTTAGGTCCTTTTTATCACTAAAACGTGAGGGTTCAGGGATTGATTTATTGTCATATGTGATTACTACTCCCCACAACCTATCCATCAAGATCACAGAAAAATAGATGAAAAATGATCAGTTTCTAAAACAAAAAGAGCATAGGGTTATAGAAGATTCTGAGTTTATGCTTCAGCTTTGCCATGCCCCAGGTTTCTGGCTTTAGGCAAGTTACTTCCCCTTTCAGAGTCTCCACATCCTCATGGGTAAAAAATTGGGTTAAATTAACGTAGAGCAGTCCTTTGCTATGTATCCCTCTTTTCACGGAGAAGGCAATGGCACCCCACTCCAGTACTCTTGCCTGGAAAATCCCATGGGCGGAGGAGCCTGGTGGGCTGCAGTCCATGGGGTCGCTGGAGTCAGACATGACTGAGCGACTTCACTTTCACTTTTCACTTTCATGCAGTGGAGAAGGACACGGCAACCCACTCCAGTGTTCTGGCCTGGAGAATCCCAGGGATGGCGGAGCCCAGTGGGCTGCCGTCTATGGGGTCGCACAGAGCCGGACACGACTGAAATGACTCAGCAGCAGCAGTGTCTATGCTTCCTTTCTCGTAATGACTCCCCAGTACTCCCTGGGGAGCCAACCCTACCTAGTCCTCATCCAGGAGACACGTGGGGGCACTGACCTTATTCCCTGGAACTCCATGATCCCTGGAACAGATGATCAAGGCCTGGCCAAGGCTGGTTTCATGTTGCTGCCCCTGGTGATTGATTCGCGGATGAGCACTCAGCCAAAACGGCCCAAGGAAACCATCTCCCTGGCTGTGCTGAACTTCTAGGAAGGAGAAGCTTTCCTCCTAACAGGACTGATAGCTATAGAGATGATTATGATTCAGACCCAGAGTCTTGCTTGTGGGCAACTATCTCCCACTTGGGAAGAGGCTTCCTGAGAATAAAGGCAACTCAGAGAAAAACAGAGTGATGGAAATCCCTGAGGACATCATCTGGGCTCCTGGATCCAGCCCTGTCTGCGGACACATACCCAGAGTTACCTAAACCCACAAATTAACTTTTCAGCTAAAGCCAGCTCAAGCTGGGTTTTATCACATGCAACCAAAGAGTTCTGATGGATACAATGAAGTCCCCAAATTTGTCATGTAGAGTCCCTGGGGTGCCCTAAGGGCCACTGAATCAAGCCCAAGGCAACTCAAACTAACTGGCAGAGATATTGGGCCCATGTGCCTTCATTTAAACAGAGAACCTTCTCCTCTGTTGGTTTTATATACTGGGATGCATGTGGCATTTGCTTTGAGGACAGGCTCTAAGGATACTAGACCTCATGGTTTCCTTGAGATCTCTCTTTCTAGAATCCAAACTAAGAAATGTTGAGGGGCAGGTGTTCTTTATCTTAATCCCTCCTGGGGTAAGAGACAAAAAATTCACAGGCTTAAAAGTGGGGTGTGGGGTGTTGACAATTGAGGAGCCTTCCCCATGTTAAGACTTCCTGGTGGCTCAGACAGTAAAGCCGTCTGCCTACAATGCAGAAGACCTGGGTTCGATCCCTGGGTTGGGAAGATCCTCTGAAGAAGGAAATGGCAACCCACTCCAGTACTCTTGCCTGGAAAATCCCATGGACAGAGAAGCATGGTAGGCTTCTACAATCCATGGGGTCGCAAAGAGTTGGACACGACTGAGGGACTTCACTCACTCACTCCACATTAAATATATATATATATATATATATATATATATTACAGTTCAACCCAGCTGATTGCCACCATGTGAGTCCAAGAGTGCCAGACATTTTAATTTTTTTTAAAAAGTCAGATCCAAGGATTTTTAGGTGGAATCTTCTGATTTTGGTTTTAAGGAACTAATTTAACAGAATTTTAAATGACCTTTAAGCCAAACAAGATATATCTGCAAACTAAATTCAAAATATGAACAACCGTATCACCTCCTGACTGCATCTAGAGACACTTTTTAGTGGATCTCCGTGTTCCATGATGTCATATGCATGTACATATATATGTTCTCCTGAGAGAGGGTCCAGAATTTTCAGCTGATTCTTCTAAGGATTTCCATAACCTAGAGAAGGTGGGTTAAGAGAAGACTGTCTCAGAAATGTTACCAACTGCATGTGTGTGTGCGTGCATGAGTGTCAGCAAGTGTGCATGTGTGAGTATTCTGATGGGACACTGCCTCTCCAATATTCTTTTCTTTCAAAGCTAAAAGGTCAATCCCTCCTCTCTTCTTTCCCTCACTCTCCCCCTATCAAGAAAGAACATTATATTACCGTCAATATTTACTGTACTCAGCCAGGAGAGAAAGGAACCATTCATGGGCCATTAATCCAGGTTTAACCCAAGGCAGAATTTACTTCTGTCCAGGCTGGGACACGGCAGGTCACAGAGAAGCACACTTGTTCTTGGTGGGGCTGTTACAGAAATGGTGCACAGCAACCGGCTTGAGGGAATTGGTCCTACCTGCTCCTTTTCACCACGAGCAACAGACACCAGAGGAGACTCATTTATCAGCTCACTCCTTTGCTCATTCATCGATTCATTTACACTGAGGGTCTCTTACAGACAGAATTGTGCTAGGCGCCAGAATGCAGAGATTCTGCCCCTATCCTTGAATTCACAGCTAAATTGCCGTCCTCATTAGTGTAGTATGGTGGTTAGTATCCCCATACTTTAGATGAATTGTTAGATTCAAAAGAAGTCGTGGGCTGAGATGTTTTCCATGCAAATCGTATAACAATGAGTTTCATGTATGTGAAGAGATACATGAGACCCTAACTCACTAAAAAACAAAGCAATCTGCAGTTCACAAAGCAGTTTCCCCTCTGTTAGCACAGGTAACCTAGTGGCAAAGGAAAAGACTTATACTTTACAGATGAATAAAACCAAACTCCACGTCAAGCCCGTATTTTCACTAAAAGGCTAAGGATGGAGGGAGGGCTCTTGTCCTGTCTCTCAAAGGCCATTTTCTGCCAGGGGCCAGCCTGGAGGAACTCCATCCTTGGCAGAGGTCATGAGGAAGGGGGCTTTGGCATACGCAAAGGTGTGATCAAGCCTCAGGAAATCCCCTGCTCCCGAGCATCTAACCCCAAAACCAGAGTCTGTCTTGTGCTCTCGCCTACACCTCTGACTTTATGGGGGCTCTCCCCCGATAACCATTTCTCTCAGAGAAGGAGTTAACTTGCAGCTCCAGTTAATAAAAATTCCTGGGCGTGACTAGAGTGTTTCAACTAGAGTGTTTCAAGACTCCTCCGAAGGTTATCTAGCCTGCCTGTATAGGTTCCTCCGGCCACAACAGCCCTCCAGCCATGAGAGGCACAAGATGTTTTTGACTTACTAAAGGCAAATTCTTCAGGAAGTTAGAAATTATTAGTGTAGTGGGTTGGTTAGGAATTATATTGGTAAAGGGTTTTTCATTTGTTGTGTCAATAATTGCTGCTAATTCCCTGCCCTGGGTGGGACAAGGGTGTCTCAGGTCAAACCTCTCTGCTGACAGACTAGCTGTGTGACAATCTCTTAACCATAAACAGCACAGAGAGTTTTGGAGTATTTTGAGAGTCTTAATTAGCATAGGGCTTATCTCATTATTGAGTCAATGATTGCCCCAGGCCTCCATATCCTTAAACACCTGGGAATATGTTAATCAATGTATTTGGAATATAGAAAAGGAAATGTAGTAGTTTTCGATGTTAGTAATACTAGACTTTTGAGTTAATGAATTTTCTCTTTTGTTATAGATCACTATAGTTTGTTATAAATCACTGTGTCCTTGCTATGTAAAAATGTAACTTTATCACTATCTTAAGGCTAACTAGATCTTAAGAGGAACATTGGTGAAAGGATTTTCATTTGTTGGACTGATGTTTGCTGCTAAATCTCCATATTCCCTGCCCTTATAATAAATATAACTAGCATACAGGAGAAATAAGTATTAACCTTTAAGACTAATCATGTTAACCTTGGGTTAAATAAATTCCTTTCTTGATTGTAACTCACTACACCCTCACCATATAGGAATGCAACTTTATTTGGAGGGTGGTGCCTGGTTTAAGAAAAACCATGCTTGGAAAAATAAGTTTTTTTGGTTATCAGAAAGAAAGGGCTGTAAATGTCAGCAGGCAGAAATGGCTTGAAGATGATGTAAAACCCCTAAGACCTTTTTTTATGTAAAGCACCTGATTTTGATATGTAAAGTCACCTGACCCCCGTGTGACTCTGTATTCATCCCTATATGTAACAAAAGGTATATAAGAAAATCGGAAAAATAAAGAAATGGGATCAGTTCCTGGAAAGACTGACTCCCCCATGTCGTTCTTTCTTACTCTCGGTTTTTCTGGCTGAATTCCCTTCTGGACCATGGATGCTATTCCATGTGAACCAAGTTATTCAGTCTGTTTTCCTCCACTAATTTTCCTACTACACTATCCGTTTCTAATCTCTCCATATATCTGTAACTAAATATATATTTTTCCAAGAAGGACGCCGACGCTGTCTCCACCTTCTAATCATCCTGGATCCACCGGGCCTGGACCCCGGCAATTTTCATTAAACATTCCTTGTGTTTCTTAAGGGGAATGGGGGGTGCTATTGTTATTTTGGGCAAGACCTTTTTTGTTGTACAGAACAGGATTGTTCTGCACATCACAGGAGAAATGGCATCTTTGACCTCCTATCTACTAAATGTTTGCAGTGCCCCCTACTCCTCTGGGACCAACCAAATGACCACACCAATTTCAAATGTCCTGGGCGGGGGTGGGGGGAGGGAGGGGGCAACACTGCCTTAGTGAAAGACCCTATTAGAAACAGACTCACAGACTTGGAGAATGAACTTACGGTTGCCAGTGAGGAAGGGTCGGGGGAGGATAGATTGGGAATTTGGGACTGACATGCACCCACTGTTATATTTAAAACAGATAACCAAGAAGGACCTACTCTACAGAACAAGGAACACTGCTCAATATTCTGTAATAACCTAAATGGGAAAAGAATTTGAAAAAGAATCAGTTCAGTTCAGTTGCTCAGCCATGTCTGACTCTTTGCAACCCCATGAATCGCAGCACACCTGGCCTCCTGTCCATCACCAACTCCCAGAGTTCACTCAGACTCACGTCCATCGAGTCCATGATGCCATCCAGCCATCTCATCCTCGGTCGTCCCCTTCTCCTCCTGCCCCCAATCCCTCCCAGCATCAGAGTCTTTCCAATGAGTCAACTCTTCCCATGAGGTGGCCAAAGTACTGGAGTTTCAGCTTTAGCATCATTCCTTCCAAATAGATGTATGTTTAACTGAATCACTTTGCTGTCCACCTGAAACTAACATAACATTGTTAATCAACTGTACTCCAATGTAAAATAAAAATTAATAAGAAAGTAGCCTGTTAGAGAAAGTTATAAGAATGGCCTATAGTCATTTTCAGATTTTCATTAGAAGGCCCCTGCCCATGGTACAAAGTTACCCCCATCACACTCCCTCTTACATCCTAATCTAATTCACCCTAGAAATAACCCTGATGATGCCTGTGTGCCAAGCACTACTCTAAGAGCTGAAGACATAGCAGTGAACAAGACAGACAAGATCCCTATAATCAAGACATTATAATCAAGTCATGAAAGGCAGGCAGCTTAAAATAAAGTGAACTAATAAATATATTCTTCGGAGGTAGTGCAATGCATAAGGAGAAAAATCAAGGGAAGTATCTGGTCCCGTCACTTCATAGCAAATAGATGGGGAAACAGTGGAAACAGTGACAGACTTTATTTGGGGGAGGTGCTCCAAAATCACTGCCGATGATGGCTGAAGCCATGAAATTAAAAGACGCTTGCTCCTTGGAAGAAAAGTTATGACCAACCTAAACAGCTTATTAAAAAGCAGAGACATTCCTTTACTGACAAATGTCCATCTAGTCAAGGCTATGGTTTTTCTAGTAGTAATGTATGGATGTGAGAGACTATAAAGAAAACTGAGTGCCCAAAAATGGATGCTTTTGAACCGTGGTGCTGGAGAATCTTCAGAGTCCCTTGGACTGCAAGGAGATCAAACTAGTCAATCCTAAAGGAAATCAGTTCTGAATATTCACTGGAAGGACTGATGCTGAAGCTTCAATACTCTGGCCACCTGATGCGAAGTACCAGTTCATTGAAAAAGACTCTGATGCTGGGAAAGAGTGAAGGCAGGAGGAGAAGGGAACAATAGAGGACGAGATGGTTGGATGGCATCACCAACTCAATGGACAAAAGTTTGAACACGCTCCAGGAGATGGTGAAGGACAGGGAAGCTTGGTGTGCTGCAGTCCATGAGGTCACAAAGAGTCAGACACGACTGAGCTACAGAGCAACAACATAAAAGAGTAAGTTACCAGCTGGCAGGGAGGTTGGGGGATGGGGATAGGCAATTGTCATTGACACAGCTGTCCAGGGAGGCCTCTTGAACAGTGACATCTGCGTCAGGGAAGCATCCATGCAAAGAACTGGGAGTGAGAGGCCTAAGAGAGGAACAAGATGACACAAGAGACCTGAAGCAAGAGTGACCCGGTATGTCTGGGGACAAGCAAGGGCAATGTGACCAGAACAGGATAAATGAGGCAGAAGAAAAGGAGAGGCAATTAATACTGGCAGGAGCCCAGTCATGGAGGCCCTCGTGGTTTCGCATTCTCCCTGGAATGCCCTTCCCTGGTTGCATCATTTCCTCCAGAGCTTCCCTTGGTCTTCCTAGGTTACAACTAACCATTGATGGCTAAGGGAATTAGCTCTGGAGTCAAAGCACCCAGAGTTACGAGCTCTGCATCCTTGGGCATGTTACCAAATTTCTCTGGGCTTTGGTTTCCCCCTCTTCAAAACTAGGGAAATCACGGACACCCTCAGTTACTAGTGGGTTAGGATGAGAATTAAGGTAATGTGAGTGCCTTAGAATAGTGCCTACACATTGTAAGTGTTCAGCCAATGTTGCTGTAAAGCATCATATTATAGTCATGTATTTCTTCATTTGTCTCCCCAAATAAACTCTAATATCCCTTGAAGCCATGACATGGCTCATATATCTTACACACATGTCCTCCATAATTAATACTGTACCTGACACATAACAGAGGCCCAGGAGGATTGTATAAGGAAGGGAGAGGAGAACAGAAGGAAGGCAAAGTATTAGAAGGCAAGAGGAGGAAAGTTTTACACTTTTCCAAGTGTTTTGACATCACTTTGCATCTTCAGAGCAACTCAGTGAGCCAGCAAAGAAGGAACTGCTTGTCCCATTTCACATATATGAAAGTTGAGTTCCAGAGACATGAATGACTCACTCTTCACAGTGTATGACTGAGTCCAGAGGGCTCTCACCACACGGTGACTTCATCAAAACATAAGATATCCTCAGTGGCAACAAAAATAATCACTAGAATTCTATTTGTAAAGGGCTTTGTGTTTTTGAAATACTTTTACATCAGTATTTATTGGAATTTTTACAACATGACACTGACGTGATCAAAGTTGACACTTTCCACTTTCCAGAAGGGGGAGATTGTGGTCCAGAAAGCTTACAGCTACCATGTAGTTGGCATGAGTACTACAACTAAAGCCCAGTCCAGAACTCTCTCCATTCCAGCATGTTCTCCCAGGCCAAGGGACCAGAGACCCAGACATATGTTCTTCAATTTGTTTGGACCCCTCTTCCTCAACTCTTTGGGACTGTTTCCTCGTACTCATAGTCCATATTCATCAAAACATAGAGAAAATATTCACTGCCTAACAAATATCTGGGTGATGTTCAAAAACAGTCAGAACTCTCTTCCTGTGCCAATTTCTATTCTAGGCACAGTCCGTGACTCACTGGCGACCTTGGCGAAAAAGAGGTAACCTTTATTCCTGTGACAAGTTTCTATTTCTCAGAACTGAGAGCTACCAGCAACACAGTTTCTGACAAGATTTCCCTACTGCCCAAACCGAGAACGGGCCCTCCAGAGATCATGGATCCAGCCCTCCATCATTTGACAGATTTTGACAAACCAATTTCAGGCTGAAGTCACCAACCGGAAACATAACCTGGGACTCATGATTATATTAAGATTTCAGTGGCTTTCTGAAGATCTCCTGGCTAATGAGGAGTTCGGGTGTGACCAGGATGAACCTTGTGATTGCCAATGCGATGCCAATGGCAGACACGCCTGACAGCATCTCTGCTGTCCAGAAGAGACAGCGTGCCCAGAAGAAAGTACAGAGATTCTTCAGAGCCTCCAAATATTGAGCAGTCACAAGCCACAGAGCCCAGGATTGGTCTAGTGGGAGCCAGTGTCCAGGTGAAAAAGGATCAAATGGACATCACTTGTCCCCTTTTCAGTTCATGAAGAAACTGCCTCCAAATGAAATACTGTAGGTATGAAGAATGGTCAAGTAACATTTATTTAGTGTCTGTAAAATCAACTATGGTGTTGAGTGACAGGAAAACGGCTTAGAAAAGTGAATGCCTGCCCTATTGGAACTTCAGCTCAGTTCAGTTCAGTTTAGTCACTGAGTCATGTCCAGCTCTTTGCGACCCCATGGACTGCAGCACACCAGGTCTCCGTGTCCATCACCAACTCTCAGAGTTTATTCAAACTCATGTCCATTGAGTCGGTAATGCCATGCAACCATTTCATCCTGTTATCCCCTTCTCCTGCCTTCAATCTTTCCCAGCATCACAGTCTTCTCAAATGAGTCAGCTCAGTTTCAGCTTCAGCATCAGTCCTTCCAGTAAATATTCAGGGTTGATCTCCTTTAGGATGGACTGTTTGGATCTCCTTGGTATCCAAGGGACTCTCAAGAGTCTTCTCCAATACGACAGTGCAAAAGCATCAATTTTTTTGGTGTTCAGCTTTCTTTATACTTCAATTCTCACATCCATACATGACTACTGAAAAACATTAGCTTTGACTAGATGGAACTTGGTTGGCAAAGTAATGTCTTTGCTTTTGTCAATGCTGTCTAGGTTGGTCATAAGTTTTCTTCCAAGGAGTAAGTGTCTTAACTTCATGGATGCAGTCACCATCGACAGAGATTTTGGAGGGCCCCCCAAATAATATCTGTCACTGTTTCCACTGTTTTCCCATCTATTTGCCATGAAGTGATGGGACCAGAGGCCATGATCTTAGTTTTCTGAATGTTGAGTTTTAAGTCAACTTTTTCACTCTTATCTTTCACTTTCATCAAGAGGCTCTAGTTCTTCTTCACTTTCTGCCATAAGGGTGGTGTCATCTGCATGTCTGAGGTTACTGATATTTCTTCCCGCCAATCTTGATTTCAGCTTGTCCTTCCTCCAGCCCAGTATTCTGCATAATGTACTCTGCATATAAGTTAAATAAGCAGAGTGACAATATACAGCCTCGATGTATTTCTTTTCCAATTTGGAACCAGTCTGTTGTTCCATGTCCAGCTCTAACTGTTGCTTCTTTACCTGCATACAGAATTCTCAGGAGGCAGGTCAGGTGGTCTAGTATTCCCATCTCTTGAAGAATTTTCCACCGTTTTTTGTGATCCACACAGTCAAAGGCTTTGGCATAGTCAATAAAGCAGAGGTAGATGTTCTCCTGGAACTCTCTTGCTTCTCTGATGATCAAGCAGATATTGGCAATTTGATCTCTGGTTCCTCTGCCTTTTCTAAATTCAGCTTGAAGATCTGGAAGTTTACTGGGCCTTGTCTAACTCAATGAAACTATGAGCCATGCCGTGTAGGACAGGTCATGGTGGAGAGTTCTGACAAAATGTGGTCCACTGGAGAAGGGAATGGCAAACCACTTCAGTATCATCGTCTTGAGAACCCCATGAACAGTATGAAAAGACAAAATGATAGAACACTGAAAGATGAACTCCTCAGGTCAGTAGGTGCCCAACATGCTACTGGAGATCAGTCTAAGAAAAAAACTCCAAAAAGAATGAAGGGATGGAGCCAAAGCAAAAACAATACCCAGTCGTGGATGTGACTGGTGATGGAAGCAAGGTATGATGCTGTAAAGAGCAGTATTGCATAGGAACCTAGAATGTTAGGTCCATGAATCAAAGCATATTGGAAGTGGTCAAACAAGAGATGGCAAGAATGAACATCGACCTTCTAGGAATCAGTAAACTAAAATGGACTGGAATGGGTCATCTGAATTTAACTCAGATGACCATTATATCTACTACTGTGGGCAAGAATCCCTTAGAAGAAATGGAGTAGCCACCACAGCCAATGAAAGAGTCCAAAATGCAGTACTTGGATACAATCTCAAAAATGACACAATGATTGTTTGTTTCCAAGGCAAAGCATTCAGTATCACAGTAATCCAAGTCTGTGCCCCAACCAGTAATGCAGAAGCTGAAGTTGAATGGTTCTATGAAGACCTACAAGACCTTCTAGAAGTAACAACCCCAAAATATGTCTTTTTCATTATAGGGGACTGGAATGCAAAAGTAGGAAGTCAAGAAACACCTGGAGTAACAGGAAAATTTGGCCTTGGAGTACAGAATGAAGCAGAATAAAGGCTAACAGAGTTTTGCCAAGAGAAAGCACTGGTCATAGCAAACACCCTCTTCCAACAACACAAGAGAAGACTCTACACATGGATATCACCAGATGGTCAACACTGAAATCAGGTTGAGTATATTCTTCACAGCCAAAGATGGAGAAGCTTTATACAGCCAGCAAAAACAAGACCAGGAACTGACTGTGGCTCAGATCATGAACTCCTTATTGCCAAATTCAGACTTAATTAAAGAAAGTAGGGAAAACCACTACACCATTCAGGCATGACCTAAGTCAAATCCCTTATGACTATACAGTGGAAGTGAGAAATAGATTAAAGGAATTATATCTGATAGTCAGTGCCTGAAGAACTATGGACAGAGGTTCATGACATTCTACAGAAGACAGGGAACAAGACCATCCCTAAGAAAAGAAATGCAGAAAAGCAAAATGGTGGTCTGAGGAGGCCTTAAAAAAGCTGAGAGAAGAAGAGAAGTGAAAAGCAACAGAGAAAAGGACAGATATACCCACATGAATGCAGAGTTCAAAGAATAGCAAGGAGATAAGAAAGCATTCTTTAGTGATCAGCGCAAAGAAGTGAGGAAAAAAAATAGAATGGGAAAGACTTAGAGACCTCTTGAAGAAAATTAGAGATACCAAGGGAACATTTCATGCAAAGATGGGCTCAATAAAGGACAGAAATGGTATGAATCTAACAGAAACAGAAGATATTAAGAGGTGGCAAGAATACATAGAAGAACTACATAAACAATCTTCACAATCCAGAAAATCATGATGATGTGATCACTCACCTAGAGCCAGACATCCTGGAATGTGAAGTCAAGTGGGCCTTAGGAAGTATCACTATCACTTGCTTTGGAAGTATCACTCCAAAGCAAGTGGAGGTGATGGAATTCCAGTTGAGCTACTTCAAATCCTAAAAGATGATGCTGTGAAAGTGCTGCACTCAATATGCCAGCAAATTTGGAAAATCAACAGTGGCCACAAAACTGAAAAAGGTCAGTTTTCACTCCAGTCCCTAAAAAGGTAATGCCAAAGAATGCTCAAACTACCACACAATTGCACTCATTTCACATGCTAGTAAAGTAATGCTCAAAATTCTGCAAGCCAGGCTTCAATAATACGTGAACTATGAACTTCCAGATGTTCACACTGGTTTTAGAAAAGGCAGAGGAACCAGAGATCAAATCACCAACATCTGCTGGATCGTCAAAAAAGCAAGAGTTCTAGAAAAACATCTATTTCTGCTTTATTGACTATGCCAAAGCCTTTGACTGTGGATCACAATAAGTCTGGAAAATCTGAAAGAGATGCGAATACCAGACCACCTGACTTGCCTCTTGAGAAATCTGTATGCAGATCAGGAAGCAACAGTTAGAACTGGACATGGAACAACACACTGGTTCCAAATAGGAAAAAGAGTATGTCAAGGCTGTATATTGTCACCGTGCTTATTTAACTTATATGCAGAGAACATTATGAGAAATGCTGAGCTGGATGAAGCACAAGTTGGAATCAAGATTGGCGGGAGAAATATCAATAACTAGATATGCAGATGACACTACCTTCATGGCAGAAAGCAAAGAAGAATTAAAGAGCCTCTTGATGAAAATGAAAGAGGAGAGTAAAAATTTAGCTTAAAACTCAACATTCAGTAAACTAAGATCATGGCCTCTGGTCCCATCACTTCATGGCAAATAGATGCGGAAGCAATGGAAACAGTGACAGATTTTATTTTTATTTTGCAAGGGGGGCCCTCCAAAATCACTGCAGATGGTGACTGTAGCCATGAAATAAAAAGGTGCTTACTCCTTGGAAGAAAAGTTATGACCAACCAAGACAGCATATTAAAAAGCAGAGACATTATTTTGCCAACAAAGCTCCATCTAGTCAAGGCTATGATCTTTCCAGTAGTCATGTATGTATGTGAGAGTTGAACTATAAAGAAAGCTGAGCACTGAAGAATTGATGCTTTTGAACTGTGGTATTGGAGAAGACTCTTGAGAGTCCCTTGGACAGCAAGGAGATCCAACCATTCCATCCTAAATGAGATCAATTCTGAGTATTCATTGGAACGACTGATGCTGAAGCTGAAACTCCAATACTTTGGCCACCTGATGCAAAGAATTGACTCATTTTAGAAGACCCTGATGCTGGGAAATATTGAAGGCTGGAGGAGATGTGGATGACAGAGGATGAGATTACTGTATGGCATCACTGACTCAATCGACATGAATTTGAGCAAGCTCCAAGAGGTGGTGATGGACAGGGAAACCTGGTGTGCTACAGTCAGTCCATGGGGTGGCAAACAGTCGGACACCACTGAGCAACTGAATTGAACTGAACACCAAAGAAATCAATGTTCAATGCAATGGCTTGACCTATTACAAAACTTCATTCACATTCAAACCAGTGTTGCAAGTCAAAATGTTCCACAGTCCTTAGGACAAAAAAATTAAATCAAATCTTCGTTGGTATTTTTGCTTTCATTTCTCATAGACATTTTACCTCTATTGGACTTTTAATGATAATTACAGAATATCAGATTGAGAGATGATATTTTCATAGACCAACATTTTACATATATACACATATAAGTACACACATATATATACCCATACATGCATGCACACTTATATATACATATACATATATGTGTGTGTTAAGTTGATTCAGTCATGTCTGACTCTTTTGCAACCCTATGGACTATATCCCTCCAGGCTCCTTTGTCCATGGAATTCTCCAGGCAAGAATACTGGAGTGGGTTGCCATGCCCTCCTTCAGGGGATCTTCCCAACCTCAGGATCGAATCCATGTCTCTTATGTCTCCTGCATCAGCAAGGGGTTCTTTACCACTAGTACCACTTGGGTTATCTGAGGTCTCTGCCACTCTGACCCTTTTACCCTCTCACCCCTGGGCAGGCCATCACTCAGACTGTTCAGGCTGGGAGGTTAATTTTTTTCAGCTTCACAAGAATCTGCAGAGAAGGAGCCCTGGAGAACCCTGTGGCTGACACACGTTGGAGTGTCACAATATTGATGAATTTCCCTGAGAACACAGAGGCCGCCTGCCTCCAGAGCTGAATGCAACTGTGTAACAGGAGCCACTGTGGAGGCAGAACTGTCAGTCTTCTTCCTCAGCTCTGAGCTCTCCTTTGACAGTGGAGGCTCCTTGTTAAGAAGGAAAATATTTAGTGAGCATTTAGTCTCTTTCCAAGACTGAGCAAAGTTCTTTGTCATCAATTTAATTATGCCCCCATCAAAAAGGTATATTGAAGTCCTAACTCCCAGTTCCTCAGAACATGAGCTTATATGTAAACAGGGTCTTTACAGAGAGAATCCAGTTATAATGAGTAATTAGAATGAGTGGAATCCAGTATCACCAGGGTTCTTATGAAAGGGAAATTCAGACACAGTGACAGACACACACATGGAGGGAAGATGACATACAGACACCCAGGGAGAAGACAGCTTTGTGACTAGGGTACAATATCTACAACCCAAGGAACATCAGAGATTACTGGTAACACTGGGAGTGAGAAGAAGCAACACAAAATTCCCGCCTAGGGCCATCAGAAAGAGCATGGCTCTACCCATGCTTTGATTTTGGATGTCCATACTCCAGAATTGTGAGACAATAAATTTCTCCTGTTTCAGGCTGTTCATTTGTAGTACTTTGTTACAACATCTCTAGGAAACTAATACATTCTTTAAATCCAAGATCATATTAAAATCTCCCAACAACCCTATGCGGTGGTACTGCTATTACTGCCTACTTTGCTGATAGGTAAAAGAGGGTAAGTAACTTCCCCAGAAAACAGAGTTAGCGGGGAGGAGAGTCCCAGTTGTACCTAGTCATCCTGACTTCTAACTCTTCTACTCTATTGTCCCCAGTAGAGTGGAAAGAGCATGGAATAAGAGGACCTAGACCAGCACTGGATCTTCACTGTACGGTCCTGAGGAAGTCAAGTCACCCCTTGGGCCAAAAGAAATGATGCTGTGTGTTCTAACTAGGATGATGGATGGCTATAAGAACTGACATAAACTAATAAAATGAAATCTACAGATGTTGATGGATCAAGTGTTATAAGGGAGAGGGAGGATGAAAAGTCACACAGTTCTCTATTCTGACTAACCAGTAGATGGTTGCTGCCTACCACAAAACCACGCTCACCCGTATGACACTTCTGCTCCTCCACACCGCGACTACAGCTGCCCCGGCCCCTCCTCTCCCGGCGCCTCTGGCTTCTCACTCCCCCTCCCCACGACTGATGCTTTATTATGTGCCAGGCAGAGTTGTTATTCCCACATATGGACAAGGAAACTGAGGCTTGGGGAGGCTGAGATGAAAAACAGGTCACACAGCTGACAAAGGGAGGGCTGCAAAAAGGAGGAATTCAAAATTACTCGACGCTCCTTTCATCAGACCCCTCGTTACTCCTCTCTAGCGCTGAGGTCAAGGAGAGGACATGCCATTCACAAAGAGGAAGGATGCTGATCTGCTCAATTGTAGGACCGGGTATGGTGCTCCAGTCTCAGTGAGCGGGTTTTCAAAAGGATATGATGCCACAGTGTAAACAAATCGGCCCTTTCCCTTCATATCTTATCCCAGACAACTACAGTCTGGCTAATCCTCTTTCCAAAAATCCTGGAGAAAGACATATTTACTGGAGACTACTTTTCTAGGAGAAAATCCAGCCATGATTTTTCTTGATCTCATACCTGTACATAGTTTGTCATATGAGAAGAGGGATTCAGCTTGGACACTGAGTTATAAAAACAGAATAAATTTTTCAACCTACCTTGTTTCAAGGTCACTTAAGTTCATCACATGGAGACCTGAATCCTCCATTAGGCTGACTTCATTCACTTTCCATTCTATACTGAGGATGGGGTCCAAAACAATAGCTAATAATCAGATGATTCCCTTTTCATGAGTCTCCTCTGCAGATCTTATAAGAACTTACAGCTGACTGAAGACAGGTTTTTCCTTTTCCCACATAACCAAGAATCATCATATTATTATATGATCATCATCATAACCTCAAACAGTGGTATTAGCCACAGACCCAGGAAATGTAGAAAAATGAGCAATTCCATTGATGGGTGATGACGGGAGGCTAAGTTTAATTCAAGGATGCCAGTGGGCCTCTACTGGGAAACTGAATAAAGAGCAGCTCAAAAAGAATTCTAGGCTGGAAACATAGATTTGGCCATGAGCATATAGATGGTGACTGATGTCATGTAAGAAGATGCTGTTTCTTGGGGACACTACATGTGATAAGAAGGCAAAAGCTGTAAGAAGGTAATCCTGAGGAACATCTCCCTATCTTTCTGAGACTCATTTTTCATGTCTATATATTGAGGATTAAAAATAGTTCCCCTCTCACAAAGTGGTTCCTTGGATTGAGTAAGCTAATGCATGTAGACATCCAGTAGTGCTTGGCTTATACAATGTACTAAAGAAGTAATACCAGTTAATTTTGTCAGAGAATGAGCTAGGGGTAGAAGTTAATAAGAAGTGCAGACAGCCAGAATCACCATCTGATGACTTCTGTTGTCTCTTCAAAGGAGATAGATAAGCTACTTTTCAACAATGAAGGCAAGGTGGTAAGATTGGAGGCTTGGAGATGATGAAGACTGGTAAAAGTTTTCTGTGCAATGAGGCACTAGGGACAGGGAGAAGCATGTGAGCAAGTGAGACAGGAAACTGAAATAGGTGCCTAAATTTGTAGAACTAGAAAATCAGTAGAATATTCACTGGAAGGACTGATGATGAAGCTGAAGCTCCAATACTTTAACCACCTCATGTGAAGAGCTGACTCACTGGAAAAGACCTGGGTGGGTGCTGGGAACAATTGAGATCAGGAGGAGAAGGGGGTGACAGAAGATGAGGTGTTGGATGGCACCATCAACTCAATGGACATGAGTTTGAGGAAACTTCAGGAGATAGTGAAGGACAAGAAAGTGTGGCATGCTGAAATTCATGGAGTCGCAAAGAATAAGACACGATTGAGCGACTGAACAACAGAAAATCAATGCTGTCGATTTTTCTCCAACATCCTCAGCAGCCCTGAGAAGGAGTGAGCCAGGCATATGGATTAGCGCAGTTGACTGGTTAAATCATTAAGAGATCTGAGAGTTGAGGGCACAGATGTGTAAACAGATGTGGTGGGTTGCTCTGCAGTCTACGTTTCTGAGCTAGACTTAAATGGTTGAGTATGCTATACCAGTGTTTTGACTTGGAACCCTGTGAGTAACTTCTTCTGCTCCCCACTTTTACTTGTCTCCACCCATCCTGATTCATTTTCTGTTTCTTCTGCATCTGGCTGTGAAGGCCCTGAAAGTATAATAGCACCTACATCACACTCTGCACATTGACAGTGTGTAGTGCTTCTAGAAACACATATTATATCAAAACATGAGGTCTGGTGCCAGGCTGCCCATGTATTCCTAACTCCATCACTCACCATCTGTGGGATCTTGGTTGAATGACTTAAGATTGCTAAAGCTTCAGTTTTCTCATCTATAGAATGAGGATCCTTCTTACTTAATAGAGAAGTCTTATGGTTTAGATAAAATGCTACAGAAAACACTTAGCCCAGCATCTGGCCATAATGAAGATTTTAATAAACATTAGTAGTTCGCTATAAATACAATGATTTTAAACCAGCATGAAGCATGTTCATTTAGACTATTGGATCCAATCAGTTCTAAATCAAAAGGGAATGCACTAAAGCAAAGTGAATGGTGGAGTTGAGAGACGACATGAAAAAAACATGAGGGCTACTACAAGCTGGAGGCAGGTCTCCCCACTGAGCACTGCCTGAGGAAAGGCTGTTGGCTGGGGCCTCTGAGCTCAGACATCTTCTCCAACATAATTGAGAAATATGTTCCTCATGCATTCTTAATTGGAGTAGAGCAGATGGCACAGGCATTTGTTTAATGAAATATGTCCATTCGATTAAGCTGGGCCATTAGGGATTTAGGACTTCAATGCAATCTCATTGTTATCCTTCCTCTTTGGAGACCAGGGAAGTTTTAGGGATTTTAACTAACTTGGATTCACGGTTGGAGAGGGAACAGTGCTAGTAGAGGAGTCTTGAAACCCAGAGCAAATCTTCCAAGTTTCTGGCTTGATCCACATTTTCATCTGTGGCAAAGAACCATTGCATGGAGTGACTCTTGTGTGAGTGCTGGGCATGGGTGTAGCACAGAATCAATTATCAACCAATCAGTGAACCAAACAAGATTAACTGATTGGGGTCCTCTACACAGGCTACAAGTTTCTTCCCGTGGGCCCTGCTTATGCAGCTATCCCTCTGGTTAAGATACCTGTCCTGCCTATTTCCATCTGTACAAGACTCTGCTTTTGTGTGAGTGTATGTGTGTGAGTGTATGTGTGCACATGAGCATAGCCTCCACCATGAAGACTTCCCTACTTCTCATCAGAAAGACAATATAAAACCCCTCAATCATTTCATCTGAAGCTCTTTAATGTCATGTTACTTTCTACTTTGAATTATTTCTGTTCACCTCTATACAAGACTTACCTGGGATATGCTGTCCTCCTTCCTCAAAGGTGAAGGTCACATAGGTGGTTAATTCTTAACAGCCTTGGCTATGAAACTCAATGAGCTCGTAAAGAATGAAAAGACAAGGGATCTGAGGGGTTCTCCAAATCCCCTCTCCCTGACTTTCTGTTTAACCTGTACCTCTACTTTCAGCCAGGGTGGAACAACAGTTCATCTGATTTGAAACACTGTCATCCCTGGCCATCTGGGATACCACATCCTCCTTGCTTTCTTCCAGAGACACTTGCTGCTCTTTCTGAGTCTCCTTTGGTCAATCTCCTTTCTCTTCCCATGTTTCTAAACATTACAGTACTCCAAGATTCAGCCATCAGATCTCTTTTATCTCTCCATACTCTCCTTCCTTATGGGATCTCATCCAGTATTATGACTAAATACTACCTAATGTTCTGAGATACCCAAATCTATAATTCCAGTCCTGACTATTCCCTCAAAATCCAGACTTAAATATCTAACGACCTACTCTACATTCACATGAAGGAGTTGTAGACAAATAATAAATGCTGGAGACAGTGTGGGGAATATGGAATCTTCTTACATTGTTAGTTGGAATGTAAATTGGTGCAGCCACAATGGAAAATAGTACAGAAGTTCCTTAGAAAACTAAAAATAGAGATACCACGTGATCCATAAATCCCACTCCTGGGCATGTACCCAGGCAAAACTATAATTCAAAAAGATACATGCATCCTATGTTCATAGCAGCACTATTCACAGTAGCCAAGACACAGAAACAACCTACATGCCCATTGATAGATGAATGGATTAGCGTGGAATTAATGGATATACAAGGGTATACTGCTCAACCATTAAAAAGAATGGAATATAAATATATATATATATAAATAATAATAAAATACTTTTAAAAAAGAATGAAATAATGCTGCTTGCAGCAACATGGATAGACCAAGAAATTTTCATACTAAGTGAAGTAAGTTAGAAAGAGAAAGACAAATGCCATATTCTATCACTTATATGCAGAATCTAAACTATGACACAAATCTATAAAACGTATTTATAAAACAGAAACATACTCACAAAGAGAACAGACTTATGGTTGCCAAGTGGGAAGAGCAGTAGGGGGAAGGAAGGATTGAGAGTTTGGAATTAGCAGAAGCAAACTATTATACATAGGATGGATAGTACAGGGGCCTATAATATATTCAATATCCTGTGATAAACCATAATAGAAAAGAACATGAAATTATACATACACACATACACACACACACACACACACACACACACACACGAGTCACTTTGCTATACAGCAGAAATTAAACACAATATTATAAATCAACTGTATTCAATAAAATTAAAAAAAAGAAGCTGTAGACATCTTGAATTTAACATGGCTAAAATGGAATCATGGATTTTGCCCCCCGCTCCCACATATTATGTCCATCCATTTCTTAGGTTAATAATTTGCAGCCACCCTTTATTCTTCTATCTCCATTCCTCTAGCTCTATCTATTAACAAGTTTCATCCATTATATCTCCAAAATACATCCTGAATCCCAACATTCCTTGCTATCTCCGCTGCTAACAAGCTGGCCCAAGTCACCATCACCTCTTACCTCGGAAATTTCAACCTCTCCACTGTCAGTCTCCTATACATTATCCTTCACAAAGCAGCATAAATTAGTTCATATATCTCCCTCCCCCATTAGAATCTGGGAGCTTTTTCTCACACATAACACAAAATTTTAAATCCCTTGAATGGCCATTTAAAGCCTAAACGACCCATGTCCCTCTCTCTGACATCCCAACACTCTCGCAGGCATTTACTGCAGTTCCATGCTGGTCTTCCTTTTATCACTTAAACACACTGGGCTCACCCTTAGAGTAAACTTTTGCATTCACTGCTCTTCAGCTTGGCACATTCTTCTCCCAGTTCTTGGCATGACTGCCACCTTTTCTACATTCAGGTTCAACATCATCTTTCCTTAGGAGAACCTTTTCTGAGCACTTCTCCATGTTGTTTTCTGGTGTAATTGTTTCCTGATCGCCAACATTATAATCCCCTATTTTTCTCACAATTATCCATTAAGCTATTTCTTCTAAAAATACTTCTAAGTCTCCTTTTCCTTTGCCCACATAGTGAATTTTTATGGCCTTTATGGTTTTATCTTTGGTCTCTTCTTGCTACACATTCTCTTTTCTGTCTAAGAAATTTCATTCAGTAATTTGACTTAAATGATCTCATATGATCTGCTGCTGCTGCTAAGTCGCTTCAGTCGTGTCCGACTCTGTGCGACCCCATAGAGAGCAGCCAACCAGGCTCCCTCGTCCCTGGGATTCTCCTGGCAAGAACACTGGAGTGGGTTGCCATTTCCTTCTCCAAGGCATGAAAGTGAAAAGTGAAAGTGAAGTCACTCAGTCGTGTCCGACTCTCCGCGACTCCATGGACTGCAGCCTACCAGGCTCCTCTGTCCATGGGATTTTCCAGGCAAGAGTACTGGAGTGGAGTGCCATTGCCTTCTCCATCATATGATCTATGGACCACCAAAATCTCTGTACCAACCTGGACATATTCCTTTCCCTCTCTTTCTCTCTACCCATATATCAATAACCTCAGATATGCAGATGACACTACCCTTATGGCAGAAAGTGAAGAGGAACTAAAGAGCCTCTTGATGAAAGTGAAAGAGGAAAGTGCAAAAGTTGGCTTAAAGCTCAATATTCAGAAAACGAAGATCATGGCATCCGGTCCCATGACTTCATGGCAAATAGATGGGGAAACAGTGGCTGACTTTATTTTTCTGGGCTCCAAAATCACTGCAGATGGTGACTGCAGCCACGAAATTAAAAGATGTTTACTCCTTGGAAGAAAAGTTATGACCAGCCTAGACAGTATATTAAAAAGCAGAGACATTACTTTCCCAACAAAGGTCCATCTAGTCAAAGTTATGGTTTTTCCAGTGGTCAGGTATGGATGTGAGAGTTGGACTATAAAGAAAGCTGAGAGCCAAAGAATTAATGCTTTTGAACTGTGGTGTTGGAGAAGACTTTTGAGAGTCCCTTGGACTGCAAGGAGATCCAACCAGTCCATCCTAAAGGAGATCAGCCCTGGATATTCATTGGAGGGACTGATGTTGAAGCTGAAATCCCAATACTTTGGCCACCTGATGCAAAGAGCTGACTCATTTAAAAGACCTTGATGCTGGGAAAGATTGAGGGGAGGAGGAGAAGGGGATAACAGAGGATGAGATGGTTGTATGGCATCACCAACCCCATGGACATGGGTTTGGGTGGACTCTGGGAGTTGGTGATGGACAGGGAGGCCTGGCGTGCTGTGATTCATGAGGTTGCAAAGAGTCAGACACGACTGAGTGACTGAACTGAACTGAACTGATGTATCTTTTAAACATCCTAAAAACTCCCCAATTTTAAAATGAACAACAAAATGCCAATTTACTACAATTTCTTTTTCCAAGTTTCATCTACATCTAGCATTCTTTCTACTCATGAATAGTACTGTGAGCTATATAATCAACCAAAGACAAACTAGAATCTTTGTCTACATCTTCACCAACATCCTTACTTCCTACATTTAATTTATCATGAAGTCCTTCTGATTCTACCTTATTTCTAAATTCATCTACTTAGTTCAGATCCGCTCACCAAGTTTATAGAATCAGCTGCATTGCTAGTCTCCTTATCTCTAGACTTTTTCTTCCTTAAACAAGTGTCCTCTCCACAGCAAGACAGATCTTCCAAAGCACAAACTTATTCAAAGACATCCTTATGCTTGAAATTTTTAATGATACCATATTGCCTTTAGAATAAATTCCAATTTCTCTTTATGATATAGAAAGCCATGGTGCTTAATTCCTACCACCCTGTCACTTCTGGTTACTTCCCCTCATGAGCTGAACTCTAGAAGCTAAATCACTCTACATCTTACAGAATATAGACCATTCACACTCTCAATTCCCTTAAGTCATTTGTTCACATTGTTTCTGTCACTCAGTCCAATCTTCCTCACCTCCTTCCTCAGGCTTCTGCTTATATATCACTTTTTCTAGAATTTCATCCTATTTCTTTGAATTTGGTGTCTTTCAAGAGTTCCCATATTACCTTGGCACTTTATCCCTACTGTGGCATTGATTATGCTCACTTTAGTTTGCCTCTCTTCAAACAGCTTTTTGAGAGTATAATTTACATGTCATAAAATTAACCTATTCTTAGTGGACAGCTTAATTAATATTCATATATTACAGAGTTGTAGAACAATGCCCATGACCTAATTTTAGAATGTTTCCATCGCAAGTGTTGATAGCACATAAGCAGCTTGAGGGCGCTGCCATGTTTTGTTGATCTTTACACACTTAGGGCATAGAGTAGTATCTGTCACCAAGTATTTGTTGAGCAATTTAAAAATGAATAAAAAAAAAAATGAATGCCCAAACCATGACATATTCCACCCACCAGACTCCTCTCTCCATGGAATTATCCAGGCAAGAAGATTGGATTGGGTAGCCATTCGCTTCTCCAGGGTATCTTCCCATTCCAGGGATCGAACACAAGTCTCCTGAATTGCAGGCATATTCTTTGCCATCTGAAGCACCAGGGAAGGCCCTTTATCAGACATGCAACCTAATTTTGAAGCTTTCATTTTCATACACACTCTCCATCCTCTCCTTGACATTTCACCAACTTCCCCACATTGCAGTCAATGATGAATTTACTATGGCAGAGAAAACAGGACTTTAAAATACCCAAGAGGCCAAGAAAGTCACCACTGTGCATTTATGCGTGATTCAAGCATGTCTAGAAACTCATTGCTGCCCAAAATGAAGCTGGGTTTTTTCCTCCGAACAATTGAGATTATCTCCAGTAAAATGAGTTAATGTAAAAATGTCTACTTTGAGCTCTATTCTCATTTATTTATTTATTTTTCTGCCCTTCTAAAATCTTTAGGCTGAGAGTCCAGTAACCTAAGGCTTAGGCAAAATTATATCAACAGTTCACCTAATGACTTGAGATAAATCACTTCACATCTCTGGACCTGAGTTGCCTTATAATATTCATCTCATCTCTTCCTATTCTGATTTAGTGAAGATAAAGTAAGCAGGAAGGTAAAACAGCACTTTAAAAGGTGAAAAGTACCATGTAAATGTGATAGATTTGAGCTGGCTACCATTTTCTCTGGTTTATTATTAATCACCTCATTTATTTAAAGATACTTTTTATGATGACTGCAACTGTTAATACATACAACATCTTTCATGCATAAATCTGATATATTCTGTAAAAGAAGAGGGTTTCTGACCTTCCTGAAGCTGTTGTCTTTTCTCAAATGATTCTAGTGAATGTGGTTATACTTGTTCCCAAACCATAGCAGATTAGAAATGGAAATGAAAAGGTCCACAACAACAAAACACATTGAGAACAGGAAGGGTGACAGCTGAAAACAGTAGAAAAAAAGCAACATTATAAAAGTAGATTTACTTTTATGTAACTCAAAAAGTATAGCCAGGGGCCATTCACAGTAGAGACATGTAGTCCTGACTCGGTGAGTACAGAGCAAAAGGTCAAGATGATGACTCTGAGTTACTAGAAGACTCCACTGTGCTTAAGAAAGATGGAAAGTGCAATTTTTAGTACAGATTAACTTCTACTCTTTTATTCTTAATACAGAGATGAAAACAAACTACGTTTGATTCTAAAATATTAAATTAATGAGTTTGGTAATACAATAAATTTGATTTTCCATGACTGTTCACTTAGGTGACTTTGGTATATTTTCTGACCCTTTTGGGAATGGATGAGAACATTCTTCATTCTTAGTTGAGAAACAATTCTTTTCTAGGGGACACTGAATTATTTACAGAAAGGACAACCATGAAATTTACAGGGGATATATGAATTGATCTAGGGACTCATTCCAACACAGACAAGTATATAGCTTCCTAGGATTTAATACAGTTTGTATTGTAATCATACATTTATGTTTGATTATCTCCTTCAGTCTCATTCTTCACCATTAAACCACAGGCTCTACATGGGCAAGGATTATATTTGTTTTGAACTCACCACTATAGCTCCAAAGCCTCGTCGAGGGCCTGGCATATAGAAATTATTCACTGAACATGTGGTGCTGTTGTATAAATTAGTGGCCACCATGGAAAATAAATGGGGAAACAGTGTCAGACTTTATTTTTCTGGGCTCCAAAATCACTCCAGATGGTGACTGCAGCCATGAAATTAAAAGACGCTTACTCCTTGGAAGAAAAGTTATGACCAACCTAGACAGCATATTCAAAAGCAGAGACATTACTTTGCCAACAAAGGTCCAACTAATCAAGGTTATGGTTTTTCCAGTGGTCATGTATGGATGTGAGAGTTGGACTATAAAAAAGCTGAGCGCCAAAGAATTGATGCTTTTGAACTGTGGTGTTGGAAAAGACTCTTGAGAGTCCCTTGGACTGCAAGGAGATCCAGCCAGTCCATCCTAAAGGAGATCAGTCCTGGTTGTTCATTGGAGGGACTGATGTTGAAGCTGAAATCCCAATACTTTGGCCACCTGTTGCGAAGAGCTGACTCATTTGAAAAGACCCTGATGCTGGGAAAGATTGAGGGCAGGAGGAGAAGGGGACGACAGAGGATGAGATGGTTGGATGGCATCACTGACTCGATGGACATGGGTTTGGGTGGACTCTGGGAGTTGGTGATGAAGAGGAAGGCCTGGCGTGCTGCGGTTCATGGGGTCGCAAAGAGTCGGACATGACTGAGTGACTGGACTCAACTGAATAGTGTAGAAAGAGTCATAGTCTTAATTTCATCACTGCCCAATGAAGATACTCCCATGAGGTAGCAAGTCCAAAAAAGTTAGTACTATATTTTATTTTTGCAGCTAAGAGAACTGTGCTAAAGAGAAATAAAGCCATGTACCATGTGTTTTGTTCACTGAGAGATGGACCATGGATTCCTTCCCATGTTCTTCGTACTATTCCATACTTGGAGAGAAAGTGATGTGACACAGGCTTGAAGATTTCAGATAGGCTTTTCTAAAATATTCATAGGAAAGTTTTATTTATAGATGTTCAAACAGAGAGACAAGGTGATACATTACTAAGAAAGGAGAAAAAGTGAGATGGGCAAGCAATTTCTTCCTAGAACCCTGTCTGTTTCTGGGTACTCGATCCACTAGCAAAATTGTTCATAAGACATTTTCTAAGTTCCTAAGTTCCTGGCTCAATTAAAACCTGATTATTTTGTCCCCAGGGACTGAAGTGAGATATCAAATTAAGAGAATTGACTTTGTCAGGTTTCGAGTTTCTTCCCTTCTCAGACTCAAGAAATTAACTCCTCATCATACTGACAAATAACCATGGCATTTGGCATTATCATTATTAATTTGTGCACCTCCATAACTGCCATTAAGGAGCCTGTGTTATTTGACCACATGGTCGATAATGTTGACGTTTGCCCAAGACAGTGACTATCACAGAGTAGATATTCATTTGTTGAAGGAAGAACTATGGATGGACAGGTGGATAATCATAATTATAACCACAACTGTTTTAATATATTATCAATATTCTTAGAATAATAATGTATGATACATCAGCCCCAGCAGCTGCAGTCACTGTTTACAGGTAACTAGCCATATGAAATTAACATACATCCATATGCCAAAAAAACTCTCAATCCGTACTTCCTATCTCATATAAAAATTTACTCATGTATTATAGAACCTAAATATTAAACTTAGCACTATAAAACTGCTCAAAGAAAACATATGAGAAAATCTATGTAATTTCAGATAAAGCTAAGATTTCTTATACACAATACCTAAAGCAAGAAAAACTGATGAGTTGAGCAGCATCAAAATTCAAAACTTCTACTTTACAAGAGACACAGTTCAAAGAATGGAAAGATAAACCACAGTTGAGAGAAAATACTAGCAAAACACATATCTGACAAAAGATGTGTGTTCAAAATAGAAAATTCTCAAACTTTGATACTAAGGAAAGAAATTATTGTTGTTTAGTTGCTAACTCATGTCTGACTCTTTTGCAACTCCATGGACTGTAGCCCTTCAGGCTTCTGTGTCCATGGGATTTCCCAGGCAAGAAATGGGAGTGGTTTCCCATTTCCTTCTCCAACATTTATCACAGAACCCAGCGATCACACTCCCTAGCTATCTACCCAAAACAAATGACAATTTATATTTATCTAAAACCTGTATTAATACACAAATGTTTATAACATCTGTATTTATAATTGCTCCATACACACTGTAAACAACACAAATGTCCTTCAAGTAGTGGTGGTGGCTTGGTGATTTAGTCGCCAAGTCGTGTCCAACTCTTACAACCCCATGGACTGTAGCATGCCAGGCTCCTCTCTCCATGGGATTCTTCAGGCAAGAATAATGGAGTAGGTTGCTATTTCCTTCTCCAAGGGATCTCCCCAACGCAGGAATCAAAACCAGGTCTCCTGCATTTCAGGCAGATTCTTTACTGACTGAGCTATGAGGGAAGCCCCCGTTCAGCTGGTGAATAGATGAATATGGAATATCTGCACAAAGGAATACTATGCAACAATAAACAGGAAAGAATCAATGATATAGGTATAGCAAAACATGGATGAATCTCATGAACTATGCAAAGAGAAAGAAGGCCATTTCAAAGCGTACATAATATAGGGTTCCAGTTAAATGACATTCTGAAGAAAACACGATTATAGGAACAGAAAATAGATTCATGTTTGCCAAGTCTAGGAGTAGGTGCAGAGGTTGAATAGAAATGGAGAAGTCAGGAATTTCTTAGAGTAATGGAGCTGTTTTGTATCTTGATTGTGGTGATAGTTACATGACTATATGACTTTGCCAAAAGTCCAAGAACTCTATACAGAAAAAAAAAAAAACCTAAAAATTGTATCACATGTAGATTTCGAAAGTGAATATATATTGCATTCTAAGAAAAATCATAAAAACATGTAGCTAGAAATCTCTCAAAATCTTTAAAAATAAAAACAAATACCTGTTGAATTCTTACCACGTGACTCTGTGTGAAGGGCTTTTTGCACTTTGTCTCACTTAATCCTCACCAACCTTTTGAGGTATGATCTATGGTGATTCTCATTTGCAGATAGGTAAAAGCAGAGTCACAGAGGTTACGTATCTTTGCTCTTATCTCAGTTTGCAATCAAAGGCACGTGTTTCCACAGGCTGTATTCTGATCCATCGCCCTGCACAGCATTCCACTGATAAGGGCAGGAAATAGGACTGGGACCCAGAACCCAGTCTCAACCCTGTTTTGCTACCAACACATCATGTGAGCATAAATAAGTGTTTAATCTTTCTGTGTTTTCTTATCTCAAAATCCAAGGTCCTGGAAAAATGATTTCTCAGTTTCTATTTAATCCTAGTTTACAAATCTACAAATATATTTTGGTCACTTGCTTCCTGAAAAGACCAACATTTCTCATTTATTCAGGCTCTTTACAGGCCCTCCTGCTGCCCTGTTGGGCCCTGACATCTGAAATTCTACCATTAGCTCTTTATTTCATGAGATTAAAGCATAGTGCCTCCAGAATAGTGCAATGCATATATTGGAGAGCTTGGAGTCTGGAAGCAAGTATAGGGGTTGGTCAAGTCACTCACGGTCTAGCACTTGACAGAGTTGTGGGATGATTGACCAGCAGTGATCCAGGATTTTGTGTTATATGTTAAGGCCCTTGTTTTGAAGCGGTATTATTTGGACTCATAGGCAAGAGTGTAAGCTCTGGAGACAGAGTTGAGTTTAAAGCCTCTCTCCATCCTCAATTTTCTCATTGACAAAATGGGGCAATAACAATAACAACAGATATTGCTATATAGGTCACTATATACCTATAAAAAAGCAAAAAGCAGAGACACTACTTTGCCAACAAAGGTCCATATAGTCAAAGCTATGTTTTTTCCAGCACTCATGTACAGATGTGACAGCTGGACCATAAAGAAGGCTGAGTGCCAAAGAATTGATGGTTTTGAACTGTGGTGTTGGAGAAGACTCTTGAGAGTCCCTTAGACTGCAAGGAGATCAAACCAGTCAATCCTAAAGGAAACCAGTCCTGAATATTCATTGGAAGAATTGATGCTGAAGCTGAAGCTCCAATACTTTGGCCACCTCATGTGAAGAGCCAACTTATTAGAAAAGACCCTGATGCTGGGAAAGACAGGTCTGGAGGAGAGGGAGACGACAGAGGATGAGATGGTTGGATGGTATCACCTACTCAATGGACAGGAGTTCGAGCAAGCTCCTGGAGATGGTAAAGGACAGGGAAGCCTGGCATGCTGCAGTCCATGGGGTCACAAAGAGTCAGACGTGACTGAGCAACTGAACAACAATGCCTAATATGCATATAAAGTACAGTAAAACAATGATTAATCTCGCTCACAACTCATGTTATTGAGGAACTGGACAAAACCAATATTCTTCTGGAATCAAAGAGGAAAGGAGGAAACAAATGCTCAGAGAGGATTAATAAGTTGCTCAAGGTCAAATATCTGGTAGAATTAAGAATACTCCACAGAACAGTGTAGAATTGAAGAAGAGATTTGACTAAATGCTTTCTAATATCCGTGACATTCTGCATGTCTCTGACCTTGTAGAATGAGCTGCATCCTTCGAGTTTCTTCAAGGCCCCCTCCCATCACCATCCATAACCAGAAGTTGGCAAGAACTACAAGCCCCTCGTGTGCTGTGCCATGGTAGAAAGTTTCCTCCACAAGACTGATCTCCCTATCTTTTCTTAAGGGTACAGATTGTTCCCACAGGAAATACGACTGCCCAGAAATGATGCTGTGCTTGGCACTATCTTCCCTCTCATATTATCTTCTGTTCCTCACTGGAGTCATCTCTGGCACTCTCTGGAACTCCACTTGTGTGACTTTTCATTTGTTTCCTCTCAGAATAGTTGTATAATCAACAATGCTTGAAGTCAATATATGACTCTCCACCAATGGCTCTGAAATCAGGGTTGATTTGTCCCCTGGGGGGACATCTGGCAACATTTGGAAATATTTTTAGTTGTCTCAGTGGGGGAGAGGGGACTAATAGCATCTAATAAGCAGAGGCTAAGGACGCTGCTGAATAACCTACAAGACATAGGATGACTTCCGAGAAAGAAATACGTGGCCCCAAGGACAAAAGTGCCAAGGCTGAGAAACCACCCTACAGTGCTAAAAGCACTTACGTATCCATCTGCCCATTTGATTCTTATCACACCTTTGAGATGAAAGCCAGGTCAGTATTCACATTCACCCCCAAGTATCTCTTTATAATGAGGAGGATATAGACAGATGGGTAGTCCCACAGCTGGACTGAAAAACTGAGACCCACGGACGTAAAGTGAGGCTGCCTTGCCCTTCTCCAGGTGCTCTTCCTGAGCCAGGGATCAAACGTGTGTCTCCTGCATTGCAGGTGGATTCTTTACCACTGAGGCATCTGGGAAGCCCATATTCAATATTCTGTGACAAATCATAATAGAAAAATACGAAAAAGAACACACATATATATATATATATATATATGAGAGTCACTTTGCTATGCAGAAGAAATGAACACATTGTAAATCAGTCATACTTCAATAAAATTTAAAAACAAAATGTGATAGTCGAGTTGCCCCTACTAACTTCAATCAGTGTGAACTCCTCCCACATGGACATTTTAAGCCAGTGGCCCCCTTCTCCTTGAAGCAAACCCTGACTCCTCTGGCTAGAAATCAGCCCTTGCCCTCAGAACATTTCTATCTCTTGTTGGCATGGTTCTCCCAGTCTTTTTCTTCTCAGTGGCAGCTCCACATTTGAGTTAACTTTTATTCTTCCGGTGTCAGTACCTGGAACAGCACCTTGGGTGAGAGGAAAATGAATGTCAAGTGAAGAGCCCAGGGTTTCATGAGCTGCTTCCAGCTCCTGCCTTTATTTCTGCTGATCTCACCTGAACAGCTTCTGCCAAACACGTATCTTGGCTGGCTGTGCCAACCAGTGAAAAATGAATTAAGAAGGACAGCTAATGAGAAGATCAAACAACCCACACAGAACTGAGTAACTCATACCTTCCAGAGAAGTTTTAGTGCTCCAAGTATCCTAAATAAATCATGGACCTTCTAGGGATGGTCCTTTGCACTCTGTCCTGAAAATCAAAGCAAAATGTCAATATTTTTTCTTTAGATGAAAGCTCTGAACTGAAACTCCAGTAAAGAATCAGGCCTAGAATAAGGGATTATCTGTCTTCAAGTGCTTACCCTGAACAAAAGGCCCTAGGCTAGTCTTCCTGAAAACCTGTTCCCTGGAACCCCAGACCTATGGTGTACTTTAGGAAATAAAAGACAGGTTCAATAAGTAGGCGAACACCACACACTGTATTCCCCCTTAAGCATTCACAAAGCATATTCACAAGAGTCCCTGAGAGGCTTTCAAAATCCCCTGCTGCTTAGAAACCTGAATAACATATTAATACTGAAGTTACATACTTTGGGAAACATGTCCACCGCAAGTTTTGCCTCTCTCTTTCCTGACTCACCCTCTTGGGACTCTTTTCAAAAACAGGGTGCTATTTGGGAATCATATAAAGCCACTCTATGGATTACAAAGTGTAAAACTGATATTCAGGACTGTTATTATAGCAGTCATGTCAATAACAGAGGTGTTAAATCAATACTCCAGAACTATTTAGTTAGCACCCGTTAAGGGTCAGTAGTAGGAATGTTTGTTCAGCTGCTAAGCCGTGTCCGACTCTTTGTGACCTCAGGGACTGCCACACGCCAGGCTTCCCTGTCCTTCATTGTCTCCCTGAGTTTGCTCAAACTCGTGTCTACTGAGTCGGTGATGCCATCCAACCATTTCTTCCTCTGCGCCCCCCTTCCCCTCCTGCTCTCAATCTTTCCCAGCATCAGGGTCTTTTCCAACGAGTTTTGTTACATAGGAACATAGCAGCAATCAATACGGTCCCTTTTCTCTGGTCTAATTCTTGGAATGGTATCATCTTCACACCCTGTGCTGTGCTTAGTCACCCAGTCATGTCTGACTCTTTGTGAGCCCATGGACTGTAGCCCTCCAGACTCTTCTCTCCATGGGAATTCTCCAGTAAGAATACTGGAGTGGGTTGCCATGCCCTCCTCCAGGGGATCTTCCCAACCCAGGGATTGAATTCAGGTCTCCCACATTGCAGGCAGATTCTTTACCATCTGAGCCACCAGGGAATCCCAAGAATACTGGAGTGTATTCTCCCATCTCTAGAGGATCTTCCCACCCCAGGGGTCTCCTGCATTGCAGGTGGATTCTTTACCAGCTAAGCTACCATCCTCTGTAGTTCAGGGAGCCTAGAAGATGATCTTTGTTGAGGAAAGAACAGAACTACTCTTCTCCTTTAAAAGCAAAAAAAGTCACCAGGAAGATGATTCTCCTCTGCTCTCTGAATTATAATCCAAGAGAAAGTTCAGTGGAAAGATAAGGTTAGCTCTACTGATATCCAATGTCAACAAGAAACAAGCTATGAGCACTTTTTCAGGGTCTTCTAATCTATAAAATGTCATGAACACACAAACCTTGAGAGCCAAGTTATTTAAGCTGTTCTACTATTTAAAAAAAAAAAAAAAAACAGAACTACATGGGATGTTTCTGAAATTTGTCTTAGAGGCCCGATAAATGTGTGGAGGTTGAATCCATCATGTCTGCCTCTGGAGGAGTACTAAACTGAGAGTTGAGTCAAACTCTTCACAGCCTGTATATGAAAAGAAACTGGCTCAAAATTATCAGTGGGAGTGTAATTTTCAATACTAGTAGTACAAGTTCTTTATAGAGAAATTTGCTAGCATCCATCAAATTTTAAAAGTATATTCCATTTGATCCAAAAGTCATTAACTCATTCCAGAAATATTTACTGTGTATTGTTGGAGCTGCTAGAGATACAATCCACAAACTAGTGAATATACAATATTTTAAGTGATGATAAGGAACAAGCAGGAAAACAAATTAAGTTAGAAGGAATGGAGAGTGCCAAGGTGGGACAAAGATATTCTGGGAAAGCCTCTCCGGTTCAAGTGAAAACTGAAGGGAATGATGGGTAAGCTATGTAGGTACCTTGGGAAAGAGTGTTGCAGGTATGGGGACACCACGTGCTCTGAGGTCAGAGAGCATTTGGCACTTTAAGAAACGGAAACAAGGCCAGAAAAGTGAGATAACTCAGAGAGGAAGCAGGACCCAAAGCCTGCAAAAGTCAAAAATCAGATTATCGCAAGCCTCCAGGCCAGAGTAAGGACTTGATTTTGCTCTAAGAGAGGCGTGAAGTCATGGGGACATTCTGAGCAGAGCAGGACAGAAAGTAAGGTTTTTAGACAATCACTGTGACCTCTTGTATAGAGAAGAGATGGTAGGGGAGCAATGCAGAATGAGAGAGACAACATCAGAGGCCACTGCAGTAAGTCAGGGAAGACAGGATGGTAGTCTGGACCACGGTGGTAGCCACAGAATGGGAAGAATTGATCACAGACAGGATTGGCGGCAAGTTTGGGGTGTGAGTGAGAGAAAGAGAGGCAACAAGGATGAATACAACATTTTTGGCTTGAGACACTGGAAAGCTGCAATGCCATTTACTATAACAGACTTTTTCTTTAAAAAAGAAACAGATTTCAGGAATGGATTCAGCATTTTATGAGCTCAGTTTGAGACTTGTTTACTTGGAGAAACAAAATGTAGACATCCAAACAGACAGTCAGGGGACAAATGAATATATACATCTGGTTTCAGGCAGATGTATATATGGAAAGGATGGAAAGGTATATATTTGGGAGTTCTCACTATATGGTATTTAAGGCCAAAAAATCATGCAATATCTTCTAGGGAGTAAGGCTAGGTAGGACAGAAAAGAGGGCAACATCATAGAAATTTATTCTACCCATACATTCATGAATATGTGAAAAGTGACATATGTATAAGAACATTAATAGGAGCATTATTATACAAAAGATTAAAAGCAATAAAAATCCATGAATAAAGAACTGGACAAGTAATTATAGCAAACTTTCAATGGACTATTCTTCAGTAGTCTTTTTAAAAATAAAGCTAACATCATACTTAAAGCTAAAAAACTAAATGTTTTCCCCTTGAAATCAGGTACAATGCATGGAGGTCTACTCTTACCACTCTTATTCAATAAAGTGCTAGATGTTATAACCACTGAAATAAGTCAGTAAAAGAAATAGAAGCCATACAGAGTTAATAAATAAATAAAATTATCGCTATTTGCAGGTGACCTGACTGTCTAAAGTAGAAAATACAGGGCCTCTATTCAAAATTAATTCTGGCATTTTTCAGCAACGAGTGGGTTGATTGAGCTTGCAGAATGCAAAATCAAAGCACAACAAATAAATACATTGTCTATACTAGCAACAAACCTATGGAAATTGAAATTATAACATAGTAGGTGGCACAGATGGTAAAGAACCCACCTGCCAGTGCAGGAGACCCAGGTTCAATCCTTGGGGTGAGAAGATTCCCTAGAGTGGAATGGCCACTCACTCCAGTATTCTTGCCTGGAGAATGCCATGGACAGAGGATCCTGGCAGGTTATAGTCCATGGGATCGCAAAGAGTCAGACATGACTGAGCAACTAACACCTTCACCTTCACCATTAGATTAATCATATCACAACATCTATGCATATTAAATCATCACCTTTACATCTTTTAAAAAATCATGTTGTACAATCTAAATAAATACACCTTTTATTTGTCAGTCATATCTCAGTATAGCAAGGAAATAACATGGTATCATTTACAACCAATCCAAAAAAATGAAACATTTAGATATCAACATGTACAGATTATCTGTCTGCTGAAAATTACACAATGCTAATTAAATAAACCAAAAATGATCTAAGTGAATGGAGAGCATAGTAAATATTCAATGTAATAAAGATGTTACTTCTTCCTAAACTGATCTACAGGTACAATGTCATTACTAAAAAAGCCCAGCAGGTATTTTATATGCATAGACAGGCTTACTCTGAAATTCATGTGGAAATTCATGTGAAATTCACAGGATAGCTAAAACATTCTTATATAGAAAAATAAAGTGGAAGAAATCAGTCTACTTGATTTCATGGCTTATTATATATTACAATAATCGAGATGATGAGGTTTTGGTGGATGGATAGACACAGATCAATGGTACAGAACAGAAAGCACACAAATAGGTTCACACAAGCATGTGCTATTGATTTTTTATGCAGGTGAAAAAGTAATTCACTAGAAGGACAGCCTCTTCAACCAGTGATGCTGGAGCAATTGGACACCAATTGGCATAAGAAATGAGCCTCAATCTCAGCCTCATGTATTATACAAAAACTAGGTTAAAATGCAGTATGGACTTCAATGTAGAACTATAAAACTTTAAAAGAAAACATGGCAGAAAATCTTCAGGATCTAGGGCTAGACAAAGTTTCAGACTTGACTCCCAAAGCATAATCCATTAAGGAAAATGCTAATAAATTCAATCTCAGCAAAATTAAGAACTCTTGCTCTGTAAAAGTCGATGGAAAGAGAATAAAAACACAAGCTACAGACTGGAAGAAAATATTTGGCAGCCATATATCCAACAAAGGAATAGTATCTAAAATATATATGAAAACTCAACAGTAAAAAATAGAACAATTAGAAAATTGGCAAAAGATAAAAACAGACATTTCAATAAAGAGGATGTATAGATTATAAAGGCACAAGAAAAGATGTCCACTATCATTAGTCATCATGGAAAAATAAATTAAAATCATAATGAGATACCATTACACACCAAACAGAATGTCTACAATAAAAAATAGTGACATCACTACATACTGCTATGGATGCTAGAAAATGGAAAACTCATAATTGCTGATGGGAATGTAAAATGGTCCAGCTACTATGAAAAAACTTGACAGTCTCCTATAAAACTAAACACACAATTACCATACAAGCCAGCAATCATATACTTGTACATTAAAGAAAATTGAAAACAAAAAAACTGTATGTAAATATTCATAGCAACTTGAGTCATTGTAATAAAAATCTGAAAACAGCTCAAATGTCCTTCAGCAAATGAATGATGAAACAAATTGTGATATGTAAATACACACACAATAATAAAAAGGAACAAGCTATAGATACAGAGAACTTGAGCAAATCTCCAGAGAATTATGTTCAATAAGAAAAAAAGCAAATCTAAAAGGTAACACAATGTATGATTCCATTCATGTATTTTTTG
This sequence comes from Nanger dama, assembly GCA_917880005.1. Lineage (NCBI taxonomy): Eukaryota > Metazoa > Chordata > Mammalia > Artiodactyla > Bovidae > Nanger > Nanger dama. Next base: position 42,642,214 of record CAKJTW010000008.1, read on the forward strand.
AATGGCAAAAAAATTTTTAATGAACAGATTAGTGAGTGACAGGAGTTAGGGACCAAGAAGAGGTGCGAGGAAGATGGGTGTGAAGGGTGAAGAAAATGTTCAGTGTCTTGACTGGCCATGGATACAGAGAAGTACACATGTGATGTAATTGCATAGAACTAAATACTCCTACATTCTCCCTTATACCTAAATAAATATAAGTGGAACTAGGGAAATCTAAATAAGATCAGCAGGTTGTAGCAATGTCAACATTTTAGGTGTGATACTATACTAACAGTTTTGCAAAATGCTGATATCAAGAGAAATTATATAAATAGTACACAAGATCTGCTCTTTCTTACAATGGCATAAGAATCTACAATTATTTCATTAGCACTTCTGATTAAAAGTCATTGTTTAAACAAAATACAAAAAAGAGAGAGACTATTTATACTGAGAAGGAAGATATTAAATATTTATTTGACTTAATTTATCTATGATACAATAGCTGATAACACAAAGTACATAAGAGAACCTACCATTTTAAGGGAAAGGAGCAGACCAGCTGTGGGTAGGACAATGGAGGGACGGTAACAGTGACTGCCTCTGGGGAGAGAAACCGGGGAGGTGGGGGGTGGGTGGGTGGGGAGGGACCAGGGGTGAGAGGGGAGACACAGTTTTGCATTTCACTTTTTGAATTTTGAGCCATGGGAATATATTATCCATACCCCACCTCAAAATTAATGAATTTTAAATAAAAATAAGTTGTTCCTGGATGCAAATTGGTAAGCCTGAACAATGAAATAATAACACAGAGAACCAATCCACCAACACATTTTTTTTTTTTTTAACTGTCCCTAAGATAGATGCAGGCTTCCCTGCTAGCTAAGATGGTAAAGAATCCACCTGCAATGTAGGAGATCAAGGTCAATCCTTGGGTCAGGAAGATCCCCTGGCAAAGGAAATGGCAACTCACTCCAGTATTCTTGTCTGGAGAATCCCATGGACAGAGGAACCTGGCAGGTTACAGTTTCTGGGATTGCAAAGATTCAGACACTACCAACCAACGAAATACCCATGCATGCTCATGAGACAGATGCATAGATTAAGGCTATAAAATACTTGAAATAATATTAGAAAGCATTACCAATATCAAGTCAGACAGAAACATTCATAAACAGGGAAAAAGAACTAGCATTATATGACAGCTATGCTAAGGTCCAACTGAGGAGTCTAAGCAGTGAAGGCTTCAGAGAAATTAGTGATGGGGGAGAGTTAAGAGTTGGGATAGAAGAAAGGTTTCCTACAACAGATGGGATGACCTTGATCTTGAAGTTCAGAAATAATTTTTGAACAAGTAAAGAGGGGACCAGTATAAAGATATTTGGCGGTGGTTTAGTCCCTAAGTTGTGTCCAACTCTGTGACCCCATGGACTGTAACCTGCCAGGCTCTTCTGTCCATGGGATATGCTGGAATGGGCTGCCATTTCTTTCTATAGGGAATCTTCCCTGACACAGGGACTAGACCTGAGTCTCCTGCATTGCAGGCAGATACTTTACCAACTGTGCTACCAGAGAATGGACCTAAAGATCTGTTTAAGTGAACAGATATCAGAAGTGCTAAATTTTCATAATGCTTTAGAGATTACCAAGTCTGTTCAAATTATTGGAGGGCTCTAAAATAGGTGGTAACATTTTGTACATGTGCAAATTGAAGACTAGAAAAATTAAATGAAGTTTCCAATGTCCCAGATCTTATAAGTGAAAGAGAACAGGAGTCCTGACTGCTAAAAATTCACTCATTCCACTAGATATGAAACAGCAAAGCTTCAGATGGCCAATATAGTAAGGATACATGGAGCTTCACGCCCAGTCCAGTTAAAAGCAGCTCTATCACCAGAGTTGAAATTTACACTCAGAAAATTGACAAATAGTTTGTTTAGTCCTAGATGTACCAGTTGAGCACCTTCCATGAATTTGCCTATTTTATCCTCATCATCACCTTTTGATTTAAATTATCTTTAATCCTAATTTTATAGAAAAGGCACTCTGGGACCATGGATATAAATAACATGACTCAGTTCACAAAGCTATCACATAACAGAGTCACAGTGGAAACCCCAACTGGTCTGTTTCTGCATCCAGTGCTCTTTTCAAATCACTGGTATCACATTTTGCTAAAGTTACTAATACATTACCTTGCTTTTCCCAAATCCTCCCTAATAAACTAATTTCAAAAAATAATAGTAAGTCTGACTTGGCATTTTAAGAATGATTACAAAGCTAGTAATTACTAACATTTCACTTATTTATTTAATATTTTCTACTTCTTTTGATCTTTATAGCCACAGTGCAGATGAAAGAAATAATGCTAATATGTTCTTCTGCTTATTAATCAGAACCAGTTTTGTCCTTGCAGACATGTAAATAGCAGAGCTAAAAGCATCCTAAGATATAAACAATCAGGTCCTTTCATAAATGAGAAAACAAAGACACAGAGAAGCAGAGGGGCTTCCTCAGCGTCCCACAGCTGATCAGTTAAAGATTTGGGACTGGCACTCATGTTCCCTGGTTCTCAACTTTAGGAGATGAATTACTGATAGCAAGATGCAATAGTAACACAAAACAAATTCTAAAACGTACTGACTGCATAGATGAGGCTGTTTAGGAAGACAGTAAAAGAAAGGATGGAAGAAGTAGTATTTAAACAGTAACAACTGGGCTTTACAGATCACAACAGACAAAAATCAATCTTCATTCACCATCTAAAACTGAATCAGATATCTCAAAGGGAAATGCATAAATACCATCTATGAAAACAAACTCCAAAAAAATCAATTGCATTTTATGCATTTGGATCCTGGGGAATATATTACTCCATTGAGATGGTGACTTTGATTTTGTCTTGGCTTTGAATAAGACTTTTTAAAGTGGCCATCAGCAAGATGAAGATATAAAATCATACACTCATATAAGACTCCTTTTTAACCCAATCCCTTCATTATGAAGATGAAGAAACACGGAACAGAACAAGGATTCAAAACAGAACAAGAGATTCCCAAGTTGATCTTTTTTCTTTTGAGATAAGGAGTAAAAGTCAGATTAGCTAATGCTAGGTCAATAAAAGCACAGACTTTAGAGGGAAACAAACTTACGTTCCAGTCCTGACTCCACTACCACTACAGGCCTGCTGTAGCAGTCACATCTATTGGCGGCTGCTGCTGCTAGGTCGCTTCAGTCGTGTCCGACTCTGTGCGACCCCATAGACGACAGCCCACCAGGCTCCCCCGTCCCTGGGATTCTCCAGGCAAGAGTACTGGAGTAGGTTGCCATTTCCTTCTCCAATGCATGAAAGTGAAAAGTGATAGTGAAGTTGCTCAGTCGTGTCTGACTCTTAGTGACCCCATGGACTGCAGCCCACCAGGCTCCTCCATCCCTGGGATTTTCCAGGCAAGAGTACTGGAGTGGGGTGCTTAGCATGTATCTATTGCTAATCCCCATTTCCTTGGCCTGCCTCCTGTATAAAGCCAGAGGAAGGCAACTACTCATTTTCTCATCATTTCTTGAGTCCGTATGCGTGCACGCATACTCAGCAGTGTCCACATAACTCTGGCCAAAATGACACATGTAAAACCAGCCTGGATGCTCAAAGAAAATTTTTACTTTTTATAATTAAAGAAATATACATGGCTAGTGCTACCCATCTCCTCTTGATGCTTCCCTGAACACAGATTTGCTGCCTGAATCAAGTACTCTAGGTCATAACCATCATGTGGCCAGGGGTATTCAAGCATAAAGAAGAAAAGCCAATACACTGAAGATGTCGGAGGCATAGGAGAATGTTAGAAAGAACTTGAATCCTTAATGACATCACTGAAGTGAAATAAGTAGCAACAGTGTCACCAGAATTCTCATCTTAGGGGAAAAAATACCCACATTTATGTAAAACATTTGTTGCAGCCAAAAGACAACTGATAGAGTTACCTTGGACAAGTTAATCTCTCGAAGCCTCAGTTGCCATATCTGTAAAATGAGGAACAACCATTCTATCTCAGCAGTTTACTATCACATCATTAGTTCAGTTTATATTAACTGAGCATTTACTATGTAAGAGACAGTTCCAGGAGATAGGGATGTAGTGGTAATTAAAGGTTCCTTTGACTATAGAATAGATATTCTAATCTTAAAATTTAGGCAATAAACAAAGAAATTAATTTTGAAGACTAAAGCCAGAAACATATGTAAAGGACCTGGCACAGTGCTTGGCACAGAGTAATGCTCAAAAAATAGCAGCTGCTACTATTATAATTCTTACTGGCCTCCAATAATTACTGATTACATTCTTAGGACTTCCCCAAACCCATATATATAAGAGTTATTACAAATACAGGGATCTCAAGCCATCCCATAATGCTACAAGGAATTCTTGCACTCTGACCTGCTGGTTATTTTTTTTCTTCGCAAGCTGGGAGCATTCTCTCGATCTTGAGGCACCAAGGTTCATATACCTTTAGAACCTTCCAATACTAGGACTTGTTTTGAATGATCAGACCAGAAAGACTCACATAGCTGGAAAGGAAGAATGAAGCTGGAGATGAATGGGGATTTGCTATGGGTGAATGTTCCGTCTGTAACTAGAAACCCGGCAGGACTTTGCCTGGAGCAATTAACCCAGTGAATGCCTGTTAATGACCACTTCTCTTAGGAGATGGCCATGAGACATCTCACTGGGACAGGACAATATAATCCAAAATGTTTTTGTTTTTCAGATGTCAATTCATTTGAAAATTGATTTCTTGAGTGGGAACTGAAAGCCAATGGTAAAGAGTTAGGCTTGAAAGTACCATTGAGTGAATCCAGGCTCTAGTGCTAGATCCAAAAATGATTTTCTGTGTGGTCCTGAGCAATCCTTCCTTTCTCTGGTCCCCAGTTTTCCCATCAGCACAGTAATAGAGCTGGACTAGACCATGTCAACCCTGACATCCTGTCATTCTTTTCTCAAATCATCTGCTCTGTTGAGATGCCCTCCTCCCAGCAGCACTGGAAGAAGGGTGCCTCTCTCAGCAGATTTGCTAATGCCCAGCCACCAGGGAAAAAAAAACTGCTGACGGATGCTCTGGCTGCCTCCGTGTTGTTAAACACCTACTTACAGCTCTAATCGGCTGGTTTTCACGCCCAGGAGATAGGGATTGATTGCTGACACCGACCTGGCAAGAAGATCCTGCAATCACCAGCCAAAGTGACTTAGGCATGCAGGCTGGGAATTTGGCAAGTGGTGCTGTGAAGGGGAGACATAGCAGGGAAAACAGGAATGGGAGGTAGTTTTGCTTAGTGGTTAAGAGCTTTGGTTGCGGAGTCCGGTGCTTCTAGATTTCATTCCTATCTCTATCCCATTCTACCTGGGTGAAGTTGGACTTGTTACTCCACATGTTTCTCAATAGCAGCAGACTCTGCCCCACTGTCCCAGGGAGTGAACCTGGATGGGTCTATATGGCACTGTAGTCTTTTCTGCTTGCCTGTGATTGTGTAAGTGGCCATGTGACCCTATCCTGGCCACTGAGACCTGAGATGATTTTTTTTTCTGGGTAATTCCTTGGTAAATAAATAAAAGAGACATCTGCAAGATACTTCTCGGTCATTAAGGTTATAGTGCTAAGTCACTCTGTGACCATAAAGACTCTGTTGATAGAATGAGTATCACAGAGCAAAAACATGGAGGGAACCTGGGCCTGTGATGATGTCACTGAATCACCATATTCTTCACAATCCTAGAATTGCCCTATTATCAGCCTGCTTGTTTTTGCTAGATGAGAAAAGAAATGCCTGTTACTTATACTACTTTTAGTAGGTTTTCTGTTTATTGTATCCAAGAGTCTTCTGAGAGTAGCAGTCGTAATTGCTGTTATCACTGCTAAAATTCTACTGTCCAGAGTAGTATGTGTGTGTGCTTAGCCAATCAGTCATGTCCAACTCTTTGTGCCCCATGGACTGTAGCCCACCAGGTTCCTCTGTCCATGGGGGATTCTCCAAGCAAGAATACTGGAGAGTGTTGCCATGCCCTCCTCCAGGGAATCTTCCCAGCCTAGGGTCTCCCACATTGCAGGTGGATTCTTTACTATTTGAGCCATCAGGGAAGCACACAAAGCAAAAACTCAGAGTTAGAAATCTGGGCTCAGATCTTAGTAACTCCACTCAGTATGCCATATCTCCATTTCCTCACTTTCGTTTACAGGTATACCTCTGAAAATCATGAGGATTTGGAAAGTCCTAAGGATCTACACAAACTTAAAGGAATATTTATTAATACCCACTCTACCATTGGTAGTCTCTGACATGTAAGGAAAAGCACAGTTGCTGAGAATCACCAGAACTGGTTCCTCATTGTGGCTCTGACACTGACTTTCTTAGTAACACTGGACAAGTCCCTTCCCTTCCTGGAACCTTAGTTTCTCTGTAAAATTAGAGTCATAAGCTGGCTTAAATCTAGTGCCATTCTTGGAATTGATATTCTATAAATCAAAGTGATATATATTTTTTCCTTGTGTAGCAAGAAGACATTGACCGAGGTGACAACAAATTTAGTGGGAAGAGCCATGAGAACCTCCTATGAGCTCTGTGTGCTGTGCTTAGAGCTTCTGCATTGCAGTCAGCTACCACATGTGGACAGTCCCTACCTAGGCAAAATTTCACTCTACTCTCAGCATTATGCTGCCTGTATAACTATCTTGTTGGACAATTTCTCTAGCATCTCAGTCCACAAAGAAAATACTTCCTGAAAGTTCCTAGTTTTTCCTCATGAAGAATGAGCTACTTAAAAAGCAAGGCCAATAAAGCGATGCTTCTTAAAGTAAAATTATTTTGGCTTAATGCAGAAATTGTTTAAGAAAACAAACTAAAACTCCCATCCAAATCAAGCCAACAGCACTTCCAAAATACCCTATCTAGACACAACACCAGATGGAACAGAAGCAGATGCTGTTTTATCCATTTTCCTTACCTTGTGCCACTGCATGGAGACTGACAAGAGAGCCTTCCCATCTGTGTGGTGTGTGGTCCTTTAAAAGGCCCTTTATGTGACTCTCCCAACAGTACTACAAGAAATGAAGGCAATGGAGGTGGCAATATAGCATAATAGTTAAGATCTACACTTTGGAATAAATGGTATCTGAAGCCAAAATCTAGCTCTGCTCAGTTCGTTCTTTTTCCTTCTCTCTCAAAATGTATTATACACTTTCTATGTGCCAGGAATTCTTTTAGGCTTTAATATAACTCTCCAACATGCATACATATCCTCCTCTCCCAATTACTCCCAGAACCTCATACGTGTTCAGGTGGTGGACCCTTTTGGCCTCCCTCAGGTCAAAAGGATGAATTGTGTTAATCGACACTGGTCGTTGTAATTCCTCCCACTCTCCTTTGATTGTTATAAGCCTCACAATGAGCATGCATCCCAGGAGTCTCAAAGACCATGCAAACACTTGATGTTTTTCTAAAAGCACCAATGGCTAAAGCTTATTACAGCAGAAGGATATATAATAAGATCAAGGGGAAAAGACACAAGGCAGAATCTAGAGAAATCCATGCCCAGGCTTTGGGAAGCTATCTCCATCTGGTGAGGTGACACATGAGTGTGCTTGTGCTTGCCAACAATAAAAATGTAGTGACAAGGATGCCTACTGTCATCACTTTTATTCAACAGAGTAATGGAAGTCCTAGCTAGAGCATTTAGCCAAGTCAAAGAAACCAAAAGCCTCCAAATTGAAAAGGAAAATGAATAAGGACTTGAATGTAAAACCTGATACCTAAAACTCCTAGCAGAGAAGAGATTGCTAACTCCTTGACATCAGTCTTGGTGACAATTATTTTTGGATTGGACACTAAAAACAAAGGCAATGAAACCAAAAATAAACAAGTGGGACTATATCAGACTACAAAGCGTCTGCACAGCAAAGGAAACTATCAACAAAATGAAAAGGCAACTCATTAAATGGGTGAAAGTATTTGCAAATAATATACAGGCATAGCTCAGTGATATGGTGTGTTCAGCTCCAGACTATGACAATAAAGCAAATACTGTAATAAAGCAAGTCACATGAGGTTTTTGGTTTCCCAGGGCATATAAGCTATGCTTAGTCTATAGTGAAGTCCATTAAATGTGCAATAATATTATGCTTTAAGAAAATGATATACATACATAATTTTAAAAATACATTAGTGGTAAAAAAAATGCTAACCATAATCTGAGCCTTCAGCAAGTCATAGTATTAATAGTAATATCAGAGCTCACTAATCATTGATCACCATGACAAAATAATAACATGTGTGTGTGTTAGCTGCTCAGTCATGTCCGACTGTTTGTGACCCCATGGACTGTAGCCCACCAGGCTCCTCTATCCATGGAGTTCTCCAGGCAAGGATACTGGAGTGAGCTGACATTTCCTCCTCCAAAATAATAATATAGAAATGTTTAAAATATTGCAAGAATTGCCAAAATATGACACAGACACACACAGTGGTAAACCAACACTGACAGACTTCCTTGCAAAGGGTTACCACAAACCTTCAATTTGTAAGAAAAAAACAAATAACATCTGTCAGTGTGATACAGCAAAGCACAATAAAATGCAGTATGCCAATATCTGATAACAGGTTAATAACCAAAATATATAAAGAATTCAACAGCAAAAGATTTTTTTAAAGGGCAGAGGATCTAAAGAGACATTTTTCCAAAGATGACATGCAGATGGCCAACAAGTACTACAAAGACACTCTAATCAGGGAAATACAAATCAGAACCATAGTAAGGTATCACCTCACACCTGTCAGAATGGTCATTTTCAAAAAGTCAAGAAATAACTATTAGCAAGAATATGGAGAAGAGGGAACACTTGTATACTGTTCATGGGAATGTAAATTGGCGTAGATACTGTGGAAGACGGCATGGAGGTACCTCAAAAGTAGAACTACTATGGGCTTCCCAGGTGGTGCTAGTGGTACAGAAACAACCTGCCCATGCAGGAAAGGCAAGAGATGATGGTTTGAGCCCTGGGTCCAGCAGATTTCCTGCAGGAGGGCGTGGCAACCCACTCCAGTATTCTTGCCTGGAGAATCCCACAGACAAAGGAGCCTGGCAGGCCACAGTCAATGGGGTCGCACAGAGGTGGAAACGACTGAAGCGACTTAGCACACACACATGCAGAACTACCATATTACCCAGCAATTCTAATCCTGGGTATTCAAAGAAAATGAAAACACTCAGAGAGATATCTTCACTCCCATATTCATTGCAACATTGTTTACAATTGCCAAGATATGGAAGCATCCACCAACAGATGAATGGATAAAGAAAATTATATATATATATATATACATAAATATACATATATATATACACACATGCACACATGTATATAATGGAATATTACTCATAAAAATATTCACAGAACTTATAAAAAGAATGAAAATTTGTCATTTGTAACAACATGGATGGACCTGGAGGGTATTTAATTCAGGCAGAGGAAAACAAACACTATAGCATCCCATTTACATGTAGAATTTTTTTTTAAATGACCCCATCTCATAGATGCAGAGAACAGATTCGTGGTTGCCAGAGGTTGGGGGTACAAGACAGACAAAATGGGTGAAGGAGATAAAAATGAACAAACTTCCGGTTATAAAATACATGCCATGGGGATGTAATGTATAGCATGACGACAATACTTAATAATACTGTATTGCATGTTGAAAAGTTACAAAAAGTAGATCTTACTAGACCAGACTCATTATAGTGATCATTTTGCAATATACACAAATATTGAATCATTATGTTATATACCTAAAATTAATATAAATTATATGCCATCATACTTCAATTTTAAAAATCAAAATAATGCAGTAACATGCACAATGTTTTTGCCTAGGGAAGCCCATTTGGACTTGGCATCGAAGTTTTTACTGGGGACTAGTCATATCAGCACACTCTGTTCAGCATATTACCAAAATTCCATACTCTCAGAAGAAAAGCAGATGTTCGGCATAAATTACATTGCTTCCTAGGTGGCACTAGTGATAAAGAATCTACCTGCCAATGCAGGAGACACAGGAGATGAGGGTTCGATCCCTGGGTCGGGAGGATCCCCCTGGAGGAGAGCATGGCAACACATTCCAGTATTATTGCTGAAGAATCTCCAAAGACAGAGGAGCATGGTGGGCTACAGACCAAAGAGTCACAAAGAGTGGGACACAACTGAAGTGACTTATCAGCACAAACAGTTGAAGAGCCATAAACCACCCTTGGGCTTCCCTTGTGGCTCAGAGTGTAAAGAATTTGCCTGCAATGCAGGAGACCCAGGTACGATCCCTAGGTCAGGAAGATCCTCTGGAGAAGGGAATGGGAACCCACTCCAGTATTCTTGCCTGGAAAATTCCATGGACAGAGGAGCCCGATGGGCTACAGTCCATAGGGTCACAAAGAGTTGAACATAACTGAGTGACTATCACAAATCACCCTTATCTGTTAAGGATTAGGTCAAATACTGAGTTCTCAGAGGCCAGCCAAGGGCCAACCTCGCAAGCAGGCTCTTCTAAAAGTAGCACCCTCTGTCCTGCTATGTTAACTCTCTTCTGCATAACATGTGACTCAGTTCTGATCAATGAGATATAAAAAGAAGTCTGTTGGAGACTTTCTTTCTGGGAAACTAAGATATCTGTGTAAGGAAAAAAAGAAAAAGCCTTTTTATCTATCATTTTTACTTCCTCCTTATTGGGATGTCGAATAAAGATAAAATACCCAGAGTTAAGGCATCAATCTTCCAACAGCAAGGGCACAAACATGAAGATAAAAATACAACACTCTGAGTATGACCAAAAAGGAGGGGGAGTGCTTGGGTTCTCAAAAGTAAATGCCACAGAGCAATTGAACTAATACCATTAGCCACCTATCTCCACATTTTATATTTTGTAAGGGAAACAAGTCCCTGCAGGCTTAAGCCACAACTATTAAAATCCTGTTATTTGCAGCCAAATTCACTTCTAAATGATAAAACGATCAAGCAAAAACAGCCACAGCTCTTTTTTTTAATGAAACTTTCAGTCTAGTAGGGGAGGGGACAGATAGCAAAATAGTTATACTACTGGATATATAACTGAAACAAGTACTCTGAAAAAGAGGGTATTTAGTTACATTAGAGTATATAAAATGGAAACTGACCCAGGCTAGTAAGTTAGTACCCATGGAAAATTTTGTTCAAGTTATTTATTTCCATACAGTAAATTGCTCCCAAATTTAATAGCTTAAAACAATCATTTTATTTAGGTCACAGTTTCGTGAGTTAGATATTCTGGAAAGGCTTCATTGGGAATTCTCTCTTGGGTCTCTAATGAGGTTTCAGCCGGTTATCAACCGAGGCTGCAGTCTTCTGAAGGTTTGGCTGAGCTGGGTGTTCAGGACAGGTCACTCACAAGGCTAGCAGGTGATGCTGCTGCCAGTGGGGAGCTCAGCTGGCTGCTGACCAGAGCGCCTCCAGCACAGACTCTAAGGGAAGCTGGAGCTCTTATGAGGTGACTCAGGGCTCCAAGTACCACTGTTCGAACAAAGAGGAAGTTGCCTGGTATATTATGACCTAGCCTCATAGGTACATAACGTCACTTCCATCACACTCTTGTTCAAAGCAGTCATAAACTGCTCAGACCCAAGGGTGAGGATATAGACCCCTCCTATTGATGGGTATTGTCATCATTATTCAGTCGCTCTGTCGTGTCTGACTCTGTGACCCCATGGACTGCAGCATGCCAGCCTTCCTTGCCCTTCACTATCTCCCAGAGTTTGCTCAAAATCATGTCCACTGAGTTGACGATACCATACAACCATCTCATCCTCTGTTGCCCCCTTCTCCTCTTGCCCTCAATCTTTCCCAGCATCAGAGACTTTTCTAGTGAGTCAGCTCTTCACCTCAGGTGGCCAAAGTATTGGAGCTTTTGCTTCTGCATCGGTTCTTCCAATGAACATTCAGGGTTGATTAGCATGCCAAAGAAATGAAGGGCCTACTTTTAGATTAATTTTAGGCTTTCTTAGGAGTTGAGAATTGAACGAACAACAAATGAATAGGTAGCATTAAGCAAACAGAAGAGGAAAGGAGACATGACATCTACAGAGAAGAGCCTGGTCCAAGAAAGAACAAGGCATAGAAGAAATCACAGCATACTGGAGAATAAAGAGAGTGCAACACAGAAGTAAGGCATGGGGGATGGGATGGGGGTCATGGCTGGAAGAGAATTCATGCTGGGCTTTGTAGGCTATGGTAAGGATCTCAATCTTTATCCTAAAAGTCACTATTTGTGTGACCTTGAATAAGTCTCTAAAAACTAGTGTCACTCTCTGTTGGGGAGGTGGGGTAGACATTGATCATTCCTGCCTTATAAAACTGTCAGAAGATTTAGTGAGATGGTATCTTCACAGTAAGTGAAAGTGAAAAGTGAAAGTGTCAGTTGCTCAGTCATGCCCAACTCTTGCAATTCCATTGACTGCAGCCCACCAGGCTCCTCTGTCCATAAGATTTCCCAAGCAAGAATACTGGAGTGGATAGCCATTCCCTTCTCCAGGGGATCTTTCTGACCCAGAGATCGAACCTGAGTCGATCTCTGCATTACACTGACAGATTCTTTACTGTTTGAGTGTTCAAAAAATAGCAGTTTTGCTATTGTTGTGGTCATTTTTATTGTATTTTTATTCTATTACCAAATAGGGCATTTGCTTTTCAGATAGGAGACTAAGACCCAGAAGAGTTGAAGTGGCTCAGAATATCCAAAAAACAAGTCATTGAGCAAAGACTGAAACCCAAGTCTCTCGGCCCCTCATTTAAGTGTCCTTCCTTCATCACCACCTCGGCCAGGGCAGTATATAGGCAGATGTTCAGCCACACTTTGACACCCCCTGTATTTCTAGATTCATCTGATAGAAGCAGGCATGGGTTTTAGGAATTTCAGTAATAAACTGAGGCCCATCACTGCTGCTAACAAGCCAGGACGCCTGGTCTGTGTGTAACTGATGCAGAAAGTGATGTAACAAAGGGCAAATGTATTGACTCTGCCACCAGAGAGAACTCCAGCTCAACACTCTCTGGGTCTGTAACCTCCACCAAACACTGAGCTACAGTGAGCTTCAGCTACTTCATCTCCAGAGTGGGAATGATATCCACCTCATTTTGAGTTATTTTGAGAATAAAAGAGAAAATGAATGTGAAACATTTCAAGCTTCAACAGTACCCCATTAATGTCTCTTTTCCCACTCAGAAGTCTAAACCTCAAAACACTGAAATAACACCAATTCTTTCCACAAGACCTTATCACCAATGACAAGAATACTAAAGTGAACTGGACATTGACTAGTCTCTGTTGGGGCCCATAAGTCTACCGAGTAGATTCCAGATGTGGAGTCTTTCCTCTGCCCAGAAACCCTCCCCTCAGATTCTAGCATAGATTGCTCTTCTGTTCATCCAGGTTTCTACTCAGATAAGAAGGAGGTGAGGAAAGCCTTCAGGAGCTAGGATTTCATAGTAGGTGAGAGGTCGGCATGTGGAGACATGCCCCGGACAAGCCCGACAGTCGGCCGACGCCCAAACAGGAACCGGGGCAGACCAAACTTCCAGGTCCCCTGTATCCTGACCCAATCAGGCGCTGGCACGGAGCCCCCCAAACGCCAATCACTGCTACAGCCCGCGCTTTCTACCTTATATGGAAGAACCAGGTTTGAATGCCAGCCCTGGCTATAAAAACCCCTTCCTCACCCCCTCATGCTTTGCAGACTCCTTTGTCCCCTTCCTCACCTGTCCCCGGGAGTTCTGCCCGAGAGCGACCGCCCAATAAAGGCCTTTTTACTAACGGTCCCTAGAGGTGGCTTTTTTCTTCCCGCGGCATTTTCTTACAGTAGGTGGGATTTGGAAACATAGAGATCAGGGCAGAGGGCACGATACATCAAAAAACAGCATGAATTAAAGCACAAATGCCAGGAAAATAGGGGTCCTTTTCAGGACCATAGGATACAGTTCAGAGACTATGGTAAGAGGCAATATGGGATGGTACAATGGTGAACCCAGGAATGTCATTCTAAACATTAAGAGGTATTAATACAATAGGGCCTACGGCCCTGACCCATTAATCCAACAATCGATCAGCTGTATGTACCTATGCTCTCTCTCAAGATTGCTGGGAGAAATATTAATACTCTCAGAAATGCAGATGAAACAACCCTTATGGCAGAAAGCAAAGAAGAACTAAAGAGCCTCTTGATGAAAGAGAAGAGGAGAATGAAAAAGTTGGCTTAAAACTCAACATTTAGAAAACTAAGACCATGGTGTACAGTCCCATCACTTCATGGCAAATAGATGGGGAAACAATGGAAACAGTGAGAGACTTTATTTTATTGGGCTCCAAAATCGCTACAGATGGTGACTGCAGCCATGAAATTAAAAGACACTTGTTCCTTGGAAGAAAAGCTATGACCAACCTAGACAGCATATTCAAAAGCAAAGACATTATTTTGCCAACCAACTTCCATCTAGTAAAAGCTATGGTTTTTCCAGTAATCATGTTTGTATATGAGAGTTGGACTATAAAGAAAGCTGAGTGCTGAAGAACTGATGCTTTTGAACTGTGGTTTGGAGAAGAATCTTGAGAGTCTCTTGGACTGCAAGGATATCCAACCATCCATCCTAAAGGAAATCAGTCCTGAATATTCATTGGAAGGACTGATGTTGAAGCTGAAACTCCAATACTCTGGCCACCTGATGCGAAGAACTGACTCATTGGAAAAGGTCCTGATGCTGGGAAAGATTGAAGGCGGAGGAGGAGAAGGGGACAACAGAGGATGAGATGATTGGATGGCATCACTGACTTGATGGTCATGAGTGTGAGTAAACTCCAGGAGTTGGAGATGTTGGGAAGCCTGGTGTGCTGCAGTGCATGGGGTTGCAAAGATTCAGACACAACGGAGTGACTGAACTGAACTGTGTTCTGTCTCTTTCACACACACACACTCACTATGGACCTCTTGTCCAATTATTCTCTTACAAGCCTAGAGGACCACTTGCCAGTCTGGAGTTAAGATTTATAAGCCGGTCACTGATGGAAATCAGAGCTGGCAGACAAGTTATGAGAACATAATTTAGGGGACTACATGGGGAGATGCCCATTCACTGACTCAGCAACAAAAGAGTATGAGGGAGAAGAAAGGGAGGGAAATAGGGAGGGAGAGGAGAGGGGATAGGACAGAAGAAAGATGGGATAAAGGGGTAAGGAAAGGGGAGAGAAGGAGAGAGGAGGAAGAAACTGGAAGAAACTCTAAAATTCCCACTTTCCCTGGAGTAAGAAGAATGGCTGCCAAAATCATTCTTCCTGAGTCACCCTTGTGGGTAGATAGAGCAGAGAAAACCTTGTGAGCTAATAGTCTGGGACACATTACTTGCAGCCTACAATATGCCCCCATCTGGTTCTGGTTCAGCACCGGAACTGCCTCCGTTGCAAGCATCTTCAGGAGTCCAATGTTAAAATGCAAAGAACTCTAGGAGGAATACAACAGTAAGCTATTATCAACTATTAGCATTTCTACAGGGATTAGACTCAGAGAATCAAAGGCTCTCAGGGCAGGAAGGGATTTTTAAAGATTAATTTATGAGTTAATTTACTAACACCTAGACCTTCAGAACCTTATCCCCATGGGAGAAAAGTACAGCCCACGTCTGGTTCTGTCTCCTCTACCTCATTCATCTCCTCCTCCACCCTAAGGCACACTCATTCATTCATTCACGAACTATTACTAAGTGCTGTTTTAGATATTAGTGATAGAGGGTAACCAAAGCAGGCAAGGTCTTGGCATTCTAGTGGAGAAGTTAGACAGTTATAAAGAAACTCTCTAATCTTTGACGCTCACCCTTAGTCTCTGTGTTCAGATTCCTGTGATGAGTGCTAAACCCTAATCCAAATTGCTCTCTCTCTTTTTGGAGAGCCTGCTGCATTATTCAAATTCTCCCACAGTTTAGTTTTTAACAATGCTTTAATTTCTTGTTCTGCATTTTCACCCAGACTGTAAGCTCCTGGAAAGCAGAGAGATCGTCATGCCTAGTTATATCCCTTACTAAGCCAAGCCTAAGACACAGCACACAACAGGAATTCAAGGACCTGACAATCCCTACAGATCACAGATATTTTTCCTCACCACTAAACTCCTGGCATTTGGTTGGTACTTTATAGACTTTTTTTCCCCCAATAAATAAATACTTGTAGACTGATACACAGAGAAGACACTCCAAGTGGGGTGTTTTGGGGAAATGGGCAAAGCAAACAAATGAACAGCATTTGGCCACAAGACATTTGAGGTTGGCTCCAGAACAAGGAAGAGTAGATACTAAAAGGGAACAGGAGATAGGAGACAGACCTTGACCTTATCATTTTTTTTTAAGATTTATTTATTTTTGATTGTGCTGGGTTTTCATTGCTGAGTGCAGGCTTACTCTAGTTGCAATGAGTAGGGGCTACTCTCTAGTTACAGAGTACGGGCTTCTTGTTGAAGTGGCTTCTCTTGTCATGGAACACTGACTCTAGGCATAGAGCTTCAGTAGTTGCAGTGCATGGGGTCAGTAGTTGCCACTCACAGGCTTAACTAAGGCTTAACTCACAGGCTTCCTCCTGATGTATGGAATCTTCCCAGACTAGAGAGCGAATCCATGCTTCTTGCATTGGCAGGCAGATTCCTAACGCTAGACCACTAGGAAAGCTTCTGACCTTATCATTTCCTAACGTTTATTTCCCAGGTATGACATGGGCGAACTGTGCCTTCTATCTTGGTATTCAGTGATTATGGACTGATTTTTCAACTGATCTGAATTATTGACTGAATTATTGCAACATTCAACATGTACTGCAAATCTGCTCAATGTGAGGCACTCTGTAAAACTCTTGGAGGATAGACTGTTGATAAGAACTAAACTCAGATTCTGCATTTGAGCAGATTTTGTGAGACCACTGTGTGATGATTCTGAAGGTCTCATCCCTGGGTGTCGAGAAAGCAGGCAGCAGATGAATATCTATAGCTGTGAATAGCAATGACCTTGAATGCTTTTGTTACAAACTGGAAATATCCAGTGCATGGGGTAAGACAGAAGTGCTCTTAGTGAAGTGGTCACCTGGGGCTTCCTAGCCTCATTAGTACCCTGGCTGCCTGACTGATTCAATCACATCTCATGAGCTCATTTATCTATGACTGGATCTGAAACACCCTTTACCTGACAGGTTCTGGAAGTAGATAGCTTGGATTCCATTCCTGGCTCCATTTCTACTTACTGGTGATGTGAAATTGGGGGACTTACTGAATAATAGTGTTTTAGTTTCAGTTCCGTTCAGATGCTCAGTCATGTCCAACTCTTTGCGACCCCATGCACTGCAGCACACCAGCCTTCCTGGTCCATCACCAACTTCCAGAGCTTGCTCAAACTCATGCCCACTGAGTCAGTGATGCCATCTGATCCTCTGTCGTCCCCTTCTTCTCCTGCCTTTAATCTTTCCCAGCATCAGGGTCTTTTCTGAGTAGTCAGTTCTTTGCATTAGGTGCCCAAAATATTGGAGCTTCAATTTCAGCATCAGCCCTTCCAATGGATAGTCAGGACTGATTTCCTTTAGGATGGACTGCTTGGATCTCCTTGCAGTCCAAGAGACTCTCAAGAGTCTTCTCCAATACCACAGTTAAAAAGAATCAATTCTTTGGTGCTCAGCTTTCTTTATGGTCCAACTGTCACATCCATACATGACAACTGGAAAAACCATACCTCTGACTAGATGGATCTTTGTTAGCAAAGTAATGTCTCTGCTTTTTAATATGCTGTCTAGGTTGGTCATAGCTTTTCTTTCAAGGAACAAGTGTCTTTTAATTTCATGGCTGCAGTTACCACTGCAGTGATTTTGCAGCCCAAGAAAATAAAATCTGTCATTGTTTCCATTGTTTCCCCATCTATTTGCCATGAAATGATGGAACTAGATGCCATGATCTTTGGTTTTTGAATGTTCAGTTTTAAGCCAGCTTCTTCACTCTCAGTTTACTCATATATAACTTAGGGATAATAACAGTGCCAATGTGTTTCCTACAGTAATGGAAACAAAAGCAAACAAAGAGATGGGACCTAATTAAATGTACAAATAACTGCACAGCAAAGAAAACCATAAACAAAATAAAAAGACAGCCTATGGAAAGGGAGAAAATATTTGCAAATGATATGCTCAACAAGGAATTAATTTCGAAAATGCACAAACAGCTCATATAACTCAACAACAACAAAACAAACAATCCAATCAAAAAATGGGCAGAAGACCTAAATAGATACTTCTCCAAAAAGACTACAGACAGGCAGCAGGCACATGAAAAGATGCTCAATATTGCTAATTATTAGGGAAATACAAATCAAAACTACAATAAGATAGGTATCACCTCACACTGGTCAAAATAGCCATCATCAAAAACTCTACAGATAATAAGTGCTGGAGAGGGTGTTGGAGAAAAGGCAACCCTCCCATATTGGTGGTGGGAAGGTAAATTAGTGCAGCCACCATGGAAAACTGTATGAAGTTCCTTAAAAAGTGTAAAACAAAGTTACCATATGATCTAGCAATCCTACTCCTAGGCACACATTCATAGAAACTCTAATTCGAAAAAATACTTGCCCTCCAGTGTTCATAGTGGCAATGAGGTGATGGAATTCCAGTAGAGCTCTTTCAAATCCTGAAAGATGATGATGTGAAAGTGCTGCACTCAATATGCCAGCAAATTTGGAAAACTCATCAGCGGCCACATGACTGGAAAAGGTCAGTTTTCATTCCAATTCCAAAGAAAGGCAATGCCAAAGAATGCTCAAACTACCGCACAATTGCACTCATCTCACACGCTAGTAAAGTAATGCTCAAAATTCTCTAAGCCAGGCTTCAGCAATGCATGAACCATGAATTTCCTGATGTTCAAGCTGGTTTTAGAAAGGCAGAGGAACCAGAGGTCAAATTGCCAACATCTGCTGGATCATGGAAAAAGCAAGAGAGTTCCAGAAAAACATCTATTTCTGCTTTATTGACTATGCCAAGGCCTTTGACTGTGTGGATCACAATAAACTCTGGAAAATTCTGAAAGAGATGGGAATACCAGACCACCTGACCTGCCTCTTGAGAAATCTGTATGCAGGTCAGGAAGCAACAGTTAGAACTGGACATGAAACAACAGACTGGTTCCAAATAGAAAAAGGAGTATGTCAAGGATGTATATTGTCACCCTGCTTATTTAACTTACATGCAGAATACATCATGAGAAACACTGGGCTGGAAGAAGCACAAGCTGGAATCAAGATTGCTGGAAGAAATATCAATAACCTCAGATATGCAGATGACACCACCCTTATGGCAGAAAGTGAAGAGGAACTAAAAAGCCTCTTGATGAAAGTGAAAGAGGAAAGTGAGAAAGTTGGCTTAAAGCTCAACATTCAGAAAACAAAGATCATGGCATCCAGTCCCATCACTCCATGGGAAATAGATGGAGAAACAGTGGAAACAGTGTCAGACTTTATTTTGGGGGCTCCAAAATCACTGCAGATGGTGACTGCAGCCATGAAATTAAAAGACGCTTACCCCTTGGAAGAAAAGTTATGACCAACCTAGATCGCATATTCAAAAGCAGAGATATTACTTTGCCGACTAAGGTCCATCTAGTCAAGGCTACGGTTTTTCCTGTGGTCATGTATGGATGTGAGAGTTGGACTGTGAAGAAGGCTGAGCGCTGAAGAATTGATGCTGTTGAACTGTGGTGTTGGAGAAGACTCTTGAGAGTCCCTTGGACTGCAAGGAGATCCAACCAGTCCATTCTGAAGGAGATCAACCCTGGGATTTCTTTGGAAGGAATGATGCTGAAGCTGGAACTCCAGTACTTTGGCCACCTCATGCGAAGAGTTGTCTCATTGGAAAAGACTTTGATGCTGGGAGGGATTGAGGGCAGGAGGAGAAGGGGACGACCAAGGATGAGCTGGCTGGATGGCATCACTGACTCGATGGACATGAGTCTGAGTGAACTCCGGGAGTTGGTGATGGACAGAGAGGCCTGGCGTGCTGCTATTCATGGTGTCGCAAAGAGTCGGACACGACTGAGCGAGTGAACTGAACTGAACTGAAGATATGAAAACAGCCTAAGTGTCCATCAACAGAGGGTAAAGAAGATATGGTGTATATACATAGTGAAATACTACTCAGCCATAAAAAGAATGAAGCAACATCATCTGCAACCACATGGATATACCTAGAGATAGACAAAAACAAGTATCATATGATACCACTGGTATGTAGAATCTTTTAAAAATGATAAAAGTGAACCTATTTACAAAACAGAAATGGACTCACAGACATAGGAAATGAACTCATGGTTACCAAAGGGGAAAGGAGAGGAGGGATAAATTAGGAACTGGGGAGTAACATATATGCACTAATTTATATATATAATAGATATATAAATTAAATAGATATATCTAGATATATAAACTAGATAATCAATTTAGGACCTACTGTATAGCACAGGGAATTATACTCAAGATCTTGCAATAACCTATAATGAAAAATAATTTGAAAATTATATATTTATATATGTTTGTATAACTGAAAGAAAGAAAGTGAACTTGCTCAGTCATGTCTGACTCTCTGCGACTCCATGGAGTATAGCCTGCCAGGCTTCTCCTCCATGGAATTTTCCAGGCAAGGGATAATGGAGTGGGTTGCCATTTCCTTCTCTAGGGGATTTCCTGACCCAGGGATAGAACCCGGGTCTCCTCTACAGCAGGCAGATTTTTACCATCTGAGCCACAAGGGAAGCCCGATTATAATCTAAGAGACAAATGTATTTTGGAAGACTCATTCACAGAACTAACCCCAAGAAGAAATGGGGGTAAGGTGGGAGGTAGGGAGAAGAGGAATGACTTTAGACTTAAGGACTATTTAAGTAAACTGAGAACAAGAACAGAACTCTAAGCTTCATGAGGGAAGGGTTTGTCTGTTTTGTCCACTGGTATATTCCATGTATCCAGAACATGCTCATAACTGGTAGCCATTTAATAAATATTTTTAGGATAAATGAAAGCTAAGAAATAAATGAATGCAGATTCTGACTGCAAGATGCATCCCCCCCTCCCATATTTTTCTTTATTTCTATCTGCACTGTTGAAGAATAAGGACCATTCTTAAATGTGTCTTTCAGAGGACTCTTCAACCTGACCCTATCTCTACCTACCTCATGAACACACCATACTCATTTCCGTAACCTTATGCCTTTACTCACACCACTTACCTGATGTGAATCCCACCCATTTCACTTTGCTATACACCTGAAATGTAAATCAACGATACTTCAATTAAAAAATAATAATAATAGTGGTGACAGCTGAGGATTATATTGAAAGTTAAACAAGTTTGGTATATGAAAAACACAACTATTCCTGGCATATAGTACATATGTATTTCTGGCATATAGT
This sequence comes from Nanger dama, assembly GCA_917880005.1. Classification (NCBI taxonomy): domain Eukaryota; kingdom Metazoa; phylum Chordata; class Mammalia; order Artiodactyla; family Bovidae; genus Nanger; species Nanger dama. Next base: position 42,663,729 of record CAKJTW010000008.1, read on the forward strand.
ACATTTCTAATAACTCTTTGTTATATTCATAGTATGTGGTGGAACAGATACCTCTCTTCCCAGACTTCGTGTCTATTGAGGGAGAAAAGCAGCTACAATGCAGTGAGAGAAGTGCTGGGTAAAGTCAAGGCTGAAATGAAAAGGCAGAGGAGGGACCCTGAACCAGGAGGTCAGGGAGAATTGTTAGAAGAATGTGAAGACTGAAATGAGACATAAAGGAGCAACCCATCAAAGAGCTAAGGGAATAAAGTTCTAGGTGGAGTTTATTTAAAATCTCAGACATCAGAGCATGTGACCTGTGTGGGAAGCTGAAATTTCAGTACGGTAAAGACACCAAAAGAAGAGACAATAACAATAAAAACCTAGTAAAGCAGAAAGAAAAGTGGTAACTGCATTAGCAAAACCAAGAAAGCAGAATTCTAATGTGGCTGTGCAAGGGGAAAATAAAAACAAGCCAGTTTACACTGAAGAACCCCAAAAAGCTCCAGGATGGGTGGTATCAGCACTTCTGGAAGGAGGCAAAGGCAGGGCTAAATAGAAGAGGGTGGGTTATAAGCAGAATCAAAGCAGTTGAAACTGAAAAAGAAAACATTTGTAAGCACTGAAGCTGGGTGTTAGGAAGACGGGAGTTCATTACACTCGACTTTGGCTTATGTTTGAAATTTTCCATTTCAGTTCAGTTCAGTTCAGTCGCTCAATCGTGTCCGACTCTTTGCGACCCCATGAATCGCAGCACACCAGGCCTCCCTGTTCATCACCATCTTCCGGAGTTCACTCAGACTCATGTCCATTGAGTCCGTGATGCCATCCAGCCATCTCATCCTCGGTCGTCCCCTTCTCCTCCTGCCCCCAATCCCTCCCAGCATCAGAGTCTTTTCCAATGAGTCAACTCTTTGCATGAGGTGGCCAAAGTACTGGAGTTTCAGCTTTAGCATCATTCCTTCCAAAGAAATCCCAGGGTTGATCTCCTTCAGAAAGCACTGGTTGGATCTCCTTGCAGTCCAAGGGACTCTCAAGAGTCTTCTCCAACTAAAAGGTTAAAAAAAAAAAATAGCGCCCACACGTCCTCCAATCTGCATAGCTGGGAAACTGCACCTTACTGACCTTGACAGAAAATTGGAAGCTTATTCTGAAGAATAAAAAAGGGGGGGGGGTGGTGGTCAGGAACTTTCCTGGTGGTAGAGTGGCTAAGACTCCACACTCCCAGTGTAGGGGCCTGGGTTAAATCCCTGGACAGGGAACTAGATCCTGCCCACCACAGTGAAGATCCAGCACAGCCAAATAAATAAATAGTTCTTAAAAGAATGACTAAAATCAGTATCTCTGAATATTGGGCTTCCCTCATAGCTCAGTTGGTAAAGAATCCTCCTGTAATGCAGTAGACCCCAGTTCTATTCCTGGGTCCAGAAGATCCGCTGGAGAAGGGATAGGCTACCCACTCCAGTATTCTTGGGCTTCCCTTGTGGCTCAGCTGGTAAAGAATCCACCTGCAATGGGGAGACCTGGGTTCGATCCCTGGGTTGAGAAGATCCCCTGGAGATGGGAAAGGCTACCCACTGCAGTATTCTAGCCTGGAGAATTTCATGGACTGTGAAGTCCATGAGGTTGCAAAGAGTCGGACATGCCTGAACAATGTTCTCTTTCACTGAATATGCAGGCATATTTAAAATGCAAGTGTGCACACATACACAAGATTCCAACTAGTTTTTGGTTTGCATTCCTTCATATGTAAAGATAGCCAAAGATGATGAATTATCTGAAGAAAGCCTTTAAAATGAATGACAAATAACAAGATAGCAGACAAATAAGGGGGAAATCAGCTTGCTAACACAGACTATTCAAAGAGATGAAAGCCTTAAAAAAAGAGAGCCAACAAAAAGCTGCCATTAACATCCTCAGAAACAGAAGGAAAGATATTGCATTCATAAAGCAAAAATACTATCTGTTAAAGGGGTAATTAGAAAGCATGATAAAACTCTTAGAAATTAAAAATATGATAGGAGAAATGGAAAACTAAGCAAAGGACTGGAAGCTGAAGCTGAAGACATCACCCAAACAGAAGGGGGAAAAAGGAAATAAAAAAGAAAAGGCAATAAAAATAGAGAATCCCTCTATAAGATACAACATCTATATGAGAAGAGCCCTGAGAAAAGAGTGGAGAGAAAATAATCAAAGAAATAAATTCAAATGAATTTCCCACATCCAAAAAAACCCTGAGTTTCCAGATTGAAATACTCACTAAAAAAGACCCACAGGGATAAAAAGCACAGCTAAGCCAAAGCATAATAATGAAATTTTCACAATGTTGAGAATAAAGAAAAGATCTAAGAGATTTCACAGAGGGAAAGGAAAAATAGGTTACATATTAAGAATCAATAAGCAGATAGGCTTCAGGTTTATCAACAGCTTCACTAGAGGAGAAAAATAGAGTAAACGCCTTCAAAGTCATAAGGGAAAGTAATTTCGAAACTGTATTTCTATACCCAACCAAAATGTCGATTAAATATAGAGACCAATGACAGATATCTTCAGACATGCAAATTAATTTTTATCCTGTGCATTCTTTAGGAGGAAAACTACTGAGTGAAATGCTTCCCTGAGATGAGGAAGCAAAGTGAGAAAGAGGCAGAACTGGGATTCAAGACAAGAAAGAGAAGGAATGACCCAGGATGAAAAAGAGAGATCCCAGAATTTGAGCAGACTCGGAGAACATTAAGTCTAGATTAAAGCAAGTCAGAACTTTCTAAGAGTAATGTCTCTAAGAACATTGAATTGAGAGGAATTGAGAAGAATAAATAATGTGCATAATCAATGTAGTGAGGAGACTGTGATAAGCATAGAGGGCAGGATATGCCACTTGGTATACATTTTGGAAAATGACATTTTTAAAAAGTAAACAAATCAAAAGAGACTATCATTAACTCCCCAAAAAAACAAACTTAAAGAGGAAAGAAAAAGTAATTGTCATTAAATGGCTCAGTAGTGAACAATATTTATGGAATATAAACATGCAAAATTCAGGCCACTAACCACGTAGTTAGTATATTAGGGGGAAGAAGAATGGAAAATATACTTGTATGCATTGGTAGGGGAGGTGCTTTTGGATGAAAGGTAACTTACCTTGCATTTTTCATCAATTCAGTTCAGTCCCTCAGTTGTGTCCAGCCCTTTGTGACCCCATGGACTGCAGCATGCCAGGCCACTCTGTCCATCACCAACTCCAGGAATCCACTCAAACTCATGTCCATTCAGTTGGTTATGCCATCCAACCTTCTCATCCTCTGTCGTCCCCTCCTCCTCCAACCTTCACTCTTTCCCAGCATCAGAGTCTTTTCTAAGTAGTTAGTTCTTTGCATCAGGTGGCCAAAGTATTGGAGTTTCAGCCTCAGCATCAGTTCATCCAAAGAATATTCAGGACTGATTGCTTTTAGGATGGATTGGATGGATCTCCTTGCAGTCCAAGGGACTCTCAAGAGTCTTCTCCAAACCACAGTTCAAAAGCATCAATTCCTCAGCATTCAGCTTTCTTTATAGTCCAACTCTCACATCCAAACATGACTACTGGAAAAACTATAGCTTTGACTAGATGGAACTTGGTTGGCAAAATAAGGTCTCTGCTTTTTAATATGAGTCTAGGTTTATCATAACTTTTCTTCCAGAGAGCAAACGTCTTTTAATTTCATGGCTGCAGTCATTATCTGTAGTGATTTGGGGCCCAAGAAAATAAAGTCTCTCACTGTTTCCACTGTTTCCCCATCTATTTCCCATGAAATGATGGGACCAGATGCCATGATCTTCGTTTTCTGAATGTTGACTTTTAAGCCAACTTTTTCACTCTCCTCTTTCACTTTCATCAAGAGGCTCTACAATTCTTCTTCTCCTTCTGCCATAAGGATGATATCATCTGCATACCTGAGGTTATTGATATTTCTTCCGGCAATCTTGATTCTAGTTTGTGCTTCATCCAGCCCAGCATTTCTCATGATGTATTCTGCATATAAGTTAAATAAGCAGGGTGACAATATACAGCCTTGATGTATACTCTCCCAATTTGGAACCAGTGTTTTGTTCCATGTTCAGTTCTAACTGTTGCTTCTTAACCTGCATATGGGTTTCTCAAAAGGCAGGTCAGGTGGTCTGGTAATCTCATCTCTTTAAGAATTTTCCAGTTTGTTGTGATCTACACAGTCAAAGGCTTTGGTGTAGTCAATAAAGCAGAAGTAGATATTGTTCTGGAACTCTCTTGCTTTTTGTATGATCCAACGGATGTTGGCAATTTGATCTCTGGTTCTTCTGCCTTTTCTAAAACCAACTTGAACATCTGGAAGTTCACGGTTCACATACTGTTGAAGCCTGGCTTAGAGAATTTTGAGCGTTACTTTGTCAGCATGTAAGATGAGTGCAATTGTGCGGTAGTTTGAACAATCTTTGGCAGTGAAAACTGACCTTTTTCAGTACTGTAGACACTGCCGAGTTTTCCAAATTTGCTGGCATATCAAGTGCAGCATTTTCACAGCATCATCTTTTAGGATTTGAAACAGCTCAACTGGAATTCCATCACCTCCACTAGCTTTGGTCATAGTGATGCTTTCTAAGGCCCACTTGACTTCACATTCCAGGATGTGTGACTCTAGGTGAGTAATCACACCATCGTGAATATCTGGGTCATGAAGATCTTTTTTGTACAGTTCTTCTGTGTATTCTTGCCATCTCTTCTTAATATCTTTTGCTTCTGTTAGGTCCATACCATTTCTGTCCTTTATTGAGCCCATCTGTGCATGAAATGTTTCCTTGGTATCTCTAGTTTTCTAGAAGAGATCTCTAGTCTTTCCCATTCTATTGTTTTGCTTTATTTTCTTTGCACTGATCACTGAGGACGGCTTTCTTATCCCTCCTTGCTAGTCTTTGGAACTCTCCATTCAGATGGGTATAGCTTTCCTTTCCTCCTTTGCCTTTAGCTACTCTTCTTTTCTGAGTTATTTGTAAGGCCGCCTCAGACAACCATTTTTGCCTTTTGGCATTTCTTTTTCTTGGCAATAGTCTTAATCACCACCTCCTGTACAATGTCACAAACCTCCATCCATGGGTCTTTAGACACCTTGTCTATTGGATCTAATACCTTGAATCTGTTTGATATTTCCACTGTATAGTAAGAAGGGATTTGATTTAGGTCATACCTGAGTGGTCTAGTGGTTTTCCCTACTTTCTTCAATTTAAGTCTGAATTTGGCAGTAGGATTTCATGATCTGAGCCACAGTCAGCTCCTGGTCTTCTTTTTGCTGACTGTATAGAGCTTCTCCCTCTTTTTCTGCAAAAATATAATCAATCTGATTTTGATTTTGACCATCTGGTGATGTCTATGTGTAGAGTTTTCTCTTGTGTTGTTGGAAGGTGTTTGCTATGACTACTATGTTCTCTTGGTAAAACTCTGCTAGCCTTTGCCCTGCTTCATTTTGTACTCCAAGGCCAAACTTGCCTGTTATTCCAGGTGTCTCTTGACTTCCTACTTTTGCATTCCAGTCCCCTATAATGAAAAGGACATCTTTTGGGGAATTAGTTCTAGAAGGTCTTGTAGGTCTTCATAGAACCATTCAGCTTCACCTGCTTCAGCATTACTGGTTGGGGCATAGATTTGAATTACTGTGATACTGAATGGGTTGCCTTGGAAATTAACAGAGATCATTCTGTCATTTTTGAGACTGCATCCAAGTACTGTATTTTGGACTCTTTTGTTGACTATGATGGCTACTCCATTTCTTCTAAGGGATTCTTGCCCACTGTAGTAGATATAATAGTCATCTGAGTTAAATTCATCCATTCCAGTCCATTTTAGTTCACTGATTCCTAAAATGTCAGCATTCACTCTTGTCATCTCCTGTTTGATCGCTTCCAATTTGCCTTGATTCATGGACCTAACATTCTAGGTTCCTATGCAGTACTGCTGTTTACAGCATCGGACTTTACTTCCACTACCAGTCACAACTACAGCTGGGTGGTGTTGTTGCTTTGGCCCTGTCTCTTCATTCTTTCTGGAGTTATTTCTCCACTGGTCTCCAACAGCATATTGGGCACCTACAGATCTGGGGAGTTCCTCTTTCAGTGTCCTATCTTTTTGGCTTTTCATACTGTTCATGGGGTTGTTAAGGCAAGAATATTTAATTGGTTTCCCATTCCCTTCTCCAGTGGACCACATTTTGTCATTTTTCCATAACAGGCCATAAAAAACAAATTTCTAAACTAAGAAAAAAAATCATGAAGAGACCCTATATGTATTTTATTCAGAGATATAAAAAAAAATTCTAAGTATTTAAGATTATTGGGTATGATGGTGTATTTTTTTCATAATAACTGAAGAGAATTATTCAACTTGAAACTTTGATTAAAAAATAAGTACTATATTAAAACTAAAAGGGGGCAGGAAAAATCACATTCTGGTCCATGAGCAGGTCACAAACAGCACTTCAAGCATGAGAACTGTCCTAGTCTTATCCCTACCTCAGCTTTACAGATAATCTCGGTGAGACCTACAGGAGTGAAGAGACTTGCCCAGGATCAGCCGGAGGTGGCAAGGACAGAAGGAAGCGCCAGATCTTTGAACAGTTTTCAGACTTACAGAGGCTTTGCTTATAGCACTCTGCCAGTAAGCCATGTCTGCCCAAGGAATCCGTGCAGCATCTGGGCTTCAGTCATTTGGGACTGAGTTCTGTAGAGGCAAGCACCACGGAAGGAGACTTGACCACAGCTACTAGAAGCTTCCAGTCAGACTAGCATCCATCTGCGTCAAACCCTTGTAAAATAGTCAAGTGCCCCAGGAACTTCCTCTTAACAATTACCGCTTCCTTGCTGGCCCTGCTGTCTCCCTTCTCTCCTCAGGTTTGGCTACTGTGGCCTCAGCTAACTGAGAAGTTAACACATGTGGATTTACCTTTTCTCTTACATTGTTAAATTTTTAAAATAAATAAATCTTTATTATTATACAAGCGGATAATTATGTTTTTATAACATTATATAGAAAAAATGAGAAAACAAACTAAACATAAATAGACATATATAACAGCTCAGAAGATAACAACACAAAAAAATTCAAGTTGAAGGGAGAATTTAGAGGCATTAGAATTCTACATACCCTATTTTAAAATAGGATTCATAAGATTGGCCCTCCAAATGGTCAAAAGTTCGGAAATAGGCACTCACAAACTCTGTTGGTTAAAATGTTAATCAAGGCAAACTTTGGAAGACAATAAAGCAATAGCTACCAATAATTAAAATCCACTTACCCTTTGACTCAGCAGTTTCTTTGCTAGGAATTTACCCAAAGGTATGCCAAGATATATGCACAAGGAAATTCACTGCAGCATTGTTTGTAAAGCAACAATAAAAGAACAAAATATAAACTGTTTCAGTATCTATCAATACCACAGTGGTAAAACCATTAATTGTTGTATATTCTTACAATGTAATAATAAGTATCCTCTAAAAAAAATGAGTTAGATCAATCTTGCTGACATGGGAAGATTTCCAAGATATACTGTTTAGTCTAAGAGGCAAGGTTCAGCATAGTATACTTCCATCTGTTACACACCCACATGCGCACTGTTTTCCAGAAAAAGAGCTGTCATCTTTGAAGAGAGGAATCAGAGCCCAAGAAGAGAGATGAGGAGGAGTTCTGCTTGATTTCATACCTTTTACAAAGTTTAAATTCCAATCGTATCCAAAAGGGAAAGTGAAAGTAAGTCACTCATATGCAAGTATACCATTTTTTAAAATAATAAAGTCTAAAGATGGCATCACCGACTCAACAGACATGAGTTTGGGTGAACTCCAGGAGTTGGTGATGGACAGGGAGGCCTTATGTGCTGCAGTTCTTGGGGTCACAAAGAGTTGGACACGACTGAGTGACTGAACTGAACTGAAAGATAGATAATTTATGAAAAGCAATAAATAAATTCTCAGCCAGAGAAGGGAAATTATTTTCCTAACTTCGGTCAAATGAGAGCAGGAGTCTGAGAACTAAAATGAAAGGATGCACTGCTTTCCATAGTTTCCTCTCCCTGTCTCCTGATCTGTAAAATGGGAACATTCCTTCCTCCTCTATTTCCAAAGATGTCACAAAGAGATACCTGGATCCTGAAAGTTGTGTTGTAGCTGCATGTTCAACAAATGAATGGGAATTAAGCAAGATTTGCATGGGGAAAATAGAGGATTACAGCTTTGAAAGGGTTAATTAATGCCCTCTCCCCGCCTGGAACTTGACTGACTGCCCTCTGAGTTCCCATTTGGAAAGAAGGTGACTGGCCCCGTGACTGCTCTGCCCGGCGTGATGGATGAGAGGAACTTGCAGGAAGCAGCACCAAAGGCTTGGCATTGGCTCCTGTTGGCTTTCTGATCACATCGCGGCTGGCTGTCAAGTCCATGGCCCAGCGATTTATGGTGTCCCTGGGCAGGGAGCAGCCTGTGCAGCGCTGTTGCTGCAGCAGCCCAGGGACAGGAGCCAAGCTCTCATTCTCCTTGAAGCTGGAGACACTCTTCCCGTGGGCCAGGAGCTCCCTACGTCAGATCAGAAAGACTGCACCCTGATGCCTGCCCCAGCACCACTCCCCACCACAACTCCTCACCAGGACTCTAGAGCTGCCAAAACAGCGATTCTGTGGGCAACCCAGGCTGGCACAAGGCAGACATCCTTGCCAGACCCTGCTTTCCAAATCACTGACAGCAATAAAAAGGCATTTACTATCTCCATCTTCACCTCAGACATATGCCTGACTAGTGCTGCATCTCAGGAAGAGTTGAGCAGAGAGCTCCCTATAATTCATTTAACCATCTCTAAACAGAATGCTACTGGCAGCAAGGGTGGTCAGGATGGAATCCTGGCTAAAAGTGTGCCTTCTGGGCTCCAAATGACCTGCATCTAAACCCTGGCTCCGCTGCTGTCAGCAGTGTGACCTTGGGCATGTTACTTAACTTCTCTGTGCTTCCATATTTTCAGCTATAAAATGATGATCCTAATACCCAGCCCACAGGTGTGATATGAACAAAATGAGTTATTCATTTGAACGAGACTTTGTCAACTATATTTAGGTAGGCTGTTCAGCAAAGAATGGATCCTGTCTACAGTGAAGGGAGAAGAATTCACATCCAGTGGAGGAATCATAAAAGGCTTCCTGAAGGAGGAAGTCATTGGAGGCAGATGATCAGAGACGAAGGAAGGGCATTCCAGATAAAGAAACACTAAAGAGGGATGCACAAGGGAAGGAAAACAGGTAGCATGCTTAGGGAAGATGTGCAGGTCAGCAAGCCTGGAATGCAGGGAAGTATAGGGGAAGATGAAACTGATGGGATATGAAGCTGAGAAGGGAAGCAGACTGTGAGCGTTCTGAATGTCAGGCTAAGGAAGTCGGCTGGGAACCATAGAATCTGTGTGAGCTGGGGCGAGGTGGGAGCAGAGCTGCCCCTTAAAGGAGGCATTTGGTAACGTGTGTACTGGAATAGATAAGAGAAGGTGCTCCAGAGGCTTCTATGAAAGGCAAGTCTATTCAATGGAAGCGCTTGGCCCTCCAGATGATCCTTCGTGCACAAGCATGCATACTCAGTCGTGTCCAACTCCTTGCTCCTCTGTCTGTGGGATTTTCCAGGCAAGAATACTGGCGTGGGTTGCCAGCTCCACTCCAGGGGATCATCCCAATCCAGGGATCAAACCCACATCTCTCGCACTGGCAGGCTGATTCTTTACCACTGCTGCTAAGTTGCTTCAGTCGTGTTCGACTCTGTGTGATCCCACAGACAGCAGCCCACCAGGCTCCCCCATCCCTAGGATTTTCCAGGCAAGACACTGGAGTGGGGTGCCATTGCCTTCTCCATCTTTACCACTGGAGTCTCCTTAATAATAAATGGGGCACCATGGGCTAGAACTGTGTCTCTTCTTCCCAAAGTGACATGTATCACAACCAGATTTTTATGTGAGGAGCACGGTACTGAGTACCCTAGCCGCCAGTTTCAAGGGTCATTCAAGTCTCTTTTCCCTGGGCTCCATTTCCCCATCTAGAGAATAGCAAGTGTGAAATAGATTAGATTGATTAGCCTTATATGATTATTTTGCTACATTCATATACCCAATTTATTACTTAACCTTTTTCTTCAGTAAACCCACTTGTTTTTTTTTTAATTAAATTTATTTATTTTTTTAATTACAATACTGTATTTGTTTTGCCATACATTGACACGAATCAGCCATAGGTGAACACAATCGCCCAATGCTGAAGCCCCCTCCCACCTCCCACTCTGTTTATGCTGAAATATACTTGAAAAGGACTCTTTATACTACTGCCATAATGAGAAAATTGTCTATTTCCTCCTCCAAAGAAAAGATAACCACCATAAAAAGTAAAGAAAAAAATGCAAGAAAAACAATGCATGGTGAAAATCTAGCTAGAGCTTCTTGCTCTCACTCTCTCTCTTTTTCTTTTTTTTCTTTTTTTTTCTTTTGAAAAGAAACTGGGAATTTTTAATGAGGTGACATATAGCAGGAGACTGAGACATTCTCCCCTTGAGCTAATGCAATGATTAAAGGAGGGTCAAAGAGCAAATTTCTTCTTCACAATTAAGTACAAGTTTGGGGATTGATCACAAGTGTTAGTCACTTAGTCGTGTCTGACTCTTTACACCCCATAGACTATAACCCACCAGGCTCCTGTCCATGGGATTCTCCAGGCAAGAACACTGAAATGCGTAGCCATTCCCTTCTCCAGGGACTCTTCCCAGCCCAAGGATCGAACGTGGGTCTCCTGCATTGCAGGCAGATTCTTCGCCATCTGAGCCGCCAGGGAAGCTCCTTTTTCACAGTGGATATACTTTATTCAGCAGGGTCCCACCTAAAAGCTTTTTATAAATCAGACTTACACATTCACAATTTGACAAATACTGAACTCAATAGTCCCTAAGAATCCTTCATTTCTTCTTCCTTTCACAAATATGGTTTGAGGATAATCATATATCAGGTGCTTTCCTAAGCTTAAGAGATTGACAAAATGAGTATGAACTTTCTCCTGCTTCTATCAAAGAGTGTACACCTGTGCATCCTCACCCCAGGTCAGCTGGGAACTTGTTTGGTATCACTGGACAGCTTCCTCACCCAGCCACACTCAGACCTCACTTTTTGTATCTCTGAAACATTGAGGTTGAACCACACAATTGCTGTGGTTCTATATCTATCTGTTTATAACTCAGTAAAGCCAAGGTGGAAGAACTGGAGATTAGGACAGGGGTTAATGCAGAAAGTAGGGCAAGGATGAATCTGATAATAACACAGTCAGGTTGATCTGGGGAAAGGCTGACGGTAGGTACTAAGGTTGCTGCTGCTACTGCTGCTAAGTCGCTTCAGTCGTGCCAGACTCTGTGCGATCCCAGAGATGGCAACCCACCAGGCTCCCCCGTCCCTAGGATTCTCCAGGCAAGAACACTGGCCATTTCCTTCAATTGTGTGAAAGTAAGGTTGGCTGGCTTAAACTCATGAAAACTGAGTAAACTGCTTTAGAAAACTGTCAGTATTTGCTAAATCCAAGCATATGTACATACAATGATCCAACATTTTTGTTCCTTAGTGAAAATAAGTACTCATGTCCAAAAAGACATGTATAAGAATATCCATAGCAATGTTTTCATAATTTTTAAAAAGCTGGAGACAGTCCAAATGATCTGCAGCAGGAAAGTGGATAAATAAAACATGCTAAGTTGACACAATGTAATACTATACAGCAATGGAAAAGAATGGACTGATAACACACTACAACATTGATGACTGTCATCGATGCTATGTGTAGCAAAAGAGGCTAGATAAAAAAGAGTACATGCTATACAATTCTATTTATGTGCTGCTAAAGAACTGACAAAGACAAATTTATCATAATGGAGAAGGCAATGGCACCCCCACTCCAGTACTCTTGCCTAGAGAATCCCATGGGCAGAGGAGCCTGGTGGGCTGCAGTCAGTGGGATCGCAAAGAGTCGGACACAACTGAGCGACTCCACTTTCACTTTTCACTTTCATGCACTGGAGAAGGAAATGGCAACCCACTCCAGTACTCTTGCCTGGAGAATCCCAGGGACAGGGGAGCCTGATAGGCTGCCGTCTATGGGGTCGCACAGAGTCGGACACGACTGAAGTGATTTAGCGTAGCATAGAGGTCATAATAGTGGTTGCCTACAAGTGAGAGGTTTCTGTTGATTGGAAAGGGGCATGAAGAAAGCTTCTGGGTCGCTATAAATGTGCTACACCTTGATCTGGATCGTGGTTACCCAGATGTAAACATCCATAAAGATCCATCAGGCTCTACACTTACAATTTATACATTTGAATATGTGCAAGTTGTATCTCAATAAAAACTAAGTAAAAATCATAATAATAATAATCACAGATACCAAAGACTGATAAAGATGTTAGGCTGACCCAAAGATAGAAGCAAGAGAAAAGATTTCTCCAGAAAAAGTGTTGCTCTGATTTATCCCACTATGGAAAGCCACTTAGTGCACTGCCACGGACACACTATCTTTAGGTAAGTCAGGTGATATGATGGGGTCTTCACAGAATCAAGGTGTTGGAAAGTGAACTAACAGAAATGGGTCCCAGTGGAAAGTAAGACCCTCAAAGCAGTGGGTGGTGGAGAGGAAACACAATCAGGTCTCACAGACTAATAATAACAAATGGACTGTATTTTGAGGACTAACTGTGTCCTCAAAACTCCATCAAACATACCACTCAAGTTCTAAACATAAACCTGGGACAAAGAGGGTATGTGGCAGGGGAGAAATGTATAGGATCAAGTATGTGGAGGTATTAGTCCAAATTTGATCCAACAGTAATTTACAGTATGACCTTGGATATCTTACAACCTCCTCTTTAGCCTTGGTTTCTTCTCCTGTAAAGAGTGGTAAGTAGATTACACTGCTGGACTTTAACTTTGGGGAATCATGAAGCATTTTGAGACTCTAATGAAAACCATGGATCCCTCCCTAGAAAAATGCCCATACACACCAAGTTTTGCATATGATTTCAAGAGTCTTGTGGAATCCTTGAGGCCCATTTATGGGCTGCAAAATTAGGAGTCCATAGATTACAGGCCTTTAAAAACTCACTCTGAGGATGATTTTTCTACATTTTCTTTTTACTGCTGCTTTCCTGGTGATTCAGACAGTAAAGAATCTACCCGCAATACAGCAGACACAGGTTCGATCCCTGAGTCAGGAAGAGCCGCTGGAGAAGGTAATGGCTACCCATTCCAGTATTGTTGCCTGCAGAATTCCATGGACAGAGGAGCCTGGTGGGCTACAGTCCATGCAGCAGCAAAAGTTGGACATGACTGAGCGACTAACACTTTCACCACCGACTCTTTGTTCTCTCTTCGCTTGCAACTTCATGAGCTGCCAAGACTACTAGCTTCAGGCTGCCACTTCCAGATTAGGTTGGGGACCGGAGGGTATTGTGATGGACACACACAGCTGGTCCCAGCCAAGGACCCACCCCACCCCACCCCCTGCCCATCAGTCTCATCCAAGTCTTAGGGGATGTGTGCTTGCTGGAAGCGCAGAAAATTAATTAATAGCAAGGTAGCTGGAAACCACTTCTTCCAGTTATAACTTTTCAGTAGTAATTAAAACAATCAGGAGGCAAAGAAGGAAACAGTTTTTGTTTTATTTTTTTCCCTTTCCACCAGCCTATCCATTTCCCACCATGTGGCTGGGAGAAGGGCTCAGAAGCCTGGGAGTCAGGACTTTTCTTATTGAATCTCATCACTTTGGGGCTGCATTTTGTTAAAAAAAAAAAAAAAAAGAACAGACAACAGATCTGAGCTCTAAGCAGTATCCAACATTGTAACAGTTAGATTCTCCTTGTCAGATTTAGGCTACTCGATATCCAGTAAGGAAATTTGGGGGTGGGGTGGAAAGGAAAGGTTACGGAGCAGGGATGGAAGAGGGGAAAAGCTGAGAGAGAGGAGAGGGCATGATTTCCCTCCTCAAAGAATTAGCCAAACCAGTGTAACAGGCTTGAAGACAGCTGAATGCCTGTCCTCATTTGTGCAAGGGTTTCCCTAAAGACCCAAACAGGTCTTTCTCACATCTACACATCTGCTCCAAGTCATGTCCCATTATAATCCAATTCTGCTGACAAATTGCTGGATTTTTGGTTTCATATCCAAAAAATAGTAACTTATAAGAGAGAAAAAAAAAAAGGCATCCCAAAATCCAAATCAGTAATTAATGGTGAGAAATGCAGGTAATATGGATGCCAAGAGTCGGGGTAGAAGGGAGAATTAGTTTATAATAGTCTTTTCTTGACGTTACATCAATACTCACCCACCCTCCTTGTCCATAGAAATCTGCTTCATAATTAGAGGATCATAAATGTAAGGTCAGAACCTGCCTTCACTACCTGTGCAATCTTAGTCATATTAGTTTTATTTTATAAGCCTCGAGTTCCCTGTCTCTAAAATCAATATAATACCAACTGCTCCTAAGGGCCATTGGAAAGAGTAAAGGTGAGTAGAGACTGGCCCAGTAGATAGATGCCCAGGACATGTGAGTTCCTCCCCTGTTCTCGCCCTGTCTCCTGGTGGGCTGGGCTCAGACAGCCATCTCTCCTGAGCACACAAGAAAGAACAGAACACAGTCGTGGAAAACATAGTTTGGCCTGTAATGGGAGGAGGGGATTGCTCCGGACAAGACACACTCAGAACAGGAGATGCTAGGCTCTGTTGCGAGCTCTCAGGACAGGCAGAACCTTTCATGACACTTAGATTATGTGTGTTCATGTCTCACATTCCAATTAAATCATGGGTTTTTGGCACAGGATTCATTGTTCTTTCATCCCCAAGGCCAACTGAAACATTCATTTATTCAGCATCTCACCATATTATATTTAAGCTGTATTGCAGAGACTCTGGTGCCAGACTACTGGGTGTGAATTCCCAGTCCACCTCTTTCTAGCTGAGTGACCTACAACAAGCAATCTAACTTCACTGAGCCTCAGTCTTTGACCTGTAAAATGAAGTCAAAATAGTTCCTGCTTCAAAGAGTTGAGTTCTAGTTGAGGTCACAGATATGAAATGCTTAAACAAATAACACAGAATAAGCAATCTTTAAATGTAAGGTACTATCACTACTGTTGTTAGAACTGGGAACATAAAAGAATAAGAATTGATCGCCACTCCAAGGAAATAAGGGAGACACAAAAGAAAAAAAAAATGAATACAAAAATTATGTGACACAAAGTAAATACACAAATATAGGGTGCAGTGGGGTACCCATGAAGGGACCCTTAATCCAGACCTAGGAATAAAGAAAGGCTTTCAGAACCAAATGATATCTGAGCTTAAAAACCTGAAGGATTAGTAAGAAGTACAAGGGCCTAGAGACAGGAAGAAGGACATGGACATCTTGAGGAACTGACCTTCCAAATGGAACAGAGAATATGAGCAGAGATGTCAAGGAGCAAGAGAACAGGGAGGACACCAGGGACCAGATGTCAGCTCAAACACCGTGCCTTGAATTGTCCACACTGCAAATGGGTCTGCCCATTTTATGGATGAGGCAAATGAAACTGGAGAAGCTCACAGCTTGCTGACCAGAACAGAGCTGTGAATGCTCAGTAGAGTTCCCATCCTATTACACCACCAACGTTTTGAAAGTGAACCTTTTAGAAGGAAGTTTAGTTCAGTTCAGTCGCTCAGTCATGTCCGCCTCTTTGCCATCCCATGAATCGCAGCATGCCAGGCCTCCCTGTCCATCACCAACTCCCGGAGTTCACTCAGACTCACGTTCATCGAGTCCATATGCCATCCAGCCATCTCATCCTCTGTCGTCCCCTTCTCCTCCTGCCCCCAATCCTTCCCAGCATCAGAGTCTTTTCCAATGAGTCAACACTTCACATGAGGTGGCCAAAGTACTGGAGTTTCAGCTTTACCATCATTCCTTCGAAAGAAATCCCAGGGATCTCCTTCAGAATGGACTGGTTGGATCTCCTTGCAGTCCAAGGGACTCTCAAGAGTCTTCTCCAACACCACAGTTCAACAGCATCAATTCTTCGGCGCTCAGCCTTCTTCACAGTCCAACTCTCACATCCATACATGACCACAGGAAAAACCGTAGCCTTGACTAGACGGACCTTAGCCAGCAAAGTAATGTCTCTGCTTTTGAATATGCTTTCTAGGTTGGTCATAACTTTTCTTCCAAGGAGTAAGCGTCTTTTAATTTCATGGCTGTAGTCACCATCTGCAGTGACTTTGGAGCCCCCAAAAATAAAGTCTAACACTGTTTCCACTGTTTCCCCATCTATTTCCCACGAAATGATGGGACCAGATGCCATGATCTTCGTTTTCTGAGTGTTGAGCTTTAAGCCAACTTTCTCACTTTCCTCTTTCACTTTCATCAAGAGGCTTTTTAGCTCCTCTTCACTTTCTGCTATAAGGGTGGTGTCATCTGCATATCTGAGGTTATTGATATTTCTCCCAGCAATCTTGATTGAAGCTTGTGTTTCTTCCAGTCCAGTATTTCTCATGATGTATTTTGTACAGAAGTTAAATAAGCAAGGTGACAATATACAGCCTTGACGTACTCCCTTTTCCTATTTGGAACCAGTCTGTTGTTCCATGTCCACTTCTAACTGTTGCTTCCTGACCTGCATACAGATTTCTCAAGAGGCAGGTCAGGTGGTCTGGTATTCCCATCTCTCTCAGAATTTTCCACAGGAAAAAAATTTTAGAAGGAAAGCTATGGCAAAACAGGACAGTGTATTCAAAAGCGGAGGCATCACTTCGCCGATAAAGATGTATATTATCAAAGCTGTGTTTTTCCCCAGTAGCCATGTGCAAATGAGAGAGCTGGACTACAAAAAGGCCAAGTGCCAAAGAATTGATGCTTTCAAATTGTAGTGCTGGAGAAGACTCTTGAGAATCCTGCTATAGTTTTAAAGACTATCTTTGGAGATCAAACCAGTCAACCCTAAAGGAAATCAACCCTGAATATTTACTGGAAGAACTCATGCTGAAGCTGAAACTCCAATACTTTGGATACTTGATGTGAAGCGCCGCTCATTGGAAAAACTCCTGATGCTAGGAAAGACCGAAGGCAAAAGGAGAAGGGGGTAGCAGAGGATAAGATGGTTAGATAGCATCACTGACTCAGTGAACATGAATTTCTGTAGATAGTGGAGGACATGAACTTTTGTTGACAGTGGAGGACAGAGGAGTTTGGCATGCTGCAGCCCGTGGGGTCACAAAGGGTCAGGACATGACAATGACTAAACAACAACAACAAATTCTGGAAAGCCTAAGATCTAGGTCCCTTGAGTTGTGTTAATAACCTCACCCTCACCAGGCTGAGCAGCAAAGAACCGTGGGATGCAGTCACCTTTTTCCCACCTCTGATGTGTCACGTTCTCCAAACTTAGACAGTGGGACTGACACATTCGAGGAAATCATTCTTCCGCTTGAAATGCCAGAACCAGAAATTAAGACTGGACAGATGAGGGAAAAGAGAATCCACATCAAGGAACTGTCCCTGGAGTCCTTGTTCATTTCGCCTTGCAGGAGTCCCTGCTGCCTGGGGGAAACAGCGAATGTAAACTAAGCAAAACCACTTTTGGGGAGTGATCTGATAGCGCATGTTGACCCTCTGAAAGCATTAGAGGGGGAAAAGAACATGAAAAGGGCCTCTGAAATGGTGCAGTTTTGCTGAGCTAAGGGACAGGAAAAGACTGGGAAGAAAATAAATTAAGACTTGTGTTGGTTTCTAAGAATTTTAGCAATGGCCAGACATTAGAACATTATGCTGAAGCAAAGGTAAATCTGAGAAGGAAGACAGAGGGTGATTTGACTTTGAAATGAGGGCGAAAGAGGAAGGATAGTCTTTAAATCTGTGGTGAAATGCGCAAATAGAATCAACAGCCTTTGTTCCCTGATATGGACGCCCATGTATCTCAAGGGAAGGCAAGAGAACAAAGGATCTTCAATGACATTTCAGATTTCAAAACTAGAAGGTTCTTCTTTGGAAAACTATAGCAAGACCCCTTTCAAAGACCTTTATGTGGATGGAACAGACACTCCAGAGTACCCAGGCTATTGTGGGAAGGAGAGGTATTGGCAGGTCAGGGATTGAGATTTTTTCAGAGAAGAGTGTGTTATGTTGTAGATAAAAGATGAGCATACTTCAGAGACAGCTCAGAGATAGGACATCAAATAAAGGAATGTATTTCAAGAAGAAAACCCAAACTCTCCTTTTTCTGACATGAAAGGGCAATCCTTGTCTCAGCTATGTGCTTTGCCATTTCATCACACACTGCCTAGGGTTCTCCAATAACCTTACATAGTCTTCACTAGTAAACACTGGTTGAGGATTTCCACTATGTGAAAATTAACTCTACCTGACACTAGGTGCAATTCAGTGAAGCAAAGAGCAGAGTTCAACCCAAGAGAAGTTTCCATCTCATTTGGAGGCAAAAACACAGGTGGGAAAAGTAAATGACAAGACAGGAATATACCTGAAGTCTCAATAACAATATAATCATAAAGGCAACAAGTTCTACAGCAGTTCAGAGGACAAACATCGCTGCTGGTATTATTGCCCCAGCAAGGCTGTATGCTCCGCACAGAGAAGAGTCCTGTTCCCTGCTTCTCTGTATACTGTGCATACACAGACCACCAGGCTGAGGGAAGAAAGAAGCTCACTACAGAGCTCTTGTCTTTAAACAGAAGGCGTAATGTCAAGTGCGGTCCAAGCCTAGAGTGAGTCATGGATTTGCAGACTGGTTGTTGGAAGTGAAACACCAAGTGTGACTCATCGTGACAGGCCACTTACCCTGCAGACAGAATAGTGCTGAGGTTGAAATGTGGGAGCTGCCACTGAACGGGCTAAATTTGAAACTTGGTTTGTTTGCTTTTTAATAGCAAAGCAATGAAGATTACCTGCATAAGCAATTGGATTACCTGCATAAGCTCTCTCTGCCTCACTTTCCAAAGTTTTCTCACTTTGGAAGGGGGAAAATAACAAGATCCACCAAGATGGCTCCTAACAGCTGTGCTATGGCCTGAGTTTCTGTCTCCCTAAAATTCGTTTGTTGAGGCTTAATCCCCAGTGTGACAATATTAGGAGCCAGGCCTTTGAGAGGCGATGAGGTCATGGGGCCGGAGCCCTCGTGGACGGGACTGGTGCCCTTCCAGCAGAGGCCCTGGAGAGCTCCCTTGCCGCTCTGCCATGTGAGGACACGGCGAGAAGACAGCTGTCTGTGAACCAGGAGGTGGGCCCTTACCAACTCTGCTGGCGCTTCCAAAACTAAGAAACAAATGTCTGTTGTTTCAAGCACTTCACTTACAGTGCTTTTAATTATAGTAGCCCAAACAGACTAAGACAGCCTGCCTCCTGGGGTTCAGACACTTGTGCGTCTCCTGACATGTTGGCCTGTGTGCCACTAACACACGGATGTGACAGGATTCCCTTCAGAGCCTGGGATGTGAGAGACCATGGCCTCCACCTTGGACACTCTCTCATGTCCTCTCTCTTGGATCTTTGGGTCTGGAAGAAGCCAACTGCCATTTTGTGAGCCAATTAAGTGAGAAACTGCAGCTTCCAGTCCACAGTCAGTGAAGACTAAGACCATCTGGGCATCTCGGAAGTAGATTTTTCAGCCCCAGCTGAGCCTCAAGAGGACAACAGCCCCAAGCAACAGCCAAGCCCACAACCCTTTGAAAGATCCTCAGCCAGGACCACCCAGCTAAGCCCTCCTGATTTCCCAAACTTCAGAAACTGTGAGAGAGAACAAAATCTAAGTTTGGGGATATTTTGTTACCTAGTAATATGTAACTAATATACCTATCTTATTAGGAAGTTGAGAAAAGTAGAGAAGATGATAGATCCAAAGCATTTAGTGCCTGGCACTTGTCAGTAAGTAGTTGCTAAGATTATGGGCAAGACACTATGGAAAGTATTTCATTTGCACAAAGTCATTTACTTTTACAATCCTACCAATTTTAGACAAATTCAAAATACTGTGATAAAAAGGTAAAAGCTTACTTTATGCACAGAACTTAATATAAAGTCAGCCCTAACTCCTTCCATGTTGGCCAAATATTACACAATTTTAAAGATTATGAATTGAAAGATTTATAGATAATGTTTATAGTATTTCTTAAAGCTTCAGCATGCCATTCTCCCAAACCTTCATGGGTTCAGCAGGCCCAAAGCTCTCTGAACCCCCTCATTTTGGGTTTTTACAGAGGCTTCATTACAAAAGTACTCCAGTACTCTTGCCTGGAAAATTTCATGGACGGAGGAGCCTGGTAGGCTGCAGTCCATGGGGTTGCTAAGAGTTGGACACAACTGAGCAACTTCACTTTCACTTTTCACTTTCATGCATTGGAGAAGGAAATGGCAACCCACTCCAGTGTTCTTGCCTGGAGAGTCCCAGGAATGGCGGAACCTGGTGGGCTGCCGTCTATGGTGGTGCACAGACTCAGACATGACTGAAGCACCTTAGCAGCAGCAGCAGCAGCATTACATAAGTACAGCTGACTAAATCATTGTCTGCTGGTCATTGATTCAATCTCCAGATCCTCTTCCCTCCCCAGAGATTGGGCAACTGGAACTGAAATCCCCAACTCTCTAATCACATGGTTCACTCCATATCCTTAGATGGTGTCCTAAAGTCCATCCATTCACTTAACACAAGAATCCTATGTCTCCCTCTCCTCCAAATTCCAAGGGTTTTTTGCCTGGAGAATCCCAGGGACACGAGGAGCCTGGTAGGAGGCCGTCTATCCGGTCGCACAGAGTCGGACAAGACTGAAGCGACTTAGCGGCAGCAGCAGTAAGAACCCTGAGACAGAAACGGAATGAAGACCACGTGTGTATTTCTAATTATAAATCACAGTATCACAGTTAGAAATACTTCTCTCTTCTGTCAGTCGTATGAGAAAATTGATTTTGAAATATGTGAGTGTTGAAGCATACGTGGTCCTCTGGAATGCAGCCCTCAGATATCATTATCTTCCACATTTTACCACTGAGGAAACCGAGCCTATAAGAAACATGGGGTAACTTGTTCAGTCAAGTGGCAGCAGGTGGCATTTGACCCCAGGCACCTTGACTTCAGAAAGGCTCTGAAGCACTACACTACAGAGGAAAAAAAAAAAAAAGGCTAGTTTTCAGCGTCCCCTGAGCTGCCTTGGGGTGAGTCCAAGATTAACATTTTTCAGCTATTGATCACAAAAAGTCATATCACTTCCTCTCTTATTGGTGCATTTTAATTAGTATCGAAACTAATCAGCAACCTCAACATTGTCCTCTTCTGAACTTCAACCACAATACAAACAACTTGTACATATACAATGTGTGCCAGTGGCATTTAATTCGAATTTATACACCAGTAACCTTCTCTTTATTTCTTAATTACACTATGCTTCCATTTATAGTTTTCTAGTCAAATACAATTTATATTCACAAACACACGGCCAGAGAAATGAGCAGAGGCGCTTCTGTCACTGTGAGGAATTTGCTGTAGCTTTCAGATGAACCCCATCTTCCCAAGCTGTTTGAAGCAAATTTTCCTGTTAGGTCAAAGACTTCTTCCTTCAAGGAATAGGTTACCCTTTGCATGTGAATCATGTGACTGGTGGAAAAAAGAGAGAAAGCCAGTATTTTATGTGTCAGACTACGTACCAAATGCTTCACAGGGCCCCCTCACTGCATCCTCACAGCAAACTTTCAAGGTAAGCAGTTTGTCACACATACACACAAAGTGGTAGAGTAAAATCCAAACCGGTTCAATCTGACTTCAAATTCTAGCAGTAAAAACTCACCTCTGAATCTTCTCCCAGTCCACTTGACTTCCGGAAGCATTGCCTGATTTGGTTGGGCTACAGCACCAGCTTATATGGTGATCTTAAGAGTGCAAAATGGAGTATCTTCCCCATAAGAGCTGGGAGGCATGCTTCATCCCAGCTGAAACCAATGATCCAGAATCAACAGACGGGCTAGAACAGAGCTTCTCGAATTTAATGGACACAAAAATCACCTGTGACCTTGCTAACAAGCAGATTCTGTTTCAGTAGGTCTAGAGTGGAGAGAAGGCAATGACCCACTCCAGTACTCTTGCCTGGAAAATCCCATTGATGGAGGAGCCTGGTGGGCTGCAGTCCATGGGGTCACAAAGAGTCAGACATGACTGAGCGACCTCACTTTCACGCATTGGAGAAGGAAATGGCAACCCACTCCAGTGTTCTTGCCTGGAGAATCCCAGGGACGCAGAACCTGGTGGGCTGCCATCCATGGGGTCGCACAGAGTCGGACACGACTGAAGCGACTTAGCAGCAGCAGCAGAGTGGGGTCTGAGATTCGTAACCATCTATCAAGTGATGTTTATGCTACTGGTCTCTAGCCCACACTTTGAGTTAAAAAGTTTTAGGAAGCAGTATCAAGAACATAATACCAGTGGCATTCAGAATTATGTGCTAGTGAAGGAAGGATTTTTAAAAAATGCTCAATTGTATATGCAAAAAATGATGATCTTGATGATGAAAGTAACATTTATTTAAAGCTTACCATGCATCAGGCACTGTTCTATGTGCTTAATTTGTATCAAATCACTTAATTCTCTCAGCAATTCTTTTGAGATCACTGTAACTATAAGCCCAATTGACAGAAGAAAATAACTGAGGAATAAAAAGGAAGGTACACATTATTTGAGTCTGAAACAAAAAATATATATATATATAAAGAATATATACGTGTGTAGTTGAATCACTCTGCTGTATACGTGAAGTTAATACAACATTGTAAATCAACTATAAAAAATAAAAAACAATATCTAGATATGAACCCAGATAATCTATCTCCAAAGATGGGCTTGACACCTGATCCCACCAAAAAAAAAAAAAGACCTAACAATTTCAATGAACCACAAACTCAGGATGGGCTACCAGTGTGTGCCAGTGGCTAACAACACATACAACTTTGGCAACTGTCCTGGGCCTGATAATTTGAGAAAACAATAGCGGCAGAAACACATAGGGCACTCCTTATTATACCAGATGAATTTATAGTAATTTAGTTAACTTGTTCCCTTCTTTTGAAGCTGAATGTTTACAGAAAAGATCCCAGCAGGAAAAAAATGGGTCCCAGTGACCTCTATAGTGTCTTCCAACCTAAGATCCTATAAATGTATGATGTCAAGACAAACCAGGCCAGAGGACCTCCTGGGAGACTGCTGAGTTAAACTGCGCCAGGAGCACGCCTCCAGGAAGCACGCCTTCCTTCCGGGAAGGAAGCTCAGCCAGGCTGTGCCTTCACCTCTCCCTGACACTGAGAGTCATGTCACTACGCTGCCATATCCAGCCTGACAGCTGCAGCCTCCTTCCTCGTAACGATGATACCCCCTGACCTCTCTGGAGGCTTCTCACTCCTCTTTGGCGAGTGTATTGCTAAGAGCTTCACATTTCATGATTTGTGTATTCAGAGCATCTCGCACTAAAAGCATGGGAAATGAGCATCCATTCCGGGTGAAAAGTTAATCCCTCTAAACTTCGCATATCACTGTTATTTAATGGGACAAATGGTTGGCCCTGTCTTTGCAACTGTGTGTGTGTGACTCATATGGTTCAAAACAGGGGATTTAGTGTCAGATAGACCTGAGTCCAAATGTTGGCTTCACTGTTTCTTAAGTGTGTAGCCACAGACAGATTGCTGGCTTCTCTGAACCTTTATCTACTCTTCTACAAAACGGGGCTATTGACACCAACAGCTCAAAATAATTAGGTGACAGAAGGTAGTGAAGACACACTAACTGCACACTGAACAATATTATTATCATTAATAACATCATCATCATCATCAGAAATGTGAATAGAATGCCATGTGTCCAAGAGAAAGGATCAAACAGCTGAGAGGAAACTGATAAATGAGGAGGTGGTGAGGTCTATTTTCAAGCCCCACCAATGCCCTTTCCCTTTGTGTGTTCAAATAGCAATCTCTCTGATGCTCACTACTATTTCCTCTCCAGGTAAAAGGATATAGTGATTTTTGCCCTACTCAGTACTCTCATGAGAAAATAAAAAGATACTGAGGAGATCACCTGTTCAACATGTCACAAACCCTCAAGATCCAAGCAGCAAACCTTAGTGAGACAAGTGGGTGAGCTAATAGAAACATAGTCTATTGGGAGTGAAAGGCTTAGAAAAATATTCATCACCTAAAGGCGGAAGGTTGCTACTCAACTCCACCTACTTAGTGCCAGCAGCTCTGATACCTAGTTTCTTATGAAATCGCTGAAGTTTTAAGTGTTGACAACTAAGTCAAAATTTTAAGGCCTCTATCAGCCAAACAAAGCCCATCTGTGGGCACCAATTTGGGATCTCAAATAAAATATGATTCATTCTTTCCCTCTCTCTCAACACATGAGAAAGCAGGAGCACAGAAAGGTCTAGCAATTTACCCAAACTCAACCTTAGCAGTGGTAACTGGTGGAATGAGCTTATGACATCATAAATTTCTTTCCCATCTCAGCAGCCTTTGTTACCCTCCACTGGACCACTCAAAGGTGACTTTTATTGTTATTTTTAGTCACATGCATGTGTTTTCTCCAAGCAAGCTGTTGGAAAGCCTTTCCCACATCTTGTTCTGCCTAACATCAGTAGTGTGTCTCTGCCTGCACAGATCACACTTAACATGGGAACTGAAGGCTCGATTGTAACATGCCCAGTGATTGATGAACCCAGAGTGACAGCAGATCTGTGTCCTGAAGGCAGGGCTGAAAAAGACCTAGCTATCAGTGAGGACCTTCTCCTGATGCTCCTTTTCCAAAAAGCAAAATAAGCAAATACCATTAGAATGCCTCACAAGTTACACAATAGTCTTATTAGGGGAAAAACACTTTTAGGTAGGTATAATGAATTTTGTTGAGCACTGCTAGGAAGCTGGGAGTGGGCCAATGACTGTACCTGATTCACTTAATCTCTGCAACAGTCCTATAAGGTAAAAATGATTCCTAGTCCCATGTTTCAGATCAGTAAACTGAGACACAGGGGAGGTAAACCAAATTGCTCAGGATCACATTGCGAGAGCCACAGCCAGGATGCGAATGAGCCAGCCTGAGCCGGTACCTATGCGATGCATAGCCTCCCCTGGATGACCTAATTTAATCTTCACAGTGACGTTATGAGAAAGCTCTGCTGTCTCCATTCTGCAAATGAGTAAACTAAGTCTAAGGGAGGGGAACGGTTTCACTCAGGGTAATGCAGCCAGCAGGTGGTAGAATTCGGATGGCTGCCATTCTACTTGAAACCTTTGTAGGGAAGAATCATTGGGACCACATTTCTTCCTTAGAAAGAAGTTGCTTTCTTAGTCCTTAATATTTTCTCATTGGACAGACTCATGCTGAAGCTGAAACTCCAATATGCTCCAAGCACCACCTATTGCAAAGAGCCAACTCGCTGAAAAAGATCCTGATGCTGGGAAAGATGGAGGGCCAAAGGAGAAGAGGGAGGCAGAGGATGAAGTTGAACAGCATCACTGACTCGTTGGACATGAATTTGAGCAAACTCAGGGAGATAGTGAAGGACAGAGAAGCCTGATGTACTGCAGTTCATAGGGTCACAAAGAGTCTGACATGACTTGATGACTGAACAACACGGTATTTCCTCACCTGCCCTTTCTTGGACGCTGGCTCCAAAAGGCTTGCCCACGTCTCCAGGTAAGGCAATGAGTGCCTTGCCAGGGAGAAGAGGAATCACAGTGGCCTACTGCTCACTATATCACTAGAACATAAGCTCCACATGGTAGGAACCATGTCTGTTTTCTCCCTCTTCTATGCCTAAAACCTGGTACAGAACATCATAAATATTTGCTGAATAAATGAATGGGAGGAAGGCATGAATGAAGTGAATGTATGGTAGAACTGTTTGAATTCTGCAGTTATATCTCAAATACATTCCAAAGATACAAAAGAGAAGGAATCTTTGAAGCTTAAAATAAAACTTATTAGCAGAAAGCCAGAAGGTCAAAAGCAGAGTTTGGTTGAATAAATCTTTTCAATTCTAACAAAGCAATCATTTAAAAGAATGGACAAGGGAGCAGTCTGTCGGGAACTGGCAGTCCAGTCACTCAGGTGCCCAAATAAAAAGATGTCAGAAGGAGACAAAAACAAAGAAGTAAGGCAGGAGCGGCTCTGCGGGGTCTCTGGAGAGGTGAGCAGGGTCAGCCGAGACCGAGGGAAGCCTCCATCTCTGCCTCAGCGCTTCTGCCATCTCTCTTCCCCTCCAAGTCTACCCCTTCCCCACAACAGTGATTTATGAGTACACAGAGCCACGAGAGAAAGGCCCCTTCCCCTTGTTACCCAGAGACACCCGGGGCCAGCCAGGATCCCTGGCTTAAGTTATAGCATCTGAAGGCTCACCTGCTTTCTTTTACCATATTCTCATTTATCCTTGCAAGGCACCTGTGAACAGCCTGCCTAGGCACAACGACTCCCACACTGTACAGACTCAATTACAGACAGAGCAAATCAAGTGCAGTGGACCACACAGCCCCAGTGTTTATCCAAGAAGCCTGAATCAAGTTCCAACGCTCCTCTTCTCCTTAGGCTGCCTCCTAAGACCTGGGATCTCCTGAAAGATGTGGTAAACTCACCAGGGTGCCTTTATTAGAAGGAAGTAGATTCTCCTTATCTTCCACCCCTTCTTAAAATGGGCACCATTCTTATACTGGGGCAAATCAGTCAAGGAGTAGGTAACTCATCCAAGCTTGGCAACTCTAATGTCCCATCTTATTGACCACGGGGATTGAATCGTGAGGTAGACATATGACCCAAGACAAGCCAATCCAAATCCTTCTCTGTAATTTTTGAGACCTAATTTGAAAGAAAAGTTCTTTATAATACATAGCATGGTAAATGTCCTAAATCATTCAACACCAGATAATTTTTCTAGGCCAATGATGGTAATTTCATCCCTCTGATCAGTAATTGGGTCCATGTCCACCATGTGACCCAGCTCTGGCTGATGAGGGGAAGAGTGTTAAGTATATGTCCTGGAAGCCACAGAGCATTGTTGGGTCTTCATGTGACACTGGGACATCATCCAAACACACCCTACAAAATGTTTAAAGATAAAGCCAATACCAAACTCTTGTACACTGTTGGTGGGGATGTAAACTGGTGCCACCACTGTGGGAAACAGTACGGAGGGTCCTCAAAAAACAAAATATAGAACTATCATATGATCTAGCAATTTCACTTCTAGATATAAATCTGGGGGAAAAAAACACTAATTTGAAAAGACACATGCACTCTAGTGATATGGAAGCAACCTAAGTGTCCATGAACAGATCAATGGATAAAGATGTCACACACACACACACAGTGGAATATGCTTAGTCATTCAGTTGTGTCCTCCTCTGTCCATAGGATTTTTCAGGCAAGAATACTGGAGTGGGTTGCCATTTCCTCCTCCAGGGAATCTTCCCAACCCAGGTAGTGAACCTACATCTCCTATACTAGCAGGCAGCTTCTTTACCACTGAGCCACCAAGCCATACAGTGGAATATTAACCATTAAAAAGAATACAATATTGCAATTTGTAACACCACCGATAGACTTGAAGGATATTATGTTAATGAAAGTAGTCAGATGGAGAAAGATAAATAGTGTGTGATTTAAGTAATGTATGGAATCTAAAATATGCAACAAACTAGTGACTGTAAAAAAAAAAAAAAAAAACTCACAGATATAGGGAACAAAATAGCGATTACCAGTAGGAAGAGGAAAGGGAGAGAGGCAAAATAGGGGTATGGAAGTAAGAGAAACAAACTATTAGGCATAAAATTAACTACCAGGATACAACACAGGGAATATACTCATTTTATAATAACCATAAATGGAGCACAAATTTTAAAAGTTGCTAATCACTCTATCATACAACTATAATTTTATTGCGTAACCATTATACTTCAATCTAGAGAAAAAAAAAAAGATGAAGCCAACACTGAGGATAAAAATAGGAAATGGGGAGACCCAGGGTCCATGAGGACTCACCACACACTGACTGTGTGCTGACCAGAATACCTATTATGTGGCATAATAAGTTCCCTTTTCATTTACATTAATTTGTGCCTGAATTTACTGTTACCTGCAGCCCAGAGCCTGCTTTGTGGTGCATGTGCCTTTCCTTCTGGCCACAGTGATGCTACAAACCGACTCTGGAGCTGCTAGCAGTCCTTGCAGCATAGCTGTGATCACAGCCCCTCATCACAGAGAACAGTGGATCTAAAGTAGGAACAAGGATGCCTAGTGCGGAGATAAGAAGCAGAAAGAAGAAAGGATCTGAGACATTCAGGTTCCTGCTTGCTGTAGTCCTGCTCTGTGGCTTGAGGGAACCTGGATCTTTCTACCTCCATGTCCCAAAACAACTTCCATGTGAGGTCTCAGCCAGGGACAGGGCCTGAACTATGGGGAACAGCATCATGCTTAAGGGCTGGGGAAGTCATTTCAAGTCCATCTTCTGCCACTGATATGCTGGGGGTTCTGGACTCTCACTGGATTTCTGAAGCTATCTTTAAAATGAGGAGGCTGGGACAATATCTGTCATAACTCAAAGGTACATCCCAGCAGTTGCACTCTGATGAATTCATCCTCCAAATAAACTCAACAATTGCGGAAAGATGTAGCCCAAGGACATCCATTGCAGCCTTGCTGAGAGCAGAAGCCTATGCGGCCATCCAAGGGACCACGTAAATGAACTACAGCCACGGGCTAAATCTGGCTGTGGTCTGTTTGAGGATGGCTTGTGAGCTGTGAATAGTCTTCCTATTTCTAAAACACTGTCAGAAGAAGAAGGAAGAGGAGGGAGGACATAGTACAGAGACTCTATGACCCACAGAGCCTAAAATACTGGCTCTTCACAGAATTAGTTTCTTGACCCGTGAGCTATTGTATAATTTTCCTGTGGAAAAGCAGCCACTGAAAATGAAAAGAAAGAAAAAAACGATATCCTTATGCACTGACATGAAAAGAGATCTACTACATACTGCTAAATAAAAATGCAGGTATCTGAACAGCATGAGTAGTCTGATTGCATTTGTGTCAAAATACGGAAGGCAAGTTATCTATGAGGTGTATGCAAATAAAATTTCTGGAAGGATACACAAGAAACCAAACAGTGGTTGCCTCTGGGGAAATGAGACTGAGATGTAGGTGATGAAAGAGAGAAAGCCTTTTACACGGTACTTTACATTCTTCTCCACCCTTTGATTTTTCCCGTGAGCACGTGTTAGAGCTCTAACCATAAAAATGAGCCGGTTGGACAATACGATCTCTTGGGGCACCTTCAGCTCTGAGTTTGTCTAGCATAATAAGTTACAATGTTGGTTACTTTTTTTTTTTTTTGCCAGTGTGATTACTGCGATGCAAGTCACATCCTGCACTTTGTTTTCATTTTCACAAAAACCTCCCGAGGGTATGACCTCCTTCTGCCAGATGAGGAGACTCAGGCTCGAACTAGAGCTGAGGATTCCAGGCCTCTGACTCTACTACCCAGCTCCAGAGGTGACACCGTCCTCCTAGTTGAGCCTGAGAGGCACAGTAAGGTTGACTGTGCCAGCAAGCAGAAGCAGCAGAAGATATGAGTGAGAGGTAAAGGAGGCCAGATATGCAATATGGCTGAATATTTCTTCCTTGGACCCACTGCAGGCTTCTATAGAACAGAAACAGATGGCAAGGATGGGAGGTCGATTTTTACAAGGAAGTGAGAAAAAAAGGTATTTTCTACTACCCTTCAGCTGTGTGACCTTCAGTGAATCACAGTCCCTCTCTGAACCTCTGTGCTTTCACTTTTAAAATGAAGAGATTGGCCCATATTGGGGCTCACAAACTCACGGTGCCAGAGCCAGTCCAGTAAAGTTAATGGTCAAGGGACCAGATGGGGATGGTGGGGAGCCCTATTTAGAGCAGGGCAGAATCTATCTATTCCTTGCAGTCTGGTGCCAAGGGTAAATGCAGACCAGTGTCACCAAATGGCCTGGTTTTCAAGAGGAGCTGGAATCCCTATTTTTATATAAAAACTCACCTTTAAAATCTTGCCATCTCATTCTAAATACTGAAAAAAATGCACTTTGGTGCCAAGCCAAAACCATCCCCAAGTAGCCCGCAGGGCTGCCAGTTTGCCAGCTCTAACCAAGAAGGCCACCAGGACTCATCCCATTGAGCCCTGGTGGGGGTACTGGGGACTGCACCAACCAAAGACCAAATTCCTTTTCATTTGCCACATCCATTAGACTTCTCCCTGTTTCCTCTCAGCCACATATCTGCTCATCCCAGCAAATAAGAATTGGCAAAATCCAGGAAATAAAATACCAAGCAAGCAAAGGAAAGAGGTAGGGATCCAGTCATCCGGAGTCAGCAACAGAAGTAAGAAGGCAGAGGCAACTTCTGCTAAAGTGCCTGACTGCCGCTTTCCTGGGGACAAGCCTGAAAGCAGTTTCAGGAAGGAGTCTTTCTCCTCTCTCTGTACACAAGCAGCCTCTTGCCCCCTTTCCTCCCCATCTGAGCATCCTCAGCATCTTTGCACCCACATCAGGGATTTCCATACAAGGGAACAGCCACTCAATCTGGAAGTGACAAGCCCTTGCCAGCAGCCAACCATGACGGCCCAGCTCGTTCCTCATTCTGACGTGGCTGCAAGCAACTCCAGCTTCTTTGGCGACAGCCTCAAGGTGATTGGAATACTGACTATCCCCTGGTAGCGGGTGTGTTCCTGTGCGTGTAAGCACATGCACACACGACAGGGGCAGCCGTCATTCGGGCTCCTGACAGCCTTCACATCAGAGGAGCACAAGAAAGAAGTCATTCACGAGACGTGGGAAACTGCCCCGCTCCGGAATCAGCCACATCTCCCGTCCTGCTGCAGGAAACAGCCAAGCTCCCACCATTGGAGGCCACTGGATCAACCTGCCTTTCCAGTCTCATCCTCAACCCCACTGTTTTCTCAAGGAACCTCAGTCACACATATAATTTTCCTAAAACTCCACCAAGAATGTCCCTACATTGGGAGGAAGGCAGCCTTTTCTGGTTCTTGTTTAAAAAAAAAAAAAAAAAAAGGCTATCCCTTGGTACCTAAAATAGTAGTTCCCTTATAAAACCACAGATGACCTCTTCCAACCAATACTACCGAGCAGTCACTGCAGAAGTGATGACAAGTATCATGGATTACCTGCTATGCGCCAAACACTACTGAGTGCTTTGCCCACTTTACATTATTCAACCCTACATCCACCCTGTTGGACGAGAACACTGAGGCACCAAGAGGTCAGGTGCTCCCCCGACCCCCGCCACCCACTCCCTGCCAATGTCACACAGCTAACACAAAGTAAAGCAAGGATTCAAACCCAGAACCTCTGTCTCCAGAACCTGAGCCCTCTGGATATACCGTCTTCCTCTGAAGTTCCCCATAACCCCTCACACACACCATGAGGTACTAAGCAGGAGAGCACCTCAAGAAAAAGGGATGGAGATGGGAGTCAAGCAGTCTCACCACTGATGTTCTGGGTCACTTTGGTTAGGTCACTTCACCTCCCTAAGCCTCTCTTTGACTCTTCTCTACAATTAAATTTCTCTAAAGGTAGTGCTTAAATTAGATGACCCACCTTGATGTAGTTTGGGATGCCGTATACAAGTTATTTCACTGAATGTATCACAAAGGCAGCAAAAGGAAAAAGAACTCCATGTGGTGGAATTTAAAATGATATGAGTCTCTCAGTGAACATAATGGACATAGGATAGAAAAGCAATGAGATGTGCATAAACCAAGACATCAGTTCAGTTCAGTCGTTCAGTCGTGTCTGACTCTTTGCGACCTCATGAATCACAGCACACCAGGCCTCCTTTTCCATCACCAACTCCCGGAGTTTACCCAAACTCACGTCCATTGAGCCGGTGATGCCATCCAACCATCTCATCCTCTGTCGTCCCCTTCTCCTCCTGCCTCCAATCCTTCCCAGCATCAAAGTCTTTTCCATGAGTCAACTCTTCGCATGAGGTGGCCAAAGTATTGGAGTTTCAGCTTTAGCATTAGTCCTTCCAATGAACATCCAGGACTGATCTCCTTTAGAATGGACTGGCTGGATCTCCTTGCAGTCCAAGAGACTCTCAAGAGTCTTCTCCAACACCACAGTTCAAAAGCATCAATTCTTCGGCACTCAGCCTTCTTCACAGTCCAACTCTCACATCCATACATGACCACTGGAAAAACCATAGCCTTGACTAGACGGACCTTTGTTGGCAAAGTAATGTCTCTGCTTTTGAATATGCTGTCTAGGTTGGTCATAACTTTTCTTCCAAGGAGTAAGCGTCTTTCAATTTCACGGCTGCAATCACCATCTGCAGTGATTTTGGAGCCCCAAAATAAAGTCTGCCACTGTTTCCGCTGTTTCCCCATCTATTTCCCATGAAGTGATAAAACCAAGACATAGAATGACCTAAAAATAAATTTCTTTGGGGCAACCTGGTGGGCTCTGCTGTGACTGATGAGACCCTGAGAATTCTACTCCAAAGTTTCAGCTCCAGACAGAGAGGCTCCTTGCCCCCTGGGTGAGCTCTCAAATAAGCATCACTGTAGATTCTCCAGTGTCCAGCAGAGGGCCCCCATGTCCACGTACTTGGCTGCTTGGAGGGACTGTTAACTTGGCAATCGCTTCAGACAGCCCCCTGCGAGGACCTCCTCTGTCTTGCTTTGTTTTCCCTGCTCCATTTGCCAGTGGGAATTGGAACAACCAAGGCGTGGGATAAGCGATTGAGAAACTTAACGTTTGTTCCTCTTTGCCTCTAGATTTCTAACCAACTTTCTTTAAAGACAAAGAGGACGTTCAGCGGCCCCGTTGCTCTCTGCCGTTTCTCTTCTTTGTCCCTGGGTTTCTCCAAGCCGGTCTGGGAGATAAGAGAAGGCGAGAAGGCTGTGCCTTCTCTGCCTGCTCTCAGGGGATCGCTGATTTAGCTGAGAAGAGTTTGTCTTTATCAAATCACAGGCCTCCTTAGAAATGGCCCGAGAGACCATCATCGCCTGCTGGGTGCTGAAATATGTTATCATTAGGCTCAACATGTGATTTAGTTAATTAAATGTCATGCTTTTGATGGCATTAATTAGACCTGCTGCCAACTCCTCAGAAAACAAAACCAAACAAAAATGAAAACATCACTCCTAACCCAGAGAGACTCCGAGGAGCCAAAGTGAGGTCTTCCTAAACCCCTGTCTCCTCCCAGGACAAAATAGTCCAAAAAGATCTTTAAACAGTTCATGGGGTCCCATGACGTCATTTCTCCTTTGAGGGATGCTGCTGCTAATGTCCGTGGTCTTTGAGAACTTTTAATGTTTTTATTAATAATGACACAATTGTTCTTTACATGAACGTACTGTTTCCAAGGTTATAACCTACTTTCACATTCATCCTCTCTTTAATGTTTCAAAATAACCTGCAGAGGTGGGTGGGGGGTGGGAAAAGAGGCTCACTTGCTGGAGGTCAGTGTGCTGGACCTCAAACCCAGGCTTTTCTAAGGACCCACATCCTCTCAATCATAACATACTTTAGTGTGTATATTTTCTCGTGTGAAACATCTAGCAAAAATCCAGGAAGGGAGAAACTGGACTAATTATCAGTGCTTCTTGACAAGTGATGAAACAGAGGCCCCAAGAAGACAAATGAGTTTGCTGAGGCACCTGAGCTAGTTAGTGAATTTTAGTTACTGAGAATAATCAGTGACAAAAGGAGGACCAGAGTCCGAGAGTCTTGGGATTCTAGTCCAGACACTTAAGAAACTGTCCAAGAGGGAACCAGGAGAGAACGTGCTCTTCCAGGAGAATTAGCAATAGTAATCTGAGCGCTGAACAATTGTTTAACCCTACCATATCCCAAGCATCCTGACATAGCATGTCTAAGTGCCCACAAAACTTTAAAACTAGGTATGGGCTATCTAATCTATTCAACTGAGGGAATAAAACCTTAGAAATTTGATCATACAGCTGGAAGAGTCAGGGGCAAGGATCTGTAACCAGGACTTCTTAAATCCAAACCCCATGGTCCATCCACTTTACCAAAATGCTTTCAACAAGGCTATCACAGCACAATGATGTACTGCATGTGAACTCAGCATTATGGCACACGTATGGAAAGAAGAGAAATACTTTGGACATGATTCCAGGCACAAAGGGTTTGCAGTTCACTAGAGAAAGATTAGCTAAACAAAAGGAAAAAGAAAGAGTATGGAGAGCAGTATAGTAAACACAGAACTAAGGAAGAATCCTTGAGGTATCTTCTTGAGCCTTAACCTCAAGCATCAAAAGGACTATGGACCCTGGCTACCTTTGATTTTTCATATTACCTATCATGTACAGTAGACTTATGCGATATGCATAATTCAGTTCAGTTCAGTCACTCAGTTGTGTCTGACTCTTTGCGACCCCATGAATCGCAGCATGCCAGGCTTTCCTGTCCATCACCATCTTCTGGAGTTCACTCAAACTCACGTCCATCAAGTCAGTGATGCCATCCAGCCATCTCATCCTCTGTCGTCCCCTTCTCCTCCTGCCCCCAATCCCTTCTAGCATCAGGGTCTTTTCCAGTGAGTCAACTCTTCACATGAGGTGGCCAAAGTACAGGAGTTTCAGCTTCAGCATCATTCCTTCCAAAGAACACCCAGGGTTAATCTCCTTTAGAATGGACTGGTTGGATCTCCTTGCAGTCCAAGGGACTCTCAAGAGTCTTTTCCAACACCACAGTTCAAAAGCATCAATTCTTCAGTGCTCAGCTTTCTTCACAGTCCAATTCTCGAATCCATACATGACCACAGGAAAAACCATAGCCTTGACTAGACAGACCTTTGTTAGCAAAGTAATGTCTCTGCTTTTCAATGTGCTGTCTAGGTTGGTCATAACTTTTCTTCCAAGGAGTAAGCGTCTTCTAATTTCATGGCTGCAGTCACCATCTGCAGTGATTTTGGAGCCCCTCAAAATAAAGTCTGACACTGTTTCCACTGTTTCCCTATCTATTTCCCATGAAGTGATGGAACTAGATGCCATGATTTTTGTTTTCTGAATGTTGAGCTTTAAACCAACTTTTTCACTCTCCTCTTTCCCTTTCATCAAGAGGCTTTTTAGTTCCTCTTCACTTTCTGCCATAAGGGTGGCGTCATCTGCATATCTGAGGTTATTGATATTTCTCCTGGCAATCTTGATTCCAGCTTGTGTTTCTTCCAACCCAGTGTGTCTCATGATGTACTCTGCATGTAAGTTAAATAAGCAGGATGACAATATACAGCCTTGACGTACTCCTTTTCCTATTTGGAACCAGTCTGTTGTTCCATGTCCAGTTCGAACTGTTGCTTCCTGACCTGCATATAGGTTTCTCAAGAGGCAGGTCAGGTGGTCTAGTATTCCCATCTCTTTCAGAATTTTCCACAGTTTATTGTGATCCACGCAGTCAAAGGCTTTGGCATAGTCCATAAAGCAGAAATAGATGTTTTTCTGGATCTCTCTTGCTTTTTCGATGATCCAGCAGACGTTGGCAATTTGATCTCTGGTTCCTCTGTCTTTTCTAAAACCAGCTTGAACATCTGGAAGTTCACAGTTCATGTATTGCTGAAGCCTGGCTTGGAGAATTTTGAGCATTACTTTACTAGCGTGTGAGATGAGTGCAATTGTGTGGTAGTTTGAGCATTCTTTGGCATTGCCTTTCTTTGGGATTGGAATGAAAACTGACCTTTTCCAGTCCTGTGGCCACTGTTGAGTTTTCCAAATTTGCTGGCATATTGAGTACAGCACTTTCACAGCATCATCTTTCAGGATTTGAAATAGCTCAACTGGAATTCCATTACCTCCACTAGCTTTCTTCATAGTGATGCTTTCTAAGGCCCACTTGACGTCACATTCCAGGATGTCTGGCTCTAGGTGAGTGACCATACCATTGTTATTATCTTGGTTGTGAAGATCTTTTTGTACAGTTCTTCTGTGTATTCTTGCCATCTCTTCTTAATATCTTCTGCTTCTGTTAGGTCCATACCATAATTCATTGGCATGTGTTCAGCAGAGAAAGAGAAAGAATTTAAGTAGTTAGAGGTGTCCCTGCCATTCCCCCAGCAAGAGTGTGCCCCTCCATGAGCGTGAGGTGAGAGACATTAACCTGCTTGTCCCCGAGGCAGTGTCTGTCCCTGTAGCCCTCTCTGAGCATGGGCATCTTAGCAAGATGACCGTGATTCTTTTGCTTAAAGACACAGTATTATTTTAGTACTAATGGTTTCTAAACACAAGGCTACCATTTCACTTGGGGCTCAACCAAAGAAATAGACATCTGTTCCAATGCTTAAGGACAAACTGGCTGTGCCTAATAATGGAAGAGATGGAATTATTTTTGAACACTATAGACAATTTAAAATATTTT
Organism: Nanger dama; assembly: GCA_917880005.1. Lineage (NCBI taxonomy): Eukaryota > Metazoa > Chordata > Mammalia > Artiodactyla > Bovidae > Nanger > Nanger dama. Next base: position 42,700,178 of record CAKJTW010000008.1, read on the forward strand.
CTAGGGTCATTTTTATTATGTAAAATTTTCTACTTCCATGTTTATTTTAAAGCTTGACCACAGGCCTTCCCTGGTGGCCCAGTGGTTAAGACTCCACACTCCCCGTGCAGGGAGTTTGGATTCATTCCCTGGTCAGGGAACTAGATCCTACATGCTACAGCTGAGACCCAGAGCATCCAAATAAAATAAATAAATAAATATTTTTAAAAGTAATAAAAAAAAAAAAAAACTTGACCACACGTATGGTGTGGCTCCACCATAAATGGCAAGCATGATCTTGCCACTATACTACTCAGTGGAACATCTGAGCCCACTGGCATTGCTTTAGAAATAGCAGCCGTTTGTGGGCAGGTAACTAGAAACCCAGAGATATGCGAATTACAGTGCTGACCAAGGGTTAAAATGGACACACAGTCAGGTGGTCCTCTCCTGTCACTACCAAGGAAACAACAAAATGTGAGGCAAGTCCAAGATTCGACAGAGGGAGTCATCAAGGCCCGAGGGACAAGCATAGGCAGCAAGACCTAGTGCAAAGATTACTGAATAAGGAATTGGAGGTCAATTCCGGGTCAGCGATCTTATGCAAGTTACCCAATGTCTCGAAGCCTTGATTTCCTCAGCTACAATTGAAAAGAATGTACCAGTTCTCTCAAAAAAATCAACTTCCAAATCTTGACACCAGGAGTCAAATAGTATACAGAGGCAAACCTCTGGGAGTCTGAACCACTAAGACTTCTGCAGAGAGGAGCCAGGGTCCAGAAGTGCGAGAGTAGGAATCAATGGGCTTGCCAACGGGTTACTACTTAATGGGTGGCACGTCTGAGAGTGTAAATGAGAAGAGTAATCCTTAAGCAAGCAAAAGGGGCATAAACCAGAACCATCTCAGCAAACCAGTTCCCATGGCCTTTCCTTAGAAAAGACAGAAGTCTCAGAACATCGCAGAGCGCCTTGTGCCCTCCAGCTCTCCCTTTGCCTGGGTCTGTCTGGTCAGCACTGCCCCACTTAGCTGACTCCTCGTGTCTTGCCTTGGCTCGTGTCCCAGGGCAGAGGTCCACTTGGGGCCAGGCTAAATGTTTTCAGAGGAGCCTAAGCCCTGAGCAGATGCATTTAGGTTAAATAAGAGAGACAGCCAGATTCAGCAAGCTGGAGGCTAAGCCACCCAGAAGTGTGGCAAAACATAGAAGAAAAGGGTATATTCAACTGAGACCCAGGAAGTCTGAGTTATAAAACCAGATATGTCTTTGAATTTCTATACAGTTTTGGGAAAGTCACTTAGCTTCTCTGAGCCTCGATTGTATCTCCCATCAAGCCAAGGAGAAAGCTTGGTTGCCTTTGGCATTCTGAGCCCTAGTATCATAGCATTTAATGTTCTTACAAAAATGGGAATATATCTTGGCATTTTGATGTTCCTGTGGGATTTCAGATTTTCCGTTTTTCCTTCACAGTATAAACCACCCTACATCTCTAACCGTGTCCAGTGGACTAGCTAGCTGTTGATATGGTGAGTGTCCAGCCATTGTCATCCACTAGGAACGATTTTGCCGCAGAGTGGGCAATCACAGCAGTGTTGCTAACACTCTAATATCTCATATGTCTACCATATGAGATTTGCTACCATATGTATTTGCTACTCTGTTTAGACGATCAAGGGTAAGACCACATTAGTATTACTCGTCAGTTCTGATAATATCATTGAGCATCAGGATCTAGCCATGCCTGAAGCCAACAATCCCCCAGATTTTCCAGTGTCATGACTCAGATACATCCTCTTTTTAATTTACAGGGGTTGAAAAGTTCCCTGTTTCCATTAATCCTACTGTATCCCATGTCTATCACTTGTAACTGACAAAGATCTGAGAATATGCAATCTATCCGGAAAGTGAGATCGCTACATATAGCACATAATATAAAGCTTTAGATTTAGATGTCTCCATAGGTTTTTTTCCTGTAGGTCAGGAGTCAGAAGGGGAAAATTGTAGAGTCAAGATCATGCCAATGTCAAGAATCTGCCAGACAAAGTTGCTGAACAGTTTGTTGAAATGCCCTTTTGGCCAGTCGTGCTGAGCATTTTGTAACAGTCTACAGTTTTTGCCTGAGAAATTTAGCTCCCTACAGGAAAGTCTGCGACTCTTGTGATATCATAGCATAATGAAATAGACAAACACTCCAACAAGATAAGCTGATAGGTTCTACATGATACATAACTGAGGAGAGGTAACAGCCATTTATTGAAGACCTACTGTGTGCCAGGAAGGTCCTGTGCACTGATGTCATTCTCACAATAACCCTGGAGAGTGATACAATCATCTCCCTTTTATTAACATCAATGTTAAAGTCAGAGAAGCTAAGTAAAATTTTTCTGAAATATCAATAGTCAGTAAGCAGTAGATCCTGTGTTCAACGCTTAGCCTCTCAGGTTCAGGTCCACAGTTCTTTTCCCCATGCTAAGACAGCTTTCCTTCTGTAGAATGCAGGGGCCTCACTGAAGGCAAATGGCGCTAAAGGAGAATAAAAATAGCCCAGCCCTGAAGGTAGGTGGGCCAGGGGCTAAGGGAAAGCATCTGTTTCCAAAGGGGCAGAGCTTGTGGCAAGGACAAGCATGAAACAAGCTGTGTTCACATCATGTTGTAGTATGACAGTGTTAGTTGCTCAGTCATGTCCAACTCTTTGCGACCCTATGGACTGTAGCCCACCAGGCTCCTCGGTCTATGGGATCCTCCAGGCCAGAATACTGGAGTGGATTACCATTCCCTTCTCCAGAGGATTTTCCAGACCCAGGGATAGAACCCGGGTCCCCTGCCTTGTAGGCAGATTCTTTACCTTATGAGCTAATCCTGTAAACACTTTCCTGGAGCCATCATCATCCTTCTTCATTCTTCTTCTTCCATGGAACCCTCAAGATCAGGCTTAATGTCACAAAGCTAGTAAACATCAAAGGAAGGGTTAGAACCCAGGCCTGACTTGTTCCAGGAGCCCAGGCTCTTTCTTTAACAAGAGCCTTGGGGTTTCCTAAATGACACCATTTCCATGTCACACTCTGGATTTTTCTGGACCCTTATACTACCTGCATGGTTATTTACTAAGTATTTTAATTCAAAATGACAACATTTGCTGTGGAAATCATTTTAAAAGAAAGTTTGACATCACTACATAAATGGAAAAACTATATTACTTGAAGTTCAATAGAAACTTCAAAATAAATAAAAGAACAAGATAAAGTTATTATATTTAAGAGGCATTGGTGCTGAAGATGTTTCTGAGCCTAAGACTCAATCTTTATTTAATTAAAGAAAAAGGTAGGAAGGAATTATTGAGGGTCTTAAAAGTATATTAGCACAAATATGAGTCTTTCTCCCTGACATGATGAGATGGATTAAAGGAGAACTGAAAAGAAAATAAGTCTCATAACACATTTCTACATTATTGAAGACCTAGTTGATGTATCACTTAAAACTATGGTGGAAGTACCAGCAGAGACACTCAACCTGTAGTTCAGGACATGTTGCTTTGATGTATATCAAGATCACACAAGCCTGCCACATCCCCATCTCAGTGTCTTTGCTGAAGCTGTCCAGACTCACCAGTTTTTCCTTTATTCTAGTAAGTTCCACTTCTCTTTCCTGGAGCCTTCCAGAAATGTCTAATTCTAAAGTGTGATTTTGCTTCTGGACCACATATCTAAAAAGTACATAAATTATTGTTCTGAGTGGTAACATAACCACCTCTTTTGTAGATTTCTTGCTTTGTTAAACTGATATCCAAAGAGGCAAGGTGACTGTCCCATTCAATCCCACTGCCCTATCTACAAAATAAACTGCAAAACAGCTAACACCCATTCCAGCTCTGGCAATGGCTGTGTGTATTTTAGTACTGGAAAATATCTTAATGATTATCTGATCCATCCTCTTATTTGGTAGATGGCAAAGCTCAGATTCAGGTTTTAAAGTGACTGGCCCAAGGTTAAATCCTCATATGATGATGGCAGGGGGCGGAAGTGGTTCTGAACTCAGAGTCTCTTGGTTGGTAGAGATCTTTCATTTTGCTATATGCTTTCTATATCGTAAGGATGTAAGAGCATTTAATGAATACAACTCCAATTTGAAATACTCAAGAACAAACAGCCATGCCCCTGGTTTAGTTGCTAAAACATTCCAGTGGATACAGAATCTCCCCCTCCCCCAAATAAAGCAAATTCCATGGAAAAATGTTCATCTTACAACAGGCTTTGCTGGTTTTGTAGCAATTTGTAAATGAGGACTGATGGGGTGGAAGCACTGGCCAGAGGGATCAGGGAAGAGTGATTCTGCCAGTGCTGACATTGTACGAATAATAAATGTCTCCTTAGGAAAGGTTTTTTTTTTCTTTAATTGTTATTATTAAACCTCTCAAACACAACCATGTGAAAAGCGCCTGCCAAATCGTACCTACCTCTGCTGCTCAGATGACTCAGATAAGCTTTAGATAAATACCCCCAGATCTATGGCGCGGATCCAACAGGAGCTGGAACTTCCGACACTCTGAGGTTTCGCCAGCTCTAAGTAATTATCCCTGGAAATATTTTCTGTTTATCTACCTTCAGATTTTAATGACAGACATTCCACTGCTCCCATTGTGATTTGGGGCATGGACAAAAGCTCCCCCAGACTCTCCCTAATAAACATAACACAGCACACAGTAGTGCTGAAATTTTTATAAGTCTGCAGGGTCAGTTCCTCATGTTCGCCCTGTCACCCCTTTCCAGCTTTTTGTTCAGAGAGCAAGAAATGCTTCTTAATTTGTTCTTTAAAAAAGGTCTCATATCTGGGTTACAAGTTCTATGAATTACCTGTTTTAAGACCTATGTCTTGGTCTTTTCTCTTCTGGGAATGCAGTCCATTTTTCTTAGCAAGAGGCATGCCCACCTGCAGAACACACCCTCTGAATTCCTGGACTATCTCTGTGGTATTTCTCTATCCTTGATGGCCCTAATCAATGTCACCCTCTCCTTTCAAGGTCACCTTGAAGATGATGGAACAGGAATGGAGAAGACATGAGAGTCAAGAGACCTCGCTGGACCTCAGTTACCTTATAAGTAAAGGATGGGGTTTGAGCTAGACAGGTTCCCATGGTTTCCTGCCACTCCAACAGTCTGTGGATGAGCCTATGGCAAAGAACCAATGACTGTTACCGTCAAAGAACCAGCTCACTGTTTCATCTACTGCAAAAGATGCTGACGGTCAGGAACGTTGCACTTTGGGAGAATTATCACCTCTCCAGTGGGGACACCCAGCAGTGAAGGCTTGACCATGAGTCAGGCAGTCTTCATCTCGCATGGAGGACACAGCCCAAGGAAAGACCTTCTTTCTTTCTTTCTGCAAAACAGTATGATGAAATCAGCCTTCTTCCCCCACTCCTAAACAGACTGGGATGTCAGTGGATTTGTCCTGGGGCAGTTTTGTCAGCTGCTTTACTCCGCTCCCCAACAGGCAAGGAGGGCAGAGTAAGGACTGTTCCAGGAGCCTGGCTACCAGCGCCGGGCAGAGCTAGAGCTCAGTTATAGAGACGTGTGGAAAGCCACTCCTCCCACAACGCTTCTCCACAGTTACTGTCCACACCATTGGTTTTAATTTGCGAATTTATAGATAGAATCAAAATAAATAATATATGATAGTAAAGAGTTTAACATCTGACCTTTGTAATAAACATCTTCACCTCCAGTATATATATAATTGTCAACTCCTCAAAGGCATAGAATGCCAAAATCAGGCACCCCACAAAGTGAAACATTCTTAGCTTAAAATCAGATTCCTGGGCTTAGAATCAGAAGACAGAGATTTTGGTTCAAGCGTTCTTCCTTACTTGTTGTGCAGCTTAGAACACATCTCTCCACCTCTCTGGACTGAATATAATTCAACTAACAGTCCTTGAGTGTCTAATCAAAAGACACTAATAAGCAAGACAAAGCTATGCAAAGAAGAGGACAATGTGACCTTGCCCTAAACTCAAGGTAAGACAAACACTGGTGACTGTAACACAAAATTCTAATGAGAAAGGTGTCATGAGAAAATTACAGTTTGGGGACTTCCCTGGCAGTCCAGTGGTTAAAACTCCATACATCCAGGGCAGGGAACATGGGAACTAAGACCCCACATGTTGTCTGGTGAGAGCAAAAACAAAAACAAAACTACTATGGTTTTCACTCTCACTGATTTTTTTTTTTATGAGGAAGTTAGCATTTAAGCATGGATGAAAAAGAAAGAGAATTGTCAGAGTAGACCTGAAGAGTGAAATGAATATTTCAGGCAAAAGAAATATGAACCAAGATATGAAGCAGAAAATGGCAGATTGGGGTTGCCATGGGTGGCTGGATTGGTCAGAGGATGCAGCGCTAAGAGGAGGAAGAGTGAAAGTTGAGGACCAGGGACAGACATGGAAACCAACTTTAGAAAGTGTTTATTTTGCTTACTGCTGCTGCTGCTGCTGCTAAGTCACTTCAGTCATGTCCAACTCTCTGTGACCCCACAGACAGCAGCCTGCCAGGCTCCGCCGTCCCTGGGATTCTCCAGGCAAGAACACTGGAGTGGGTTGCCATTTCCTTCTCCAATGCGTGAAAGTGAAGTTGTTTAGTCGTGTCTGACCCTTCGCGACCCCATGGACTGCAGCCCACCAGGCTCCTCCATCTAAGGGGTTTATAATTCATTCCTGCAATGGGGAGCCGTTAGATGCTGAGGAGTGAAGGAGAGGCATGATCAAAGCTGTGCTCTAGGGACTGGAGTCTGGCAACAGTGTAGAATAAGAATGAAGGGTAGAGCCAGACTGGAGGCAAGAAAGCAGTCAGGAGGCTCCTGCGCTCCCTCTCCCAGGCTGCTGTAATAAGGCACTGATTTAAGGCAGCACATAGCTCCCATGGTTGTAAGGAACAAAGAAAACCAAGAAAATAGATGGGAGAGCATTTCAAGTTCTTTATTTGGATAAGAAATAGGACGTCAAGAACTGGGAAGAGTATGAGATCTTGTAAAACAATAATTGAGTCTGCCACAAACTTCATAGATGCTGACAGAACCCAGGAGTCAAAGGACTTTGTTACTCAAAATACAGCAGACGGCATGAGCTTCAAGTCTGCCTCAGTTTCCCTTGCCCCTCAGGTCTTATGGGACGCAGGTGAATGCAGCCAACACAATGTGTTTGTGAGACAGCTGAGGAACCCCAAACCTAGGAAACCTCCAGTTTCATAACGCAGTATTAGCAGACATGCCCAATCTTTGCCCTCGAGTGAGATGTTATTTCATTTTCCTGGTCAAGAAAGAAATCTTTTCTCTGCCATCAAGGCAGATGCTGTCTGTATTTCCTAAGGCTGTTTGCCAAACAAACATCCTTGAAAAGATAGTTCTGAACAAAGCTATAGCTGTCTCTCACTCAAAAGATGGGCAGAAATGCAAGAAACATGGAGAATATATGCTGCCAGTCTTTCCTGATGGAAGTGAACGGTTCAAAGCTCTCCATTTGACTGGAGAATTTCCCTAGGAAAATAACCAGGCAGGTAGACTCTAGCAGGGCCACAAAAGTGCCAAATAAAAAGATGCTGTGTCTTCCATGGTTTACTAAAAATCCTCAACAAACAAAATTAATGCTATTGGCTTGTCAACGGTGTTGTCAGTCTGCAAGAATAGGCACTTTACCACTTTTTAATACTGATCTCTTAAAGAACCATTTCTTCTATTGATGAAGATTAAAAGAGGGTTTACAAGTTACCTGCCCCAGGGAACCATTCAGTGGACAGGCTCTCTACCTCAATGCTTCAAACTCAGCTTGCTTGTTATTACTGTGCATATTTTTATCCTCCCATAAGGTTACCGTGCTGAAGAAGATAGTTTCACATTGCTATGTAAACATCATTTCTGCTTCCCAGGATGACAGAGAAGGGGGAAAATTCATAATAGCATTAGCATTTTCACTTACTGAGCACCTTTACCTGAAACACCCAATTAATGCTTTGGCTGGGACGTATTCATTTATAATTCCATGACACCCCTGAGAGGTAAGGTAAGCATTATTAAATTCATCTAGCAGTTCCACAGTGGGGATTACAAACCAATGCTAGGTCAAACAGGAAGGGTTCAGAGCATCACTAAGAAAAGTTGGAGCACAAATATTGGGTTCCCCTCTCAGGTGTTACCCAATCTTTCATTCTCCTAATGAGGAAAATTCCAGCAACTAAAAACTACAAGACCGTATCCTCTACTACATCTATTTTATTCATACCTAAGTCTTAAAGATCCCATTTACTATTCCTATTTGTTTTTCCCTTTTCTCTCTGACTACGTTCATTTAAGTCAATCTGGCCTACCCTTGAACCTGCACTAGTGGAGTCAATACAACTTGTCAGGGTTCGCTCCCGCTGCCCTGTATTTCCACATCACACCCATCTCTGAAGACCAGTGTCACTGCCTCACTGAAGTCTTCCAGGATCCCTCCACTAGCCTTTTATCTACACCTCTTTCATGATTTAGGTGTAAAGACCTACAGTGAAAAGTAGAAAGTGACATGCAGCAGCTCCTCCAAGACTGAAACTTTTTTTTAATTGGAATATAGTTGATTTACACTATTGTGTTAGTTTCAGGTATACAGCAAAGTGAGTCACTTATATACACACATATGTCCACTCTTTTTTAGATTCTTTCCCCATATAGGTCATTCCAGAGTAGTGAGTGGAGTTCCCTGTGCTGTACGGTAGCTCCTTATTATCTATTTTTATAGTAATGTGTATACGTCAGTTCCAGTCTCCTAACTTATTCCTCCCTGACCTTATTTCCTGGTAACCTTAAGTTTGTTCCATATATCTATTATTCTATTTCTGTTTTGTACTACCCTTTTTTAGATTACACATGTATTTTTGAAGGCATAGTTCATTTTCATTGATTGTCTATATGTCTTTTAGCACCTAGATCAGTGTCTAATTCTATGTAGTTTCTCAATAAAGATTAATGGAATGAACAAACTAATTTACACTATAGGGGTGTGTGTTGCCTTTTTCTCTATTGTGTCTTCTGGTGAATAGCAACATAATATCAGATGCTTTATTCTGCTAAGATACTTAGCCTGACTATTCTTTACTTCCAGAACACTAGAACATGTGAGTCATACATGTAGCTTTGGACAGTACCAAGGTATATTCTTACCTTGAGAACCCCATGAGCAGTTTGAAAGGGCAAAAGATATGACAGACACTGAAAGATGAACTTCCCCAGGTCACTAGATGCCCAATATGCTACTGGAGAAGAGTGGAGAAATAGCACCAGAAATGATGAAGAGGCTGAGCCAAAGCAGAAACAACACCCAGTTGTGAATGTGTCTGGTAGTGAAAATAAAGTCTAATGCTGTAAAGAAAAATATTGCATAGGAACATGGAGTGTTAGGTCCATAAATCAAGGTAAGTTGAAAGTGATCAAACAGGAGACGGCAAGAGTGAACATCAACATTTTAGGAACCAGTGAACTAAAGTGGACAGGAATGGGTGAATTTAATTCAAATGACCATTTATATCTACTATTGTGGGCAAGAATCCCTTAGAAGAAATTAAGTAGCCATCATAGTCAACAAAAGAGTCCAAAATGCAATCTCAGATGCAATCTCAGAAATGACAGAATGATCTCTGTTCAATTCCAAGGGAAACCATCTAATATGACAGTAATCCAAGTCTGTGCCCCAGTGACTAATGCTGAAGAAGCTGAAGTTGAATGGTTCAACGAAGACCTACAAGACCTTCTAGAACTAATACCAAAAAAGCTCTCCTTTTCATTATAGGGGACTGGAATGCAAAAGTGGGAAGTCAAGAGATACCCAGAGTAACAAGCAAATTTGGCCTTGGAATACAAAATGAAGCAGGGCAAAGGCTAGCAGAGTTTTGCCAAGAGAACATACTGGTCATAGAAAACACCCTCTTCCAACAACAGAAGAAATGACTCTACACATGGACATCACCAGATGGTTAATACCAAAATCAGATTGATTATAGTCTTTGCAGTCGATGATAGAGAAGCTCTATACAGTCAGCAAAAATAAGACCAGCAGCTGACTATGGCTCATATCAGGAGCTCTTTATTGCAAAATCTAGGCTTAAATTGAAGAGAGTAGGTAAAACATTAGGCCATTCAGGTATGACCTAAATCAAGTCACTTATGACTATACAGTGGAAGTGACAAATAGACACACGGGATTAGATCTGATAGACAGAGTGCCTGAAGAACTATCGACAGAGGTTCGTAACATTTACAGGAGGCAGTGACCAAGACTATCCCCAAGGAAAAGAAATGCAAAAAGGCAAAACGGTTGTCAGAGGAAGCCTTACAAATAGCTGAGAAAAGAGAAGCAAGTCAGAGGAGACAAGGAAAGATATACCCATCTGAATGCAGAGTTCCAAAGAATAGTAAAGAGAGATAAGAAAGCCTTAAGTGATCAATGCAAAGAAATAAAGGAAAACAATAGAATGGGAAAGACTAGAGATCTCTTCAAGAAAATCAGAGATACCAAGGGATAATTTCATGCAAAGATGAGCACAATAAAGGACAGTTATCGTATGGACTTTACGGAGGCAGAAGATATTAAAAGAGGTAGAAAGAATACACAGAAGAGCTATACAAAAAAAAGGTCTTAATGACCCAGATAATCATGATGGTCTGACCACTCACCAAGAGCCATACATCCTAGAGTGTGAAGTCATGTGAGCCTTAAGAAACATCACTAGGAACAAAGCTAGTGGAGGTGATGAAATTCCAGCTGAGCTATTTCAAATTCTAAAAGATGATGCTGTGAAAGTGCTGCACTCAATATGTCAGAAAATTTGGAAAACTCAGCAGTGACAACAGGACTGGAAAAGGTCCAGTTTCATTCAAATCCCAAAGAAAGTCAGTGCCAAAGAATGTTCAAACTACCGCTTAATTGCACTCATTTCACACGTGAGCAAAGTAGTACTCAAAATCCTTCAAGCTAGGCTTCAACCGTGTGTGAACTGAGAACTCCAGATGCACAAGCATGACTTAGGAAAGGCAGATGAACCAGAGATCAAATTGGCAACATCCACTGGATCACAGAAAAAGCTAGAGAATTCCAGAAAAACATCTACTTCTGCTTCATTGACTGCGCTAAAGCCTTTGTGTGGATCACAACAAACTATGGAAAATTCTTAAAGAGATGGGAATACTAGACCACCTTACCTGCCTCCTGAGAAACTTGTATGCAGGTCAAGAAGCAATCATTAGAATCAGACATGAAACAATGGACTGGTTCCAAATTGGGAAAGGAGTACATCAATGCTATATATTTTCACTCTGCTTATTTAACTTATATGCAGAGTACATCATGTGAAATGCCAGGCTAGATAAAGCACAAGCTGGAATCAAGATTGCAGAGGAGAAATATCAATAACCTAGATATGCAGATGACACCACCCTTATGGCAGAAAGAGAAAAGGAACAAAAAGCTTCTTGATGAGAGTGAAAGAGAAGAGTAAAAAAGCCGACTTAAAACTCAACATTCAAAAAGCTAAGATCATGGCATCTGGTCCCATCACTTCATGGCAAATAGATGATGAAAAAATGGAAACAGTGACAGACTTTATTTTCCTGGGCTCCAAAATCACTGCAGATGGTGACTGCAGCCATGAAATTAAAAGATGCTTGCTCCTTGGGAAAATAGCTATGACAAACCTAGACAGCATATTTAAAAGCAGAGAGATCACTTCAGTGACAAAGGTCCATATAGTCATAGCGATGGTTTTCCCAGTAGTCATGTATGGATGTGAGAGTTGGACCATAAAGATGGCTGCATGCCAAAGAATTGATGCTTTCAAACTGTGGTGCTGGAGAAGACTCCTGAGAATCTCTTGGACAGCAAGGAGATCAAACCAGTCAGTCCTAAGGGAAATCAGCCCTGAATATTCATTGGAAGAACTGATGCTGAAGCTGCAGCTCCAATACTTTGACCACCTGATGAGAAGAGTCATCTCATTGGAAAAGATCCTTATGCTGGGAAAGATTGAAGGCAGAATGAGAAGTAGACAATGGAAGATGAAACAGTTGGATGGCATCATCAAATCAATGGAAATGAGTTAGAACAAACTCTGGGAGATAATGAAGGACAGGGAAGTCTGGAGTGCTGCAGTCCACGGGGTCACAAAGAGTCAGACTTGACTTAGGACTGAATAACGAAAACAAAGTCAGACAAAGATACTACAAGAAAACTACAGGCTTACAAGCATACATATTAATAGAAAAGGGAACTGGTGTACACTGTTGGCTGCAATTTAAATTGGTACAACATCTATAGCAAATAGTTTGGAAGTTCCTCAGAAAATTGAAAATAGAACGGCCATATGATATAGCAACTCTACCTCTGTGTATATGTTTGAAGGAAATAAAATCAGTATCTCAAAGAGATATCTGCATCCTCATGTCCATTGCAGCGTTAGCCACAACAGTCCTGGGACATAGAAACAACCTGTCTATCAACAGAAAAACAAAGAAAATGAAATATACGCAAAGTATAGAATACTATGCAACCTTTAAAAAGAAAATAATTCGGCAACACATGACAATATGGATTAGTTAAATAAATCAGACAGAGTAAGATTAATATAAAGCAGACATATTAATATAATGTCTGGTTTATATAAAGATTAATTGCATTTATATGAAGTATCTAAAATAGTTAAATGTATGGAATCAAAGAATGAAATTGTGGGAATTCTCTGTCAGTTCAGTGGTTAGGACACCATGCTTTCACTGCTGAGGGCACAGATTTAATCTCTGGTCAGGGAACTGGAATCCTGCAAGCTATGTGGTGCAGGCAAAAAGGAAAAAAAAAGGAATGGTGGTTGTCAGGGTCAGGGGAGAGGGAGAAATGAGGAGTTACTAGTCAACTAGCTTAACGTTTCAGTCAAGCAAGAAGAATAAACCCTAGAAATCTGCCATACAAATGGTACCTGGTGCTGAAGCTGAAGCTGCAATACTCTGGTCACCTGATGCAAAGAGCTGACTCATTGGAAAACACCCTGATGCTGAGAAAGATTGAGGGCAGGAGAAGAAGGGGGCAACAGAGGATGAGATGGTTGGATGGCATCATCAACTCAATGGACATGAGTTTGAACAAATTCTGGGAGATAATGAGGTACAAAGAAGCCTGGCATGCAGTAGTCCATGGGGCTACAAAGAGTCAGATACAACTGAGTAACTGAAAAACAACGCAATAATAACATATTGTACATTTTAAAGTTTGTTAAGAGGGTAAATCTTATAGATAGATGATAGATAGATAGAATGAACAAGTATCCCAGGGGAAAGCCAGAATGGCTAAGTGTATGAGATGGCTGGGATAAATGCTGTGTGGGAAGACAATGACATCACACAAGGGGCAAAGGTCAATTGTAGAGAAACCCGCCTACTAAGTAAGGGGTTCGCAATACATCTGACAGATTAAAGTCATTGTGGGTTGAAGGACGACCTTGAAATTATTTAAGCAGGAAGAGGGATAACCATATTTGAATATACATTAACAGTTCTGTGGTTATTAACAGTGGGAGGGAGGAAAGAAGGGTACTTTGAAACAAGGAGACCCTTAGGAAGCTTCTACCTGATTGAAATCTAAGCATGATGGGCCTGAATTACATTCAGAATAAAATAATAGATCACAAGCTATCAAGGAAGCAAGTACTAAGGAATTAGTGAAAAGCTGCATTGGGGGATATATGGAATCAAGAATCTAAATGACTTCTGGATACAGCTTGGGTGTCTGGGTAGATGATGATAACATTCAGGGGAAAAGAAAGTAGGGGGGAAAGATGATGAGTCTGTTCTGAATGTTGCATCTGAGAGAGTGGTGAGATATCTAAGGGGAGCTCTCTAACAGACAAACAGAAACTAGGGTGTGGCCATTAGCACAAGAGGTGTGGGTCTGAGTTTTGTTTCAGAGCCATGAAATTATAATTGATAGTTTCTCCCAGAGGCTTACCAAAGGTCTCCCAGGGAGAGTGTTTAAAATTAGAAGAATAATGGGATCAGAGTGGGGCAAGAAGAAAAAGAAATTTATGAAGAGAATCGACGATGCTACTTCTTTCTCAGACGTGGAGAAAATTAAACTCCAATGCCCTACAGCATCCACTCTGTGTAATGATGTAACTTCTCTCCTGGATACCTAGGATGGTACTAATTATGTATGTGGCCTTGGGAGAATTGAGTAAATAGTTCCGAAGGCCATATTCTGTATTCTGTGTCTTAGGTAAGGATCCCTATTTAAGAAAGACTTCTGGGGAGATAGGAGAAAAACCCAGAAACAGCAGTGCTACAGAAACCAAGGGAGATGGTCAATGGTAAATGCCACCAAGAGGCTGAGAAGGCAAAAGGCCGAAGTATCCATAGGACCTGGAAAGATGTTATTATCAGTTGAGAGGAACAATTTAAGTGTGTGTGGAGAGAGAGGAGAGAGCATGATATTGGTAGGGGAGTAATTGGGTTCTCATGAACGAGCTGTGATAAAAATGTTGAAAACCAGTGCCTACTTTTGAAGAAAATTGGCCATTAAGGGGAGGAAACAAATCAAACTGCAGCTCATGGGGAATATAGGATTGATGATATTTATACACTAAAGAAAAATCACAAGTATTATGGAGACAGCAATTGAGGATAAGACCACAAAGTGGATAACAGGAAGAATAAAGTTTATAAGAGAGTGATGAAGGTTGGTACTGAAAGGCAGGCAAAGATATAACCCTTGCCCAGGAGAAAGAATTTCTCTTCTCTGAGATAAGGAGGAAGGAAGAAAGTTATATGGAATGAGATAAGCTTGTAGATATCAAGAAAGGCAAAATGATTTGGAACATGTGGAAGGATAACTAAGCTGCATGGAGGATTCACCTGAGACTGGAAAACTCTAGAAACAGTTACTACATTATATTCTACATTGTCAACATTTGCTTGCATGGAGTTCATGCAATCATTAATACTCTCTCAGCCTATCCTTCTGGGATCAAAGACATGCATTTGCAGAAGAGCTGGCCAAATTTAAGGCAACTTTGCTTGGCTATGAAAGAAGTTGTTCCAAAATGACTTTTAATGAAGCCTAAACTTTCTAACTTAGCCTCATCAGCATAGTTCTCTATCTTCCTTACCTAATAAGCCTAGAATAAATGATTCCTCTTCAGTTAGTATTCTCAAATGCACACTATTTGGGAATATTAGCCCTTCACCAGTTAGCCACACAAACCCTAAGGTATTGATGTATTATTTATATTGCTATCAAATGCAATAGGACCCTGAGTTCAGAAGATTCAGTAACTATTCAACTACATGCTTATCTTTCGTTATAATTTGACTCTCAAGCAGCCTTAAGAGGAAGCTGGTGTTCGGACTAAAACGGAGTGGGAAATATTTCTCCTACCTCTGGTATTGGTCTGAAAATGTCTGTCCTTGAATTCACAGTATTTAGCACACTGAGACTTAAATGGAGAAACCTGGTATACAGTCAACCAATATGTTGATTGAATCAACTCATTATCTGTCCACCACATGCCGCATTCCACACTAGGAACTTAGCATGCACCCATATATCAAACAGACATGGGCTCTCCTACTGTGAACGTCGCAGTCTAATGTGAAGAAAGTCCATCTTACTGATGATCACCCCAGTGAGGGGCCATCAAGACAAAGAGAGGGCCTCCACTGGGAAGCTGACGTGAATAAGAAAAATTATACCTGAACTGGGACTGGGAGCTAAAACTGATGGTCTAAAATTCCCTTACCACATTTTTGTCAGTATAAGTCATGATTATTAGATGACCTGATGGCCACAAAGTATTCTTCTTCCTTTCCATCTTTGTATCAAGCTGAAAGAAGAAGTCTAAGCCATGGGTTTCAATGATATACCCTTATATACTTATCATGAAGGTATATACATGAGAATAGAATATACATGAGAATAGTCTATAAGAAACTAAGAAACCTAGACTCCCACTAATTTAAAAAGACATAGAGACCAGTTTAATTCCTTTTTGGTGCTTGAATCTTCCATAATATTCTCACCAGGTAGTCATCCAGCCTCTGATTAAATACTGTGAGTAACAGGGAACTCACTACTTTAGGATGACCCACCTGATCTTAAAAATCACTGCTTTATGTTTGAATGAAATTCTTCTGTCTTTCTGTGGCTTCTGTCCCTAATCTTAAAGGACAGAGAAACTTTAGCCATACATGACAAGCTAAATAGGACTTGTGAGTAGGTGATGTCATTTACAAAAGTCACCAGCACCATTCTTAATCCTGGGTTTACTTAACACATTTCCAGAAGAAGCAAAGACTGTGCATCCCCACTGCTACCACTGGGGGAGGAAGGAACACACCATGTGTACATGTACTGAAGATCAGTCACCTACAAAGGGAAGTCTGGAAATCAGACCCAGTCCAAGAAAAGCGAATGAGAGGTTCTCATCAGTCTGACAAGACGACACACTTGATTTGTCTTAAGCCCAGCTCTCTCAATCTCTTCTCTCTCTTCCTCCCTATATTTAGTTCCTCATTCAATCAGCCATTACATACTGATGGTCTGCCTCCTCCATACCAAGCACTATGGTGAGTGCTCAGGACAAGGTCCTTCACCTCCCTCTTCTGACCTGTGCAGACAGACAGATCTCAAGATTCAGGTTTGAAGAGGAAGAAGTACAAGTTCCCTCCAGACCTTGGACTCCTGTGAACTCTGACCGTTTGCTAGTGCTTCGCACAGAGGTAAAACGATGCCTGTTTTCCACTTACCACAGTCCATCATCACAACTGCCTTGGGAGCCATGAGGGATGAAGGATATGGTTAGAACACAGTGTAGACATCCCTGCATCCCCTAAGCAAACTCCAAGTGAGAATACTCCAAATCTGTGTTCTTTCTTAACCAAATGCTTTATTACTGGAAGTCAGAGTAATACCAAGCCTTTATTATTAGAAGATAGAATATTCACTACACTATCTCACACTCCAATTTTTCCTAAGCCTAGCTTCTTACAGGTTTGTATCTAGAGGGCAAACAAGCACAGAATTCTCACTAAAAGATGAGCCACTGGGCGACAAAGCAACATAAAGGTGCCTTTTCCCCACTTTGCCCCCAAAGCCCACACAGGGACAGCTCCTTAGATCCTTGCTACATTCACTGCACTGGTGGACGAATCTACTAACAAAGCAGAACTGACTAACAGAAGTAAGACTTGATTCCACGGTCCCAGGGTCTGACGGGGCACGGTGGGAGCAGTGACAGCACAGGGGTCTGAGGAAGCACCAGGGCTTGGCAGGGGGTGGCTCACCTCTGGGCACTGGGGAAACTGGTGAAGCTACTAGCCCCGACCAGTGAATACAGCAGAGCATCAGCTATAACCATCGCAGAGCGTCCACAAGGGGGAGATGGCAGATGTCAGGTAGTGGCTGACCAGATTTATTTGCTAGCACATATGGGACTCTCCCTGGGGGCCTTCTGAAATAGCTTGAAGGGCCTTTCTGGGAGCTAGAGACACTGCATTAGCAGGTACGGATGAAAGGCATCTCAATATGGGCTGTTACCAAGAGCACTTCATTCCAAAGAGAGGGTGAAGGGGGTTGGGGAAACCAAAATGATAGATTCAACAGAATCATAGAATACGAGGGGGCAGGGACAGGAACACAGAGATCATTGAGCATGAAATATTTATTGCTTAGATGGGCAAACTGAAACCCAGAAACACAGAAGGACAGAAGCAAGATCACACAGCTGAGGATGTAGCAGGACAAGGACTAGGCTCTCATCTAGCATGTGGCCCTTCCCTGGTCCTGTGCAGGTCGTTGTCTCTAATGAGACTAACCTGTACTGTTCTTGGTGGTAAAAATTCTGGGCCTGGTATCTGCAGAAGCAGACTATATATGTGCGGATTGATGACTTCGCGAAGCTGATTGTCCATCTCTGCATCTGCATTTTTAGCAGAAGAAAAAGGGAGAGGGGAAAGAACAAAGGTCTGGGAGACACTGAGCTGGGCCAGGCTTGCTGAACCTGGAGCCTTCTTCATGCCCCATCAGGGCCCACTCCCTGTCCTCCACCCAGGGGGCTTCTAGCAGTACAGGAGGAGACGGGCCACAGGGTTTCATGTGCAATATGTGTAGAATGTGTCGTACTTCTTTTGGTTTCCACAGTTCATTTGAGATCTGTATGTTTCTGATGGCTTGAAAGTAAAGAATCTGCCTGCAATGCAAGATACCTGGGTTCATTTCCTGAGTCGGGAAGATCCCTTGGAGAAGGGAATGTCTGTCCATTCCAGTAGGCTTGCCTGGAGAATCCCCGTGGACGGAGGAGCCTGGTGGGCTCCAAGGGGTTGCAAAGAGCTGGACAGGACTGAGGGACCAAGCACAAGCACATGTTTCTGACAGACCAAGGAAGAAGGGAGGGAGATTCTGGGCAAAGGGACAAGCTCTGTAGTGCGAATGTCTGGGAGGCTGGCAGTAAAGGCAAGCGATAGGGGACTTCCTTTCCAATGCAGGGGGTGCAAGCTCGACCCCTGGTCTGAAAGCTAAGATCCCACGTGCCCCTACAGACCAAAACACCAGAACATAAAACAAAAGAGGCGAGGTTGTAACAAATTCAATAAAGACTTAAAGAAAAAAAAAATAAGCAAGTGATAATGCTTTCCACAAACAGCTACTAGCAAGCCTGAGCAGCCACAGTCCCAGTGCCTGCCGCAACCAGCTTGACATAACTTGCCCGTGCAGCCAGCCTCCTGCATCCCTCAGCACCAAGCCACTGCAGATGCTTCCCCCAGAGACTGTCGCCTGGTCCCAAGCCAGAGCCTGACTACCTTCCTCTTCCTCACCATCAAGGGTAGGAAGCACCTGCTGAGGTGAGAGGATATGAGTTAAACTGCACTGGTCTATCATCTCTGCAGGGTTTCCTGGACAACACCCTGAATATGATGACATCTGAATTCCCCACCTTTCATCTCCCGGGGCTATGTCCTTTCCCCTTACTCCCAGGAACTATATACCCTGCATTATATACCCTTGTCAGGTCAGGGGCTCTGTTTCTCTGGTTTGCTCCCCAGCAGACCTGCACCCCCTCACTCCTCTCCATGGAAGCCAAGAACCTTTCACAATATCAGGTTTCATTTGACACTTACAATAAGCCAGGCATGGCCTTGCTCAGGGCTTGACTTATACTGCCTTCTTTAACTCTCACAATAAATTCATGGCATAGATACTGTTGTTAAGATGCTTGCTTTGCAAAAAAATAAAATAAGGCTTATTGTCACACAGAAAGAGTGTGATCCAAAAATAAAGCCATTGGGTAGAATCCGTGTATTTAAGCACCTTTTTATTATACACTTAACCTGCGTGCTCAGTCATATCTTTGAGACCCCATGGGCTGTAGCCCACCAGGCTCCTCTGTCCATGGGATGCTCCAGGCAAGAACACTGGAGTAGTCATGCCCTCCTCCAGGTCTGCATTTTAACCAGGACCACCAAATTTGGGTTAGCAGCGGCATACTGCCCTAAAGGGTTTTTCTAGCCTCTTGAATTCATCTGCTTGAATTATCTCAGCCCCTTAATTAAGGTGCTGGACCAGGACCCATTTCTTTCTGCAGAAACAATTATCCCACTTTTGTGGTAACCATACTAGTCTGTGCAACACTTGGTACTGCTCTTGTATATTTTCCCATTCAGTCCTCAAGTTGACCCTGTACTGGACACGAGGCAAGGATTACTCTAATCTCATAGATGAGAAAAAGAGGGCTCAGCAAGGTGAAGGTGAACAGGGTCACAGAGCTCATGAGCTACACAGCCAAGACCAGAAGATTCTCTCCCAGAGCTTCTCTCCACCACATCTAGGTTACATTTAAGGAGCTCGCCTAGGAATGGAACAAGCCAGTCACTCCACAAATGGATTTTTACCAAGCAACTGCTTGACAACAGCTAACAAAGGCCTTTCTTTGTTTTCTCTCTCTCTCTTAAGTCCCGGAGAATCAGTGAGGACCCCAGTGGGGTGAAGTGTTGCTGTCCCATTTGCCCCTGCCTCCACCCAGGGAGGTGGAGCAGACAGAGACACAAAGGCTGCTCTACTGTGAACAGAGCCATTTGGAAGATGTCCTTAGAGGGAGGGAAGAACCACAATGCCTCCATTGAAAAGGAGACGTGAACAGCTGTCTAGCCTTTTGAAAACACTCCCCGTTGGGAACAGAGATGGTAGGGAGAAAATGCAACAAAAGGAAAGAACATTTAAATGAACAGGAGGCAGCTGTTCTAGGACAGGACGCTAGGATGTCAGTTAAAAGAGTCTCAGATCCCTTAGTGGCTTCCTTATGCCTAAAAAATAAAGCCCAGGTGTGATGGCTGGTTTCAAGACTCTCCCTTTCTCCATCATAAGCTACCTTTCCAGTTTTCTTTCTCACTACTCACCTGCATGTTCTCTAACCTCCAACCAAAATGAACTATTACCCCTGCATACTCTAAGCCAAGGGGTTCATATTCAGATGCCTAAAAGATCCAGCCAGAAAAGTGATGGAATAAAGTCAGCTGGGAAAAAAAAAACAATATACCAGGCATAGTTTTAATGACTACTGACCTTTGGGAAAACAGTAGAGTGATGAGGCCTGATGCGAAGAACTGATCCCTTACAAAAGACTCTGATACTGGGGGAAATTGAAGGCAGGAGGAGAAGGGGATGACAGAGGATGAGATGGTTGGATGGCATCACTGACTCTATGGACGTGAGTTTGAACAATCTCCAGGAGTTGGCGATGGACAGGGAAGCCTGGCATGCTGCAGTCCATGGGGTCGTAAAGAGTCAGACATGACTGAGTGACTGAACTGAACCGAATTAATGAGGCCCGAGGCAAACTGGAATGTATCTGACCTAACAGGGGTAGAAATTTCCTAGCTCCAGTCAATCAAGGCTCAGCTGATACCTAACTCTACACCTCAAGGAATAAAAAACAAAGAACAAAGTAAGCCAAAAGTTAGCAGAAGGAAGGAAATTACATAGATCAAGAGGGTAAACAATGAAAGACAGACTCAGAAGACAATAGGAAAGATCAATGAATCTAAGAGCTGACTTTCTGAAAAAACAGACAAACCTTAATGGCTTCCCAGAAAGATGACTCAAATAAAACTAGAAAAAAGGAGATATTATAACTGATAGATAAAAATACAAAATTATGAGACTACCATACAATTATATGCCAACAAATAGGACAACAAAGAAAAAATAGATTAATTCCCATAAATATACAGTCTACCAGGACTGAACCATAAAGAAATACAAAATTTGAATAGATAAATTACAGTAAGAAGATTGGATCATGAATCAAAAACTCCAGAAAAAATAAAGCCTAGGGCCAGATGGCTTCAACAGTAAATTTAATCAAATATTTTAAAAATAATTATCAATCCTTCTCCAACTCTTCTGAAAAAATAGAAGAGGAGGCAGCACTTCCAAACACAATTTTCAAGGCCAGTATTATCATGATACCAAAACTAAACAAGGACACTATAAGAAAAGAAAATTATAGGCTAATATCCCCAGTGAGGGCTTCCCTGGTGCTTCAGTGGAAAAGAATTTGCTTGCCATTGCAGAAGATGGTTCAATCCCTGATATGGGAAGATCCTGTGGAAAAGGGAATAGTAACCCATTCCAATATTCTTCCCTGGAGAACCCCATGGACAGGGGAGCCTGGAGGGCTATAGTCCATGGGGTCACAAAGAGTTGGACATGACTTAGTGACTGAATAACAATCCCAAATGAACATATATGTAAAAATCCTCAACAAAATATTAACAGACTGAATTCAATAGTACGTTAGAAGGAGTACACAACATGATCAAGAGAGATTTATTCCAGTGACACAGGATGGTTCAACATTCAAACATCAATAAATGTGATATACCACCTCAACAAAAAAAAGATAATAACTATACAATGATCATAAAAGATACAGAAAAAATCACTTGACAAAACTCAACATCTTTTCATAATAAAAACTCTAAACAAATTGGTTATAGAGTGAATGTACCTCAACACAATAAATGCTGTATATGACAAGTCCACAGCTATTAGTAATATCATACTCACAGTGAGAAGCTGAAAACTTTTCTTCTTAGAAAAGAAGAGTGGAACCAGATGCCCACTGTTACCACTTTTATTCAACAGTTTACTGGAAATGGTAGCCAGAGCAATTAGGCAAGGGAAAGAAATAAAAAGCATCCAAATTGGAACGGAAAAAATAAAATTGTCTCTATTTGCAATTAACATGATATTACCTATAGAAGATACTAAAAAGTCCACCAAAAAAGTTATAGCTAATAAACAATTTCAGTAAAGTTGCAAGATACAAAATCAATATATAAAAATCAGTTCAATTTCTATATACTAATAACAAATCATCAAAAAGAGAAGATTAGAAAAAAAAAACCCACTTACGATAGCATCAAAAGAATAACATTTATAGGAATAAATTTAACAAAGGAGGTTAGAGATCTGTACACTGAAAACTATAAGACACTGATGAAAGAAAGTGATGAAGACATAAATAAATGAAAAGATATTTCATGCTCATCGATTAGAACTGATATCATTTAAATGTGCATACTACTCAGAGTAATCTACAGATTTGGGATTACATCTACAGTGTAATCCCTATCAAAATCCCAATAACATTTTTCACATAAAGAGAAAAAGACAATCTTAAAATATGTATGTAATATAAAAGACCTTGTGTAGTCAAAAATCTTGAGAAAGGACAAAGTTGGAGGCACCACAATTCTTGATATCAAACTGTACTAAAAGCTGTAGTCATCAAAACAGTCACAAACTGGAATTAAGATTGCTGGGGGAAATATCAACAACCTCCAGATATGTAGATGATATCACTCTAATGGCAGAAAGCAAAGAGGAACTGGAGAGTCTCTTGATGATGGTGAAAGAGGAGAGTTAAAAAGTTGACTTAAAACTCAACATTCAAAAAACTAAGATCGTGGCATCCAGTCCCACCACTTCATGACAAATAGAAAGGAAAAAAATAGAGGCAGTGACAGATTTTCTTTTCTTGCATTCCAAAATCACTGCAGATAGTGACTGCAGCCATGAAGTGAGAAGACACTTGCTTCTTGGAAGGAAAGCTATGACAAACCTAGACAGCATATCAAAAAGCAAAGAGATCACTTTGCTGACAGAGGAGTGTATAGTCAAAGCTATGGTTTTTCCAGTAGTCGTGTACAGATGTGAGACTTGGACCATAAAAACAGCTGAGTTGTGGTACTGGAGAAGACTCTCAAGAGTCCCTGGGACTGCAAGAAGATCAAACCAGTCAATCCTAAATGAAATCAACCCTGAATATTCATTGGAAGGACGATGCTAAAGCTGAAGCTCCAGTACTTTAACCACCTGATGCAAACAGCCAACTCATTGGAAAAGACCCGAATACTGGGTAAAACTGAAAGCAAAAGAAGAGGGCAGCAGGGTATGAAATGGTTAGATAGCATCATGGACTCAATGGACATGAACTTGAGCAAACTCTGGGAGATAGTGGAGGACAGAGAAGCCTGGTGTGCTGCAATCCATGGGGTTGCAAAGAGTCAGTGACTACTACTGACTAGTCCAGTCACTACTTAGTGGCAGGACAACAATCAAAACAGCATGTATTGGCATAAAGACAGGCACAGAGATGAATGGAACAAAACAGCATAGAATTGGCATAAAGATGGGCACAGAGATTCATGGAACAAAACAGTCCCCAGAAATAAGCCCATATGGTCAATTGTTTATGACAAAGGAGCTAAGAATGTACAATAGGGAAAGGACAGCCTCCTTAATAACTGGTTTTGGGAAAATTAGATAACATCATACAAAAAAAAAAAAAAAAAAACCCAGACCCCTGTCTTATACCATGCACAAAAAACACCTCAGAATGGATTAAAGACTTGACTGTAAGACTTAAATGAAATCATGAAACTCCTAGAAGAAAATAGAGAGGGTAAGTGCCTTGATATTGGTAATGGTAATATTTTTAGATATGACTCCAAATCAAAGTCAACGAAAGCAAATGTAAACAAATGGGACTACAACAAACTATCCAAAATATATAAAGAACTAATACCACTCAACAGCAAAAAAAAAAAGAAATCTGATTTTAAAATGAGCAGAGGAACTGAATAGACATTTTTACAAAGAAGACATACAGACAACCAAACAGCCAACAGGAACATAGAAAGGTGCTCTCTGTCACTAACCATCAGGAAAGTGTAAATGAAAACCACAATGGTGTATCACCTCATACCTGTTAGAATGGCTATTAACAAAAAGACTAAAAGATAAGCAAGTGTTTGAGAGGAAGTAAAGAAAAGAGAACCCTTGCACACTGTTGGTGGAAATGTAAATTGGTATAGCCATTATGGAAAATAGTATGTAAGTTCC
Source organism: Nanger dama (assembly GCA_917880005.1). Taxonomy (NCBI): domain Eukaryota; kingdom Metazoa; phylum Chordata; class Mammalia; order Artiodactyla; family Bovidae; genus Nanger; species Nanger dama. The sequence goes on from CAKJTW010000008.1 coordinate 42,724,610, forward strand.
TCAAAAAATTAAAAATAGAGCTATTATATGATCCAGTAATCCTAGTTCTGGGTATAATCCAAAGGAATGAAAACAGGATCTTAAAGAGATATATTTATTACCATATTCAATGCAGCATTATTCACAGTAGCCAAGATATGGAAACAACCTACACGCCCATCAGTAGATGAATGGATGACGAAGACATGGTATATATGTATGTATGTATATGCAAACACACAAACACATACAATGGAACACTCTTAAGCATTGAGAAAAGAGAACATCCTGCCAATTTTTGGCAACATAAATGGGCCTTGAGGGCATTATACTAAACTTAAGTCATAGAAAAATAAATATTGTATGATTTCACTCATATGCAGAATCTAAAAAAGCCAAACTTATAGAAACAGAGACTAGAATGGTGGTTACCAAGGCTGGGAGGAGGTAAAGGGGAGAGACTGGTCAAAGAGTACAAACTAGCAGTTATAATATAAGTAAGTTCTGGCGACCAAATATACCAACATAAAGATTATAGTTAAGAATATTCTATTATATACTTGAAAACTGTCAAGAGACTCAGCCTTAAATATGCTCACTCGAAAAAAGAAATGGCAATTATGTGCCATGATACAGGTATCAACTAATGCTCTGGTGGTAATCATTTGCAAAATGATTACTATTTGCAAATATATCAAATCAACACATTGAACACCTCAACTTACACCTTGTGATATGTCAATTATATTTCAATTATGGAAAAAACAATCATGGTCCAGGTTGACGTTTGGCTCAGGCTTGTCAGAACTTCTAAATGAAGAGAACTCAGCAATGCAGATATCTATATGAAATATCCTGATGGTCACATGTAAGTAATAATAATTTTTCAAATATGCTATAGACAAACAACATATTTCTGTGGGCCAAAGCTAGAATGACAGTGGCTGATTTTAAGCCTTTATTTTAACATGTTTACTCTTTTACTACTTCACATCTGCTATATAAAATAGTCTCTCTTTCTCTACTGCCTGTTAAAAGCCTGCCTATTCATAACCTGAGAAAGTAGTAAAACACCAAGAAAAATGTCTCATTTTTTTTAATGGCATCAAAAAAATAATAATATTAGAGAAGAACCCTCCTACACTGTTGGCAAGAATGTACGTTGTCATAGCCACTATGTAAAACAGAATGGATGCTCCTCAGAAAACCAAAAATATTCGAACCATATAATCACCCTCCTGTGCATATCTGGATAAAACTAAAATTGAAAAAAAAAAAAAAAAACAGATACACGCATCCATATGTTCACAGCAGCACTATTCACAATAGCCAAGACATGGAAACAATCTTAGGGCTTATCAACAGATAAATGGATAAAGAAGATGTGGTGCAATGGCATACTACTCAGCCACAAAAAAGAATGAAATAATGCCATCGGCAGCAGCAGCATGGATGCAACTAGAGATTATCATACTAAGCGAAGTAAGATAGACGAGTACCACATTATGCCGCTTATATGTGGAACCTAAAATACGGCACAAATGAATCTATCGGCAAAACAGAAACACACTCACAGACACAGAAATCAGACTTGTGGTTAACACGGTGGTGGGGGGTGGGGGGGAGCAGGAGGGAGGGACCACAAGTTTGAGGTTAATAGATACAAACTATTTCATGTAAGATGGATGGACAACAAAGGCCTGCTTATACAGCACAGGGAACTATATTCAAGACCCATGGATAAACCATATTGGAAAAGAATATAAAATATATATACATACACAAAACTGAGTCACTTTGCTGTACAGAAGAAACTAAGATAACATTGTAAATCAACTATACTTCAATAAACAGATGAATGTTGAAAGTATGTTGGGGAAAAGTATAAAACTTGCAAAACCAGGTCTAGTGAGTATGAGAGGTCTAACATTCTCTCTCAGGCTAACATCACGAGAGATAAATTAGCCACTGGGGAGAAGGTGAGATGGCATTAAATATAATGCCATATAATACAGACAGGCAGCAGGGCTCCGGGTCAGTGGCTCTGTCATTTGCAACTGTGATACCTTAAGCAAATTACTTCACTCTCTGAGATCTGTTTTCCTCATCTGAAAAAAAGAGGGCTAATGGTGCCTACCTGCCTACCTGCCTACCTGCCTACCTCCAAAGTTACTCCAAGAATCAAATCAAAGGGAAAGTATTTTAACATGCTTTCAGAACTGGAAGATGATACAAAAATGTAAGGAATTATTACTAATGTAATATTTTGACATTAATAAAAATTGAAAGAATAAAAACTTACAAATACAGTGCCTTTTAAAGTTCGGAGCCTACTAACCATTTCCAGAACTTAGAAAATAAAATAATTTTTTTTACAGGGCATGCCCCTTGGGGCCAGAATCTCTGCTACTAAAAATCAGCCAAGGAAATAAATAATGTGTGATTGCATTATTTAGCTGCAACTATGTTTTTGTAGTATTGTTTGTACAGGCAACAAACAAACTGAAAAAACAAACAGGAAACACTGCAGATGTTCAACCACAGAAGCTTGGCTACCATACCATTGGCTCTCCAAGAGTGAAACACCCAGTAACCTTTAAAAAGTCTAAGCTCACGTGTTGTGAAGTATGAAATACATTTTCCTGCTGTCTCAACAGTCCCACACACAGGCTATGAGTATGGTACCCAGACAAGCAAGCACGCCAGAGTGAGAAGGCTACCCCTGCCACTGGTCCCTTTTTGTCCTCTCCTGACTGTGATCTGTGTCAGTCACTCAGTCATGTCTGACACTTTGCTACCCATGGACTGTAGCCCACCAGGCTCGTCTGCCCATGGAGTTCTCCAGGCAAGAAACTGGAGTGGGTTGCCATTTCCTACTCCAGGGGATCTTCCCAACCCAGGGATTGAATCTGCATTGAACAGTGTGGGTCTCATTCATTGTAGGCAGATTCTTTTCTGTCTGAGCCACTAGGGAAGTTTGATTGTGATCCAGTGACGTTCTAACACTCCTATGAAATCCCTTCATGCCTTTTGCTTGTATTTTCTACCCTGACCTCCAATAAGGCACTGGCCCACAGCTCCTTGCTCTCTCTCTCAGCTCCCCATCTGTTTGGCAGAGCCCTCTTGCCCTGGCATTCCCTCATACATTACCTTCACTCTCATGGTGCACCAGTGACTCTCCAGGACTTGTGAATAAAATCAACTTTGTTTTTCTACACCTTGCTATGTCCCTTCTTGTGACCAACTTGTAAAAGAATACAAATGAAAACATTCAGTGGAGTGAAAAAATATTTTTAAATGTGTTTTGAAGTAAAAAGAAAAAAACTGACTCTAGGGTAGCACAGTCCCATTTGTATAACTGTGTGTATACACTTGCATAATAAAATCTTCTAAAATTATGCAAATCCATGGTAACTAGTTAACTCAGCTGGTGGCTTCACAAGGGAATTTTGATTTTCCTTCCTTTTGTTTGCTGACTTTTTCTAAATTATCTAGAGATCATGTATAATTTTTGCAGTGCAAAGGAAAATATCCAAAATGGTTAACTACCCATCTTCAAAACAATAAAATCTTGCTTATCCTCCAAACAACATTTTAGGAACCACCTTCTCCCCAAGACTCAGAATTCTACCAGTTGGATGGCACACTTCTGTCACTGAACCTCCATTTCACTAAGGATTTCTCCAAGGAAATGTTATTAGAGTTATTTTTAGATTGTCTTATCCCTCCATTTAATCACCTTAGGGATAGGAACCATGCCTAGGAAAAATCCTTGTATATAATAGACCGTAAATTTTATAGAACTGATTAATTTAAAATGAAATTAACTCTTTTCAGAAAGACATACTATGTCTTTGACTAAATAAATCAACATTATCATCACCATGCTAATAACCAACATTTATTGTATACTTACTATATCCCAGACACATATTTGCTTTCAACAAAACAACACAATATGAAACTATTGTTATTATGTCCATTTTTAGTTGAAGAAATTCAGTCTCAGAGAGGTCCAGTAACTTGCTAAGGGAGCAAAGCTTAATAAACAGTGGATCTGGGATTTGAACCCATGCCTCTCTGGCTTTGCAGTCCTAAGTCTTATGTGTCTGTGTATTAGTTGCTCAGTTGTGCCCAACTCTTTGTGACCCCCATGGACTGTAGCCCTCTGTCCATGGAATTCTCCAGGCAAGAATACTGGAGTGGGTTGCCATTTCCTTCTCCAGGGGATCTTCCTAACCCAGGGATCAAACCCAGGTCTTCTGCATTGCAGGTAGATTCTTTACCATCTGAGCCACCAGGGAAGACCTAAGTCTAAGACTCACGTATTATCCTGCCTTAAACATGACGGGGAACCTAAAGTGGTCACCTCCCATGTGGTCAGGTTACAAGCTAATAAAAAAGCAAGTGTTGAATTTTCCTTTATCACTCTCTTTGAAACACTTTTAATGAGACCACAAAATGTCCATTGGCCATTGAAGGACACACACCCATTATACTATCCCTATGAAAAGGAAATCATTTACTTAAATGCAGTGGGGTGCAGAGGCAAGTATATTAGCCTATAAATCACTAAAGCAGGGCTCAAGTCCTGCCTCATCTGCCAACTCACTGGGAAAGTTTGGCCACCAGTTCATCTCCATCCAGGTGGGGAAATGTTGAATCCAGTGTTTCCTACGGTCCTTTCTCCAGAGCCTCCTAACTGTCTCAGCTTCCACGGTGTCCTCTCCAACCTATTCTCCACCTGGCAGCCAATCCAGATACAGTTTCCTGCTTAAAATCCACCTGCAGATACCTATGAGCATCATTTGAATAAAGACAAAGATGCTCAGAAAGGCCTTTCCTCCCATCTCCCACCTCTTATCCTCTCACTCACTCCAAGGAAGTCGCATCACCTCATTCCAGTCCCTCAGATGCAGATCGGCTTTTGTCCCCATTATTTATCCTTCCTGGAAGCACCCTCCACATACAATCATCAAACCCCGAAAAGGGTTTGGTATACCAGGTGAACTCTACTTACCCATGAAGCCTCCAGATAAAAATCCCTTCCTCAGACACCTTCCCAATTCCTTCAATCTGAAAAATTCTCTCTTAGGACCCATATTTTTTTCCACAGTATATCATGGTTTACCACTGCCAAGTTCCTTGAGAGATCATTTGCTTAAAGACTGTCCCACGCTCACAAGCTCCCTGGAGGGTGGGCTCTTATCCACTTTGTCTACCAAGTAGCCCCAGCAAGTCCTTCCTGAATTATATATAGTAAGTGCTCAATGCTCAGTAAGCAGTTAATCAACTAATTAACAGCTACATAATGATCATTGTGAGCTCCCAGAGCATATAGGTGGGAACATGTCAGAGAGAGGAAATGGAATATAGGACTGCTCTAGCAGACACAGGCCCTGCCAGGTGGCTCAGTGGTAAAGAACCTGCCTATCAAGCAGGAGACATGGGTTCAATCCCCAGGTTTGGAAGACCCTCTGGAGGAATTAATGGCTACCCACTCCAGTATTCTTGCCTGGAGAGTCCCATGAACAGAGGAGCCTGGCAGCTACAGTCCATGGGGTCGCAAGAGTCAGACACAACTTAGCAACCAAACAGCAACAACTAGGGGACACAGATGAGGTGCTGGCAAGTAGAATCTCTTGGCTTAAGTGCTGAAAAAAAAAAAACAAGAGCAAGATACAGCCCCGTAAATGTCCATGAGGTACATTAGCAAAGCTGGACTCGTGCCCATTACAGAGTATCTTGGCTAGACATTGTGTGTGTGTGTGTGTGTGTGTGTGCATGCATGCACGCACATGCATGTGTGTGTGCATGCATATGTGTGTGTGTGTTGGGAGTGGAGGGCAGACAGAGCTCTATTCTGGCCAAGCTGAGTCCTTCCACCTGCTCCTGGCATTGCACCCTCCCCAGACTGCCATCTGCACTGCTGGAATTTGGTTGGCGCTGGCAGGCTGAGCCTCACCATTGCATTTCAGCCCTGCAGTGCTGCACTGCCGCTGCTGCGGCCTGCTGCACTGAGTCCTGGCAGGGCGAAGGCAACTCAATCCAACCGTCTCTCTGTTGTGCCAGTTTTCACCCTGAGCTGGGACGCACCAAACAAAAGCTGCTTGTTCTTGCTGTCATTCCAGGCCTCCCGGTGGTAACAACACTATTTCAATGTTGCCAGTGGTGCTGGGGAGGCACAGATACACCCTCTGGCAGTCTATCCCATGACCCCATGGGCAAGGCAGCTGCAAGGGAGAAGCCGTGACCTCAGTCCCTTACACTGACAACAGGAGACCAACGTAAAGTGAGATCAACGGGGAATATTTGCTTGAAATATTATTTTTACTTGAGAAACTATTTCTTTATTTTTCCATGCAGTCTTCATTATTGCTGATCAAAGTTCTATGTGAATGTGAAAACTGTGAATGGATTATCTCCATGAAAGTGCAAGTGATAAGCATTCAGTCATATCCAACTGTTTTCGACCCCATGGACTATAGTCTGCCAGGCTCCTCTGTCCATGGGGATTCTCCAGGCAAGAATACTATAGCAAGAGTAGGTTGCCATGCCCTCCTCCAGGGATCTTCCCCACCCAGGGATTGAACCTGCATCTCCTGTACTGCAGGTGGTTTCTTTACTGTCTGAGCCATCAGGGAAGCCCAGATATCTCCACATGATTTACCAATTGTTTGCCTACATTGAACACTAGTTTGCATTTGACCATTTCTAAAGCACTGTTGGATTTTTCCCCTTCGAGCTTCACAGCAATCCGAGGAGGCCAGCAGACACTGTGTTAGTTTCTTGGGGCTAAATAACAAAAGACCACAAACTTGGTGTCTGAAAACACAAGAAATGTATTTCTCACAATTCTGGAGGCCTTCAGTCTGAAACCCCACAGGGCCACATCCCCTTCAAGGATGCTAAGTACATGTCTGTTCCTTGCTCTTTCAGTTTCTGGTGAGACCTACTCAGTGCAGGACTCCAATCACTGCCTCCATCTTCAGATCACCACCTTCTGTGTGTTGAATCTCCCTCTGCCGTTCCCTTATAAGGGCATTTGTGATTGCATGTAAGATCACTTGATTAATCCAGCATAATCTCCTTTTCTCAGGATCCTTAATTATATCCACGAAGACCCTTTTTCCAAATAACGTAACATTCATTCATAGGTTCTGAGGACTGGATGAGAATGTCCTCTAGGGGAGGGCCATTTTCCAGCCTACCACAGACATGGATGATTATTGTCATTTTACAGTTAAGCAAACTAAGTAAGAAGACTAACCCATGGTCACACAGCTAGTGACAGAGACCACACTGAAATCAAATCTTGCAGTAAATTTGAGACACTTCAATTCTGTCATGTGGCATCCCAAAAGCCCCTCTGATAGAGAGAGAGAGAGAGAAAGAGAGAAAGTCTCCCCAGCTCTCAAAGACAGTGCAGTCTATGTGGGGCATTCTGGGATGTTCCAGATAAACTTAGTCAACTACTTGCCCAGGGCTACTTAACCATTTCGTGACTGAGCCACCACACGAGCCAAGCCCTGGAAGCAAACTGGTTAGAGAAGCTTCTTGTTGTGTGACCACCTGGTTCTGTCCCAGGTAGCACCAGTAAAGGTAAAGAACCCGCCTGCCAGTGCAGGAGGACATAAGAGATGCAGGTTCGATCCCTGGGTCTGAAAGATCCCCTGGAGGAGGAAATGGCAACCCACTCCAGTATTCTTGCCTGGAGAATCTCATAGATGGAGGAGCCTGGTGGACTACAGTCCATGGGATAGCAAAGAGTCGGTCACGAGTGAAGCAACTTAGCACACACCTGGATCTGTCACTCTGCAAGGATGACACCTGTCACCACCCTCCAACTGGTTTTCCTGGTCCCTTCAAAGAGAGTAGAATTAAACAATAAAGACTTTCTGGAAGCAATGAAACAGTAAGCCATAGAAAACAAACATGGTTACCAAAGTGGGGAGGGAGGAATAAATTAGGGGTTTGGGGGTAAAATATGCACACTACTATATATAAAATAGACAACCAACAAGGACCTACTGTACAGTACAGGGAAAGTGAAAGTGTTAGTCGCTCAGTCATGTCTGACTCTTTACAACCCCATGGACTGTATCTCACCAGTCTCCTCTGTCCATAGGATTCTCCAGGCAAGAATACTGGAGTGGATTGCCATGCCCTTCTCCAGGGGATCTTTCCAACTCAGGAATCAAACTTGGGTCTTCCATATTGCAGGCAGATTCTTTACCTTCTGAGCCATGAGGAAAGCCACTCTACTCACTATCTTGTAATAACTGATAATGGAAGAGAATGCTTTTTAAAAAGAATACATATTTATACATACATATGTATAACTGCGGAGAAGGCAATGGCACCCTACTCCAGTACTCGTGCCTGGAAAATCTCAAGGACGGAGGAGCCTGGTAGGCTGCAGTCTATGGGGTCGCGAAGAGTCGGACACAACTGAGAGACTTCATTTTCACTTTTCATTTTCATGCATTGGAGAAGGAAACAGCAACCCACTCCAGTGTTCTTGCCTGGAGTATCCCAGGGACGGGGGAGCCTGGTAGGCTGCCGTCTATGGGTTCACACTGAGTCGGACACGACTGAAGCAACTTAGCAGCAGCTGCATGTATAACTGACTCACCTTATTGTACAACGGAAACTGATGCAACATTGTAAATGAACTTTTCAATATTTTTTTTTTTAAAGCAAACCAAACTCAAAGGCACAGATATCTATGAAGCAGCAGGGAGAAGATAGTACATGTTTGTTGGAGGCAGAAACTAAGGCCTGGGCAGGAAACAGGATCAGGCTGGCTGGACTAGAAGACTTTTGCTGGTGGTTCTATAGGGGAAAATGTGTGTTTTCAGAGAAAATGACATATTGTCCACAGCACGCCCTCCCACCTTATCTGATCTGACTCTGGGAATTGTTTATAAACTGTAGATAACTGATAACAGTGCCAAATAATTCTTGCCTGTAGACATGCAAATGAATTCTTTTCAGAGGGAGAACAACCCTCTCTACCCTATTGGAAAAAAAAAAAACTAGTTCTGTCTCCATTTTCAGATTCATTTCAATATGTCTCTAAATGTTCCTGTTCTTTGGATTCTCCTTTGAACTGGTTGTAATATCACAGTTGTTTCTTCACTCAAGGAGTTAAATAAAATCTTTAATATGAGCTTATCTTTGTATCTGTATAAGAATCATTTTTATTTCCAATTTTTTTTAACAATTCAAAGGAGAGAGTCCTGAATGGTCAGAGCTAGAAAATACCTTTAAGTTCATCTAGTTCAATGTGTTTTACTGAAGAGGAAACTGAGGCTCAGAGAGAGGGTAAGACTTGTCTGAGGACCTGGGGAAGGGTGGGGGTAGCAGAGCCTGGACTTGAACATGACACCAGATTCATAGTCCCACATGCCTGGGTTCCTCCCATAGCCAGCCCCTAATAAGTGCATAGCTTCAGCAAGATCCTTACCTCAAAGAGCCTCACTTTCCAGATTAGTGTCTCTGCTTCATATCACTCCCACCCTGGGTTGCCTTGAGGGCAAATGAGATCATGAATGTAAAGCAACAAGAAAGAATCTCAATGACAAGTGTTCAAAAATGTCAGATAATAGGATTTTTCAGCTGTATATTTTCACCCTGCTTATTTAACTTAAATGCAGAGTATATCATGCAAAATGCTGGGCTGGATGAAGCACAAGCTGAAATCAAGACTGCTGGGAGAAACATCAATAAGCTCAGATATACAGATGACACCACCCTCATGGCAGAAAGCAAAGAGGAGCTAAAGAGTTTCCTGATGAAGGTGAAAAAGAGAGTGAAAAAGTTGGGCTTAACACTCAACATTCAAAAAACTAAGACCATGGCATCCAGTCCCATCACTTCATGGCAAGTAGATGGGGAAACAATAGAAACAGCAACAGACTTTATTTTCTTGGGCTCCAAAGTCACTGTGGACGGTGACTGCAGCCATGAAATAAAAAGATGCTTGCTCCTTGGAAGAAAAGCTATGAACCTAGACAGTGTATTAAAAAGCAGAGACATCACTTTGCCAACACAGGTCTGTCCAGTCAAAGCTATGTTTTTTCCAGTAGTCATGTATGGATGTGAGAGTTGGACTGTGAAGAAAGCTGAGTGCTGAAGAATTGACGGTTTTGAACTGTTGTGTTGGAGAAGACTCTTGAGAGTCCCTGGGACTGCAAGGAGTTCCAACCAGTCCATTCTAAAGGAGATCAGTCCTGAATATTCATTGGAAGGACTGATGCTGAAGTTCCTATACTTTGGTCAGCTGATGCAAAAAGCTGACTCATTAGAAAAGACCTTGATGATGGGAAAGATTGAAGGCAGGAGGAGAAGGGGATGACAGAGGATAAGATGGTTGGATGGCATCACCGACTCAATGGACATGAGTTTGAGAGTTCCAGGGGTTGGTAATGGACAGGGAAGCCTGGTGTGTTGCAGTCCATGGGGTAGCAAACAGTCGGACACAGCTGACAACAGAAGTCCTGAGATGGATAGGAGGGCAGAGAGGCTGTGGCTGAAGTCATTCAGTGAAATGACTGGATTTTACACTTGTCTTGCGGTAAATTATCATGTTATTATTCCATCATGTCTGTCTGTCTCTTCTCCTGTAGGACAAATATATTGAGGATAAGGATGCCCACCTTCTTGTGGATAAATCCTCTCTATATGTCTGGGCACTGTGTTAAGCGCTTTACATGCATCTTCTCGTTTAATCCTCAGAAAACCTAAGGGGATAGGCAATATTATCTGGCTCCTAGAGTGAAGATTGTGAGCTACATGTTCAATATCCATTATCCCTTTCTTCCTTACTAAGTGTACTCCAATTTTACTCAGAGCTGCAAAGGACCCACATAAAACATTCTATCTTTCAACACCTCTTATAAGTAGGGATGGTCACATAGCCAAGTTCTGGCCATGAAATGTAAGAATTTTGTGAGCTGGGTTTTCAGAAACATTCTTTAAAATGAAACTGACTTCTTTCCCTTCCAGTGTGTGTGTTAAGTCGCTCAATCATGTCCGATTCTTTGCGACCCCATGGACTAGGGCCTGCCAGGGGATTTTCCAGGCAAGAATACTGGAGTGGGTTGCCATTCCCTTCTCCAGGGGATCTTCCTGACCCAGGGAAGGAACCCCAGTTTCCCACATTGTAGGCAGACACTTTACTATCTGAGCCAATCTGTTTCCTCTATATTCCTACAAAAAAAACCTTTAATGTGATAATTGGAGCTGAAGCAGCAATGTCATGACCACACATTAAAAATGAAGAAAGCAGCCACACACTAAGGAAGGCAAAGGAGAAAGGGAGAAGGATCCTGAGTCACTGTTAAATTATACAAGCCCTGGTCTGCCTGTTCACTGACCTTTTAAGTGAGAAAAGTAAAACTCTAATTTGTTCAAGCACCATTTGTGGGCTTTTCTTCTTCCTATCAGCTGAATGCAATTTCTAACTACCTCTTTATTTTCCAGTTGAGAAAACTTCATCTCAGAAAACTAAAAAGACTTCCCAAGGTCACATATTTAGTAAATATGAGATCTGAGAGTGTTACCAGGTGTTGTTAACCATGTGGCTTCACTGCCTCCTTTGTAGAATACAGGTCCATGTCGGAGACTTTGAGCACAACACATTTCCACTGGAGTAGAATTGATCTGAGCAATTGATCTGGCTATTGTAAGACTGGCCAAAGTTCATCATCCCTCCCTCTTCTTGTTGCCTTCCATCTAAATCAGCATTCTTTGGGGCTCATAAACATTAAAGAGATTATCAGGATCTGGACTGGGAGAAAGGACTCAGTTTCTCCATTTGTGCAAGGAATAGCTTACACTAAGGATCTCTAGAACCTGAATGTCATTGCAGGATATCAGCTCTGACACTCTGCGATGTTACTGTCATACCAGTGTACGGTTTCATAAGTTACCAGGCAGAAGAGTTTCTCTGAAGTCTCTGGAGTCCTACTTTGGCTTATCCAATGCATGAATCTCCTCTACAGCATCTCATGACTGATTGCCTGCTCTTTACTTATATTCTTCCAATTCTTTTAAATAATTTTTAATTCCAGCATAAAGAATAGTATCTGTTACCATTTGATAAGTTTATCAAATGAATAAACAACCGAACAATCTAATATAATACATCCAAATTTATTCAGGGACAACTCTAGGCAAAAGGTATATTAGGTCCATGAAAAAATCATTAGAAAAGACCTTCATGCTGGGAAAGACTGAAGGGAAAAGGAGAAGGGAGCAGCAGAGAATGAGATGGTTAGATGGTAGCACCAATTGAATGGACATGAATTTCAGCAAACTCCAGGAGATAGTGGAGGACAGAGGAGCCTGGCATGCTGCAGTCCATAGAGTCGCAAAGAGTGGACGTGACTTAGAGACTGAAGAACGACAACAACTAGGCAAGAGGAAGTTCTATATCATACAACTTTTAAACTCACATTAAAAAAAAAATTGTATCAGTAGCAGCAGTTACCACTTATCAAGTAATCATCAGATGTCAAGCACTATACTAACATCTTAATGTACATTCTCTCATGGAGTTGAAATTTGCCTACCTATGGTTTCAACCCACTGGTCATAATTCCACCCTACGGAAGCCATCTAGAGGTCTTGCTTTGTGACTAGCACTATGCTATGTACTTTACATAGCTTGTGTTATTTAATATCTTCAATAAATGTATGAGGTAAATATCATCATCTCCATTCACTAATGAAAAAGATCAGGAAGTTTAAATAACTAGCCCAAGAAGACAGTAATCAGTGTCTTGATTAAAACCAGGTTGTTAATATAGAAGTTCATGTACCTGATCATGGTGCAGTGCTGCATCCCAGTGATAAGGAGGACTTAGCACTCGCCACAGTGGAAGAATCCAACTAAACTGCAACTAAGGGATACAACAAGCCTCTGCTCTAAGACCTCTCAGGTAGCAAAGTAAGAACGGGAAAGGCAGTGAGAGTTGTTCACTTTGCAACCCATAGACAGAGCGCCTGAAGAGCTAGGGACAGAAGTTCATAACATTGGACAGGAGGCAGTGACCAAAACCATCCCAAAGAAAAGGAAATGTAAGAAGGCAAAATGTTTGTCTGAGGAGGACTTACAAATAGCTGAGAAAAGAAGAGAAGTGAAAAGCAAAGGAGAAAAGGAAAAATATACCCATCTGAATGCAAAGTTACAGAGAATAGCAAGGAAAGATAAGAAAGCCTTCTTAAGGGAACAATACAAAGGAAAAATGGAAAACAATAGAATGGGAAAGACTAGAGATCTTCAGAAAAGTAAAGATACCAAGGGCTCCCCTTGCAGCTCAGTTGGTAAAGAATCTACCGACAATGCAAGAGACCCAGGTTCGATTCCTGGGTTGGGAAGATCCCCTGGAGAAGGAAATGGCAACCCACTCCAGTATTCTTGCCTGGAGAATCCCATGGACTGTAGCTTTCCAGGCTCCTCTATCCATGGGGTCACAAGAGTAGGAGTCGAATAAATAACTAAACCACCACCACCAGAAATACCAAGGGAACATTTCATGCAAAGATGGGCACACTAAAGGACAGAAACAGCAAGGACCTAACAGAAAAGGAAGAGATTAAGAAGTGAGAAGAATATACAGAAGAAGTGTACAGAAAGATATTAATGACTGGGATAACCATGATGGTGTGATCACTCACCTAGAGCCGATACCCTGATGTGAAGTAAAGTGGGCCTTAGGAAGCATCACTAGGAACAAAGCTAGTAGAGGTGATGGAATTCCAGTTGAGCTATTTCAGATCCTAAAGGATACTATTAAAATGCTGTACTCAATATGCCAGCAAATTTGGAAAAGCTCAGCAAATTTTGGAAAGCCTGGTAATGGCCATAGGACTGGACAACATCAGTTTTCATTCCAATCTCAAAGAAAGACATTGCCAAAGAATGCTCAAACTACTGCACAATTGCACTCATCTCACACACTAATAAAGTAATACTCAAAATTCTCCAAGCCAGGCTTCAACAGTACATGCACTGTGAACTTCCAGATGTTCAAGCTGGATTTTGAAAAGGCAGAAGAACCAGAGATCAAATTGCCAACATCTGTTGGATCATATAAAAAGAAAGCGAGTTCCAAAAACATCTACTTCTGTTTTATTGAAAGCCAAAGCCTTTGACTGTGTTCAGTTCAGTTCAGTTGCTCAGTTGTGTCTGACTCTTTGTGACCCCATGAATCGCAGCACGTCAGGCCTCCCTGTCCATCATCAACTCTCGGAGTTCACTCACACTCACGTCCATCAAGTCAGTGATGCCATCCAGCCATCTCATCCTCTGTCATCCCCTTTTCCTCCTGCCCCCAATCCCTCCCAGCATCAGAGTCTTTTCCAATGAGTCAATTCTTCACATGAGGTGGCCAAAGTACTGGAGTTTCAGCTTCAGCATCATTCCCTCCAAAGAAATCCCAGGGCTGATCTCCTTCAGAATGGACTGGCTGGATCTCCTTGCAGTCCAAGGGACTCTCAAGAGTTTTCTCCAACACCACAGTTCAAAAGCATCAATTCTTCGGTGCTCAGCTTTCTTCACAGTCCAATTCTCAAATCCATACATGACCACTGGAAAAACCATAGCCTTGATTAGACAGACCTTTGCTGATAAAGCAATGTCTCTGCTTTTGAATATGCTATCTAGGTTGGTCATAACTTTTCTTCCAAGGAGTAAGTGTCTTTTAATGTCATGGCTGCAGTCACCATCTGCAGTGATTTGGGAGCCCCCAAAATAAAGTCGGACACTGTTTCTACTGTTTCCCCACCTATTTCCCATGAAGTGATGGGGCCAGATGCCATGATCTTTGTTTTCTGAATGTTGAGCTTTAAGCCAACTTTTCACTCTCCACTTTCACTTTCATCAAGAGGCTTTTTAGCTCCTCTTCACTTTCTGCCATCAGGGTGGTGTCATCTGCATATCTGAGGTTATTGATATTTCTCCCAGCAATCTTGATTCCAGCTTGTGCTTCTTCCAGTACAGCGTTTCTCATTATGTACTCTGCATATAAGTTAAATAAACAGGGTGACAACATGTAGCCTTGACGTACTCCTTTTCCTGTTTGGAACCAGTCTGTTGTTTCATGCCCAGTTCTAACTGTTGCTTCCTGATCTGCATATAGGTTTCTCAAGAGGCAGGTCAGGTGGTCTGGTATTCCATCTCTTTCAGAATTTTCCACACAACAATTGTGGAAAATTCTTAAAGAGGTGGGCATGCCAGACCACCTGACCTGCCTCCTGAGAAATCTGTATGCATGTCAAGAAGCAACGGTTAGAACTGGACATGGAGCAACAGACTGGCTCAAAATTGGCAAAGGAGTATGTCAAGGCTGTATATTGTCACTGTATTCATTCAACTTATATGCAGAGTACATCATGTGAAATGCTGGACTGGATGAAACACAAGCTGGAATCAAGACTGTCAGGAGAAATATCAACTTCAGATATGGTGATGATACCACCCTTACGGCAGAAAGCAAAGAGGAACTAAAGAACCTCTTGATGAAGGTGAAAGAGGAGAGTGAAAAAGCTGGCTTAAAATTGCACATTCAAAAACTAAGATCATGGCATCCAGTCCCATCACTTCATGGCAAATAGATGGGGAGACAACAGAAACAGTGACAGACTTTATTTTTGGGGGTCTAAAATCACTGCAGATGGTGACTGCAGCCATAAAATTAAAAGATGCTTATTCCTTGGAAGAAAAGCTATGGCCAACCTAGACAGCATATTAAAAAGCAGAGACATTACTTTGCCAACAAAGGTCCGTCTAGTCAAGGCTATGGTTTTTCCTGTGGTCATGTATGGATGTGAGAGTTGGACTGTGAAGAAGGCTGAGCACCGAAGAATTGATGCTTTTGAACTGTGGTGTTGGAGAAGACTCTTGAGAGTCCCTTGGACTGCAAGGAGATCCAATCAGTCAATCCTAAAGGAAATCAATCTTGAATATTCATTGCAAGGACTGATGCTGAAGCTGAAACTCCAATACTTTTGCCACCTGATGCCCAGAATTGACTCCTTAGAAAAGACCCTGATTCTGGGAAAGATTGAGGGCAGGAGGAGAAGAGGATGACAGAGGATGAGATTGCTGGATGGCATCACTAACTCCACAGACACGAGTTTGAGCATGCTCTGGGTGTTGGTGATGGACAGGGAGGCCTGGCATGCTGCAATCCATGGGGTCTCAAAGAGTCAGACATGACTGAACACCTGAACTGAACTGAACTGATTGGACAGCAAGGAGATTAGATCGGTCAATCCTAAAGGAAATCAACCCTAAATATTCATTGGAAGGACTGATGATAAAGCAGAAGCTCCAATACTTTGGCCACCTGATGTGAAGACTCTACTAATTGGAAAAGACCTTGATGCTGGGAAATACTGAGGGCAGTAGGAGAAGGGGGTGACAGAAGGTGAGATAGTTGGATGGCATCACCAACTCAATGGACATGAGTTTGAGCAAACCCCAGGAGATGGTGAAGGACAGGGGAGCCTGGTGTGCTGAAGTCCATAGGGTTGCAAAGAGTCAGACAAGACTTAGTGGCTGAACAACAAGCAGGCCTGTACTTGCTGTCTAAAGGCTCTAATTCACTCTTTGCCAAAGCAGCCCCACCTTTAGGACTCACCATCCTGTAGGAGGTGATGGAAAATAAGCCTGCCTGGAGCTGGACAAGAGCATCCTGCGACACAATGATGCATGGAAACACACCAAGTCCTACAGTTCCTAACAAGGCCCAGAGAGAGGAGCCTGGCTCTCCTTCTACCTTGAAGCATTGAGGGCAATTCATATTTGCATCTAAAAGGTCTTTTCACGTCTCTGGGACTCTAGCTATACTTTACTGTTACATAAGACCAGCAGTTCACAAATACATAAGACCAGCAGGTCCTGGTCCCAGGACCACTTTACACTCCCTGAAATCCTTGAAGATGCCAAAGAGCTTGGTTTATGTAGGTTCTATCTATCTGTTTCATTGAATTAGAAATTCAAATTGGGAACTAAAAAAAAAAAATTATTTATTGTAACAACAACCCAACAATAAGCCCATGAACAAAAATAACATATTCTTATGAAAAGTAACTGTGTTTCCCACCCTGCACACACACAAAACCACTGGGAAGCACAGGACTGTTTTGCTTTTTTGCAAAGCTCTTTAATGTCTGGCTTAATAGAAGATAGTTGGATTCTTATATATGCTTCTGTATTCAGTCTGTTGCAATACATAAGTCATATTGCCTCTAGAAAACTCAACTGTACATTCATGAGGGAATGAGTGAAAAAGGCAAATAATGAAAATAGTTTTGACTCTGCACGTCAAAATGTCCCCAGACTATACTCTGAGAATTTCTGCCCTAAGCCAATCAGATAACACACTGCACTTTCCCGCTGTGTGTGCCGTCTCTCTGAGCTTCTAGCCAGGGCTATATTTTTTCTTTTTTAATTTATTTTACTGAGGCATAGCTGATTTACAATGTTGTGCTAATTTCTGCTGTATAGTAAAGTGATTTAGTTATATACATACAGACATTCTTTTTCATATTCTTTTCCATTATGCTTTATCACAGGATATCGAATATGGATCCCTGGGCTATACTGTAGGACCCTGTTGCTTATTCATTCTGTGTGTAATAGTTTGCATCTGCTAATCCCGAATTCCTAATCCATCCCTCTTGACAACCACAAGTCTGTCGTCCGTGTCTGTGGGTCTGTTTCTGTTTCATTTGTGTTGTATTTTAGATTCCACATGTAAGTGATACCACACGGTATGTTTTTCCCTTTCTGACTTCACCTCGGATAATAATCTTTAGAATCATCCTGTTCCTGAAAATTGTGCGATTTCATTCTTTTTATGGCGGAGCAGCAGTCCACTGTGTGTTGTTGTTCAGTCACCCAGTTGTGTCCGACTCATTGCGACACCGTGGACTGCAGCACACCAGATCTCTCTGCCCCTCACTATCTCCCAAAGTATGCCCAAGTTCATGTCCAATGAATATGTGTGTGTGTGTGTGTGTGTATACAAATACACACACGCAGGCACCCTCATCTTCTTTATCCATTCATCTGTCAATGGACATTTAAGTTGTTTGCATGTCTTGACTATCATGAATAGTGCTGCTGTGAACAGAAGAATGCACGTGTCATTTCAAGTTATAGTTTTCTCTGGAGATACATGGTCAAGACCATCATGACTGTTAACCTCCCTAAGACTCAGGCTCTGATTCTGCATTCCTCTACCCACAGGTTGGGAAAATTCTCCACCTTCTTTGAATTCTAAAAGTGCTTTGTTTCTACCTTTCGTGTGTTACACATCAGTTGGTAGTTTGTGAGGGAGTCATCCAGCCATATTTTATGCAACAATGTAAATCAACCACATGTAAAAAAAAAAATTCCCATTGCTCATAGGTTACACCTCTAACTGGTTATCAGGCTTTCAAATTCCTTGGTGATCTGGGTCTTCCTCAACTCTCCACCCCATTTCCCAGCATTCTCCCCACCCTGCCTTTGCTCACCATGCTTCAGACACAGTGGCCTCCTTTCTTATTCCTGGGACCTGCCAGCCTCTCCTCCACCTCTGGAATGCTCTCCTGATACTCCTTAGAAGGCTGACTCACTCTCAGCCTTCAACACTCAATGCAAATATACATCTTCAAAGAGGAGCTCAATGACCACCCTGTTCAACATGGCCTCACTGAAACCTTCTCGCTCATCACTCTGTTTCTTTCATGTGACTTCTGATGAGTCATAATTACTTGTTTGTGGAGTTTTTATATGTCTTCCTTATGTCTTCCTTATAATCTCCATGAGGCAGAAGTTTTGTTGGGTGTTTTTCAGCACTGTTTGACACCACATATGGCACTCAGCACTTGTAGGTACTCAATAAATATGAAATAGGTACTCAATAAATAAATTATTGGTCCAGGGTTTGGTAAATGGTATAAGTGGGCTTCCCAGGTGGCACTAGTAAAGAACCTGCCTGCCAATGCAGGTGGCACATAAGAGACATGAGTTTGAACCTTAGGTCAGAAAGAACCCCTGAAGGAGGGCATGGCAACCCACTCAGTATTCTTGCGAGAGCATACCATAGAGAGGAGACTGGTGGGCTACTGTCCATGGGATCACACAGAATCAGACATGACTGAGCGACTTAGCATGTACACACATAAGGTAAGTCCCCATACCTGCTGCAGTAACAGAAAAGGAAAAGGACAGTGGCCCCACTGAGGGCTGAGGGTGAAATATGTAATCTCATTGTCAGGATTCCACCTGACAGTTTCCACATCTCACACTCAATGATCTTTCTCGAGTGTAAACTAGTCCCTTATGCTCTCCTCCAGTCTTTCCCGGTTGATTCTCTTCAAGTATTAATGGCTATCACTATGTCCTCAGTCCACCCTCTCCTTAATTCTTCACTGCTTCTCCAGCTTTTCCTACTAGGAAAAAAGGGGGGAAAAAAAGTCTTTCTCCATGAGGGCTAATTGCTACAAGGACACATGCAGGAATTAGCAAAACTTGTAAGAATTCTGAAATCGTACAGAGATTCTTAATCACGGTCCTTGATTCATAACTTCTCACTCTAGTAAGAGGTAGCTCCATGGGGCTTCTGTCTGCCCTGAGAAATGGACTCACCAAACTTCTTTCCAAAACAACTTCACATCTTAGCCTGATAAGATCATCCTTGTCTCAAATAGACACCTTGTATTTCAAGGGTTTTTGTACAGTGGCATCCCCAGTTCTCTGGGGTCTGCCATTCTCTCTTCCACTGCCTGTTGCTTATGGCTGGTAGGCAAAGATGGCCCTTACAATTGGTAGAAAGCAACCACTGATGTATCAGCAACCAGCTAACATATCAAAATAATCATCTTCTGTGCCCTTTTTGGCCAGAATTCCAGTGTGTGCCCTCTCCCAGGCACTTCAGAAATCCTTGCCAGTGAACTGATTGAATTGTAGAGAGCTATGCTCAGTTGGTCTTTACGGTTATAATACTTTCAAAGCTTGTAAACATGCTTGAGATTACAGTACAGTGGGTGATGTTATATGCATGCAGACTGGGAGAAACAGCTTCTAGCCATTTAAAATGTTTAGCACATCCTAAAGAAATTCCATTCCAGTGCCTCTTAGCATGAAAGTGCCAGCATGCTGGAAGGTGGGAGAGAATTATCTACCCATGTCCACTGTCAGTATCCCATCTTGAACTTCTTTATTGTCATTGTTTGGCTGTGAGCTGTTTGGCAAGCTGTTTTGAAAGGCTCCAGGTTGTTAAATTCAAGAAACTCATGTAAGAAGCCGAGAGAAGAACAATCACAGCAACAATAAAACACAGGCTCATCCTGGCATGGTACGTTCCCTCTCCTGTTCCATCCCTCTCCACTAGACATTGCCCCCTGCCTCGAGCAAGCAGGAGATCTGCACTTCATTGATGGAACCCGGTATGCTATGCCTGCAGGGCCCCTATTGGTATTGCTCAAGGACTGTCTGGGCCAGGCCAAGAGAGCTGAACTAGATGCTTAAGGAGCAGAGAGATGGTGGTCAGCCCACACGTGGGAAGAGGCAGCATGTAAAGCCTTAGGGTTTTCAGGATCCTTCTACATTCATTGCATTAAGTGATTCTTATAAGAAACCTGCAAGAATATCTCTCCTTAAAAAGAGCAGGAAGCCGATTGAAAAAGGTTCAGTGATTTGCCCGAGATCACAGAGCAAACAGATACAAAGCACCAGTTCTCAAGCCTAAAGATGCTGACTTCTGATGCAAGCCTTTCATATTAATAATAATCATCCCTGTTTGCAACATATGTGACAGCCAAAGGTTAATATACCTGTTATACATAGATGCCTGCCCAATACTTGACCCTAAATTTCACCTTTCAGAGGGAATCTCAGTTTTGTTCAGGGCAACAACAAGCCCAGTCATGGAAGACAAATAATTGATTCAAGCCAGTGGTTCTCAAAACTGAGAGTATCAGAATTACCCAGAGACTCTGTTAAAACATAGATCTTCTATTGAACATATCTTTGCAAGTGTTTTCTCCCGCTCAGTGGATTTTCTTTTCCTCTTGTTGATGGCTTCCTTTGCTGTGCATAAGCTTTTAAGTTTAATTAGGTCCAAGTCATTTATTTATTATTTTATTTGCCTCTGAGAATACAAATCTAAAATAATATTGGTGCTTAGCTCAGTTGTGTCCGACTCTTTGCAACCCCATGGACTGTAGCCTGCCAGGCTTCTCTGTCCATGGGATCCTCCAGGCAACAAATATTGGAGTGGGTCGTCATGCCCTCCTCCCAGGGATCTTCCCTCCCAGGGATCTTCCCAACCAAGGGATCAGCCTCAGCGTCTCCTGCACTGCAGGCAGTTTCTTTACCACTGAGCCAAGAGGGAAGCCTACACAAAAATATTTCTATGACTTAAAGAGTATCTTGTCTATGTTCCCTTCTAGGAGTTTTTTAATTTCCAGTTTTACATTTAGGCCTTCAGTCCATTTTGAGTTTACTTTTGTATATGGTGTGAGACAGGGTCTAAAAGGGGTTAATATCCAAAATATACAATCAGCTTATACAACTCAGTATCAGAAAAACAAACAACCCAAATTTAAAATGGGCAGAAGACCTAATAGACATTTTTCCAAAGAAGATACACTGTTGGCTAACATGCACATAACAACGTCACTAACCATCAAAGTGAAAATAAAATGTCATCTCACACTTTTAAGAATGGCTATCACGAAAGAGGCCACAAATAACAGATATTGGGTTGGATGTGGAGAAAAGGAAACCTCATACACTGCTGGTGGGAATGTAAACTGGTACAGTCACTATGGAAAACAGTATGGAGATTCCTCAAAAACCTAAACATAGGACTACCATCTGACCCAGCAATTCCACTCTTGGGTATATATCTGAAGGAAATGAAAACACTAACTCAAAAGATGCAAGCATCATAATGTTCATTATACCACTATTTAAAACAGCCAAGACATGGAAGCAATCAAAACGTTCATCAACAGATGAATGGATAAAGAAGTTGTGGTAGAAATAAAACACACACACACAATGGACTGTTACTCAGTCACATAAAAGAGTGAGATTTTGCCATTTGCAACAACATAAGTATACCTAGAGGACATTATGATTAGTGCAGTAAGTCAGACGTAGAAAGAAAAATCTATGTTATCACTTATATGTGGAATCTAAAAAATCAAACAAATGACTGAATATAACAAAATAGAAACAGACTGACAGATACAGAGAACAAAGTAGTGATTACCAGTGGAGTGGGAATGAGGTGGGGCAAGATAGGGGTTCAGACTGCTATATAAAATAAGCAACAAACTACTGTATAAAATAAATAAGCACAAGGTATATTGTATATCACAGAGAAATATAGCCAGTATTGTATAATAACTTTAAATGCAGTACCATCTATAAAAATATTGAAACACTATGTTGTACGCCTGAAACTAATGTGATATGATACTATAAAGCAACCATACTTCAATAACACACACACACACACACACACACATACACACATCACTGTCCCTACTCTTGAGAGTTCTGATTCTATAGGTCTGGGGTGGGGCCTGAGAATTTGCATGCCTATCAAGCTCGCAAGTCATGATGATGCTATTGGTCTGAAGGCTGTCTTAGAAAATTGCTTGGACAGTATAATCATGGCAGTCCTGATCTCCAGCTCCCCTGTAGCCATGTGTGGTTGTGGAATCAAGCACTTCTGTCAGTAAGGTAGTAGGAGATGTTTGCTGGGAACTTCCAGGAACATTGTGAACACTGTGCTTTCTTAACGAAAAGGAAGAGTATGGATAGTGCCACCTTATCCCTTTCCCTGCTTTGGGCAGATAGGTGATGCCTGGAATTGTAGCAAGCATCCTATGTCCATTAGGCAGCAAGACAGCACTGTGGGGTTGCAGGAAGGAGAGGCTGCAAAAAGGAAGAGTTTAGGTCACTCATGACATACATGAACCCTGGACCAACCACCTCCAAATCTCTTTCTGTTTAGGAAGTTAGACAACCAAACTATTGCTTAAACATCATTAGATTAAGGATCAGGTACATTGTTATTTATAACTAAAAGCAATCATGACCTATACAAAAGTTTCTGCAAAACAATTTTTTAATCAGACAATGGAAATTGGTGCCTCCCAGTCTGCAAAGGGCTCTTCACATCCATCAGGACATTCAGTCAATCCCAGAGTAGACACGATGTTGGCATAAAACAATTTTCTGTTTTCTGGGAGGGATGCCTTACTTTAAAAGTTTGCAGTCCACTGCCAAAAGTAAACTACACTTTGAAAAACACTATGCCTGAGGGGCTACAGTTCAGAGGGTTGCGAAGAGTCAGACACGACTGTAGCAACTTAGCACACATGCACACATGTGCTAGAAAACATGTTGTCTAATATTAATACTGAATGAAAGATGTAGGCCAGAAGTGAGGAAAACTGCCTAGAGATGGAGGCTTAGTTTCAAACTTGTCGTTATAGACCTACCATGCCTGATACACAGCAACTGCCTCTAAAGACTGGATGCATTAAGCAAAACAAAACTTGACCTTCTATACACATGTTGCCAGATTAAATAAATGACCTATCACTAAGTATTCCAGAATGTGTCCCAAAGGGCAAAGGATCCATTAAATGCGTCTCCTAGAAGTATAAAACACGTGCTGAAGTTGTAGTCCTTGAAGAAGTCCTATTGTAGAAGAATCCACTGTGTTCCATTTAATGTAAACTTTCCCAAACTTACTTAGCCCACATTTTCCACTATGATATCTACTACTCTTTCAAAACACTTTGAGGAATGCTGACTTAATAAAACAGTAATCAAAAATGACTCTGCCTGTGGCATGAGTAACACAGTAGAAAAACTATTAAATACAGCAGCTGATCTGTTGGGCTTCAAAACCCCAGTTCTGTTATATACAGCCATGGATTCTAAAATGTAAGGTTTTCCACATTTGTCATTTTGGAAAGTCATCTCTTAGTGTAACTGGCAGTATTTCTTTTTCTCAGTGTAAATAAAATAATGGTGAATCTTACAATCAACGCCACCATTAATTACTTATCAAACTAGTAAAGCATTGTATATGACTTTGAGCTAGTCACTTAACCAGGGTGAGCCTCAGTTTCCTTGTTGGTAAAACTGGGATATTAAAGGCCTCATAGGGTGGGTATGAAAATGAAATACTGTAGGAAACCTGGTCTCAATCTTTTCTAGGGAAGATCCCCTAGAGAAGGGAATGACTACCCGCTCCAGTATTCTTGCTTGGAGAATTCCCTGGACAGAGGAGCCTCGTGGGTCCACGGGGTCACAAAAAGTCGGACATGATTGAGTGATTAACACGCCACAATGTAAGTGCTCAGTAAAATGCTAGTTATTCTGATAAAAATTTTAGAAACTCTGAAAACGCTCTCTGTTCCCCAAGTCCCTTCCTCACCTATCATTAATTCTTTCTTTAACAATGACTATTTTCCCCAAGAGATGTTAAAATGCAAATCCTTTAGGGAGAGAGAACCACCGGCTGGCAGTCATGCTCAAGAATAAAGACTAATGAAAGATCCTCTTTTGCAGGCAGAGTTTGACAGAGAGAGCGGAAGGAGGTCCCAAGGCACAAAGGTATGTGAAGACAGGGAAAGAAACTGGGCCACATCTAGTGAGGGAAAAGAGCGGTGAGGGTGGAGGCATGTTCTGCACGGTTTTCCTCAGTGTTGAACCCAGGTTTGTTTCCCCTGAGAGCCTCAGATTACTCTTTGCTTGGAAACCGAGCATCCCCCAGAGGCGTCAGCCCTTCAGAGGGCATCAGGTCTCCATGAATAGCCTCCCAAATGTGAGAAACCAGACACTGGGGAGGCTCCAGGAGGAGAGGGTGGGTGGACGCAGAGACAAAAGATGGAGGTGACCAGAGGCCAGTTTTGTCTCTTCATTCTGCTGGATATTTAGGCTAAGAAGCCAGAAGCAGGGAATCGTGTGAACACTGAAAATTCTTAAACCTTAAAAACTACTGTTGAAAACCCAACACCAAACTGAAGAAATCTCTTCTCTCTTTCCTTTGACAAACATTTAATTGCAGGCCAGTATGTCCTTCATTAGAGAAGGCAATGGCACCCCCACTCCAGTACTCTTGCCTGGAAAATCCCATGGACGGAGGAGCCTGGTGGGCTGCAGTCCCTGGCGTCGATAAGAGTCAGACACGACTGAGCGAATTCACTTTGACTTTTCACTTTCATGTATTGGAGAAGGAAATGGCAACCCACTCCACTGTTCTTGCCTAGAGAACCCGAGGGACAGGGAGCCCAGTGGGCTGCCATCTATGGGGTCGCACAGAGTCGAACACGACTGAAGAGACTTAGCAGCAGCAGCAGCAGCAGCATGTCCTTCATCGGGTTTCTCTGGTGGTGCAGTGGAATCTGCCTGCAGTGCAGGAGACACAGGTTCGATCCCTGGGTCAGGAAGATCCCCTGGAGAAGGAAATGGCAACCCACTTGAGTATTCTTGCTGGCAAAATCTCATGGACAGAGGAATCTGGCGGGCTACAGTCCATGGGGTCACAAAGAGCCAGACACGACTGAGCACACACACAGACACACATACATGCACACCTGCCCTTCATCAGCAGCATCCTTTAAATAAATGGGGTCATCTTTCTGATGGAACCCTTTTTCTTTTCCTAAGGAATCTTCAAAAAATATAACTAAGGAGGGAGCAGAAAAGAAATATTTAAAGGATCAAGGACAAGTCTCAGAGGCACAAGAGCTTTAAGAGGTCCCAGCCATTTGCTGACTGCTTGACCTTGGACAAGTCACTTATCTTCACTGAGGTTCACATGCAAGGCAAAGGCAATGTCTTTCACCTTGCCTGCTGCATGAAGATGACGTAAATATCAAATGAAATAATACAGGTGAACGTGCTCAACAAAAAATAAGTAACTGAAAGAGGCAAGACAAACTACTGAAGATTAAAATTTATATTTCCTTTGTCCTAATAATTCCATATTTTAGAATTCAAACCTATAAAAATATAAGTATCTGTACGAAAGGAATTATGTATGCAGATGTTTATTACAGTTCAGTTGGTATAGGAAGGGATGGAGGAAAGGAAAAGGAGAAAAAATTTGAAAGTTATTTGAATGTTCCTCAATAGTGGACTGGCAACATAAATTTCTGGTATGTATCCATATGATGAAATATTATGAAGGTATTATTATTTGAGTGAGATTTATATATCCTGACCTAGAGCATTTTCTCTGATATGTCTTTAAGTCAGAAAAGCAAATAATATGTAGAGTCTGGTTCTGTTATCCTATTTTAAAAAATAAAAAGGGAAAGAAATTTATACAGTTGTAAAAGCATTAAAATAAAGTGTGGAAAAATACAGACTGCACTATTCGCATTGATTATCTGGGGAGGAGGGGATTAAAGAGGAAGATTATTAATGTTTCCTTCATGCACCTCTGAATTGTTTGATATGATAAAAATAAATATGTATAACTTTCATAATATGAAAAATCTAATAATGCTGAAGGAAGGGAGGGAGGAAACAGACAAGAGGGAGGAAAAGGGAGAAGAAAGGGGAAAAAAGAGAGATCTATGATTTTTGATCAAAATAGATAGAAGTCCCTTATATATTTACAGTTTCCAGGATAATGCCTGGTTCTAATGGATAACTGGGAATTTTAGGCATGGCATTGACCTAATAGATCGTGACTGAATTACCTGTTGCTTCTCCCTTCAGAGTCTGCTAGGTTCCAGGAGGTCAAGCAAGAGGACTGTGTTGCTACAACTCAGGATGAATTTTATTTTCCAAAATGAATGTCTATGCTGTTTCCCTTGCATCTTAAATATGAGATTGCTTTATCTACTGTCTTTACCTTTCTCTATATATGAGGGCTTCCAAGGTGGCTCAAGGGTAAAGAATCCACTTATCAATGCAGGAGATTCAGGTCTGATCCCTGGGAAGATCACCTGAAATAGGAAATGGCAACCCACCTGGAAAATTCCATGGACAGAGGAGCCTGGTGAGCTACAGTCCAGGGGGTCATAAAAAGTCACCTGAGTGGCTGAAGACTCATGCGCACACGCACCAGAAACGTGAGTTTCACATCTTCCTAGAGCTCTTAAGAATTTTTCCCAAGAGGAGCAGACACAAGGAGCATCCTGTACTTCTTCATTCTTGATAGCTGGGCACCAGAGATGTGTGCACACACTTGTTTCCTGGATACCACCTTGTTCTCAACTCAGCTCCCAGATTCCACTCCAGCAAAGCACAGTTTAGTAGCTACCACAAGTAACTGTTGAGATTTTACCAGTTGGAGATTTACATCATCAGCATAAAGTTTAGAAGGTCCTTGGAGGTATAATGATGCAGTAGAAAATATTCAGGACTCAAAACACTTTTTAAAATGATAAAACGCTGTGCTGGTGAAAGTGCAGACAGAGGGACACACAGCCTACTGGTTTGAGGATAAACAGCTACCATATCTCTGAAAAGCAACCTTGTAATATAGCTGAAGGATCTTAAAAATATTTATATATTTTAAAGAAATTTTCTTTCTAAGGAACTAATCGAGAAACAGCAAAAATATTTATGTATATATGTATGTATCTCAAATGATTGTTATGGTAATTAATAAGCTAATTTATGAAAAGTGCTTAGCATAGTTACAGGTACCTAGAATGTCCTTTATAAGCATTAGGTAATAATAATAACTGTAGGTTCTTTCCCTCTTTTTTCTCCCTTGCTTTTTTTTTTTCTATTGAAGGATAATTCCTTTACAGAATTTTGTTGTTTTCTGTCACACCTCAACATGAATCAGCCATAGGTATACATATATCCCCTCCCTTTTGAAACTCCCTCCCATTTCCTGCCCCATCCCAGCCCTCTAGACTGATTCAGAGCCCCTGTTTGAGTTTCCTGAGCCATGCAGCAAATACCTGTTGGCTGTCTATTTTACTGATGGTAATGTAAGCTTCCATGTTACTCTTTCCATGCATCTCACCCTCTCCTCCCCTCTCCCCGTGTCCATCAGTCTATTCTCTATGTCTGTTTCTCCATTGCTGCCCTATAAACAAATTCTTCAGTACCATTTTTCCAGATTCCGTATAAATGCATTAGAATACGATATTTATCTTCCTCTTTCTGACTCACTTCACTCTGTATAATAGGTTCTAGGTTCATCCACCTCATCAGAACTGACTCAAATGTGTTCCTTTATATGGCTGGGTAATATTCCATTGTGTATATGTACCACAGCTTCTTAATCCAGTCATCTATCGATGGACGTCTAGGTTGCTTCCATGTTCTAGCTATTGTAAATAGTGCTGCCATGAAAAATAGAATACATGTGTCTTTCAATTTTGGTTTCCTCAGGGTATATGCAAGGAGTGAGATTGCTGGGTCATATCATGGTTTTGTTCCTAGCTTTTTAATGAATCTCCATATTATCTTCCATAGCGGTTATATCAAGTTACAGTTTCACCAACAGTGCAAGAATGTTCCCTTTTCTCTACACCCTCTCCAATATCTATTGTTTGTAGACTTTTGATGATGGCCATTCTGACTGGTGTGAGGTTATGTCTGATTGTGGTTTTGATTTGCACTTCTCTAATAATGAGTGATGTTGAGCATCTTTTCATGTGTTTGTTATCCATCTGTATGTCTTCTTTGGAGAAATGTCTGTTTAGGTCTTTTTCCCACTTTTTGATTGGGTTGTTTGTTTTCCTGGTATTGAGTTGTATGAGCTGCTTGTATATTTTAGAAATTAATCCTTTTCAGTTCTTTCATTTGCTATTATTTTCTCCCATTCTGAGGGTTGTCTTTTCACCTTTGTTATAGTTTCCTTTGCTCTGTAAAAGCTTTTAAGTTTAACCAGGTCCCACTTGTTTACTTTTTTTTTTTTTTAATTTCCATTACTCTATACTCTAGGAGGTGGGTCATAGAGGATCTTGCTTTGATTTATGTCACTGAGGGTTCTGCCTATGTTTTCCTCTAACAGTTTTATAGTTTCTGGTCTTACATTTAGATTTTTAATCCATTTTGAGTTTATCTTTGTGTATGGTGTTAGGAAGTGTTCTATTTTATTCTTTTACATGTAGCTGTCCAGTTTTCTCAGTACCATTTACTGAAGAAGCTGTCTTTGCCCCATTGTATATTCTTGCCTCCTTTGTCAAAAAATAAGGTACCCATAGGTGCATGGGTTTATTTCTGGGCTTTCTATTTTGTTCCATTGGTCTATATTTCTGTTTTTGTGCCAGTACCATACTGTCTTGATGACTGTAGCTTTGTAGTATAATCTGAAGTCAGGAAGGTTGATTCTTCCAGCTCCATTCTTTTTCTCAGGACTGCTTTGGTTATTCTGGGTCTTTTATGTTTCTATGTGAATTGTGAAAAATTTTGTTCTAGTTCTGTGAAAAGTGCCATTGACAATTTGATAGGGATCACACTGAATCTGTACTTTGCATTTGGTAGTATAGTCATTTCCACAATATTGATTTTTCCTACCCAGGGACATAGAATATCTTTCCATCTGTTTATGTCATCTTTGATTGCTTTCATTAGTGTCTTATAATTTTCTGTGTACAGTTCTTTTGTCTCCTTAGCTAAGTTTATTCCTAGATATTTAATTCTTTTTGTTGCAATGGTGAGTGAGATTGATTCCTTAATTTCTCTTTCTGATTTTTCATCGTTAGTATATGGAAATGCAAGTGATTTCTGTGTATTGATTTTGTATCCCGCCACTTTCCTAAATTCACTGATTAGCTCTAGTAATTTTCTAATACTATCTTTAAGGTTTCCTATGTATAGTATCATGTCATCTGCAAACAGTGAGAGCTTTACTTCTTTTCTGATCTAGATTTCTATTATTTCTTTTTCTTCTCTGATTGCTGTATCCAGGACTTCCAGAACTATGTTGAATAATAGTGGTGAAAGTGGACACCCTTATCTTGTTCCTGATCTTAGGGGCAATGCTTTCAGTTTTTCACCATTGAGAATAATGTTTGCTGTAGGCTTATCATATATGGCCCTTACTATGTTGAGGTAGGTTCCTTCTATGAGTATTTTTTGAAGAGTTTTAATCATAAATGGGTGCTGAATTTTGTCAAAGGCTTTTTCTGCATCTATTGAGATTATCATATGGTTTTTATCTTTCAATTTGTTAATATAGTGCATAACATTGATTTGCATATATTGAAGAATCTTTGCATTCCTGGAATAAAGCCAACTTGATCATGGTGTATGAGCTTTTGATGCGTTGCTGAATTCTGTTTGCGAAAATTTTGTTGAGGATTTTTGCGTCTATGTTCATCAGTGATATTGGCCGACAGTTTTCTTTTTTGTGTGTTGTCTTTGTCTGGTTTTGGAATCAGGGTGATGGTGGCCTCGTAGAATGAATTTGGAAGTATTCTTTCCTCTGCAATTTTTGAAAGAGTTTTATAAGGATAGGCATTAGCTCTTATCTAAATGTTTGACAGAATTCTCCTGTGAAACCATCTGGTCCTGGACTTTTGTTTTTGGGAAATTTTTGACCACAGCTTCAGTTTCAGTGCTTGTAATTGTGTTGTTCATAATTGTTATTTCTTCCTGGTTCAGTCTTGGAAGAAAATTCTCCAAGCCAGGCTTCAGCAATACGTGAACCATGAACTTCCTGATGTTCAAGCTGGTTTTAGAAAAGACAGAGGAACCAGAGATCAAATTTCCAACATCCGCTGGATCATGGAAAAAGCAAGAGACATCCATAAAAACATCTATTTCTGCTTTATTGACTATGCCAAAGCCTTTGACTGTGTGGATCACAAGAAACTGTGGAAAATTCTGAAAGAGATGGGAATACCAGACACCTGACCTACCTCTTGAGAAATCTGTATGCAGGTCAGGAAGCAACAGTTAGAACTGGACATGAAACAACAGACTGGCTCCAAATAGGAAAAGGAGTATGTCAAGTCTGTATATTGTCACCCTGCTTATTTAACTTATATGCAGAGTACATCATGAGAAATGCTGGGCTGGAAGAAACACAAGCTAGAATCGAGATTGCTGGGAGAAATATCAATAACCTCAGATATGCAGATGACACCACCCTTATGGCAGAAAGTGAAGAGGAGCTAAAAAGCCTCTTGATGAAGGTGAAAGAGGAGAGTGAAAAAGTTGGCTTAAAGCTCAACATTCAGAAAACTAAGATCATGGCATCCAGTCCCATCACTTCATGGGAAATAGATGGGGAAACAGTGGAAACAGTGGCAGACTTCATTTTGGGGGCTCCAAAATCACTGCAGATGGTAATTGCAGCCATGAAATTAAAAGATGCTTACTCCTTGGAAGAAAAGTTATGACCAACCTAGATAGCATATTCAAAAGCAGAGACATTATTTCGCCAACAAAGGTCCGTCTAGTCAAGGCTATGGTTTTTCCTGTGGTCATGTATGGATGTGAGAGTTGGACTGTGAAGAAGGCTGAGCACCAAAGAATTGATGCTTTTGAACTGTGATGTTGGAGAAGATTCTTGAGAGTCCCTTGGACTGCAAGGAGATCCAGCCAGTCCATTCTGAAGGAGATCAGCCCTGGGATTTCTTTGGAGGGAATGATGCTAAAGCTGAAACTTCAGTACTTGGGCCACCTCATGTGAAGAGTTGACTCATTGGAAAAGACTCTGATGCTGGGAGAGATTGGGGGCAGGAAGAGAAGGGGATGACTGAGGATGACATGGCTGGATGGCATCACGGACTCGATGGACATGAGTCTGAGTGAACTCCAAGAGATGGTGATGAACAGGGAGGCCTGGCGTGATGCGATTCATGGGGTTGCAAAGAGTCAGACACAACTGAACGACTGAACTGACTGACTGAACTGAAGAATCTGTTCATATCTTCCAGGTTATCAATTTTATTGCCATATAGTTTTTTATAATAATCTCTTATAATCCTTTGAATTTCTGCATTGTCTGTTGTAATCTCTCCTTTTTCATTTCTAATTTTGTTCATTTGATTTTCTCTCTCTCTTTTTTTCCTTGATGAGTCTGGCTAAAGGTGTGTCAATTTTATCTTCTCAAAGAACCAGCTTTTAGTTTTATTAATCTTTACTATTGCTTCTTTCATTTCTTTTTCATTTATTTCTGCTTGGATTGTTATTTCTTTCTTTCTTTCTATTAATTTTGGAGTTTCTTTTTTCTTCCTTTTCCATTTGTTTTACGTATAAAGTTAGGTTGTCTAGTAGATGTTTTTCTTGTTTCTTGAGGTTAGATTGTATTGCTATAAACTTCCCTCTTAGAACTGCTTTTGCTCCATCCCATAGGTTTTGAGTTGTCATGTTTTCACTGTCATTTGTTTCTAGAATTTTTAAAATTTCCCTTTTTATTTCTTCAGTAACCTGTTGGTTAATTAGAAACGTGTTGTTTAATGATGTGTTTTTTTTCTTACAGTTTTTTTCCTTGTAATTGATATCGACTCTCATAGCATGTGGTCAGAGAAGATGCTTGATATGATTTCAATTTTCTTAAATTTACTAAGGTTTGATTTGTGACCCAAGATGTGATCTATCCTGGAGAATATTCCATGTGCACTTGAGAAGGAATATTCTTCTGCATTTGGATGGAATGTCCTAATGATAACAATGAGATCCAGCTCATCTAATATATCATTTAAGACTTGTGTTTCCTTATTAATTTTTTGTTTTGATTATCTGTCCATTGGCATGAGTGGGTGTTAAGTCTCCCACTATTATTGTGTTACTGTCAATTTCTCCTTTTATGTCTGTTAGTGTCTCTTATGTATTGAGGTGCTCCTATGTTGGATGCATAGATATTTATAATTGTTACATCTTCCTCTTGGATTAATTCCTTGATCATTATGTAGTGTTCTTCCTTATCTCTTGTAATTTCTATATTATAAGGTCTATTTTGTCTGATATGAGGATTGCTACTCCAGATTTCTTTTGCTTCCCATTTGCATGGAATATATTTTCCATCCTCTCACTTTCAGTCTATATGTGTCTTTAGGTCTGAAGTGGGTTTCTTGTAGACAGCATATTTATAGATCTTGTTTTTTAATTCATTCAGCCATTCTGTATCTTTTGATTTGAATATTTAATCCATTTACATTTAAAGTAATTATTGATATATTTATATTCCTATTGCCATTTTCTTAATTGTTTTGGGTTGATTTTGTAGATCTTTTTTCTTCTCTATTTCTTGACTATATAAGTCCCTTTAGCATTTGTTGTAAAGCTGGTTTGGTGGTACTGAACTCTTAACTTTTGCTTGTCTGAAAAGCTTTTTATGTCTCCATCAATTTTGAATGAGATCCTTGCCAGATACTGTAATCTTAGTTGTAGACCTTTCCCTTTCAATACTTTAAATATACCCTGCCATTCCCTTCTGGCATGCAGAGTTTCTGCTGAAAGATCAGCTGAAATTTGTGCTGACTTTTGTCTCTTTGTTTGTTTTTCCTCTGATGAGGGAGGCTGAGAGAGGTGGTAATCCTGTCTGCTGATGATAGGGTTTGTATTTTTGTTTTGTTTGTTGTTTAGATGAGGCGTCCTGCACAGGGTGCTACTGGTGGTTGAGTGATGCCAGGTCTTGCATTCAAGTGATTTCCTTTGTGTGAGTTCTCACTGTGTGATACTCCCTAGTTCTTTGGTAGTCTAAGGTCTTGGAGTCAGTGCTCCCACTCCAAAGGCTCAGGGCTTGATCTCATGGGAAGAAAATCACGATGTGCCATCAAGGAGAATTTGTGCATCTGAAGACCTGTCTGGATTGGAAAATAGAGGTGTTCCCTGTGTTCAGAACTTCTTTAACAATCTTTTCAATCTCTCCCTCCTTTTTAAATCTTCTAAAATACCCTCATATTATATTTATAACTCAGAAAATATTTTAAAATATAGAAGTCAATCTTAAAGAAATAACCTAAAATTATTTAATTATCTAAGATGCTTTATGCCCCAAGATGTTCATATTATCCTTAACAATTGTGACAAACTATAAATAACTTCCATGTACAACAATAAGAGATTGATTACGTAAATGATGAGCCTCCTTACAACTGAGCCCTTGGAAGAAATTAAAAATCATCAGTTCAGTTCAGTCACTCAGTTTTGTCTGACTCTTTGCAACGCCATGGACTGCAACATACCAGGCTTTCCTGTCCATCACGAACTCCCAGAGCTTGCTCAAACTCATGTCCATCGAATTGGTGATGCCATCCAACCATCTCATCCTCTGTTGTCCCCTTCTCCTGCCTTCAATCTTTCCTAGCATCATGGTCTTTTCCAATGACCATGTTCCAAGTTCTGCACATCAGGTGACCAAAGTATTAAAGTTTCAGCTTCAGCATCGTCTTTCCAATGAATATTCAGGACTGATTTCCTTTAGGACTGACTGGTTTGATCTCCTTGCAGTCCAAGGGAGTCGCAAGAGTCTTTTCCAAAACAACAGTTCAAAACCATCAATTCTTTGGCATTCAGCTTTCTTTATAGTCCAACTCACATCCATACATAACTGCTGCAAAAACCATAGCTTTGACTAGATGGACTTTTGTCAGCAAAGCAATATCTCTGCTTTTTAATATGCTGTCCAGGTTTGTCATAGCTTTCTTTCAAGGAATAAGCATCTCTTAATTTCATGGCTGCAGTGATTTTGGAGCCCAAGAAAATAGTCTGTCACTGTTTCCATTGCTTTCCCATATATTTGCCATGAAGTGATGGCACCGGATACCATGATCTTCGTTTTTGAATGTTGAGTGTTAAACCACCTTTTTCACTCTCCTCTTTCACTTTCATCAAAAGGCTCTTCAGTTCCTCTTCACTTTCTTCCACAAGGGTGGTATCATCTGCATATCTGAAATGCGTATTAAAAATGATGATCCTGAGGAAATTTTAATAACTTTAGGAGATGCTAATATTTCTAAGTTCAGTTCAGTTCAGTTCAGTTCAGCTGCTCAGTCATGTCCAACTCTTTGCGACCCCATGAATCGTAGCATGCCAGGCCGCCCTGTCCATCATCAACTCCCAGAGTTCACTCAGACTTGCATCCATCGAGTCCGTGATGCCATCCAACCATCTCATCCTCTGTCGTCCCCTTCTCCTCCTGCCCCCAATCCCTCCAAGCATCAAAGTCTTTTCCAGTGAGTCAACACTTCACATGTGGTGGCCAAAGTACTGGAGTTTCAGCTTTAACATCATTCCCTCCAGAGAAATCCCAGGGCTGTTCTTCTTCAGAATGGACTGGCTGGATCTCCTTGCAGTCCAAGAGACTCTCAAGAGTCTTCTCCAACACCAAGTTCAAAAGCATCAATTCTTTGGTGCTCAGCTTTCTTCACAGTCCAACTCTCACATCCATACATGACCACAGGAAAAACCACAGCCTTGACTAGATGGACCTTTGTTGGCAAAGTAATCTCTCTGCTTTTGAATATACTATCTAGGTTGGTCATAACTTTTCTTCCAAGGAGTAAGCGTCTTTTAATTTCATGGCTGCAATTACCATCTGCAGTGATTTTGGAGCCCCCAAAAATAAAGTCTAACACTGTTTCCTCATCTATTTCCCATGAAGTGATGGGATCAGATGCCATGATCTTTGTTTTCTGAATGTTGAGCTTTAAGCCAACTTTTTCACTCTCCACTTTCACTTTCATCAAAAGGCTTTTTAGTTCCTCTTCACTGTCTGCCATAACGGTGGTGTCATCTGCATATCTGAGGTTATTGACATTTCTCCTGCCAATCTTGATTTCAGCTTGTGCTTCTTCCAGCCCAGCATTTCTCATGATGTACTCTGCATAGAGGTTAAATAAGCAGGGTAACAATATACAGCCTTGACATACTCTTTTTCCTATTTAGAACCAGTCTGTTGTTCCTTGCCCAGTTCTAACCGTTGCTTCCTGACTTGTATAGAGGGTTCTCAAGAGGCAGGTCAGGTGGTCTGGTATTCAGATCTCCTCCAGAATTTTCCACATTTTCTTGTGATCCACACAGTCAAAGGCTTTGACATAGTCAATAAAGCAGAAATAGATGTTTTCCTGGAACTCTCTTGCTTTTTCCATGATCCAGCGGATGTTGGCAATTTGATCTCTAGTTCCTCTGCCTTTTCTAAAACCAGCTTGAACATCTGGTTCAACATCACGGTTCATGTATTGTGGAAGCCTGGCTTGGAGAATTTTGAGCATTACATTACTAGCATGTGAGATGAGTGCAATTGTGCTGTAGTTTGAGCATTCTTTGGCATTGCCTTTCTTTGGGATTGGAATGAAACTAACTTTTTCCAGTCCTGTGGTCACTGCTGAGTTTTCCAAATTTGCTGGCATATTGAGTGTAGCACTTTCACATCATCATCTAAGTTAGGATGGGAGGAAAGGGATATAAGATCACATACATATACTTTCAACTGTGGTCAAAAAAAAAAAAAAAAAGTGCATGGGAGCATGGGGAGCAGCCTGGAAGAAATTGTAACAAAAGGTTAGCTAATATTTTCTTCCTACACCTAAATCTCACCCCCTTAAAGGGATACAGTAAATTTCAAGATATATAAACTTTCAGAGAATAAATAGATGACAGTTTCCTAAGGCTCAGAATAGCTCTCTGCACTTAGGAACAGTAGAGGTAATGGTAATGATGGTGGCCTTTTCACCACAGTGTTGTGAAGTGATTGTCTTCCAGTTAAAATAATTAAGAAAAAAAAAGTCTCATTTTCACCCTGAGTATACTGTGGCCTTAAGAGGTAAAGAGACTTGTATGAGTCACTCGCCAAAATTCTTCCAAAACAGACTCCAAACCTCCAACTTCCCTTGCTCTGGACCAGAATTCCACCTCCCCACCCTGAGTATTTTTCTTGCTTTGCCCACTCCAGTCCCATTTTTCCTTTTGGAAACAGCTGAAAGTATCACTGTGATATTTAAAAATGCAAGTTACTGCCATGTGCCCAATGTAATAAATGTTTTAGAGTTTCAATTAAATTAAATGCAGAAAAGCTGGATCCTTTTTATACGTCTAATGATTCGCACAGACCTGTTACCCCACTATCCATTAATTCTATCAAGGTCAACTCAGTACTGGAGACTCCTCGTGACTGTGTAATGAATCCGGACTGGGTGTACCTTAAGCAGACCTGCAGAGAGACCTGAAGCCAAGGTCTCTGGAGTTTCTGTGCTATTTCTCTTATCCATCAAAACTCAGGCCTGAGTAGAGGGCAGCTCATACCCACGAAGGCCAGAGGTGCTAGGGAAATGTGTTTGAGATTTACACATCTAGCCTAGAAGTCAGGAAGCTCTAGCTCTCATTTCTCCTGATGCCTGGGCACAATGGTCTTCCACAGTTTGTTTGCCAAGAGTTGTTCGTGTCTCCCAAGCTAGAATCTCTACTTCTTAAAGGACAGCTCCCTCGTACTTACTGGCCATCTACTCTGTGTCAAACACAATGCTAGACACTATTATTATCACCATCTTGCAGATGAGGAAAATCACTGTCAACCTCAGAGTGGTTAAGTAGCTTGCCTAAGAATACACCACTATGATAATAAGTAGCAGGGATGGAATCTGAACCCTGAATCCAAGCCCCATAGTCTTAACTACAAAGCTTTTCCTCTCTCTTCTGTTAACCATTCCAAATGGATTGGAGACAGAGAGCTCTGAACAGGGACCATCTTGTTCCCTGTGGCATCTCCAGTGAATCTTAGGTGATTGAAGATTAAATGAGATAATGGAAGAAAAGCCCTTTGACAGAGTGTAGAGATTATTGGTGCTAACACATAAGCAAACATGATTATAGTGCTGGGCACTTAGTTGTGCCCATTAATCTAAATAGATCATTACCTATTTACAATGAAAGAACTTTACATCTTGACTTCAGAAAACACCTGTCTCAACCATCTCATTGGTATGGAGAGGAAAATAACTTGGTTAGGAGGATGAAACTAATTAAAAACAGAAAAGGGGTTGAGTTCAAGTCTGTTCTCTCTTCTCTTCCCCAGTGGCTTTAAAAGCCAGCTGCTTGTAGTTCTGGGGCTTGGTAAGGCTTGGGGAGAATCCCTACAGAATGAAGAAGATGATAAGGAGGGGACTATAGTCCTCCATAATGTTGTCCCTCCAACCAGGGGTTGCTCTGCCTTTATCCATTTTTAAACTAGGCTTCTGTACAGTACCTCATGGCTCAGATGATAAAGTATCTGCCTACAAAGCAGGAGACTGGGGTTCGATCCTTTGATCGGGAAGATGCCCTGGAGAAGGGAATAGGGAATTCCATGGACAGAGGAGCCTGGCAGGCTACAGTCCATGGCATTGCAAAGAGTTGGACACAACTGAGCATCTAACACTTTTCTGTATAGTTCATGTGACAGAGGGTTCTACTGAATAAAAAAAAAAATTCAAAAGTAGACTTTATATTTCGCTGTTGGATCATACCGAACTATATAGAGAAATATCAGAGATTATACACACCCCTCTCAAAACTGATAGATCAACAACAACAAAACATAAAGATATAGAAGATGTTCTTAATGCAATGAGTAACCTAGACTTGGTAAAATAAGTGAAATTTGGCACCCAGCAAATGAAGAGTATCAGTGCTTTCAAGCACTTATATAACTTTACAAAAAAAAAAAAAGACACAAAGGAAGACTTTAATATCTCAAATAATCAACTTTATGTAGAATATGCTCTTTGTAGAATAAAATTAACAATTTTTAAGTAAAGCTTAAAAATTCAATGTGACTGCAAACAAAAATGAAAAAAAATGCTATTGAATAATCCTTGGGTTAAAGAGAAAGACAAGGATGAAATTATAAAACACTTGGGGACTCCCTCATAGTTCAGTTGGTAAAGAATCTGCCTGCAATGCAGGAGACCCTGGTCTATCCCTGGGTTGGGAAGATTCCCTGGAGAAGGAAAAGACTACCCACTCCAGTATTCTTGGTCTTCTCTTGTGGCTCAGCTGATAAACAATCTGCCTACAATGCAGGAGACCTGTATTCCATCCCTGGGTTGGGAAGATTCCCTGGAGAAGGGAAAGGCTATCCACTCCAGTATTCTTGCCTGGAGAATTCCATGAATTGTATAATCCATTGGGTTGCAGAGTCAGACATAATTGAGTGACTTTCACTTTCTCTTTCTAACCAAAGAACAGTGAAATCAATGCATATTGAAACTTGTAGAAAATGGCAAAGCACTATTAAAAGGAAAATTATTGCTTTAAGTGGGCTTCCCAGGTGACTCAGTGGGTAAAGAATCTGCCTACAATGCAGGAGACACAGGAGAGATGAGTTCTACTGGGAGACATGAGTTTGATCCCTGGGTAAAGAAGATCCCTTAGAGGAGAGTACGGCAACCCACTCCAGTATTCTTGCCTGGAGAATCCCATGGATAGAGGAAACTGGCAAGGAATTGGACATGACGAGTGACTAAGAATGCATGCACACACATAGCTTTAAATATAATTTACAGAAACAATGAACAGCGGAAGTAGCAAATTAAGTGTTCAACTTAAGAAAATAAAAGAGCATAAGATATACCAAAAGAGAGTAACATGAATTTTTAAAAATATAAAAACCAGTGAATAAAAAAATTTTTAATAACAAAAATGAAAAAATTCAAAATGGAACTTGAAAATAGTAATAATGTGGGTAAACTGTAGAATGACTGATTTAAAAGATACCATGCAAAGTTTTAAAACCACAGGTTGATATCAAATATAATTGTTTAATTTTTAAATTCTTAACTATATGTGAATAAAATATGACAATCTAAATCAAACATGTAAATTTCTTAAACTCTACATAATTACCAAAATTAGTACCAAAAAGAAATATAAAATTCAAGTAATCTAATTATCCATTAAAAATTAAGAAGGCAATAAAAATACTTGCTTCTCTTCAAAAAAATCCTGAGGACTGGATGACTTGATGGACAACTTCTAACAAACTTTCAAGGAAGAGATAGCAATCCCTCTCTTATACAAATTGTTTTTATTTTTTAACAAAAAAAGAGAGAGAAAAAAATTTTTAATTAATTTTTAAGGCTTATAAAAACTTTACCAAAAGCTAGGAAAGAAAACTACAGGTAAAGAAAAAAATATATGTCTATTCATTTAACTATATATATGAAAATTTTGAATAAAATTTTACCTTTTATTTTTTCCAGTCTATCATGACCAAGTATGATTTATTCAAGAAAAGTAAATATGGTTAAACGTCAAAAAAATCAATATCATTTTCCACAATCATGCACAAAATAAGAAAAAGTCACATTCTTATCTCAATATAGGAAAAGGCATTATAAAATTCAATACCTATTTAACTATGAAAACTGTCCAAAAACTAGGAGTTGAAAGAACTTTCCTTAAGTTGACAAAAGCCACATTCCATAGAACTACATCTAATATTCAATTTAATGAAAACCCTTTAGATATATTTCCCTCAAATTTTCAAATCTTTTTAAAATCAAGAATGAGTTCAAAAAAAAAAAAAAGAATAAGGTTTCAAGTATCACCAGTACCATTCATAATAATATGGGAAACCTAACCAATCAATAAGACAAGAAAGGTAAAAGCGTAATATTAGAAGGAAAGAGACAAAATTGTCATTATTAGTGCTGAAGAAGATTCTTGAGAGTTTCTTGAACATCACTCAGATCAAACTAGTCCATCGTAAAGGAAATCAATCCTGAACATTCATTGGAAGGACTGATGCTGAAGCTCCAATACTGTGGCCATCTGATGCAAAGAGCCAACTCATTGGCTCTGATAAGACTCTGATCAGGTCTGAAGAGAACCTGATGCTGGGAAAGATTGAAAGCAGAGGGAGAAGGGGATGACAGAGGATGAGATGGTTGGATGGCATCACTAATTCAATAGACAGGAGTTTGAGCAAACTCCAAGATATAGTGAAGGACAGGGAAGCCTCGTGTGCTACCGTCCATAGGGGTGGCAAAGAGGTGGACACAACTGAGTGATGGAACAGCAACAGTAATCATCTGTATTTTTAAATGAACATAATAAAGAAACAAAAAGAACCGATAATCAAATTTGTTAAAACAGCCAGATTGACAATAAATCTATAAAATGTAATAGCATGTGTCTACACCAGCAGTAACAATAGAAAAGAGAAACTTACTTTATAATAGCAACAAAAATGATAAAATAGCTCAGAACAATAAAGGAAGAATATATACCTCTGTTATT
Source organism: Nanger dama (assembly GCA_917880005.1). Lineage (NCBI taxonomy): Eukaryota > Metazoa > Chordata > Mammalia > Artiodactyla > Bovidae > Nanger > Nanger dama. The sequence continues at coordinate 42,765,771 of CAKJTW010000008.1, forward strand.
TTAAGATAAATTTAATGGCATAATAGAACTGAAGAAAGAGAGAGTTTTCTTATCCATTTATCTGCTGATGGACAGCTAGATTGTTTCCATGTCCTGGCAATTATAAACAATGCTGCAATGAACATTGGGGAACATGTGTCTCTTTCAATTCTGGTTTCCTCAGTGTGTATGCCCAGCAGTGGGATTGCTGGGTCATAAGGCAGTTCTATTTGCAATTTTTAAGGAATCTCCACACTGTTTTCCATAATGGCTGTACTAGTTTGCATTCCCACCAGCAGTGTAAGAGGGTTCCCTTTTCTCCACATCCTCTCCAGCATTTATTGCTTGTAGTCTTTTGGATCGCAGCCATTCTGACTGGTGTGAAATGGTACCTCATTGTGGTCTTGATTTGCATTTCTCTGATAATGAGTGATGTTGAGCATCTTTTCATGTGTTTGTTAGCCATCCGTATGTCTTCTTTGGAGAAATGCCTATTTAGTTCTTTGGCCCATTTTTTGATTGGATCATTTATTTTTCTGGAGTTGAGCTGCATAAGTTGCTTGTATATCTTTGAGATCAGTTGTTTGTCAGTTGCTTCATTGCAGCATTGTTTATAATTGCCAGGACATGGAAACAACCTAGATCTCCATCAGCAGATGAATGGATAAGAAAGCTGTGGTACATATACACAATGGAGTACTACTCAGACCTTAAAAAGAATAAATTTGACTCAGTTCTAATGAGGTGGATGAAACTGGAGCTGATTATACAGAGTAAAGTAAGCCAGAAAGAAAAACACCAATACAGTATACTGACACATATATATGGAATTTAGAAAGATAGTAATGATGACCCTGTATGTGAGACAACAAAAGAGACACAGAGGTATAGAATGGACTTTTGGACTCTAAGGGAGAGGGAGAGGGTGGGATGGTTTGGGAGAATGGCATTGAAACATGTATATTATCATATAAGAAATGAAGCGCCAGTCTGTGTTCAATACAGGACACAAGATGCTTGGGGCTGGTGCACGGGATGACCCAGGGAGATGATATGGGGTGGGAGGTGGGAGGGGGCTTCGGCATTGGGAGATCATGTACACCTGTGGCTGATGCATGTCAATGTATGGCAAAACCAATACAGTATTGTAACGTAGAATAAAGTATTAAAAAAAAGAGAGAGAGAGTTATGTTCGTAGTTGCAATTACTTCACATTTGTAACTATGCTGATTTTCCCCCTTATTTATCTATTAATTCTGTGCAATTCCAATTAAATTTTCAGGAGAATTTTTAAGAAATTTGACAAATCATATCTTTCAAATGAGTCCTCCTCCCTTTATAAAAACAAGCAAGTTGGTTTTGTTTCCTATACCAAAGGGTAAAAAATTTTAACATGAGTTATATTACTAAAATTGTCCAACAGGACATTATCTCAGGACATTTGCACATGCTTATTCCCTCAGTCTTCAACACAGTTGGATGATTTTTGGTTTCTTGGTCTTGAGTTAATTCTCAGAGTCCTTTCCTAACCACCTCATGGAAAGGAGGTCACCTTTCTCACTATCCACTATCTTATTCAACTTCATTTTCATTCTCGCCTTATACCAAGTTTATAACTACTTATCAGTCAACTCCAATATTTTGGCCACCTCATGCAAAGAGTTGACTCATTGGAAAAGACTCATGCTGGGAGGGATTGGGGGCAGGAGGAGAAGGGGAAGACAGAGGATGAGATGGCTGGATGGCATCACAGACTCGATGGACGTGAGTCTGAGTGAACTCTGGGAGTTGGTGATGGACAGGGAGGCCTGGCGTGCTGCGATTCATGGGGTCGCAAAGAGTCGGACACGACTGAGCGACTGAACTGAACTGATCAGTCAACCTGTTTTTGTCTGCTTCCCCTGTTAGAATGTAAGCACCAAGAGAGTGGAGACTGAGTCTGTCTTCATACCATTATCTTCTTCATGCCTGACACAGCCTGACACCTAGCAAGGTTTCCAATAAATATATACGAGTAAACGAACACATCACAACATATCCATCAGCCTTTCTAGGGAAAAGCCAGGAAGGGAAGTCCACATTTACTCATCACCTCCTTCAGTTGAGACAAGCAACAGAGACGAAAGAGAAGGGGTGAGGAGAAGAAATGTGGAACGTGCTCCAGGGGACTCTGCAGAGGTGGATGACATGCCAACCCTGCACCTGCTTCCGAGAGGAACCCAGAATCATCAAGTAACCCACAGGAGATGGTCCCTGTCTTCAAAGAGCTTTTCATCCCATGCAGAAACCTTTAGAATAAGGAGCAGCCAGGGAAGAGAGTGAAAGGCACAAGAAGAGCAACTCCAAAATTATGCTTCATTTTTGCAGACACTATTAGCATCTTATGGCGAAATAATTTGTGAACCTAATAGAAAACACAGAGAAGCAAAGAACAGATGCATCTCGACCATACCAAGGGGGAAAGCTACAATTAAACTGACATCCCTTATTCAACAGCCTGCAGGCTCTGCGGCTAGGCTCAGGGTTGGTGCCGAGTCTCTTTCTTCCTTGGTAACTTAGTCTCATTTTCCCCTTCTGGTGTCTTGTTGTAGTAATAGGTTTGTTATTACAGCTCTGAAGTCAGAGCAACACACCAGAGCAGGGAAATGAGAGGGAGAAAAACAAAAAAGCAGAACATGAACAAATGGCTCTTGCCTGAGAGCTCATGCTCCGTTAAGATTGGGAGGAAGGACCGTGTGCTCTCGCTCCCATTTGCCTTTCTCCTCCTGGCACTCTCTGAAATGAGCTGCAGGGTAACAGAGGGGCTGTCTTTGGAGGGTGGATGTTTGGGGCCCTGAAAGAATTAAATTACATTCAAGAGGCACATACTTACCTCCCCATTAGGTGAAGGAAGGAGGAGGGAGCTTACAAGTAGGAATGTCCCTTCCCTGCAAGGCTCTGGGGACTGAGGAAACACTAGCAAAGAAGAAAGCCAATCCTCTCCCCTCTCACCCACCTGCCATGGTTCTTATACACTCCTGGGAGAGAGACAGATAAACAAATAAGATAGATAAGCCGAAGAATTGATGCTTTCAAACTGTGGTGCTGGAGAAGACTCTCGAGAGTCTCTTGGACAGCAAGGAGATCAAACTAGTCTATCCTAAAGGGAATCAACCCTGAATGTTCATTGGAAGGACAGATGCTGAAGCTGAAGCTCCAATACACACGTAGCCAAAGCTACCTGATGTGAACAGCTGACACATTGGAAAAGACCCTGATGCTGGGAAAGATTGAGGGCAGGAGGAGAAGGGGACAACAGAGAATGAGATGGTTGGATGGCATCACTGACCCAATGAACATGAGTTTGAGCTAGTGAAGGACAGGAAAGCCTAGGAGGCTGCATTCATGGGATCACAAAGAGTTGGACACAACTAAGTGACTGAACAACAACAAGATAGATAAGACAAAAAATTAAAATACAAGATCACAGGAACTGCTGCTGCTGCTAAGTCGCTTCAGTCGTGTCCGACTCTGTGCCACCCCATAGACAGCAGCCCACCAGATTCTCTCATCCCTGGGATTCTCTAGGCAAGAATCCTGAGTGGGTTGCCATTTCCTTCTCCAATGCATGAAAGTGAAAAGTGATAGTGAAGTCTCTCAGTTGTGTCCGACTCTTCGCGACCCCATTGACTGCAACCTACCAGGCTCCTCCGTCCATGGGATTTTCCAGGCAAGAGTACTGGAGTGGGGTGCCATTGCTTCTCCGATTGCAGGAACAGATACAAGCAAATCTGGAATTCCATCCTGCCAAGAGGCTGTTTCACCTGGGAAACTGGGCTTACAGGAAACACTCTAGTCTGCAGAGCAGGAAACAGGAGTCTGGAGAGTGACAGGACCCTAAGAACAGACAGGGTGGAGCTCCCTGAGGACAGAGGGGATCCTCACCTCAGCCAGCTGACACACCAGCCACAGGGCTGTGACTTTCAATGAAAAACCATGGCTCCCCACCCACCGCTGCACTCCCCCCTTCCCACCCCCAACCCCCGCCTCAGCTCTGTGTAGCCGTCCTCACGCACGGAAACTCTTACGTCTTTTAATTACATGAAAGAAACGTGCATCCTTTGTCCGGGTGTGTTAGTATCTCTTCATCAGACACAGTTACCCTTGAGACTGATTCAAGAGAATCAGTAATTGCAGAGAGTGACAGAAGTCTAAGGGGGAACGAAACCAAGGAATGTGACATTGAGAGACTGGGAAGGGGAAACAACAGTCTTGCATGTTCGAGCAAGGCCTCTCTGAGCAGGGGATAAACGCAGGCCTTCGGGGCCAAGATCAGACAGAGGGCACAGTAAAAGCCAGCGCCTGGACGGAGGAGCGAGTCTGAGCACTTGGAGGGCAGGGTGAAGGTCATGTGGCAAAACTGGTGCTTCCGGTGTGACCCTTCCAGACCAGCAGCATCAGCATATGTGGGAACTGATGAGAAGGAAGCATTCCTGGGTCTCATGAAACAGTCAGAAACTCCAAGGGTGCAGCCCAGCTGTGTGTGTGTATGTGTGTTTGACAAGTCATCCAGGTGATTCCAGGGCACACGCAGTATGAAAACCATGAGGCTGGAGGGTAGTGAGACAGGAATGGACTTGTGGGAAGGGCTGAGCCAGCCTCCTTTAGAAGTGAATTCCCAAACCAGGAAGCAAGTCAGCTGGTTCATCTGAATTTTTCATCATTATATCCTCAGCACTTATCATGTTGCCTACTACAGCGTAAATGCCCAATACTTGCTTATTGAACAAATAAATTAATATAAATATAAATAATGAGCCTCTACATATTTGATCCCATACCAGGTACTGGACAAATATAGGTAGGATCATCTACAAATGGGGGAAAAAAGAGACAAATTCGAAGAAAAACTGAGAGGATTAGAATCAGATGCACTGATATTGACAAGGAATGAGAGGTGAGATCTCCTAAAGCAAGGAGAGTCAGAAAAATGAAAAAGCAGACAGAGGAGCTCAATAAACACAAAGGTGTCAGCATTTACTTTTGGGGCAAACAATGTAGTTCATTAACCCCCTAGGGAATGACGGCATTATGGCATGGACCAACTATCATTCATTTGCTTTCTCCAAGTAAACCAGAAATGGTATATTGATTCAATCTATCTTAAAAAACACACAAAAGTCTTGACTTAAATGGAAAAATCCTCAGCTTTATGGAAAATTCCACTATCCAAAATGCTTCATTTCCAGAGGCATTTTAGATAGCCAAGATTTTAACGGTATTGCTTTTTATTTTTTTAACCAAATCACTCTCACAACTCAGAGTAGGGAATATTGGTGCTAACCAAGTCTACCTGGAAGCCAGCCGGAGGCCTCCATCTCCAAGAGCCTTCTGAGCCAATACAAGTAGGGAAACCCAAGCCAGCCAAGCCCCTCTAGCTGTCAGGACATCAGCAAGGGCATGAGTCACTCTGAGACCAGACGCCAGCCTCTCTATTGAACCTCTCTGTAACAGAGTGGATTTTAATAGACTCTTCCTCCCCTCCTTCCTTCCTCCTGTTCTGGCAGTTAGCAGATTCCTGAGATGAAAGCACCTCCCAGATTTCCTTCATGCACCTCCGTCTTCAGATCAGAGAATGCCTGGCTCGTGTCAGAGGACATGGGAGCCACCAAGAAAAGCCTTACCTTCCTCTGATCATTTAACAGGCAGGAAGTCCTTTACTGTCTAATTCAAATCCTTCTGGCTGTATGAAGTCTGCTTCCCTCATTGAATTTGGAAGATCCCTCCACTAAGGAGAAAAAAAAAGTACTTCATTATGGATGTAGCTGTTCTCAATTGATTTTCCTTCTTCATCTACATTTCCAAATCTTGAATATTTGTCTTACTGGTTTTTTCTATCACTGTTCTCCTGTCAACAGTCTATGTTTCCCTAAGGACTCACTTCCTGTATAAGTGAAAATACCAGTGAAATAGCCCTGAAAGTTACTTTTTCGGTATGTATAGTGCATGCACGTGCACACATACACACACGCAATATATTAGCAAATATACTTGGACTCTAATCATCAAAAGTGTCTACACGTGGACTGGGCCTCACAGAGAGCAGACCATTTCTGGAAGTAAGATCACTTCTGGTCAGTGGTCCAAGGAACAGATGAAGTATTGGACGAGGTGTCCCCAGGGGTCGTTCGTTGCTGAATTGCTGTGATGCTCTGTGATGCAGCGAGACGCCAAACCTGATCGTGAACCTGGGCAATAGCTAAGAGGAGAAAAGGGAGTAGCACAGTTTTACTGGCCTTCTTTGGTACCCAAAGCTACACCAGGAGTACTCAGGGAGCCCGGCACTGGCAGTGCAGTGGTACCTGTGATGGCACCATCATCCCCACTGCAAACATTCCTCTAGCACCTGCAGTATGCCAGGCACTGCATGCATCATTTCAGTCCATCTTACAACAGACCTGTCAGATGGGCCTGTTATTAACCCCATGTTGCTAAGGAGAGGAATGAGGAATGGTGAAGTTAAGACTATCCAGCATCACAAAGCTGGCAACAGATCCAAGACTCAAACCTATGCTGTCTGACTCCATCATGCTGCCTCCCTCAAAGGTTGTAATGACCTCTTATATTTTATTTTTTCACTAATTGTTACTGCAGTATAGTTGAGGCAAAAGGAGAAGAGGGTAGCAGAAGATGAGATGGTTGGATGGCATCACTGACTCAATGGATATAAACTTGAGCAAACTCTGGAAGATAGTGAAGGACAGGGAAGCTGGGCATGCTGCAGTCCATAGAGTCACAAAGAGTCAGACGCGACTTAGCGACTGAACAACAACATAGTTGATTTACGATGTTCTGTTGGTTTTCCGCTGTGCAGCAAGGTGAACCAATTATACATGTATGTATATCCACTCCTTTTTAGAATCTTCTCCCATATATGTAATGACCTCTTGCAGTTTAAGCATCTTTAGCATTTTGTATGCTAAGAAAAGAACATGATTTCTTTCCCTCTTTACAAGAGTCTGAGGCCAGGAAAGTGAAGTGAAGTTGCTCAGTCATGTCTGACTCTTTGCTACCTGTGGACTGTAGCCCACCAAGCTCCTCCATCCATGGGATTCTCCAGGCAAGAATACTGGAGTGGGTTGCCATGCCCTCCCCCAGGGGATCTTCCTGACCCAGGGATCGAACCCCAGATCTCCCACATTGCAGGCAGATTCTTTACCACATTAGCCACCAGGAAGCCCAACAATACTAGAGTGGGTAGTCTATCCCTTCTCCAAGGGATCTTCCTGACTCAGGGATCAAACCAGGGTCTCCTGCATTGCAGGTGGATTCTTTATCATCTGAGCCACCAAGGAAGCCTCCTAGCCTAGTTACCTGTGCAGAAAAGTAGCACCTGTTAGTCCCTGCCTGCAAACTGGCCACTCAGTCCTACACCCTGAGGTCCCAGATATGCTTGACTCACAGCTGCCAACTCCCTAGGGAAAGAGATGGCCAGAGAGAGAAGGGGAACAAGAAAGAAAGAGGATACCAGGAGGCAAAACTAGCAGACATCTCTGATGCATCCTTTCCTTCAGTTTCCTAAGCCTGCCAGTCCTCAAACGCCGGAGACGATAATAACACATTCCCGTCTTGCTGAAGAGGCTTGAGTGGTTTCCCCCGTGTCCGGCCTCCCCATCACACCTAGCCTTTTCTCTCCTGACTATTATGACAACCTCTTCACTGATATCATTTTTCCCCTCTCTTGTGACTCTTGCCCTGTTCATATGGGATACAGGGCTATGCTTCCTGGATCACATGTAACACGGCCCTCTCCTTCTCACAGACCTTCAGTAGCTCCCTGCTACTTACAAAGACAAACCCCAGCTGCCTAGCCTGCTCTTCAGACCCACCATGATTGACCATAAACCACATTTTCAGCCTTATATTTACTACTTACATCTAAGCTCTAGTCACAGTACTCCAGAAAAGAACCCAGGAAAGTCTTTTTTACATGCCTCTCATGATGATTTCTCTGCTGGGACACTTTGCCTATTTAAAGCTGCACTCAGATGCCACCCACTATGAAAACTTCTCTCTCTCACCTCAGTGTCAATCTCTAGGCTACCTGCGTCACCCATCAGTATTATACTCTTTATTCTAACTATGTTTGACAATATCTATCCCATGGTCTCTGGCCAGAGTACTAAACATACTCTTGCCCTATGATCAACCAATTGCACTCCCTAGTATTCACCTAAAGGAGTTTGAAAGTTATGTTCACACAAAATCTGCACACCCATGTTTACAGCAGCTTTATTTATAATTGCCAAAAGTTGACAGCAGCCAAGATGCCCCTCAGTAGGGGATGAATGAACAAACTGTGGTACAGGCAAATAAAGGCTTCCCAGGTGGCTCATCAGTAAAGAATCTGCCTACCAATACTGAAGGAGACGCAGTTTCAATCCCTGGATCGGGAAGGTCCCCTGGAGAAAGAAATGGCGACCCACTTCAGTATTCTTATTTGGGAAATTCCGTGGACAGAGGAGCCTGACAGGCTATAGTCCATAGGACTGCAAAAGAGTTGGATACAACTTAGCAACTGAACAACAGCCAGATAATGAGATATTATTCAGTGCTAAAAAGAGATGAGCTATCAAGCCATGAAAATACATGGAGGAAGTAAAAAGAAGCCAGTATTTAAAGGCTGTATATTGTAGCTATATGCAACAATGTCCAACCAGTGCCCAACTACATGACGTTCTGGAAAAGGTAAAATTATAGAGAGAATAAAAGATCAGTGGTTGGTAGAGGTCCATGGGGAGGCAGAGCACAGAGGACTTTTGGGAACGTGAAGCTGTTCTTTGTGATGTTTATAACGGTGGATATATGTCATCACACATTTTTCCAAAACTGCAGACTGCACGATACCAAGTGTGAATGCTAATAGAAACTATGGGCTTGGGTGGTGGTGATGTGCAGGTTCATCAAATGTAGCAAATGTCCCCCTCTGGTGGACAGTGTTGATAGTGGGAAAGGCTGTGACTGCATGTGTGGCGGGGGAAGGGCAGATATAGGAAATCTCTGTACCTCCTCTTAGTTTTGCTGTGAACCTAAAACTGCTCTAAAAAATAGTCTACTTTTTAAAAAGCCTGCCCGCATACGATAAACCCCTTAAGAGAATGGGGCATGCCTTCTGCTCCTGTGTCCCCCTCATGCCCTAGCCCTCCACCACCACAGCAGGTGCTAATAAATGTTTGTTGAATTGAATTAAATTGACAGGTCACCTGCGGGGGAAAGAGCGAGAACTTGATCATAATCTGGATTCCGAGACGACGGGAAAGTCGAAGGACCAGTGACCTCTCTCTTCAGAGCTCAATTATCTGCATAAGAACAAACGTCTCTGATATCTAGCTATTAATTTGCTCACAGTTGTCTCGGCCTCCAAAGTTCACAGGTGTCCCTTTCAATTTCTCAGCCACATCATTCATAGGAAATGAGATTCTCTCCTCATTCACCGCATCACGGTAGCCCTAGTACCATCTCCCTTCCCCATGCTCCCCCTCCAATTGCCTCACACATTCTTTCTCTTTTCTGTTTACCACGGTTAACCCCCTGGGCATCAAAATGCCTGTCACCACAACTTTCTCAGGGCCTGTTAGGGGACCCATCATTTCCTGCTCAGCATCATAAATCGATAGCCGAGGACCGCAGGTTTTATTGGCAGGCTGAGTCAAAGGAATCTATTCTAATTAATCCTCCCCACAAAAATGATGGCCTTTAGCCATCTAGCAGGTGGGAGCCAACAAACTTGGAGTGAAAGGAAAATAAAATGCTTGCCTGGCTTCCTACGAAATCAATACAGCCTCACTAAGATCTGTTCTGGGTCGCACAGACGGGGCAGCAAGTGTGGTAGAGATCACTGGCAAGGTCCCTGACCATGAGTCTGACAGCTGGGGTGGCAGAAACTAAGGATGCCCGTCACACCACAGACTCCAAAGGGTGAAGGCCTAGTGCCTTTAGAAGCCTTTAGCCCTTTGATACACATTCATTCATGATTAAAAGTCATCTACAAAACATAACTGTTTCCATATACTTGACATGACAATATCCTGGGAACAAGCAGGAGATGGGCAAATCTGAGTCCAAATGAGACAGGAGAAGAGGAAATTCACATCATTCCTGATGTTATTCTGCAACAGGGCAGTTGGGCAGTCCAATGTTTGGTGACCAGCACATTACATGATCTCAGGGATGGCTCAGGCAGTCCCTGATGGGGAGTGAGGTGGGCCACCTGATGGGGCACGGCCGAGGAAGGCTCAAGAGAGCAGCAAGGCTTGTAGCCAGGGGGAAGCAATGCTCTCCTTCCAAACAAAGCATGGCTCAACAGAAAGACTGTGACCTGTGAGATGGAGCCCAGGCCTGGCTTTAAGTCCACTTCTTTCTACCTGCATGACCTTAAGCAAGTTACTTAGCTTTTCTGAGTTTTTTTTCCCTCATCTGGAAAATGGGATAAAAAGTGACAGTTCTTAGTTAACCGTCTTATAGTGAAACTGTCTTCATGGTGGAATGGTGTGTGAAACACAACGTGATATGCTTTTTCCCCTTCATCCTCCTAAGTCCGAGATCTGCCCTTTTCCACTGAGTGGGTTAGAACAATTAGGTCCAGGCTCATTCTCTCTCTCTCTCTCTCTCTCTCTCTCTCTCTCTCTCATTCTCTCATTCTCTCTCTCACACACACACGTTCCTCCACTCTACTATGTTACAGAATTCTCCATTAGTGGGAAGAAAATAGCTGAAGGAAAAATGAGAAATCTCAAGCACTAATAACAGGCTTTGTACCCCACCCAACCATCCCATCCTACTTCCCGATTTCTTTGGTGGTTCTGGGGAGGAGATAAACCCCTCCTATCAAACCCTATGCCATTCCATGGGGAGAGAAACAAGAAGGCCCCTTGGGGTCAAGGACAGGGAGGCCCAGGCGATGGCCCAGTGCAGTGCTACCTGCCAGGCAACACTGGGGTGGATCAAAGCCTGGACTGGGACAGGGTGCCCCTCTGGGTCGGTTACATTGCAGCCTCAACTTCAAGGGAAAGGACGGAGAGGGGGAAATCTGAGGTTTCCTGAGTTATACCCATAAGACCCAAAGAACTGAAATGACAGTTCTTCTGGAATTGACAAGAATGTATGTTCAGCCTTCTGCTGGAATGGAGCTCAAGAAGGAAAGCAGATCTGATTTGGGGAGAACAAAGCAAGTTACGCTCTGGTAACCTAAGTCCACGGCCAGTCAGTCCAGTGGCTCAGTCGTGTCCGACTCTTGGCGACCCCATGAATCGCAGCACACCAGGCCTAACCTCAGAGTCCATGGCACATATACCTAAATATTTATATATATATGTGTGTATTAAAAGTAATAAAAATAACTGACATAATATAGCAACTTATGCTACATTATGCTTCTGTGGGCAGGGTCCACTCTCACAGCTTTATACAGATTCTATCTTGTATCTCTCACTAATAGGCATACAAGTTCAGTATTACTGTCCTCTTTGGGGGATGGGCAAACTAAGCATAGACAGGTTAAATAACTTGACAACTAGCCCAAGGTTGCAGCACAAATGTGGAGGGTCCAAAACTAAAGCCCAGGCCATCTGATGGCAGAGCCCATGTTCCTGGTCACTTTTGCTCTCTTGGTTCTACCTTGAGCATTCAACATCTTACAGCACATTACTTACAACTTACTGAGTGCTGACTATGACTTAGGCATTATGCTGCAAGCTTTACTCTTATATTGATATTCTTTATAATAATTCCCAGAGAAGTGTGTTATTATCACCTTTCTAAATGTGAAGAAACTGGGACTCTGTATCTGATTCTGTCTGGCTCCAAATGTATAGTCTCAACTCCTTCCTATACAACCTCCCTGGAAACACAAATAGAGGGCTTGGTTCACTGCCAGTTTTATTTTTATTTTATTTTTTCCAGTTTCACCAATGCTTTTATTAGTTTTCATTACCATCATCTGGTAAAGGAGTTCTAGTTGCTGCGCAGCCTTGCCAGCACTTCATAATATCACTCTTTTCATTTTAGCTGTTTTGATGTGTGTATAATTTATTACCTTTTTTTTTTTATTACAATACTGTATTTGTTTTGCCAGCGCCAATCTATGTTCAATGTAGGATGCAGGATGCATGGGGCTGATGCACAGGATGATTCAAGTAGAGGATGTGGGGTGGGAGGTGGGAGGGGGCTTCGGCATTGGGAGATTGTGTTCACCTATGGCTGATTCGTGTCAATGTATGGCACTGCCAGTTTTAGAGCAAGGCTGTCACATGAGTAGCTGCCAATATTTGAACCATGATGGTAAGGAGGGGATATGGGTCCCTGACAGCCCCGAGTCCAAAGGTAAGGCCCAGAGGGAAGGGCTCTGCAAGAATTAGGATCCAATCTCACCAAGAAAAGGCCTGGCAAAGACTAGATGGGTATCTAGTCAGGCGTATAGACTCCCAAGGAAAGACTCAGTTCCGGGCAGGTAGGGTGAGTGCTGGATTAAGATCAGATATTGTCTTCAGAGGCCACATATGGGGCTACAGCCCCCAAGACCTGCCTCAGGGACCCGTGGCATTGTGCACCCCAGGTTTCTAGCTACAGGGCAACCTTGACCATTCAGGGTGTGGTTATCCTGAGTCTGAAAGCAGAGGCCATCACTGAGCTTCAGTCTACAAATAAGGAAATCCAGAGACCGTAAGCAAAGAGCACGGTCACACGGCGGGTAAGTGGCAGAAAGAAGGAGCACAAACTTGGTGTGCTCCGACTGCAAATTCTGTGCTTTTCCTCACCACTGCGTTTATCCCAAGCAGAGTAAACACCACTTGTGGCTTGACTCACAGGAGAGAAAGGGGAGCAAAGATACACTCTGCCAATCTCCTGTTGTTCACAAGGCTCAGTCCTATATAATCAGTGACTATTTTCCATTGTCTAGGCTTGCCGGCCCCTCCTGGCCCAGAGCCAGCTGACGTCAGACCCCAGACCTCTCCCCGGCAAGGGATTAAGTAGAGAAATAAAGTCCCATTTCACAAGCTGCTAAATCCTATTTGAACAGCCTTGCCAGGGATTTCCTGGGCTTGGGCTTAATCACCTGCTAGCCATGGACAGTGGGGAAGATGCTGGTCTATGACTTTGTTTTCCCCTCTCCTCCCCTGGTGTGACTCCACTCCCAAGAACACCCCTCAGGGTCTGCACAAGAATGCTCACTGCAGTAGGGCTCATAGCCGCAAAAAAAAAAAAAAAGAAGAAGAAGAAGAAGAAAGTAAAATCCGTTAATAAGAGATAGATGAATAAAACACTATACAATGGTTAAAATGAATGTACTAAAGTCTACAGTCTACCAATGTGAATAAACCTCAAAAATATACTCAGTGAAAAAAGTGAACAGCTAAAGAATATGTATAGTATGAATATTTCTATGAAGTTCTAAAAGATACAAAGCAATGCTGGATGCTGCACCGGGACTCGAACATGTAGAAAAGTCAGAAGTCATCCCCACAAATGGGTAACCACTCTATTTTTTTCTTCAGAGAAGAAAAAGGGGAAATAAGAATAAGAAGGGGTTCTTGGAGTGGTTCAAATCTATTTGTAATTTTTACTTCTTTCTTAAAAACCTGAAGAAGGCAAAATGTGAAAATCTGTTAGAGCTGGACTATGGGCACATGGATGTTTATAATACATTATCATATTTACATTTGAAATCTATCATTACAAAAGTTTTTTAAAAGAATAATTGAACCCTTAAGTATTAGAGTATGTAATTAGAATCTAGTCTGAAAGCAATGAAAGTTTACATGCAGGAAGAGACGTGATCAGTCAGCCTGATGGAGATAAGGAGATATAATCGTAGCACGGAGTTCTGAGGACCTGGTCTAGTGGAACAGCACAGTGAAAACAGAAGGAGCCCAGAAGTCAGAACCCGACTCTTCCAGTAGCACTGGACTATGAAAGTATTGCCTAGACTAGTCCTTCTCATGCCCTACACCTGCCTCTGAGAAATCCACGCTCCTCCTCTCACCCCTCCCACCAAGCACTTCCATTAGGGTTGCCAATCATGGTTTCCTTCCCTAGGGGAGGCATAGGAGTCAGGCTGGCCAATTAATGACACCCCATCACCAAGGTCTATCCTGACGGGTCCAAGAATGGACAATGGCCCAAAGCTCAACCAACGAGAGCCAATTTCTTTCCTGGGATACCTACTTCCCTGGGAATCGAATGGGATGTAGTAGAGCTTGAAAGAGATGGATACAGATCTCTCCGTGGCCACAATCCCCAACCAAGAGAAGAGCTAGTCAGGGGTTGGATAGAATGAAGTCACACTGGAGGGTAGAGCAGTGATAAGAGCTTTCTAGGTCATAATGAGCTCCCAGTTTCAGGTGCCACATTCTGGATACAGCTGCCCTATGTGAGTGTGAATGGCAGCGGCTCCCATAGCATCCTTTCTGAATCAGCTCTGCTGTCACTTTGGACACTGATCCTGGCTTCACAGCCTCCTGGTCCTCTTGTGCTTCAGAACACTCTGAGCTACCCAGTACCATTTAATAATGCCCTTTACTGTCTAAATGATGTTTGCAACCAAGAACCCTGATGCTGACACGCAGTGTAACCACTGTTTTCCCAGGAGACCCCAGGAAGACAACATCTCAAAATGGCACCAAGTGTAAGGACTAAGCCAGCTGGGGCTCAGAGTAATCAGGGTCTCACTGTTTCCACGCTGGACTCTTACTCCCTGAGAGCAAGACGCCCTTTCTAAGCAATGATCTTAACACAGTTAGCCCTTCACAGAACATCTAGCACCCTGTCATCATTCCTGCAGGCAAAGTGTTAACATCCACAAAGCTCATTCATGCCCATAGAGGCATTTCATCCTGAGTCACCCCAGGCAGTGGGCAGAGCAGGCCGAAGACTATTAGTCTCATTTAATAGAGAAGGAAGCTGAATTTCAGAGAAATCACGTACTCAAGTCACACAGCAACTTAGCCATTGTTCCTGGAACAGAGTTCAGGCTCCTTAACACCAGCCTGACACATCAAAAGGAAATAAAACTACAGAGCTAGGAAACACCACCAACTAACGTTTCCACAGTGCTGGCTATGTGTCTGAAGATATGCTAAATGCTTTTCGCACATTAACTCACTGACTCCTGCTTCCAACCCTGTGAGCTTAGTACTAGTATGGCTCCTAGTCTACAGATGAGGGAATGGAGGGCCAGAGGGGTTAAGGGACTTGTCCAGAGTCACACAGCAAATAAGTAGCAAGAGATAGGATTCAAGCCATGAATCTGGTTCCAGAGTTTAGGCTTTTAATCACTACATTAAATAGAGTGTGAGGAGTGGTCTTTCTGGGGTCTAGGTACCTTAGTCTCCCCTCCATGGAGTAAGGGGAAGTTCTAAAAGGCCTGGCTGTGAAGGTACCCAAAGCTACCCACAGCTTTAGGCAAATCTAAATACAGATATCTCATACTAAAAGCCTGGAAGGGAAGTGAGCTAACAGAGCAGGTGCTGAATTGCAGAAAAGTTAAATATGGAACAGGAGCATGGGAGGCTGCAATAAGAGCAAGGAGGGTAAAAACCAATTTCAAAACAGAGCCCCAGGCAATGATTTGGAGAGAAAAACCAATATATGTGGTATCACATAATAACTATAGCAACGCCTTCCATTTACCTCACCCATTCCTTTCAAGGAGGCCAAAGAAGTTCACCAGTTATTACTATTCTTCCTTCTTGAGGCCTGGGACCAGCTGAGGATGGCTGAGGGCTCTCTCATTATGAGCAGGAGAAAGGGAAGCACTCAGAGGTCAATACAGAAATCACAGAGCAGTAAAGGAGCTTTCAGAGCCAAGTGTCTGGGCCTGAGAGCCAATAGGCAAAAGACGACGCATTGAAAATCAATTCAGCAAAGGACCGATTCAAACTAAGCTGTCAGAAAAATCCCGAAGCCCACTCTAAGAGAATCGACCACTGCCAATTTACCTCCTGAGAATGAGAAGAAGGAGCAGATACAGGGGGACAAGCAGGAGCTGGGACATGGGGCAGAGAGTACGGAGCAGGAATGGGGAATAAGTGACAACTGAAAGACGGTGAAGTTCTCATCAGAGAAAGTGCGCACATTCACAGGTAAAGCCCCAAGCAAGCCAAGATCAAGTGTCCTCAGTGCATCAGTGAACTCTTCACCTGGCAAATTGATCATTCAGCAGAATGGCTCTCATCCAACTGGTCTGGGGGTCCTGTGGAGTTCCTTCTGTAGTACAGTGGGAAGTCAAGAGTTGTGTCTCTAACCATCCCTTCTCTCTATCCCCCTAACTTCACCTTAGATTATAGGTACCCAGTACTCTCTCCCCACCAAACCAACTCTCTGGACATGATCTGATCAGTGTCATCACCTCTTTCTAGCATTATTTCTTTTCCCTTTTTATTCATCTTAAACCCACCAGGTTGGGGCTATCCACTCCTCCCCAGACAATCTCTACAGCCACCACCCTCTACACCTTCGCTTAAGGAGTTCCTTGGATTAGAAAGACCACTCTTGGATAGCTGATCCATTTCAGTGTGCAAATTAAAAGTCGCTAAGGAATTAAGATGGTGGTAATGGCTGTACAACTTTGTAAAGATTCTAATAATGGTTGAACTATACACTAAAACTAGGTTTTACCATGCATATTATACCCCAATAAAGCTTTTTAAAAGTCACCCAAGGGGCATTATTAGAAAAGCATTTTTCCATTTCCTACCCCTAGAAATTCTGACTCAGTAAAAGTAGAAGAAGAAATCTACTTTTTTCTTTTGAATGATCAGTCCATGTGATTTCAATGCCTGGGGAACTCACTCTAAGAAACACTAATTTGCAAGGAGATTCTGATCACATACCCCCTCCATCCTGAGGCTCTGCAAGCCAGAAGTAAGCACTCCCTTCTCTAAACCTTATGGTAAGGTAAGACCCTAAATGAATCTAGTCTGCCTTGTAGTACAGCTTTCAGTAGACAGGTCTCTACCTTCTACTAACATCTGAAAGCCAGGAACATGTCATCTCTTGACATTCTTTGTTTATGTACACCTTGGTTCACTCCACAGATTAGGGGTGAGACTGTACATGTTGTTATGAACTATGAGAAGACAGTGGATAAGGATGCTTAGAGGGATCAATAGCTGGTTCAATGAAGCATGAGTGAAAGACTAATAGATGGACAGATGAATTGGATGGATGACTGAGCAATGGGAAATGAATAACTATGAATGACGGTGAGATAAATGAATGGGTGGCTGGACAGATGCATAAAAGGATGGAGTCATTGAACCCCAAAATGTGCATGTGAGTCCCACTGTTCCCAGTGCAAGACTAATGGGATCAGGGGAAACAATTCCATCACATACACCTAAGTACAGGGGCATCACTGATTACGTGAGAGAGCACTGGACTGGGGGTCAGGTGACCTTGTCAAGTGCCTACTTTCTCCACTGTCTCCAAAAGTGCCCTCATCTGAGTCATTTTCATTCTCTGAGCCTCAACTATCTCACCTGTAAATGGGTACCACTCCCCTATTCTGCTGCCCCACTATATAATTTTGAAGATCACACTATCTAGTGAAGGCAAAAGCCATATGATAGCACTGTCTTATGAGAACTTCTGAGGGATAAAGCAAAACAAAATAATGTTTTTAAACATATTCTGATGACACTTGATAGTTCTACAGGTGGTCAAAAGAAACCGCTTCATCCAAGCCAAATTTTGTTGCAAACTCAGAACTCCTCATACTGTGCTTCTAAAATGGAAGGCCCACATTCCACTTGGGTGTAAATTTTTTAAATAAAATAGGTTTGAGTCAGAAAAGAATTGGTTTCAGTCAACAATCATTAGCTATGTGGTTCTGAACAAATTATTTTTTCCTAACCTATAAAGTGAGCATAACAATATCCACTTCACAGAGCTAAGAAAATGAAGTAAACGATGCTTCTGAAGCATCTAACACTGTGCCTTATACAAAGCCCAAAAGAGAGTGCTCTGCGTTTGCTCCCTGGTCTCCGTCAACGGAAACTGGCATCTTCATGAGCATGTCATTAATGAATAGGTAGAGGTAGCCCCCAGTTCTGCCACTGCACGTTTCTCCCTGATCTGCATGTTCAGCACTGTTCAGAGAGTTCTCTCCACCTTTCCCGAGCCAGATTTCTCATTCCAAGGTTCTACTTGTATCCAAAACAGACAAAAGCAACAGATGCATGGATTGCTCACTTATCAAGCACTTGTTACACATTAAATTCACCAAATACCCACTAAGCATCTACTCTCGTGTGTCCAGAGTGGTGCTGGGATCCAGGCTAGAGTCATTTTAGCACATGAGGCTTCACTGAGCAGCACATCCTTTAAAACAATCTCTAGAAGGCATCATAAGTGGAAAGCAAGAATCACCATCTCTACATTCCTCGCTGGCTTACCCTTGTGGTTAAAGTTTCACAAGCCATGAAACTAGATTATGTAAATCTCTCCCAGGGGAAGGAAGAAATATCAATTTTAATGATTCATTCAAATATACAAGCAGAAAAGCACAGGACTCTGGACTGGCAGTCTGGGATTCTGAGTTCTCATCTTGGACCAGTTGTTAATAGCCAAGTGACTTTCAACAAGTCCCTTCTCCTCTCTGGGCCTCAGGTTTCTCATCTACAGAATAGGAAGATTCAAAAAAAAAAAAAAACAGGAAAATACATGGGGCTCTGGATAGCATTAAGTTTTGTATTGGAAAGATTAATGCCTCTCCCACCCACTCCCAAATTCAGGTTTACTTGGAACCTGTGAATGTAACCTTATTTGGAAATGGGACTTTCACAGATATCATCAAGTTAAGATCATCTTGATAACCAATCAAGATGAGCAGGGGCCCTAATCCAGTGGCTAATATCCTTATAAAGTAGGCAGACACATGGGGAAGAAGACATGTGAAGAGACAGACACAGATCGGAAGATTCTCCTGCAAGCCAAGGAACGCCAAGAATGGCCAGAAAGCAGCAGACACTGGCGAGGCCAGGTAGGATTCTTCCCTAGGGGTTCAGAGAGAACATGGCTCTACAGACACTTTGGTTTTGAACTTCCAGTCTCTGGAACTGTGAAGTAAGTCAGAAAGAGAAAGACAAATACTGTATATTAACGCATACATAAGGAATTCAAAAAGATGATACTGATGATCTTACATGCAGGGCAGCAAAGGAGACACAGATGTAAAGAACAAATTTTTGGATTCAGTTGGAGAAGGCAAGGGCAGGAATGATTTGAGAGAATAGCATGGGAAAATGTATCTTACCATGTGTAAAACAGATGACCAGCGCAAGTTCGAGGCGTGAAGCAGGGCACCCAAATCTGGTGCTCTCGACAACCCAGAGGGATGGGGCGGGAGGTAAGAGGGGGGTTCAGGATGGGGGCACATGTATACCTGTGGCTGATTAATGTTGATGTATGGTTAAAAAAAAAAGTCACAATACAGTAATTATTCTCCAATTAAAATTAATCAATTTTTAAAAAGAAAAAGTTGTATTGCTTTAAGCCACCTTATTTGTGGTACTTTGTAATGGCAGCCTTAGGATACTAACACAAATCCCCTCAAACTGCATGCTAACTCCAGCTTATTGGCAGCATCTGCTTGGAGGGGTATCTTGAGGAGGTTTCTGAGGCTGCATAGGATATAGGGATTAACTCATGATGTCTTTCCGACAGAGAGAAGGGAGTAGAGACCTGGGTTTTGCCGTCTTTTAGCTAATTATTATGATATCTTTATGCTCATACAATATATGATTCTATAATTTTAAATCCATATACTCCTCCAGGAGTAAAAGCATTGTGAATGGGGAAATGTGGGGAGAGAACTATGCCTTCCCCACAAACACTGCCTCCAGATCCTCCTGGATAAGACCAGCCCCACTCTGCTCCGAAGACAGCCTGGGAGTCTGTCGCCCTCTTAGCTTTGCCTTCACCGGATCTAATCTGAAATCAGATTGGCAAAGACCTGAATAGGTTTCCCAGCTGCCACTGCCTGAGGATTATGACCAGAAGTAAACTTGATTTACAGCAGTATCATGGTTGAGATAGAAAAAAAAAAAATCCTCAGTGGAGTGGAAGCCACAGAAGGACTGAGCTTCCCCTGGGAAGGATTCTGAGAAGCCAGTCTCCTGGAGCCTTTGAGGGGCACAGATCAGGACAGGGAAGCTCACCATTTCTGCCCCTCCTCTGCCTGACTGTTCCAACACCCTGGGTAGAACACAGCTAGACAGCACCCAGGGTCCAAAAAGAAGTGTCTCAGGGATGGTGTTTTGTAGGGTAGGCTTGAGTCCAGTGCCCCCTTCACCCAGAGCAACCCAGTCTTTTGAACAGGGTCTTCCCCCTACTTGCAGAGCCCAGTGTGCCAAGCACTCCACTCACCCACCTGCCCTAGGAAGCTGAAAGCTCACTAAGAAAGGAAGCTGCAGGCTTCTGGAGAGCTCACGAGCACTGTCAAGGGTCACAGCCTCCCTGGTGCTATCTCTGGCCCAGCACACAGCCAGGTGGGTCCGAGGGAGACAGTGTACATACACACCTGCTGCTGGCCCAGACAAGTGCTCTCAGCTCCCGGGTCAGGGCAGGAACGAGGGCCTTTCCTCCTGGGGAACTTAGGTCCCTCTGCACTCCCAGCAGTGACGCTTCCTGCCTCCAGCGCACGAAACTGTGTCCAAACAAAGCTCTCTCCCCTGTTCTCTTTTGTTTGCCTGACAAAACCCCTGCCAACAAATCCGCCTTGATTTCAAGTCCTGCCCAATCCCAAATCCATCCTGAGGGCAACTTCCTGAGCCACAGTCAATGTGGCTGAGGGCCCCAGCTCAGCGCCCTCAATGCTCCCAGCTCCTCTTGCACCCCTCTCCACTCCAAGCTCCCACAGCAGCCAGAACTGTCTTTGCAAAACTCAACTCTCATGTTGTCACGCTCCTAGTCAAAATCGTTCAGTGACTTCCAGATAAAGACCAAAATCCTCCTGCCATGAACAATGAGACTGCCTCCCCACATCATTCCATTGAAAATACTGAATCATATGAAACTGAATTGCCTGAAAAATGAATAAAAAGACATTAAAAATACAAGATTTAACAGGCATAAAATTACTATCAGATTGCAATAAAAGCTCCCTCTTCACTCTGTGCCTGCCTCATCACAGGTCTGTAAATCGCAGTTTGGCAACCATCCTGGAGCACAGACCATGCTGAGTAGCACCGGGCATCTAGGTGCGGCCTTCTCCTGACCCCTGACCCCTGCAGCCTCATCCCGCTACAGTTTCATCCCACTTCAGCCTTCACTCCCTCTACAGCCCCTGTCCTCACCCACCTCTGGCACCCACCACTCACTTTCTCCTGCCTCGTGGCTTTTTAACACACTGTTCCCTCCATCTGGAACTCTCTCCCTTCTCTTCATGTCTCCTCCATTTAGTCACTTCCAACTCATCCTTCAGGTTTTAGCTCACATTTATTTCTTCAGAAAAGCCTGCTCTGACCACTCGTCCTCACACACACACACACACACACACACACACACACACACACACACACACACACACACACACACTCATTCCCCCTCCATGTCCCCAACCCCAGTCAGGACAAGCTTCGCTCATCATTTGCTTGCATGGATCCCAGTACTTCACACAGTTACCTCAGTTGCTATTCATTCATCCATTAGAACAATCATTTGCTTGATACCTGTCTTTCCCTCTGCTCTACAAGCACCAAGAAGGGGGACCATCCCTCTTTGGCTCTCGCTACACTCCCAGCAGTTAGCACAGGGCTTGGGCTCCCCAAGACCTTCAACAACAGCTCGGAGAAGGTAAACAGGACGTGACTGAGTGGCCTCTGATTTGTCAGTGCCTCCTCCTCCACACAGTGCAGCTCCTTCAACTGGAAGCCACCCATGTTCATCCCGAGGCCACATTTCTACAAACATCTCCCTTTAGTTCTGTGTGTGTGTCTGGCACTGCCCTGGATCCCACTGAGTTCAAGTACCTTGGGCCTCCTCCCTGCCCATCAGCTCTCACTTCTGACATGGCTCTCTTTACAGTGTTCACACTCGTGAAACAAACATTCACATTAATATTAATTCTGCATGCCAGGCAGCAAATCACTTAGCTATGTGTTTTACGAAACGAGGTTCTGGCCGCATCTCCCAGTCACAGGTGCCTTCTCCAGCAGGCACTTGTAGAGGGCACAGCAGCAGGCAGTGGGATGGATCCTTAATGGCAGCGGTCTAGGCCCCAGAAGCAGGCTGGATGAGAGGGCCAGTCGAGGGAGCTTCTCTGTTTGCCTGGAGTGCTAAAACGGGGACCAAGACCTAAACCTTGAGAGACACTGCTTCTAAGAGCTCGTCTTGCTTCAGCTAGAACAGCCATAGCGACAGGAATAAGACCCCAAACCAAGAGAACCCCAATCTGGACAGCACTAGGAATTTGCTGTGAGTCTCAGCTGAGGTCACCTCCCTCCCTGAGTCTTACTTTCCCACCAGTAAGATGAAATTGGTCTAATAGTCTCTAAATCCCCAACTGAGACATTTCACAAACCTTCAGAATGCTCAGATTTTCACATCCTGGAACTCAGCATCATCTTTAACCATTGTGTTGATTTATTCAGTAGATACTTATTGAGCCTCTACTCAGATATATTAATATTCAGGACTGAGGTTCGACAGATAAAGACTGACACAATGCCTATCCTTCTGGCCTCAGAGAGGAAGCAGATGCTAAGTAAATGATTAATTATTGCAATCGAGGCTATAAGGGAAGAATGAGGGGTTTCGTGAGAGCCAACAGTGTGGAGTCCCATTAGACAGTGGCGGATGAGGGACTGCTGTCAGAGGAGGTGACGTTTGAGCTGAGAGGCAGTTTTTACATGTGTGTGAGGCCAGAGAATTCCCAAACTATCTTATTTAGCCACACGATACCTATAAGGTGAGAAAGGCTAGCATCAAAGAACTCTTGCTTCTTGGCCCATGGGACCCTCCCAGACCCAGCCCTGCCACATCAGACCCCTCCCAGGGCAATATAGCTTCGCTTCACCACACCTGCCACGGGTTCCATTTCCACGTCTGTGCCTGTGACCTCTTCCCTCTACCCTGGGGAAGCCCTGTGATGGGAGGGACCATGTCTGTTTTGCACATCACAGTGTTTCCAGCTGCGCCCAGCGCCCAGTGCATACCAGGTGTTAAGAGCTTGGCTGTATGAGTGAATAAATCCTCACATCACAGATGAGGAACCTGAAGTCAAGTGATGGGGAATGTTTTCCCCAGTTCCTAAGTTAGCATGTAACACAAATGGGTCTCAAGCCCAGCCTAAGTTTGGGAAGGGAGGTATACTCCTGGCCTCAATGTCCACCCTCCTTCATTCAGAACAGAGTCCCCTTAACCTGTTGTGTATTTTGACTCTCCAATCAAGAGTTCATTTGTTTAAAAAAAGGTCTGTGCTATTCAGTGAGATTTAAACACTCTGGCTTTACCCCAAGTTGGTTCTCTGCAAAATCCATCATCCCCCACTCTATCTTAGATATCTTGGATACCCAAGTCAGGAGACACACACAGGCACTGCCCCCACAAATGAAGATTCAAGCCCATCCATTCTGCTCAAAGTTAGTTCTCATCAGTGGTAGACCAGGAGGCCCAGGAACACACGCGGTGAGCCTGAGATGGGGATAGCAGAATAGTTTGTGGTCGCTAACATCCACCGTGTGGTTTGGGGCCTGGGGAATGAAGCTACAAGTCAACAGGATGTGCTTGGTGAAAACATACACACACCAGAGGGATGCTTTGAGTGGGGAGCAGCACCTGAGGACAGATGTCAGTCTTGGTTCTCAGCACAACCAGCGGACTGGTCTTTCCTAGCCCCCTTCCATGAGCCCAGCTATGTGTTGATGGTGGAGGGGGGTGAGGGGGTAGGATGAAGAACATCTAGAAAGCAAAAGGCTGCTGCCAGGCCTGGGAGCAACCCAGGTAGAAGCGGGTAACCCTGGAAGGGATCCAGGCACAGGGCACCAGGCAGAGTGAGAGTCTTCAGAAGCAAGTCTCTGAGGTGGTTGGGGGACTGGGTGCTGAGTCACACCACTTTGGGGACTGGGCTGCTCTCAAGCCCACACCTGACAATGGGCTTAGTCCTGAAAATGGGGTGGAGCAGAGACCAAAGGGAATCTTTCAGGGTTGAGGGCAGGGCTATTTTAATTGTTGATGTATCCCTAATATCCGGCACTACTTTTGGCTAACGTTTGTGGAATGACTAAAAGGTAAAGAGGAGGAAGCAGGCACGGGCCACCAACCCAGGAGGCAATCATTATAACGCTGTTGGCCATTATTAACTGAGCATTTACTAAGCGCCAGCACAGGGCTAAGCACTTCACACCAAGCACAGTCCTGAGAGGAATGCGCTGCAATCTTCATCTGACAGCTGAGCAAATATAACACAGAGCAAAGTGAATAATCTGCATAAAAATAGTGGAGCTGGAATGTGCCTTCAGCTCTGCCTGATTGGAGCATCTGAGTTTTTAACTACAGTGATTTTTAGTCAACTCACCTAACAAATTGCTCTAAAGGAATGGAGAACTTTTAGGGAGAGGGAGGGAAGAAAGGATATTTTTCCTAGGAGGAAGAAAAACACAGGGCTAGATATAAACTAGGAATAAATATAGGGAATGATCTCAGATCAAACAGCACCAAAAATAAATAAATAAATAAACAGAAATACACAGAAAATAAATAAATTAATTAATTAACAGCACCATTTCCCCCAAAGAAGCCTTCCCCGATTCTCCTTCCTAGGTGAGGGATCTCTTCTAACACATTTTAGCCCTCCTTCCCTCTTTGCAGCACTTGTTACCATTTTGACTAGACAAGCGATAGTGAATGGAATTATTTAAATGTCTGTCTCTTCATGGAACAGAGGTCTATGAGGGAAGGTACTATGACTGATAACTCACTAGTGCTTCACCCCAGTGTGTGACATGGTGCTTATCTCATAGTAAGAGCTCAAGGAGCATTTTTAATATGAGTTCAGCAATGGTAGACAATTGGGAAAAATTCTCATAGCACACAAGAAGGAGAAACAGGAGCGAAGACAGTGGAACAATGTCCCAAAGTCTCTTGAAGACCGAAGAGAAAAGCTTCATGTGGCAGCTGCAGGCCACGGGGAGCCACTGTAGGCTCTCATCTGCATAAGGAAGATAATTCTGCTTCGGAGAAGAAATAAATCAGCTAAGAGACAATCCGATGCTCAAGCCCCATTATTATCAACATTCAAACCAGGCCCAGTGCTTGAAGTGACAAGGATCTTGTGAGGGTGGCGGCAGGAAAGCAGAGAAGAGATAAATCAGAGAAACATATGGATGCGGGTTCTACCCAGAACATTGTTCATCAAAAGTGAGTAAGCAGTTAGGGACATAAATCTGGGTCAGTAGAAAGGACAAGAGGAGATATGACTCTGCCCTGGCTCTAGAAATTCTACTTTTTCCCTTTATAGAAGAGAAGATTTCACTGAAACTCAGTTGATGCCAAACAAGAGTAGAAAATATATTTCATTATCATTCCATTTGTTTCTCGGTCCTATACATGACCAGCCAGGAGTAAAAAGAATGTCTTCTAAGGTCTTCCCAAGGCTCTGAGTCATTTCCCAATGACTCATTTACTCATCCACATCTCTAAACCTCCAGCTCTAGATCACAGACTTTGGAGCAGAACTGCTCCCGGGGCAAGGCCCCTGCCCACCCTCCCCTTCTTCTCTTGGACGGACTGCAAGAGGGAGCAGTAAGACCGCATGTTAGACTCAAAATTCTTGCTTTTCAAGAAGACCTGGTTTCACACACCAGCTGTGACACGTACTAGCAGGGAAGCACTGGTTATATGAGCTAGAGATATATAAACTGCTGCTTAGAGGTCCATGAACCAGAACAATGGATCTGGATTCATGGCTCAGAAACATAAATCCTCCTTGAGGATTCTCACTCATAGGAATCCATAGGTAGTCCCAGACTACCAGTGCCAGGCACCATGCTGATTACTAGGAACTGGTGATAAGTAAAATTGGTGAAGACTCTAGTCTGGGCAGACAGATATGAAACAAAAATCATACAATCCAACATAAAATTGCAACTCTGCCAAGTGCTATGAAAGACATACTTGGGATAACAGGGAAGCCTTTAAAAGGGGTATTTGAACTTGTGATAGAAGTCAAAGGAGTCTTCAAACTGAGGACTAAATTAGGAAGGGATACAGCTTAGGCGAAAATAGGGTATAAAAGTACTCCAAGAAGGACAGTCATGGACAAAGCACCCGTGAGAAAAACATAGTCAGTGGGAAACAAGACCAGGTGACCAGTCTGTCTGAGCAGAGAAAACACAAGGGACAACATGATGGAAAATGTCCCCAAAGCACAGCCAGGGTGCAGATCACGACAGACCTTAGAGCCGTGTCTCTGAGCATGTTTTACCTTGGGAAAAGTCAATGGGAAACCACAGAAGAGGTGTTTTTGGGTGGGATGGCATGGGGAGGACATGGGATAACTGATGCTCAAAAAACTGCTCTGGCTAGCCTGGCAG
Organism: Nanger dama; assembly: GCA_917880005.1. Taxonomy (NCBI): domain Eukaryota; kingdom Metazoa; phylum Chordata; class Mammalia; order Artiodactyla; family Bovidae; genus Nanger; species Nanger dama. The sequence continues at coordinate 42,792,320 of CAKJTW010000008.1, forward strand.
AGGCTAGAGAAGATGCAGAGCAGTCACCTGGGAGGTTTTGTAGGAGTCCAGATACTTTCACTTTCCACTTTCATGCATTGGAGAAGGAAATGGCAACCTACTCCAGTGTTCTTGCCTGGAGAATCCCAGGGATGGGGGAGCCTGTGGGCTGCCGTCTCTGGGGTCGCACAGAGTCGAACACGACTGAAGCGACTTAGCAGCAACAGCAGACCAGAGATGGTGGTATATTTGATCCAGATGGTGAGTGGGCATGGCAAGAAACAGACAGATTCAATGTTTATGGAGGAAGCAGGATAGTAAGGGCTTTCTGATACAGTGGATTGTGGAGGGCCCATCAGAGACACCCTGGGGCTCCTGGCCTTCAAAACCAGACAGAGTGTCCATTCACGGGGAAAGGCAAACTAACAAAGATCCAGTTTGGGAGCAGATTACGAGCTCTGGGTTAGATATATGGAATTGGCAGTGAATTTGAAGCATCAAGGAATAAATATTAATCAGGTAGTTGTATATGCATATCTGGGGCTCAAAATATACATTTAGACATTATTAGTGTAAAGTGAGTAATTGACTCTGAGGGCAATGACAAGATCATACGAACTGTGAGACGGGCAGGCCTGTGATTAGGTCTGAAGAACTTTCCCTGCTTAGTTCTCACGCTTCAAGGGCTCTGCTTTTGCAATATTAAAGGCAGTGATGATGGTCAGCTGAACTTATTCAGACTTACTCTTTCCCAGGCACTTTACATAAATCAGATCATTTAACTTAATCTTTCTTATAACATAAAATGTATGCCCAAGTTTTTCTGTTTTCATTTTGCAGATGTGGGAATTGAGGCTTAGAAATATTTTCTTTGCCCAAGATCACATAGCTGGTACGTGATTGGTTTGAAGCCTAGATATATCTGATATAAAAAATATTCTTTATGATTTGTCCTTGCTTTACCCTCTACAGCTATTATGCAGAGGTACAGTTGGGACCAAACCTGAAGGCAATGAGTTTAGCCAGTGGAAGGACCTTTGAGGGTAACGGTAAAAGATGCCAACTAAACTCCTATAGCTAATGGCCCAGCCCACACGCTCCACCTGTGGTGAATGTCCGTGTCTCTGCAATGTCCTGCTTTCTCCCCACATTAGTCCCCAGGCCGATATGAAGAATGGATGTAATGGCTTCACCTTCATGTGGACAACTTGCATTAAAGCTCATGAGGATCCCTGTGATATGGCAGAATAAACTTTGATCTGAAAAGATTAAATGTTTACTTCTCTTTAGCACTGAGCAAGTTACTTAATTCTTCCCTGACACTATCCTTTGAAAACAGGGAGAGCAATATGCTTACACCCTGGGTTATTTTGAGGATTAAATGATATTTGACAAAGTGCTCTGGAAACTGACAATGATGATGAAATTAAACTTACATGTGGGAAATCTTGCCTCTCAAATGGATGACTTTTGGCCCCCTAAGATCTGTTTGAAGCACCAATCCATAGTAGTGAAAATGAAATGATTGGCAACAGTTGGTAAAGAAATGGATCTAACTGGTCTTAAAAGGGGAATGAGAAGGTGATCTAATAAATTATTTCTCCTGTTAGAGAAAAAAAAAAGGATGATGAATGTGAATCAGGCTTAGTCTTTTCAAAAAGATAAGAAGTGTGTCTTGGTGGCCCCAGATAACCCCTCGTCATGACTCTTACTCTCATTGCTACCCCTGTGCCTGGTGCTGATAATTATTCCAGGAGTGGTCAGAAAAGTAACACTGGTAGCTAACATTTAATTATTAGTGATCATGTACCAACCACGTGGCTAAAGGCTTTACCTGTGTTATTTCACTGAGTCCTTTTGGAATGAGAGGTATTGATCAAACAAAGAATCTACTGAATTGAAGGATAGCAAAGTATCAGAATTAGTCAATGAAGTCAGAGGATCATGTACAAGTTACCAAAACTATGTGATAAAATGAAGGGGTGTTCTGACAGAAACTGCAGAAATGTCTACATTCCAGGGACTTCACAGAGAGATGGACAGAGTGGGAGCTGGACCAGCTAGAGTTAATTTTTCACTAAATCCACACCACACATACTTTACTCTGAATGGCTGCTGATCTTGAATGAGTTGCACAATATCATTTCCAAGCTCTCTTTCAATGTTACTGGAATAATGATACAAATATTATTAATAGCAGCAACAATCCCAGCTCACATTTACATTGAGTGCTTAGAATCTTCCAGGCAGTGTGTTAAGTGCTTTTATGCATTCATTTCATTTCATCGTCTCAACAACCTAATGACATAGTCTTATATGAATCTGCTCATTTTCCATGTAAAGAAACCTAGGTTCAGCAAAATTTAGTAATTTTGGTCAAGCTCACACACTGTGTAATTGACAGAGCCTGGATAAGCATGCAAGGCTACTTGGATCTAACATTCAAGATTTTAATCAGGGACCTCCCTGTTGGTCCAGTGCTTAAGAATCCACCCGGCAATGCAAGGGACACAGGTTCGATACCTGATCCAGGAAAATCCCACATGCCACAGAACAACTAAGTCCATGAGTCACAGCTACTGAGCCCACATACCTAGAACCTGTGCTCCCCAACAGGAGAAGCCACCACAGTGAGAAGCCCATGTACCTAAGTGAAAAGTAGCCCCTGCTTGCTGCAACTAGAGAAAGATTGCATGCTGCAATGAAGACCCAGAGCAGCCAAAAATAAAATATTTTAATCAGGACACCTATTCACATTCCTCATCCAGCCCAGCAAGTCCTCATTCAGGAGTAGATGCTCCATCATGAGCCCTATGTGTTGGATGCTTTATAAGATGACATTTTCAGAGGTTCAGATGCAAACACGTCAAGTAGGGACAGTTTGTCACAGAACTAGGAATGCTGTCCACGATCTTAGTTTTTGGGTTCAAAGTGTCTCACAGGTGACTTATGTCACTGAGCCGTCACCTCCCAAAAAAACCTTCAGTTCTCAGAAGAATTAGAAAACCTAGTGAAATCTAGGCCAAGATTATTCCCCATGGGAAACTAAACAAACTTCTTTATAGGGAAAAAGATAAAGGAGAGTTGATATGTGCAAATTCACCAAGGGAAGCAATAAGAAACTCCACATGCTATTCATAGGAATAAAACCACAAAGCCTGGATTCACAATCTTTCTCTAGATTGACTGCTTTCAGCCTTCGTTTTCTTATCTAAATAGAGACCAGTCTGGACCGAAAGATTTCCAAGCTGCCTTCCAGCTCTTACAGTCTATGATACTGTGATAAAACGCTTTCTAAAGAAGCTGACAAGCATTTGGAGGATTTAAGAAATGCTGCCTTTGGAGGAGAGCTGAGTAAAATTGCCTCAGTGCCATTCACCCATGGCATTCTCCCACACATCAAGAAAAGCCGAGTTACCCAGCTCTCAATTCCAAAGGTTCCTGCAACTGGCTTGATGTCTACAGGGTCCCCCTACCTCTTCTGCAGGTTTAAAGCCATGTGTAACATGAGAAACACTGCTTCTGTCTTCTGGAGTGTGAGACTATGCAATTCCCCATTCTGGCAACCTCCAGGAATATTGGTAGGTGGATGGAAACGTGACGGCTGGACAGGTGAGATGCTTACACAGATTTCACAAGGAGTCTTACTGGTCGGTCATTTTTGCCTTCCCCACATGGATGACATTTCCCAACAGCAGCAGCCCACTTTTCCTTTGGGAATCACTCACTTTCTGTCCATACAGCTCAGATGAGGGTGGCCCCATTTACAAGCCAGACCTTGGCCCATCTACATACTCTGCCTTCCGGCCACTGAGGTTTCAGGGATGAACATGTAATCCAAGCCAGGTCAAAGAGGACAATGCACCCGGACTGTGTCTATTAGAAAACAGCTGCTTCCTGCCTGTTGGAGCTGCCAAGATATAATCTAGAAGTAGGGGTGGTAGTTTTTTACTCCTTCAGGAGACTTGCCTGAGAAAGATACCAACACAAAAGAAAGCAGATGCTGAACTCAGAGAAACTCAATGACTGATAACAGTACATGAACACCTAGATCAAACTATGCCTGAAGTCCCACTCCACCCCTTTGTCTTCTCATTATATAGGCCAACAATTTTTCTTTTTGCTTTGACAAGCTCAAGTGCATTCCTTTCACATGTAATCCAAAAGCTGAAAATATATATTTTAGCCAGAAAACAAGTCTTTATTAATTTCTACTAACTAGGTGTTGTAGGTATAAGAGAAAGCAATATATGTCAGAGTCACTTTCCTTGAGTAATCGATGCTAGTGGCATTTTGAGATTCCTGTAGGTAGTGACATTTTATGATTATTGGTGGAGGGAGTGACTCATCCATTCCAGAGATAATCACATCATTCCTGGTCTTTTCTTCACTGCCCTCTGGGCTTATCTCACCTAAGCTTTCTGTCTCTGTCCAAGGTCCCATGCCTTAGCCAAACCTCAGACTCACAGAAGATCAGCCTCTTTCCCCAAACCATTCAACTAATAAACTACCCATGCCAGACCCTCAGGGATTGCCTTAATCTCTTTCCATTGCCCCTAAAGCTTAATTTATCTTGAAACTTTCCCATCTCTCCATTTCAATTCGACTGTCTTAGGCCAGGCCAGCATCATTTCTTGCCTAGACCACTGTGACAGACTCCCTTCTTTCAATTCTGCTCCCCTTAAATTGTCTTATAGAAGGAACTTCCTAAAATGCGACCATCACTCCCTTAAACCTTCTGTGGTTTCCCAACTGTACTTGAAATAAAGTCCAAACTCCTTGCTCTCCCTAAAGACTACAGATGATGTGATCTGCTTCCTCTCCACGCTCATATTCCTTCAGTCTCCCCATCAGCTCCTCTGCTGTTTACTCTCCGTGTCCCTTGATTTTCCTCCAGTTTTTCAAACATACCAAGCTACTTCCTACCCCATGCCGCTGCTGCTGCTAAGTCGCTTCAGTCGTGTCCGACTCTGTGCGACCCCGTAGATGGCAGCCCACCAGGCTCCCCCGTCCCTGGGATTCTCCAGGCAAGAACACTGGAGTGGGTTGCCATTTCCTTCTCCAATGCATGAAAGTGAAAAGTGAAAATGAAGTTGCTCAGTCGTGTCCGACCCTCAGTGACCCCATGGACTGCAGCCTACCAGGCTCCTCCATCCATGGGATTTTCCAGGCAAGAGCACTGGAATAGGGTGCCATTGCCTTCTCCCCATTCTAGACTTACAGAAACAGAAATCTTCTCTGTCCTACCTCATAGCCTTTGCATATTCTCTAATGTTCTCACTCCAGTCCTTACCTGCCTAGTTCCTTCTTTGAGATTCACATGTCATTTCCTCAAAAACAGCTTTGCCCCTCACCACCACCACCACCAAGTTAGTCGTATTCCCACAACCTTGACCTTTTATTTCACCATCTTTATCACAGTTTCAAGTTATCATGGTTTTTTTAGATTTATATCATGTATACTTATTTGTTTATAGTTAGGCAACCCAACTAAAATATAAGCTCCATGAAAGTGAAGTCTTAATTTGTCTCATGTATTCTCAGCTTCAGGCAGGATGCCAGACTTATGGAAGATGTACAATAAATATGTATTGGATGAATGGATGGATAGAAGTGGAAATGTTGGAATTCTAACTCAGGTCTATTTAACCTAGGTTTCAGAAGAATCAATATCACCTGTGAGAAGATTCCCCAACTTACAGTCAGTAGTTATTTTCTTAGCTGTGTTGCATGAGGCACATCACCTCACCTATTTCCCTCTGTAGAATGGGATTGCTGTGGTGTACTATAAAGCTGAATTAGGAACTTGGTGCCCTACAGCTGAAACATTCAGTGAGAAAATTAAAAGCTCCATGACGTATACCAGGCATTATAACTGATTCCATGTAGACACAGGGAACACCCGGCCAGTTGCAATCCTCAACAAACTTTGGCTGAAATTCAAACAAAATGGACTTTCTAACCTTTAGTTTTTAATAAAAAAATATTGAGGAAGGATGATGAATGTTAAGGCAATCACAGAAGAAGATATATTGCCTTCCATTGTTTTCTGCTCAGATCTATAGCTATTTCAGAGAGAGAGACTTGGTTACAAGGTAAATTTCATTTGTTCTGGATAAAGAACAATGTGACATTTTTGACAATGTACTGTAAAATATGCCACATTTTTAAAACAAAGTGAGATATAATAAAAATGACATATAAGATTTCAGGGGAAAGCAATGATTAGAAAAGAGCTCATAGTTCTTTCTGGACTACCCATAACATTTAGGAGAAAACAATCTCTATACCCTCACATGCATGTATAAGTTAAATAATGATGAGTGTAATTAAATAACTATTTTGTGGCTTTTTAACATCTTTCCCTCACTGGACTATAAGCGCCATGAAGGCAGGGACCGTGTCTGTCTATGACTCCAGTACCTGGAAGAGATATAGCCAGGTGTCTATATAGCCAGTCTCAAGCAGAGGCACAAAGCCTAGGAGCGAACAGCAACTCACATCCCTAACTTCCACCACACCATTAAAAGACAGACATCTGGAGCCAGACAATCTGGGCTCATATCCCACAGTCACTGTTCACTAACACTATGACTTTTGGAACAACTTGAATTTCTTCATCAGTAAAGCAGGTTTAAATAGCAGTAGCTTCATCATAACTATGCTATGACGATCCCATGCCTAGCATATAATAAGCGCTCAGTAAACGTTTGCAGGCACCATCCTTGCCACCCTCACCAGGCCATAGCTGCCTCTTCTTCTTCCCTCTCAGAGCCACGTCCGAAGCTTCGTCCACTTCATTCTTGGCTGCACAAGAGCTGCAGAAGCCAGAGCATTCATGCCTCTGACATCAGTCAAAGGCAGACGATCTCCTTGCACTGACTCCTCCCCATGAATCAGCGCAGCTCCCTGAACAGAGACAAATTTGGATTCCAAATGTGTTCTCTAGTCTCCCTCTACCTGGTGAAAGATGACTTCTCGAACCAGAATTAGAACTTTGAGAGATGACCCAGTGCAGCCCCCTAAATTTAGTTAGGAAAACGAAGGCCCAAAGAGGAAAATGAGAATTTCCCAGTTAGTAACTGAAAATTGCCATTTGCAGGCAGAGACAAGACCAACACCCAGAAATTCTACCTTCCAATCCCAACCCAGTGCAGCTTTTACTTAGTGGTGTAACAAGGGCCAGACGGTGGGAGCAATTGGTCCCAGGCGTGGGCAGTAAGGACGTGCACTGCCCATAGAGAATTCAAAACAATAATTTTTAAAGTGACCAGAAATTAGTTCACATTTTATCATTGCCACTTGCTTCAAATTCTAAACAATGCCAGTGACAAAATATACAACCCTCGCCAAACAAAAAAAAAAAATTGGTTTGTCTAAGTTTTAAACAATTGCTGAGGTTACTGCCAACTTTTGAAAATATGTAAGTAATTTGAAACAGGTGGGCTCAGCTTCACACAGTAATTTCACAAGTAAGTCTGTGACAATTCAAAATCACTTGAGCTCACTTCAGCCACAGTCGCTGTCTCCAATCCCTATTGTTCTGGGTTGGCCAAAAAGTTCATTGGGTTTTCCAGAAGATGTTAAAGAAAAACCCAAACTAACTTTTTGGCCAACCTAATACTATATATTTCAGTGTTTAAGCAGTAGATTTGAAGAAAAAAGAAAAAAACGGTTAATGAAAAGAAGGAAAAGCAAAACTTCAGATCATTCAATTTTGTCATCTTATGTAACTTGAAGTTTTTACTGGAATTTAAAATTTAAAACAGTAAAATAGTGAAAATAAAAACTGTACTATTTTTGTTTGGCAAGTGAAAAGTAAAGTTGAGATGTGAAATTTTACCAACTTTGAGTAATACTATTAAAAATCAAACTCTGTCTTGTGTGTCAATTGTTTTAAAACCAAAAATTAAATCAAGAAAAGAGGGATTATTCCTGATCATTACATTTTTAGGGCTTCCCTGGTAGCTCACTTGGTAAAGAATCCACCAGTAATACAGGAGACCCCAGTTCAATTCCTGGGTCAGGAAAATTGGCTGGAGAAGGGGTAGGCTACCCACTCTAATATTCTTGGGCTTCCCTTGTGGCTCAGCTAGTAAAGAATCCACTTGCAATGGGGGAGACCTGGGTTTGGTCTCTGGGTTGGGGCGATCCCCTGGGGGAGGGAAAGGCTACCCACTCCAGTATTCTGGCCTGGAGAATTCCATGGATTGTATAGTGCGTGGGGTCACAAAGAGGCAGACAGACTTTCACTTTCACTTTCATTACATTGTTACCACTGAAAGCAATTTTGTTGCCTAACAGAATTAAGTGATCTTCTCCAAAGATCAGATGTGCTCAGGATATGATGGGGTTTTAATATGGTAAATGTTGGGGGTGTTCTTCTTACCCACTCTCGATATTCCTTCCACTTGGAGCAGCCTTCATTATTGTATACCTTCATTATTGTAAAACCTCTTTCCTCGCTTCTTTTTCCCGCCCCGATCCCCACCTCCAGCGGGAGCAGTGGTTTGTGTGACTAGCAATTGGCGGGGGAGGGTACAGGAAGCTCTGACTTTTCTCTCTTCCATGTTGAGAACCAGGTGACTTGCAGGGAGTTCATCCCATCCTCTAGATGGTGAATCATACAGGAGTGGGTTCCCCTAAGATGTGGGTGAATGCTAGCCAGGAAGGGAGAATCACTCTGTAATTCTGTCCACAAGCCACAGCCTCCGGTGCTAACTTTCCAGTTATAAAGGTGATGTTTTGACCTCCCACCTGACTGACTCCTTTGTCTTACTGATGCAGAACAGGCAGGGAAAAGGATTACTACTTATTGGACCCCCTTGGACACCTCAACAGTCATGATGGTGATAAAGATATTGCAATATTCTTAAGCTATCCTGCTTTGCAGTGAGATTAAACCAGTCAATCCTAAAGGAAATCAACCCTGAATATTCATTGGAAGGGCTGATGCTGAAGCTCCAGTACTTTGGCCACCTGATATGAAAAGCCAAATCATTAGAAAAGACCCTGATGCTGGGAAAGATTGAAGGCAGAAGGAGAAAGGGATGACACTAGGATGAGATGGTCAGAGAGCATCACTGACTCAGTGGACATGAATTTGAGCAAAATCTGGGAGACAGTGGAGGACAGAACAGCCTGGCGTGCTACAGTCCATGAGGTAGCAAAGAGTCAGACACGACTTAGGGGATGGACAACAACAAAAACAACATCTCGTTTTGCATATTTGTTGTGACAGGTACGGTGATGAGCTTAAATGCATTGTCTTACTGAATCTTGCTGACGCAACTGTGAAGCAGGTTCTATTGTTATCTCTACATCACAGATGTGAAAACAGAGATGCAGCGAGTATTAAACCTGCCCGTCATCACATAAGCAGCAAATGATGGCAGAGGACGTGAGCCTGGGTAGATGATGCAGGACCCAAACGCTTAACCATTATGCTCCTTTGCTTAACGGTGGGAGACAATCCACTTAGGAGCCCACTTATTAGATTTACTCTCAGAGCTAATGCACTCATCCCAGAATTACTTGGGCCTCCAGCTCTTGAGGATGGAAAAATGGCTCCTATTCTCTCACCTCTGTTCTGCCGACTTGTCCTTCCTCACCTCTCTCCAAGTGAGAAGTCCAGGAGATTTAATTTGGAGATGGGCTTTACACTGTGAACATGCCACACAGCAGCCTGGTCATGCCCAGCTCCATGGCCCCACTTTTGCCAGTCATCTCATCTTGAAGTCTTGCCTTCCAACTTGGCTGGGCACTTTTCTGCCCCCAGACTTCCAGTGACAGTGTCTTCAGTCTGAGAGGGAAAGGAAAGCACACTTTGCTACAAGATAACAAACTCAGCTCTTGCCAAGCCTTTTGGCAGAGCCAGCTACCACTTCTGTGGTGCAATTTCAGGAGCACTGGGATATCCCAGGCTGTACCCAAACAGACCTCCCCTCCCATCCCCCAAAGTGGCCTATCATGAGGCCTGAACTTGCACCAGTATCCCTTTGACTTAAAGCATCATTCCCCATTAAAAAGCAAAACATACATGGAAAGGAACACACTCAGCCTTAGTATCTTCATGTAGAGTGGGGAGTACGCAAAATACCCGCTCCAAAGAGTATAATATAAGAACCAAAAGGGATAATACATATATGGTATAGACTTGTCAGAGTGCCCAGTATGAAACATACACTCAATATATATTATTAATAGCAGTTACCACATCACTAGCACCACCAATAATTTAGATATGTTCATCTGTATGATTTCTTTGTTCACAGGTTTAGACATGAAGCCTAGGACTGATTTCAAGAGGAGGTCAGCATAACTGGAAATCAGGAAACTTGAATTCTGAGTTGAGTTCAGAAACTTGAATTCAATATCCTGAGTTGGCTGTTAACTCCCTGTGTTCTAGAAATATCATTGATATTCTCTGGGCCTTTTAATTGTCATCATTATTGTTATAATTATAAAAATGCCTGTTATTTTTACAGTATATTCAGATTTATAAGTATTCACTGGTATTCTCAATCTCATTCAAGTTTCCCAAAGAATCTAGAGTTAGTAGTAGTGTGGAATTTCAGGCTCCAGGTGTGTGTGTGATTTCCCCAAGGTCAGGGAGCTGGCTAGCAGAGCCAGTGTGACTTTCAGAAGACATCACCAAGTCTCTGGTTCAAGAGAGATTTGCCAGCATTAAAGAAGGAGAATTCTAGAGATAAAAGACCACTCTGGTGCAGTCTAGTTTAGTGAGGCCAGTACCAAGACCACAGGACCCAATTCCCCTTCCCACGCCTGCAGCAGAAACCACTAATTGATCAGGACAGGTCCAGTAATATTTCTCAACATGGTGCCCTGAGAAATTTTTAACTCTTAATCAAAGCTACAAGTGAAACAAACTCATTGTTTTCACCCATCTATACTGGAGGTTGGCAAACTACAAGTCAGCTTGTGAATCACCACCATTTCCCAGTCTGTGCTGCTCAGACTTTTAGCATGCCTATGAATCACCATGGCATCCTTTTAAAACGTACACTCTCAGTCAGTGGTTCCAGACTAGGGTCCACGATGCTACGTTTCTGACAAGCTCTTGGGGTTGCCACTGCTGTCAGTCCAGGGACCACATTCGGGAAGATAAGTTCCCAGGTGATGGGACAGAGATGCCCCACCTCTGTGTGTACAAGCCTCAGACTGTGGCCCGTCTCTTAAGAACACCAATCCTGTCCCAAGGCTGCCTTCGATGCTACCAAATACTGCATTCCCTGGAACACAGGTGTGTTAGAAAGGGGAGCAAGAGATAACACACAGGGTGACATTGTTCTCCCAGTCCCAAAGCAGTACCCCTGACACACACACACACACACACACACACACACACACACACACACACACACACACATTCATGCACAAGGATTCTGAGAGTTCCTGGGCATTCGTGTGGTGCAGCACACCGCACATTCCCTGAGAATCCAGGAACCTGAGTTCTAGCTTCCTCTGTAACTTCCACACTGTGATCTTGGTCAAACCACTCCAGGCTGTCTCTGTCATCTTAAAGGACCACACTGAGCAGTGAGCCCAGTCCAAAAGCCAACTTGCTATCTGGCCCCAAGATCACTTTCTTCCCTGGGTAGTTTGGGAACACATTGTTAGAAACTTGGCCATGGGCACTTACTGAGGTCCCACCAGGTTTATCGTGGGAAGTCACAGACAGATGAGCAGGAAGACTCATAAGATGTCAGTGCTCAAAGGACCTCAGCACCCAGCCAGTTCAACTTCTTCATAGAACGTCTTGTTCCTCCTAGTTTGTTTTTTTCATCTTGTTTAAAACAAACAAAGAAACCCAAACACCTTTGCTCCGGAAGCCTCAAGCAATACTTTAGCAATTAAAAGATACTTAGAAACTGCAACAAACCCTACAAACTGTGGCAGCATCTTAATGACCCTGAAGTAAAACCTGGTTTAGGGAAAAAACAGAAAGGCTTTCCCCTTCTCACCTGACAGCTTCTCGCCCTGATGACACTGTCCTTGCCGTGAAGGGAGATGAATCGAGGCTGCTCAGTGGGCTGGAGCAGGCAGAGCTGGCAGGAAGTCAGGAGACCCGGGCTCCCGTCCAGCTCTGGCAGCCTCGGGCAAGTCCCTTTCTGAAGCAGATTGTCAGTCTCCCCATCCGTCAAATGGGGGTGACAATAATAATAGCAAGCACGAACTGAGAGCTTAATGCCTGCCGGCTCTGTGACTTGCATCGTGTCATTTAATCCTCACCAAAGCTCCAGGCTACGTGTATCATTATACCTAATTTACAGTGAGAAAACCAACACTTGGAGAGATTTAATTCCATGGTAAGGCCCCCATAGCAAGCTGGTCCTCCCGACTCCAAACTTTAGCTCCGATCTCCTGTATTAGATCAACTCTTCCTGCAATGAACCCTTCACATGTCTATGCAGTTCACAGAAAACAGATGTGAAAAATCACTTCATGCTCCTAAGGGTATGCTTACACTTATGCTCCTACATATATATATGTATTACTGTGGTTTTGAGGCTAAAGCAATGACTGCCAACTGGATAGATCTCTGGTACCAGAGTAGTAGTGAGGGTGGGGTGGGGGAAACACAGAGAAGAGTTAGGGTCCTTCTCAGGGAGTGTGGGACATAACCCATTCTTGATTCCACTTCTCTATAAGCTGACTCTAATGCTCATCTCTCTTCTTACAGAGACTCCACCACTCAAGATATAGTCCACATATCTAATTAACTCCCTTGCTTTAGAAATTCCCTGGGTAAGAAAGGGGTCTTCCCTGGTGGTCTGGCAGTTAAGACTCTGTGTTTCCACTGCAGGGGGTGTGGGTTCAACCCCTGGTTGGGGAACTAAGATCTCACATGCTGCATGGTGCAGCCAATAAATAAAATAAGCTTATTTTTTTAAAAATGAAATTCCCTGGGGTCACTCAGTGCTAATCTCCTGCCATATTTTTACCATCAGTGTCGGTTCATCTTCTCGCAGGTGAATAGTGAGATGTGAAGAGGAGGTGGGGGTTGGAATTTCACCCTTCGCAAAGTGAGCTGCCTTTCAATTCAATTCTCCTGTCACTATTCTTTCATTATAGTTATGGATTTGGGCAGCCTCTTGCCATGCTTACACAATCTTCTGATTAAATTCTGCCAAGCAGCCAGCTCCAGTTTCAGAAACTGAATGAATAAATAAACTGCTGCACTAAAGCAAAGAGGAGGCACACACCTTGGGCACAGGAAGAGTTCTCTGAATTCTAAGACAAACGAGGCCACATTAAAAGAGGTCTAGAGGTCTGAATAAGGGAGGGGAGAGGAAAGGCTTTATGGCATTTAAGAAAGGAACACTTATAAGAGTAGAATATGCCTAGCACTTAGAAGTGGAGCAGATGAATAGGTGTGGGGCACTAGAAAAGTCTCTTTCCCTCTCTGAGACTCTATTTCCTTAGCTGTCAAGTGGCATAATCACATGAACTGGCAGTTGTTAAGCACCTACTATGTGCCAGGCACCACGCCAAGTACTTTAACAGTTAACATGTCACACGGATTAGCTGAAAGAACTGAAGATATTTAGCCCAAGGAAAGGCAGCTGGGGAAGGAAGAGTCAACTGAATTTAAATATTTGCTATAACCTGAAAAGAACACAAAGTTTATTTTGTGTTCCTGTGGGCCTCAGAGTTGAAAGAACACAGGGTTTCCTGTCAGACTTCAGGGAGGGCTATTGAATTGTCCAATGCCTCACTATTTTGATGTTGCAAGATTAACTAAGCCTCTCAATCTCAGTTTTCTGGGCTGAAAAAATGAGGATAATACCACCTGCTTCATACATCAAAGGGAGGGTTAAATAAGGTAGGTAATTAAAAAAGAAAAATAATAATGTAAGTAAATGTTAAGTATATAACATACACAAGGGTTCAACAAATGTTTGTTCCTCTTTATCACAGAGAATTGGAAATAAAGGGCAACTACTTTGTACCACAGCCTTGACCAAAGGAGACTCAGATAGCCCAGGGACATCGTCATTCCATTACTTGAGTGCACCCTTCACCCTGGCTGGAATCATCGCATACCCACGTGCATCTATGCTGAGGAAAATTTTGGACATTCTCAACTTAATTATCAGAATCCTCTAACCGCACAGGGTGGGGGGGAAAAGTCCATTCATCCTATCAAAATAAATGACAGAATCTTCTTGTCCCTTACGCCCTGATAGCTCTTGAACTAGGAGGAAGCAGGTGAATCTATAGCCCATAAGGCCCTGAAGGCAAGGATCAAGTCCATCTAACTTACTCTAGGAATACCAGCTCTGGGCAGAGTCCAGGGTGGATTACTGGTGCTCTATAGATAAGCTCCTGGTTGACTATGGTTGACAGGACCATTTCTCTGTTTCTTGATTTACTATTTAAATACTTGGATGCATTTTACTTTCTCCCTACCCCTCTAGCCTCTCTCCTAAGAACTCTTCCAGAGTACAGGATGGCATATTCCTCCAATTTCCTTTATTTTAAACATGCTCATGTTCCTAGATTTATATCTCCAGCCTGGATCTCACTCATGAGCTCTAGATTCATATAGGTATTGAATCCAAATAAATAACTTAATAAATAAAGGGACTTTGAATATTTCCCCAAAAGAACTCTTAATCTATCTTCAAATAAATAAATCATGACTAAAATCCAGCCCTCCCTTCAATCTTCCTCATCATGGATAAGGGTACCACCATCTCTCCAGTTGCTCAGGTGAAAAACCTGAGTCATCCCTGCTTTTGCACCATCGGTCTACATTTAATGCATCAGCAAAGACTATCAGCTCTTCCAAAATATATCCCGACTGTCCATTTCTCAGCAGCTTCCTGAAGCATCTTAGAATAAGCTACCATGGTTTCATTCCTTGATTCCTACAATAGCCACTAAGAGATGTCCCAGTTTTTTCCCACCCTTCCCTAATACACTTGTCATACAACAACCAAATGATCTTTGTAAAATACATCACTTCACTCGCCTCCTCAAAACCCTCTCCTTCATCTAGCAGTCAGCATTTATGGTGTTCTGTCTGAGCTGTTAGGAACATAGTAAAGTGAACAAACTGAAAAGACCTGCCTGCCCTTGGGAACGCACGTCCTACTGAGGAAGGCAGACAATAAGCAAGTAATGGGGAATGTGGGAATACAATCTTCATATGGGTAGTTGGGAAGGAATAGCCTGAAGGGGAAGGTAGCAACTGAGCACAGAGCTGGGCAAGTGAGAAGATGAGCCGCGTGGACATCTGCAGAAAGCTCTGCAGATGGGAGGGAACAGTCAGGGCAAAAGTCTGGAAGCAGGAGCAGGCCTGGTCTGATCCACAAATGGGGAAGAAGCCAGCGTGGCTGGAGCAGAGTGAGCAGCAGGGAGCAGCGAGAGGGGAGCTCAGGAAGGGAACACGAGGCCAGGTCATGTAGGACCATGTAAGCCATCCTGAGGACTTTGACCTTTCCTTGAGTGAGATGGGGAGAACTTGGAGGGTACCGTTAAGAATGATAGGACCTAATCTACACTTTTGCAAATACACCCGGGTTATGTTGCAAATACAGTAAAGGAGGTCAAATCAGGAAGATCAGGTAAGAGGTTCTTGCAAGAGATGGACTAAGAGGAGGCAATGTGTGTAGCGATTAAGAATTGGAAGGCAGAACCATCAGCATTTGCTAACAGAGTGGATGTCTGGGGCTTGGGGCACCAAGGCTACTCAAGAAACTGGACAAGTAGATTCACCCTTCATAGAGACAAGGGAGACTGTGGGCAGAAGCAGACTTGTGGGACAGCAGGAGATGGTCAGGAATTCAGATTTGAATGTTAAGCTTAAGTTTCCCTTTAGACACTGAAGTGGAGCCACTGAGTAGTCGATTGTATATACAGGTCTACAATGCAGGGGGAGGTCCACTCTACAAGCATAAAATCAGGGGTGAAAAAGATCATATGGATAGTATTTAAAGTCAAGAAACTAGATGAGATTTCCTGAGAAGAGAGTCGGGAGAGGAAAAGGAGAGGTTAGTCCACAGACTGAGCCCTGGGATGCTCCACAGTTAAAGGATGTTTAAGGAGGAATCAATCAGATAAAAGATGGGTCACTTTCCAGGGCACAAGAAAACAACTGAAACCACTTATCTGCAGGCCTTGGTTGATCTAATCCAGTCTCTCTAACTTCATCCTTTGCCTTCCCCCCTCTCCCTACTCACTATGCATCAGCTACAATGCATCTCATTTCATCCCTAAAATAAGTGAAATTTATTCTTCCTTCAAACCTTTGGACTTGCCTGGGAAGATCTTCCAAACTTTCTGGCTGACTTCTTCTTGTCGTTTAGTTCTAAGAGCTTTTATGTTGATTCCATGAAGAGGCATTCCCTCACCTACTCCCTATTCAATTCATATAATCTCTTATCTTAGTTTGCTTTTCTTTCTTTCTCTCTCTTTCTTCCTCCCTCCCTGTCTTACTCCTCCTCCCATTCCATTTCTACCCATCCATCCATCTATATATTTCTCTATCTAGTGTCTATTTTTATTCTGAAGCACTTACCACTATCTTACATGTTCTTATTTCTTTACATTTCTAGTGACTATTCTACCTACCCCTACTCTGGTCAGGTAAACTCAAAGAGGGTAAAGACTGAATCCTCCCATAGATGTATCCCCATCATCTAGACTGACACACATCATTTGATAAGGTCTTAACATATATTTATGGGATGAATATTAACTAAGATCCAGAAAGGCACAGTGAGCTCCCCAAGTTCACCCAGAGAGCTAGTGACATAAACAAGACGAGAGCCCAAGTTTCTGAACCCTAACCTCAAGGTTGGTTGTTTTATGTTCCAGATATTGCAGAGGGGAGGAAAGGGGGGCTCAGAAAACCATCCACACTTATTTTAAATCCACACTTAAGTAGTGTAACCTTCTTTTCTCTAGCTACTCTTTATTAATTCCAACAACCTATAACTTTAATCATATAAAGTCACTGACTAACATCAGAAGCTGACTCATTTGAAAAGACCCTGATGCTGGGAAGGATTGAGGGCAGGAGGAGAAGCAGATGATGGAGGATAAGATGGTTGGATGGTATCACTGGCACAATGGACATGGGTTTGAGTGGACTCCAGGAGTTGGTGATGGACAAGAAGCCCTGGCATGCTGTGGTTCATGGGGTCGCAAAGAGTCGGACACGACTGAGCGCTGAACTGAACTGAACTGAACATCAGAAAGGAGATTTTAGTGTACTAAAGCTCAGAGAGGGACCATAGTCCTTTTTAACCAAACTTTTCCTTTTCCCTGTAATCTCATGATCTAGAAAGGTGTTTGGTCAGTGGCCAAGAAAAAGAACAAAACTAATGTGTATCTCCACTGGTTGCCTGGTGCCTTTCAGATGTCCCCTAGAGAAAGAATTGTTTTTCATTTGTTTACCTGTTTGACAAATATATATTGAACCAACTATTCTAGAAGCTGATGATACAACACTGAACAAACAGATTAAGTTTCTTGCTCTGACATGCTTACATTCTGGTCAGAGAGACAATAAATAAGCAAATGAACAAATGGACAAAATAATAGCAGGTGATGCTGTTCAGTCGCTCAGTTGTGTCTGACTTTCGGCAACCCCACGAATTATAGCACGCCAGGCCTCCTTGTCCCTCACCAGCTCCTGGAGTTTGCTCAGACTCATGTCCATTGAACCAGTGATGCCATCCAACCGTCTCATCCTCTGTTGACTCCTTCTCTTCTTGCCCTCAGTCTTCCCCAGCATCAGGGTCTTTTCCAGAGAATCAAATATTAGAGATGTTAGGTAATGTGAAGGCAATATAATAGGACAACGTGATACACAGTATGCAGCTGGTTGGGACAGCAGCGGTCTTTTGGGAGAATTTTAGATAGCTGGTTCCCATGCTGTATTCTGACTTAGTATCAAGTCTACACAGATTTTTATGGTCCTCCCCTTGGAACACTGCTCAGTGTCTCCTCATGGGAAATCCCTGGGACCCTGAGGCCCACATGATTCACTTCATAGATCAGAAAGCAAGCTGAGTTCCAGCTCCTATATATGACCCAGCATGCCCTCAACTCCATTTAATGCCAAAGCCCGTTGCTCAGGGTACAATACAGACAAGGGCTGAGTCCACAAGGCTGACCTTGTCATGTTGCCCACTGAGCTATTTACTTACACTTTACACATCTAACTGAACCTGAGGTTAGTCTGCCAAATGTCTTGGGCAGCATACTTGGCTGTGGCCCAGACCAACCAGGTAAACAAGAGGAGGCACCAATGTCTCTGCTGTTGAAAAGACTCACACGAGCTCCTGCCCTTCATATGTCTTAGCCAGAAAGAAAGTTTGAGTATACTGGGACACAGCAGGATGGGCTCCGGGAGAATAAACAGAATTAATAATGCTTTAGCCTCAATGTCATAGGCAACCCTGATCCAGAGTTTGTCACAACTCTGTTAGACAAATCATTTGGAGAGACTATATTAATAAACATAGATTTGGGAATCATAGAAATTTGGGTTTGAAACCCATCCCTGTCACTAATTAGCCAAGTGACCTCAGGCAATTCATTTAACTCCTTAAACCTCAGTTACTTACCTATGCAATGGAAGTAATACATATACCTGTCAATCTGTTATGAGAATGGAGCAAAACAACACAATAAAAGCACTTAGAGTATCAGGGCACACGTGTCAGCCAAGAGCTTAGACTTTTGCAGCAAGAAGGAAATTCACAGATCATTTACTCTCATTTCCTGGGAAAATAGGAAAGAAACCTGAGACCCAGAGATGGGACAGGATTAGCTAATGGGAATAGTCCATGCTGGACTGCACTGCAAATGCCTATAAGACCCATACCTGACCAACTTCAAGACTGAAGAAAGAGCCCAGAGTCAGCAACAGAGATATCAATGGTTTAATGGATTGGGGGGTGGGGGTGGTTATACGTCTGAAGCAAGGTCCTGAAGTGACACTCTACCATGTGGGGCAGACAATGGGCAGGACTTGGCCTCTGTCTTCACTGGGGCATGGGAAAGGGGGATTGCTGGTTATAGGGGAATTGACATCAGGTTGGCTCATGAGTGGACTCCCTGGTGGCTCAGACAGTAAAAACTCTGCTTGCAATGTGGGAGACCCGGAGTTCAATCCCTGGGTCAGGAGGGTCTCCCAGAGAAGGAAAAGGTAACCCATTCCAGTATTCTTGCCTGAAGAATCTCATGGGCAGAGAAGCCTGGTGGGCTACAGTCCATGCTGGGGTCACAAAGAGTTGGACATGACTGTGTGACTATCACATACGCATGGCTCAGGGAAACTTGCAGGGGCCACGTCCCTTTAATAAAAACCATCATTAACTGAGGCCCGTGGCAAGTATGCAGAAAAGTCAGCCATGGGTGTAGGTGAAGGACTCAACCAGAAGCAAACACTGGTTGAGCAGGGCATGAACAGACAGCAAGAGAACAACCACGCTAAGTGGCCTGAACACACAACCAGAAAGAAAACCTCAGCTCCTGGATCCTCCATGTCATTTTGCCTTTCTAGGACTTATCCATAAAGACAGAGAAGGCCCAACCTTGCAGCTTCTGGCTCTAGCAGCAAAGATTGGACAAAGCAAAGTCCATCTTGGAGTCTGCAAAGTCAAGTTCAAGCTGACCCACCGACTTGCTCTGTAACACTCGGGTTTTCTACTTCCTGTAGAAATGGCAAGGGACCACAGTGAGACCTGACTCCAAGACTATGAGACTAGTTGTATGTGCTCTGTAAATGCAATTCAAACAATCTCTGCTGTAAGATCACTCTGACTCCTCTTCATACAAGCTTTCACATACTTGCAGGCTGGGGGCCAGTCACACAGTGAATTGAATCCCGTCTATAGGAAGAGGTTTATTAAAATCCAACACTACCAGAATTTACCTCTCAACTCATGAAACACTGAGTACCAACATTCTTGGGCTGCTGTGTGCTTCTCAGCCTGAACATTTGCCCTCTGATTCAACTGCTAACTTCTGGTAGTTTTGTATGCATACCTCTTCTACCTCTGTTCCCCAGCCAGAGCATTCTCCAGAGAATCAGGGCCCTAGAGATAGATGCCTAAGAGATAGTGAATCACATGGGTAGATGATGATGGTCGTGGTGGTGGTGACAGCAGCTAATACCTAGTGATGTGATTTGTTTTCAGGCGTGGCACTCAGATCTAAGCACCACCTCATCCAATCCCCACCATGAGTCTAGTGGTGGTAGTAGTATTATGTCGCTCAGTCGTGTCCAACTCTTTGTGACCCCATGGACTGTAGCCTACCAGGCTCCTCCCTCCATGGGATTCTCCAGGCAAGAGTACTAGAGTGGGTTGCCATTTCCTTCTCCAGGGGATCTTCCCAACCCAGGGATTAAACCTGGGTCTCCCGCATTCCAGGCAGGTGCTTTAACCTCTGAGCTACCAGGGAAGCCCAGTCTAATGGTAGAGGCACTGTCAAAACTCCCACTTTACAGATGAGGAACTTGAAACCCAGACTAGCCAAAGTAGCTCACTCAAGGTCACTAAGTGGTAAGGCTAGGATCCAAACCCATTATGCCTAAATCCAGACCTTAGTCTCTTAATTTTCAGACTAGGCTTCTAGAAGAGCCTTGGAGAATTTAGTTAGACCAGCCTCCTCATTTCTTACAGAAATCAACACTGAGACCCAGAAAATGGCAGACAATCCATTCACCCACCAAACATTCAACTGAGCTCCACTGTATGCCAAGTACTACATTATTGCCAAGGAAAAACCAGTAAATGAAATGGATTCCCTGCCCTAAGTGACTACAGACTGGCCAAGTTCACCTAACTGGTAAAGAGCAAAGTCAACTCCAGTTTCTAGTGCTCTTCTACTTCACTAGGCAGGGGTATCAGTCAAGCTTTTCCAGAGAAACAGAATCAATGGGGCATGTGTGTATGTGCATAAAAAGATTTATTTTAAAGGATTTGGCTCACACAATTGTTGAGACTAACATATCTTACATCTGTAGGGCCAGCCCGCAGGCTGGAAACTCAAGCAGGAGTTGGGTTGCAGCTTGAGACAGAGCTTCTTCCTCTCTTGGAAATGTGGTTTTGCTCTGAAGCCCATCCACCTTACCAAAGGTAACTTCTTTTCCTTAAAGCTGACTGAATGGAGATGTTAACCACATCTATGAATATCTTTATAGTAACACCTAGATCAGTATTTGACTAAATAGTCCAGTATTCAGCCAAGCTGAAACATGTAACTGTCATAGCAAGTCAGTCTATCATCCTTCTCATAATTAGAGCTATTCCCAGACTGGGGCTTTCCTGGAGGCTCAGTGGTAAAGAATCCACCTGCCCATGCAGGAGATGCAGTTCGATCCCTGGGTGAGGGAGATCCCTGGGAGAAAGAAATGGTAAGCCACTCTGTATTCTTGCCTGGGAAATCCCAAGGACAGAGGAGCCTCGCAGGCTACAGTCCAGTAGGCAACAAAGAGTCGGACACAACTTAGAGGCTAGACAAAAACAATCCTCATACTACCCCCAGGATACCTCCTCCCTCTGAGGCCTTTCTCAGTTACAAAATGAGAAAATTATTTCTCAGGGTCCTTCCCTGGTGGCACAGACGTTGTAAAGCGTCTGTCTACAATGCGGGAGACCTGGGTTCAATCCTTGGGTCGGGAAGATCCGCTGGAGAAGGAAACGGCAATCCACTCCAGTATTGTTGCCTGGAAAATCCCATAGACAGATGAGCCCGATAAGTTACAGTCCATGGGGTCGCAAAGAGTCGGACACGACTGAGCGACTTCACTTTCTTTCACTTTTCTATCAAATGAAGCTTGACTTACTTTTCTCCCTCTAATGTGATGGAACCTAGAAACAGATAAACCAAAAACATTGCAGTACAAGTTTGGCATACTTTGGACTTCTCTCTTTTAGAAGATAGCTATCATGCTTTAACGAAGATCATAAAGAAAGGAACATCTCAATCTCCATAGAACAGTGTGCTCCTAAATATTATCACCTGTTTTACACTATGGGGAGAAAGGGAGAATAAATATGTATCCTATCATGTTTGATAGTGCTTATGTTGAAACTTTCAGCTAAGTAATTAATCAGTCTCTTCCCACTGTTCAGGTATGACCTAATTCAAATCCCTTGTGATTATACAGTGGAAGTGATAAACAGATTCAAAGGGATAGATCTAATAAATAGTGTCTGCAGAACTATGGACAGAGGTCTGTAACATTGTACAAGAGGTGGTGATCAAAAGCATCCTCAAGAAAAAGAAATGAAAGAAGGCAAAGTGGTTATCTGAGGAAGCCTTACAAATAGGCCTTCTATGAGGAAAGAAGAGAAGCTAAAAGCAAAGGAGAAAAGATATACCCACCGGAATGCAGAGTTGTGAAGAATAGCAAGGAGAGCTAAGAAAGCTTTCTTGAGTGATCAGTCCAAAGAAACAGAGGAAAACAATAGAATGGTAAAGACTACAGATCTTTTCAAGAAGATTAGAGATACCAAGTGAACATTTCATGCAAAGATGGACACAATCAAGAACAGAAATGGTATGGACCAAACAGAAGCAGAAAATATTAAGAGGTGGCAAGAATATACAGAAAAACTATACCAAAAAAAAAAATCTTAATGACCCAGATAACCATGATGGTGCAATCAATCACCTAGAGTCAGACATCCTGCAGTGTGAAGCCAAGTGGGCTTTAAGAAGCACCACTACAAACAAAGCTAGAGGAGGTAAAGGAATTCCAGCTGAGCTATTTCAAATCCTAAAAGATGATGCTGTGAACGTGCTGCATTCAATATGCCAGCAAATCTGGAAACCTCAGCAGTGGCCACAGGACTGGAAAAGATCAGTTTTCATTTCAATTCCAAAGAAGGACAATGCAAAGAATGTTCAAACTATTGCACAATTGCACTCATCTCACATGCTAGCAAGGTAATGCACAAAAGTTAGGGTTGGGTTCAACTGTATGTGGACTGAGAAGTTCCAGATGTACAAGGTGGATTTAGAAAAGGCAGAGGAACCAGGGATCAAATTGCCAATATCTGTTAGGTCATAGAAAAAGCAAGAGAATTTCAGAAAAATGTCTACTTCTGCTTCATTGAATACCCTAAAGCCTTTGACTGTGTTGATCGCAACAAAGTATGGCAAATTCTTAAAGAGATGGGAATACCAGACCACCGGACATACCTCCTGAAAAAAAGAACTGTATGGAGGCCAAGAAGCAACAGTTAGAACCAGACATGGAACAACAGACTGCTTCCAAATTAGGAAAGGAGTACCTTAAAGCTGTGTATTGTCACCCTGCTTATTTAACTTGTATGCAGAGTACATCATGAGAAACAGTGGGCTGGAAGAAGCACAAACTGGAATTAAGATTGTCGGGAGAAATATCAATAACCCCAAATATGCAGATGACACCACCCTTATGGCAGAAAGTGAAGAAGAATGAAAGAGCCTCTTGATGAAAGTGAAAGAGGAGAGCAAAAAAGCTGGCTCAAAACTCAACATTCAAAAAAATGAAGATCATGGCAACCGGTCCCATCAGTTCAATTTAGTCGCTTAGCCATGTCGAACTCTTTGAGATCCCATGGACTGCAGCATGCCAGGCTTTCCTGCCCATCACCTACTCCTGGAGATTGCTCAAACTCATGTCGATTGAGTTGGTGATGCCATTCAACCATTTCATCCTCTGTTGTCCCCTTCTCCTCCTGCCTTCAATCTTTCCAAGCATCAGGGTCTTTTTCAAGGAGTCAGTTCTTTGCATCAGGTGGCCAAACCCTTAATGGCAAATAGATGGGAAAACAATGAAAACAGTAGCAGACTTTATTTTCTTGGGTTCCAAAATCACTGTAAATGGTATCTGCAGCCATGAAATTAAAATACACTTGCTCCTTTGAAGACAAGCTATGATAAACCTAGACGATGTATTAAAAAGCAGAGACAATACTTTGCCAACAAAGGTATGCATAGTCGAAGCTATGGTTTTTCCAGTAGTCATGTATAGATGTGAGAACTAGACAATAAAAAGGTTGAGTTCCAAGGAAATGATGCCTTCAAACTGTGGTGCTGGAGAAAACTTTGTTTTTAATTAATTCATTTGAATTGGAGGATAATTATTTTACAATGTTGTGATGGTCTTTGCCATACATCAACAATAACTTGCCACAAGTATAAATGTGTTGCCCCCATCCTCAACACCACCCCCCCACCTCCTTCCCCACCCTACCTCTCTGGGTCGTCCCAGATCACTAGATTTGGTGCCCTGCTTCATGCATCGAACTTGCATTGGTCATCTGTTTTATATATGGTAGTGGACATGTTTCAATGGCATTCTCTCCAATCATCCTGCCCTCACCTTCTCTAGCCGAGTCCAAAAGTCCATTCTTTGCATCTTTGTCTCCTTTGCTGCCCTGCATATGGGATCATTGGTGCCATCTTTATAATTTTCAAATATATATGTGTCAATATACAGTGTTTGCCTTTCTCCTTCTGACTTACTTCACACTGTATAATAGGCTCCAGGTTCATCCATCTCATTAGGACTGCCTCAAATGCATTCCTTTTTATAGCTGAATAATATTCCATTATGTATATGTACCACAATTTCCCTCTCCATTCATCTGCCTGTGAATATCTAGGTTTCTTCCATGTCCTAGCTATTGTAAATAGTACTGCAATGAACATGAGGGTATATTTGTCTCTTTCAATTCTGGTTTCCTCAGGGTGTATTCCTGATAGTGTGATTGCTGGGTCATATGGCAGTTCTATTCCCAGTTTTTTAAGGAATCTCGGAGTCTCTTGGACAGCAAGGAGATCAATCAAGTCCATCCTAAAGAAATCAACCCTGAATATTCATTAGAAGGACTGATGCTGAAGTGGAAGCTCCAATATTTTTGGTCACCTGATGCAAAGAACTGACTCATTGAAAAAGACCCTGATGCTGGGAAAGATTGAAGGCAGGAAGAGAAGGAGATGACAGAGGATGAGATGGTTGGATGGCATCACTGACTCAATGGACATGAGTTTGAGCAAGCTCCGGGAGATGTTGAAGGACAGGGACGCCCGACAAGCTACAGTCCATAGGGTTGCAGAGTCAGACACCACTGAGCAACCAAACAACAACAACCTCCCCCACATACAAATACTGCATGTCTCTTGCTGACATTTCCCTGGTACTTGTGTAGCACCTGGCACACAGGGCTGCTCACTGAGCATTTGATGGGTACATGAGTGATCTGCCCTTTTCTGGCACTCAGTTCCTTGTACAAACCTACTGCTGGTCCATCAATGATTTAAAACTTGATTGGCTGAAAAATAAAGTCATTCAAAGGGTCATGTAATTTATATTCTTATCCCAATATATATTCTTATTTAAATCCTTGATTGTATCTTATTGCCATATAACCTCTCTTACTCTTGGTTTTTTCCTCTTAAAAACAAAGAATTTATTTGGAAGATTAAAATCTGTGCAACTACTGATGTCAATCACTCCACACCCCATGAAATAGCTAAAAAGAGGCACAAGCTCTGCCAGCGGACAGACAACAAAGGTAAACCTACCCAATCTCATAACTTTGCCAAAGGCCAGCATACCTTCTTCAATGGAAGGGCAGATTACCTAAGCTGAACAATACTTATTAAGGTTGGCTTGGTTGGCTTGTTGGACCTTAAGTGCACAGGCTGACATTAATCATAAATCTTGAACTCATCATTGGCTTGCTTCTATGTGTTTGATAATTTTTTTCAACCTTGATTGAAGAATAATTGAGAAATGCAACTGCATGTGTAGCTTAAATAAAAACAAGATGATTTTATATACACATTCATTGTATTATGAAATGATTATCTCAATCAAGATAATTAATACATTCATCACCTTGTATACTGGCAACTACAAACTGACACTTGCCAAGAGCATTACCAGTGACTGAAAACAACTGCATTTCCCATCTGCCTCCCTGGAGACTGAAGCCTGTGCTGCAGCAGCTACTGACCCTCAACAACCCCTGAGGGAGTTCAAGGTGGAGTGAGGTACTCTGTGCTCCAGGGAAGCAGATGGGACAGGTCTTTCAGTTTAGTTCAGTCACTCAGTCCTGTCTGACTGTTTGCACACAGGTGGACTAAAGCACACCAGGCTTCCCTGTCCATCACCAACTCCCGGAGCTTACTCAAACTCATGTCCATCAAGTCGGTGATGCCATCCAACCATCTCACCCTCTGTCATCCCCTTCTCCTCCTGCCTTCAGTCTTTCCCAGCATCAGGGTCTTTTCCAGTGAGTCAGTTCTTTGCATCAGGTGGCCAAAGTATTGGAGTTTCAGCTTCAGCATCAGTCCTTCCAATGAATATTCAGGACTAATTTCCTTTAGGATAGATTGGTTGGATCTCCTTGCAATCCGAGGGATTCTCAAGAGTCTTCTTCAACACCACTTCGAAAGCATCAGTTCTTCAATGCTCAACATTCCTGATAGTTCAACTCTCACATCCATACATGACTACTGAAAAAACCATAGCTTTGACTAGACGGACCTTTGTTCGTAAAAATAATGCCTCTGCTTTTTAATATGCTGTCTAAGTTGGTCATAACTTTTCTTCCAAGGAGTATGCGTCTTTTAATTTCATGGCTGCAGTCACCATCTGCAGTGATTTTGGAGCCCAAAAACATAAAGCCTCTCACTGTTTCCACTGTTTCCCCATCTATTTGCCATGAAGTGATGGGACCAGATGCCATGATCCTAGTTTTCTGAATGTTGAGTTTTAAGCCAACTTTTTCACTCTTCTATTTCACTTTCATCAAGAGGCTCTTTAGTTCTTCCTCACTTTCTGCCATAAGGGTGGTGTCACCTGCATATCTGAGGTTATTGATATTTCTCCCACGAATCTTGATTTTAGCTTGTACTTCATCCAGTCCAGAATTTTGCATGATGTACTCCGCCTATAAGTTTAATAAGCAGGGTGACTATATACAGCCTTGACATACTCCTTTCCCAATTTGGAACCAGTCTGTTGTTCCATTTCCTGTTCTAACTGTTGCTTCCTGACCTGGATACATATTTCTCAGGAGAGAGGTCAGGTGGTCTGGTATTCCCATCTCTTGAGTTTTCCACAGCTTGTCATGATCCACAGAGTCGAAGGCCTTGGTATAGTCAATAAATCAGAAGTAGATGTTTTTATGGAACTCTCTTGCTTTTTCAGTGATCCAGGGGATGTTGGCAATTTGATCTCTGGTTCCTCTGTCTTTTCTAAATCCAGCTTGTACATCAGGAATTTCATAGTTCATGTATTATTGAATCCTGGCTTGGAAAATTTTGAGCATTACTTTACTAACATGTGAAATGAGGACAACTGTGTGGTAGTTTGAACATTCTTTGGCATTGCCTTTCTTTGGCATTGGAATGAAAACTGCCCTTTTCCAGTCCTGTGGCCACTGCTGAGTTTTCCAAATTTGCTGGCATAATGAGTACAGAACTTTAACAACATCATCTTTTAGGATTTGAAATAGCTCAACTTGAATTCTATCACCTTCACTAGCTTTGTTCATAGTGATGCTCCCTAAGGCCCATTTGACTTCACATTCCAGGATGTTTGGCTCTAGGTGAGTGATCACACCACCATGGTAATCTGGATCATGAGGCTCTTTTTTGTATAGTTCTTCTATATACTGTTGCCATCTCATTTTAATATCTTCAGGACAGGTCTTTAGATAGTTGGATATTTTCAGGAACAGATTTTATGATCCCAATCCTTGCATCTCCTCATATCTAAAAAGTACTAAATCCCTTCATGATGACACCAGCTCCTCGTGAGCAGCAGAAAACCTCTTGTAAAGTAGGCACTTGAACTCCACCTTCACCGAAATCTTATATATTGACTTTCCCCGATTGCATCTTTGGAGCAATCTCTCAGAGCCAATCGCTCCCAGCACCTAGGAGGTGCTGCCTCCTGGCTTCAGTCCTCATTTTGCCCCAAATAAAACTTAACTTGCAACCCTCACGTTGTGCACCTTTTAGTTGACAATACTTAACAGGAGAGTGAAAAAGTTGGATCATCAAAAAAGCAAGAGAATTCCAGAAAAACACATATTTCTGCCTTAGTGACTATGCCAAAGCCTTTGACTGTGTGGATCACAATAAACTGTGGAAAATTCTGAGAGAGAGATGGGAATACCAGACCACCTAACCTGCCTTTTGAGAAATCTGTATGCAGGTCAGGAAGCAACAGTTAGAACTGGACATGGAACAGCAGACTGGTTCCAAATAGGAAAAGGAGTACGTCAAGGCTGTATATTGTCACCCTGCTTATTTAACTTCTATGCAGAGTACATCATGAGAAACGCTGGGCTGGATGAAGCACAAGCTGGGATCAAGATTGCCAGGAGAAGGACCAATAACCTCAGATATGCAGAGGATACCACCCTTACGGCAGAAAGCGAAAAACTAAAGAGCCTCTTGATGAAAGTGAAAGAGGAGAGTGAAAAAGTTGGCTTGAAACTCAACATTCAAAAACTAAGCCCATGGCATCTGGTCCCATCACTTCATGGCAAATAAATGGGGAAACAATTGAAACAGTTACAGACTTTATTTGGGGAAGGGGGACTCCAAAATCACTGCAGATGGTGACTGCAATCATGAAATTAAAAGATGCTTGCTCCTTGGAAGAAAAGCTATGACAAACCTAGACAGCATATTAAAAAGCAGAGACATTACTTTGCCAACAAAGATCCATCTCGTCAAAGCTATGGTTTTACCAGTAGTTATGTATGGATGTGAGAGTTGGTCTCTAAAGGAAGCTGAGCATTGAAGAACTGATGCTTTTGAACTGTGTTGTTGGAGAAGACTCTTCAGAGTCCCTTGGTCTGCAAGGAGGTCAAATCAGTCCATCCTAAAGGAAATCAGTCCTGAATATTCATTGGAAGGACTGATGCTGAAGCTGAAACTCCAATATTTTGGCTACCTGATGCAAAGAACTGACTCATTGGAAAAGACCCTGATGCTGGGAAAGATTGAAGGCAGGAAGTGAAGGGGACAACAGTGGATGAAATGGTTGGATGGCATCACCAACTCAATGTACATGAGTTTGAGTAAGGTCTGTAAGTTGGTGATGGACAGGGAAACCTGGCATGCTCTAGTCCATGTTGTCACAAAGAGTTGGACAGGACTGAGCCACTTAACTGAACATTCCATTGTATGTACATACCACATTTTCTTTATCCATTTATCTATCAACAGACACTTAGGTTATTTCCGTATCTTGGCTATTCTGAATAACACTGTAATGAACACAAAAGTACAGGTAAGTCTTAGATATATTGATTTTGCTTCCTTCGGATACCTACTCAGAAGTAGAAATGCTGAATCATATGGTAGTTTTATTAAATTTTTGAAGGGCCTCCACACTGTTTTTCATAGTAGCTGTACTTGACATTCCCTCCAACAGTGTACAAGTGTTGCCTTTTTCTCCACATCCTCACCAACACCTGTTGTCTCTTATAGTTTTCATTATAGCCATTCTAATAGGTGTGAAGTGATAGTTCACTGTGGTTTTGACTTTGTGTTTCCCTAGTGGTTTGTGATTTGAGTGCCTTTTCATATGACTACTGGCCACTTGCATGTCTTCTTCAGAAAAATGTTTATTTAGTAATGGGTGAAGATATTTGCAAACCATATATCTGATAAGGGGTTAATATCCAAAATATATAAGGAACTCACAAACTCAATAGCAAAAAATAATAATAATCCAATTTAAAAATGACCAAAGGGCCTGCATTTTAATCCCCAATCCACCACTCAAAACCAAAAATGCACTTTTAATAATAATTTACTCTAGCCACATGAGCCCCATCTCATCCTGTTTCTCTTCCCCTGTCTGAGATAAGCATGACTCTAAACCTTGTGTTATAAGTAGCTTGTTTTCCTTTTTATACAGCTTTTAAATATCTACATTAATTTGTTAGAAGTATTTGGTCATAGGCATTTTCATTTTATAAAGTGATTATCAATTTGGATGAAAATGTGAATTCTTGCTTTCCAAAACTTTTTATATAAAATTGCTAAGATTCATCCCTCCTGATGCATTTCCCTGTACTTCATTCTTTTGACTTTTGTATAAGATTCAGTTCTGTGAATGTGACACCATTTATTCACACACACTTTCAAATAAGCATTGGGCCATTTCCAGGTTTTTGCCATTATTAGTATTACTGCTGTGAACATTGTTTTACATATTTTTCTGCTCTTCTTCTACAGAAATGTCTTGGCTTTTGTCAGCCCTTTACTGTTTCATATAAATTTTAGAATTATCTTTGTCAAGTTCTGTGACGGTGGAGGCGGGGGGTCCTGCTGTAACGTTCATTGGAAATCCATTAAAGCTATAGACAAGTTTATAACTGATTCTATGATATTAAAAATTCCTATCCATGAAAGTGGTATATGGCTCCCAATAAAGCATCTCATTATTCAGGTATTCTTTAATATGTGTCTCTAATAAAGTTTAATATTTTCTATTTATTAAGCTTTTCACATATTTTGTTAGATTTCTTTCTAAGACCTTGATATTCTCTAATACACTTCTAAATGATTTCTTCTCTTTACTTATTGGTTTTTGTATCCTATAACTTTTAAAAATTCAAATTCATGCAAATTATAATGACATCTTTAATACAAAGCTTCCTTCATCTATATTCACCAGGATAAGATTTTTAACCTTCAGTACTAGAGCCAGACATCCTAAAATGTGAAGCCAAGTGGGCCTTAGAAAGCATCACTATGAACAAAGCTAGTGGAGGCAATGGAATTCCATTTCAAATCCTGAAATATGATGCTGCGAAAGTGCTGCACTCAATATGCCAGCAAATTTGAAAAACTCAGCAGTGACCACAGGACTAGAAAAGGTCAGTTTTCATTCCAATCCCAAAGAAAAGCAATGCCAAAGAATGCTCAAACTATTGCACAACTGCACTCATTTCACACACTAGTAAGGTAATGCTCAAAATTCTCCAAGCCAGGCTTCAGCATTACGTGAATCGTGAACTCCCTGATGTTCAAGCTGGTTTTAGAAAAGGCAGAGGAACCAGAGATCAAATTGCCAACATCTGCTGGATCATGGAAAAAGCAAGAGAGTTCCAGAAAAACACATATTTCTGCTGTATTGACTATGCCAAAGCCTTTGACTGTGTGGATCACAATAAACTATGGAAAATTCTAAAAGAGATGGGAATACTACACCAGCTGACCTGCCTCTTGAGAAATCTGTATGCAGGTCAGGAAGCAACAGTTAGAACTGGACATGGAACAACAGACTAGTTCCAAATAGGAAAAGGCATATGTCAAGGCTGTATATTGTCACCCTGCTTATTTAACTTCTATGCAGACATCATGAGAAACGCTGGGCTGGAAGAAGCACAAGCTGGAATGAAGATTGCCGGGAGAAATATCAATAACCTCAGATATGCAGATGACACCACCCTTATGGCAGAAAGTGAAGAGGAACTAAAGAGCCTCTTGATGAAAGTGAAAGAGGAGAGTGAAAAAGTTGGCTTAAAGCTCAGCATTCAGAAAACTAAGATCATGGCATCTGGTCCCTTCACTTCATGGGAAATAGATGAGGAAACAGTGGCTGACTTTATTTTGGGGGCTCCAAAATCACTGCAGATGGTGATTGCAGCCATGAAATTAACACTTACTCCTTGGAAGGAAAGTTATGACCAACCTAGATAGCATGTTGAAAAGCAGAGACATTACTTTGCCAACTAAGGTCCGTCTAGTCTTATATGGATGTGAGAGTTGGACTGTGAAGAAAGCTAAGCACCGAAGAATTGATGCTTTTGAACTGTGGTGTTGCAGAAGACTCTTGAGAATCCCTTGGACTGCAAGGAGATCCAACCAGTCCATCCTAAAGGAGATCAGTCCCAGGTGATCATTGGAAGGACTGATGTTGAAGCTGAAACTCCAATACTTTGGCCACCTCATGCAAAGAGTTGACTCATTGGAAAAGACTCTGATGCTGGGAGGGATCGGGGGCAGGAGGAGAAGGGGACAACAGAGGATGAGATGGCTAGATGTCATCACCGACTCAATGGACATGAGTTTGAGTGAACTCCAGGAGTTGGTGATAGATAAGGAGGCCTGGTGTGCTGCGTTCATGGAGGTGCAGAGTCGGACACAACTGAGCAACTGAACTGAACTGAACTGATTGGGTGAAAGAATTTGGAAATGAGATTGTTTTACAAGGTGAATTTCATCTTTTTATGATTTCGGCTCTAATTCCAGCTCTGCCATTGTTGGTTCTTTGGTCTTGTGATAAATCTTAGCATTCTCTGGGCTTCATATTACATATGGTAGCTTTACCTATTAGTATCTTCCCTCCCTATAAACAAATCATTTCCCCATTGAAAGGTGCAATTTATACCCTCACCCCCTTTGTATTTGGACTTGTCTATCATTTCTTAGGCAAATAGAAATTGTGTAATTTCCAAAGACAGGCCACTAGAAACGCTGCAGCCTCTGTCCTGGCCTCTTTAAATGCTCACTCTGAGTGGTGAGCATTTTGCCATCTTGCAAAATGAGACCACCATGTTGAGAGGAAGCCCAATTTAGTCATGTGGAGAGGCTGGTTAAAAGAGAGATACCCAGTAACGCTTAGTTCCTCTGATCATCCCAGATTTAGCCAGAGATATGAAAATGAAGAAGTCTCCCTGTGACTCTAGCTCCAGGTGCCGTCTGAATGCAACTGTGCTGTGCTTAATCACTCAGTCATGTATGACTCTTTGCGACCCCACGGACTGCAGACTTCCCAGTTCCTCTGTCCATGGGGATTCTCCAGGCAGAACATCAGACTGGCTTGTCAGGCCCTCCTCTAGGGAATCTTCCCAATCCAGGGATCAAACCCAGGTCTCCCGCATTGCAGGTGGATTCTTTACCATCTGAGCTACCAGAGAAGTGTCACTTGAATGCAACTGTATGCAACTATATTCTTTCTCTCTCAAAAAGAAATACTCAGCTAACCTGAGTCAACATACAAATCATGATAAATGATAATAAATTGTTTGAAGCCACTAAAATCTAGACTGCTTATGTATCAATCAGAAACAACAAGCTATATGTAAAGGAAACTCAAGTTTTTCAGACTGTTTAGTAGAACAGTGGAATTCATAAACAAACAAAAAAAGGAAAAAGAAACAAACAAAAACCTTGCTGGGGAACAGACTGGCCTGTCAGGCTCCATATGTTTTCTTCATCACCCACTTCAGCCAGGGAAGGTCCTGTCTTATCTCTTATAACTGCAGTCCTACAAAGAATTTTTTTTAAAAAGAAGAAGAGGAGAAAGATAAGGAAGAAGGTTCTAGTGCTATTAACAGACACCAGATCAGATGATATTCAAGTTTCCATAAGTCATTATCTTTCTATGATGATATTACTAGATAAAATATCATCCAGAGTAAAAGCAGATAGTTCAGTTCAGTTTAGTCACTCAGTCCTGTCCGACTGTTTGCGACCCCATGAATCACAGCACACCAGGCCTCCCTGTTCGTCACCAACTCCCGGAGTTCATTCAGACTCACGTCCATCAAGTCAGTGATGCCATCCAGCCATCTCGTCCTCTGTTGTCCCCTTCTCCTCCTGCCCCCAATACCTCCCAGCATCAGAGCCTTTTCCAATGAGTCAACTCTTTGCATGAGGTGGCCAAAGTACTGGAGTTTCAGCTTTAGCATCATTCCTTCCAAAGAAATCCCAGGGCTGATCTCCTTCAGAATGGATTGGTTGGATCTCCCTGGAGTCCAAGAGACTCTCAAGAGTCTTCTATGTCAAATCAGAAATAATAATGAGAATTAGGAATGTCTGATCTAAAGGGAAAATCAACACAACTCAGATACTCTGGACTGAAGTTATCTAATACTGAAGAGATCTGTGTTTTTGAGGAGGCAGCTCTCATCCATCCACTCCACCTCATCCTTTGCTCACTGTCTTCCTACACTGAACATGACTTTGGTCCAGGTTACATTTCTCTCACTTAACTGAAGACCCACGTGTGTGTGTGTGTGTGTGTGTGTGTGTGTGTGTGTGTGTGTGTGTGTGATCTGTCATCCAACATGAACTTCAACTTGAGAGGAATCCCTCACTTTCTTGGTAACTATTTACAATGCGACTGTCATATATCTTTGGTCTGCTCCACAACTGCTCAGTTATCCTTCTAAAGAGGGGACTCATTATTTTTCTTTTGCTATTTTTGGCTGCCCTTTGATTCTGAAAGAGCATAATAGAAAAAACAGATTTTTCATTCCTACCTACTTAAGCCTTCTCTAAACAGAGCACAGAGCATAGCCCCCCTTCCTCAAGCCACCGTGTGCTTGTATTCCCAGAGCATCCACTGGGCTTCTGAATGCTCAGTCCTTGTTGCCCGTATGGAGTTTCTCTCCATGTGCCATCTGTATGAAAACAACAGTGCTTTTCCTGCCACAATTTCATCATAGACACTCCATCCAAACACCCTAAAGAAAGGCTCGAAGATGTTTGGGAAAATACACAGTAATCCTTGGCTGACTAATTTAACATCCTTTGGAGACATTCAGTAGAGCACTAAGCTACTGGAAGCCATAACTTTTACTTTTATTCTGGAAGCTATAGCCTCCACTTGCAAGTTTTGCCAGCACTGTTATTTACTCACTTTCCTTTAAATAAGACTACTTTTTCATATAAATGAACTTGGAGTTGATTTCCCCTAATACACTCCAAAGTATATGTACAATCATTAAAGTGATATTCAAGTCAGATTAAGTAAAATCACCACATTCCTCAAAACACTGGACTGCATGACCCTTTCAACTCTAAGCTCAAATAGCCTTCAAAATATATTAGCTTATTCAAAACTGCATTCATTCCAGAGGTCTGAGTCTATTTTTCCCATTTATTTCAAGGTCTTACTCATGTCCTTTTATTCCTCCCTAAAACTTTCTCTTATTCTCTGTATGGACAAATTCCCAAGGGTAAAATAGTCAGTTCCCTTTGGAATAAAAAATAATAACCTTTATTGAACACTAACTATACCTTATACTGAGTATTTTGTATGAAACCTAGATGTTATTTTTAAAAAGCAAAATATAAGGGAACATTTATGTTAGCTCAGCCTCGTGGGTTTCTTTAATTCCCGCACCTGGTTCCTTTTTACTCTTGGTCACATAATTACAAAAATGATGTTTCATTACTTAATGCTCTAAATGAGATGGCTGTGGAGATCCTTATTTTGGAAAAATATCAACCCATGATGCCAAAAGCTAGCCACGTGGTAGCCTTATAATAAAAAAGGAAAAAGTCCTAAGTTTAGCCTTTCCAGAATGAAATTAATTGTGAGAATTCAACTCTTTCTAATTCTCTGGTATTCATGCCTTTCTCCCTGAGAGACAGTTATAAATGATTTTGCACTTTCTGTGCTGAGTAATGTGGGCAAAAATTTACAACCTGGAGAGGGGGTAGAACATTGAGATATGACTTAAACGTCCCACTCCAGGGACTCTCTCAGGGCTGCATGGCCTGGCTCCTTCTGCTCCTTGAATCAGTAACAGTGACTGTGTCCATTATTTCTTAGCCTTGACCACTCACCTGAGCTTCACGTTGTTATTCTTACATGCCTGTACCACTTAGAGGCTATTAAAACTGCCTACATAAGTGTCTCCTCAGCCAAACAGGCCTGAAATCTTACCTACCTCTCTCTCTGAAGCACCGTCTTCCCACATCGCAGCTAATAAGATTATTCATTTTGAGTTTGTTAATTCAAGAGACACTATCAGCTCCTGTTGTGTTCTGTACATTATATGAGACTACGGTGGGGGAGAGGATATATCAGTGAATGTGTAACCTTAATAAGCTAAAATGCAGAACCAAATAGTTAAAATAGACCATAGGCCAAGCTCCCTCCACAGCCTTCAAGCACTGAAATGCTAGTATCATCAAGACAGAAATTGTGTTTTACATATTATACATTCCAAGCACCTAAAAATGTGCCCAGCTATGATAGCAGTTAATAAAATATATTTTGAATGAATAGAAAAATACTGTGGTAATTCACTCAAAAGAAGTCATTTTGGCTAGGGATATCAGAGGAGGTTTCTTGAAAGGAATAGAAATTGAAGTAAACTTGAAGGAGAGATAGAGAATAAAATTTGTGAAATATCTATTTACTTACAAAAGTAATATACATAGCAAAGAAAATCATCAACAAAATGAAAAGCCAACCTACTGAATGGGACAAAATATTTGTAAATGATATATATGATAAGGAATTAATATCCAAAATATACAAAGAATTCATACAACTCAATAGCAAAAACTCCAAATAATCAGATTTTTAAATGAGGGCAGAGTACATTTCAGGATGGGAGGAGAGGCCAAAGCTTGCTGACATGCACGTTTGGATATGGCATCATTGTGGAGGTCTGGGGCACCTGGGTTCCTTGGTCTGGATGAATGGTGACATCCACCTCTCCAGCCTCTTACAACTCAAAGTGTGGTCCTGGGACCAACAGCATCCAGGACCAGCTGGGCCTCACCCAAACCTGCTGAGTGAGAATCTGCATTTTAGCAGGATTTCCCTGAGTGACTGGTGTGCCCATTGGAGCTGGAGAAGTTCAGCTCTAAATCTCTATCATCCACAAAAGCACTAATCAGTCACATGTCTCCTCCCAGCATGAAGCCTGACAGCTAAATGGAAGCCACCCACAGGGGTGGGAAGGCAAACAGGAGGCTGGGCCTTGAATAAGCCAAGATACCTTCCAGAAGTCCAAGTCTAAGTAGCCCAAGAAGAAAAGTGGGCATAGATTAGTTCATGTACCTGATATGAACAGACTAGAAAGGACTTCAGGGACAACTGGATTGAGAAACCCCAACAATGTCTCTGGGGCTCTACTCATCTTTGTGTTGGCCTCATTCCCTCATCCTGGATCTTAACATGGGATATGAGGAAGGCTGACACCTCTAGATGTGTATCACCTAGAGTAAATAAAGTGATCCCTGATTTTAAATTTTAAAAAATAAATAAAAATGGGGAGAAAATCTAAAAAATATTTTTCCAAAGAAGACATACATTTTTAAAAATATAACTTAATTTATTTTAATTGGAGGTTAATTACTTTATAATATTGTATGGTTTTGCTATACATCAACATGAATCTGCCTCAAGTATACACGTGTTCCCCATCCTGAACCCCCCTCCCCATACCATCCCTCTGGGTCATCTCAGTACACCAGCTCTAGGCATCCAGTATCATGCATCGAACCTGAACTGGCGATTCACTTCATATATGTTATTATACATGTTTCCTTGCCACATACGGCCAGCAGATACATAAAAATATGCTCAATGGCATTGATCAATTCAGAAACAGAAATCAAAATGTTTTCAGAAATCATTTCAGAAACAGAAAACAAAACCACAATGATATATCATCTCACACCTGCTAGAATGGCTGTTATCAAAAAGACAAGAAGTAGCAAGTATCGGTAAAGACAGAGGAAAAGAAAACTCTTGCATACTGTTGGTGGGACTATAAATTAATGCTGCCACTAATTAGAAAACAGTGTGGAGGTGCCTGAAAAAGTTATAAATATAACCCCTAGGTATTTATCCAAAGAAATAAAAACACGAGTTGACATGAGTGGAAAAGATATTGGCATCCCCATGTTCTTTGGAAGTGTTACTTACAATAGTCAAGATACAGAAACAATCTGTGTCTAGCAATAGAAAAAGAAAATGTGGTACACACACACACAAAATTAAATACTGTTCAGCCATTAAAAAGAAGAAAATCTTGCCATTTGCAACATGGATGGACCCTTAGGGCACAATGTTAAGTGAAACAAGTCAGACAGAAAAAGACAAATACTATAGGACCTTACTTTATGTGTAATCTAAAAAAGGGAATAAACAAGATCTTAGATACAGAGAACATATGGTTGGTTGCCAGAGGCAAGAGGTTAGACAGTGAATGAAATGAGTAATGGGGTCAAAAGGTACAAACTCCCAGGTATAAAATAAATAAGTCACGGAGAAGTAATTCACAGCGTGGTGATTATAGTTAATAATACGCTATTGCATATTTGACAGTTGCTAAGAGAGTAGATCTTGAAAGTCTTAATCACACACAAAAATAATTTTTTTGTATCGCACTATGGCGACAGGTATCAACTAGACTTACAGCGGTGATTATTTCATAATATACACAAATACTCAATTACTGTGTTGTATACCTAAAACTAATGTTATATGTTAATTCAATTCAGTCAGTCATTTATGTCCAACTCTTTGTGATTCCATGGACTACAGCATGCCAAGCTTCCCTGTCCATCACCAATTCCCAGAGCCTATTCAAACTCATATCCATTGTGTTGGTGATGCCATCCAACCATCTCATCCTATGTCATCCCCTTCTGCTCCCACCGTCAATCTTTCCCAGCATGAGTTCAGTTCAGTTCAGTCGCTCAGTCGTGTCTAACTCTTTGCGACCCCATGAATCGCAGCATGCCAGGCCTCCCTGTCCATCACCAACTCCCGGAGTTCACTCAGACTCACGACCACTGAGTCAGTGATGCCATCCAGCCATCTCATCCTCGGTCATCCCCTTCTCCTCCTGCCCCCAATCCCTCCAAGCATCAGAGCCTTTTCCAGTGAGTCAGCTCTTCGCATGAGGTGGCTAAAGTACTGGAGTTTCAGCTTTACCATCATTCCCTCCAAAGAAATCCCAGGGCTGATCTCCTTCAGAATGGATTGGTTCGATCTCCTTGCAGTCCAAGGGACTCTCAAGAGTTTTCTCCAACACCACAGTACAAAAGCATCAATTCTTCGGCGCTCTGCCTTCTTCACAGTCCAACTCTCACATCCATACATGACCACAGGAAAAACCATAGCCTTACTAGATGGACCTTTGTTGGCAAGCAATGTCTCTGCTTTTGAATATGCTATCTAGGTTGGTCATAACTTTTCTTCCAAGGAGTAAGCGTCTTTTAATTTCATGGCTGCAGTCACCATCTGCAGTGATTTTGGAGCCCCCAAAATATAAAGTCTCCCACTGTTTCCACTGTTTCCCCATCTATTTCCCATGAAGTGATGGGACCAGATGCCATGATCTTCGTTTTCTGAATGTTGAGCTTTAAGCCAACTTTTTCACTCTCCTCTTTCACTTTCAACTGTACAAAAAGATCTTCACGACCAAGATAATCACGATGGTATGATCACTCACCTACAGCCAGACATCCTGGAATGTGAAGTCAAGTGGGCCTTAGGAAGCATCACTACAAACAAAGCTAGTGGAGGTGATGGAATTCCAGTTGAGCTCTTTCAAATCCTGAAAGATGATGCTGTGAAAGTGTTGCACTCAATATGCCAGCAAATTTGGAAAACTCAGCAGAGGCCACAGGACTGCAAAGGTCAGTTTTCATGCCAATCTCAAAGAAAGGCAATGTCAAAGAACGCTCAAACTACTACACAATTGTACTCATCTCACACACTAGTAAAGTAATGCTCAAAATTCTTCAAGCCAGGCTTTAACAATATGTGAACTGTGAACTTCCAGATGCTCAGGCTGGTTTTAGAAAAGGCAGAGGAACCAGAGGTCAAAATGCCAACATCCACTGCATCATTGAAAAAGCAAGACAGTTCCAGAAAAACATCTCTTTCTGCTTCATTGACTATGCCAAAGCCTTTGACTGTGTGGATCACAATAAACTGGAAAATTCTGAAAGAGATGGGAATATCAGACCACCTGACCTGCCTCTTGAGAAACCTATATGCAGGTCAGGAAGCAACAGCTAGAACTGGACATGGAACAACAGACTGGTTCCAAATTGGGAAAGGAGTGTGTCAAGGCTGTATATTGTCACCCTGTTTATTTAACTTATATGCAGAGTACATCATGAGAAATGCTGGGCTGGAAGAAGCACACGCTGGAGTCAAGAATGGTGGGAGAAATATCCATAACCTCAGATATGCAGATGACATCACCCTTATGGCAGAAAGTGAAGAGGAACTAAAAAGCCACTTGATGAAAGGGAAAGAGGAGAGTGAAAAAGTTGGCTTAAAGTTCAACATTCAGAAAATAGTATGGAGGTTCCACAAAAAACTAAAAATACTTTTATGTGGAATCTAAAATATACAAATAAACTTATCTATAAAATAGAAACAGAGTTACGGACATAGAAAACAGACTTACGGTTGCCAAGCAGGAGGGCGGGTTTGGGGAAGAGGGATTGGGAGTTTGGCATCAGTTCCGTTCAGTCCAGTCTCTCAGTCATATCTGACTCTTTGTGACCCCATGGACTGCAGCACAGCAGGCTACCCTGTCCATCAACAACTCCTGGAGGTTGCTGAAACTAATGTCCATTGAGTCGGTGATGCCATCCAACCATCTCAGCCTCTGTCACCCCCTTCTCTTCCTGCCTTCAATCTTTCCCAGCATCACGGCCTTTTCCAATGAGTTTAGTATAGCAGATGCCAACTATTATATGTAGGACAGATAAACAACAAGGACCTGCTGTATAGCACAGGGAGTTATAATACATTCAATATCCTGTGCTAAACCAAAATGGAAAAGAACATGAAAATATCTGAGTCATTTTGCTGTACAGCAGAAATTAACACAGTATTTTAAATCAACTATACCTCAAGAAAAAAATTTAAGTAAAAATGAAAGCTTATATTCTGTCGTCTCTACCTCACCATGAGATTAACAAAATCTCAGGAAAGAGATTAGGATCCAGTTTCACTTTTCTGGTAATTAGTAGCATTCATTTGATTTTTTTTTTTTTTACTTTATTTTACTTTACAATACTGTATTGGTTTTGCCATACATTGACATGAATCTGCCACGGGTGTACATGAGTTCTATTATGCATATTAAGCACTATCCAGCATTATGGCAATTATCTATTTTACACTTCCATCTTTGAATACCTTAGTTTTATTGATTTGTAACATAAAAATCTAAACATGAACAACTTCCTTACCCCTGCTTTCAACCTCTGCCACACCTAAATCAATTCAATTTAAAACTACTGGACCTGTCACCACTCAAAAAGACAGATTATAAGAGTCATGAAAAATTCATTAATGCTATATCAAGCAACTTGAAAACTAAAACTTCTCATTCTAAGTATAAGCAAAATTTTTAAAAAAATTTTAAAAGAGCATGTCAAGTGTACAAATATGCTACAGCAAAATATTAGAGTGGAAGATAGTATACAGAAGACAGTTGAAAGAACCCCATCTGGAAGAAAACATGCTCTATGAAACAGGGAAATTCCCCACAAGTACTTCATGTGACTTAAAATTTTAATAAGACTTAATAAAATAAGACCGTAAATGCCAAATGATGAAAGTACAGAATGAGATTAAAGGTAATTGTATAGCTATGGAAACAAGAGTCAAGATGCTATTATTATAAAACTGTTAAGTATAATAAATTAGAAACAAAAAGAGAGGCTAGACATCGTTATAAAATTAATTACTGAAATGAAACAAAGGCTTAATGTAACCACAATGAATGAAAAAAGAACAAAATCAAAACAAGATACAAAAATTACAAGTCAGTCAACGTGGGGGACAAAGGTGCTCTAACGGGGATAACTAGTAGCCCTGAAAAGACATTTAACCATTTAAAACACCATAAAACAAAAAAATTATTCCTTAAATGAAAGAAGTAAATCTGTACACTGAAAAAAAATAGTAAAATAAAATTGATGCATACATATTAAAACCCAGATTTTTAAAAAATTTTGAGTATAATTAATTTACAATATTGTGTTATTAATAGTTTCAGGTGTACAGCAAAGTGTATCTGTTAGACAAATACATACATCAACTCTTTTTATATTTTTTCCATATAGACCATTAAAGAGTACTGAGTAGAGTTCCCTGCATTATACAGTAGGTCCTTATTAGTTATCTATTTTATATATAGCAGTGTATATATGTCAATTCCAATCTAAATTTTAAAAACTCAGGTATTAATATATATGTGTATATGCATATGTGTATCCCAATGTTATGTAATACAGTGTACTCTCTACATTTTTTTCTTCTATAAGGCAAAAGGTTAAGCTCACTTAACAGCTCTCTTCAGCAGCATCCGTTCCCAGAAGTTAATACAGGGGTGTGTACAAAGTCTAAAAAAAAAAAATCATGACCAGAGAATACTATATCCCACCAACTCATTTCTCAAGAATAAAAGCAATTTCTTTAACATGGAAGAATTCAGGGAGTACAAAACCTGTATGTCCTTGTTAAAAAAAAATTAATGTCAAGTTAAATCCAGCCAATAAGACATGAATGGAGAATCCAGGACAACGAGACTAATGCACCAACCAAAGTCAGCAGACACTTCGGGAAAGTCCGCAGAGCTGCGAGGAAACTGAATTTAATACACACCTGTCAACTGACTGACTGACTTCACTCAGGTTAAGAACAAATGAGCAACCTTAGATGTTATAATTTGACCTGCCTTTGTAGCTGGCAAGATATTTGACTTGTCCCTTAGGAACACATGGCTCCATTCTGCTGTCAAAATTTTATTTCCCTAAAGACACAAAAAAGGCACACAGAATTGATTCCCTTGTAAGCTCTTTCCTTTTCCACTCCCATGATATAACTCATCTAATTCATCTCTCCCCCAAATGGCTCTAATCTATATTTACAAACTTTTCCTATAGATTACCATTATAAACAATTCAGTACTATATTTCAAGGACTTGAAATATCTTCATATATTTTGATCTAATAAATTCTTCCCCAGAAATGAGTGTTCAAAAATCATTTGAGATATGGGCAGATGTATGCTTATTATAGTATTTATAACTATATTTGCAAAATTTTACAAGCAATATAAATGTCTCCAAAGAAATGATTAAATTATTGTATATAAAAGGAATGTTGATATTTTGAAAATCGGCTGTACTAACAGAACATGAATATAATAGAATAATACCTGGAAAAATGAGGATAAAACAAATGAGGGTGTATATATATATATATATGTGTGTGTGTGTGTGTGTGTGTGTGTGTGTGTGTGTATAGTAAGGTTAAAAATGTGTTAAAAAATGTTTATGAAGATAAAAGATAATGAAAGGAAACACTCTAATTTCCCCTGGGTTATGGTTTTAAAAACTAATTTTATTTTTAATAATTATGATGATGAAAAACTCAAGGTGTATAGTAAAAACAAAAATCAGTGGCTGAAACTCCATTATTTCTATATATTCTCATTAACATTAGATGAACACAGTTTCAAATATTTCATATGTATATGACTTTCTCTTTGAATATGTGTATATATAATGTGCATTCCTAAATAAGAATGACTGTAATATAGACCTATCTTTAAATGAAGTGTAATAGGTATAATTATACTTGAATAGAAAAAAAATAATCAATTAGCAGAAATTAGACCATAGAAAATGGTTTTTTTTTAACTCCAAGAAATGGTATCTCTTAAAATATCTTTCTTAATAGAGAAGGTATGAAAAATCATTTAGAAGCTATGATCCTATTTTTCAGCCACATTTCAGTTTTGGATAATGTCATCTCAGTCTCTATGATAAAAATGCCACAATTCTTTATAAAACTGTCACAGCTCTTATGTTTTATTCTCCTTTTCCACATTCAAGTTTTTGTATTTTCATTATTTCATATTGTCAAGATGTGTAGCATTTCTATTGTAATTCATAATTGCAACTTGTAATTACTCAGTCTTCATTCTGTACTTATGTTACCTGTCCTTTAAGCAGGGCTTTTCTATAGCCTATTCTCTCCTTTTGATTCATCATTTGTGGGCTAGATTTTTTCCTCCAAGAAGCATTTATTATTCTTGATTCCTTTCCATTTTACATACTTGAGATAATGATGTTTGTTTGCATGTATACCAAAGGACAACTTGATAGAATAATTGGCTTTATTTGAGCTGCAACACTGTGATCTAAAGTCTAAGACTTGCTCTTTGTTCCCTAAAAATTTTGTCCACATTTAAACCTTTTCACATATGAATTTCAGAATTCATCAAGTGAGAACTTAATTCTCTAGATTTTTCCTTCAGGGCTTGAGAAGTGTCTCTGTGTTGGGTCCAGGGAGGGGACTGTATTTTAGGTTCTGCAAAATGCAATACAACCAAGACAGACAAGGTCCCTTCTCTCAAAGAGCATGCATAATGAATTAGAAAAGGAAAAGGACAAAATAAAAAGAAAGCATAGACTAGTAAGGCCTAACATAGGGGTCATACATGGCTATGTCATGAAACAGGATCTAGAGACCTGAGATAAACTTACTATTCATCCATGAGAAATACATCTTTCTCTGGGCCTTAGTTTATCTCTAAATTGAACATATTAAACTAGGTTATATCTGAGATCATTTCACTATTCCCCAAATTTCCTCCCATAATTTATTCACGTGACTATCTTCTGCCCATACAAATCCTATCCTGATCTAATTCCACCTCTTTTTCAATTAGGCTTGGCAAACCACTTAAGCTCACTGATGTTCCCCACTCAGTCCAATATATGATGTCATTTCTACTTATTGTACACTCATGTCCTTCATCTTCTCAACCAGCTAAAAGTTCCCCAAAAAAGAGACCAGATCTTAAGCTTTATATTCACACAGCACTGAGCATATTGCCTAGCATTTCCAGTGAAGTACAACTCAAAGTCACAGAGACACTGCCAGAGTAGAGATAGACCAGCAATGAACATTGGTATATATTTAATATTCTACAAATATCAAATACATTTAGAAGTTTTAACCCTAGTCCCAGATCTCTGTGGACTTCATACTCAGTTTCTTTGCCGATAGAGTAAGGAAATAGGACTATG
This sequence comes from Nanger dama, assembly GCA_917880005.1. Lineage (NCBI taxonomy): Eukaryota > Metazoa > Chordata > Mammalia > Artiodactyla > Bovidae > Nanger > Nanger dama. The sequence continues at coordinate 42,837,146 of CAKJTW010000008.1, forward strand.
GATAATCTCTAAAGAGATGGTGAAAACTTAGGTTCCTAGGCAGTATATACATGGATGAAAAACCTGAGTTTTATTACAGTAATATCTTAATTATCTTTTACAACACAAATATTTGCTCTTTATTTACACGAATAATCTATGTTCTCATATTTTTCTTGAAACTAAAGGCCCTCTCAATCCATCATTCATTTTCCCACTAGCATAAAGAAATGTATATAATCAATATTGTTTTAACTCTATTACAAAAGAGTACATGCAAAATGATGAATGCCACTGCCAATCAACCTCAGTCCAAACTGAAGACTGAGGCCCCATCTAACCCAACCCAAAAGGAGTAGCAGCTTCTTACTTCCAGTGAAATACTTCCTGTTCTATTTGTTTTGTTTTGTTCCTGCAAGAGAGGCTGGAAATCTGTATTTCTGTGTAGACTCTCCCAATTAAGAAATATTAGCAATTGATTTAAACAAAACAAAACTGTCTATAAATATGTGGCCCACAGACTGAAAGTCTAAAATTTCTTCAACTCTTACACATAATGAATTGCTCTACTCAAGGTAGGGTTGGAGAGTAAGCTCTATGCAGGGTTAATTCTGCTATCAGTGGTACTGAAACTTCTCTTTCTACTCAGTGCTGCACTGTAGACATGACCTTATCTGACCCTTCGCTGTGGAAATGTGCTGTATGCATAGAATGTAATAGTGGGATTCCAAAGTGATCTGTGTGGTTTGCACCCTTCTCAGCAGATTGTGCCTGTGAATTTTATTATGCAAATAGAATGCACTTAAGCTTCTAATTTTTAATGGCAACATAAACCCTAGTAGTCTCAGTGTTCACAGAGACATGTGAAGAGAGCTACTTCTCCCCAGCCAGATTGGAAAATCTCATAATTTATGGGGCATTGAGCAGATAATTCAGAGAAGTCTTGTCTCAGTAGAGAGAATAAAAACCCTAGAATAAAAATTACTCAGGTCTCATTAAACAAACCTTAAAAGTACGACTTGAAAGAATCAACTGTTTCTAAGTAACTTAATTGCCTTCCAAAATAAAGCTCAAAGATATTTATAGGAATAGAAAAGTATTCAGCACCTATAAAATAAAACTTATAGCCTCCAATATCCAATCAAAAATTACCAGGAATGTCAATAAATAGGAAAACATGACCCATAACAAGTAGGAAAATTAACAATCAAAACTAACCCTATATTGACATGGATGCTAGAATCAGTAGACCAGAGTGCTGAAACACTGTAACTGTGCTACATATGTGCACCAAGCTAGATGAAGAATTAAAGATGTTAAAATTAGTGATGTGAAAGAAAAATTTTAAAGACCAAGATCAAACTTCTAGAAGTGAAAACTATAATGTCCGAGATGAACCAGACACTGAATGGGATTAACAGCAGATTAGGTTTTACAGAAGAAAACATTAGTAAACTCGGATATCAATAGAAACTATACAAAACGACACAGAGAAAAACGATTTAAAACAAAAGAAAAGTTCAAGTAGTCTAACATCCATGTACTGAGGTATTCCTGAAAGGGGGGGTCAGGCAGGAAAGGGGAGACAAATAATTTTTTTAATAGTCAAAATGTATCTATATCTTATGAAAACTATAAATCCATCATATTAGTTTACAAAGGCTCCTATAATAAAGCACCATAAACTGAGTGGCACCATAAACTACGATAAAATAAAATAGATGTGAAGCAAGTAAGGCTATAGTGGATCAACAAATTTAAAGTAATAGGGAAAAAATGGTCAATGTAGAATGTTATGCTCACCAAAAATATCTTTTAAAACTGAAGATGAAGACTTGCAGACATACAAAACCCGAGAAAAATTTACCATCAATAGACCTGCCTTAAAAGACACGTTAAAAGAAATCCTTCAAAGAGAAGGAAACAGGAGTGAATAGAAATACAGATCCACACAAAAGAACAAAATCACTGGAAATGGTGATAATGTGGGTCAACACACAAGATTTTTTTATTATTTCAATCTCTTTAAAATACAATTGACTTTCAAACAAAAATAATAATGGAGCTTATAACAAAAAAAAGTAACATGCCTGACAATATTAGCACAAACTGAGAGGAGAGAAATGGATGCAACACTACTGTAAAGTTCTTATACCATATGTAAAGTAAAACAATCTCACTTAGAGCAGACCGTAATAAGTTACGGTTCCACACATACGTGAAAGCTAAAAAAAACAAAAATGAACTATATACAAAACAGAAAAATTCAGACATAGAGAAAAGACTTGTAATTGCCAAAGGGGAGGGCTGTAACAGACAGAAGGATTGGGAGTTTGCTATTAGCATCTGCAAACCAGTATATATAGGATGAATAAACAACAGGTATATAGCACAGATAACTATATTCAATATCTTTTGATAAACCATAATGGAAAAGAATGTATCAGTTCAGTTCAGTCACTCAGTCATGTCCACTCTTTGTGATCCCATGAATCGCAGCACGCTAGGCCTCCCTGTCCATCACCAACCCCCAGACTTCACTCAGACTCACGTCCATTGAGTTGGTGATGCCATCCAACCATCCTATCCTCTGTCATCCCCTTCTCCTCCTGCCCCCAATCCAATCCTTCCCAACATCAAGGTCTTTTCCAATGAATCAACCCTTCACATGAGGTGGCCAAAGTATTGGAGTTTCAGCTTCAGCATCAGTCCTTCCAATGAACGCCCAGGACTGATCTCCTTTAGGATGGACTGGTTGGATCTCCTTGCAGTCCAAGGGACTCTCAAAAGTCTTCTCCAACACCACAGTTCAAAAGCATCAATTCTTCAGCACTCAGCTTTCTTCACAGTCCAACTCTCACATCCATACATGACCACTGGAAAAACCATAGCCTAACTAGATGGACCTTTGTTGGCAAAGCAATGTCTCTGCTTTTGAATATGCTATCTAGGTTGGTCATAATTTTCCTTCCAAGGAGTAAGAATCTTTTAATTTCATGGCTACAATCTGCAGTGATTTTGGAGCCCAAAAAAATATATAGATATATAACTGAATCACTTTGCTATACAGCAGAAATTAACACAACATTATAAATCAACTACACTTCAATAAAATTTTTAAAAATAAATAAAAAGGGGCATGAAGAAACTTTTGAGTGATACGTATGTTCATTATCTTGACTGAGGTGATGGTTTCCAGATGTATACATACGGAAAAGTATATGAAGTTATACACTTTAAATGTATAAATGTAATGTATTTTTATGTAGTTTATTTTTAAATGCAGTTTACTTCATGAAAAAGAAATTAAGCAAAATGGCTGTCTGAGGAGGCCTTACAAATAGCTGTGAAAAGAAGAGAGGCGAAAAGCAAAAGAGAAAAGGAAAGATACAAGCATCTGTATGCAGAGTTCCAAAGAATAGTAAGAAGAGATAAGAAAGCCTTCTTTGGCAATCAATGCAAAGAAATAGAGGGAAAGAACAGAATGGGAAAGAGTAGAGATCTCTTCAGAAAATTAGAGATACCAAGGGAACATTTCATGCAAAGATGGGCTCGATAAAGGACAGAAATAGTATGGACCTAACAGAAGCAGAAGCTATTAAGAAGAGATGGCAAGAAGACACAGAAGAACTATACGAAAAAGATCTTCACGACCCAGATAATCACCATAGTATGATCACTCACCTAGAGCCAGACATCTTGGAATGTGAAGTCAAGTGGACCTTAGAAAGCATCACTACGAACAAAGCTAGTAGAGGTGATGGAATTCCAGTTGAGCTATTTCAAATCCTGAAAGATGATGATGTGAAAGTGCTGTACTGAATATGCTGGCAAATTTGGAAAACCCAGCAGTGGCCACAGGACTGGAAAAGGTCAGTTTTCATTCCAATCCCAAAGAAAAGCAATGCCAAAGAATGCTCAAACTACTGCACAATTGCATTCATCTCACATGCTGGTAAAGTAATGCTCAAAATTCTCCAAGCCAGGCTTCAGCATTACGTGAACCGTGAACTTCCTGATGTTCAAGCTGGTTTTAGAAAAGGCAGAGGAACCAGAGATCAAATTGCCAACATCTGCTGGATCATGGAAAAAGCAAGAGAGTTCCAGAAAAACATCTATTTCTGCTTTATTGACTATGCCAAAGCCTTTGACTGTGTGGATCACAATAAACTGTGGAAAATTCTGAAAGAGATGGGAATACCACACCGCTTGACCGGCCTCTTGAGAAATCTGTATGCAGGTCAGGAAGCAACAGTTAGAACTGGACATGGAACAACAGACTGGTTCCAAATAGGAAAAGGAGTACGTCAAGGCTGTATATTGTCACCCTGCTTATATATGCAGAGTATATCATGAGAAACACTGGGTTGGAAGAAACACAAGCTGGAATCAAGATTTCCGGGAGAAATATCAATAACCTCAGATATGCAGATGACACTACCCTGATGGCAGAAAGTGAAGAGGAGCTAAAAAGCCTCTTGATGAAAGTGAAAGAGGAGAACAAAAAAGTTGGCTTAAAGCTCAGCATTCAGAAAACGAAGATCATGGCATCCGGTCCCATCACTTCATGGGAAATAGATGGGGCAACAGTGGAAACAGTGTCAGACTTTATTTTGGGGGCCCCCAAATTACTGCAGATGGTGACTGCAGCTATGAAATTAAAAGACGCTTACTCCTTGGAAGAAAAGTTATGACCAACCTAGATAGTATATTCAAAAGCAGAGACATTACTTTGCCAACTAAGGTCCGTCTAGTCAAGGCTATGGTTTTTCCTGTGGTCATGTATGGATGTGAGAGTTGGACTGTGAAGAAAGCTGAGTGCTGAAGAATTGATGCTTTTAAACTGTGGTGTTGGAGAAGACTCTTGAGAGTCCCTTGGACTGCAAGGAGATCCAGCCAGTCCATTCTGAAGGAGATCAGCCCTGGGATTTCCTTGGAAGGAATGATGCTGAAGCTGAAACTCCAGTACTTTGGCCACCTCATGCGAAGAGTTGACTCATCAGAAAAGGCTTTGATGCTGGGAGGGATTGGGAGCAGGAGGAGAAGGGGACGATAGAGGATGACATGGCTGGATGGCATCACGGACTCGATGGACATGAGTCTGAGTGAACTCTGGTAATTGGTGATGGACAGGGAGGCCTGGCATGCTTCAATTCATGGGGTCGCAAAGAGTCGGACACGACTGAGCGACTGAGCGACTAAACTTAACTGAAGTACTTTATGTTAATTACACTTCAGATTTTAAACAAAAGTGTTACCACAACAAATCCACTTACAATCACAGGCCAGGACTTCCCTGGTGGTCCAGTGGTTAAGAATTTACCTTGCAATGCAGGGGACCCAGATTTGATCCCTGGTCCAGGAAGATCCCACATGATGTGGAGCAACTAAGCCCATGTACCACAACTACTGAGCCCAGTCTCTAGAGCTGGAGCTCCACAACAAGAGAAGCCACAGCAATGAGAAGCTTGTGCACTGCAATAAAGAGCAGTCCCTGCTCACCACAACTACAGAAAGCCCATGTGAAGCAATAAAGATCCAGTACAGCCATAAATAAATAAACAATAATAAAAACCAATTATACCATAGTCTAGTAAGGGCCCATTCTAAACCGGATAAATGCTACATATTAAGACTGTTTAAAAAATGAGATGTGGCAAGTTTGCAAAAGTCATACATCAAGTCTACACCAACGCCAGGCTGGAAAACATCTAAGCCACACTCCATTTGGAGGACTGGATTGGTTTGGATATTTGCTATTGCCAATTCTTATAAATGACATTAAGGCTTTCCAAAGCAGGTTTTGAATAAGACTAACTCTGCAGGTGGTTAGTTAGCATCATGCAAAAGAAAGGAAGGAAGGAAGAAGGATCTGTAATAAAAGGATGGGAAACCTTCAAATTGCATTTTCTACCTCAGGATCTTTGACAGGCCAGTGTGTGTTTAAACAGTGAGGCCATGAGGCCATGATGTGTATACAGTGGTTTTGAGAGTATTTAATCCTGATATCCTTGTTTTCAGAGACCTTTTCCAGGAGTAGTATCCCATTGAATATTGTAGGTACATTTCTTTGAGAGCATATCTAGTTTCTCCTTATCCTCCAAATCCTGGTAGCTCAGGCAGTAAAGAATCTGCCTGCAGTACAGGAGACCCAGGTTCTTTCCCTGAGTTGGGAAGATCTCCTGGAGAAGGGAATGTCTACCCACTTCAGTATTCTTGCCTGGAGAATTCCGTGCACAGAGGAGACTGGCAGTCTACAGTCAGGGGGTCACAAAGAGTCGAACACGACCACGACCAAATGTCTGACACTTTCACTTTGACTGACTGGATAGTTCTAAATGAGGAGAAATCTAAAGTGGACATAAAATGTGGGGCGATCATATGCATCTAGGCTGTTCCCAATAGTTCAAAGCATGAGAAAACTGAACCCTAAAATAAATTGCTTTTGCATTTTTCATTGTTTCATTCTTCCAGGACACTCACATGAAAGATTTCTTCTCACCATGATGACACTCCCCTTTATAAATACAGATAATCAATCAGCAGTTGGCTGTGCTCAAAACAGAGTGACAGACTCAGCAGGGGGACAAAGAACGCCCATTAGAGGGCAGAGAGAAAGGAGGGGGCTTGGGAATCACCCCGGTTAAGAGAGGTGATCCCCACCTCCAACAGTGACATCTCCGGGGGCCCCATTTATTACCATAACCTCCTACTTCAAACACAGAGTTCACGCGTCTGGGTACCTCCATCCATTTTCCAGTTGACAAATAGCATCATAAATCTTCCTTTCACTTCTCTAAAGGGCCACAGCTGAGCTTGAGCATCCATCCCCCAGTCTCTCCCCGCCTCCTGCTTCTTCAACCTGGGCACCATTCTTTTGAAGCAATTAAGCAAAATCAAGCTGTTCCACCCAGCAGTAATAGAGCCTGACCTTCTCCTAAAGGAGCCAGGGTCTCAGCCCCAGGAGACAAGCCAGCTGGGAAGACTGAACAATGCAGTGGGCAGAAGAAAGAACATGAATATTCAAGCATGGCCAGGGGCACTGGGAGTCACTCACCCCAAAAGGAAGCCTGACTGCTCCCTCCCACTGCATAAAGGGAACCAGCCAGAAAATTCTGGGCCCTTCTGATTCCCAGCAGTAACCAGACTGAACTCCAATAGTCAGAGATTGCTCAGATTCAAGAATGGAGAGTGAAGAACCTTACTGGTAGCCTTCTCCTGCCCCAGTTCCTTTTCCCATGGCCTCTCTGCACTGTCCACACCATTTCGAGTCACCCCTAACTCTACAAATTGAAAAATTCATGCTCAGAGGAGAGATTTCACTCAAATATACATAATGGGTAATTGGTAAAAACCAGGGCTAGGACCTAACCCCTACTCCACTTCATTATACATTCCACTAGATGAACTAGAGGCTTCTAACTTGAGGGCCAAAAGACCTTCTATACATCTAGGTAAACTTCAAAGACATGTGCATACTTCTCAGAAGAGGTGAATGAGTTTGTGTTCATTATAAATTCAAGGGACTAAATAATGACAATTAAGCATCATTGACTGCTGAGACGTCCGCAGCAGTCCAGTGGTTAAGACTTCACTTTCCAAAGTCTGGGTTCCATCCCTGCTCTGGGAGCTAGGATCCCACATGCCTCACAGCCAAAAAAGCAAAACATAAAACAGGAGCAATATTATAACAAATTCAATAAAGATTTTTTAAATGTCCACATCAAAATAAAACAAAAAAGAATTAAAAAAAAAAAAAAAGAATCATTGCCAGGGAACAATTCAGTTCAAAAGCAAGAGGAATGGCAGAAAGAAGTTGGACTCAAATACCAGGTGCCAATTTCCAGGACAGAAGGAAAAACAAATAAAGCACAATATTTGGGGGAGAGGACATTGGTAGGGCTGCCCTAAAATAACCTATGAGATGGGGAATATAGGTTTTGCATTCTCCCATCTCGCCTTTTAGCTTGATATCCCTAATCTGGTCTTCCATATTCTTCAACCTTTTCTTCATTTATCCTCCATAATCAGATATATATCTGTGCCATATCTCATGCCCTCAGGCTTCAAGTTCTCTTGCAAATAAGTCCATATTAGTATATTGATAATGAACTGAGGTTTTTCTTCAATGAGTCTTTACTGCCTTAAACAAGGGAATAGTGATGGAATATCACTGGAGTAGACTGGCTTAGGAGCCATTTGGGCAGCAAAAAAAAAAAAAAAACCCTTTTGGAGATGCTCACTGATGGAGTTAATTTCTGAAGTCAGAGAAAAGAGTGAAAACAGTGATTAATCAAAACTGTCTTTGAAAAACCCTTAAATCTCTCATTAACTATAATATAGTAAATGACACCATTTATATCAACACTAGACAGGAATATGTACAGACAGCAATTGTGCTATATGTAAAAGTTCAAATCTTTAGTCACTGGCACATCGCTTAATGTGGCAAAATGTTTAAGAGACACTGTAGGAATCAAGACCGACTGAACACATGTCTTTCACATCTCCCTTCCCGTGTGTACTCCGGAGCATATCATCACAGGAGGGAATGATAGACAATCTAAATTGCTGTTTTGTTGTTGTTGATACTACTGTTTTGGCTATATTCTTTTGTTTTGGCCAAGCATGTTTCCAGGTTTGCAAGATGTATCTCTCATGCAACTTCACATGGAGAGAGTGAATTGTAGGTTTCTGCCCATATAATCACTGGCTCAAAGACTCACCCGTTTTGAAAAGTCCCTTTATAGCTGTCTCATATGTCATCTTAGAAGAGAGAATTTGTCAGTTCTCTTCTGCTCTCTCACTTCTTAGGGAGGAGCATGAATAAGGAAGACATTGAGTCTGGATACATCTGGACTTGAGGAGTCTAAGTAAAAGAATGGGCATTGGTGGATAGGTAGGAGATGTGAGTTCACATCCTTGCTCTGCTAGTGACTCACTGGGAGGCCTCAGAACAGCCTTCCCCTTTTTCTCCCCCAGGATCTTCACTTAGGCAAGGAGGCAGTGAATGCTGAGAAACCCTAAATTTCTTGCTAGCTCTGAAATTCTGTGCCTCTGACCCAGTTTTGCCACCGGCTGGATATCCTTAGCCAACAGCATAACCTACCCGGCTCAAATTTTGTCTCTTCCACTTCTAGCTGTGTGACCTCCGCCCTTACTTAACCTCTTTCTGACTCAAGTCCCTCATCTGTAGAGGACAGAGTAAAGGTCCTGACTTCACAGAACTATATGAGATAATGCAAAGAAAGAACACAAGTATCACATGCCCTTAGTGATGAATACACTGAAGCCAGTATTACAATAAAATGAGAGAGCTGGGCTAGCTGACCCACGAGTCTCCTTCAGCCCCACCCTTCCTCAGGTCTATCACTCATTTTCTGGGCAGTCATGGATCAGCATCACTTCATTGAGAATCAATCATTCCTCAGACTGCTGTCCAGGGCAAGCAACTGCCTGTGACAGAGGAAGCAAAGAAATGTTTGCCTTGGTGCAGAAAAATTTATTCAAGAGTTTAAGATGAAAATATTATCTAGCAGGAACAGCCCACACACCAAGGTTGGGATTCTGGCCATTTTCCATCACAAAGTGGGACCTGGATAATTCATTCTGGCCTTGCCATTACCAGAAAGGACTCCCTCCTTCTCACAAGGCCTCATAGGGGCACAGGTGAATCTCAAGTTGGGGAGGTGTGACATTTCTCTGATCCCAACCTTCTCTATTAGCTACTTTACAGCTCTCCACAAAGAACAAGGTGTGGGATTTGCCATGTTCGTGATGTTATCTCTGTTTGAGATGCGCTTTGCTTGATCCTTGTGTCAACTCTGTGGGGAGGCAGAGCAGCTAATATCCCCATCACAGGAGGCCCAGGGATGTGACATGATTCACACAGGTCACAGAGCAAATTAGTGCAACCACAAGAAGGCAAGCTGCATTCTCTTCACTCCAAATTTAGTTCTTTGGCTTATTTTATTTTCCCAGCCACCAAAATAAAGGGTTGTTGCCCTCTTCCTGCCACCACCTTTCAGTCCAAAATACCTCAGGGTCTCTATGGTGACTAAAAATGCCTTAATAATCCAAGTCATGGAGGTCACCCATCACTGACATCCTCAGCTCTGGCCTGATCCCTGGCCTCTGCTTCATTTTGAATCATACCAAGTCTACCCGAATAAAGCCCTGTCCAGCCCCCCACCTGCCTCCCACTCCATAAAAGAAAATGGGCTGAAAGATCACACTTGCTGACCGGTTGTCCGGCTCCTGAAAGTTCACCCCCCTCTCTATTCTGCCTCGCTCCACTCCCAGCCTGAGAGTCCAGAGGACCGCCTTAGCAGCCTCTGCATTGCGACGGTCCTCTCGCTGTCTCCCAAACTACGCGTGACTAGGAGAAGAAGAGCCGAACAGTCTCTTCTGTCTTCAACCAAGGGCTACAGGGCTGCCAGACAAGGCTAAGGGCTGCAGATCAGGGTGAGGGGACTCAACTCTCTGCTCAACCCCACCTGCAGCCCAGCAGTCTCCATCTGTGACATTCCCACCGCCACTCCAACCCAAGCGTCCTCTCCAGCACGCACAGTTGCGCTGACTCGGATTGGAGCTGGGGCTGCTCAATAGCTCTTGGCGAGATGGATGGAGATCCAACCCCTCCCCTTCTGTGGATGGAAACTGGACTCTTGGCAGTGAGGCTGCACTGGAAAAGCATCTGTGCTGTGGGAAACCCAAATTTACACAGAGAAAATTGATTCAATGCAGAAGAGGTGTGCAGCATTAAATGAAACCCGTTCCCAGTTAAATTTGTGCAGTGGCAGGTTTGACGTCAACCACTTCAGCTTCCACCTTCTGCGCAAGCTCTCCGCAATCCATCATGTCTTCCTCCTCCCACCCAGGGACTTGCTGTCTTCTTGTTGTCTTCCTCTCCCCCTATCAAAGACTGCTTTCAGAAAAGGCGTCTCCTATCTGTCCTTTCCAGCAAAGTGAGGATAGCAGTCACTGTATCTTCTCCGCTATAAATATTTTCATGTCCAGCTTCATCTCGTGGTGAGGAATGGAAAGTGTACATTCTTTGGGGCCGTAGAATAAGGTATGGATGAGTGATCAGGGGCTGGAGAAGGATGTATAGAGTCAGATGCGACCCCAAGTGAGATACTTCACTTCTCTGAGCCTCCACACTATCATCTCATGGGTTGCCAGGATAAGATCAGATATAGCTATCTCCCGGGGCTGTTTCATCAGAGTTTGTTGACAAGAGTCAGTGATTAGAAACCTGGGCATAAAGTCACTGGTCCCTGAATTTAAATCCTAGCTCTAGCTGTGTGACCTGCAGCAAGTTACCTACTCTTTCTGAGGCCAAGCTTGTCCACCTGTAAAACCAGGGCAATTACATTTTAAATACTATACAGGGTTGCAATAATGAAAAAACAAACAATGGAACCTATATAATGTATTGGTTAAAAGCATGGACTCTGGCATCAGATTATGTGAGTTCAGGCCCAGCTATGTTCTTCACAAGCTGTGTGACATTGGCAAAGTCACTTAACCTCTCTGTGCTTCAGTTTTATCATCAGCAAAATGCTAATAACAGTACCTACTGCAGTACCTACTGCAGTTGATAGTTATGAGGATCCAGTGATTAAATAAAAATATATTTATATAATATAATTATATATTTAGTATAAATATATATTTATAAGTGATTTAATATAAATATTAAATATAATCACTGAATCCTCATAACTGTCAAGTTTTGGGGGTGGGGGGCTTCCCTGTTAGACAGTAAAAAATCTGCTGGCAATGCAGGAGACCCGGGTTCAACCCCTGGGTCAGGAAGATCCCCTGCAGAAGAGAATAGCAAACCATTCCAGTATTCCTTCCTGGAAAATCCCATGGACAGAGGAGTCTGGCTTCAGTCAAAGGGGTCGCAAAGAATCAGACATGACTGAGCGACTAACACACATGCATAAAAGTATTTACAAGAGTATCTTGCTGGCACTGGCATAGAATAAGCCTTAATAAGTATTAGCTACTATTAGTGTGGTTATAAAAGCATTGGCTACTATTACTATTATTTAAGTAAAGCCCTTGGTACCATTCCGGATTCATATAAGTACTCAATAAATGATGGTTATTACCACAGAATCCAAATATATAATAGTGTCATCCCTATAGTGTTACCTTTATAACGGTGACTCCCTTTGAAACCCCACCATGTGAGGATGACTCTGGTCCTTAAAAATCAAGTGACAGGGTTGGTACTGAAACAGACAGGATTTTCAATGACTTGTGAGACAATGCTTGTCATTGAAAGAGGCAAGTGGGTGGAATCAGTCACTTGCCCAATGTGCTCTGGGTAGAAGGAAGGGAGTGGTTTGAAAAGAGAGTAAGAGAAGCAGCTTTGCTCTCACACATAGATTCTGCAGCTGGTGTGACCCTCTGCCTGCATCGACTTACCAGTGTGACAAAGTTCTCAACAGCCTTGCCAAACTTGCTGACTAAAAATGCATTTCTATACAATGATGGAAAATGCCTCTCCATGTCACAGAATCAGAATTTCATGGATTCCATCCAATTTCCTTACTTACACATGAGGCAGTTGAGGCCCAGAGAGGGAAAGGAACTTACCCCAGGTCACACAGCGGATGAGGGGCAGTCAGAACTATAAACAAGATTTCCAAACCCAAGTCCAAGGTCATATCCCACCAGGCCACGTATATATTGATGGCAATTGTGGCACAGGGAAGTGACTCTCAGCCTTAAAACAAGTGCTCTTACTGGGAAATGCACAGGAAATGGTGTTGGGAATACCCAGGTGTGCACTCTTGCCTTCATCTGGGTGAGAGATGTTTACCTGCCCCTTATCCTCTCTGCTGTCCTGCTTCGGCTTTCATGCTCAAGTGCTTTGCAGACACACCCTAAAGCTTGTCCAGCCCATTGAATTATACAGTGTCTCCTTGCCATGCTTTCCTGAGGGGCTCCAGATGTTCATGCCATTGGTATAATTGCTGCAGGGCTCACTCAGAAAGGGAGGAAGTTTACTCCATGGCAATCTTACATGATCTATCCCCATATTTATGATGACTGCCTTAGCTTCTTCTTATTGGCCAGACGGTCCTGGAGTTTACATATTTCTAGCCAGTAAAATGCAAAAAGGAAGTAGCTATAACTGCTGCTGCTGCTGGGCCTCTTACTGGCTTTTCTGCAGATGATGTTGGGGAAAGCAGCCTAAAATGTTCTGCAGAGATGAGAGTCAAAACATCCACGTTAGATCGACAGGTGACACTGCCTAGAGTCTCTACCAACTCCATCTCTAGAGCTGAATCACTAACCCATCCTTTAAGCTACACTATATAAGAAGAATGTGGTAAATCCTCTCTGGCCCTTATGTTATGAATGCAGATAAAATCTCATCATTGAACAAGCAGTTGCCAAACATCATTACACAGGATTCCATGAGGGTTACAGAGACAAAATGAAATGTAGTTTGTTCTTTCAAAGAGTGAAGAGTTTGTTGGGGGAAGCATATTATGTACTTATTAAAAATCAGACAGAGCTCTAAAATGTGTCTTTTTATTACCCCTGATGCAGTCTTTGTCAACTTCCCACTAAAATATCCAGATGACAGAAGAAAACACATAAAAATTCATAATAAAAAAACCCAGAATGTGGAAGGAATGTTTACTAATCATGAGGCAGCTGATATTGCTAGAGAAAAACTTGGCAAAGTCTTGCCTTAAGATGCCAGGCTTCATCTCTTAAAGCCCTAAAACATATCTCCTCACTGTCTGCCTAATTCAGAGCCTCAAGCAGACCACCAAACAGCCATGTCAATAATACATGGACGCTGCCATTTGAGGAGGCTGTAGCACAGTGTTTGGTACATGTGCACACTAATTAAGCATCTGCTAAATGGCTAAATGAATGAAGAAGCCCTTCCTTGATCCACTCATTCTCACACTGCCACTCCTAATACCTTGACACTACATCCTTTGAGAGACAGCACCTCTGTGGGCATGAAACAGGGAGAGCTGGAAATGGTGAACCACATCTTGGAACATAAAGTGGCTCAATTTGGGAAAAAAAGGGGGGGATTTGGGGGAAGCAATAGACACTGAAAATTGCATTTTGAATACGTTCCACTGACTCAGAGTATCAGAAAGGTCCAGGGATTAGGTAAAATGCCACCTTAGCAGAATAGATCATAGAGCTGTCATAGATCAGAGTTTCTCAATTTTGGTACTATTCACACTTAGGGCCATATAATTCGTTTTTGTGGGTAGTATCTTATACATGATAGGGTGTTCAGCAGCATCCCTGGCCTCCCATCACTAGAAATACACTCCTCCCCAATGTGTAACAATCAAAAGGTCTCCAGATGTTATCAAATGTCCCCTGGCAGACACAGTCACCCTCAGTTTAGGACCACTGTCATAGATGAATGTTTAAGAAGCTAGAAATCATATGGTGAGCTATTCACATCACTTTGCCCTCTAGCTGTAAAGCTGACCCATCACCACATAAATACACTTGGAAGAAAGCCAGAGGAAGGCAATATCCTTGAATATCGACAAACTGAAGGTTCTGAGAAACTTAGAAGGATAACTAGTGTGAAAAAAAGATATAGGCTTCATAGGGGGACAAAATGCCAAACAAAGGAAAAGAAAAATTATCCTAAAGACCCCAGAAATAATCTACTATGAGACACAGGAGAAAACCTGAGAAAACTGTTTGGTATTCTCAACAGAGAGCCCAAAGATCTGGCACCCATGAAATAAACAGAAAGCCATGAGGACAGATGGCTGTAGGAAAAGGTAATAAATATGATAGGACCCAATGAGGTAGAAGGACAGAATGAAATAAAAATGGATGAGGTTTTTTTGGAAAGTTTTAACAAAGACTAAAACTATAATCACAGAATCCAGCAGCACAGGAGAGGCAGTAAATACGCATAACAGATAAAGCAGAAAATCAAAACAGTAATGTGAGATGCACTACCAGACTGCAAAGAGAAAAAGATAAAAACCATGAGAAAACTGGAAGAAAAAAAAATCAAAAGCTAATATGTCGATGGTTAGCATTTCTGAAAACCGCATTAGAAGACAAATAGCAGCCATAACCAATAAGACAAAAATTAAATGTGCTCAGATGGAAAGGACTCATAACTATACAGATCAAAAAGGTCTGCTAGTTTCCTAATCAATTAAATGCCATTCTCATAGAAAAAAAGTGCTATCACCTTTTCAGAAATTATTTGAATAAAGAGAATAATACTATATGTATTCAGTGGTTTTTAATTAATTTATTTTAGTTGGATGATAATTACTTTACAATATTGTGGTGGGTTTTGCCATATATCAACATGAAACAGCCATGGGTGCACATGTGTCCCCCATCCTGAACCCCATTCCCACTTCCCTCCCCACACTATCCCTCTGGGTGGTCTCAGAGCACCAGCTTTGAGTGCCCTGCTTCATGCTTTGAACTTGCACTGATCATCTATGTTACATATGGTAATATACATGTTTCAAAAAAAATAAAGAAAAACATGGGATTTCTATGAAGGAAATAAATCAGGTAGTTCTTGCATTTCTACTCTGAAATGAATTATAACATAAGAATCACACTCAGCCAGTTTGTACTAGGTAGGCTAGGGTTAGAAAAACATGTTATTCCTGTTCACTTCTTTTTAAAAATTACTTAAAGGCATACCTCCAAACAGCAAAGAAATGAGGAGAGGGGGTGGAGGAAGACCTCAGAAATAGAGGATTGATGGTATTAAAAGATGGACACTAAAAGACACTTGTTCCTTGGAAGAAAAGTTATGACCAACCTAGACAACATATTAAAAAGCAGAGACATTACTTTGCCAACAAAGGTCCATCTAGTCAAAGCTATGGTTTTTCCAGTAGTCATATACGGATGTGAGAGCTGGACTATAAAGAAAACTGAGCCTTGAAGAATTGATGCTTTTGAACTGTGGTGTTGGAGAAGACTCTTGAGAGTCCCTTGAACTGCAAGGAGATTCAACCAGCCCATCTTATGGGAAATCAGTCCTGAATATTCATTGGAAGGACAGATGCTGAAGGACCAATACTTTGGCCACCTGATGTGAAGAACTGACTCACTGGAAAAGACAAAAGATTGAAGGCAGGAAGAGAAGGGGATGACAGAGGATGAGATGGTTGGATGGCATCATCAACTCAATGGACATGAGTCTGAGCAAGCTTTGGGAGTTGGTGATGGACAGGAAAGCCTGGCGTGCTGCAGTCCATGGGGTCACAACCAGTTGGATATGACTGAGCAGTTGCACTGAACTGACTGATTGAAACACTAAAATCAGGTAATGAGATGAATTGCCATAACTCTAACTCTAGACAAAACAATGTGAAAATTATTACTGAAATAGAATATAAAAATTACTAATTTAGCATGAATATTGTAGATATAAATCCAAAGATTATATTAACAAAGAGTGAAATGTGCATACAGCAGATCAGAAGTTTAATAACCATGTACTAAATGTTTTAAATATAATTTTGCTCCTGATAAAGTTAGATAAATATGGATTATATATTGCTCTCACAAACATTTTAAGTAATCACAAATAGAATGTAACTATTCAAAAACACTAGGGAACATAGCAACATATACTCCATAAAACAAAGACTAATAAAACCAGGATGTATAAAATAAGGTAAAATAAAAGACTCTACAGTAGACATTAAAAATAAATACAAATGAGTTTAACAACCCTCTTTTTAAAATTAATTTATTTATTTTAATTGGAGGCTAATTACTTTACAATATTGTAGTGGTTTTTGCCATACATTAACATGAATCAGCCATAGTTGCACAAGTGTCCCTCTCCAGCCTCCCTCCCCATCCCATCCCTCCGGGTCATCCCAGTGCACCGGCCCTGGGCACCCAGTCTCATGCATCGAACCTGGACTGGCGATCTGTTTCACATATGGTAATATATATGCTCTGACAACTCTCTTAAATGACAACTTTCAAAGTGAGTAAACCCTTGTAACACACACAACTAAATTCCACACAACTAAATGTATTGAAAAACATCTCTAAAATCTAATACACATGCAGAAAACATTTTAAAACTAAAAAAATGGAGAAAGACATGACAACATCAACAACAATAAAAACTGGGCTCACAGTATTGTTACCAGAACTGACTCAGACTTCAAAAAAGGATGCTTAAAGAACATAAACACATATGTTATAAAGAATCAAAAGCATAGTAAAAAAATATTAGATTTTTATGCGCAAGAAATTTCTTTGAAATAAATTACATTATATAGATACTAGGAGAAAAAGCAGAACTGAGATAATGAAATACACCTAAATCTTTGACTGGAAAAGTGAACAAAAAAAAAGACAAGAAGGACATAAACAATGTAAATTGTGACTTAACAAACTGGGATTCTCTACAATAATGGGATGGAGCTTCCTTCTAGCAGTGATGAAAGAGTCATAAAAAAATGATCGTTTATCAAGCCACAATGAATACCTCAGTGAGCTGCAAAAATAAATGTATAGACCACACTTCAGATCATAATGGAATAAAATAAGAAATTAGAGTTTCGAGTTCTTAACAACTTAGAAACTATTAGCACCATCCCAAATACTAACTGCTAAGTGAAAGTGAAAATGAAAATCATTATTACCAATTATTTCAAGAATAAAATTTGACTTCTACATACTGAAATATATGAGATATAGTCAAAGCTATACATGTATTAAAATTTTTTTAATTACAATACTGTATTTATTTTGCCATACATTGACATGAAACAGCCACAGGTGAACACAATCTCCCAATGCCGAAGCCCCCTCCCACCTCCCACCCCACATCCTCTACCTGAATCATCCTGTGCTCCAGCCCCAAGCATCCTGCATCCTGCATTGAACATAGACTGGTGCTTCGTTTCTTACAAGAAAGTATACATGTTTCAGTGCCATTCTCCCAAACCATCCCACCTTTTCCCTCTCCCTCAGAGTCCAAAAGTCCGTTCCATACCTCTGTGTCTCTTTTGTTGTCTCACATAGAGGGTCATCATTACTATCTTCTAAATTCCATATATATGTGTCAGTATACTGTATTGGTGTTTTTCTTTCTGGCTTACTTCACTCTGTATAATCGATTCCAATTTCATCCATCTCATTAGAACTGAGTCAAATTTATTCTTTTTAAGGGCTGAGTAGTACTCCATTGTGTATATGTACCACAGCTTTCTTATCCATTCATCTGCTGATGGACATCTAGGTTGCTTCCTATACATGTATTAAAATTTATAACGAGTATCATTAAAGAGAAAAAGTGGAAATAAATTGATTAAGCATTAAAGACAAGATGTTAGAAAAATAATAAACTGAGGTAAGCAAAAGTAATAAATCCAACAGCAAAAAGTAATGAATTTAACTAATTGATAAGTTGAATAGTTATCCAAGGTTCTATTCAATTTTAATAAATACTTTCAGAAAATCTGACAAAAGCTAAAGCAAATGCAAAATATTAGAAATGACACTTTCTTCTTTAGTATGAAGAACACTAATAAATTTTTTAAATCTCATTGAAATAGACCATTTTCTAGGAAAAGATAAATTAGTGAAATTCACTCAAAAAGACACTTAAAAAAACGACTATTTTGATAGCAAAGGAAGGAACTGAAATAAAAATTTGAACGCCATCATGCATTATATGCCAAAAATAATTTGCAATGGGTTTATGAATAAAATGTAAAGTAAATTATGTAAAGTATAGTTCTTACATAGAAGAAAATGTATGTGATTTTTAAACTTGAGATTATAAAAATCCTCAAGCATATAAAGAAAAAAAATCTACATAAAGATAAAATATATATACAGGGCTTCCCTGGTGGCTCAGGGGTTAAAAATGCAGGAGAAATGGGTTCAATCCCTGATCTAGGAAGATCCCACATGATAACAGCCCATGCACCGTAACTATCGAGCCACCACCCCAGAGCCCACATGCCACAACTACGAAGCCTGCATGCCCTAGCACCCATGCGCCCAACAACAGAAGGTGCCACAATGAGAAGCCCCTGCACCACAGTGAGAGCAGACCGACCGCTCGCCACAACTAGAGAAAGGCCATGCAGCAACAAAGGTCCCGTACAGCCAAACTAACAACAATAATTTAAAAATAAAATTTAAGAAACATTTTAAAAGTGAAATATGCACAGCTTTGACTATACTGAATTAGAATTTCAGAATGAAAACATGTTTTACTATTAAAAGACAAATTTAAAATTTGGAAAAAGTGATTTCACGTGCAGGACAAAAAGATCTGAAACCTTTAATATAAACAAGAATAAGTAGGAAATGGACAGTCAATAACGGGTGAGGTGAGGTGAGGTGAAGTCGCTCAGTCGTGTCCGACTCTTTGCGACCCCGTGGACTGTAACCTACTAGGCTTCTCTGTCCATGGGATTCTCCAGGCAAGAATACTGGAGTGGATTGCCATTCCCTTCTCCAGGGGATCTTCCTGACTCAGGGATCGAACCTGGGTCTCCTGCATCAAAGGCAGGCGGTTTAACCTCTGAGCCACCAGGGAAGCGGGTATAAATGATAAAAAAAGAAAAAATGTTCAACCTTTCTAGAATGTGATAAGCAAATTCAAATAAAAATGAGCTCCATGTGCTTCTACTTAATTGATCTTTTAAATGATAATTCCCAGTTTTAACAGAGAAACGGAGAAAGTGATTCTCTGCTCTCTATATAAGACAAATATGTATGTTTAATTTTTTTAATCCTTGTAGAAGGCATTTTGGCCATTTATATCAGAAGCCTGAATATATATAAATCTGTTGATGCAATGATTCTAGCATAGGAATTTATAGACAATTTATTTAGAGAGATGTTCGTTTTGTTATTATTCATTATATAAAACATTGTTTACACTGTAAATATCCAATGATAAAGAATAGTTTGGATATGTACAAATAATCGGAGAAGGCAATGGCACCCCACTCCAGTACTCCTGCCTGGAAAACCCCATGGATGGAGGAGCCTGATGGGCTGCAGTCCATGGGGTCGCTGAGAGTTGGACACGACTCAGTGATTTCACTTTCCCTTTTCACTTTCATGCATTGGAGAAGGAAATGGCAACCCACTCCAGTGTTCTTGCCTGGAGAATCCCAGGGACAGCGGAGCCTGGTGAGCTGCCGTCTCTGGGGTCGCACTGAAGCGACTTAGCAGCAGCAGGAGGACAAATAATAGGATATTATACAGCATTAATTATATAAAATACTAAATGTCATAAGGAAAACTTTTTTAAAAACTGATATTTTAAGAAAAGAGCATCACAGTGCCAACTGTACATCAGAGTCAACTCAAAGCACATCACACATTCAGATTCCCAGGTCTCACCCAGGAATCCTGAATGGTCTGAGAGCAGAACACAAAGTCTATGTTTTTACCATGCTCTACATGCAATCTGGCTCAGACAGTAAAGCGTCTGCCTACAATGCGGGAGACCCGGGTTCGATTCCTGGGTCGGGAAGATCCCCTGGAGAAGGAAATGGCAATCCACTCCAGCACTCTTGCCTGGAAGATCCAATGGACAAAGGAGCCTGATAGGCTACAGTCCATGGGGTCGCAAAGAGTCGGACATGACTGAGCGACTTCACTTCACTCACATGCAATCATCCCTACATGATAAGAGAAAAAGACTGAGTGTACATACAACATGTGTATTTATGGGTGGAAAGAATACAGGTAATTTTTACTTGCCCTTTATGTGCATACTTCTCATTTTCCATAATGAATACATGTATTACATTTATCCAGTTAAACATCATAAGCTACTTGCTGTAAATTAACAACACAAGGTGACTTGTGGTCAAATAAACAAACCGTAAGGACCAGGGTTCTGAGTATTTTGCTCTGTGAAAAAAATAAGAGAGAAGATACGAACCGGCATCCCATAAGGTTCATCTGAAAACTAAACATCTTTAATCCAGAAGGTGTTTTAATATTTTAAAAGTGATCGTCAACATTTAAAAATTGGGAGATTTCCTATAATAAATAGTGACCTTCATCTTCTCTTTAGAATGACTTCATATTCTGGGCCCAGATGGCAGTAAGTTATTGGAGTAGAGTGGTTCCTCCTTAGGTGGGCCAAGGGCTCTTAAATTTACCACCATCCCCACTGCTCCCTAATATCTTCCCAGTTGCCTTTATTGGCATACTCTCACTGTGCTGATTTTCTAAAAACAAAACAAACCTACCAATTAAACTACTTTTACCTGTCTGATCCCTGTAGGTGTCTAAGTCTGTGATTCCATAAGTAAGGAAAACCCTGGTCAACCTGTGAAAAGTGGGGAGACAAATGCCATTACTAACACTTTACAGGTGAGTCTCAACCCTGACTGTACACAATGGACCCACCCAGAGAGCTTTTAAAAATCCCAAAGCCCAGGTCACACCCCAGACCACTTATCTCAAGAGCATCTGGGATGGGGCTCAGGCATCAGTGTTTTTAATCTCTCCTAGGGATTCCAGCATGCAGCCAAAGTTGAGAGCCATTGTTATAACGGTAAAGATGCTAGTAGGGGAACTCATATTTGAGAAGGAGAAAGGAGATGATGCTAACATGTTGTACTCAATATGCCAGCAAACTTGGAAAACTCAGCAGGGGCCACAGGACTGGAAAATGTCAATTTTAATGCCAATCCCAAAGAAAGGCAATGCCAAAAAATGTTCAAACTATTGCACAATTATACTCATCTCACACACTAGCAAAGTAATACTCAAAATTCTCCATGCCAGACTTCAACAGTATGTAAACTGTGAAATTCCAGATGTTCAAGCTGGATTTAGAAAAGGCAGAGGAACCAGAGATCAAATTGCCAACATTCACTGTGTTATCAAAAAAGCAAGAGAGTTCCAGAAAAGCATCTACTTCTGCTTTATTGATTACACCAAAGCCTTTGACTGTGTGGATCACAACAAACTGGAAATTCTTCAAGAGATGGGAATACCAGACAGTTTTACTTGAATCGTGAGAAAGCTGTATCCAGGTCAAGAAGCAACAGTTAGAACTGGACATGGAACAACAGACTGGTTCCAAACTGGGAAATGTACGCCAAGGCTGTATATTGTCACCTTGCTTATTTAACGTATATGCAGAGTACATCATGAGAAATGCCAGACTGGATGATGCACAAGCTGGAGTCAAGATTGGCAGGAGATGTATCAGTAACCTCAGATATGCAGATGACACCACCCTTATGGCAGAAAGCAAAGAAGAGCTAAAGAGCCTCTTGATGAAAGTGAATGAGGAGAGTGAAAAAGTTGGCTTAAAACTCAATATTCAGAAAACTAAGATCACAGCATCTGGTCCCATCACTTCATAGCACATAGATAGGGAAACAATAGAAACAGTGAGAGACTTTATTTTGGGGGCTCCAAAATTACTGCAGATGGTGACTGCAGTCATGAAATTAAAAGATGCTTGCTCCTTGGAAAAAAGCTATGACAAATCTAGACAGCGCATTAAAAACAGAGATACTACTTTGCTGAAAAAGGTCCATCTAGTCAAGGCTATGGTTTTTCCAGTAGACATGTATGGATGTGAGAGTTGGACTATAAAGAAAGCTGAGTGCCAAAGAATTGATGCTTTTCAACTGTGGTGTTGGAGAAGACTCTTGAGAGTCCCTTGGACCGCAAGGAGATTCAACCAGTCAATCCTCAAAGAAATCAGTCCTAAATATTCATTGGAAGGACTGATGCTGATGCTGAAATTCCAATACTTTGGCCACCTGATGCAAAGAACTGACTCACTAGAAAAGACCCTGATGCTGGGAAAGATTGAAGGCAGGAGGAGAAGGGGATGACAAAGGATGAGATGGTTGGATGGCATCATTGACTCAATGGACATGAGTCTGAGCAAGGTCTGGGAGTTGGTGATAGACAGGGAATCCTGGCATGCTGCAGTCTATGGGGTCACAAACTGTTGGACTTGACTGAGCAACTGAACTGAACTGAAGGAGATGATACTTAGAGGAGGCTGAGAGGCAGCGAGGAATTTGGGACAGCAAAATCTAGCTGTCTACAATATAACTGTGCTTACTTGAGTAGAAGGCTTACTTCTCTGGCCTCCATCTTCTCATCTCTGTAAGAAGAGTCATATTCCCTTCCTTAGAGGACTGTTATGAAGATTAAATGGAATTGAGGCCTGAAAAGAGCTTAACACAGTGTCTGGCTTATAGCAAGTGCTCGATAAATGCAGGCAATTTTGAATGTTATCATTGAAATTGTACCCAGTGCAACGGAGGGACGAAGGAAGAAGGTGAGGTACTGGTGATAGTTGGGAACTTCTACTACATAATTTATGACACTATCTCATTTCTTTCCCTCAAAAACCTACCAGGAAAGCACTAGAAAGCAGCTGAGTGAGAAGACAGAGATGAAAGCATTTTCTGAGCCATGAAGAACTCCTGACACAAATGATATTTAATGGCATTATTAAGTAAGAGGCAGAGGATCTGCTAATATCTTATCAGCCATGTTCCCTATCTCCTCTCTTCTGGCCTGATATTTCCCTCTTGCTCCATTTCCATTCCTTACTCATCTAAAAAGTACATAAGTGAAATAAAAACCTGTAATAAATACTTTTTCATTTTCCCATCCCACTGGTGGAAGCTGAAAGCAAACAGGATGAATGACCCCACAGGAAGGCAGCTGGGTTGGCAGAGGGACAGTCTATTGACCCAAAGAGATGTTTACAGGGAAAGGAACTGCCAGAAAGTCTTGGGCAGGTGGGCTCCCACCAGATGGGTGTCGGTGACTTTATCTTCTCCTCTCCCCAGCCCCTCCCCTCACCCCCCACCTCCAGTTTCCAGTTGGGTCAGCTAACACTGCCCTTGGACTTGTGTGTGTAGAGTAGGGAGGGAGGCCTTTGCAGGAGGAAGGCCCCAGGCTCTAGTCTTGGCTCTGCCATTAACCTGGAGCAATTCAGTTTCTTTCCAGAGCCTTCCTTCACTTCCTCATCTGTTAAATGGAAATAATAATCTCAGACCTCTCCACTGACCTCTTACAGAGGTGAACTGTATGAGGACTGTAGATCAATGCAAGGAAATGTATGAAAATCCATTATTCCTGGATAGAGAATTCTAGGCCAGGGAATGAAATTAGGACCAAATCCATGTGTGCATGAACAGTGTTTCTCTGCAACATAAATAGATTCATTACATCTTAACTTATTAATAATAGTACAGTTCCATTTGGATTTGTGTGTTAGCCAAGGTGTCAGAATTTTAGATATCTGCAGGATGTGAGAGGAAGTCGTGCAGGGCAGAGGTCTTCTGAAGTCTTTGAAATGCTTTCATATAACTCAAACCCAATATGTCCATTTGGGGACCTCCTCCTGGAAATCATAGGAAATCATTCATTCACTTCCAGTTACAATCATCCTTATCAGTGTAGCTTGCATTTTTTTAAGCCCTGTTCTAAATGACATCTTATTTAGGCAGTTGCAAACCTCCCCCAGTCCCCAGTCAAGAAAACAAAGCATAGATCTTTGTCTCTTTCATGGATGGAGGTAAAAATGCTGAACAGTATTATACAAGATTTGAATGAAGTCAAATTATGAAGCACTTAGCACAAGCATAGCACAAGGGCTCCCTGAGTGGCGGTCAGGGTCAATGTGGTCTTAAGCACCATTAAACTGCATTTCCACACACGTTACTTTGCTCAGTCCAAAGCAACTACAGCAGCCCCCTAAAGAGCTGCCTCACTTTCAGACTTATCCCGTGAATATGTTCTCCACATTAGCAATCTTACCAGTACTCAAATCTGGTCATATCACTCCATAGCCTAAAATCCTCCAATGCTGCCCATTTGCCCAAGACCAAGTCCAAACAACTGCAAATGGCTGCCTGAGTCCTGCACCATGAAACTACTGCCTCCCGTTGCCCCTGAAAGCCCTTCTTTCCAAGCTCCTATGTCCCAGCCACTGCTGCTCCTCTCTCAGCTCCCCCAACATTCTACGCTCCCTCTTGCTTCTGGGCCTTTACCCATGTTGAGTGTTCCCTGCAAAACTCACACCACTCTGGCTGAGCCACCCCTAATCCCCAGCCCTCGACACTGCCCTCAGCCTCAGACACTTGCCCTCACACTTATTAATTCCCCTGTTCTCAACTGAAGGGTCACTTCCTCCAGGAGCCTCACCTGACCCTAGATAAGGACAGATACTTCACGGTGTGCCCTCAGAGTGTCTCGCCCTTCCCGTAAGAGGGTACGTCAACTTGGCTGCAATCGGCTTATTTATCTCTTTGCTCCACTAAGATGATAAGCCATGTGTGGAAATGAATGATACTGAATCCTAAGAACCTAAGAAAGAAGGAAGGAAGGAGTAGTGGAAAGAGAGACAGCAGAAGAGGAAGAAGAAATTGCCTAAGTTCTCTGAGATTTTCCTTTTTCAGGCCTTTGTCTTTCTGTTTGGGTTGATTCTTCATCTGACCTCTGGGGAGAAATGAAGGATAGGGACCCACCCTCCAACAAACTGAAAGAGAAGAAGAAAAAAACAAGAGAAGTCAGAGATTTTCTCTAAAAATTAATACCTGTGCCTGAGAAATTTAGCCACGGAAATGAAGAGAAATTCAAGACTCAGAATGTCCACTAAGCCAAGAGTTCCTTCTGAGAAAGCTCCTTGGAATAGCCAGTTCCTCACTGAGAGAGACACAGAGCAGTGCAAAGCCTTGCTGAAATGTTAACAAACCATCTCAGGGACAAGGCACAACCAGCCTTTTCTTCCTTAGTATCTCATGGTAACCGATATAGGCTTCCACCTGCGCCTAGTGGCTCTCGTGTGCCTCTCTACCTGCCAGACTATGAGCATCAAAGTCAGGACCTAAGCCTGGGCTACATATGTCCCCAAGACCTCACACACTGCTTGGCACACAGCAGATGCTCAGGAAATGTTTTCTGCTTGAATAAATGAATGACTGACCTTTACTCATATTCCTCTTTGAATAAGCTACCTATATCATTCATTCTTTCGATGCTTATTTATTGCGCACCTATACAGGTAACAAGACAGACATCATTTCTCACCTGATGGAGGTTGCAATCTCCTGAAGAAGCTCTATGTGTGTGTTAGTCGCTCAGTCGTGTCCAACTCTTTGCAACCCCATGGACGATAACCTACCGGGCTCCTCTGTCCATGGGATTTTCTGGGTAAGAATACTGGAGTGGGTTGCCATTTCCTTCTCCAGGGGATTTTCCCAAACCCAGGGATCAAACCCACATTTCCTGCATTGGCAGGTGGATTCTTACCACCTGAGCCACCAGGAGAAGCTTTGTTTGAGCACATAATTTCAAGTGTGCTCAGCGTTAAGAAACACTGTGACCTGGGAGCCTATGAGAGGGTTGGAGCCACAGCTGTTCACCAAAGTGGGCAAATATTTCAGCACAGGGCTTCTCAAACTTCAGCCTGCATATAGGTCACCTGGGGATTTTGTTCAAAAACATAGCCCCACTCATGAGGCCTGGGGTGGGGCCTGAGAGTCTGCTTTTTAAGAGCCCCGGGTGATGGCGGCCAACGCTGCCTGTCCACCAACAGCGCTTAGAGCACCGAGATCCTAACCACCTACCAAGCAGCCAACCAGGACCCAAGATGAGCAGGGGAGGGCCTAAAGACTCTCCAGACCTAAAGGCAAGCCTGTGTGGGGTGTCAGCGATGTGCAAATCTGTAGGTTAGGAAGAAACCTTGTGAGTTGGAGGCTGGATGTGCTCTTATTATCAAGGTCATTCGTATATACGTGTTCATACCTGCTTCCGTTTGTGCGTGTATGTCTCTTTAAGCAGTGTGTATGTGTGCATGTGTGCACACCTCAACAAATGTTCACAAGTAGAGCAAGACTGATGGGCGCTAAAAATAGTTTCTGGGAGTTATAGCAACATAATCCGGATTTAGAAGAAAATAAATTATTTGATCTGTCATTCTGATGTCAACGGGTCACTTAACAATCCACCCAACTCTTGCCCTGTTATTTCAGCTCCTCTGACAGGAAAGCAGTAGGGACATGGTGCTTCATAAAAGAATTGTCTCTCCACCGAAGACTTGGTTCAAAGGCCTCACTCCACTCCACAGGCATCCCAAAATGGTGCACTGTCAAAGGCACCCATGCCTGGAGAGTAGAGGGCTCAGATCGCCTTGGGATTTCGGGACTATCTGAAGATCCTCTAGCCCAAAGCTGTTATAATGCCCCACCACCAGTTATGATGCCTAAACCCACAAGATTTGAGTTTGTGCTCCCATAACCTAAAGGTTTCAAACCTAAAGGGATTTCAGTCTTCTATATGGGACCATACTTTAAGCTTTTATTATGTAATTCTTTGGAGAGTTTGAAAATTAATAAGTGAAAGCAAGGCCTTCTTGAATGAGATCTCGGATATGGGCCATTGGTTTTTTAAGACTGCCTAAAGAAAGGCAATGCCAAAGAATGCTCAAACTACCGCACAATTGCACTCAACTCACATGCTAGTAAAGTAATGCTCAAAATTCTCCAAGCCAGGCTTTAGCATTACGTGAACTGTGAACTCCCTGATGTTCAAGCTGCTTTTAGAAAAGGCAGAGGAACCAGAGATCAAATTGCCAACATCTGCTGGATCATGGAAAAAGCAAGAGAGTTCCAGAAACACCTCTATTTCTGCTTTATTGACTATGCCAAAGCCTTTGACTGTGTGGATCACAATAAACTGTGGAAAATTCTGAAAGAGATGGGAATACCACACCACCTGACCTGCCTCTTGAGAAATCTGTATGCAGGTCAGGAAGCAACAGTTAGAACTGGATGTGGAACAACAGACTGGTTCCAAATAGGAAAAGGCATACGTCAAGGCTGTATGTTGTCACCCTGCTTATTTAACTTCTATGCAGAGTACATCACGAGAAACGCTGGGCTGGAAGAAACACAAGCTGGAATCAAGATTGCTGGGAAAAATATCAATAACTTCATATATGCAGATGACACCACCCTCATGGCAGAAAGTGAAGAGGAACTAAAGAGCCTCTTGATGAAAGTGAAAGAGGAGAGTGAAAAAGTTGGCTTAAAGCTCAACATTCAGAAAACGAAGATCATGGCATCCGGTCCCATCACTTCATGGGAAATAGATGGGGAAACAGTGGAAACAGTGTCAGACTTTATTTTGGGGGCTCCAAAATCACTGCAGATGGTGATTGCAGCCATGGAAGAAAAGTTATGACCAACCTAGATAGTATACTCAAAAGCAGAGATATCACTTTGCTGACTAAGGTCCATCTAGTCAAGGCTATGGTTTTTCCTGTGGTCATGTATGGATGTGAGAGTTGGACTGTGAAGAAGGCTGAGCACTGAAGAATTGATGCTTTTGAACTGTGGTGTTGGAGAAGACTCTTGAGAGTCCCTTGGACTGCAAGGAGATCCAACCAGTCCATTCTGAAGAAGATCAGCCCTGGGATTTCCTTGGAAGGAATGATGCTAAAGCTGAAACTCCAGTACTCTGGCCACCTCATGCGAAGAGTTGACTCATTGGAAAAGACTTTGATGCTGGGAGGGAATGGGGAAAGGAGGAGAAGGGGATGACAGAGGATGAGATGGCTGGATGGCATCACGGACTCGATGGATGTGAGTCTGAGTGAACTCCAGGAGTTGGTGATGGACAGGGAGGCCTGATGTGCTGCGATTCATGGAGTTGCAAAGAGCTGGACACGACTGAGCGACTGAACTGAACTGAAAGAATAAATATGATCCATCATTGTGCTGGTCAGAGGGTACAAAATGAAAGAGAACATGATTCCAAAGAATTCCCTGTATTCAGAACCCATGAAGGAGTCAGAGTGATCTTAAAAGGCAAATCTTTGCCATGTTCTCCACCACTTACAGCTCTCCAAATGGCTAGCGCTCTCAGGAGACCTAAGTCCTTCACATGACCTATGAAGTCCTGCATTTTGCAGCCCTGACCGCCACTCCAGCCCCACGCCCCACGCTGCTCTCCCTCTCACTAAGGAAGAGCCATCCACGTTGCCATGCATTCAGCTCTGGTCACATGCTGAGATCACCTCCTTAGGACCTTGGCACACACTGCTTCCTCTGCTTGAACTGCTCTCCTCGCCCTCATCACCTGGTCAGCTCTTGCTTACCTGGCAGGTCTGAGCTCAAAAGCTAGAGGACGACACTTTCCATGAACCCACAGCTCTTCAGTCTACGCACCTCAGTTCTTCTGCTCCATCACAGCAGTAACCAGAGCTAACATTCCTACAGTGCTTAGAACATGCCAAGCTTGACCCTAAGCACTTTTCCTATTTTTTAAATTTATTTTGCAAATTGAGAATTCTTTTATCCTTCAGTATTTAGAGACGGGGGACACATAACTGAAATAGATAAGCACTTTTTATTTATTAACTACTACTAACAATTCTAATGAAGTTATAGTCATCATTTCCCTCATTCAACAAATGCAGAAATGATGGACCCAAAAGGTTGAAAAACTCACCCAATGGCATAAAATGGTAAGTTCAGAATTCCTCCCTTCATGCACATGCTTTGTACCACACTCCAGAAGCCAGGAGGCAAGTCTTAACCTTCACTCTGTCACCTGCACAATACGCGCCATATGGTAGACACTTAGTAAACATCACTCATCTGTTGTGTGATAAAAATTACTCACTTGCTGAAAGTAACTGAATGAGCAAATCAGGGTGAGGAGAAATCTACAAATTACATTCAAAGAGATGGCTGAGGATATAAAGAATGCTCAGTTGAGAGAAAAGCTACAAAGCTGACCTCAGAATTAAGAAGAAAATGCATTTCTTCTGAGTGACTACAGAGAACAGAGCCAGAAACAACTGGTTAAAAAAAAAAAAAAAAAGGAAATCACAGGGAGGAGACTCCAGCTCTGTAAAAGCACCATCGGGCTTCCCTAGTGGTTCAGTGGTTAAAAAAAAAAAAAAAGTAAAAGTGAAAGTGTTAGTCACTCAGTCGTGTGCAGCTCTTGCAACCCCCAAGCACTGTAGGCCACCAGACTCCTCTGCCCATGGACTATCCAGGCAAGAATGCTGGAGTGGGTTACCATTGCTTTCTCCAGGGGATCTTCCCAACCCAGGGATCCAACCCAGGGATCCAACCCAGGTCTTATTGCATTGCAGGCAGATTCTTGGCCATCTGAGCCACCAGGGAAGACCACATCTGCCTGCCAATGCAAGAGACACTGGCAGGAAACATGGGTTAGATTCCTGGGTCAGGAAGATCCCCTGCAGAAGGAAATGGCAACGAACTCCAGTATTCTTGCCTGGGAAATCCCATGGGCAGAAGAGCCTGGAGGGCTATAGTCCATGTGGTCCCAAAAGAGTTGGACACAACTTAGCAACTAAACAACAACAACAAAAGGAGCAACAGTCAGTGCAATGCCAAAATGCAGAGTACTTCTCTTAGTCAAGTAAAGGCTGAATAAGCAAGTGATAGGAAGGAAACTGGAATAATTCGTGCTTCAGCTGGGGATCTAAAACTGGATCCTCTTGATGTGTCCCTCCAACCTTTATATTCCAAGAACCTGTGGGTCTCCCCCACCTCTTCTATCCCTGAGATTCCAAAGAAAAAAATTTCAGCATGGTAAATCCACAGCGATAGTCATCATCTGCTCCCAGCTGAAAAGATGAACTAGAGTCAGCAAATACAGCAGAGAAGGAAGACTCCTCCCCATGAGTCTTATAGCCCAGAGATGGGAAAGTTGGGCTCTTGATGAAACAAGAAGGCCTTTTCCCACCCATCAAAGGCACACTGGGTAATTCCACCACACCAGTGCCCTGCCTGTCCAGAACAAAGCATTGTTCTGAGGGATGGAAGGGATGTCTGGGGTCCCTTAAAGCTGTGGCTGAGAGATTTCATTTACATTCAGTTAAATTGGCAGAAGGGTACTTCTTCTAGATGGCCTTTAAGGGCCTTCCCATTTATATTTGGATTTTATGAGCTGATTTATATTGAATATATCAAAACCAAAAGAACACTTAGAGGATTCAATCTGATCCCTCTGCTTTATAGAGAAGAAAACTCAGGCACAGAATGGGGAGGTGGACTGTCCAAGGTTGCACAGTAAACTGGTAGCAAAATTGGAACTCAACCATTTATCTCTCAACCTCTTCTGTAAAGCTTATTTTTGTCTAGCTCTCCAAGATTCTTTTCTCAGAACCAGTGTTTTCTGAGATCAGGCAGGCTCTGTGTGTCCAGCTTTTGTGTCATACCCGCGGAGAGTACTTAGCATGGTACTATTTGATGAAAGCTCCATTTGTGACCAAAATTCACTCCCAGTTCTTGAATAATCTTTTCATAAGGACTAGGTGATTTCTTTCTATTATGAAGATCAGAGACTCTGGAAACAGGAGTAGAACAGAAGGGCATATGCCCACATAACTACCCAGATACCATCAGGTATTCTGATGTATGTTTGGGGGCAGGCTTGGTGAACTGGCTCTCACTAAAGCATTGGAAAAAAGAAAGACCTAAAATGAGTAAGATAGACATAACCATAAAGATCTCCCAATCCAGTGACTCCCCTGTGTCTGCATCTGCCATGGTGAAATAAAAACTAAGGAAATGTTTAATAATATTTGTCTGTATGCATAGATACCTTTCCTTAAAAAGGCCTCCTTTATTCTGAGACTATATTCTTCCTTCTTTACAGTTACTAAACAGCAGTGGCAGTAAATGGTGCTTGGTTTGAGGTTTTATGTTTTTTTATTATTCGTAATCAGCGAGATGAATGTTGGTACCAATGTCAACAACCTTGTGCTTGGGTACCTCAATTTTTTGGAAACAAATACACGAAGTCTGAAAACTACAGATCTAAACCAGTATTGTCCTTTTACAGTTGTGGGACCAGAGGATAGTGGCAAAAACTAAATGTCTCCATGTTTTAATAGTCAATTACAAATTTATGGGGTCGCAAAGAGTCGGACATGACTAAGAGACTGAACTGAACTGTACAAACCAAATGCAAATCTTGAGCATTCATAAAACTACTCTCACCTCAGTACTAAAGTTGCTGTGTGATCCTGGGCAACTTCTTTGACTTTGGGCCTCTGTTTTCCAATCTGAAAATGGACGCAATAATTCCTGCCCTGACATCCTTATAGATAGCAAAGGTCAAGACATCTTTGAATGTAAGGAATATAACTATAATCAACTCTGTACAAACAGCTACAAATGCCAGTGCCTGCAGGATCAGATAAGCAATGGAAATAAGTAAAGCAGATTAAGTTTGACTGAACAGATGGCAGTCACCACTTAGCCCTGGTGCTAAGAACACACTGAGGCATGATGGGGAGTGGGGAAAACTAGCAAGTCTGGCAACTGAAGGGAAAAGATAGGCTACCCCAGTGAATTTTTACCATACAGTAAAGTGGGCTGAGTATAACCAGATAGTCTCATTTTCAAAGACCCTGGAACTTTACATTGTGTAGCTATCTTTTGATTTTTAAATGTAGAATACAATTCAGATTTTAAAGATTGATGGAGACAACAGATAACCCAATCAAAAATTGGCAGAATGGGCTTTCCTGATGGCCCATAGGTTAAGAATCTGCCTTGCAATGCAAGGGACACCCAGTTTGATCCCTGGTCTGGGAAGGGATCATGCCACAGACCAACTAAGCCTGTGCACCACAACTACTGAATCAGTGCTCTAGAGCCTACAAGCCACAGCTACCGAGCCCATGTGTTGCAACTACTGAAGCCCATTCACCTATCCAACTCTTCACGACCCCATGGACTGCAGCCCACCAGGCTCCTCCGTCCATTGGATTTTCCAGGCAAGAGTACTGGAGTGGGACACCATTGCCTTCTCCGCCTAGAGTCCATACTCCACAACAAAAAAGTCACTGCAACGGAAACCTCACACACTGCAATGAAGAGTAGCGCCCACTCCCTGCAACTAGAAAAAGCCTGCTTGCAGCAATTAAGACCCACTACAGCCAAAAAGTAAAATAAATACATCTTTTACAAAATGGGCAGAAGACTGAAATAGACATTTCTCTAAAGAAGACATACAGATGGCAAACATGAAAAGATGCTCAACATCACTGCTCAACATCACAAATTATTAGAGAAAAACAAATCAAAGCTATTGCGATACAATGAGATATCACCTCACAACAGTCAGAATAGCCATCACCCAAAAAAATCTACAAATAATAAATGCCAGACAGGGTGTGGAGAAAAGGGACCCCTTCTACACTGTTAGTGGGAATGTAAATTGATGTAGCCACTATGGAGAACAGTATGGAGGAGGTTCCTTAAAAACTAAAAATAGAGCTACCATATAAGCCAACAATCCCACTCCTGGATATATGTCTGTGGAAACCACGGTTTGAAAGTATGCATGGACTCCAGTGTTCACGTCAGTGCTGTTTACAATAGTCAAGACATGGAAGCAACCTAAATGTCCATCAACAGATGACTGGGTAAAAACAATATGGTACCTGTGTACAATGGAATATTACTCAGCCACTAAAAAGAATAAAATAATGCCATTTGCAGCAAACATGGATGGACCTAGAGATAGTCATACTCAGTGAAGTCAGACAAAGACAAAAATATATGATACTTATACACAGAATCTAACAAAATGATACAAATGAACTTATTTACAAAATGGAAGCAGACTCACAGACATTGAAAACAACTTTGTGGTTACCAAAGGGGAAAGGTAGAGGGGAGGGATAAATAGGGAGTTCCGGATTGATTTCAGATGCTCACAGCGGCAAGTGGCAGCTTGCAGCAAGTAGCAGTGAGCGGTAGCTGGAAACAAGGTCTTAGTTTCCTGGAGCGGGAGTCCTAACCACTGGGCCACAAGGGCCAGCAGTCAGGGCCAGGGTCCTGTGTCCTTGCCTGCCTAGGCAAGAATGAATTCAGGTTAGGAGGCGGAAGGTAAAAAGCAAAAATTTATTGAAAAGAAAAGTGCATGCAGAAAGGTGCACGGGTGAATTCAGAGAGAGAATCTTGCCTTTGGGAAGCTTAAATCCTGTTTAAGGGGCAGTTTCCTGGGCCTTTCCTCCCCTTCGGCCAATCATCTTGTCCTGCCCTCCCTTGCTTAACTTGTCTCAGGACCCTCCCCTGAGGTGCACACACCTCCCTCAGTCCAGGTGGATCTCCAAGTGAGTTTCTGGGAGGAGCAAGACTCATTCTGGCCTGGAATTATCCCCTGGCTTTTGCCCCCAAGGAGTCTTTCTTCGCATTCATAGTGTCTCCCTTGCCCCAAAAAGGGGAGAGTGGACTCCCCTCAATTATTTACCCAGCAGGGTTTTGCCCCTCTTTGTCCTTGCCATGATTTTTACCTTGACTACTGCCATAACTATTACCTTAAGGTGTTTTCAAGAAAAAAACTGGTTATTTACCCTGTTTCTGTTGTTACTTCCATTTTGAAGGGCAAACAGGAGGTTGATTGTAAATTCCCCAACTGGAGCCCACCTATCTCTTATCTCAGGAAATGCAAACAGAAGGCCAGTTGTAAATGTCTAAACATCTCTCTCCTACTTCAGGAGTGACATGTACATACTACTTAATATTTTAAATGGATAACCAATAAGGACCTTCTGTATAGCACAGGAAACTCTGCTTAATATTCTGTAATAACCTAAATCGGAAAAGAATTTTGGAGAAAGAACAGATACATGTAATGTATAACTGATTCACTTTGCTGTACAGCTGAAACTATCACAACACTGTTAATCAGCTACACTCCAACATGAAAATTTTTTTAAAAAGAGAAATTTCCATTCTCAGGTTTTTTTATTTTATTTTTACTTTATTCTACATTACAATACTGTATTGGTTTTGCCATACATTGACATGAGTCAGCCACAGGTGTACACGAGCTCCCCAATACCGAAGCCCCTTCCCACCTCCCACCCCATATCATCTCTCTGGATCATCCCCGTGCTCCAGCCCCAAGCATCCTGTATCCTGTATCGAACATAGACTAGCGCTTCTTTTCTTACATGATAGTATACATGTTTCAATGCCATTCTCCCAAATCATCCCACCCTCTCCCTCTCCCTCAGAGGCCAAAAGTCTGTTCTATACCTCTGTGTCTCTTTTGTTGTCTCACATACAGGGTCAAACAAAGAGAATTCAAAAGTTTAAATATTAAAAAAAAGACTGAGAGAGACAAGCAAAAGAATGCCATACATGGGCTGCCTATATCACCTCTGGACTCAGTGATTCCACTTTGTTCTTGTTCTGAAGCCCCACGGGCAGGTCAGATCAGTAAGCACCAAAGTGGCCTTTATTGCCTAATGACAAGAACACAGCTCAGGCCAGCCTGAACAGTACAAATGTGCAGTAAAGATCAGCCCCTGAGGATCTGTACAGACATTTCAGGGTTGCACAAGGGATAAAGCTGGTTGACAAAACACTTCATGAATTAGGATGACACTCTCTCTAAAGGCTCTGCTCTGTATTTTAACACTTGGAACGATCTCTCTGAACTCACTAACCAGCTTGAAATACAATTTTCTCAACCTAAAAATGGGACCAATTATACAAGTTATTATTGCCTACTTAAATAAGATAGTGTATATAATTTGAGTAGAAGAAGCATGATAAATACATGGCAAGACTGTTATGTCCCTGATATTGAAGGTAGTGATGATGATAACAGTGTGCATTTAATCCTCTGACAACTCAGTGAGGTAGATACTGTTATCATTAGCATTTTATAAGTATAAAAACTAAGGCACAGAAGGGTTAAATAACTGCCCAGTGCTGCACCATGGACAAGTGGCAGAGAGGGAGCCAACCGACTGCAGCCTGCCTTCCTGCTGAGCCTCAGAATCCTTCTCCCTAGAGCAATCCCAGAAGCCCCCACCAACTGATCAAGTTGGCACTTAGATTAAAGTCTATTTTCCCAACTCTAATTCAATGCCTGGCACAAAAGAGGACCCATTACTCTTATTAAATATCAGCTGCCTCCATCCAGCATCACGATGTGTTGTGAAAATCAAATCACAGGATTGGTGTAGGCAGGGGAGCTCAACCTTAGCACGGCTGGCATTTGGGGTCCCATCATTCTTAGCGGTGGGAGCTATCCTGGGCACATCGCAGTATTTAGCTGCATCCTTGTCTCTCCCCACTGGATGCTAGTAGCACACTCACACCACCCCCATTGCCAGGCTATGACAACCAGGAGTCTCAGACCATTGCCAAATGTCCCTGGGAGGCAAAACTGTCCCCAGCTGAGACCCATGGTGTAAGGTATGATTAGTCAGACTCCTCCTCCCAGACCCACAGAGTTGACTCCTCCCGCTTTCCTCTGAAAAGCTGCCAAGCCCCACCCTGTACTGTGAGATGTCTCTACCCTGACTGGGGAGTGAGAGGTGACTCTCCAGGATCCACCTCTGCTGTTCTCAACTACATCCCCAAGAACTTTCCTTTGTAAGGGTGTTGCTGTTGAGTCCAGTAGGAATGGGTTGGGGGTGGCGGGGGGGGAGCAACTAACAAGACAGGGATAGGGTAATAACACGGGTTGCAGAATTTTCTTAACAGTAGTGACATATAATATCTGCCTCCCAGGGTTATTTAGAAGACTCAGCAAAGGCCTGGCATCCAGGAAGCACTCAGGTAAAAAGAGTAACTGTCAACAGTAACAACCTGAATTTAGTATTCATTCAACACTCTTTCCATACCTTCTAGTTACCAGTGATGACACGACGGCTTCACTTAGATCATCCGACCCCTAGTACTTAAGAAATTATATTACCATACGGTCAGTTTATAAACTTCAAAGACCGAACTTCAGTGATGTTAAAATACTTGCTGAGAGCTGGCTATACAGCAGAGGAATAGGATTCAATCCTGCAGACACCACCACAAAGGAAACACATCTCAGTACAGTGAGAAGAGACTGATGCCCCAGAATCTCTGCCATTGACTGGTGGCCCAGAGCCCATCACTCAATCTCCTCGAGGCCTGCATTCCTCATGCAAGATAAAGGGACTAGAGGAGAGTAGGTCTGGCTCTAAAATTCCAGAACCCTCATCCATTATCTCCTCTCCAACCATTCACCAAGACAAGTGGTGGTGATTCGTCATTAAACTAAGATTTAAAAAGGAAAATCTTGTTTCAGAAGAGAAAAAGAAGATTACCTCTCAAACTGAGTGTTTCCCATTATAAAACCCCATTTTCTCGCTAAATACCGGATTAATGTGGTTTAAATTGCATTGCGGGAATGAGCAGGGGAGGGGAGAAGTAACAAACTTCTGCTAGACAAAAAAAATGCTCATCAGCCAGGGAAGAAGATATAAATTAGTGAGGAAGAAACGCTAAAAAACAATTGTGTCAGGCCAGCTTTCTCTAGAATTATGTTATTAACACAACACAGCAAAACAGCAATTGGTTGCAAGTGGAGAACAAAGGAGAACAATGAAGGAGGAAAAGCAGCAGTCTGTTTGTTCATAGAATACCAGGAAAGGGGAGCGGGAAGGAAACCCAGCAAGTACAACATCCCTGTAAACAACCAAAGTAATAGGAACAGCGATTTCTAAGGGTTTTCCATATATTAGGTCATTTAATCCTCACAGCCCAGGAATATAGGCTCTATCTCCATTTTATTGTTAAAGATGCTGCATCTGGAGAGGTTTGTTTCCTTGCCCACATAGTAAACAACAGTGTCAGGATCTGAACCCAGATCTGACATCAAATCTCTTATTCACAACCTCCACATCATCCTGCATCATTCTGGCTGGCCTCCGCTGGAACATCTATTGCCAAGGTACACACTACCTCACAAGGTGGCCCAGTTTCATAGCAGATATCTCTCCACTACAAGGTGTCTTTTTAAGTTAAACTGAATATACCATCTTGAAACTTTGTGCAAAAGAGCGCTGATTCCGTCTCTTTCCCCACTCCCAACCCCATGACTCTGGTGTCCCACAGAACCAAGCATCTCCCTCTTCCCCAAGGCAGCCCTTCGGGGATTAAACTGATCACCCTGACACTTGTCTTCTTCAGGATAAAAACAATCTCTCATCTCTGCCCTTGCCCCTCACTTGGAAAGTCCTCCAGACCCTTCCTATCTCTATTACCTTCTTCAGGACACGCTCAGGTTTAACAGTGAGACTCCCAGAGAACTGAACCCAGATCTCTGTGTATCCAAAGACATCTCCTCCTTCACTGTAAGCTTGCTATTTCTGTTAATACACTCTAACAGCCCAGTATCTATCTTGGTAGCCAGGTTACACAGTGACTTCTGATGTGCTTGCTCTCAGAAGACTAAAGACTTTTAAAGTATTTTTCAAAGTGGCTTCTCTAGCCAGTGTGTAATTCAGCTCTACTGTTAACAATTAGTTGGTTCATAGCTGAAAGCAACCAGGCAGAATCCATCAGAAAAAACCACCAAGGAAACTTATGTGTTCTGTCCCATTCAAAACTCTTTCTTTGAATATAGCTAATTGTTATCAGTTGGTCCAATAGGAATAGACATCCTGTTAACCAACAAAACAATCACCATCACTTATTGCCACAGCAATCAGAGAAGAAAAAGAAATAAAAGGAATCCAGATCGGAAAAGAAGAAGTAAAACTCTCACTGTCTGCAAATGACATAATCCTCTACATAGAAAACCCTAAAGACACCACCAGAAAATTACTAGAGCTTATCAATGAATATAGTAAAGTTGTAGGATATAAAATTAACAGTCAGAAGTCCCTTGTTTTCCTATACACTAACAATGAGAAAACAGAAAGAGAAATTAAGGAAACAATTCCATTCACCATTGCAATGAAAAGAATAAAATACTTAGGAATAAATTGACCTAAAGAAACAAAAAACCTAGAAAACTATAAAACACTGATGAAAGAAATCAAAGATACGGAGAAATATATCATGTTCATGGATTGGAAGGATCAATATAGTGAAAATGAGTATGCTACCCAAAACAATCTATAGATTCAATGCAATCCTTATCAAGCTACCAATGGTATTTTTTAACAGAACTAGATCAAATAATTTCATAATTTGTATGGAAATACAAAAAATACCTCAAATAACCAAAGCGATCTTGAGAAAGAAGAGTGGAACTGGAGGAATCAACCTGCTTGACTTCAGACTATATTACAAAGCTACAGTCATCAAGTCAGTATGGTACTGACACAAAGACAGAAATATAGATCAATGGAA
This sequence comes from Nanger dama, assembly GCA_917880005.1. Taxonomy (NCBI): domain Eukaryota; kingdom Metazoa; phylum Chordata; class Mammalia; order Artiodactyla; family Bovidae; genus Nanger; species Nanger dama. The sequence continues at coordinate 42,876,304 of CAKJTW010000008.1, forward strand.
CAAAATTAAAAGCCTAAAGATAAATTCACACACTTATGGACACTTTATCTTTGACAAAGGAGGCAAGAATATACAATGGAGAAAAGACAATATCTTTAATAAGTGGTGCTGAGAAAACTGGTCAACCACTTGTAAAAGAATGAAGCTAGAACACTTTCTAACACCATACACAAAAATAAACTCAAAATGGATTAAACATCTAAATGTAAGACCAGAAATGATAAAGCCCCTAGAGGAAAACATAGGAAAAATACTCTCTGACATAAATCACAGCAGGGTCCTCTATGACCCACCTCCCAGATCAATGGAAATAAAAGCAAAAATAAACAAATGGGACCTATTAAACTTAAAAGCTTTTGCACAATGAAGGAAACTATAAGCAAGGTGAAAAGACAGCCTTCAGAATGGGAGAAAATAATAGCAAATGAAGCAACTAACAAAGAATCTCAAAAAATATACAAGAAGCTCATGGGGCTCAATACCAGAAAAATAAATGACCCAATCAAAAATGGGCCAAAGAACTAAACAGACATTTCTCCAAAGATATACAGATGGCTAACAAACAAATGAAAAGATGCTCAACATCATTCATTATCAGAGAAATGCAAATCAAAACCACAATGAGGTACCATCTCACACTGGTCAGATTGGCTGCTATTAAAAAGTCTACAAACAATAAATGCTGGAGAGGGTGCAGAGAGAAGGGAACACTCTTTACACTGTTGGTGGGAATGCAAACTAGTACAGCCACTATGTAGAACAGTGTGGAGATTCCTTAAAAATCTGGAAATAGAACTGCCATGTGACCCAGCAATCCCACTGCTGGGCATATACACCAAGGAAACCAGAATTGAAAGAGACACATGTACCTCAATGTTCATCACAGCACTGCTTACAATAGCTAGGACATGGAAGCTATCTAGATGTCCATCAGCAGACAAATGGATAAGAAAGCAGTGGTACATATACACAATGGAATATTACTCAGCTATTAAAAAGAATGCATTTGAATCAGTTCTAATGAGGTGGATTAAACTGGAGCCTATTATACAGAGTGAAGTAAGTCAGAAAGAAAAACACCAATACAGTATATTAACACAGATTATGGAATTTAGAAAGATGGTAATGATGACCCTATATGTGAGAAAGCAAAAGAGACACAGATATAAAGAACTGACTTTTGGACTCTGTGGGAGAAGGCAAGTGTGGGACGATTTGAGACAACAGCATTGAAACATGTATATTACCAAAGGTGAAGCAGATCATCAGTCCAGGTTTGATGCATGAGACAGAGTGCTCAGGGCTGGTGCACTCGGACGACCCTGAGGGATGGGATGGGGGAGGGATGTGGGAGGGAGGTTCAGGATGGGGGACGCATGTATACCTGTGGCTGATTCATGTCAGTTTGCGACAAAAACCACTACAATAGGGTAAAATAATTAGCCTCCAATTAAAATAAATAGATTTTTAAAAGAAAAGGAAAAAGAAACTTTTGCTAGAAAGTATCTATCTGAAGGTCTGTTCTGCCAGTTTTCCCAGAGCACAGAGCACCTCATTCCTGACCTCCTCCCTGAACTCCTGAACTCCTTTCAGGGGGTGTTGAACATCAGCAAGTGCAGTGGCCAGTGACTTGACCCTTTCAGAGCTGAATGGCGAGTACCATTCATTGATTATCAAAAACATTCGAGAATCCTAAGGAGGAGAGACCAAGGGACTTGTCCAAGGTCCCAAACACTGGCCATCCTTCTAAATCTTTAGCAGCTAGTATCTCCTCTCCTGATTCTGGATTCAGGCACAGAGGACCCCTTGTCCTGCCTTATTAATCCACGCTCTTGTTTCTGGCTGAGGCTCCCAGAGCTCAGAGGACCTCTGCAGGTCAGAAGGTTGGAGTGGGCCCGAGTCACATCCCCTGCAGAGAAAACCAATCAATCTCATGTCGACCCACCTGTTCTCCACAAGAGCAGCTGATCAGCCATAGCTGATAAGAAGGAGGTAATTTAAAGGTCAAATGAAGGCTGGATGTCTGTCTGCCTTCTTTCATGACAAATGTGTCTGAGACATGAGTACAGTGAGATGGTGATATTTTAAGGTGAGTAGCTTATCGGGAACACTGAATTCACCCAGCCCGTGGTGGTCCCATTTTATCAAATGCAGTGTCCAGGGGTTTCAAAAGGCAGAGCAATGAAATGAAAGCAGTGGAGGCCCAGAGGGCAGGGGAAACCCAGGACACAAAATCCTGGCATCAAGTGCTGGTCTTTGGACCTTGTTGCTTGGGCTCTTTGAATCTCAATTTGCTCATCTTTTTTCTTGGTCATTTCCCCCTTTTTTATTGAAGTCTAGTTGATTTACAATGTTGTGTTAGTTTCAGGCATATAGCAAACTGATTCATTTATATATATATATGTATATATATTTATTTTCCTATATATATTCATATATATTCTTTTTCATATTATTTTCTCTTACAGGTTATTATAAAGTATTGAGTACAGTTCCCTGTGCTGTACAGTAGGTCCTTGTTGGCTCATTGTTTTATATAGAGTGGTTTGTGCATGTTAGTCCCAAACTCCCAATTTATCCTTCCCCCTTCCCCTCACCTTACTCATCTTTAAAATGAGGTCACTGTTTGAGCTATCATCATAATAATACTGTGACAAGAACACATAACTGTCCCCTGGATTTCTAATCCCATGCTGTAAAGTGCTGGAGTTGCAAGAACCCTTAGAAAGCCACTAGGAGAGAGGGTACTGGTGGACCCTATTCTCAAAAGGACTCTTGTGGAACTCCAAAACACAAAACTAATCAAACCCCTACTTCTGCTCTGGTTGTCACAGCACTGAGGGGCACAGAACAATCACCAGCACCAAGGAACAGTCCAAAGACCATCCATTTAGGAGCCCATTTTACCTATAAGGAAACTGAAGCCCAGAGGAGTGAAGAAACTCAAAGTGAGTTTAGGGCGGAATCCAGACTAGAGTTCAGGACTCACAGGTTCTAGTTGAGGGCATTTCCTACTACTACGCAATAGAATGCTCAGTCTTTGCCTCTGTGTAACTATTCATGCCTGACATAAAATATACAGTGCCCTAGAAAGTAGGACCTCTTACCTCGGTTTCTACCAAAGCCAGTCTTCACACCTGATAATAGCATCAGCTAACATTTACTGAGCACTTACTCTCCATCAGGCATGATGCTAAGCATTTTCCTGTGCATCATGATCTCATTTAATACACCCAATGAGCCTGTAAGTTAGCTATTATTTTATTCCCATTTTAGACATGAGGAAACTGGCAGTTGGTTGAGTAAGTTACTCAAAGCCATACAGCCAGCAAGGAGGCGAGCCAGAGTCAGACCCTCAGGGCCTATACCTAGGGGCGTATACGCAGTCACCGGGGTCCTCAGCAAGCTTGAGGAGTTGAGGAAGACCTTTAAGCTGGAGTGTACTGACTAGACTGCTTCTAAACTAGAACCCCAATGCCTTGGCATCTATAGATAGCCTTGGCCTTCCAACCTCAATGCAATTCTTTTGAAGAAAGGGACCCTCAGCCACCTGTTGTTGTTGTTATTGTTTTCCTGTTTCTTTCTTTTCAGTTTGAAAGGCCCTTGCTCTAAAATGGAGAATCGGCCCCTTGGTTTCTTTTCTTCCCCAGCTCCTCACCTTGTGTCTGAGATGGGTGAGCCAGCGAAAGGGCCAACCTTCACCCAGAAATTAAGTGGACAGCCTTTTGCGTGGCCACCAGGGGAGGCTCTCAGCAAACCCATGTCCTCCGCTGACCTGACAGGTCTCCCACGATCACTGAGGCCACCAGCAAGTTCAGTCAGGGCGCCTCAGAGCCAAAGCCCACAGTGGTTACCACAGCTTCCCTCCCCTCCCCCCGTTCCACCCGTGGTGCTCTCGTCTGCAGCTCTGCAAGGTGGATGAGACAGCTGCACCTTTGGTGTGCACACATCTCTGGAGTCTCACTACGTCATCATCAAGCCCAAACCCCAACCTCGGCTTTGAAAGAAACTACTTTCCACCAACCAATTTCTGCAACTTTCGTTTGTCCCTGATCTTTTCTGCCTTGACCCCCAAAATGCCAGCTCTGCACAAGGCTGCTGAGACAAAGGCTATATATAAATGCCAGGGCCTCGGCGTTCCTATTTCAGAAGCAGTCGATACACTCCTGCTTAAAGGTCTCCCTCAACTCCTTCAGCTGGCTGGGGACCTGAATGACTGGGTCTCACTAGAAAGGACCAAAAGGAAATGAGAGTTAGATGCCCTCTTCCCTGAAACACAAGTTAGCAGGAATAACTGGGATGGCAGAGCCCACTGCCAGCTCAGCCAGTACTTCCTCAACCCCAAAGGAACCCAGGTGTCAGCTGAATCATTCTATAACCACATAACAAAATACAGTCCCGAGAAGGACAGTATAGGGTGATACTAAATGGCAGGGGGAAATGTTCATGACTCAAATGGAAAATCCTCTTCCAAGAAAATAGCACATTTTATTTTTATGCTTTCAAAACATATATATTTGTTCATGTACAGATAGACTATATACTTAAAAATTAAAATAAAATGTTATTGTATGAACTGTTTTCTATCATGGTCTTTTATTTTTTACTTAAAGTAGAATAAACATCTTTCTGCACATATGTGTGCATAAACAGCATTAGAGTACTAGTGATTTTGTGCTTTCTTATGTCCATACTTTCGGCAAACAGCTATTGATTTTGCACACTCACATTTGACTTTTCCTTTGGGGAACACCTATCTTGCCCACCCTATTGTGGCAGAACAATCATAGTATTCCCATTCCTGCCTCCATCACTGCCACTCACCCCAGAGACCTGCACGTGACTCAGGCTACCAAGCAAAGTTGTCTATCCTTCTGCACAGACTGGATGGTTCCAGGAGTGCCCTGGCCCAATCTGAGCCTCTAAGACTTAATATCTGAATGTTGTCAGACAGCCTTGCTCTTCTGCTGGAATTTCAAGCTTAAAATATCATAATAAACTGAGAATTGTTGGGAAATTTATTATGCTGCTTCCATTACACAGAGGAAATCATGCCTGAGAAAGAAGGCAAGACAGTGTGGAAAACAGAGCCAAAAAAAAAAAATGGAGAAAAGCCCAAATGATTGAGATTCTGGATCCAGTCACACCTGAAGCTGAAGTGATTCTGAAATTTTCATGTGATCCCACAGATCTCCCCTTTAAACTCATTGAACTGAATTTCTACAACACACCTAACATATGTGTTTTCTAAACAACAGCTTCATGTCTGTGCATATTACTTTTTGTGAACAATGGTAAACAACCTCACTCATTCTCGAAGCTATCAGTGTGTTCCACAAAGCTCATTTCTCTCACTTTACAGCATCAATTTCTACTCCATATTCCCACATATTAATCGGTTCATTTTTCGTATGTCAATTCAATTTAAAAATAGAGAACTAAATAAACGTTTCTCCAAAGAAGACATCCAAATGCCCAACAAGTACGTGAAAAGTTGTTCAACATCACTAATCATCAGACAAATACAAATTAAAACCACAATGAGATACCACCTCTGGCCTGTTACAGTGGCTATCATCAAGAAGATAAAAGATAAGTTTGGGCAAGAATGTGGGAAAAAGTGAATTCTCATGAGTTGTTACAGGGAATATAAGTTGGTGCAGCACTATAGAAAGCAATATGCAATTGCCTCAAAATATTAAAAATAAATCTACCATGTGATCTAGCAATTCCACTTCTGGATATATACCCAAAGGAAATGACTACAGAATATTAAGAGATCTTAAGCTTTCCCACATCTACTGCAGCATTATTAAACAGCCAAGACATGGAAACAAGCTATGTGTCTGTCAAAGGATGCATGAGTAACGAAGATGTGGGGTGTGCATATGTCAATATGTGGCTTATTATGGCTTATTATGATATTTTTAGCTTGAAGTTTCAGAGGAAGGGCAAGGCTCGCTCTCTCTGACAACATTCAGATATTAAGTCTTAGAGGCTCAGACTGGGCCAGGGCTCTCCTGAAACCATATACATATTTATATATATATACACACACCCACACACACTGGGATATTATTCAGTCAGAAGAAAGACAGATGTCTGTCATTTGCAACAACATGGATGAGCCATGCAGACGTTATGTTCACTGAGGTAAGTCAGACAGACAAATACTGTATGATATCATATATATGTAAAATTTTTAAAAGCCAAACTCATAAAAACAGAGAGTGAAATGGTGAATACCATTGGCTGGAGGGTGGGGAATTGGGGAGATGCTGTTTAAGGGTATAAACTTGCAAATAGTCATAAAAAGTTCTAGAGATTTAATGCACAGTATAGTGAACATATCCAGCAATATTATATTATAATCAAACTTACTAAAAGACTAGATCCCAATTATTCCAACCACTAAAAGCAAATGACCATTAAGTGATGAGATAAAGGTACAAATTATCACTGCAATGGCAATCATATTACAACATATAAATGTCCCAAGTCAAAGTCTTGTACACCTTACATTTTCACAATTTTATATGTCTAATGTGTTTCAATTTTTAAAAGAAGCTCCCCAAATAAAAGGTTAACTTCCCTGAAAAAAGGAGCTATGTCTGCCTGACCCCATGATGCCTAGTACCCCAAACATTATTCAGAGTAGGAACTCAGAAAACTCTACCTTGCTACTCTCCATCAGCAGCTATAGACATGCATTAAGTTTAGATTTCAGTTTGGGGGATAAACTGCCTTACAGCCTTCTCATTCTCATTATGTTCACAAGAAGAGCTCTGCATGGAATTTAAGTCTGTGGTCATATATTAATATAGAAGAATCAAACCCAGAATCACTGAATGTTAGAATGCAAAGAAACTTTAACCATCAGAGGTCTTCAAACCACCTCTACAAAGGCCTAGGACTGTGTGTGGATGTAAATGGGCAGGAGTTTCAAAATCTGATGAGAGAAGCAAGTAGTCATGTTGAATGTGTTAACCCCAAACCCCTGTTTCTACTAGAAAAACCCCTATTTAATCTATTCAAAAACTGGGAGTTCAAAAACACTCTTGTCCTTTAAAAAAATTAGATTGCAGATACAATCAATGCTCTTATTCTACACAAGGACAAGGGAGGAGAAGAGCTTGCCCAGGATCCCTAGGGGTCGCTGACAAAACTGGGTTAGAACTTGGTCTCCCAATATCCAGGTCAGTATGTGCTCCACACTACTGTCTGCTTCTCCAGATCCTTTTGAGTCTCCCATCACCCAAGGCTTTTGAGAGCCCATGACAGTGACTCTCCAAGGTCCATGACTCTCATATACCAAAATCACCTATGTGTGTGTACACACATGTGCACACACACCCAGTTGCTCAGTCATGTCCAACTCTTTGAACCCCACAGACTTTTGCCCACCAGGCTCTTCCTTCTGTGGAATTTTCCAGGCAAGAATACTGGAGTGGGTTGTCATTTCCTATTTCAGGTGATCCTTCCAACACAGGGATCAAACCCATGTCCCCTGCATTCTTTGCAGGTGGATTCTTTACCACTGTGCCACCTAGGAAGTCCCCAAAATCATCTTAGAGTTTATTAAAAACCCTAAAGGCTGACTACTTAAATGTACGATCAGGTGTGGGGTTCCAGAATGGGGTTTTTAACAAGCATGCATTATGTTCAGGTAGCACAACTCTAGAGTCTATCCAGAAACGGAGGCTCCTGCCAATCTTCTCTGTAAATCCTATCCATCCCTACCAGCTCCCTGCCTGGCTAACCCCAGCCTCCTGGGGAGTGGTAATTGAATGTCACGTGTTGAGAATAATCCTAGCAAATCCTCTGTCATCATGTTCAAGTCCCAGCAGCTCAGAGTAATTAGATCTAGACAGGGGAGAGGCACAAAGGAATAGTATATTAATGGAATTGAAAGTTTCTGAGGCTCATGCAATGAGGGAGACCAGGATCAGCAAAGGAAAGCACAGCCATAAATCCCAAGTGAAGGGCAACATGGGGGAGCCACAGTAAACCTGGAATATTCCAAGCTCATTTCAGCCTCTGTCACCCTTGCTGTCTGTCCCCAGTCTGGTGTTCCATCAAACAAGGACATGCATACATGGTGGTAAACATGATCCTTCGCAATGTTAAGCAGTGATGAATTTAAAAGCTCACCTCTCCTCAACTGGCTACATTTCAGCAACTTGGTTTCTGATAAAAACTAAGAACACTTCTTCCTTCTCCAGATCTATTAACTCAGAAACCCCAGAGTGGAACCCTCAGTTTAGTTCAGTCTTGACTGACTCTTTGTGACCCCATGGACTGCAGCACGCCAGGCTTCCCTGTCCATCACCAACTCCCGGAGCTTACTCAAACTCATGTCCATTGAGTCAGTGATGCCATCCAACTATTTCATTCTCTGTTGTCCCCTTCTCCTCCTGCCTTCAATCTTTCCCAGCATCGGGGTGTTTTCCAGTGAATCAGTTCTTTTCATCAGGTGGCCAAAGTATTGGAGTTTCAGCTTCAACATCAGTTCTTCCAATGAATACAGGACTGATTTCCTTTAGGATGGACTGGTTGGATCTCCTTGCAGTCCAAGGGACTCTCAAGAGTCTTCTCTAACACCACAGTTCAAAAGCATCAGTTCTTTGGTGTTCAGCTTTCTTTATAGTCCAACTCTCACATCCATACATGACTCCTAGAAAAACTATAGCTTGGACTAGATGGGCCCTAAGATCTGTATTTTTATAAAGATCCCCACTGATTTTTATGTGGGGATAAACTACTGGGAACCCCCATACAGGTCCACATTTGAAAGCTGCTGGATACTATTAAAAAAAAATAGGGTAGAAAATGCATTAAAAAACAGAGCCTGAAAGGATGAAAGAATTAGAAAGTCGCCATCTTTTAACTACTAATGAGAAGATGATCTAGACAAAATCATCAGTATATGAAAACAACTAGGTGAAAAGTTGTCATGGTGGGAACCAGGCTGACATCATGGAGCTTAGGACAACTTGACATTACATGCCTGGGATGTGGTAGAAAAGAAAGAACCCATTCACCATACCTGCCTATAAAGTCATCTAGCCTAAAATATTGAGTCTGAATATAATCACATTCTAGACCTAATACCACTTTATAGGAAATACTAGGGCTAAAAGAACATCTTAAATAACACTTGGAAGAAGCAATCAACTAAGTTCTTAATACGTGATCATCAACAAAAGAACCCAATTTCTCAAACAGACCAAGGTGATATCAACAATCAACTATTCAAGGGCAGCTTTGAAACAATCTGGGAAATGTAAATGTGACTGGTTATAGGTGATATTAAGGGGTTATTATAATTACTACTAACCATAATATTTTAAGTCATTATCAGTTAAGATAGTTAGGAAGAAGTTACAGCTAAAATGACATGATTCTGGCATTTACTTTATTTATTTCGGCATTTACTTTAAAATGTTCCAGCTTTTCAAAAAAAGTAGAGGGATAGTCAGAACAAGATTAGCAAAATGTCAATAACTGCTAAAACTGGGTGTTAGGTTTGTTTATCATTCCTTACTACATGTACTTTCAAACATCTCCAATTTAAAACAACAACAAAAAAAAATATATATATATATATATATATAAACTCTAGGCACAGTTACTCATCCCTAGTAGGAAATGAGTCCTAGTAGGAAAAGGTAAGTGGGTGGATAAGAATGAAAAAATAAACAAGCAAATAAAAATATAATTTACTAAAGCATGAGGGGCTGCTCACTATTGCCCCATATAAATAATGAAGACAGCTCTTTAGACACTCATTCATTTTTGCTTCAAACCTTATTCCAGGCCTGATATTTAGATTCTGTAAGGTGAAAAGTAACTTGGAGTGGGGGCGGGGGCAGAGAAGGGGTGAAGTTAGTATTTAGTATAGCGACCAAATTCCGAAATTAAGGCAAAATATAAAGTACAGAATAATAATTAAGAAAAGTTAACCACAGGTTTCCTTCATGATCTAGTGGATAAGAAGCTGTCTGCCAATGCACGGGACACAGGTTTGATCCATGGTCCAGGAAGATCCCACATGCCCCGGAGCAGCCAAGCCTGTGCACCACAGCTACTGAAGTCCATGAGCCCTAGAGTCCTTTGTTGCTCTGCAACAAAAGAAGCTACTACAATGAGAAGCCCCGTACACCACAACCAGAGAATAGCCCCTGCACAACCAGAGAAAGCCCACACAGCAACGAAGATCCAGCACAGTCAAAATAAATAAATCTTAAAAAAAAAAAAAGTTAGCTAGATTGAGCTGTTACTCTAGGAACTTAGTATTATCTTATTAAGTCTCAAAACACCTTTAAAGATAGCTACCATCGCCCCAATTTATAAAGAAATTGAGTCTCAATAAAGTCAGGTAACTCACCTGAAGCCATGCAGGATATGGGGTTGTGGCCGGGGGAAGCCGGGCCATCACAGGGCCAAGGGAGAAAATGTGCTTGGGAAGATGGAATCAATTCTTGCCTGTTCCTCACAAAAACAAGTTTAATGATGGAGAAGTCAATGTTCTTGCTCTGAACAAAGGGGCAGCCTGAAGGCCCAGGGGGCAAATAGAGGGTTCTATTAGTACTACCAGTGTTCTTTTGTCTCTGGAAGAGGAAGGAAGCCTGACACATTTAGAAAAGTGGCGACTTCTGCAGAGGCTCCAGCCCTGAGCCTGTTTCCTCTGTGATTTGCCTACCCTTCCAAGTCAGTGCCCACCAGAAGAGTCTTGACTTGGGGGACTGAGACCTTGGAGTCAGAGACATGGGGCTTGACCTTAGCCCCATCACTTAGCAGCTGGTGACCCAGGAAGGCGTATGGTTCTTTCTAGGTCCATGAGTGAAGTGGGATGACAATTGTCCCTCACTCACAGGGTGATAACAAGGTTTTCACATCACATGTTTGACTCCATGCAGGTGATGAATGAGTATCAATTGCTCTTGGGATGATGAAATTTCACATTCCACTGACATTTTTCCTTCTTCCAGACCCCTTGAGCCCACTGGCCAGTGAACTACAACCATAAGACACCAACACCTGGCATACAGCAGGCAGTCAATAAACATTCATGTCTCTCCCACAGGCTTATAACATTATTGACTTGTGAACATGCTCCTCAACCAGCACACAAGTACAGAAGGTCAGACTGGTCTTTCAATTCTGTATCCCCCGTTGCATGCAGCAGAGCTTTAGGGATTCAACAAATGCTTCCTGAAAGAACTAAATGAACAGCAAAGGGTTGGCTGTGTCTGTAGGACAGAGTCACCAGGGCCCCAGGCACTTCTACAGAATAACCTCCAGTCGAGTCCATTCATACAAGAAATACTGCAAAATCTAACCAGTCCAGTGGGGGTGGTTCAAGCCCCAGGTGACCAGAAGCAATTTCTCCCGACTCTGCAACACCCACCTCCTCTTTCCGCTCTGCCAGGCCAGGGGCTGGACACGTCCCTTCCGGTGATTTGCGATGCCTCTGCTGGGATGGAGGGGCACGCAGCAGCAGTGACAGTGCCTAGCGGGGACGCATGCAGCAGACTGTCCTGCTGGAGAGATGCAGCCTGGCCACAGAGCCGAGCGCAAGCTCCCCAGGCAGGGTGTGCTGCCGCGCTGACCACAGCAATTCATCATGCTTCAAAACCTGCCCACAGGAGGGGCCCCGCACAGAGGCTGGGGAGTTGAAGCCGAAGGTTCTCAGGGAAATTCAGGGCTGGGATCATTTTTTGGTTTTTTTGTTTTCTCTTTTTCACCAAACCTAAAAGGGTGGTGAGAAACATTCAATCTGCAGGATCCTGGGAGGAGCACTTATAGCGGACTAAACAATGAAAACAATGTGTGAAAACTCGACCTCACCCACGAGACAAACTCCCTTTTTCCTGCAAAGTATTTCTTCCTGTCCTTCTGCTTTAGACACCATTTTCTGTGCCAAAAAGAGAGCTCAGTTTCAAGACCCAGGTGGTCTAGCCCAGCAACTGTGTGACCTTGAGCAAATCACTTCTGCCCTCTTGACCTCAGCTTCCTCGTCTCTCAGAAGGGACAAGCCAGATCAGGGTTCACAAAGTTAAATGATTAAGTGGAAGAAGTTTACATCTATATCTGTTTCTATATCTATACCTGTGTCTAGATTATTGTTTAGTTGCTTAGTCCTGTCCAAATCTTTGTGACCTCATGGACTATGGCCCATCAAGGCCCTCTGTCCATGGAATTCCCCAGGCAAGAACACTGGAGTGGGCTGTCATTTCTTTCTCCAGGGAAACTTCCTGACCCAGGGATCGAACCTGCATCTACCATATTGGCAGGCAGATTCTTTACTGCTGAGCCACCAGAGAAGCCTACACACACACACACACACACACACACACATATTTATTTAATGAGTAGGCAGATGGCAATGGTACGAAGCTGTTCACACTGCCACTTGACTGAAACCCTGGAAAGGTATAACAAAATAACACAGCAAAACAAAACTATCACAAGCACATTAATTAAGGAGCTGCTGAGGACTACTTCACTTCTGTGGCATTCTCCTTCACTTTCTTTCAACGGTATCTACAGTTTTCTCCCATGGCTCCATCTGCTTGGTGCCCTATCAGAGTTGGCAACAAGGTGCGTTCACAGGAAGAAGCCCTGGAGCACCACGAGAGATTCCGTCTCCCAAAAAGTGAGTGGAGAGAGGTGAGAAGGAGGGGGTGGGGACAGGAGGGAGAGGTGTGGGGGATGGAGAGGGAGAAAAAGGAATCTCCTCCTTTCAGTCATTTCTCAATATCCCTACAAGTGAGAAAACTGAAACTCAAGGGGGTTACATAATTTAGCCTTAAGGATCTCTGTGCAGAGCAGAGACAGGATTTAAACCCAGGCTTGACTAAATGAGAAGACCCTGCTCTCGAAATGGGGTCAGTGAGAGCCTGGTTCTGACTGAGCCAAACAAAAAGCACCCACCACACACACATGTGGGATTCAGGGGAGAGAAAAGAAAATACGTTCAGCAACTAAGCATTTCAGAGGTAGATGTCTCCCTGATGTACTTTACTCTCTCCAGTACCGTTGGTTTCCAGCACTTGCCTGCATTCTTCCCTTTGCCTAGAAATTCCCCGCCTCTGACCAGGCTCTAAGGGCCAGTTAAAGATTTCCTCCTCCAGGAAGTCTTGCAATTCATCCCTCTCTGCCAGCCCTTGAAGTTTTCCCTCTACACAGTTGACAGCCCACATTACTGGTAATAAAAATATGAATATAAGGCGCAGCAGTAGTAGTTTTTATTGAATTCTAACTCTATGTCAAGCTCTGTTCTCAGTGAGTAATAGACGCACAGTTTAATCCTTACAACAACCCTGTGAGGTGAGTATTTTCACCCTCTTCCTCCAGCAGTAAAGTTAGGTAATTTGTCACAGGTCACAAGTTCAGAAGCCACATGGACCACATGGACAGGATTCAGACCCAGGCAAGTCCAGCCATGGGTCATCCCTTACCATCCCCTTCCACTCACTGTCTCATGGTCCCAAGCTTCTTTACAAACAGCCTCCTCATTTTTCATCTAATGTCAGGCTCATAGCAAACTTCAATTATAAAAGGAGAGGAATCTTAAAAGAAAGCAAAAACCTGTTCAGTTAGGAAACTTGCCAAAGGAACATACTGGGTACACGATCATTCTGAGAATCCAGGTCCCATGGACCCCCACCCCCATGACTGGACTTATAATTAGGTCTTGCAACCAACACTGAAATGTCTCCCAGAGGTGGCATGGCTGGGACCAAAGATCCAGAGTTATGAGACACTACCAGGGACCAGGGTTGTGTGACCATGAAATCATGGACAGTATTCAAGATCCTGGGAAGAGAAGGCCACAGGTCCTGGGCAGCAAATGCTGACAATTCCATGGTAGAAGGCATGAGGCTGCTGTGCTTAACCCAAGCCTGCATACTGCAGGTATCCAGTGGAGGATGGAGATTCAGTATGTGTGAGTTTCTCTTTTCAGGAACTCTATGATCTGTGAAAGTCAGTAGTGTCATCCCCTTCTTAGAGAAAATGAAACTAAGGCTCAGAGAGAGGAAGGTCTGGACCAAGAGAGCAGAATCAATCAGCACAAAGAATGAAACCCAGGGTTTTTCTCCCTTTATTCTCTCTCTACCAGATATGACCCCAGCAGCACCCAGCAGGCCCAGACAGGGGACCATCACTCACTGGAGAGGTGGCAGGGAAACCCCAGCTATCTGGCTTTTGCCTGGACATATTTCCAGCCTCTGTAGACAACCATGCCATATGCAAGAAGGAAGGGTGCTACCATCTGCACAGAGCCTTAATGAGAGGTCTGGGGTGTCTTGGTCGAGCTGTCAGCTGGTTCCAGCAAGTGAAAACCTTTAGCCTAATTTAATACAGGCCTTTGGCCCCCACACAGACTAAAGAAATCACCCTGAACTCTTCTCATCTGCTCTGTAACAAACAGCTTCCTTGGTCAGGGAAATATTTTTTAAAAATCCTGGCAGCAGGAAAAGAATGGAATAAATCCTGTAGGGTTTATGGGTTTGAAAGGAAAACAATCCTGTTTTGGTCTGTCTCCATATAAAACAAGATTTCTTAATGCTCAGTCTCCTGGGATCTCCTTGCTGTGGAACCCAGGGATGGTAACCTGACTGCAAGGGTCTGGGTTGAGATGTCCATGGACAAAAAGGAAGTCACTGAGGAAAGCAGAGGAGAAAGACAATTCTTAAGCAGTTAAAGGCCACTAACAATTAGTGTCCTTTGTCAATGGAACGGGTGGGCTTCACAGGACAAGGAGTCAAAGAGGCTGAATTAATTTGTTGGGGACCCTGTAGCAGATCCTTTTGGGTAGAAATAAGTAGAGGCCTTCAAAGCCCTTCCAAATCTTGGGTTCCGTTCCCGTGATTCTTGGAGGGCATCAGTTCAAATCGCATAGATTTCAGAATCAGGACAATGCAGTTCAGTACTCCCTTTGCTAATTAGAGGCTGTATGAACTTGGGGCAAGTATTCCTGATCTGTGAATCATGGCTGACCTTCCTCTACCTCTTTGGGTTATCAGTGGGGTTGACAATGGCAGGGAGAGGGAGCTGTACCCTGCGAGTACACAGGTCCTCTGCTGCTGCTGCTGCTGCTGCTGCTAAGTCGCTTCAGTCATGTCCGACTCTGTGCGACCCCACAGACGGCAGCCCACCAAGCTCCCCCCGTCCCTGGGATTCTCCAGGCAAGAACACTGGAGTGGGTTGCCATTTCCCTCTCCAACGCATGAACGTGAAAAGTGAAAGTGAAGGCGTTCAGTCCGGTCTGACTCTTAGCGACCCCATGGACTGCAGCCCACCAGGCCCCTCAGTCCATGGGATTTTCCAGGCAAGAGTACTGGAGTGGGGTGCCATTGCCTTCTCCGACAGGTCCTCAGCAAATATTAATTCCCTCCTTCCCTCTAAGGGAGCGCAAGGAATTCTAAGATCCCCTGATCCTAAGACTCATAACATTTCTTTTGATTACAAACAAAATAGGACAAGCAAAACTCTGATATGGAAACCTTCTTTCCTCTCTCTCAAGAGCACTAAGGCAATCTGCTCACCCTTTGAGATGATGCCCGTGTTGATTTTTATTTCCAAACTTGCAATTTGGCACCCTTCTCTAAGCTTTTTTTCCCCTCTTTTCCTTCAAGTAACAGGCTGAGCTGTTACTTTAGCCAAAAAAAAAAAACAGGCTGAAGTCTGCACCCTTCCTTCCAGAAGATAAATTATGTTGGTTTTTGCAGTGAGTGAATTGGGGCAGGAGAGAGATTTCACTAGAATAAAATGTCCTGGCTGAAGAGGTGACTTGAAGTGGATCTGCTTTGTTTGCAGAGGTTTCCAGGCCTCTTGATGCCCTAGGGTTGCCACTTACTTCCAGGCCATCCAGTGTGGCCCGGGTGTGTGTGGGGGGGGGTTGGGGGGTTGGAGGGTTTGGGGAGGCGGTGCCAGAAGACGTGGAGCACAGATGGCCCTGGGTGGAAGGGTCCCAGCCGTTGCTAAGCTTGCCTTTCTCCTCTCCCTTCTCTTGGGTACAAAGTTATAAATGGAGATAGGAAGGGATAAACCATCCTGTTTCTTCTCAGATGAAAAACAGCTTTTAGCAGGATTGTCTGAGATATCACACCCAAGGAGAGAGAAGGCTTCCTTTCACTGACTCAGCATTTTCCAATCAGTGCAACACCCTCTTCGTGGTACAGATGATTTTGGGTAAGATGCGGACACAATGTTAAATCACATTCAGTCACTTTGTGAAAAAAGTTATTTCCTTTCCAACTCTCCTTAAAACCTTCTCATTATGGAGAAGAAAGTCTCCGTTTGGTACCAGTGTATCTTTCTAACACTCTACTGCCACTTCTTAATCATCCTTTTCAACAAAAAAGCAGGCCCTGGCCAAGGTCCCTTAGGCAACAATATCTGCAAGAATGTAATTACTTTTTCTATTTTTGTTATATTTACTTTCACATCACCTACTTCTTAAAGCAAGTGGTAATGGCTTCCCATTTATCGTAGTATATAAAGATCCTTTTAAAATAAATAAACGTATGCTTTTAAAGGGAACTGATTTTTTTTAACATTAAGTAAATAATATAGCTGGTTCCCGATATGGCAGCAATCATAAAGCTAGGATACAAAACACTAAAACTGAAGAAATATTGGATTAGTGGGAAAGAAATACACGACATGCAACTTTTTTTCCTCCTTTCTTAAATTAAATAATATATCTTGTTGCCTTGTTTTTTCCAGCTGAAATGAAAACTGAGGCTCTTTAACTTCCTCTTTCCTTTGTTTTCCCAAGGCTTCCTTAGCAACAGAGGAATCTGCAGCTGAAAAGAAATATGACTGCATCATCTTCCTTTCCCTTAGATTCTAGGTGAATGCTTTGAGCAACATAAATGCTCACTATACTCATTTACTTATTCATATATTTGATTAATATTTGCAGATGCCCACTCCTTTGAGTCCTTCGCCTGATACAGCAAAGAAGAAAGCCATGTCCCTGCCTTCCTCAGGCTTCTAGGTTTGTTGGGTAGATTGACTCTAACAACACAGGCAATTGCTATGCAATGTCACAAGGACTGGAGTGGGCGAAGCGCATGATGCTTGGAGCACCAAGAGGGGCTCAGAGGGAGCTTGCTGAGCAAGGGTAGCTGCACAGTTGACCTTGAATTGCATGGGTCCACTAATACGCAGATTTCTTTAACAGTAAATACTACCTGTCTGTTTGTGTGCTCAGTCATGTCTGACTCTTTCAAGACCCCACAGACTGACCACCAGGCTGCTCTGTCCATGGATTTCTCTAGTCAAGAATACTAGAGTGGGTTGCCATTTCCTTCTCCTGGGGATCTTCTAGACCCAGAGATCAAACCCATGTCTCCTGTATTGCAGGCGGATTCTTTACCACTGAGAAGCCCAGGGAGCAAAGTAGAGGGGGAATATTTTCATATCCTGTTAATTCATTCAATAAAGAAATACCGATAGAGATTTTATTATGTGACTTCCAGGCACATTTTAAGATAGTGGATTTAGACTTTGTTCTCCAAGGACTACAACACTACACAGTCCAGGACTGGTTGAATCCACCAGTATGGAAAAGTATGGAACAGAGGAAACTGGTAGATGATGAGCTGTATATAATTTACACCGATTTTCAAACTGTGTAGAGAGTCAGCTCCCTAACCTTCATGTTCAAGGATTAAATGTATATTGTTACCGTTAAGCCTATCAGCTCTAGAGTAATCAGACACAGCTTCCAGTACCATCTCTCTCTTGCTAAGAGACAGTGGGCAAGTGACTTCAACCTCAGTCCCAGTCTATTAAGTAGGGATAATCATGTTATCTTCTCTTAATACTATGGAGAGGATTAAATGAGACAATGACTATAAAATCCTTTAGCATGCACCCAGCACATAGTAAATGCTCAATAAAGGCCAAATAATTTCTTACAGCATACTTCATCCAAATACTATCTCTTACAAACACACACACACACACATACACACAATTTCATGCAAATATCCCTGCCTGAACAAATTCTATGTGAAAAGGCAAAGAGAAGTTAAGAATGTTCTCAATGACTTCCCTGGCAGTGGGGTGGGTTTGACCCCTGGTTGGGGAACTAAGATCCTGCCTGCTACACGGCATAGTCAGGGAAAAAAAGAAAGTGTTCTTAGAGCCCACAGCAGATCTAGGACAATACTAAGGAAAAATACTTTCTTGCTTCAGATCTGATACTATTTCCTTAAGCACAATTTGGTCTGGAGGAAGAATCCTGGGTTTGTAGTAGAGTTGATTACCAAGGTCAAGATGAAGAAATTCAAAAGAAAAAGGAAAGAGAGTGCTTCTCAGTTACCATTGAGACGGGGGCGGGGGGAAGCACCTGAAATCATGGTAAATAACCAGATATAAATATTAGAAGCAGAAAAATAAGATCGAATACTCCCTCAGCTTAGAAAGACTTCCAGATTCTATTAGAAAGCATTAGGAACTAGAATGGATATTTATGAATGCACAATGTCTGTGACAAAAGCTAGAACTATTGAGGGAAATCAAAATATCTCATTTTTATAATGCTTTCATGCTTATGAAGCAGATTCACATGCTTCCAGTCCTCACAATAGTCCTAAGAGGTAGGTAGTATCATTAGCTCCATTCATAATAAATGGAGACCTGAAGGGGGTAGAATGGACTTGGTGTGCCCAAGGTCACCTGGGGGCTAAGTAAAAGTGCCAGGGCCCCACGCCAGGCCTCCTGAGTCTAGGGGTTTGTGAACCTTTTCTACAAAGGGCCAGAGAGTCAACACTTTAGGGCATGCGGGCTGCGCCATCTTTGGCACAAATGCTCAACTCTGCCCTTGTGGCGTGAAAGCAGCCATCAGTTCAGTTCAGTTCAGTTGCTCAGTCATGGTCCACTCTTTGCGACCCCATGAATCACAGCACGCCAGGCCTCCCTGTCCATCACCAACTCCAGGAGTTCACTCAGACTCACGTCCATCGAGTCGGTGATGCCATCCAGCCATCTCATATGCTGTCATCCCCTTCTCCTCCTGCCCCCAATCCCTCCCAGTATCAGGGTCTTTTCCAATGAGTCAACTATTCGCATGAGGTGGCCAAAGTATTGGAGTTTCAGCTTCAGCATCAGTCCTTCCAATGAACACCCAGGACTGGTCTCCTTTAGGATGGGTTGGTTGGATCTAAGCAGCCATAGACCTACACAAATAAATGGAAGTAGCTGTATTTACAAGAGAACTTATATTTGAATTTCATATAATTTCCATGTGTCACAAAATACTATTCTTTCAACTGTTTTCAACCTTGGTAAAAAATGTAAGAGCTGTTCCCAGCTGGCGGGCCACACAAAAACAGGCAGTGGAGCAGATCTGACCTACAGAAGGCACCTTGCCAGCTCCTACCTAGGAGACCTCGGAGATGAATAAGACATAACCTCTGCCTCCAGACCTGAGAGAAGAGGATGCATAATCAATTCTCCTCCTACAGAATTCATTTCAGTTAAATTTTGGTCACTGTGTATAACTTCCACGACACTTGCTTCAGCTGCAGAAAATTTCTATTATTTAATCCTTTTGTTCATCAACTCATTTTCCTTACTTCCATAAGCTTATTTTTTAATATTATAACATTTTTATAAACCGAAAACCCATATTACTGGCCAAAATCAGAAGATGAACCGAAATAAAAACCATGTAATTAAATGAGTGCTATTAAATTCTAGCTACCTACAACCACTCTGGGCCTGAGGCCTGCTCTGTTCCCTGACGTTATTTCAAAATGAGAAACTGGTGAGTGGCAAAAAGTGTAAAATCATAGCAGCACCAAC
Organism: Nanger dama; assembly: GCA_917880005.1. Lineage (NCBI taxonomy): Eukaryota > Metazoa > Chordata > Mammalia > Artiodactyla > Bovidae > Nanger > Nanger dama. Next base: position 42,896,131 of record CAKJTW010000008.1, read on the forward strand.
AGGAGTCCTTCTTGGTATAATCAGAAATACTGAAGTAGAAACAATTGCCTTACCACATACTTCATTTCCACATCTTTGTCCATGTAAAACAATATTCCCAGACACCAGGCCCACAAAGCCCAAAGTCTGGAAACTGCTCTAACACAAGCCAAGTGCCCTAGGTTCATACAAGCAAGAGAGAACCACGCAGATGGAGTGCAGGAGAAACCATAGAGAGGACGTGGTCTTTTTCAGCAGGACTTTGAATGATGTCTAACATTTCATTAGCCATCAAATTCAGAAAGAATACGTTAGACTGACTGAAAAAAAAGAGTAAAGAAAGATGGAACAAAAGAGATATGACTTCTAAGCTATGAAGGGCCTGGAATAGCATGCCGCAGGCTATGGATACCAGCCTTCTTGTTTTCTCAGTGTTCCCCAGATCAATGGATGCTCGAGGCTATATGTTTAGGTTCTTCTCTGAGAGGGAGAGAAGGAGATTGGACCAGGGTTTCTAGAGAAGACCCATAGGATCAGAGAGAAAATGAGGACTGATGGCTCTTGACTTCTGTACCATTGAAGACCCATTTCCTCATTTACCTTTGTGCATTCCGGGCTTCAAAATGTTTCAATGACTTAAGTCCTGAATGATTTAAGTCTCAGTGACTGTCCTTCTGTTTGCTTAACCAATGATATACATTCTTGCTAGTTACCATAACAGATCAGTATTGACCATACTGAGTTGCTCTAGTTCCAGCCAAAGTGAAGGGAAGTAATTGGGGTGGTCTCATTTGGGTGACTCTGTCTGGCTTCAAATTAAGTGCTCTCAATGCTCGACCCTGCTGCCCTGTACTGAGACCACACATACCAATGGAGGGCCAGTTCTCCAAGGCCACCAAATGTATTATACTGCACAGAACTGGCCGAGGACTGGAACAGTATTGATGGTTATTTTTAAAGAGAAAGAAAGACGAGGGTATAATATGCTCAATTGCTTGCTCTCACTTCCATTTGGAAACCCACACATAAATATGGGAACTGTTCTCCTTTACAGACTGCAATGTAATCACAGAGAAGCAAATGCAGTTTGCGGCAGCTGCCTCCCACCTGCAGTGCTCCCAGAGAGTTCAATAACTCAATAACCTCACAATTGGTTGGTGGAATAACACTGTATGGTGGTGTGGCTGCAATGCAGCTGCAGAAAACACCCAGCAGGGCCTCTCCTGGGAGCCCCATGGAAGCAGCAGGACTGGCCCTCAGCAGAATCATCAGAGACAACCAGCCCATCATTTGCCCCCTTAGTTATCGTCACCATGCAGTGCCTATAGGGCTTTGAGACTTGCAGACAGTTCACCTTATCTCACTGCATGCGCACATTCCCCAGGGCAAGAAGGGGAGCAAGACAGCTGAGACCCTGTGTCTTACGTGAGATGACTCCAAACTTCCACTCCCTAAAATGACCTCTCCTGACCCAGCCCACCTACCTGACATTCGCATCTTCCTTTCCAACATGGAAGATGGTCTCCAAAAAATAAAAAATGGGTCAAATTTATTGTGGCCTTCCCACGCTCTAGCAGATACTTTCTATGTGCGAGCTCCCACATTTTCAAGTCTGTGTTAATTTCTAACTCAACTTAGCCCAGCTTGCCTTAGCCCTCATTAAGCTGCTCTTGAACATTTGTGCAGTTTGGCCTTCACTTTGCTCTTACCCTTTATTCCTCACTGCTTTCCTCCATACCCTCCTGCGGAGACCCACAGGCCATCTCCCAAGGGAGTTCTGCCCCTACTCCTGGCCCCAGGTAAGCTTACTCTCTAGCACACCCTTTTCTCATTGGTCTACCTTTCACCCATCTCCAAAGTCTGAATTCCACCTCCTTCAGGAGCTCAGACAGGAAAGAATCTGCCTGCATTGAGGAAGACTCAGGTTTGATCCCTGGATTGGGACGATTTCCCTGGAGAAGGAAATAGCAACCCACTCCAGTATTCTTGCCTGGAGAATTTCATGGACAGAGAAGCCTGACAGGCTACAGTCCACAGGGTTGCAAAGAGTCGGACACGACTATCAGTGGCTATCACTTTCACTTTCCAGAAGCCAACAAGTCCCTCTGGAGCGTGCTCACAGCTGTGGCGCTGCCTCTTCATGGACCTCGTCCTCCCTTCCCAGGTTACTGGAGTCCACGTCCCAACTGATGAATCCTTTTGGGGAGGGACTGTGCCATATTTAGCCACTACATTCCCAGGACAAGCTCCAGCACCTCTTCCGGGAGAAATGCTGTGTGACTAAAGAATTCACTCCTCAGATTAGAGGGTGAACACAGGTTTGGGAGGCACAGACCACCTTGACTCTAGTAGTGTGTCATCTTCAGATTACATTTGACCATGAATGATGAACTCTCCCAACCTTAGCTGTAAGAGGCCCAGAATACACTCTCCAGGGGTTGTTGGAGGATTAATTGACATAAGGCACGCCAAACTCTTAGCATACTCCTGGAGCAAGAAAAGCATTTAATAGGCGATACCCATTGATATCGAGGGCTTCCCTGGTGGCTAAAGAACCCACCTACCAATGCAGGAGACAGGAGTTCAATAGCTGGTTCAGGAAGATCCCCTGGAGAAGGAAATGGCAACCTACCTGGGAAATCCCATGGAAAAAGGAGCCTGGCGGGCTACAGTCCATGGAATTACAAAGAGTCAGACACAACTTAGCAACTGAACACACATGAATGAACCCACAGACATAGACCTAGAACCTCAACTTTATGCCAGGTCCTGAAATAGGCACTGGAGATTCTGCAGTTGTTCAAATAGTGTCTGCTTCATATCTGAATTATTTTATGTAAGTCTTATCTACCCAATTAATGGTGCTACCATTTATTTACCATTTACTAGAGTAATAACACATGCCTTGCGCTGAACAGTTTATATTAGTTATCTCCTATAATCTTCACAAGGTTACTCTATAAATTGGACACATTTACTAGACTGGGAAACAAGTCTAGAAATTTAACTAACTTGCCTAAGGTCACACAGCTAATAAGGAACCACACATACTCACACATTATCTGACTCCAAAGACTGATCTCATAACCTCAACATCAAGCTCTCTCCTCATCTCTAAGAACTTGCTGTTGACTTTTTCCCATTCTCACAGTGACCTCTGTTACACAGGGGTTAACACTTTAGGTTACCATCAACTTAAATGTGTATCTATAAAACCCTTAGGGGTAGGACAGATCAGATCAGATCAGTCACATAGTCGTGTCTGACTCTTTGAGACCCCATGAATCGCAGCATGCCAGGCCTCCCTGTCCATCACCAACTCCCGGAGTTCACTCAAACTCATGTCCATCAAGTCAGTAATGCCATCCAGCCATTTCATCCTCTGTCGTCCCCTTTTCCTCCTGCCCCCAATTCCTCCCAGCATCAAGGTCTTTTCCAATGAGTCAATTCTTCACATCAGGTGGCCAAAGTACTGGAGTTTCAGCTTTAGCATCATTCCTTCCAAAGAACACCCAGGACTCATCTCCTTTAGGATGGACTGGTTGGATCTCCTTGCAGTCCAAGGGACTCTCAAGAGTCTTCTCCAACACCACAGTTCAAAAGCATCAATTCTTTTGTGCTCAGCTTTCTTCACAGTCCAACTCTCACATCCATACATGACCACTGGAAAAGCCATAGCCTGGACTAGACTGACCTTTGTTGGCAAAGTAATGTCTCTGTCTTTTAATATGCTGTCTAAGTTGGTCATAACTTTTCTTCCAAGGAGTGAGCGTCTTTCAATTTCATGGCTGCAGTCACCATCTGCAGTGATTTTGGTAGGACAGGTACCAGTAAATAGGTTTCAGAGAGATAAAAAGAGTAAGGGAGTGAGGGTAGGCAGGAGAACTTGTTTTCAGGTCAACTCTTCTTCACCACCTACCTGGCATTCAATGTGTGGACCGAATGAGTGACTGGAAAGAGGGAGCCCAAGGAAACACTGGACTGGAAACCCTGAGTAGTTAAAAGAAACCTAACAACTCAAGGGATGGGGAAAGTGGGCAAAACAAAAAATGAAGCAGAGGAGAACCAGAGCAGAGCCTCGCATAAGTGAGAACAGCTGCTTTTAACCTTTCTCACCCAATCACCTTCTTGTTTGACAAGAGGCAAACCTCCTGGCCTCGGGTCTGTCATTACTAAAACAGGGTATTGAGAGTCCACCCTGCCAGGCTTGGTGGATCATAGGGAGACCCCACAAAGATTCCTCAAAGTGCTTTGAAAAAAGTTAAAGAAGGTATATTTTGAGGGTGATTTTTTTTTAATTTCTTTCTTGGAGGGCTATAACTGTGATGTGATGTGATGTGATATGATGTGATGTGATGTGATGTGATATGATGTGATGTGATGAAAAATGCACCACCTAAATAGTTTAGGTGGTGCATTTTGATAGCTCTGTTGGTAAAGAGTCTGACTGCAATGCAGGAGACCCCAGTTCAATTCCTGGATTGGGAAGATCCGCCTAGAGAAGGGATAGGCTACCCACTCCAGTATTCTTGGGTTTCCCTTGTGGCTCAGTGGGTAAATAATCCACCTGCAATGTGGGAGACCTGGGTTCAATCACTTGGTTGGGAAGATCCCCTGGAGAAGGGAAAGGCTACCCACTCCAGTAGAGAATGCCATGGACTGTATGGTCGCAAAGAAACAGACACAACTGAGCGACTTTCACTTTCAGATGGTTTAGGAAGCAGTGTTTGCATCCTGTTTTTCTTCTTGGGGCTGTTTTACTACTTTGAGTAAACTCCTTCACTTCCTGGAGTCTATTTGTTCCTACTTATAAACCAAGGATATGAACTTCAATGTCTTGGGCTGGCCTGAGTGATAAACATGAAGATGTACACATTAGCCCATTGTATGGATGGGTCATCATATGAGTCTGGGGTTTCTACAACTGTGTTCTGTTCATTTGTTAAATGCATTATATAAATAATAAATAATAATATAAATAATAAATCCTCCCTTATAGCCCTCCTAATAGGAGACAGCATGATTCACCTTAAATGATCCAAGTTTTGGGAGTCAGACTTAGAGTCTCAACTCTATCCCTCACTAGCTGGGTGGGCTGAGCTACTGTGACCTTTTTCCTGTATATTTAAAACAGAAACTAAAACACTACTTCATTCCTCTCTTTTACAATGGAGATATCATGTAGATAAAACATTTACTAAGCACCTATGTATGTAATCATTTCATATCAAGGAGCTTATATAGAAGAAAAATTATGAGAGTCTTCGAGTCAATTTTTTCCACACTTGTTAAATCTCAAGAGGGCTTCCCTGGTAGCTTAGACAGCAAAGAATCTGCTTATAATGCAGGAGACCCGGGTTCAATCCTTCAGTCGGGAAGATGTCCTGGAGAAGGAAACGGCAACCCAGTTCAGTATTCTTGCCTGGAGAATCCCATGGAAAGAGGAACCTGGCAGGCTACAGTCCATGGGATTGAAAAGAGTTGGACATGACTTAGCAACTAAATTATTAAATCTCAAATCTTTCAGGACAGAGAATGAGTCTGGGAGCAACCTTGCTCTCAACCAAAGGATTGGCTGGAAACTGGAAATCTCCTCTTGCCCTGTTCTAAATGACCAAAGGAGAAGAATGGATTTTCTGATCCCAGAGTACATGTTTTGTTGATGCACTAATAACCCAAGCACTGGGAAATTCAGGTCAGGGATTTGGGGGAAACAAGAAACTGCCAACAGCCTTATGGGAACCCAATGTTAGACATGAAGCTTTTAAAACAAAAAAGGACCCCTTGCTTCTGAAAATCAGAAGAAAACTGCCTTTAATGAGCGGCAGCAACCAGGATCCCAGGAGAATAGAGAAATGATATTGTGTTTTTATCTTGCACTGTTGGCTTTGGAAAGTGGCTGGAGGCCTCAAAGACTCAGATCTCCAATCTCAAAGTCAGCTGTCAGCTAAGTGCTCAAAGGCAAACACTCCAGGGTCTCTGAGACCCCTGCCTGGGCCTCTGAGATGTTACCAAGAGAAAGGATGGACACAGCCCCCAGGAAGCACAGATCACACTCACAGATCACACTCATCATGGTGGAAGGGGAAGAGTGGTGGTAATAGCAATTATAACAATAATCCTGCACTTTCTCTGTGCCAGGATATGTTTCTTTTTTGTGTGCATGACTACACAATCTCCCAATGAGGTGGGTATTGTTACCATCACCATTTTACAGATCAGGAAACCAAAGTTCAGAGACATTAAGTAGCTTTGCCAAGGTCACACATTAACAAGTAGCGAAGCCAGGATTTAGACGCTGAAGCCCACATTCTTAGTCATTGTGACCACCATCTGGGTGGGTATCAACTGAGTAAGATTTGCCATTTGAGTACAAGTTTTTCTCCCTAGAGCATTCCACGACCAGCCACACTGAAGATCTCCTGAACCTAGAAGCCTAACCCCTCCTAAGATGCTAGAATGTCCTCTGCACTCATCATCACCCCAAATCTGCTGTCATGCCTTCAATTATACATATTAACTACCTTATAAGGCAGATCCACCACCTTTTAAGAGCTTTGGTTACAGGAAATCCTACCTTGAGCTGAAACATGTTCCTCTAAAATGTCTACCCACTGGACTTATTTCTACCTTTTAGGGTGGCAAGAACAAGTTCAACCCTTCTTCCACCTAACAGTCCTCTAGGTACTGAAGAAACAATTCTGGTCCCTTGGAATACACCTTACAGGAGTGGTTCGCCTCCTGCCACACCTCTAAAAAGAAAAAAATTAAGCATTTATTTACTTGTTCACACTCTTAGTAAATATTCCCCGAATACCCAGCATAGATCAAACACTCTGCTGTCTATGTGCTAAGGGAACAAGGGAGCTTAAATTCTCAGAAAGAAGATAAAACTATACACAGATCATTATATACAAGGTAGAAAATGATGAAAGCATAGGAATAACTGGAGGGGTACCACATAGGTTCTGACAAGAGATCTTTTCCAACTAGGTCGTGTGTGAAGACAGCCTAAAAGAAAACACCATCGGAGCCTGGTCTGGAAGAATAAGAAGTATTACTGACCATCTGCTGTTCCAAAGACCTGGGTGGTCAAAGGGTCCTGGTGTGGTGAGGAAATGAGAGTACTGGTCTCAGAATGGATCTGCTGTCCTGAAGCGCGCTCGCTCGCGCTCTCTCTCTCTCTCTCTCTCTCTCTCTCTCTCTCTCTCTGAACCTTATTTTCCTCTTCTGTAAATTTGAAGTAGTAACACTAACCCTGACTATCCCCACATTGCCATAAGGATCAGGTGTCAGGGTTTTGAAATAAGATGATAACAAGGGTAAAGTGCCCTGGTTGTGCAAGGAACTGATAAACCCTATTTTCCTGTTTGAGGATTCCTCTGACTCTTCTACAGTTTGGTGAGAGCTGGAGGAATCAGAAGTTATGTGCTTTGGTGAGAATGCCACTGAAGTGTTTCTATGCCACTGAAGGGAGCAAAAGAAGAAGGAAGAAAACTGAAAGAATGGAGTTGGCCTAAGCATGACTCGACAACCAAATCACAGCCTCACTTCCTCCGCACCATCTCATTACAGAATAATCCTATAAGGCGTGATCAAAGAAAGGATCAGCAGCTCAAACATATTATCAGCCACCTAAGCCTTTAGAGGAGAAGGCCTACTGAGAGATTAAGACACTTAGGACCTGTCTGAGAGGTTTCCCTGCAGTTAGAGTTTCACTAATTGACATCCAAGCATCAGCAGCCATTCCATCTGACTCATTATTGCCACCACATGAGAAAGAAACGCCCGCCTCACACAGAGACATAGTCTGAAAGCAGAGAGCAGAGGGAGGTACATGGTGAGATTTTCTTCAAGGCACACAAGACATGCTTCTGCCTCTAGTCAGGCTACAAGAATACACCCTTGGGTTAGGTGCAAGTTGCATGTCCACATCATGCATGTTGCATGTCCACATCAACCATCAACAGGCATTTATGGAGAACTACATGAATCAGGGCTCTTTCCAGTGTAAAGGGAAGAGAAATGCAGCTGAAACTGGCTTAAGCACAAAATAAATGGATTGGTCTGTTTAACTAAAGGGGACAGAGGATGTCACGGTTTGAGGCTAGCTCAATGCAGGTGCTCAAACAGTATTATTGGGAATCCAGCTTCTCTCCAACTCTCCATTCTGATTTCCTCAGTATTGGCTTCATCTTTTATGTTTCCTTTTAATAGGAGTGGGGGAGGGGGAGTGGGCTCTCCAATTTACATCCCCAAGGCATTAAGTCTAACTCATTATGATTGGATAGATTTGAGTCATATGTTTATTCCTGAGCAAGTCACTGTTCAGGGACTGGAGTAGATTTATTATACAGTCCTGTATCAGGCTCTCCCACTCTTGGATCTTGGGATAACTCCCCCAAACCACCTGGAGTGACAGTGGGTAAAGTGATGGGGTATTCCTCAAGCAAAATTCAGGTACTGATACAAGAAAAGTGAATAGATACCAGCGGGGCAAAAACAACAGACACTTATTCTCAAAACTCCTCCTGGCACAAATCCACACAACACAGTCACATTTTTGTTATCAAGGAAACTATTATCTAGTTGAGAGGAAGTTGACACATGTAAAATTAAGAGAAAACCTAATTGATTATAACAAATAACTTGAAGTGTACAATACAGAGCATCAGTCTAAAAAGTGATGGTGGGAGTTTAAAGTGCAGGCTTGGAACCAAACCCCAGTACCACCAATTACCTGCTGTAACTGAACACTTGATCTCTCTGTGCCTTAAACATTATCCCTCTGTAACATGGGGGCAATAATAGAGTATCCTCCACAATGTTATTGTTATAACTTAATGAGAGAGTTTATCAGGAGAATGAGCAGAGTGCATGTTATATAGTAAAGAAATCTTGTAGGATTTCATTCATTCATTTAGTGCTTACGACATGCCAACAGCTACTTACAGGCATTAGCAATATAGGAGAGAAGAAGAAAGTTCCTATTATTGTGGTGCTTACATTCTAACATGAAAAGGTAAATATGTAAATGATCAAAAAAATTTAGATGAGGCTAAGTAGAGATGGCTGGATGGCATCACTGACTCGACGGACGCAAGTCTGAATGAACTCCGGGAGTTGGTGATGGACAGGGAGGCCTGGCGCGCTGCAATTCATGGGGTCCCAAAGAGTCGGACACGACTGAGCGACTGAACTGAACTGAAGTACTAGGAAGAAAAAAAGAGTGATATTGATGGGGGAGAAGGACTTCAGAAAGGATGGTCAGGGAAGGCTTTATTGAGAAGGTAACATTTTAACTAAGGCTGATTCGTGTCAATGTATGGCAAAACAAATACAGTATTGTAATTTAAAAAATAAATAAATTTAATTTAAAAAAATAAAATAATAAAATTTAAAAAAAAAAAAGGAAGATCTGAGTTCAAAGACAAGTGGGAAAACATCCGTAGCTTGGTGAGATAAGGAGAGAGAGAGGCAGGAAATGCGGTCAGAGAGGGAGGTCGGGCTGACCATGGTGAGTCCATGGTGAGGAATTGTATTTCATTCTAAGAGCAAGTGGAATTCAGCATGAAGATTTAATATTTTAAAGATTACTCCACTGCTGTGTAAAGAATGAGCTATGAGTTGGATGTAAAAGTAGAAATAAGAGCTAGAAAAGAAAAACTGCTTGAGGGAAGAGAAGTAGAAAAGCAACAAAGGCTAATCCCTGAGGAAAGCATCAGGTGAGACAGAAAGACGGGACCGAAAGTGAGCGCGCTAAAGAGGCCAGGCACATAATGCAGAGTGGCTGTGGGACACCATCAGTGGCTCCCTATTGCCTCCTGGCTATGAAGAAGTAATCTGTATCTGACAAACCCTCCTACTGAGAACAACTATGAAAACTGGATCAAAAATAAAATCAGGAGTTGGAAGGCATTGGGAAACAAGGCAACTGTGTCTTGAAAGGCCAGAGGAAAGGAAATATACTGAAGTGGGTCCTAAATTAGTGCTTTCTCCACTCATTGTATTTTCTGATACTCACTGCAGGACAAAAAAGGCAAAACAGAAAACAGGGGCCTAGCAGTTCCACTGGGCTGAAGGGACAAACAAAAAAATTAGTTACAGGCAGCCAGAAATTACAGTTACAGAAGAGCCAATATCCTAGAAAAAGGAACCCCGGAAAAGTGAGCTGCATGTTTTGCAAGCAGTTTCTCTTGCGGTTGTTCAGTCGCTGAGTCATGTCCAATCCTGTGCGACTCCCCGGACTGCAGCACACCAGGCTTCCCTGTCCTTCACCATCTCCCAGAGTTTGCTCAAACTCATGTCCATTCAGTCGGTGATGCCATCCAACCATCTCATCTTCTGTTACCCCTCTTCTCCTCCTGACATCAATCTTTCCCTGCATCAGGGTCTTTTCCATTGAGTTGCCTCTTTGCATCAGGTAGCCAAAGTACTGGAGCTTCAATTTCAGCCTCAGTCTCTCCAATGAGTATATAGGGTTGGTTTCCTTTAGGATTGGGTTTCTCCACACATTTGCCAAATTCTCAGATGCACATGTATGTGTTGAGAGTCTGAGGAACCAAGCAAATCTAGCTGATAACCTCCTCTAGGAGGTGAAGCTCATTTTCCAGTCCTTGAGTAAGAGCTGGACTTAAGGACAGAGTTACTTCCAAAGAACAGAAGATGAGAATGGACAAATAGTGACTCTGTGGTGCAGGAACCTGCCAGACTACCTTACCCAAATGATCAAGGTTAACATCCACAGTGATAAATCATGGTAATATCATGTACCTGGTGATATCACATGAGAAGAAGGACACTTCAACGCTCTGATATTCTTCCAAAAAAATCATTACTTCAGTCTAATCATGAGAATAAACTAAAATCATTCAAACTCAAATTGAGTGACATTCTCCAAAATACCTGACCAGGACTCTTCAAAACTGCTAAGGTCATGAAAAACAAAGGCTGAGAATCTGTCACAATTCTGAAGAGATTAAAGAGATGTGATGATTAAATATGATGTGGTATCCTAGACTGGAGCCTGAGACAGTAAACAGATGATCAGGGGAAAAAATGAATTGGAAAAATCTGAATAAATCCTATAGTTTAGTTATTAGTAATGTACCAATATTTATTCCTTAGTCCTGACAAATGTACCATGATATAAGTATTAACATTAGGGAAAACTGAGTGAAGGGCATATGGGAATTCTCCATAATTCTAAACATAAAACAAAAAGAATGATAATGATGGGAGATACCATAGGGAAGATGGTCAGGGAAAGCTTCATTACAAAATAAAATTAAAAGACTGGTTTTGAAAAAGCACCTGCAAAGAGGTTTAAAAAAAAGTGAAGCAATGATTTTAGCAGACCATAGATTTGGGGAAACAAAAGTTGGAATTTAGGGCCCATCAAAGGGAAGGTACTGGTTTTCAGCTGAGACCCTGTAGGCTATACCCAAGGATAAAGGGAATCAGAACAGATGCCCTCACAAAGCCTGAAACACAGCTTCAGATCACTTCAACCCACAGCTGGATCAAGGTGAGCTGTCCAAACTCTGTCAGCCACAAGGAAATTCAACCCTTTCTAGAAGATAACATGATTCAAAGCTACTATAATTTTTCATAGACAATTTAAGGTGTTCACTTCAAAAATACCAGGCATGGCAGTATACAGGCACAAATGGCCTAAATCCAATTTTAAAAATACCAGGCAACAGAAACAAAGTAATAGATAACCCAGATTTTAGAATTATCAGACAGGAACTGTAAAATAATTATGATTAATATCTTCCAGAAAATAGGTGAAAAGATGGAGAATTTCTTCAGAGAAGCGGAATCTATTTTTAAAAAAGAAAAAAGAAGTAAGTTAAAATGCCAACCTGAATATTAAAACAATTGAAATTAATTCAATAAATAAGTGCAAAACAAGATTAAACACAGCAATGAGAAGATTAATCAAGAGAGTAGAAAACATCCAGACTGATGTGGAGAGAGGAGAAAGAAGAATATAAAAATGCAGAAATAAGCATGAGCAACATTAGGCATATAATGAAAAGATCTAACCTGTGAAACTGGGATTCTAGATGGACAAGAGAAAATAAAGAAGCAATATTAAAGAAATACTGACTATTGATGCAATACATCAAGACACAAATTTAAAAGACTTTGAGCTTCAAGCAGTATACTCAAAAAGAAAATCTAAAGAGATGGGGGAGGAAAGGGAAGCCTCCTACACTCTTGGTGGGAATGTAAATTGGTACAGCCACTATGGAGGACAGTAAGGGTATTCTTTAAAAACTAAAAATAGAGTTCCATATGATTCCACAATTCCGATCCAGGGCATATATCCAGAGAAAACTGTAATTCGAAAAGATCCATGCACCGCAGTGTTCATTGCAGCACCGTTTACAATAGCCAGGACATGGAAGCCACCTGAACATCCACTGACAGATAAATGGATAAAGAAGATGTGGTACACACATACAATGGAATATAACTCAGCCATAAAAACGGAATGCAATAATGCTATTTTTAGCAGCATGGATGGACCTAGAGATTATCATCCTAAGTGAAGAAAGCCAGAAAAATAAAGACAAACCCATATGATATCACTAATATGTGGACTTCAAAATATGACATGTAAGAACTTATTTCTGAATCAGAAACAGACTCACAGACACAGAAAACAAACTTATGGTCATCCAGGGGGTAAAAGGAGAAAGGAATAAATTAGGAGTTTGGAATTAACAGATACAAACTGCTATACGTAAAACAGATAACAAGGTCCTATGGTATAGCTCAGGGAACTATATTCACTATCTCATAATAAACTGTAATGGAAAATCTATATATATAATATGTCTAAATCACTTTGCTGTACACCAAAAACTAACCCAATATTGTAAATCAACTACAGTTCAATTTAAAAAGAAAGAAAGAAACCAATCGTAGGGAGCCACTGTGATGTAAGGCAGAAAGAATGAAATGATATTGAACAATACGCTTCCAAATACCTTAAGGATTTAATATTTTAACTAGAAAATATTTTGAGCTGAATAATACTGAAAATATAACAATTTGTGGGATGCATCTAAAGTAAAAGTCAGGAGAGAGTGCAAAGTTATATATATGTATGTATATTAAACACACTGCATACAAACATTATTAGAAAATAAGGAAAGTTAAAACTCAGCTATATAAGCGTCCATTTCAAGAAGCCAGAAAAACTAGCAAATTAACTCCCTACCAAAAAAATGAATAAATTGAGAGGGGGAAAAAAAAGAACAGAAAACAAATTGATAATATAGAAAAAAAATTAAAGCTGTCTATTTGAAGGGGCTAATAAAATTGCTAATACCGTAGAAAGAGTAGTCAAGAAAAAAGAGAGAAAGTACAAACTACCAATATAACAAAGACATCACTACAGACTCTGTAGTCTAAAAAGATAAGAAGATGATAGAATTTTATGCAATTAAATTTGAAATTTTACCTAAAATGGACAAATGCCCAGGGAAAAACACGACTTATTAAAACAGATACAAGGATAAAAATACAGTCTTAACAGTCCTATTAAATAAACTGAATCCATAAATTAAAACTTTCTACTAAGAAACCACCAGGCCTAAAATGGCTTCACCAATGAACACTTCAAAACATTCAAAAAGAAATAACACCAATCTTACACAGTCATTTCTAAAGAAAAGAAAAGAAGAAACATTCACAACTCATTGATGAAGCCACCAGAATCTATACCAAAACCTGAAGAAGACATTTTCAAAAAGGAAAGTTTCAGGTCAGTTCCACTTGTGAACAAAGATAATTTTAATTAGAAAAATACAAGCAAATTAGAAGCAATAGAAATTAGAATAATATTAATATATTCCATTTGGTAGATAATGCCTGGGAGGGGGTATGAAGCAGGCAGATTATGTTCTCTGTCATGATATGGACAGCTTACTTTTTTTTCCTCAATATCTTTTTTTTATTTATTTTTAATTTGGAGGATAACTGCTTTACAATTTTGTGTTGGTTTCTGCATTACATCAGCATAAATTAGCCATAGGTATCTATATATCCCAGAGAAGGCAATGGCACCCCACTCCGGTACTCTTGCCTGGAAAATCCCATGGGCGGAGGAGCCTAGTAGGCTGCAGTCCATGGGGTCGCTAAGAGTCGGACACGACTGAGCGACTTCACTTTCACACATTGGAGAAGGGAATGGCAACCCACTCCAGTGTTCTTGCCTGGACAATCCCAGGCTGCTCTCTCAACTCATCCCACCCTCTCCCTCCCCGACTGGGTCAACAAGTCTGTTCTCGATGTCTGTGTCCCTGCTGCTGCCCTGCACATAGGCTCAACTGTACCATTTTTCTAGATTCCATATATCTGTTTTAATATATGATATTTGCTTTTCTCTTGATAGCTTCCATTTTGTTGTTTGTGTACTACACACACACACACACACACACATATATGTATATCTGTTTTCCCCATTTCAAACAGTTTTTAAAGATGCAGTACAAGAATCTCTTTTCATCTCCCTCCTCCCTTCAGGCAACACTGTGTAGGCTCTTCTTGTTTTACTGTTTGCCATAGTTTCTAGCACTGAGAAGGTACTTAAATACTTGTTAAAAACTGAATGAACAAACCTTTGGGGAAACACGTAAAACCACAGCAATGGTCACACACACAGCCAGTGTTCAAACTAATGTCCTTTTAGAACGAATGAATGAATCACTGAGTGAAAACTCAGAAAAAAAGGTGCATCCTCTGCTGAACCTTGTTGATTCCAAAAGTCCTTGTGGAGGCAGTAGAAAAAGAGAGACCCAATAAGAGGAGCAGACTGAATAAACACAAAATCAGAGTCAAAGGCAGACTGAGAAGAAAGTAGAGGAAAAAGAGACCAAGATGGCTTGAGGGACAGTAGGAAATGAAGCACAAGGGGTAATAAAAAGTCTCATATGGGTGTCAAGCTGCTAGAGCCCAGGGTGGAAGTACAGACCTGGCCGTGAAAGTGAATCCAAGAGTCTCCAGGCAGAAAGCCAGGTCTGATCAACATGATAGGAAGCTTTTGTCCTCTCTCATCCAACCTTCTCTGCTTGTATTTTAGGTCTCTGAATGAAGGCACTGGGAGCCATGACTTGAGAGGCAGGAGTTCTGAGGTCTAGATTCAACTTTGTGGTGGAACATTAAGCCAGTCACACCACTTTCCTGACTCCTGGATGACCAGGCTATAAAGTGGAAGGAAAGCTCTCTCAGTATCTTGTGCATCTGCCTCCTGTGAGACCTGTATGCAGGTCAAGAAGCAATAGTTAGAACCGGACATGGAACAATGGACTGGTTCCAAAGTTAGGAAAGGAGTATGTCAAGGCTGTATGTTGTCACCTTGCTCATTTAACTTGTATGAAGAATACATCTTGCAAAACGCTGGGCTGGATGAAGCACAAACTAGAATCAAGATTGCCGGGAGAAATATCAATAACCTCAGATATGCAGATGACACCACCCTTATGGCAAAAAGTAAAGAGGAGCTAAAGAGCCTCTTATGAAGGTGAAAGAGGAGAGTGAAAAAGCTGACTTAAAACTCAGCATTCAGAAAACTAAGATCATGGCATCTGGTCCCATCAATTCATCGCCAATAGACAGGAAAACAATGGAAAGTAACAAGACTTTATTTTCTTGGGCTCCAAAATCACTGTCAATGGTGACTGAAGCCATGAAATTAAAAGACACTTGCTCCTTGGAAGAAAAGCTATGACTGATGTATACAGCATATTAAAAAGCAGAGACATTACTTTGCTGACAAAGGTCTATAGAGTCAAAGCTGTAGTTTTTCCATTAGTCATGTATGGATGTGAGAGTTGAACCACAAAGAAGGCTGAGCATCAAAGAATTGATGTTTTTGAACTGTGGTGTTAGAGAAGACTCTTGAGAGTCCCTTGGACTGCAAGGAGATTAAACCAGTCAATCCTAAAGGAAATCAACCCTGAATATTCATTGAAGAACTGATGGCTGAAGCTGAAGCTCCAACACTTTGGCCACCTGATGTGAACAGCCAACTCATTAGAAAAGACCCTGATGCTGGGAAAGATTGAAGGCAGAAGGATAAAGGAACAACAGAGCATGAGATGGTTGGATGGCATCACTGACTCGATGGACATGAGTTTGAGCAAGCTGTGGGAGGTGGTGAAGGACAGGGAAGCCTGGCATGGGGTCACAAAGAGTTGGATACAACTGAGCAACTGAGCAACAACAACCACTGAGACTTCCTAAGTAGCTCTGAGTTCCCTTCTTTAAAGCACAAAGAACACAGGACTTTCCTGGTGGTCCAGTTGCTAAGACTCCACACTCCCAGTGCAGAGGGTCCAGGTTTGACCAGGTTTTCCTCTGGTCAGGGAACTAGATCCTATCTGCTGCAGCTAAGACCTGGCACAGCCAAATAAATAAAAGATCTTTAAACCACAAAGAACAGACTATTGCTTTGTTACTGAAAATGTTTAAAAGTAGCAAGAGCATTCTGTAAGTTCAGTTAGGAAATGCTGGCAGCAAGCTGGCAGCTCCTTGGAGGAAAGTCTCTTCCATAGTCCCATTTTCAGACCCAAATTCATCATAACACTTCAGCACAATTAGGCAAGCTGTTTAGTTGCTCCAAATATCCATCTCTCTTTACAAAGTATCACCAGAGCCTGTCAAAGCAGCACTGAAGTCTCCAGCACTCTCCTCTGTGAATGTCATTCTGGACAGAGGATTGCCATTGTGTTAATTACATTAGTTGGCTCAGGACAACATAATCTCACCTGATTAACACTGTTCCTTCCTCTTCTTTTCCTCCCTTCGGGTCCTCTGCCTGAACCTTTTGTTCTTCTTTCATTCACTCACTCATTTATCCTTGCAAGAAATAGTTACTGAGCATTTCCTATATGCCAGGCACTGGGCCAAGTACTAGGTATATATTAGGTATATATCAGTAACAAGCCTGGTAAAGCTCTTCCCTTATAGATTTCCTTAACCTTCATCTTAGTTGGAATTAAAAAAAAAAAAAACAGTGGAAAGATCCTTTAGCCAAAATTAGGATACCTGTATTCTTATCCCAACTCTGCTGATTTTCCTCTTCAATATATAAAAGAGTGGAATAGGAACAGTCTCTAAGAATCTCACATGGATTTTTTTTCAGTAGCTCCTAACTAGTGTGCAGCTTTCATTTTGCCCTCTCCTCCCTGCACATTTATTCTAAACACAGCAGCCAAACTAACCTTGTTAAAACGTTGTCAGATATTGTTACTGCTTTGCTCAAAACCTTCCAATGGGTCTCACTCAAAATGCAACTCACAGTCCTTACTATGCCTTGGAGGTAGAATACAATCTAGTCCCTAAATACTTTCTAAGCTGTTTTCAGGCACCCTCTCCTTCACTCACTCCACCCAGGCACACTGGCCTCCTTGCTGTTTCTTGCACACTCTACACATACTCCGCCCTCAGAGCCTTTGAATTTGCCTTTCTGATGCCTGGAAAGCTCTTTCTCCCTTCCCTGGAGTTCACAGGGCTCATTTCCTCATGTTCTTCATTTAGTTTTTCAAAAATCTCCTTTTCAGAAGGCATTCCCTGGTCTGCCATGCCACAGTTGCCATCCTCCGATGCGGCTCCTTAGTCGCTCAAGTTGTGTTCAGCTTTCTGCAGCCACATGCACTGTAGTCCGCCAGGCTCCTCTGTCCATGGAATTTCCCAGGCAAGAACACTGGAGTGGGTTGCCATTTCCTTCTCTAGAGGATCTTGGCGATCCAGGGATCGAATCCACGTCTCCTACATTGCAGGCAGATTCTTTACCTCTAGTGCCACCTGGGAAACCTGATCTGCCCACCCTATGTAAAAGACCATCTCAGCGTTGGTCTCTGACCCTTTACCCCTGCTTTTTCTTTTTAATCCTTATTATTGCCTAATACATCATATTTACTTATTTATCTCCTGTCTCCATCTGCTAGAAGATATTCTCCAATGGAAGATGGATATTTACCTGTTTTATTCTCTGCTGTACACCCAGTGCCCAGAACAGTGCCTGACATGAAGTAAATGTTCAATAAGTGTTTGTTGAGTTAATGAAAGAATGATGTGTCTCCTCTAGTAATAAAATAAGGTCTCAGTGCATGTCATAATTTAGTCATATTTAGAAGGGTTCAAATCTGGCTACTGGGACCTATAAGGGGCCAGTCAAGTACTGGACTTAGGCTACAAAGGATGTTTACCAGTAGCGAAAGACCATCAACTGAAGCCAGTCCATCTCATTCTATTAAGAGTTCTGTTTCAGAGTATGGTGGTCACCCTAAGATTAGACTTGAATGCCATTGCTTCTATGCAGCTTCTTGTGGGGAGAAGAGTGGGCATGACTGTCTTTGTTTGACTTAGGCCAGAGAGGTTTGGTCATTTATCCAATGTCATCCAGGCTTTTTAAAGCCGAGAGAAAATAAGAACAAAATCCCTGACCATGGAGGTCATGGTTTTTATTTTTAAAAGTGACATACACAAGACAGGAAAATCTGGGTATACTGTTTAAGGCATAAGAAATATGTGAGGTATGAAGTAAAAATGAGAAACTCTTACCACTGTAAATCTGAAGTGGCCATATGTCCCAGAGGTACAAAGTACTAGTTATCTTACGTATTATTACATCCCCAGTGCTTGGCACATACTCAGGTTATGTGTGCTAGTTAAATCAAAGTAGAAGCCTCACATTAAACAGAGGCCTACTAGAAAACAGGCAATAATTACTCTCATCTCCTGCAGAGGCCACAGTCTTAGAGCCATTCACATCCATAAACAGCAACACCACATACACACACCCACACACACACAGCATCTCTTAAAGGAAAAAAAATAGCTGTACACACGGCATCCCTACCTGCCTACAGCTAGCCAGGTCAGGAGCAAAAACAAAGTTGCCAGCTCACAGTTTACTTCAGTACCTCCACGGGCACAGCAATGACCCAGATAGACGCAAACATATATGCCTATGTTGACTGAAACCTATTCAAAAACCCAAATGTACAAATACACATATACATTTCACATTCACTTCAGAATGAGGCAGGTGCAATAGACCAGTTTATATCCACAGAAATATGTGTGCTTGTCTTTTTCCAAGCAAACTCAAGGTGGGCACATAAAGAAGTATAGAAACACATTCACAAGGATAATATTTATTTCAAGGTATGACTGTAAGAAGTAAATGAGATTATGTGAAGTACACAGCAGTGCCTGGTGCATTGAAGAGATACTAATCAAGGTTACAAAAAAAGGTGTAGACAGATAGCAGACTGACAATATAAATTTGTATCAGACTCATGTGAATATTCATCTTCAAAGCAAAATTTCCTACTTAGTCACTAGTCAGAATTTCATGGGAGTTCTAAACAACTCATCACTGATCTGGTGTGGGGGAGCCAATAGAAAAGGAAGTAATGAGGGGTGTGCTGTAACAGCGTGGAAAGTAGGGGCAAACCCCTGCTGATAGGAGACTAGTAGACAAAGTTTTCCAGACTTCTTTTCTCAAAGAAAGGCTGAGCTTGGAGAGAAATAAGCTGTTAAGAACTATTCTCGGGAGAATTTTGGAAGCTAAAAGCTCAAAAGAAGGAATTCCTAAAGCTACTAGGGTAAGAGGGAGGGGTTACCTCCTTTCAGTAGGCTAGGAGAGAGAGAGACTCCAGTGTCCCAACCAGTTCAAATCAGCCAGAAAATCCTGCAGAGGCTATTAATCCACTAAAGTCCGATAGCTTGGAGAAAATCTGATTAACTCCACCTTCCCAGCTGGGCTCTAGAGTGAAATGTATAGCTGGTTTCTGAGATTCAAATAAGCTGGGGAAACAGAAGCAGGAGGAAGAAAAAAAACAGTGAATGGGAGCAGTAAGTACTGGATACCTGTATGTACAACTTGGCACTGCTGTTATTTTGTAGCAAGTCACAGCTCTCTGAGGCTCTGTTTCCCAAGCTTATGAATGTAAATAAAATTGTCTCCTGCCCAGTAGAAAGAAGACATATCTTGCAGTGAGGCCAGGACTGCTCCCTCTCGACTGTAAACCGCTCAAGGAATTCCTTCTGTCTTTTCCCTGCTGCAGTGGTCCTGGGGAGAGAAGGGGTGGGGAATCTTCCTTTATGGATCAGACTTCTTTCTGAAACCTCTCCTCCCTTCTTCCTTTTTTTTTCCCCTAGAGCCAAACCATACTACTTCAGAGCTCTAAAGAAACTCAGAGATCAAGTTCAGTTCTTCCCTTTCAAGATGATAAACTGAGCCCAAAGTCACGTCTGACTGGGACCCGTGATGTTCGCTTCACTAACGTACAACTACATTCTTTAAAAATAAAGGCAATATTTTGAAAGACCTCGAGAGATTAACTCCATAACCTCCCCTCTCCACCACCAACCTGCAATGGAGAGGGGAAACACGGATCTCATTCAGCACTCTAAGCGTTAAACTCAACCCAGAGTCTAACACGCGATTGGCCAAACACTGGGAAAAGATCTGGTTTTCGCAGCCACGGGCCAATGAGCGCTTCGAGTGGGAGGGTTTGAAGATACTAAGGAGTTTTTCCCCCTTTTTTTCTCTCCACCCCCTCCCGTCAGCCATCGCCCGCCACCCCCTACCACCAATCCCCCACGCCGCCAGTTTGTTAAATTAATGCAGTAAGAAAGTCTGAAGACCTGAAGGAGTCCTGGCCTGAGGAAAATGGGCGAGCTCAGAAAGCCGAGATGCATCTGAAGCCTTGGGCTCCTGAGCCCCGCGGGGTCGCCATGGACCCCCGCAGCCCCTGAAACTTGCCCTGAGCTCTCTCACGTCTGCAGCCCCAAGCAATGGGACACCTCTTCTGCAGCGATCATAACTTATTCGGCGGGGACCAGAGAACTGGGATCGCAAGGCGACAGCAGACGGGTACGCAGGCAGGGTAACGAGATTCCGGGACTCGGTGGTGATGCACCAGCCTGGCACATTCTCCTGGATTTAACTGAAGGCAACACCGCCAATCTCTTCCCCTCGCCCCTAACCCCCTCAGGCCAGCCCAGGGGCATAAAGCCCTGATCTCTCTACCCAGGATGCTCACCCAATCTAACGGTCCGAGGCCAGCGCTCTGATCTCCACAGATTTTTTTTTCCTTTCACGGGCTGGCCGTTTAAACAGAAAAACAGGGGTGAAAAAGAAAATATACCCACCCCAAACGTGCCTCCCCAGCGCCGCAGGCAGCCAACAGACACGCTGGAGTTTAACAAACAGCAGTACTCTTCGCGCTCCTGAAAAGCAGGGTTGGACGCTCTCCGTGGTGCTGAAACGCTTAGAGGCTGCCTCTGTCCGTGGTACCTAGATCCCCGTTGCTCCGATTTCCCCTGGGGCTCTCCCTCCGCGCCCCTGTTCCCCACCTCCCCTTAGGATTTGGATTATTTTTTTCAGCAGCGCTCGCAGGTTTTGTAAGTGCCAATTTGAAACATTTTTGACCCCATAATTCGTGGACTACAAAGCACAAGGACCTGAAAAATGTACAGCTTCAATACTCTTCGACTCTACCTTTGGGAGACCATTGTATTCTTCAGGTATGCAATTTTTTACTGACCACATCGCTCTGATTGAAATGGGGGAAAGGAGCATGGAGGCTGACTCTGTCCGTGATCCCCTCATTCGGGGGAGGAGGGTGCTGTATACCGCGGCAATCGGGTCCTTCCATCCCCCGCTCCCTCACTCCGCCCCCCCACCCCCGCCCGCAGGGGTGTCTAGCTTGTGCGTGGAGGTCTGAGACAGTGGCCGCCCTGGCAGCTGTTTGCCTGTTTCTTGCGATTTGTTTGTCCTTCTGCCTTCTACACTCCCTGCCCCATCACTCTCCCCCAAACCCCTGCATATTGACTCTCACTCGGCTGAGGACTTTAAGGGGAAGCTTTAGGAGTTTCTCAGTTTAATTAGGACTGCATTCTCTCTAACCGCAGTGCCGAAAACCTCAGCTCTCCCGTCTGGGAGCCAAGTGACAACTAGCGGTGACGGGGAAGGTTGCACTCGAACCCACTGGACATAGAACATATTATTTTCTCTCCTTTTTGTTGTTGTTTTCTTTTTCTGCGGTGTGGGGGTGGGGGTTGTTGCTGAGGCTCAGTGATTGGAAACAATAGCGTTATGACCTCAGGTTGTAAAGCTCTGAACATGGGTGCAGAGGGGAATCTACTCAGAAACAGACTCCGGAACACATTTCTCTTTGAAACTTTGACTCCCTCCTATCTCCCATTCATCTTTCCAAACTCTGCTTGCTAGCTGCAGATCCTGAACTGATGGACAAGTCTCATTTGTTTTTGTTTTTTTTTAATTTCTGTCTAACTCAGAAATGAGTTCCCCCAGCCACCATCTCCTAGGTTA
Source organism: Nanger dama (assembly GCA_917880005.1). Taxonomy (NCBI): domain Eukaryota; kingdom Metazoa; phylum Chordata; class Mammalia; order Artiodactyla; family Bovidae; genus Nanger; species Nanger dama. Next base: position 42,918,476 of record CAKJTW010000008.1, read on the forward strand.
AAATTTTCTGCCCATAGGCTTAGCACTCTTACATTAGCACAAGTGAAAAGTAAAAATCACCTCTTCAGGAAGCATTGAAATGTACAGTCTTTTCATAAGTGGGCGAATCATGCCATCTTCAGAGGTGGCTATGATAAATTCCATTTACATGAATCGAAAAAAATTAGTCTTCTCCTTTGACCTGCAGGGACCATTAATCTTATTCATTGTAGACGTCTGCCTCTCATGTTTTACCATCACATTGGATTAACAGTCGCTTGAAAAATCCACTCTAGGTTATTTTTAAAAATAAGTAAACCAACACATATTAGTCTCTCCCATCATAAATCTGCAGCAAATATTTCTTGTTGGATTTTTTTTTCATTTTTACATTATAATGAACTCTGCATATGAATTTTTGGTTTGATTAATCCAGTGGTTGGTTTATTAAATGAATGACACCTCTCTCCAGATTGTAAGGGTCTACACGTGAGCCTCTCTTCATGTATTTCTCTTGGGATGAAGAAAAGACCTCTCTCCTTCTCTGAGATACCCAACGCTAAAGCTTCTAATCTCCAATTCAAATAATTATTTGATAGGCCATGGTCCTGCCCATAGCTCAGAATACAAATACTCAAGGAATCAAATTTTAAAAGTGCAACAATCCAGGGCCTTGCGAAATGTAGCTACTTTATGGGCTAAAGGGCAGGAAGTATGCTCTGAACAATACCAAATTCTTTCTCTTCTACATACATAGTATAAGTGGAAAATGCTGTGGAGGTGGGATACTTGGTAACATTTGTATGCAAATTGATTCTGTTTGGCTTTCTGAGACAGAAGTGAACCAGAGAGATTAAAGAGCAAATTAATAGGACCAAGCACATCCTCCCTTCCAACTCCTTTTTTTCTTGCTGAACAGTATGTAATGCTTGATTTTTCTTTTCCCAGACATTGTCTTTCTCAACAGGGAGACAGTCTGAAAGGTTGGCACTGTAATCATTTAGATAAGGTTAGGAATCCACTGTCTTAATTTTTTAAATTATGGGTGGTGGCTTATTAGGACGCATAACTCCACACCTCCATCCCCTACTTGTGACAAGGCAGACATGAGCTACAATGAATATGGGATATAATGCCATGTGTTTATAAGGAAAGAAGAGTCATGACTATGGAGAGCTGGGAAGGGAACGGTGCTGTTGCACTTTCAAAATACAGAAATGGCTACATTATTTGGGGAATAAAGGTTGTTTTAGAACATGAAACATACAATAGGAAATATAAGAACTGAACTAGGGAAATACCCTCAGCAATTTTTCAGAGAGATGAGAAAAATAAAAGGTCACAAGGAGAGAAAGTACCGTCTATGTCTAATTGGCATTTTCATTACTAACTCTCTCATTGTTTAAAGTTAAGGTGAAAATACAGAAGCATTAAAATCTAGGGGCTCAAGAGAATGTATGTAGAGGTAATTGGAGACTTGTTCCCTAGCAGATTCCATGTGAATAACCCCTTCTCCCCCAGGGGACAGGTACCATGTTGCAATGAGCCAATCCAATCATCTCAGGCACCCAGGTAGTCCTTAGATTAAATGAAGGCCAGCTGCTCACCTTGGTGGGGAAATCTGGGGGCCAGGAAAGGAAAGGCTCTTGGTGACAGAAGTGCTGCTGCATCCACTCATAACCAGCAAAATGACAACAGTGACAGAAAAACAAACAAAACAACACGCAGAGTGAGTGAGGGAGAAGTCTCACGGCGCCAACAAAGAGAATGAATGGAGGCCTTAGGAGAAACTGAGGGGAAAGAGATAAGAGGGTACAGCGGGACAAACAGCCCTGCAGTCCTTACCAACTGTGTCCCTGCAAGTAAAATGAAGTGAGTTGGCTGAAGTTCTTGTCCTGATATTTCAAAACCCCTGCAGTTCTAAAATTCTATGAGTGATATTCAAGTATTCGATAAACTAAATGCTGTCTCTTTGTTTTTAGTTGGGGATGGGGCTTTATATTCAGACTGGTCAAAAGCAATAAGCAAAGATACGTTTTTGTTTTTAATGGGAGTATATTCCTTTCAAACCTCTTTTAAGTAGAAGGAAACTTGATTTGATTCCCAGAGCCCTTACACTGGCTTATGGCTGGGAAAGGGCCCAGGTGAGCCCCGTATTTTCTTACCTTCTGAGTAACTCAAATAGATCCATGGTATATAATCATGCTTCTCAATCTTGGCACTACTGACATTTTGAACGTTTTGGAAAATTCTGTGATATGAGGGCTGAACTATGCATTATAAGATGTTTAACAATATCTTTGGCATCAATAACCCTCTCTCCCTTAGTCATGACAATCAAAAATGTCTCCAGAAGTCCGGGATGGGAGGAGGGCACAAAATTGCCCACAGTTGGGAACCACTGGTATAGAATGACCGAATATTTAACCTAAGACTCTGATGAACCAATTGTAATGAGGAGGAAAGTCTTTTCTTTAAGAAAATGCCCCTGGAACACAAAAGGCACAAGAGTGAATTAAACAAAGACCTAGCTTGTGCTTGAGACTGAAATAAAGGCAGAGGAGACAAACCAAGTCTAACCCACGGGTGGTTTTCCCAAAAGATGATCAGCTTTCCTTTATTATCACTTCTGTCTGCCAACCCGTAGGTGTTTCCTTGCACAGGGTTTTGTACTGAATATGGTACTCACTGGCTAAGAAAGGTCATCGAAACCTTGAAGGAACGCTGTCTCTACCTCACTGGGGTCAAAAGGAGCATGGTAAACAGATTGCTTCATAGCTCAGTCCTGAAAAACCACCCAGCTGAAAGGTAAATGAGCTTTCTTCTGAGGTAGCTCTTCTGACTTCCCATTCTCCAAGCTTGCCAAGAGGAGCAAATGACAACCTGGATCTTTTCCTCCTAGTAGCTTAGCTGTATTCCTCCTCAAATCTTACCTGCTGCATTTTGGGCACTGCGGAAAGTGTCGAGAAGCTTCTGGAGTGGGCCAAGGACTTTTTCCCAAGGAAAGATGCCCCTTGGACCACTTGGCATTAGGGCCAATCAAAATGTCAGTCTACCTTCTTTGGGGGCTTGGGAAGCTTGAGAAAGAGAAAATGTCATGTTTTTCATTCCTGAGATATATTTTGGACAAGAACACCAACCTGGTAAATGGAGTCATGAATCAGCACATAACTTCTGCATACTTACAAAACTGGGAATGTCCTGTCAGGGGAAATGGAGGGAATTTATTTTTGAGACCAACTTGTGGAAGAGGCTGCAACCATGCAGTGCCGTGGAAAGAGCAGTTAGGCTACGATTTGAGAACCTTCCTTGGAGAGTTTGGCTCTTCTCTTATCCTGCAGCATGGCTCTGATGAATCTCCTTCCTTCATAGGGACTCAGTTCTCATATTAATCCACTCAAACAATCAACTCCGACACCTCTAATATCCCTCCCAACTCACATAAGGTCTTCATAAAAGACAGAGGTCCATTCCCACAAAGGCTCAAGCTGAATTTACCTCCATGACAATACTGCCTTCTTTCCCACACCAGGCATTTATTTATCTTGTGTTGATGTGCCCAGTCTAAAACTAGGCACTCTGCAGGGGAGACAGAGCTAATAGATGCCACAGTCCCTGTCCTTGCAGAAAGGGGAGACACTGCTCCTTTTAAAGCTCCATTAAATACCTTTTTCCTTCGTCAGAGGGCCCGCAGAGCTTCCCTCCAGACAGTCTGTGCACGCGGCCTGCGACAGCATCACATTTATGTGGGCGTCATTAACTTTATTTCCTTCATCAGCTGGCAGAAGCCAGAATGACTTTTAAGACGGATGGCACTGCCTCCTGCCTGGCCATCGTGACACTATTCTGCAGGTTCTCTGCTCCTTTAGGCAAAGTGGCCCCACGGGTCGAAGACCCAGGATCCAGAATTTAGCTAGTGGCATGCCCTTGAGAGGGTTTCCTCACCTTTCCAGCCTCACTTTCCCCAGCTACAAAATAAAGAGAATTGACAAATCACTGTCTCTAAAATTAATTTTCCCTGTGCCAGGCAAGGATTAACACCTCCCAGTCTCCTTCACAATAGAACAGTTTTGGTAGCAGGGTATTTCAATTATTATAAGAATTATATTCACATTCAAAGGTCTAAAAGAGTTAAGGACCATAATAAATAATCTCACTCCTGGAAATTATCCCAATCTGGACGTGATTACGTGATTATTGACAGATTCCATAAATATGTCATTTCCCCAGAAAATGCTTTGTATGATGAGAAAATATGACGTCTGATCACTATCCTCGGAGATCTGAAGAGAGGCCTGAGAAAGAGACCAAAGGTGTCTATACTTTTGTCAGTGATTCTGTTTAGGTTTTTCCTCCCCTATAAGGCTAAGTTTTTAAAAATTTGTTTACCAAACCCCATCCATTGTTAACTTGTTTTCCCCATCTTTATTAACCAAAGATAAACTGCCAGAAATACTGAACATCATGTGATAAGCAATGCCACCACAATGAGTTAACCTAAGAAAATACAAAAAAAAGGTGTGATGCTTTCTTATTAGTCTTTAGAGCCTTGTCAGAAGTAAATATGCAATTTGATAATCTCTGAAATGTTTAAAATGGATTCTGAGTCCTCATTACTATTTCATAAACCCTCTAGGTACTCAGGGACTCCATTTGGGAAATATTAGATTTGAATTATTTTATATGGCTTCAAGAGAAGAATTGGAATTAATAGATAAATATATTTTTAATGCACACACACAAATTCTGTTTTAATGTAATTCAGAACCTTCTGACAGATCAGTCAAATGTGTACCAGCTGCCTCAGTTGTAGTGAGGGTCCCTGTCAGTGGAGGTATGCAAGCAGAGACTGGAAATCCACCTTCCCAGGAGGGATGTGGAAGGAATTTGAGCTACTTTTGTGAATTGGGATTTGTAATTTGCTGCAGAAAAGTAAATGAAATACAGGTCAGAGACAAATCTTCCCCTGCTCCTGATCTCCAAATTATCATCTGATCTCTGTAAATTTTCCGAGTCATGCCATAATACACATCCACTCATGCCTTTTCCTTCTCTGAAATAGTAAGTTACGCAATAAACACACACATACACAGACAAACTCATATGCGACCAAGGATTATTAAAAGGAAATCATCTTGGTTATGGAAGACTCTGGCTTTAAGAAATGAGAAGGACCTCAGAAATAAGACAATGTCAGAGCCAGAAAGACCACCTGAAAATTCACTGGTTCACGGACCAGTCCTCGGGCACAGATGGTGTTCACAGGACTGAATGGATGAAGGCCTCGCAGCCCTGTACTCCAGCTGTCTCTCCTGAACCAACTCCCTGTTCAGCCTCACACAACTGAAAACACCATCAGGCCAGCCAGGAAATTCATTCAGAAAGCACATTAGAAGGGAACAATGCCCTGAGATGCTGGGGAGAGGGGCTTATATGCACAGTGCCTATGCTTTGTAGTGCAAGGCCTTATGAGGGGTGCTAAGGCGCTGACACTTTTGAAACTCCTTATAAAGGATCCCTTTGTGGTTTTCTGAAGTTGATATTGTCCGAGTCCCCAGAGGCTAATTCAGTGCAATTAGATTACCACTCTCTGCTTTTGAATTCGGCTGTTTTTCAGTGTCTGTTGCTAAATGAGTTTACTGTCTTAACGAGGAGCTGCTGACAGTCATTATCCCAGCCATGAAATGGGCAGCGTTCTCTCTTGCCTCGTATATTGGGCAACCCCAGGCCCCTAGAGAATAAGCCTCTGCTCCCTGGCTCGCGAAGTCCAGTCTCCATCTCCCACCCATTCACTCCCAGAGAATCATATTTTGCTAGAATCATGGAGACTTGGGGCAGTTCTGTAATTCAACAGCTCTGACATCTAGCTGTGATGGGCTTGTCAAGCATACAGCTTCCCACCATCACACTAGACTCACTAAAACAGCATCTCTGAGGATGGGGACCCAGAAACCTCTAAAGGTAACAGGAGTCACTAAGTCAGAACTTCTCAAACTTCAGTGTGTGTGGATTCCCCTGAAGATCTCATTAAGATGCTGATTCCGATTCAGGAGGTCTGGGGTGGAGCCTGAGAGTCTGCATTTCTAGCAGCCCCCAGAATGATGCTTCTGCTTCTATGGACCACAGGTTTGAATAACAAGGCTCTAAACCCAAGAGCAGAAGAGCCTGGTAGGCTACAGTCCATGGGGCCACGAAGAGTCAGACACAACTGAGTGACTTCACTTTCCCTTTTCACTTTCATACATTGGAAAAGGAAATGGCAACCCACTCCAGTGTTCTTGCCTGGAGAATCCCAGGACGGCGGAGCCTGGTGGGCTGCCGTCTATGGGGTCGCACAGAGTCAGACATGACTGAAGCGACTTAGCAGCAGCAAACCATTCAGACGAGGGACTCGACATAGACCAATCCGTTTATCTCGCAGAATGGGAGAGAACAAATGACTTCCTCGAGAGTGAATGTCAGCCCACCCAAAGCCCTACACAAATGTGCTCATCCTCCAAACTTATTCCTCTACAACCCGATGTGCCCTGGACTCTGCTGCTGTGCTTTCCTTCCTTTGACCCTTTCACATGCTGTGCTCCTCATAAACATAAACATGCCCCTTAAGAAGGGTTCCTCAGGGAGCTATTTGCATCTCCAAACTAGGGGGAATCCTAGTGCACCAAAATTCTCATTCACACAGCTGGGAAATACAATTGTGTGATGGGTGGATGAAGAGAAGGGGCACCTGAGGAACTGGCTTTGAATGCTGGCACCAAGGGGCCATGGAGCACAGCAGTGAGTCTATAGGGACTGATGGGAGAGGCAGATCAAAGGTGATCAGAAGGAGGGAATCTGCTTTCTTTCTCCAAGGATGATCTCGCTTACAAGTCTTCCTGTGGGCACTGTACTATTAACTCTGCATAACTGGAGGCTTATTTAGGACTCCCCAGATGTTCAGAGACTGCCATCCCTTCTGTCATCTGTCTGATCTCAGAGCGATGTCCTTCCTTCCTTCCTTCCTGTCTAGCCCTTTAACCTGTCATCCTTTCCAAAAAGCATATTAGTATCTTACACATCTAATAGAATGACTGTCAAGATCTTCAGCCTTTGAGAGCTGCGTGTTTACTGCTCTGCGCTCAGTTCTGCAACACGCCCCAGCTCCAGAGGAATGCGGCAAGGCTGCTGCAACCTGGCTGCCAGAAGACTTGTGGGGTTCTCTTACAAGAGCACTTCACAGTCCACAGAGTGTTTCGCACCTGCATTCCCATATGAGCTTTCCAACCACCTTAAAAAAATAGATATAAGGCAGTGGCTACTATCCCCATTTTAGAGTCAAGAAAACCGAGACTTGGAAAAGTGACTTCCCTAAGACACACTGTTAATCTCAGGGTTACATCAGATTCAAATACAAACTTCCTTCCTCCTAGCTCACCACACTGCCTCTTTCTTCTTAAAGTTAACGTGTATATACAGCTGGAATATCTACACCCTTAACATGTAGATACACTGTCCTCCTTAATAGGTACCCCTCTTTATACATTCCTCTCAAAGTTGCAGCCCCTGGGAACTGATATGGCTATCAGGCTAATAGCCTCCACCCTCACCAGGGGGCCACAGGGGTTATGAGCTGGGAATTTCCCATCAGGATTTTGATTTGACAGAGTCATTGTCTTCGGATTCTTAGCCAGATAGGTATTTCTTTCTCTCTTCTTAACCTTCTTAAATTGTACAATATATATATGTTCTCTTTTTTTTTTAATGCTAATACTAGACTTAAACCTAAAATCCCCTTTGATGATGATCTCCAGGTCCCTCCCAGCTTTTATTTCTTCAAGAGGTAACCTACTTGATAACTTTTATTCGTATATGTGTATATATATATATATATATACACACACATATATATAAATACACACACACAAAGTGATAGTTATATAGTTCAATAGTTATACATACGTATGTTTAAATATATATTGAAATCTATTGAACTATATATACTATCTATTGAACTGTATATACTGTTCATTGAAATATATATGCTATCATTTCATGGAATCAAATTGCCCATATAATTCTGCAGCTTACTCTGTTCACATATCAGCATGTCTCATTCTCTTAGCTACTGCAGGACATATGTTATGGATATCCCATTGTTTTCCAGCCACTTCCGTGTTGATGTACATTTCTACTTTTTCCAATTTTTCCACTGAAATCAGTGCTGCAATAATCACAGTGAACCTACATCTTTGTGAATGAACACAGGCCATTTTTCCAGGCAGATAACAAGAACAGAAATGGAATTGCTGGGGCACAGAGCTAGCACATTGTTTACGTTAACAGATACTGCAGACGGGCATCCCTTCCTTCGTTCCCTTACGATGCTCCAGCTCAGCCTTGACTGCAACCACTCAATACCAATCGTTACTATTTATCAAGTGTTTATTGAATGCTTGATACTGTGCTAACAACATCATGAGCCTCATGTCACAAATCCTTAGACATAAGTATTATTATATTCCCATATTACAGGTGACAAAATCGAGGCATAAATAGGTTATGTAGTCTACCCAAGGTAAGGCAACTCATAAGAAGCAGAGCTAGGATTCAAAGATAAGTCTGACTGCAGAAAACACTCTCTTAACCATTATACCACCACTGTTATTCCAAGAATGAACCTGGGAGAAAAAGCGGGGAGGAGACTGAACTGGAAGAGAAAGATGAAGTTTTCTTTCTTCAAATATGAGATGAGTTTGCTTCTTCAAATAATCAAAAGCTCATCTCCTGCAGGTGGTTCTAGATATAAAGTTAACATACATCCATAAATGGATGTGAGTGTTTAATCTCCACCCTTCAGAGAGGAGGAGTATTACACTACCTTCCACCCTGGGCAGAGAGCATGTGGTTAGAGCTCTGTCTTAGGGTAGAGATGGGTCCCTGCAGTACAGCCTTTCTTTGTCCCCTAATCACTCCATTGAAAGAGCTATCAGGGATGATGGGAGAGAATGACTGAGCAGGAAGGCAAGGAAAAAAGGCAGCATAATCTCAGGCTCATCTTTTTTCTTTTTTAATTGCCGGTCCCTGGAATTTAGACCAAAGACCTTTTCAAGCCTCATGCTCTAACCTCCAAATACACAGGATTGAGGATACCCAGTTTCCCTTCACCTTCTGTATAAAAGGTTGGAGAGGCAGCCCGATCTCCAGCATTGGAGACCTCACCACAAACCCGGGACCTGCCACTCCCAAAGCAGACCCCAAGGGCTTCTCACAAAACCTCTAGGCCAGGAAAACATACCCAGATGAGGGCAGGGAGCAGAATGGGGAGAGGCAGCAAGGACCGGGCTAGCTCTCCTTTACAAGCAGGAGCATCACTCTAGACAAGGCCTGTGGGAAACCCCAACAGCGCGTCTCAGACACCTATTCCCAGCAGCCATCTGAGTGACGCCAGAGACAATTCTGAATGTGTCACTAGCAGGCCTGTTGCCGGTAGGAGAAAAAAACACCATAAAGTCATCTCATGTCAACCTCCTAATGTTAACTTTTGAAATAAACTTGCTGTTTCTGTCTGTTTACATTATAAACATTATACATGTTTGCCATAAAATATTTAAACCGCAAAGGGAGATATGTTTAAAGCTAAAAGACACAGAAGTCCTACTCCCTAAGGTAAATCATTTAACAATTCAATATTCATCTTTCCAGATAATCTCAATAACATTATAATGATAAGAAGCCTTTCTAAAATTTGAATATGCATTAACTCATGTAATCTTCAGAACAATCCTGTAAGGATATACTATTATTCATCCCATTGTATAGATGGAGTTACAGATGAGGAAACAGAGAAGTTTAGTAATTTTCCTAGGGCTGCCCAGCTTAGAAATGGCAATGCCAGACTGAAATCCAAGCAGTGCAACTTCAGAATCTTTAACTGCTGTGCTACAATCCTGAGCTCTATCTGTTTTACAGAAATAGGGTTATACTAAATGCTATGCTCTGCAACTTCCCTTTTCTCACCCAGCAATACCTTGTCAGTACACATACAGATGGATTTCATTCATCTGTGCGTTTATGCTGTCCTTCGCTGAGAACACCAGGCAGGCTCTAGTATGACCCCACTCTCAGCTTGCCACAAAACAGCCACCACTTCCATTTCCAGCTCCTTCACTTCACATGAACCAAATTCTACCTCAATCGAATTTCTCATTGGTCTGTTATATGTCCATTGTTCTCATCTCTGTAGTTTTCTCCCACTGGTCTCTAACGTACCTTAAATCTAGAAAGATCCCTCCCTCATTTTTGCCCTGAAAGGCACACACCCACCAATTCTGGATTCAAGTTCATTTGATTTTTGAAACCTGTCTCTGTCACTTCCTAGCCGTATTATCTTGGCAGTTTGCTCAACCCTTCTGAGCCTCAAGTTCCTCATCTTAAAAAATGGAGGAAACTTTGCCACTAGACAAATGCAGTCACCTTTAAGCACTTTTTCTGAGCAGAGCACAAGCCCTTAGTGAATTCCCTCTCCACTTCTCTCAGATCCTATCCACACCTCACGAGCCACCTCTAACAACACTTCCTCCATGAAGCAACCCCAGACTGCCACCATAGCTACCCAGAGGTGGGCATGGATTCTCCTTTCTAAATCTCCTTGGAAATGCAGGCATTACTTTCAGCATTCAGTTTGCACACTGTGACCTTACAAACATTTGGGTGCCCTTCTACTTGTTCAGTTGGACTATAAGCCCCTTCAAAGACTAGGAACTTAATGGGTTTCTTGGTTCATGTGAAAGGCCAACATGAAAAAAAGGTGCTCACCAGGGTTTTCAGCTTGCTCCATTCCCCTCATCGATAGTATTACCCCAATGGCTCATGTATGTTAGATTCAGATCTTGTTGAATTGAATTGTTTTGTCCCCATATACCTGCTCCCATCCTTCTCTTATTGGCTCTGCTGAAGCCAGGACCAGAAGTCTTCCAACCAGCCAATGCAATGCACTGCTATGTCTCACAGTGACACTTTTTGCTCCAAGAAATGAGTCACAGTGACAGTGAGCTAGACATACAGCTCAGCCCTGGCTCGAGAGCTGTTTCAGAGAGTTGTTTAGCCTTATCCTTGCTGTCCAGCCAAGGATGTCCAAACTCTGGGCCTCTGAACCCATCTGTGCCTTTGCACATATGGCTGCTTCCCACTGTGGCCTGGGTCCACACAGAGACCCCTTTCCAAAAGACAACACAAACTTTTGAAAATGGCCTTCAGTTGTGCAGGAAACACAGCCTCACTGGAGCCAGTTTTTGTGATGTGACCTAAAACATCTAGTAGAAGAGAAAAACTCTTGACAGAAGCCAAGAAAAGATTGCATCATGCCCAAAGGGAAGGGTCTTAGAGGAATTCACTGAAAATGCCTTGGAATATGAAAAGCTACACCTCCTGACAAAGAGGGTGACAAGGTCCAGTAAGAGTCAACCTCCACACCACCTCGATTGGACAGCCTAGAGATTAGAGCAGAATTTTCCTCCCTCCAAAAGCCCTGCTCTGACTTTGTAACTGAGTCTCAGTTTCTCTATCCCTAAGATAAGATTGGACTTCATAAATATCCTAGGTCTTTCTAGCTGTCATTGCATAATTCTTAAGTTAAGTTGACCCCAGCAGTTAAAAACTCTGGCTTGGCATCAGTCAAATATGTTCTGGAATCCTTGTTAAGCCACTTATGATGGTATGAAAAAAAAGAAAGTGAAGTCGCTCAGTCATGACTGACTCTTTGCAACCCAATGGACTGTAGCCTACCAGGCTCCTCCATCCATGGGATTTTCCAGGCAAGAATACTGGGGTAGGTTGCCATTTCCTCTTCCAGGGGATCTTCCCGAAACAAGGACTGAACCCAGGTCTCCCACATGGTAGGCAGACGCTTTACTATCTGAGCCACCAGGGAAGTCCAAAAGCGATGGTATACCACTCTATGACTTGGAGCAAGATTGTTTTTAAGATGTCAAAGCCTCAATTTTCCTCATCTGTAAAATGGCAATGATAATTATCCTTCTCTGCCAAACCACCCTAAGAATTCAACAGGAAAAGACATGTAGAGTGACAGCAATGCAGGTGCAAAGCATTGTGGGATCATAAAGAAGAATCTGACTAACTCTGCCTGGGGGCTTCCTTGGTGGCTTACATGGTAAAGAATCTGCCTGCAATGCAGGAGACCCAGGTTCAATGCCTGGGTCAGGGACTGAAGAGCCCCTGGAGAAGGAATGGCACCCCACTTCAGTATTCTTGCCTGGAAAATCCCATGGATTTTCCTGCCAGGAGCCTGGCAGGCTATGGTCCATGGGATCGCAAAGAGTTGGACATGACTGAGCAACTAACACACACTCAACTCTGCCTAGGGTTGGGAGGGGGCAGGCGTGGTGCAGTACAAAGTTGAAGACAATTTTAATAGGAATCAAGGCACTTAAACTGGGCCATAAAGAATGACTAATTCACCAGGTGACAAAGAGGGCCAAGAGAGGATGACACAGGCAGAGGAAAAGGGCTTACAGAAAGGGGAAACTGGAAGATGGGGAGTTCAGGGACACTGGATGGGCCAGCTATCTTCCGTGACCTAAGACTCAGCCCAGGCCTGCTCTGCCCTGTTCTCTCTCTATGGGTCTTTCATCATTCAGAAGCAAGGATGAGCAGGGATAATTTCTTCATCATCTAAAAAATATTTATTGACTTCCTACCATAAACCAGTAATCTTTCTACATTTAGGAGACAGATATGGTGATGAGCAGAAGAGATGTGGTCTTTGCTCTCACACAGTTTAACTTCTAGAGGTGGTACAAACAAAGAAACAACCCAGGAAATCACAGAATTTCAGGCCACGGACAGTGCTCCAAACCCAGTCAAACAAGAGAATGGGACAGAGGAGGGTTCACTGGAGTCCACCACAGGGTCCCTACACTTTCACATGCTCTCTCCCTTAAAGCTTATATCACAGGGAAGTGGGAAAGGGCTGTTTCCTTTTACCGATGAGGAAACTGAAACCCTGAAAGGAGGAGTGATTCATCTACAGTCTCACAGTCAGTAAATGCCAAAGGCAGATGACCTCTTTCCATGCAAAAAGTAAAAAATACTGAGGAAAAAAGATTAAACAGGGGGGAAAGCAAGAAGCAAAACAGTATGTATAGTAGGATCCCATTTTTATTTTTTTAAATGTTTCATTGTTCTCACGTGGGAAAAAGTCTAGAGAAATGGACCCAAAACTGTTTATAGTTATTATTATCTATTGAGAATGAGACTATTGGGTGCTTTTATTTCTTACATTAAATATTTTAGTAATGCTTGGATGTTTTACAACAATATTTATTACTTTTGAAAGCTGGAATGTATTTTAAAAAAGAAAGAAAGAAAGAGGATATCAGAAAGCATGGGCACAAAAATAAACTTGGAGCTCACCTTAATAAAAAGACAACCTATACCAGGGAGGGAAAAAGACATTTGGAGAAAGGTGAACCTGGGGCCAGTTGCTTGGTATCTTCCTAGTAAAATCGAGCCTAGGGGCTGAGACAGTCTGGGATTTCTGAAGCAATTTTCCAAGCAAATAGAAGTTGTTTTTCCCACTGAAGTCATTGTGCTGGAAGAAAAATGTCATTGGAAAATGGAAGCCAGAGTTACATTAGAGATTTGGGTTTTTACAACAAGTGATGGTTGGAATATATTTTCATCAGAGTGACTAGAGCCCTGGACAATTCTGTATGTAATTTCATAGCATCCTCCAGGTCATTTAAAAAAAAAAACTTAGGGAAAGAATTTTCTGACCCCATTCCTTCAATTCCCAGGGGAAACTGAGGCCAGAGGGAAAAGTCAATCATGAATTAATGTCCAGCCCAGACAAAGACCGAGACCTCTAACTCTCTTCACATTGGGATGATTTTCCCTAAAATTTCATGATTGTCCCACTGATAATATGTAACATAGATTTCAGTGGTTCAGGATAACTTTGTTATACTTATCATGAATTTTATTTTCCTAGGTACTAGAATTATCAATTTTATTATAATCAGTCAGTCAGTTCAGTTGCTCAGTCATGTCTGACTCTTTGCGACCCCATGGATCACAGCATGCCAGGCCTCCCTGTCCATCACCATCTCCCAGAGTTCAAACTCATGGCCATTGAGTCGGTGATGCCATCCAGCCATCTCATCCTCTGTCGTCCCCTTTTCCTCTTGCCCCTAATCCCTCCCAGCATAAGAGTCTTTTCCAATGAGTCAATTCTTCGCATTGTAATACTGAGAGTTTATTTTAAACAACAACAACAAAAAATCAAATTAAAAAGCAATTAAATCACAGTATATGAATTGGACAAAACCTGTCAGATGATATGCAACTGATTTGGGTTTAGGGAGTACTGTACCCTATCATTCTATCTTGGACAGTGCTATTGTTTTAACTGGAAAATGCCAGTAAGACTTGTGAGATTGGGTAGGTTCTGAGCAAGGCTTAGCTTGAAGTCCCAAACAGCTGCTCAGAGTGAATCATAGACATGAGCTGCTATCTGAATTCAAATGGCTGGGAAAAGATGGCACATTTGGGTAAAAAGTAGGCATATTGGCCTGGCAGAGCACAGTGGAGATGAGGTCACCAACGAGTGTCTATCGAAGCTACTTTCATAGGTTTCCATCCCTTCTTATATAAGAATGACATCTGTGACTCCCAACCCTGTGCCTAACAGACAGGAATTCCTCTAAATAATATCTATAATTAATAATTTTATACAAAGCATGCATTAAGAACCTACAATATGCCAGGAACTGCTCTAAATGCTCCACATACCTTAACTAATATTTACAGCAGTCCTTTGAAGTAAGTACTAGTTTCATACCCCTTTTGTGGACGAGGAAACTGAGGCAGGGAATCTTCCCAATCTGGATACCTGTAGGCCAGCCACCTTGCCAATCCAATACAAAGTCTTCATAAGACATTGTACAAACCTCTCCAAAGATGTGATGGGGAAGGGGGGAGAAACAGAGCCTCTGAGGCAGAAAACTGAGAGGCCTTCTCCAAACACAGCCTTTGCCAGTGAGGAAGGGAGGTCAGGAGAAGCTGACAACACCCTTCCCCTCAGATCTGCTGCTCAAAGCCCTGGTTTCCTTTCCATCTATCACCATGGGGTTTATGAAGAGATGGGAAAAAAAAGTAAGGAATAGTACAGGGCAAGGAATAAAAGGGTGGGGGGAAGGGAGAGAAAAAGAGAGAGAGAAGAAGAAAGAAGAAAGAGTAGTTATCTTGGGTCTACTCTGGGTGGGTTTGGCCAAGAACTCACATGGGAGTCTCTTTCCTTCTCTGGACCACAGTATTCTAAACTGTAAGATGGATGGAGGGACTGTACTAGATGACTTTTAATGTCTCTCAGCTCTATCATTCTAGGATTTAGAAACAAATGAAGGGAGAGGAAAACCTAGAAGACCGGGGGGGGGGGGGGGGGGATTGTCAGTGGGAAGAAGCAAATGCTAAGGAGGAATAACAAGAGGAGGAGGAAGCAAGAGGAGGAGAAAGGAAAGCATTTCCCAAAGCAGGTGGCATCTGCTTATTTTGTTGGAAAAGGAGAAGGAAGAACTTTCACATCAAGAATTACAATAAAAGCTTTACTCTCAGGCAGCCAAGTCATGTCTCCCACCAGTGAGTCATGGCTGGCTGATGTTGTTGGGAGCCATGGCTGATGTTGGTGAGAGGCATGGCTGGTGTTGGTGAGGGGCATGGTTGGTGTTGGGGGCCATGGTTGACGTGGGTGAGTGGGGGGCGTGACTGATGTTGGTGGGAGCCATGCTTGATGTTGGTGAGGGCCATGGCTGATGTTGTTGGGGGCCATAGCTGATGTGGGTAAGAGGCACAGCTGATGTTGGTGAAAGGTATGGCTGATGTTGGTGAGGGGCATGGCTGGTATTGGTGAGGGGCAAGGCTGGTGTTGATGAGAGGCATGGTTGGTGTTGGTGAGGGGCATGGTTGGTGTTGGTGAGGGCCATGGCTGATGTTGGTGAGGGCCATGGCTGATGTTGTTGGGGGCCATAGCTGATGTGGGTGAGAGGCACAGCTGATGTTGGTGAAATGTATGTTGATGTTGGTGAGAGGCATGGCTGGTGTTGGTGAGAGGCAAGGCTGATGTCGATAAGAGGCATAGCTGATATTGGTGTGGGCCATAGCTCATGTTGTTGGGGGCCATAGCTGATGTGGGTGAGAGGCACAGCTGATGTTGGTGAAATGTATGTTGATGTTGGTGAGAGGCATGGCTGGTGTTGGTGAGAAGCATGGACGAGACATGGACAAGCCTGGTGAGGGGCATCACTGATGTCTGAAAAACAGGGGCCTAAAAGGAGCCCTGAATGGAGGGAGGATTGGCTTGTTCTCTGTGTCTAAGGATAGCCCTTCCTTAGCAATGAGCAACAGTGATCAGTATACTCCCAGGTTCTAGGAGACGTCTTAGGGAAATAACTAGAGAATACGCCCAAGGGAGCTACAACTGCAACATTACCACACAGTGCCTATGAGGATGCAATCCTGAGAACCACTGAACAGAGAGAATCCCAGGTCAGAAGGAAACCTTCGTAGATCATTTTTTCCAACCTCCTGCCTCTAAACATCCCTTCCCTAACTGCCCTGTGCCAAAGGACTCAGCACCGAATGACATTCAGTCCTATTCTTTGGTCTTTTCATAGTTGTCTGAGCCAACCCACGCACTGAGGTCCTTGAAGACAAACAGAGTGCCCCCAACTGATTGGATATATGCTTAATCTACATGGCACATGCTGGGCACACAGTGGGCCCTTCACACCCATCTGATAATTGATCAATAGGGTAAATGGTTCTAGCCTCGTCTCAATAACATCTATATTGTTGCTTAAGATTACAATCTAAACATACTTCATTTCATTCACTCCACTATCTACCCCTGTTCCAAAGTCCAATCTGTCATTTGCTTGAGGGGACACCTAGGTACCTGCCTCTGCAGAAGTGAGCTAGAGTACCTACTCTGCAGGTGACATCTCCAAACCTGGAAGTGACCTCCAGGAAGAAACGAACAGATAGGCTCACTCTATAAAACGAGAAGCACAGATGCAGATAAATTTTTTAAAAACCACAGATAATTGTTCACTTATTATATAATGAACAGATTCCTGGCTAAGCAATTTATCTGAATGTCTTACTCTTCCAACAAACCTAAAATTAGAATTAAGTATTCCTAGTTTCCAGATGAAGAAACTGAGGGTCAGAGAAGATAAGCAACTTTCAAGGTCATACAATAAGTAGTAAACTCATGACTCTAGCCTACTCCCTGACTGATTCATCCTTACAGTATGATACTAAGAGTTCAGCCTGTGTTGAACACTTCCAGAGGCAAGAAACTCACCATCTCCTTAGGTAGTCTCTTCCATTACCTGATAGCTCAAATGGTTGAAATATTCTTTCCTCACATCGGGCAGCCACTTCCCACTCTCAAAGTCCCATCTGCCTTCCCTAGTCACTTGGAACAAGTCAGTAGCCTACAGAAGGTACCTAAACTGTGGAACCAGAGGGATCAGGTTCTTTTCCTACCCTACCACCTACTAGCCACGTAACTTTCAACCAAGTCACTTCTGCCATCTGAGCCTTGGTTGCTTTATCCAGATGACAGGAACACAAATACAACCTCATGTAGTGCTTTAGAGAAGAAGACATAAACAATATCTGCAGAGGGCTTGGTTCAATGCCTGGCAAACAGTAAATACCCAAGAATATTATTTTACTAAGTTGAGTCTCTCTTCCCCATGACAGCCCTTCAGAGATCTGTTAAAAAATGATCTCTCTGTCTATGTTTTCTCTGAGCCAAACACCCACAGAGTCTTTAATTATTCCTTACAGGTCAATTCCAAGTTTGTTTACCAGCCCAGTTGTTCCTTTCTGGACCTGCTCCAACCTGTTAATGTCCCTCTTAAGATGCAGGACCTGTGATGGAAAATAATAAATTAGCCAAGGTGTGAAATATGGTCCACATCCAGTATTTCTTGCCATATCAGCTTCTTTTTAGTCTTTAGGTTTTTCTGAAGTTCTTCAGAATTGTCAGGTGTAATCTAGACTAGACAAGATTTTAATGAAGAATATTTGAGTCTTACCAACAAAGATTTTTATTTTTATTTGTAACAATGGCTAAGATACTAAGCAGTTTTTATCTAGCACGACATCAACACCTGATTTTGTCCTTTAATTACAACAACCCTAGGAGCACTATTATTAACACTATTTTACTGACAAAAAATTGAAAAAAACAGATTTGAAGAGGTTAAGTAACTTGCCCAAGATCACAGAGCTACATGGTAGAACCAGATTTGAGTTCACCATGATATCCTACTTCCCATTGCAAGCGTTTATGGTATACTCAGAAAACGAAGATCATGGCATCTGGTCCCATCACTTCATGGCATATAGATGGGGAAACAGTGGAAATAGTGTCAGACTTTATTTTGGGGGCTCCAAAATCACTGCAGATGGTGATTGCAGCCATGAAATTAAAGGACGCTTACTCCTTGGAAGAAAAGTTATGACCAACCTAGACAGCATATTGAAAAGCAGAGACGTTACTTTGCCAACAAAGGTCTATCTAGTCAAGGCTATAGTTTTTCCAGTGGTCATGTAAGGATGTGAGAGTTGGACTGTGAAGAAAGCTGAGCACTGAAGAATTGATGCTTTTGAACTGTGGAGTTGGAGAAGACTCTTCAGAGTCCCTTGGACTGCAAGGAGATCCAACCAGTCCATTCTGAAGGAGGTCAGCCCTGGGATTTCTTTGGAGGGAATGATGCTGAAGCTGAAACTCCAGTACTTTGGCCACCTCGTGTGAAGAGTTGACTCACTGGAAAAGACTCTGATGCTGGGAGGGATTGGGGGCAGGAGAAGGGGACGACAGAGGATGAGATGGCTGGATGGCATCACTGACTCAATGGATGTGAGTCTAAGTGAACTCCAGGAGTTGATGGACAGGGAGGCCTGGCATGCTGCGCGATCCATGGGGTTGCAAAGAGTCGGACACGAATGAGCGACTGAACTGATTATATGTAAATATTTTCAGGGATAAAAGTGGAATGTGACATAGGCAAAAGACATAAGCAGGGCAGATTACTAGCAAATGAAATGTATTGCACCAAACTACGCTGAACTGCTGAACTACACCGTCACAAAGATCTCTCCTTCTCTCCTCCAGCACATTCCAGTGTCTAGGGCTTCTTGGGTAATATGCATTAAAACAGAAAAAGGGAAAAAAAAAAATTGGTCACCTCTCTTCTTCAGCTTCCGCTTACTCACCATTGCCTTCAGCGCTGGCCACTAGCAGACTTCCCCTTATGAGGAATTCATCTTCAGTGAGGAGCCAAGCTGCTGGTCCTGGAGGAGGGAGGGGTCCCTTGACACTGCTAGAGCCTTTCTGCCTTAGAAACATTCATACCCTTTGACTCAGCAATTTTGCTTTCAGGCCATGAACACAGGTTTGTGAGCAAGGGGGCTTTTCACAGCATAAATTATAATAGGTCAAAATTGGAAATAATATAAATGGCCATCAGAGAGGGACAGCTAAATGAATGCTGATATAGTCACAACACTGACTCACGCAGTCACTCACAATTATCTTTCTAAAGGTTTAATAACAAGAAGAAATAAAATTCTCATTTAGAACCTTCAGTAAAAAGCAGGAAACAAAACTGATTATAACCTATAGAGAAAAAAAAATCTAGAGGAAATTTACTAACATTTTAACAGTAGGTATCTAGATAATAGGATTTCCAGGTAGGTTTTATTTTTTTTCCCTTTGAACCTTGTTGTATTTTTCTAATATGCATGCACTGCTTTTATCATCAGAGGAGAATGTTATTTTTTAAAGGATGGAAAGAATCTGGTCTGAGGGCTGCCAGCCAGCTTGAGAAGAACAGTTTTTGCCACTGGACAGTTTCCATCTGTGCAGCAGCAATTACTACTCCGTTACCATCAGATCATCTTAATCCTATTGATTGAAATGCCAAAGTAATTCTATTAATTTACTACTTAAGAGATAAATTACTAAGAACAGAGCAGAAGAATTACCAGAGAGCGCTGTAGTATTCCTCTAGGTGTGAATGTGGGTGGTCCTTGTAGATTCAAGTGTAAAATGCAAAGAAGCCTCTAGAAGTTCATATATTCATTCCCTATCATACGGCCTAGAGCAACCAATGAAAACCGAAATCAATAAAAACTGTCTTGAACATTTACAACATTCCGGGTACCGAAGGAAGCACTGCAGAAGAACTCTTTGATCTTTGCCACAACTCTGTGAGTGGCAACGATACCCATTTTACAGATGCAGAAACAAAGACGATAAATAACTTGTCTGAGGCCACACAGCTCGTAAACAGAAGAGCATGGATTTGACAGCAGAATGTGTGTGCTTAACCTGGGACCAGCTTCTGTTTCAATCCAGAAATGAATGAGCTCTTGTTAGTGCAGTATCTTACTTCACCCAGTAAGATTTCTTTCTTTCTTTTTTTTTTTTTTTGGCCACACTGTGCAGCATGAGGGATCTCAGTTCTCTGCCCAGGGATCAAACCCACACCCCCTGCAGTGGAAGCCTGGATTCTTAGCTACTGGACCACTAGTAGTGATTTATAAGTTAGGACAGGAAGGATCTATACTCTATGGATGAGGAAAGCAATGCTTCAGTATAACAAAGGATGCATTTATGATCACAGAAGAAAGAACAGAAATGAGTAGTAGTCAAACTTAGAACTTCTGATCCTACACCCAGTTCGTTCCATTTGCCTCAGAGCCATGCAACAAGAAGCAGAGGACAGTGGAATTTGGATCCTATTTGGTCCTCCTATGGAGCACAGGGAGGTGACCCTGCTAGAGGATCCTGAAGGTATAGGGTGAAAAGGGGAGGAAACCCTCAAAAGGAAAAGACAGTCTCAGCAATGACCCTTGCCACATTTTCACCACTAGCCCTCCTTCCTCCTAAAACCAGGAAGGGACACTAGCCATCTAGCATCATTGTCCATTGACCTTGCTTTCAGCTCATTGAGTCCCTTAGGCTTCACTGACATGTCTTCTGAATACTCCTCAGTAAATATTACTTGCAGAAGCTGGTACTAAACTGCAGAGGAGCAGGAACTTAAAACAATGCATATTCAAGTTGAGTGAGCTATATTAGCACATTTGAACAGCTGCTCCAAAACATATGGCAAAATTCCACCTCAATTAGAGTCACATATCAACTCAGCCACCAAATTACCTTGATTACGTCATTTAACCTTTCCAAGTCTCCATTTCCTCAAGTGAAAACTAGAGAAAAAAATGGTACCCACCTCACCGAGTGGTTGAGTGGATTAGAAAGCATGTATGGGAAACTTCTTAACAAAGTGGGTAGCAATTAGAACGGAGAAGGCAATGGCACCTCACTCCAGTACTCTTGCCTGGAAAATCCCATGGACGGAGGAGCCTGGAAGGCTGCAGTCCATGGGGTTGCTGAGGGTCGGACACGACTGAGCAACTTCACTTTCACTTTTCACTTTGATACATTGAAGAAGGAAATGGCAACCCACTCCAGTGTTCTTGCCTGGAGAATCCCAGGGACAGGGGAGCCTGGTGGGCTGCCATCTATGGGGTCGCACAGAGTCAGACACGACTGAAGCAGCTTAGCAGCAGCAATTAGAAAATGTTTGATCATTGGTAGCCATTGCGATTCATGTTAGTTAATCTCTTAGTCAATGTCCTTGTCTATAAATGGAGATGACATTCCTTCTGACATTGCAGTCACAATATACAATCATTAATTTATATAAGGTGCTTAAAAATGTCTTTTTTAAACACACAAGATGTCCCACTTCCATAATTCTATGACTCTTCTACCCACTTCTTCCCCAAAACGTTAGAACCTGCTAAGTAAGACAAAGAATTTCCACTCCACTAAGCATAGCGGCAGCTCTCTGTCTTAGAGGATTCAGGGGAATCAAGGAGGGCTATTTAGAGCCTTATTAGAGATTGGGAACATCAATAAAACTCTGTATTTACATACAAATACCCACTTCAACAAAATCCTCTCAACTCACAGTTAAGTGTGCTCTTTCTGAAGACCATTCACTCAGTTTATTAACTGCAGATGCAGATTTGAATCCAAGTTGCTTTTTCTACAGTTTAAGGTCATTTCTTCCCCAGTGCCCACTGAAGACTGTTTACTATTTTCTCAACACCCTCCTTTGAATCATAGTCTCTTGGATGCCTGAAGACCACACACATCTAAGATTCACTCTTAGGAAAACCTCTGTTTTCTCTGGAACAAACAGACCCATTTTGCCAATACATTTCCTAGGGGTTCATTGCAACTTGGCTTATTTTCCACACTCGGTCTGAACCAGCACAAATCTGGGAGGGGAAAGTAATATGGTTTTCTAATAGATTCAGACATCCAAGCGCTAATTTGTCTTCACACAGGTTTCCCCCAATTAATTTGGTAGTTCTTTGAATACAAGAGCTATGGCATATCTATTATTAAGATATTTAAATGAGAAGTCTCTGGATTTTTTTTGTTCAGTAGCTCAGTCGTGTCCAACTATTTGGGACCCCATGAACTGCAGCATGCCAGGCCTCCCTGTCCATCACCAGCTCCTGGAGATTGCTCAAATTTATGTCCATTGAGTCAGTGATGCCATCCAATCATCTCAGCCTCTGTCATCCCCTTCTCCTCCTGCCTTCTATCTTTCTCAGCATCAGGGTCTTTGCCAATGAGTTAGCTCTTTGCATCAGGTGGCCAAAGTATTGGAGCTTCAGCATCAGTCCTTCCAATGAATATTCAGGACTGACTTAGGATGGACTGGTTGGATCTCCTTGCTGCCCAAGGGACTCTCACTAGCTTTCTCCAACACTATAATTCAAAAGCATCAATTCTTCAGTACTCAGCCTTCTTTATGGTCCAACTCTCACATCCATATAGGACTACTGGAAAAACCATAGATTTGCCTAGACAGACCTTTGTTGACAAAGTAATGTCTCTGCTTTTTAATATAGTGTCTAGATTTGTCATAGCTTTTCTACCAAGGAGCAAGTGCCTTTTAATTTCATGACTGAAGTCACTATCTGCAGTGATTTTGGAGCCGAAGAAAATAAAGTTTGTCACGGTTTCCATGTTTCCCCATCCATATGTCATGAAGTAATGGGACTGGATGCCATGATCTTAGTTTTTTGAAAGTTGAGTTTTAAGCCAACTTTTTCACTCTTCCTCTTTCACTTTCATCAAGAGGCTCTTTAGTTCCTCTTCACTTTCTGCCATAAGGGTGGTGTTATCTGCATATCTGAGGTTATTGATATTTCTTCCAGCAATCTTGATTCCAGCTTGTGATTTATCTAGCTCAGCATTTCACATGATATACTCTGATCTAAGTTAAATAAACGAGGTGACAACATACAGCCTTGATGTACTCCTTTCCCAATTTGGAACCAGTCTGTTTCATGTTTGGCTCTAACTGTTGCTTCTTGACCTGCATAGAGGTTTCTCAGGAGGAAGGTCAGGTGGTCTGGTATTCCCATCTCTTTAAGAATTTTCCACAGTTTGTTGTAATCCACACACAACAAACTCTGGGGTTAGGTGTACCTAAATAGGGCTTCCCAAGTGCTGCTAGTGGTAAAAACAAAAACAAAAAAAAACCTGTCTGCCAATGCAGGAGACAAGAGATGAGGATTAGATCCCTAGGTTGGAAAGATCCTTTGGAGGAGGGCATGTCAACCCCCTCCAGTATTCTTGCCTGGAGAATCCCATGGACAGAAGAGCCTGGCAGGCTGTGGTCCAAAGTATGGCAAAGAATCAAACCCGACTGCAATGACTTAGCACAAATAACTTATTTAACCTCTATAAATCTCAGTTTCCTCATACGTAAAAATGGGGGTAATTAATCCAACCCAAAGGATTATTACTAAACTGACTGACTGAAAGGATTAGATTCAGAATTCACTACTATAAATAAAGCTCTTTGTGTAAGGCCTGGTCCTTTATAACCACTCAATAAGGGCTGTTATATTTTTATTATTTATATTCTGCTCAGTCACCTAGTACAACCTTTGACATACAGCAGGCACTTCATAATTATTTTAGATAAATAAGTAAATAAGTGAAGTAATAAATTAATGCCATCTCAAATGAGATGATAATGATCTCAGAGTACTTAGAGAATGCAAAAGTTGACTGACCTAAGAAAGGAATTTATTCCTACAGCATCTTTAAGCATCATGACCTTTTACCACTCAAATGATACCTAAAGTTGATAAAGGAAGGTGGTATTTCAAAGATGGGTGAGCTGAGACAGAGAAAAATAAAATGAAAGACAAGCTGACTACAGAGAAATTCTAAGTGACAATTTAATAAGTAGTCAAGAAGGATTTATTCACTCCCTTCCTGTCTGTTGGGTCTGGCCAAATAGTCAAGCAGAAGATGCCCCAGACCTTGGTCACTTTAGAGCTCTGCCATCTGAGATGCTGAGATGAGATCTTAACCTTTCAGCTGATCCTCAGTGTCATCAGCTGCACATGGAGACGCTGTCATGCAGGTGGCAGGAAGAGCAAATGAATTGGAAATGCCAAGTATACCAAAAGTGTTATTTGTGTGAAAGTGACCATCATATTCTTCTCAGCCCATAATTTCCAATTCTCAGAGCTCCATGAATTCTCACTCACAGTTCCAAAGAGTCATACAAACATTTCTATTATAAACCAGAGCAGCACCTCAGAGGGACTCTGGAAATCTCTGTCACTTGGGATAGTCAGTAAAATAGTGTGGGCTTTAGAGACCAACTGACTACTGACTGTAAGTGGGGTCTACCACTTATAAGCTATATGACCTCTGCTAAATTTCAGAAAATGCAAGCATCAGTTTCCCCACCAAAAAAATGGAGGTAATACTGTCATCCTCATAGGATTGAAAGTACCCAGCACATAGTAAGTACTCAGTGAATGGTAGCTATTACTATCATTAGCTAATACATCTTTCCGTTTTTATCATATTACTATCTCTCAATATTCATACTCTCAGAACTTTGCCACATCAAATGACCATTCCCCGCTGATCAATGCAGTCTTTTTTTTCCCCGAAACTTTTTGTCTAGAATCCCTGAGCTGCATTCTCTACAAAGACATACTTTTCCAGTGGGATTTATCTGATTAAAAAGAAAACTGCATTGAAGGTAATGAGAGCCATTTGCTCTCCTGTCCAACTCGTGAGATGCATGCTAGTTACACAGGGCCTGCTAAGAGCTTTGACTCAAGCAGAGTAACCCCCGTAGGCCTGTTCCGCAATCAAGCCTCTGAAGAATAGCCCCCTACCCGAATTCCTAACAGTGTGACTCATCTAGGGGGTTACTTGAAGCTAACAGGCTTAAGCCAAGAATTCTCTATGGAACCAGACCACTGAATGACACTGAAGATCAGAGGCACAGAAAAACTTCCTTAAGTGAGATACACAGGGACAGTCAGGGCCAAGTGAGACAGTGGTTGTAGAATTATAGTCAGTGACCTAGGAGGGGAAATGAAAGGCATGGGTTTGACCCAGGACATTGATCTCAGTCATTCTGTAGGATGGCTATACATACTCCTGAAAGAAAAAGGGATGGCTTCTCCTTTTATTTTCCTGCCTTGGATTTTCCCAGAGGACATCAGGTATTTTCCCCCAGAGACTGATTAAAGATATCAGGGCCAGAATTCAGGGCTTTTGACTCCAATCAAATCACATCATTGATGCTAAGTACCTTCACAGCTAAATTCTGCTTCCTCTGAAGTACCAAGTGTATACAAGCCATTTAACAAATACCTATTGAGCCCTGACCAGGTGCCAGGCTTTGCACTTCATCAAAGCCATATGGAAGAAGTTTGCCAAAGTCATGTTTTTGGGGTCTTGTCTACATAACACATAAAGGTCCCAATTTGGGGAAAAGGAAGGTTGGAGATATAAAGGTTGAGCTTGAACCAGAAAACACCAAGGACTGCCATGATTCTGGTCCTGGAAACAAGCACATGAGGTAAGAAGAAGGGGAGGTGAGAAGAAAGAAAACATTGGCACAGTTTAAGCAAATGCAGTGTGGTATGCCAGAGTGAGACAGTCATCCCACAAGCTCCTTAAGCCTTAATTTTCTTACTTTAAAATGGGGGCAAACATCCCTACCTGTCAGGTTGTTCAAAGGATAAATTGTGATAAAATATTTAATGTTAGGGAATTTTTTGCCACCAAACAAGAAAAACTAAAATGAAGCTTTCTGAAAATGAAATGAGATGCTGTGAGAGGCAGACATCCATCTTGAGGTCACGTGCTATGACCACGCTTGATTATCTACAGGAAACTCTACCTTTGATCAACTAGGTTTGAGGACCTAGGATGCTCTAGGAGGACAAGGACTGAGGTAAAGCAAGTGAGGGCACAAACTTTAAGGAGGCACTCACTTTCAGGGCTCTGGACGTGCAGGGCTGGTACCTACACAACCCTCAGACTAAGTACCTCTTTGAATTTTGCCAGGCGCCTCATTCGTCTCACCCTACTTCATGAGGATACTTAAATAAAAGCAACAGAAGAATTAGTGGAGGGAAAGCTATCTAGAAGAACAGACTGGAAACAATGATAAGGAATGTGAGATATCCTGAGAGAATCAGACTTCCCTAAGGGCAGGGGAAGAATGAGATGGAATCTCAAGGTTCCTTTCAGCTCCAAGGATCCAAGGTTTTCTCTCTTTTTTAAAAAAACCTTTGGTTGCACCCCCCGAAGCACATGAGACCTAAGTTTCCTGACCAGTGATCAAACCCCCATCCCTTGCATTGGAAGTCAGAGTCTCAACCACTGGACCACTGGGTACACCCCCAAGATTTCATCTCACTGCAGACAAGAACCCTGTTCAAATACTCGCACTTCTTATCCAGATAATGGCTCCTTATAAGAGGCAGATCTAGCTGTAGAAAGTAAGACAGGAAAGGGAAGGGAGTCTTGCTCCATAAGACCTGGAGAAGCGGGCTCAGGGCATGCCAACTGTGCCATTCTGCTCCCTAAGGGGTGCTTAGCAGATCATGAAGTGAAACTAATAAAATGTCAGGCACTCCAGGCCAACCTAAGCCCCTTACTGCAATCAAATAAAATCGGAATTGCACAGCTGGCCAAAGCAAGCCAGCTGTTGACCTGAGGGTGCAACCCAGGCAAAGCTGACAGTGACCCGCAAGGCCCATACTGTGCAACAACTCCCAAGCCCCTGGTGTCAGAGTCACAGGCAGGAAACTGGCTCGGCCCACAATCAGAGAGTGCCAGCCTTACTCAGCCTCATCCCTTCCTAGGACCTAGGATACCTACTTCTCACACCATCCCTCCATTCCTTTCTAAGGACAGCCCCACAGGCAGAAGAAAGCTTTCTCCCAAAATATACAACACGGACATTGACAAATGTCAGGTCCCAAACGTGTACAGAGGCAAAAGTTTACAAAACTCAGAAAAATTCTGATTTCTGTCCCCATCTGCCTCCAAATACTGACTTCCTCCTCTGAACCACCAGAGCACTCCAGTTATGCTCCTTAGACTGAGGGCAACCTCTATAGTTGCTTATATGTACCTACTTAGTCTATCTGCTGATCTATAAACAATAAGAGGTCAAAAGCTATTCCTTGATGAATGATCACTGGAAATTCCCTGGTAGTCCAGTAGTTAGGACTCTGTGCTTTCATGGCTGAGGGCTGGGTTCAATCCCTGGTCAGGGAACTAAAATCCCACAAGCTGTGTGGTGTGGACAAGAGAAAAAGAAAAGAAAAGATCATTGATTGCTACTACCTGTCAGGCACTGTAGACAAACACAAACTCAGTCCACACAGAAGGCTTCTTCTGTAGACAGAAACATAGTTATCCACCTCTCCTCCACAGTGCCTTATTCATGTAGTAGGTGCTCAATAAATTAAAAGGATCAGAGGACTGTAGAGCAAGAGGACCCATAGAAATCAGACAAGCCTCCACTCAACAATCTAGTCCCTTGACAGAGACTGATAATCCACCCTGTTCCTCTTTCCTGCTGGGTCAGGCTCTAGACCCATCTTCCAAGCAGCTACTCCAAGTGAAGTGTTTACCATGCCTGATCTAATCCAAAACTTCCATTTCCCAGATGAAGAAACTGGGGGCCATCTGAGAAAAAGAATTAGACCAAGAATTAGACCAAGAGAAATTTAGACACAGAGCCAAAACTATATCTGTTTCCCAGCCCCACCTTCATATTTCTCCCTCTGTTCCACAATGACTTTTGTAATTGTGTATGAAGTAAAGGGAAAAAGTAGAAACAGTATCAGATTTCATTTTCTTGGGCTCCAAAATCAATGCACGTCGTGACTGCAACCGCAAAATAAAAAGATGCTTGTTCCTTGGAAGAACAGCTATAACAAACCTAGACAGTGTATTTGAAAAGTGGAGACATCACTTTGTTGACAAAGGTCCATATAGTCAAAACTATGGTTTTTCCAGTAGTCATGTATGGGTGTGAGAGTTGGACCATAAAGAAGGTTGAGTGCCAAAGAATTGATGCTTTCGAACTGTGGAGATGGAGAAGACTCTTGGGAGTCCCTTGAACAGCAAGGAGATCAAACTAGTCAATCTGAAAGGAAATCAACCCTGAATATTCAGTGGAAGGTTGAAGCTGACACTCCAATACTTCGGCCACCTGATGTGAAGAGCTGACTCATTGGAAAAGACCCTGATGGTGGGAAAGATTGAGAGGGCAAGAGGAGAAGGGGGTGACAGAGAATGAGATGGTTGGATGGTATCACTGACTCAATGGACATGAGTTTGAGCAAACTCTGGGAGACAGTGAAAAACAGGGAAGTCTGGCGTGCTGCAATTCATGGGGTCGCAGAGAGTCGGACATGACTTAGTGACTGAACAAAAGCAACAACATGAAGTAAATGCTCGTGGAAACATAGACAGACCTTCTGTCAACACCTGACTAGTTGACTCGGTACTTTCTACAAGGAATAAACACCAGTTCATTAAATTACCTCCCTGCCAAGCCAAAGGGGACGTCCTGGCCCAAGTCAGAGGACACATCTGCCTGGAAACCAAGTTGGACACCACCATTTGGAGGGGTCTTTTGGAGAGTGCATTTCCCAAGCTTGGCCAGGCTACAGTTCAACTTAACCAGCCAACAGCTGAGAAATCTAGATGGATTCTTTGTACTAACAAGGCATTGAGGAAGGGCAGTCTTCCTTAACTTCCAGACCCACCACAAGGACACAGAACAGGGGGTGCAATCCTGGCTACTCTCAGCCTCGAAGACTCAGTGCTCCATTCTCAATTCTTTATCCTTTCTCTTTTCTGTGTCCCTCCCACTCTCTCTCTCCCCTTTCGTTTCCCTCCTTCACTCCCACACATGCTCACTAAACTCTCTTTAA
Source organism: Nanger dama (assembly GCA_917880005.1). Taxonomy (NCBI): domain Eukaryota; kingdom Metazoa; phylum Chordata; class Mammalia; order Artiodactyla; family Bovidae; genus Nanger; species Nanger dama. The sequence continues at coordinate 42,947,840 of CAKJTW010000008.1, forward strand.
TTCTCCAAGTCCTCTCTCACCGCTAGACTTTACACATGCTGTCCCTTCTCCCCCAAACACTCTGCTTCTCTGTTTCTTCCAGGTCAATACCATACTCAACCTTCATGTTTTACTGTAAAAAACACTGTCTCCACAAAGCCTCTTGGAAGCCACCTCCTCGCACCAGGTGCAGTTGGGTGCACATCCTCTGTGCTCACTGACTTCCATGTTTATAGTGCTGGCCATGCCTCAGACACTTTCCTCCTCCTCTCTCTCCCACTCCACTTCTCTTCTCACTCTGTGTCTCCAGCTTCCTCCTCCAGCTCCCTGCATCCCTCCCATGGCTATCCTCAGCCTCTGAATCACTCTTCTGCCCCTCATTTTGCCCTTCCTCCCTTTTCCCCCAATCCCTGGCCTCCTGACTTTCCTACCCATGGTGAACTCAGGACATGGAATCTGTTGGCGTCAAGATGGAGGGACCCTCCCACTGCTACCCCCCACCCACCGTGGTCCTTGGGCATGTGGTACCATGAAAGGTCTAATTGAAATAGTTTCTCCCCAGGCTAACTGCCAAGCCCAACTCATTTGAAATTCAGATTGACAACTGCACATTGATTCCCTATTTCCAACTGATGCTGCAACTAGGGAATGAGAATCTGAGCATTGATCTGGCCAGGCTTCCAACAAATCCCTGAGAAATAAGCTGTTCCACTGAAGAAAAATGAGGGGACTGAATGGGAAGGCAGCAAGACAAACACACTCATACTCCCCTGAGGGCTCCAGATAAATTCAGGTCCCAAGACCAGATGTGTAAAGAAGAAAATTTTTAAAAAGAGGGAATATTATAGATTACTAAAGTGATGGTTTAGAACCAGCAGGACTCTTAGAGATTATTCTAATCCCCTCATCTTATAGCTTGGGAAACTGAAAGCTCAAAAGGGAAGTGATTCGTCAAAGGTCACAAAGCCCCCTCTTTACACTGACACCCTCCCTCCAATGCCCCTGTAGAACAGACTCCTGGACTTTTACTTAATCTCTGGCATTAGGAGTCAAAACTGAGGTCCTTTAAGTACCAAAGCCTCCTAATGTGACAAATGCCCTAAAGAGGCGCTAGACAGTTCAAGGCTCTGTCCAGTCAGTGCAGCCATCGCCATAAGCCTTCTCAACGAGGACAGAACCCTTAGTCCCAGGAGACCTTATGGACATTCTGAAAATGACTATTAATCAAATCTGTCTAAATCAAGTCTGATTCACCACATTACATCTCAATAATCCCTGAAACAATTTGCATCATTCCTAAATACTTTCATAGGTCAGCAAATCCTAACAATCAAGTATTTCATTTGTCGGACTCACTCCCAGCCTCTGCATCCAGTCCCTCACTGTCTACAAGCAAAGGCTTAAGCTCACCAGAGGCAGTGGCTACAAATGTGCATGAAGGGCCCCTGGACGCCTATTTTCTCCACATAGAGGCACAAAGCACAGATTTACTTGAGGGGTCCCTAGAAATAATTCTGTGCAAAATGTGCTGTCTATATATAGCCAGAAATGTACAATGATCATCAAGTGGAAAGGCATGACTATTTGACATTCAAATGGAAGGTTTATCAGAAAAAGAATTAGAGAAATTTTGGACGAGGGTGGTAAGGGATGGGAGACAATTTTAGGTGGTTCAAAACATAATAATAATGTAGAATCATCATTTCAGTCATTTGCATTATCCCAGGAAGAAAGTCTCCATTGGGTGTTACCGTGTCTCTAAAACCTTTCCAGCACTCGCTGATCTTCTTTTGGAACTGAAGGCAGGCCTCCAGTTCGAGATGTCAGCCAGCAACAGAATTTAACCAGGATTTTAAACTCTTCTCTTTCTGTTTTATCTTCATTGTATTCACTGCTATGGTTGTCCTCGATTACGGCAAGTAATACTGGTTTTTCATTTGTGAAGAGTGAAATATAAAGTTACTTTTCTTTTTAAAGAAGTGAGATAATTCAAGGAGAACTTTTTTACCTAAATAACAAATAGTTAAAACACTTTTAAATAAGTAGAAATATTTCAACATCTGACATTACTGTGATCGAAACTATGAATTTTCAAGATGATTAGAAATATACACAGAAAAGATAAGGTCTTTAAAATGTACATGTCAATGCAATGAAAACTTTAAAGTGACTGATAGTATTAAAAAAAAAAAACTCGGAAAAAATTGGCAATGTTCCAAGAAACCATGATACACGGGAGGGGCTAGACTAGAGAATCTCAAAATTTCCAAGAATTCTACTGTGAGTCACCTGACAAAACAGAGAATCATTTGCTAAGTCACACTACTTCTTCCGCAGTTTCAAGTGTGGTAAATTCAGAGTGTGTATGGGGATTGCCAGGGGTCAGACACAGGTTTGGATTTTCTTGGCTGTAACAATACAACAGAGCTTCAAAACAAGTAGTAAAACTACCTACTATCATGATTTATATTCTTCATAGTTTACAAAAGTTTTTCCTATACATCGTAGCATTTGGAAGAAGCAGGGCTTGAAAATGTGAGTTCTAATCTTTTCCCTTATTCAAGTGCTATGTGATGTGAGGCCAGTTAATTTCTCAGAGTCTCAATTCCCACCAGTTCAGTTCACCATACAAGGATTGTTGGTGAGTCAATGGCCAGGTGACCAGACTCTAAGTGCCTTGCTGCAGACGTGTGAGCTAGGATAATCAGAAGATGCTTCAGCTTGGGGAGGATTCAGATAGTAAATGGCATATTTTGCTAACAGCAAATGGTAGGGACTATTTGGGGTAAATTCATTTTCTCACTGTACTGCCTAATGGGAAGAGAAGTCTTATACTATAGTAACTGCTAGAAGAGAGGACCACATTCCCAAACCTTATTATATGAGGGGAGGGGCTGAGAGAGAATAGGAGCTTATGAAAGCTTCATAACTGCCACTCCTGGAGTGGTTCGAGAAGTGACTCACAGCAGCGATAAAGTCATAAATCACCGGTTACATGCCCGTGGCCCCGTTGCCACACCAGAGTCACACAGAAGCCATGGGTCTGGTGCTGAATGGAGAAAAGGCTGGGACTGTGGTGAAGTATGGCCACGGAAGGCGTTTGGCAGGACTTCCAAGTCATGCAGGATCTACAGTGCAGCTGAAAGCAGCAGTGAGACCAGGAGAAACTCCAGACTGACACTCAACTGCCACACACAGACACACACACACACACTCACACACACACACTCACATACACACACACAAACACACACACACTCACACACACACACACTACACACACACACACACACACACACACACACACACACACACACACACACTCACATACACACACACTCACATACACACACACAAACACACACACACTCACATACACACACTCACACACAAACACACACACACGCACACACACAGAGGGTAATGGAAAAGCAAGACAGTAGACAGAGTGCCGGCTATGAACCAAGAACCATCTTTGACATTTCTTACCTGGGCTACCTCAGTGACTCCTTGTGCAACACTTCTTTTGATGCATCAGGCAATTGCTGTTCAGAGAAGTTAGGTCATGTTCCCATGGTCACACAGCCAGTAAACGACTGAGACAGGATTGATTCCAAATCATCTGTTCTTTTCACTCTTTATGAACCATTCTATATTACACGTGACAGTACATTTCAGTAACACACACATACTGTATATATACTGCACACGTACAGCCACAAAGGCATTTGACATTTTCACAATGTACCCCATGTCTACATACATGCCATGAAAGTGAAAATTAAGTTGCTCAGTTGTGTCCGGCTCTTTGTGACCCCATGGACTATAGCCCACCAGGCTCCTCCATCCATGGGATTCTCCAGGCGAGAATACTGGAGTGGGTTGCTATATGTAAACACAAAAACGTCCATACTATCACTTAACAAAACACTTTGACAGTAACACAGGTCTTCATATTTTTGCATATCCAAATCTATGTAACACAGTTCAGTTCAGTTGCTCAGCCATGTCCAGCTCTTTGCAACCCCATAGACTGCAGCATGCCAGTCCTCCCTGTCCATCACCAACTCCCAGAATTTACTCACTCTCATGTCCATTGAGTCCGTGATGCCATCCAGCCATCTCATCCTCTGTCATTCCCTTCTCCTCCCTCCTTCAATCTTTCCCAGCATCAGGGTCTTTTCCAGTGAGTTAGTTCTTCACACCAGGTGGCCAAGGTATTGGAGTTTCAGCTTCAACATCAGTCCTTCCAATGAATATTCAGGACTGATTTCCTTTACAGTGGACTGGTTTGATCTCCTTGTAGTCCAAGGGACTCTCAAGAGTCTTCTCCAACACCACAGTTCAAAATCATAAATTCTTCGGTGCTCAGCTTTCTTCACAGTCCAACTCTCACATCCATGCATGACTACTGGAAAAACCATAGCCTTGACTAGACGGAACTTTGTTGGCAAAGTAATCTCTCTACTTTTAATATGCTATCTAGGTTTGTTATAACTTTCCTTCCAAGGAGTAAGCATCTTTTAATTTCATGGCTGCAATCATCATCTGCAGTGATTTTGGAACCCCCAAAAAATAAAGTCTGACACTGTTTCCACTGTTTCCCCATCTATTTCCCATAAAGTGGTGGGACCAAATGCCATGATCTTCATTTTCTGAACGTTGAGCTTTAAGCCAACTTTTCACTCTCCTCTTTCACTTTCATCAAGAGGCCCTTTAGTTCCTCTTCACTTTCTGCCATCAGGGTGGTGTCATCTGCATATGTGAGGTTATTGATATTTCTCCTGGCAATCTTGATTCCAGCTTGTGCTTCTTCCAGCCCAGCGTTTCTCATGATGAACTCTGCATAGAAGTTAAATAAGCAGGGTGACAATATACAGCCTTGAAGTACTCCTTTTCCTATTTGGAACCAGTCTGTTGTTCCATTTCCAGCTCTAACTGTTGCTTCCTGACCTGCATATAGGTTTCTCAAGAGGCAGGTCAGGTGGTCTGGTATTCCCATCTCTTTCAGAATTTTCCACAGTTTATTGTGATCCTCACAGTCAAAGGCTTTGCATAAATAGAGCAGAAATAGATGTTTTTCTGGATCTCTCTTATTTTTCGATGATCCAGCAGATGTTGGCAATTTGATCTCTGGTTCCTCTGCCTTTTCTAAAACCAGCTTGAACATCTGGAAGTTCATGTATTGCTGAAGCCTGGCTTGGAGAATTTTGAGCATTACTTTACTAGTGTGTGAGATGAGTGCAACTGTGCGGTAGTTTGAGCATTCTTTGGCATTGCCTTCCTCTGGGATTGGAATGAAAACTGACGTTTTCCAGTCCTTGACCACTGCTGAGTTTTCCAAATTTGCTGGCATATTGAGTGCAGCACTTTCACAGCATCATCTTTCAGGATTTGAAATAGCTCAACTGGAATTCCATCACTTCCACCAGCTTTGTTCATAGCAATGCTTTCTAAGGCCCACTTGACTTCACATTCCAGGATGTCTGGCTCTAGGTGAGTGATTACATCATTGTGGTTATCTAGGTCATGAAGATCTTTTTGTACAGTTCTTCTGTGTATTCTTGCCACCTCTTCTTAATATCTTCTGCTTCTGTTAGATCCAGACCATTTCTGTCCTTTATCAAGCCCATCTTTGCATGAAATGTTCCCTTAGTATCTCTAATTTTCTTGAAGAGATCTCTAGTCTTTCCCATTCTGTTGTTTTCCCTATTTCTTTGCATTGATCGCTGAAGAAGGCTTTCTTATCTCTTCTTGCTATTCTTTGGAACTCTGCATTCAGATGCTTATATCTTTTCTTTTCTCCTTTGCTTTTCACCTCTATTCTTTTCACAGCTATTTGTAAGGCCTCCCCAGAGAGCCATTTTGCTTTTTTGCATTTCTTTTCCATGGGGATGGTCTTGATCCCTGTCTCCTGTAAATGTCATGGACCTCTGTCCATAGTTCATCAGTCATTCTATCTATCAGATTTAGTCCCTTAAATCTATTTCTCACTTCCACTGTATAATCATAATGGATTTAAGTCACATCTGAATGGTGTCGTGATTTTTCCTACTTTCTTCAATTTCAGTCTGAATTTGGCAATAAGGAGTTCATGATCTGAGCCACAGTCAGCTCCTGGTCTTCTTTTTGCTGACTATATAGAGCTTCTCCATCTTTGGCTGCAAAGAATATAATCAGTCTGATTTCAGTGTTGACCATCTGGTGATGTCCATGTGTAGAGTCTTCTCTTGTGTTGTTGGAAGGGGTATTTGCTATGACTAGTGCATTCTCTTGGCAAAACTCTATTAGCCTTTGCCCTGCTTCATTCTGTATTCCAAGGCCAAATTTGCCTGTTACTCCAGGTGTTTCTTGACTTTCTACTTTTGCATTCCAGTCCTCTATAATGAAAAGGACATCTTTTGGGGGTGTTAGTTCTAAAAGGTCTTGTACATCTTCATAGAAATGTTCAAGTTCAGCTTCTTCAGCGTTACTAGTTGGGGCATAGACTTGGATTACTGTGATATTGAATGGTTTGCCTTGGAAACGAACAGAGATCATTCTGTCGTTTTTGAGTTGCATCCAAGTACTGCATTTTGGACTCTTTTGTTGACCATAATGGCTACTCCATTTCTTCTAAGGGATTCCTGCCTGCAGTAGTAGATATAATGGTCATCTGAGTTAAATTCACCCATTCCAATCCATTTTAGTTCGCTGATTCCTAGAATGTCAATGTTCACTCTGCCATCTCCTGCCATCTTGCATCTCCTACTCAGCCATAAAAAGGACAGCATTTGAATTCTGTTCTAATGAGGTAGAAGAAGCTAGAGCTTATTAAATGGAGAGAAGTAAGTCAGAAAGAGAAATGTAAATATCATATACTGACCCATATACATGGAATCTAAAGAGATGGCACTGATGAATTTATTTTCAGGGCAGCAATGGAGAATCAGACATAGAGAACAGACTTACGTACGTGGTGGGGGGAGAGGAGGGAGAAAGGGAGATGTATGGAGAGAGTAACATAGAAATTTACAACACCATATGTAAAATAGATAGCCAATGGGAATTTGCTACATAGCTCAGGGAACTCAAACAGGGGTTCTGTGACAGGCTGAATAGTGGGATGGGGAGGGAGATGGGAGGGAGGTCCAGGAGGGAGGGGACATGGGTGTACCTATGGCTGATTCTTGCTGATATATGACAGAAAAACACAAAATTCTGTAAAACAATTATTCAATTAAGAAATTTTTTAAAAAGAGCCCTTTAAGATATGGATAAGGAATCTTCAGATTACTAAGCATGAGTGCAATCATCTTAGAAAATTTTCTGAAACTTCAAAGGAATAACTGATCATTTTCACTATTTTTCATTAGTGAGTATAATAGTCTACTTATTTTAAAATTGGTAATCCATACATGAATATTTCTGAATACTTCCTACTTACCAAGATATTTGACTAATTAAAATATTATTTCATGCATTCAGCAATTATTGAACGCCAAGTATGTGTGAGACACACCATGGTAGACACAGTAGAAGATTAAATAAACAAACAATAAAGGCAACCCACCACAGTTGCTGGTCTCGGAACACAAACACGAGTAACTTCCAACAAGATAGCACAGTCATGACACTTGCGTGACTGGAAAGGCCCCAGTGAGTGAGGGGACGTGGCAGGAGAAGGGACACAGAGACAAGATAGTCCTGAAGCATCTGGTCCTAGAGGACGGGAAGACGTCGGTGCCACCCGGGCAACTTTGGGAAGGAAGCTGCAGCATCTGGTTTGGAATGAACTTGAGGCATGGCTTGGCAGGACATCCAGATGGACATGCGCCCCAGGTGTCTGCAAATGAAGAAAGGGGGCCTGTGGGAAAAGACAGTGTGGAGACAGGGCTATGAGGGCCATCCATTAGAGGGGGTCACTCAGACAGCGACAGCTCTGGCACCAGGAAAGGAGTCACGGCAGAGAGCACAAGGGGCAGCGCACATCCTTGGGAAACACCACATCCTGCTTGGCCAGGGGACAGAAGCGCTCATTTTTTGCAACACACACGTGCATCTCTACACATGCACCCCCTCCAGCATACAAGCCCCAGAGCACACACAGTGGGGCAGCACCAGCTTCCAGCTAACTCCTGGATATAATCATTTCAGGTCAGGGAAGCTCAGTCACCCAAAGCAACAAAAATAATTGATAGTCAACCCTTCAGCTTCCAATCTTGACTGTTCTAGAAATGTGCATGCCTCAGAGTGTATGGCAGGGGAAGAGCCCCTGTTCTTAGACCTCAGTCATTTGTACTAAGTAAATGGTACAAAGGAACACCTAAAACTCCTTTTGTGGGGGCAGGGTGACAGAAACCATGTGAAGCATCCCCAGTTTGATTTCAAATCCCCCGATTCTGGCTACATCCAGGCAAGCGACCACTGATTTACCTGGAACCTACATCTCCTTCACTAGTTGTGTCTGTTTTTTGAAAGTGTTTTGAAACTTTTCAGAGTGTCTTTGAGAAAGCGGTTTTGAAAGTGTTTTGAGAGAGTCCCATAAGTATAAGCATCTAAGTTTGTCAAAGGTTCTGAGAAGACCCAAGGTAAAGACGCCTGGTTCCACTTGTGTTCCCAAATACATTTGACTTGGGCATCTTCTTTAAAAAAAAAAAAAAGGCACTCATTCTGAAGAAAAACTTTGGGGAAAGACTGGACTGTTGTCGTTGTTTAGTCACTCAGTCGGCCCGACTCTTTACGGCCCCATCGACTGTAACCTGCCAGGCTCCTGTGTCCATGGGATTTCCCAGGCAAGAATCCTGGAGTGGGTGTCCATTTCCTCCTCCAGGGGATATTCCTGACCCAGGGACCAAACCCACATCTCCTGCATTGGCAGGAGGATTCTTACCACCGAGCAGCTAGGGAAGCCCCAAAAGGCTGGACTACTTGATCTCTGCGATTTTTTTCTGGCTGCACTGTTCCATGGACCTCTGAAACTACAGGCACCCAAAACACAGGGCTGGGCCTCGTGGGAAGGTAACCCTTCAGTCTCCTCTCCCAGGGAAACCAGCAGTCAAGGGTGACTGCCCAAAACCTTAGGGACGCAGCCTTAAAAGAATCAGCAGTTTCTTAGCATCAATCAGACACTCTCTGCCACCTGCCAGGATCCCACATAGGCTGGTACCTGGGCTGGGTAAACAAGGTAGCCTGGGCCTTACCTCATTAAGGACCCATATAATCTACTTCTCCAGTGGTTCTTAGAGCTGGGCTGAGCAAGGCTGGGATCCGATCTCAGTGTGAGAAAAGCCCTCATTAACCATCTGCCTCCTCTCTCCTTTCTTAGTCTTGCTGCTTCCAAGGAGGCTGAAGCTGCTCGGTCTGCTTCCAAGCCCATGTCGCCGTCCGATTTCCTGGATAAACTCATGGGGAGGACCTCTGGATATGACGCCAGGATCAGGCCCAATTTCAAAGGTAGATAAACTTGCCTTTCAGAGCCCCAGGGATCTGCTTTCCCAGATTGTGGCAGCAAGCCCACTGAATCGTATGCAGATGGTAAATACCTGGTATGAATTCCATGACTCTTTCCTCTGCCCCCCAAGGCAGATACTATTAGTCAACTCCCCAAGGCCAAACAAAGCCTCGAAAAGTACAACTCAACAGAATCTCTGGTTGCCTGTGTCAGTATGAGAACTAAACCCACTTGCTAGCTTTACTAATGGACAAGCAATGAAGAGGAATGGGTTCAGGTTTTGCTTCGGGTACAAACTTATTCTCTGAGCTTAGATAAGCCTCTTCCTTTCTCTGGGTTTCAGTCTCCTGGCCTGGGCAGGGATGGAGCGGTCTATCTCTGTGGTTTTTACACTGTGCCTCATGGAGTCCTGGGGCTCCTCCCCTGTGTCCCAGAAGAGAAACAGAGGACAAGGTGAGCAAGTCCCCCACCTTGCTTCTCCCCCAAACAGCTGTACTTTCATTTGTCTTAGATGAGAAGCTTCTAACTACAGTTCACCCACTGAAAGCTTCCCCTGTAATTACAAATAATTTTGGAACTCTCTCACCTAATAAGAGCCACAATTTCTAATGCCTAGTAAGATAATAGGGAGTGGGAGAGATATGGAAAAATAGTGGTGCAGGCCCCTGGAAAGCAGGTAGCCCTTCCGTCCCCCCAGTTCCTGATCACCCAACAGGACTGCGGGTCTTGTGCTGCCAGACCATCCAAAAGTCCAAGGAAAGCCACAAATTAAGATTTATGAGAAACTTCCTGAAACCTAACACATGTAAATACAAACAAAACATGTTTGGGAGCCAGATATGCCCTATGGGTAGCCCATTTATTAACCACAAATGAAGTGATCTGAGAAGCTTCTTCTGGCTCACAGTCCTCTGAGCTCTTATGTATCACAAGAGGAGCCAGTTCCTGTCATCCACTGATGCCTCAGCAAACTGTAACCATCTCTAACTGCTGGGCAGGTTTCTGCATGCGCAGACTTGAGGACCTCCTTGGGAGCCTGTGCATCCTGACCTTCCTCCCAGCACCCCTGCAAAAATCTTATTTCAAAGACCCACAGCCAACCCCCTGATCAATCCTGGATGCCAGATGCCCTTCCTTGCTGTTCCATTGGCTCAACTCCAAGACCAAACAAGAGATGTGACAGCTGCTAACAGCTTCCTAGTATCAGCTCCCTCAACCCCCCACCCTTCAAGTCCACTTCTCAGAGTGCTCTGCAAATGGAAAACAGGCCGGGAGGTGCACTGAGGCTTGTTTGGGGGCCCAGCTCCCACACCTGTTGATGTCGAGGTGCTCTTGCTCCCCAGCACCTCTCTCCTGAGGCCATTCTCTTCCAGGATTGTTAGCACCACCTTTCTTCCCTCAAAGACAGTGTCGGTACACAAGCCCTTCACCAGAGTCAAGTCTCAGACACCCAGAGGGGCCCAGCAGGTACTACGCACAACTGAAATAGGATGGGGGGTAAGCAGAACCAGAAAGCACAGGCTCCGCTAAGGGCGGCCAGGTCTTACTTCCCACCAGGTAGGAATGCAGGCCCTGGGTGGCGTGCCTTCCCAGATGAGACAGGTCGGCGGGGTTATGTGAAATCTTCCAAGGTGGCAGCTAAACCATATAGTTGGGAAACACCATTGGCCAAAGCAAACACATTGGAGAAAACTGACCACCAGTTTGCCTCTGCAGTTTCGCAGTTTTCAGGAATTCCGTCCCCCGCGCCCCCTCGTGGGCTCCTTCAGAACTCCAGGCTGAGTAGAAGTGCCTTGGTCTTGTCCATCTGCTGAACATGGGGGCATCCAAGTTTCATGTGCTAGTTATCCTTTCTGCATATCACTGTACTTGGCACATAGAAGGCCCACAGTAAACCCATCATAAATGAACGCATGAGCAAATGACCCTAAAAATATACTAGAAAAATTAAGTGACTTACCCAAGTCATGCTGCCAAGACTAGGGACTTTAACCCAGCTAGCTGATCTGACTCAGTTCTAATGCTAGTGATTTATTTAGTTGCTAACTCCCTGATTTATTTATTTATTTACTTACATAGCGGTGGACATAACCACTGAATCAGGGCCCTCCCCCTCCCCACCCTGAAAACATTATTCCAAACACTCGGACCCAAAACATACAGGACAAGACAATCCCTTGGGCCTTTCCCAACCCTGCACTATCTCTACCCCCTATAATCTCCTCTGACTTGAGCTCTGAGCAAAGCGCATCTTTTTGGAACCCCACCCCAGGTGAAGAGGAGCAAGATCTCTATTCTCCCTTGTGGTGAGGGCTGAAACATCGATTGCAGGGTACCTCCTGCTTCTGAGCCCCATGATCCCTTACACACGTCCCAAAAGCCCCCCACAAACTACAGAGCTCCTGTAAAGTCCAGGCAGAGTATGACCCCCAAGACAACAGGAAGGGGCCCGCCTTGTTTCAGGACCCCACAGAGTGATGAATCACTCAACAGTTTTGCCTGAAGATATGGGTGCCAGGGAGAGTGGGCTCTGCAGAACTCAGTGGCAGTGAAAATCTTAACACTGAAGTAGAGAGCTTGAAAACTGGGTTCTAACCCTCCCACTACTTACCTGATGTCTGTGACCCAGAGTAAATCACCTGACACTTCTGGGCCTCTGTTCCTGCATCTGTGAAATGATCCAGGAGAACCAGGCCCTGCCAGCTTTGATATTCTGTATCTTCACTAAGACTCTGTATCACAATGGCTCCCAGGATCGAGGGCACAGCCCAATGCAAACATACACACAAGACCAAAATTAAACTTTAATATTTAATGAAATATATACATTACACTGCTGCCAAAGGCAGCCAGATTGTAATTTTCTTGAGGATAATTTAATTTCAGATTTATTTCAATGAACCACACCTCCCCATGAGGTCCTTTCAGCTGGCGCCCTCTTGCACACATAAATCAGGATCTAATTTATATGGGAGTCACAGCACCAGACACTGGCAGGGCCTGGGTGGGAACTCTGCACACGTCATTTCAAGGCACAGGCAGTAACTCTTTGGGGCATCTTAATGGTATGAGGCTAAATGAAAAGAGAAACCTGGATCTGAATCTAAATTTGGGGAGGGCGGGAAGAAACCCTAATGGGCCTTTGTTCTAGTGAAAGTGACCAAGAAGGCAGATTTCTGCTCAGCATAAGGAAAAAAATTTTCGCAGGCAGAGCTATCCAACTATGTAAAGTGCTGCTCAAGATGAAATGAGTTCCCCACTGCTAGAGGAGATCAAGCGCTCAGCCCTGAATGAGTAGCTGCTGCTGCTGCTAAGTCACTTCACTCATGTCCGACTCTGTGCAGCCCCATAGACAGCAGCCCACCAGGCTCCCCTGTCCCTGGGATTCTCCAGGCAAGAACACTGGAGTGGATTGCCATTTCCTTCTCCATGCATGAAGGTGAAAAGTAAAAGTGAAGTCACTCAGTTGTGTCTGACTCTTTGCAACCCCATGGACTGCAGCCTACCAGGCTCCTCCATCCATGGGATTTTCCAGGCAAGAGTACTGGAGTGGGGTGCCATCGCCTTCTCCATGAATGAGTAGCAGTGGTTTCTAAGCACAGTTCCGCATGAAGATCATTCAGGCCACTCATTAAACAATAAACTCTGGGCTAATCCCTACAGATTTCTGCTCACTAGGTCTAGGGTTGGGCTGAGGAATCTGTAGTTTAACAAGTTCCCCAGGTGATTTTACGTCTGCACCTCAGTTTGAGAAACAGTTGGTTAAGTGATCTTTCAGAAACACTCCAGCCCTGCAATCCTATACAGTAAACTTGTAATTCAACTGAGGAGCTTCCTTAAGAGAATTCCAAAACCATGGAGCTGAGAATGATTGCCCAGATCAAGATCTACTCTCCCAAGCTGATGGGGAAATCGCATCCCAGAAAAGGGAAGGGGCATGCCTCGGAGAAAAGAGCCAGTGAGAGTTTGGGGCTATGTCTCAAACACAGGGATCCTGGCAAGCCCTTGGAAGGAAAGCCTGGATCCCACAGCAGGTGTGAGTCCCTTTCTAGACCCCCAGGATTTCTGAAAAGAAAAGAATCTTGGCTGAGTTTGGGTGAACTGCTTGGGCTTATTTTTCAAGATGAACAGAGAGGAGTGGGTATAAGAAAACGTGGATTCAAGTCCTGGCTCCACCACTTGCTGGGTACAGAAGCCCAGGTGAGCTGCTAAAGTTCTCTGTGAAGCTGGGAATCTCACTGCTAGAGGGACCTAGCAACAATAATTTTGCCCTGCCTACCTCAGGACCTCATGGGGATCAACTAGAAAGTGGACCTGGAAAAAATTCACAAATGGCATGTTGCCATTTTCAAGTGAAGGATTATAACCTATTATCCAAGTCTGAACGCCCTTCAAAATCAGCTCAAGGTCATCATCATCTTCACAAGGGCTTCCCTAATGCCTTGCTCTTCATAACCTCTCTCACTCCTGGACTCTTACTGCTTATATAACTTCTACCCATGGCCTCACATTCTTTCCTGGTTATTTTATGCTGGCCCTCTTGCCAGCATGAGTGGAAACCCAGTGCTTAAAATCCTGGCTTTTGCCACATGATGATCTTGAGTATGCCCCTTCCTTTCTCTGGACCTCTCTCCAAAAGTGTAATCATTAAAACCACTAGCTTCAGAATTAGACCAATCTGAACTCAGGCTTGACCATTTACTAGCTGTGTGGCTGTGGACAAACAGCCTCTCTGAGACTGCTTCCTCATCTGTAAAATAATGGGAATAACCGTGTCTTCTCATGGAGCTACTGAGGGTAGAATGAGATAACATTAGTAACACTCTCAGTGCAACAGAAAACCCTGCTCAGTTAATGGTAACTAATTGTACAAAATGAAGAGATTGGGCTTCAGTTGGACTCTCTTTAGCAAAGAGATTCCAAAGGGCAAATAATCCTCCTCTTCTTTCCTACCCTTGCAGTAGGATTCAAAAGCTTGCTTGGAAAGTATTTACCAAAGACTTATGGACTTCCCTTGAGGTTCCCTCTGGATTCCTCAACTGGTAATTCCCATCAACGTCCTTTCAGACAATCATTCTTGGTTCAGAAGTTCAAGGCAAGGAACTTGCTGTTTCTTGCAATTCCCAAGATGGCCTCCAAATGTTGTAGCTGTAAATACATTTCGGCCACAAATTAGAAGGCAGCCGGTGGGGTTTGGGGAAGGCATTTCAACCATATGGCAGGATGATGAATCATCCCGTGTTAATGAAAGTACACCTCAGCCGCTGGTGTTCTGTACCTGGTGCTCACTTGGGGGCCTGGGGATCTGGTATAATGATGTGGCTATGAGTCTCTGCTGCCTAAGAGTTGGGTGGAGGACAAGTAAGGGTCTCCTCCACCAAAGGGGATCTATCCCTAAATTCAGCATTTCATCCGGGGGATTTTTTCATGGGCATGGAGCTAAGCAGGAATCTCTTTTAATTGGCAGGTCCCCCAGTGAATGTCAGCTGCAACATTTTCATCAACAGCTTCGGTTCCATTGCTGAGACAACTATGGTGAGTGAGTCAAAACACAGGCTGCTACTTGCTGCCCGGGAGATCTCTCCCCTGAAATATTTACCCTCTGTACGGGTCTTGCTCAAGGAGGTGGGAAATCTGGTGTTGGACTTCATGGGATTTGGACATTTTTCCTGTCCTGTTCACTGTTTTGAGTGAAGACATATATCTGAAAATGGCCAAGGAGCTAGGGGGCTAGCACATGCTAAACACTCAGGATTACAAAAGCAAAATTCTATCAAGAGGTGAAAGTTTTAGATTAAAAGAAAATATAAAGACCTGCTTGTAAGTTTAAAATTCAGCTTCAGAATAGCAAAAGATGGGTTATACAAGCTGAGATGGGTACACTTGGTTGATTCTTCTATGTTTGTATATATTTTAAAATTCCCACAGTGAAAATTTTAAAATAAATCTGCTATAGTAGAAAAAATTCTAGAAAGAAAAATAACCAAAATGTTAATAGCAATTATCCCTGAATCATAGTTTTATGAAGGATTTCATATTCTTCAGTGTTTTTATATTTATCTAATTTCTGCAAGGAGTAAATCTTATGTTAATAATTATAAGTAACTGTAAAGCTACTTTAAAATATTTTTCTCAGTTCTCAAAAACAAAAAAATCAATTGTACTTGTTTTGAAGGGCTCAATAAAGCCCGTGAGAAAATAATTATAGTGGCCTCAAATCAACTCTTTATGAGCATAGTGAGAAGCAGTCAGTCAATCACCAAGTCCTATAGATGTTACTGCCTTCAAATTCTCTAAACCATCCATCCCTGGATGCCCACCTGCCCCTAGTCTAGATCAAGCTGCCACGGTGCCTTGCTCACATTACTGCAAAGTGTCCCCAGCTTGCATCTTGCCCTCTCCAATCTATTCTTCCTCACACTGTGGTCTTTCTAAGATACATACCTAACCACACCGGTCCCCTGCTTTAACACCTCCTCCAGAGCCCCTCACCTTCAGCATCAAGCTTGCAAGGCCCCTCTGATTCTGGTTGGCTGCATCTCTGCCCTCTCATTTCCCATTCTGGATGAATGGAATTGCTCAGCCTTCTCCACCGGGGAGGTGCTTGCTTTCTGGTTTCCAGCCTTCTCTTGATGCTGTGGAGGCCTCCACCCTGAGCCCCCACTCCAGCTTCCTTTCCTTTGCCAACCTCAGATTCCCTTAACTCTCTGCTTAGGATGACCTCCACTGGAAGCCTTCATACTCTAACACGCATGTACACGTGTGTAAGTTCATATGTGCCCTTGACCTAATGCTAGGATGGGTTCCTTCCACCCATTCTCACGACGTGTTCTACAATCCCCATTGAAAGCACTGGCCGTGCATTCTCACACTCTCACAGTCTGCCCATGTGTCCCTCCTCTCACTGTAATGTAGTTCGGTTCTCTAGGGGCCAGAATCTTGTCTCATTTCCTGTGGTAACCTCAGCACCTAACACAGTGATTTAATAACAGGTACTCAATAATTTTTTTAAAATAAGTAAGCCAAATCTGATATACTGTCTGTTGATTCAAACCATTATTTGGTCAGAAATATTTATGCCAGTTAGATCTAACTTTTTAGTCCCAGATTGGCAAAAATTGCTGAGTTCTATATGTCATGGGTCATATGGTCCTAACTCTATCCTTTTGCAGAGAGATCTGTTTTAATATGGTCAAATCAAGCAATCAAAGTCCCTAAAACTAACAGGCCTTTAATCTCCATGTGGAGATTGTCCCCCCCCCTATCGACTAGAACAAGCATGGCTGCTTTTCACTGGACCTCCAGGTCCAAAAGCCAAGTCATTCCACCCTGTGAATGGATGCCTTCTCAGAGCTCCTAGTGAACCCCTCTGCTGCTCTTCTCCCTCCAGACCAGACATGCACAGACATCTGCATCATTCACAGTGCGTGTGGCAAACGTTGAAACTTCCACTCTTCTTCCAAAATCATAAAGAGTTACCAAACCAAGTAACTGTTTACATATGACCCCGTTACATAAGGAATTTGGTTATGTGAGACAGGTGTACGTATCTGCACTCCAACCCCACCCCTGCTTTCCTATAACAGTCACACAGAAATCTATTTCCTTATCACAGATTGCTAATGGAGTAGTGGTTTGCCCTTGCTTTGCATGGTGGTTAAAAGCTGAGGCTCTGAAGGAAACCTGGATTCACTCGCTTTATGTAAGAGGCTGATTTGCTTTGTTATCTTTAAGCCTCAACTTCGTTGTCTGCAAAATCCCAGGGGTGATTAATATCATACTACTTCACCAAGTTAATTTCTTTTGCCTCCTGAAGTTATTATGGATAGGAATTATAAGCAGGAAAGCGTTTTTCAGAGTAAATGCTTTGTAAGTGCTCTTACTGTTTCCAGTGATGATGATGAGAACGATGGGGGCAGTGATGGGGGCTCTGAACACTGAAGCCCCAGAGTCACCCCCAGATTAGTTGTGTGATCCTGAGCAATTCCTGAGTTCTCTGAGCCTTAGTTTTCCCTTCTCCAGTGTATCCTGTCTACCTCCTCAGACTTTATTCCTACTACATATGCTTTCTACAGAGACAGTATAGCAATCAGGACATAGTCTTTCATGCCCAGACGAAATCTGAGACTCAGCTCTGTGGACATGCACAAGGTAGCCTGAGCCAGGCTCCTCCTTCGTAGAGCAGGGGACCAAGAGCATCCACCTGGGACTGTTGTGAGGACTGGGAGATAAGGCATGGAAGTGCTGAGCACAGGGTCGGACACAAAGTACACACAGTGGATGGTAGTTATTATTTTCCGATGCCACTTGTAATTTTCAACAGCTTTCACATTCGTTCTCTCACTTCATTCCTTCACCAAATACTTGCTCTGGAAACCACTCTATAAAGCAGACTCGGCAGACACAGTGCTCCCAGGGTACGGTTGAGGAAATGGAGATTTGGAGACACCCCCCATCCCAGAACTAGCTAGTGACCGAGCAGGAATTAGGGTCCAGTTCTCATAACTGCCAGGAAAGCATCCCCAAGAAAAGACATGTAAAAAGGCAAAATGGTTGAAGAGCACAGATGTGGGAAATTGAGGGACCCCAGGCCCACAAACACACTTAAGCAACAACCTAAGTGTTATCCAAAGCAGAAACCCAACATCAAATCATGCCAGGCTCAGCATGGCTCAGGGGAGGTAACCAACGAGGGGAGGATCCCAGAGAGATGGCTGCCTGGGGCAGAGATAAATAATGTTTAGACAGAACATGAAGGACTGGCAGTGAGGTACTTCTCTGGGAATGGGCCACAGTTGACACAGTTTTCTCTTTATTAACTAAAGTTAATCCAAAGTAGAGTTGTCATTTTCTGGCTTCCACATTTAGTAATACTGTGATTTTTTTCCCCTACGGGGTTCTTAATTATCAATACGTGTTTAATTTACATTGCAGATAATTCAGGAGAAAACCTAAAATCTCAGAGGTAGAAAAACTGCTAAGAAACTAAGTCAGTCTTTATTTTACCGAAAGGGAGTCCAATGTCTAGAGTGGTGACATCAACTGAGCAAAGTCACACAGCATACACTGGGTGCGACAAAACCCAGATCCAGGCCTCCTTGCAATGGCCAAGAGCTCCACTCCCCTGCAGCTTCTTTCTCCCCTAGATCCCATGAACCAAACCCTCTGGATCACTTTCCCATTCAAGCCTACTTCCTTGTCACTCAGAATATGCTTAGCAAACAAGACTGCATTCAAAAGCAAGACTATGCAGACTTGTATTAATATGGAACACTAAAAGGGCAACAACCACACATTAAATGCTACTGCGTGTCAGGCATTATGCAGAGCACTTCCATGTGTATCATCTTATTTACACCTCACTACAACCCCCATGAGGCAGGACATGTTATCTCCATTTTTGTTGCTTAGTCGCTAAGCCATATCCAACTCTGTGATCTCATAGTCTGTAGCACACCAGGCTACTCTGTCCTCCACTATCTCCTGGAGTTTGCACAAATTCATGTCCATTGAGTTGGCGATGCTATCTAACCATCTGATATTCTGTCACTCCCTTTTCCTCCTGCCCTCAATCTTTCCCAGCATTAGGGTCTTTTCCAATGGATCAGCTCTTCACATCAGGTGGCCAAGTATTGGCACCTCAGCATCAATCCTTTCAATAAATATTCAGGGTTGATTTCCTTAGGGTTTGATCCTCTTGCAGTCCAAGGGACTCTCAAGAGTCTTCTCTAGCACCACAACTCAAAAGCATCAATTCTTTGGCACTCAGCCTTCTTTATGGTTCAACTGTCACATTCAAATATGAGTACTGGAAAAATTATAGCTTTGACTATATGGGCCTTTGTTGACAATGTGATGTCTCTGCTTTGTATTGCGTTGTCTAGGTTTGCCATAGTTTTCTTTCCAAGGAGCAAGTATCTTTAAATTTAATGACTGCAGTCAACCATCTGCAGTGATTCTGGAGCCCAACAAAATAAAATCTGTCACTGCTTCTACTTTTTCCCCTTCTATTTGCCATGAAGTGATGGCACCAGATACTATGATCCTAGTTTTTTGAATTTTGAGTTTTAAGCCTGCTTTTTAACTCTTCTCTTTCACCTTCATCAAGATGCTCTTTAGTTCCTCTTCACTTTATGCCATTAGAGTGGTATCATCTGCATATCTGAAAATGTTAGCCGTTCAGTTGTGCCTGACTCTTTGCGACCCCGTGGACTGTAGCCTGCCAGGGAAGAATACTGCAGTGGATAGCCATTTCCTTCTCCAGGGGATCTTCCTGACCCAGGGATCAAACCCAGGTCTCCTGCATTGCAGGCGGATTCTTTACCATTTGAGCCACTGGGGAAGCCCATATCTGCATATCTGAGGTTGTTGATATTTTTCCCACCAATCTTGATTCCAGCTTGGGATTTATCCAGCCTGGCATTTCACATGATGTATTTGGCACAGAAGTTAAATAAGCAGGGTGACAATATACAGCCTTGACATACCCCCTTTCCCAATTTTGAACCAGTCTGTTATTCCATGTCTGGTTCTACAGATTTCTCAGGGGGCAGATAAGGTTGTCTGGTATTCCCATCTCTTTAAGAATTTTTCACAGTTTGTTGTGATCCATACAATCAAAGGCTTTAGTGTAATCAATAAAGCAGAAGTAGATGTTTTTCTGGAATTCCCTTGTTTTCTCTACAATCCAACAAATGTTGGAGATTTAATCTCTGGTTCCTCTGCCTTTTCTAAATCCACTTGTACATCTAGAAGTCCTCAGTTCATGTATTGCTGGAAACTAGCTGGAAGGATTTTGAGCATAATCTTGCTAGCATGTGAAATGAGTGCATTTGTGCGGTAGTTTGAACATTCTTTGGCATTGCCCTTCTTTGGGATTAGAATGAAAATTGACCTTTTCCAGTCATGTAGCCACTGCTGAGTTTTACAGATAAGAAAACTTAGGCTCACAAAGGTTAGGTCCCTTGCATAAGGACACACAGCTAGTCGGTGGCAGAAGTAGGAACTGAAGTCAGGCATCACCCCAAACCCCATGTTCTCTTGAGCCAAATATAAACACTTAATGTCTGGATATTTGGGATTATCCAGGCCTTGCTTTTTTTTCGTCATAAGGAAGTCAGCGCTGAAAGGGAACTTCACTGAACAGACATGCCTAGGCCCCATACTTTCAGCCCAGGGCTTGGCCTCATCAACCATGCAATAAGCTGGTCGGGTACCCTGGGTCCATGGTAATATGGTCACAGTCCCAATGTCAGAAACTTTCCAGGCTGTGTCTGTTCTCTAAGAGCAGCAGGAGTGCAGAGCAGCTCTATAACCAGCTGGAGTCCCCAGGCCTGACTGTCTGCCCCCCAGGGCCCAGCTTTATTCACCAGAGCTGAGAGCAGGCAGGCAGCCAACAAAGCAACAGGGGTCTCCATCCATTCCTGATGGGGCAGCACTGAGGCTGGCTGACCTTCATTCGACCTTTGGAGTGATTCTGGGTCTGAGCGAAAAGACGAAAGTAGAAGTTGGGACAGGAAAGTAGGAAGGAGAAAGGGAAGGGGAGATGCTGGTCTACAGCAGTACCTCCAGCACTCTATAAGACAAAAATGTGGACCTAGGACCTCAATGGGACCAGCCAGCTTGTCTGGCCACACATGCTTACGGGGCGCATCAGTGTGTGCTCTGCAGCATCTGTATGCCATTGGAGGATGTGCGTGCATGTGTATATTGCCGGACCATGTGTTTGTGCAAATGCACACATAGGCCTGTGTACCTGTGCACACTAGTTTGAAAATATTTAGACAGGTAGTGTTAGTCTGTCAGTCATGTCTGACTCTTCAACACCGTGAACTATGGACTGCCAGGTTCCTCTGTCAATAGAATTCTCCAGGCAAGAATACTGGAGTGGGTTGCCATTTCTTTCTCCAGGGGATCTTCCTGACCCAGGGATTGATCCCAGGTCTCCTGCATTACAGGCAGATTCTTTACTGTCTGAGCCACCAAGAAAGCCCATATAGACAGGTAACCTCAGAGAGAAAAGTGTCTGATCACATATGGATATGAACATAAGTAGATATACTTTTATGATTATAATCGCACATATGAATTGTGTAATGGGGATGTGCATGTATCTGCATGTACATGTAAGAATATGTGAAAGTGGTTAAGAGTGAAAACACATGAAGGGTATTATTTTCAGTGATGTAACTGTGTGTGGATATTTGTGAATATTGATGCATGCATTTAAGTATGTATCAGCATCTGGGCCATCACTCAAATATGAATTTTGTGTGCATGCATGTGCGAATGTATGTACATACAAAAAGATGTGAATAAATGAAAGAGTGTTTAAATGTGTATCAGCATGTGGGTATGACTATACAGTGTGCAGGTGTACGTGAGTGTGCACACATGGGGACACACAGACAGCTGGAATTCATGTGGAACTCAATGTCAACAGATGTGAGAGAGAGACAAAATGTGCGTGTGTAGCTACTGACGTCCTTTGGGCACGAATCCCAGCATTTCCATGATAAGCACGTGTGCTCCAGCCTCTCTTGCCAAGGGTTGGGCTAACCTGGCATAGAGACAGGCACACTGTGGCCAGGACCCCCTGGCGATAGGGGACAGCCTAGCCAACTAGAGCCCACAAGCCTGGCCTTATTTGTAGGTATTAGGGGAGAATTGGCCAGAGCCCTGAACCAGGAAACAAGATACCAGTGTTTGAGCTCTAGCTGTGCCACTGTCTAATACCACCGAGACTCACTTCTCCCTTGGCACCTGGCTCTAGGAATGGAGTGTAGGAATACACAAGAAATGGGTATGAGAGTCCTTTATGAATGCTACAGAAATGTAGCAGTTTATTAACTACTAAAGTAATCAGCCACAGTCACCAGTACATAAGCCTAAGGGTTTTTTTCCCCCTTCTGTTCCCTATGTATTCCTTTATTGTTTCCACCCCCATTTTTAAGGTCCTATACTCAATGTACTGAAGGCAGCATTACGTAGGCTCAAGGGATAGAGATCAGCTTTACTCACATTAGGCGAGGCTTTCCTGTACCAACCAACACCACCGAAAACCCTAGAGTCTTAAAACCACAAAGACTGATATATCCCTCTTCTAAAGTCTGCCACAGATCTGGGGGACCCTCCAGGACTACTGTCCCCCACGTCATGGCTGAGCCTTGCATTTCCACATTGACACATGGTTTCACACTTGCTGTGCAAAGAAGGCATTAAATGGTAGCATACTGGCAAGATAATGCTTTCCACCCAGCAGTGACATCTACCACCTCTGCTCACATTTCACTAACCAAGGAAAGCCTTGTGGCCCTATCTGAAAAAGACTGTAATCCTCCCATAAGGAAAGAGACACCAGACATTTGTGACTAGTAGGGCCCTGCTTTTAAGGAGTCTCCTAGAGAAAGGAAACCAGAGACAAGGCCACACAACCACAGTGTGATGGGTGAGATTACAGAGGTGTGCACAGGACACTGCTGGAACACAGAGAATGGCTGCAACAGCAGCAAAGTTAGGGCATGCTCACTGAACACGCACGATGTGCCAGGCGCTGTGCAAATGCTGTGGCGCGGTTTTGAGCACCATTTTTTTTTTTTTTTTTTTGGAGTAGAAGTCTGATCATGGTTCTCTCCATGTTAAAACCTTCCAGGAGAGAATGGCTTAGTGGAATAACCCAAAGAGAAGGGGTTTAAAAACTGGTGTGTATTAAAAAAAAAAAAAAAAAGCGTTAAAAGAGGAGACATGTCAACTAAGAAAAGAAAACTGTATTCAATGGATTTGGCAATGGGATGCGGGAGGAGGGAAGCATGTATGAAGCTAGAGAATGCAATTCAGGGACATGAAGAAAGCAAAAAAATTTGAGAAGACACTGGGAAGATAATTCTTTCACAAAGCTTGCTGTGGAAAAGGTGAGGTGGTGGTGGTGGTGGTGGTCATTTATTGAGCATTTTTCTAAAAATCAGGCATTGGTGGTTAGCAAATTATGTAGATTATTTCATATAACCTAACAATTCCATTTTATAGATGAGGAAACTGAAGCTCAGAGAGGCTTAATTCACCCAAGCTTTCCCAGCCAATAAATATCCTCCCTAGTTGTGGGTAAGCGTAAAGGCTACAGTGCCCAAGGGAGGCAAGGTCATGGGAAGACAACCTTGTCCTGGGCTTCTGCACTCAGATTTGGATAGCAAGTAGGATTTGTGCAATTCTAACAGAATGGGTATCTCAAAAGATCTTGGCCATCCATTCTTGTGGATATTTGGAAATGAGAGCTCAAGATGTATGAAAAGAGCTTCCATGTAAGGAGATTAAATGTCCTTATGTCTAACCATAAAAGTTAACACATTGTTTAGGAAGCAGTCACTTCTCAATGCCAGCCTACTTCTGGGATGGACTCACTAAATTGAATCAACTGATTGGATTGAATTGGGATCAGCTGACTGAATGAATTGATTTTTGAATCATACAAGATAAAACTTAAGTCCATCTACTTCTTTCCAACTCTGCTGCTGTCAACTCTAGTTCAACTTGGCACCATCTCCCTCCTGCTTGACTAAAATGGCCTCTTAGCTGGCCTCCCTGCCTCCTTTCCTCCCATCCTCATCACTTCCCATAGAGCCAAGAGGGAGCCTTTTAACCCCTAAATCAGATCACAGCACTCTGCTTCAAATTCTACAACAGCTTCTTAATCCTTTTACTATGTTCTGCTCCTTGTGTCCAGAAAAATATTTGCATGAATGACTCTCATTCTTTCAGGTCTCAGCTTTCTTTTCAGGGGTCCTTCCCAACTCTCTATCTAAAAATGTCCCCTTTCCAGTCACTGTCACTTCGTATTCTATTACCTTCAGTTATATCTAAAAAGTAACAGTTCGCTTGTTAGTTTGTGATTTTGTTTGCTTACTTATTGAGAGTGGGGACCCTGTTTCTCTCAATCATCCCTATATTTCCAGTACCCAACACATTGCCTGAACCAGAGGAGCTCAGTCAATATCTGGAGAGAGAATTAACCTTGAAGTTTCTCCAATTGAACCCCCATCTGTTGTCAGAATCTCTGCCACAAACATTGTGGTTTCGGCTTGCACACGTCCAGTGAGGGGAACGCCTGTGCCTCCCAAGGCAGCCTGTTACGTCTTGGGACACCTCTCACATCTCCTTTTGCCCAGGGCTTTCATTCTGATGCTGGAGCCACAGAGACCCAATCTATGCACCTGACAGCCCTTCCAAAACCTGAGGTCCGTCCACTCACTTCCTCCCCACACCTGGCTCCCTCGGCCATTCTCCCTGGTTCTCAGTCTCTCTGCCTCCGGGGTGCTGGGCCAACATGTCAATTTCCATCTTGAGCCAAAAGGCCAAGAAATGAACCCAGGCCCCGAGCAGTGCTCAGAGCGGAGTGCACTGGGACCATGCCCCTCCATACTCTGGGTTAGTGGGCCTCAAAGCATTGTTTTTAACAGCAGCTACATACCACAGTTGATCTTTAAGCTGAATCTTTTTTTTCCCCACACTCTTTTTTTTTTGAAGTATAGAATTGTTTACAGTGCTGTGTTAGTGTCTTCTGTATACCATGCATACGTGATTCCCTCCCTGTGGAGTCTCCCTCTCACCCCCACCCATTCCATCCCTGCAGGTCATCACAAAACACTGGGCTGAGTGCACAGCAGCCTCCCATTCGCTGTTTCACACATGGTAGTGTGTACATGTCGGTGCTACTCTCTCGATTTGTCCCACCCTCTCCTTTCCCTGCTGTGTTTGCAAGACCGTTCTGTACGTCTCAGTCTCTGTTCCTGCCCTGCAAATAGGTTCATCAGTAATTTTTTTCTAGATTCCACTCATGTGTGTTAATATATATTAGTTTTTCTCTTTTTGACTGACTTCACGCTGTGTGACAGACTCTAGGTTCATCCAGATTGCTACAAATGACCAAATTCCACTCCTTTCTATGGCTGAGTAGTAGTCCACTGTGTATGTGTGCCACATCTTTATCCATTCGTCTGTCAGTGGACATTTAGGTTCCTTCCTTGTTCTGCCTATTGTAAACAGTGCTGCGATGAACGCTGAAGAGAGCCATATGGCGCAGTGGTAAATAATCCACCTGCAATGCAGGGAGACCTGGGCTCTATCCCTGGGTCGGAAAGATCCCCTGGAGGAGGAAATGGCAACTCACTCCAGTATTCTTGCCTGGAGAATCCCACGGACAGAGGAGCCTTGCGGGCCACAGTTCATGGGGTCGCAAAGAGTCAGCCATGATTGAGCGAACTCGCCTCTCGCATGTCTCCTGCATTGGCAGGAGAGTTCTTTACCACTAGCACCACCTGGGAAGCCCACCTATAGGCCCACCTCATTCTTAATGCCCTACCCACCCTCAAATTTAGAAACATTACAGTGGTTTATTATTATTACATTCAACACATTACAAAGTGATCTTAATCAATATTTCCAGACTTGCAGCCTACCTATAAAATTCCACGGTCTGGACATAACATCTTTCCATGCTATTTAACCACTCTTCTCTAAGCTTCTGAAGCTTTCACTACTACAAGCAAGTGTCACTGTGAATAATCTTGGATATGACTCTCTGCATGTGTCCTTAGGATATATCACTGAAGTGGAATTACTTTATCAAAGGACCTGCACTATTGTGATAAATATTATTGCCCAAATCACTTCCAAACAAGCTTAAATAACTGACTGTCCCCACAACAGTGTTTTTATCCTTGCCAACTCAAGGTATTACCAAGCTTTTAAATTTTACCAAATGAGATTTAATGGTATTTCATTGTCATTTTTAATTTTCACTCTAGATTCTTAGTGAATTTGAGTATCTTTGCTTTTTTGTTTGCCTGTTTTCACATAGCAGGCAATTTGAAGAAGGGCTTCCCAGTTGGCTCAGTGGTAAAGAATCCACCTGCCAATGCAGGAGACATAGGAGACACAGGTTCGACCCCTGGGTTGGGAAAATCAGTCCCTGGAGAAGTGAATGGCAACCACTCCAGTATTCTTGCCCGAAGAATCCCATGGACAGAGGAGCCTACGGGGCTACACTCCACTGGATCAAAAGAGTTGGACATGACTGAGCAACTGAGCACATACGCACAATTTGAATAATATCATAAGTTCCCTCTTTTATATGTACCTCCATAACCCATTTGGAGTTTTAGTTCAGTTCAGTCGCTCAGTCGTATCCAACTCTTTGTGACCCCATGAATCACAGCACACCAGGTCTCCCTGTCCATCACTATCACCCGGAGTTCACTCAGACTCACGTTCATCGAGTCCGTGATGCCATCCAGCCATCTCCTCCTCAGTCATCCCCTTCTCCTCCTGCCCCCAATCCTTCCCAGCATCAGAGACTTTTCCAATGAGTCAACTCTTCGCATGAGGTAGCCAAAGTACTGGAGTTTCAGCTTTAGCATCATTCCTTCCAAAGAAATCCCAGGGCTGATCTCCTTCAGAATGGACTGGTTGGATCTCCTTGCAGTCCGAGAGACTCTCAAAAGTCTTCTCCAACACCACAGTTCAAAAGCATCGATTCTTCAGTGCTCAGCCTTCTTTACAGTCCAACTCTCACATCCATACATGACCACAGGAAAAACCATAGCCTTGACTAGACGGACCTTCATCGGCAAAGTAATGTCTCTGCTTTTGAATATACTTTCTAGGTTGGTCATAACTTTTCTTCCAAGGAGTAAGCGTCTTCTAATTCCATGGCTGCAGTCACCATCTGCAGTGATTTTGGAGCCCCAAAAATAAAGTTTGACACTGTTTCCCCATCTATTTCCCATGAAGTGATGGGACCAGATGCCATGATCTTCGTTTTCTGAATGTTGGGCTTTAAGCCAGCTTTTTCGCTTTCCTCTTTTACTTTCATCAAGAGGCTTTTGAGTTCCTCTTCACTTTCTGCCGTAAGGGTGGTGTCATCTGCATATCTGAGGTTATTGATATTTCTCTCGGCAATCTTGATTCCAGCTTGTGTTTCTTCCAACCCAGTGTTTCTCATGATGTACTATAAGCAGGGTGACAATATACAGCTTTGACATACTCCTTTTCCTATTTGGAACCAGTCTGTTGTTCCATGTCCAGTTCTAACTGTTGCTTCGTGACCTGCATACAGATTTCTCAATAGGCAGGTTAGGTGGTCTGGTATTCCCATCTCTTTCAGAATTTTCCACAGTTTATTGTGATCCACACAGTTAAAGGCTTTGGCATAGTCAATAAAGCAGAAATAGATGTTTTTCTGGAACTCTCTTGCTTTTCGATGATCCAGCGGATGTTGGCAATTTGATCTCTGGTTCCTCTGCCTTTTCTAAAACCAGCTTGAACATCAGGAGTTCACGGTTCACGTATTGCTGAAGCCTGGCTTGGAATTTAGTCTGCTATAAAACAGTTGATGATGGTTTAACTCTATTTTTCTCCGACTAGATAATTTTCTGGCATTCTTCTTAGTAGCCATTATTTCGCCGCTGATTAGAAATGCTGTCTTTAAATGCCATTTCCTCCTCCAGGGGATCTTCCTGACCCAGGGATCAAACGCTCACCTCCTGTGTCTCCTGCGCTGCAGGTGGATTCTTTACCCACTGAGCCAACTGGGAAGCGTATATATATGATGGGCGACAGAAACAGCTGTGTGTATAAATAGCCTCAGTTTATTGTCCCATTGCTCTGTGTTCTATGTCTAGGAGAAAAAAAATCATCTGTTGTTCCTCCTTTATAAGGTTTTATTGTCATTTCTAGTCTATTTTCTTTTCATATGAACTGTAGAATCAGTTTGTTGATCCTATGAAAATAGGATCAGAGTTTAATTGGGATTGCAATGAATGTATAGATTCATTTGCAGAGAGCTGATGTCTTAGCAATACTGTATGCATGTGGTATGTCTCCCCATTTATAGAGATATTCTGTTATGCATCTCAGTAAGGTTTTAGAATCATTTTGTCACATATATATGTATAACTTCATATATATATACACACAAGTCACACTTTTTTGTCAGGTTAGTTCTGAATATTGTGTGAGGTTGGTTAGCACTGTGGATAAGATCCTTGTTTGTTGCTTTTTCCATCACACTTTCAGTCTGTCTACACAGCAAAAGCTAGGTCACTTACATTCTGGAGTTGAGGAAATCCAAGAAAAAGTCTAGTAAATGTCATCCAGTTAGACATAGCTCAATACTCCACAAAACCTTGGTAAACTGATGACTGAGAGGAAGCCAAGAAGAAAGGCCTCACATTTGCTTTTAGAGTCTGTTCAAGGCAGAAAACAGATTATAGCTAGCCTTGGTACAGTCTGCTGGATGGCTCTCTCCAAGACTCCACCAAGGGAGGCATCACAGTCTTGAATTTACAGCAGCACAGGATTGGCACTCCATCAGGTCAAATTCAGGAAGGCTGACTAATGACAACCAAACCCAGGAAAGACTGAAGTGGGTAAATAAGACCACCAAGTGATTTTCATTTATGATGGGACTTTCTATTCCAATAATAGCATGCACATGTCCTCCATGAAAGCACTCTCTTACCCCTCTCCCAGTACCAAGAAAGCACATGAAAAGTTGCTTTTGACATACCAAACTGGAGGAAAAGAAGGTTTTGAGGAAATTTCATCTGGGCCAGAGACAGGTCTAAGATGCCATCCTTGTCTCACCGCATGGAAACCCTCTTTGCAGGGACTTCCTGGTGGTCCAGTGGTTGAGAACCTGTCTTTCCATGCAGGGGACATGGGTTTGACCCCTGGTCAGGGAACTGAGATCCCACACGCCTTGGGACAACTAAGCCTACACACCACAGCTACTGAGTCTGCATGCCACAACTAGAGAGAAGCCCGTGCACTGTAACAAAAGATTCCACATTCCGCAGCTAACATCTGACACAGCCAAACAGACAAACATGTATTTCTTAAAAAAAAAAAACACAACTTTTTAGTGATGAAAAATTGGTGCTCCCCCAAGCAGGGTGACCCCGCCCTCCAGGTGATGCTAATTTACCAGTCACCAAATCCCTGATCCCCAAACTGCCCTTTCTTGTACAACTGAATGAATGTCTTCAATATGTTTATATAATAGTTCTCTAAACAAGACATGATACAATAAATTAGGGTTCCACTGATTAAATTACAAGCAGGGGCCTGTTATAAATCACTGAGATTACACACGGGTCCTTGTGATGGTGCTGAGCCTTGCCGAAGTTCTCTGCTGCATGTTCATCTCTGCTGTTAGTTTAACTCTCAGAGGTCAACCTTATTTCCTCTATTTCCAAGTTTTCTAGTGGTTCAGCTCACTTTCATGCCCTGTACTGCCAACATCGAGCTTCCCTGGTGGCACAGTGGTAAAGACTCTGCCCGTCAATGCAGGAGACGCAGGTTCAATCTCTGGGTCAGAAAGATTCCCTGGAGAAGGAAATGGCAACCCACTACAGTATTCTTGCCTGGGCAATGCCATGGACAAAGGAGCCTGGCGTGCTGGCGTCCATGGAGTCACAAAGAGTCGGACACGACTTAGCGATGAAACAACAACTGCAATTTTGTCCTCTTTCCTCTTTTCAAGTGACTAGTCACCCTTCAGTTTGCACCCTTTGGCAACCAGTTACGAATCCACCTCAGCTTGTATTACAATCCCAAGTTCTCACCTGATACTGACCGTGAGGATGTGTATGAGTGAACCTGTCTCAGGGGCTCAGTGAGGTCCCAGTACACTATGTCTGCTACGCTTCTTTCACCTCCCTATCTAGGAACTCAGTTTTCAAAAAAAGAAAAATAGAAAGGCAGCATGTAATTGTCAAGAGAATATGAAATTGGGAGCCAGACATTCCCAGATTCATATTCCTGCTCTAGCACCTACAAGCCATGGGACTCTAGGCAAGACACTTAACCTCTGTTTAACCTCTGTGAATTTCAGTTCCCCCCACCCCCCCACCCCCCCGTGAAATGAGTATAATAATATCCAGTGTTCTAGGCTGATAAAAAGTTTAGAAACACAATGCATATAAAGTTCTAGCAAATGTTAGACACTCAATAAAAGTAGCTGCTATTAGCATTTTTATGTAATTATTAAACTCATGCTGGGCTTTAGATATCCCCTAAAGACAGACAAAGAGGCTCCGCTCCACTGGTCCAAACCACCTACAGCTCCTCACAACAAATGCAGTCCTGATTGTGTGTTATCCAAATGAGAATTCTCCAGGAACGGTAGTGACTTAGGAGAGGGAGGAGCAGGCACCTGGAGCCCAAGAGGCAATGTCAGGTATAGGGATTCTGCCAGCTCTGAACCTGAGTGGAGAGCAAGACCAAGGGTCAAATCCAAGGGGCACATCAGGAACAAGGCAGGAGTAAGTGCTCGCCTGCTGGACCTGGGGCAGAAGCGTTTAGACCTTCGCCCTTTTTCAATACTTTCTGCTACCTGTGGGTCTCTACAAACCCACAGGTATATAACAACAGCGTTGCTGATGGCACTGAGGTATCACAAAACTGGGGCTCAGTACAAAACTGGGAGATCCTGGGTGGTATAGTCTAGTGGCTAAATGTTCGGGCTCTGGCATTACCATCCTGGGCTCAAATTTCAGCTTTGCCACTTACTAGCTGTGTGATGTCAGGAAAAGCACTTTAAGCTCTATGTGCCTTCATTTGTTGTTTAGTCACTCAGTCTTGTCCGACTCTTTTGCGACCCCAAGGACTTTAGCCTGCCAGGCTCCTTTGTCCATGAGATTTCCCAGGCAAGAATACTGGAGTGGGTTGCCATTTTCTTCTCCAGGAAATCTTCCCAACCAGAGATCGAACTCACATCCCCTGCATTGGCAGGCAGATTCTTTACCACTGAGCTACCAGAGAAGCCTGTCACTAACTTTAGACAAAGCATTAAGAATTCTCAGGCTCAATTTATCCATAAAACAGTGTCCCTGTGAGAATCTGGGGAGAAGGTTCATTCAAGCACTTGGCACTGTGCCTGGCACTCAGTCGGGACTCAGTAAACTCTGTACCTGCTGGTGAGTCAGCTCCACACTCTCGCAGGACTGTGAAGAGACTGGGGCTGACCCTCCTCACATTTGCGGGCAACATCTACAACTCCAGTTCCACAGTGCATCCCAGAGGTCTGGAAAGCTTAAACAGCAGCAGCAGCTCGTGAATGAGACCTGGACCCTTTTCTCTCAATGCCCCTGTTCCCCAGCTCTTAGCAGACACATCCAGCTCTCAGGCATCTTATCCAAAACCCAGTTAGAGATGTCTCAGAGTTTCTCTAAGAGAGTAGAGCCTGCCTGATGGAAGATTCACCTTGGTTCTCCTCCTCCTGCCCTCAAAGTTCTACAAGTGGTTAGGAAAAGCAATGGAGTAGGGCAAAATTTCTGTATAAAAGTCCCACACTGGATTGCTATGTGGCCCAGGAAAAGTCTCTGTCCCTCTCTGGGCAATCTGTAAAATGAAGGAGTTGAGACAGAAGTCTACATGTAATATTTGAGGAAGAAGATGACAGTGACGACAGGGAGCAGTGCTTCTCTCTGGTGTCCCACTCTTGACCCCTACTGCCTTAGTTCAGCTCCTCCTCCTCTTTCTCTGCACCGTCACAATGGCCTCAAAGCAGGTCTCCCTGGACCTGTTTTCTCTCACTTCAGCACTACAGGGTCACGCCTGCCACCCTGATTTTTCTGAAGTCACACTGTGCTATTGCTCCGCTGCTTAAAACTTCAGTAGTACCCAACCGGCTACAAAATAAGATCCAAATACTTCGGTTTGGTAGTTAAGGATACCCACAGTCTCAAATCAATCCATTCTACAGCCTCAGCACCACAGAGTGATTGAGAGAATGTGCTTTATATAATCAGACAAACCAGATTTCAACCTCACTATTTGCTACATGAATTTGGACTAAATACTTAATCTTCCTGAGCCTTCATCTATAAAATTAAGGTGAAAATACATATAATCATGAGGTGAGGTGAAGGTGCTCAGTCGTGTCCGACTCTTTGCAACCCCGTGGACTGTAGCCCACCAGGCTCCTCCGTCCATGAGATTCTCCAGGCAAGAACACTGGAGTGGGTTGCCATTTCCTTCTCCAGGGGATCTTCCCAACCCAGGGATCGAACCCAGGTCTCCCGCATTGGAGGCAGACGCTTTAACCTCTGAGCCACCAGGGAAGCCCACATATAATCATAGGATTGTTTTAAAGATAAAAATGAGGTGCAATTTGTGGCATGCTTAGCAAAATGCCTGGTACATAGTAGTCCTCAATAAGGAAGACGGTTTATTACTTATGCAGCTAATGGTTGAGCTAAACTGAACTGTGTGAATGTCCCTGACTACACACCTTTGCTTATGCTATTCCTTCCACATGAAATTCCTCTGACGCTCCAACTCTACAAACCATAATCCTATATATACCAAGACTGCAGCCCTCAGTCCCTCACATCCAGTCATGCTTCATGTCTGTACTCCTCACCCCTGTCCTTCTTCCTCACACATTACTGGCCTCCTTTCCAGCAGAAATCAAGTATTGCTCTTATTTCAGAACAATATCAGATCTAGAGATGCTAACTTCAGGAGGATGGAACAATCTGATAGGGGCCATTTCAAATGCTACCTTCTCCCCAAAATCACTTCCAGATTCACCTGGAAGTAATCTTAACAACCTAAAAGCAATATCTAACAGCTGCTTATCTACCAGCAGCAATACCTAATAGAGCCTTTTCAGACCGTTATCACATCCAGTTTTGTACATTCGATTTGTGTCCATTCCTTTCCTGGCTGGCTAGGTAATCTGAGCTCCATGAGGGTAGAAGCCTGAGCCTCCATGCTCGTTGTTTTCCTACTGGGCCTCGTAAGTGTTTTACTGGGTTGCATCTTATTTAGAGATGAGACATTCCTTTGAGAGCAGGAAGACATAAGAATCTGGTTCTCCATTCTCCTCCTGGGTAATGTCTCTGGGTTCTGGCTGCAATGGGCACATGCCTTGCCCTCCTGTCCCCTTCCCACCAACACCCTCACCAGGCTTTTAGTGCTTTTCCTCTAAAGCACCTCATGCTTCCTATTTCACTACAATTTACAGTTTTAGAGGAGGTTACTGGGAGAGGTTAGAGTGCGAAACTAGACAACAGTGGTGGGGAGAGGAGCAGCACACAGGAAGCCTTCAATAAATGTTTGTAGAATGAAAGAACAGATGAATGAATGCTCTACCTCGGTCTCACAAGCATGCAAGCTGCCCAGTTTCCAGGAATTAGGCCATCAGGGACTCTCAGAGGCAAGACTGAAGGGTGGATGCTAGAGCCTGCTGAGCCAGAGCTCTGGCAGCCCCCCCCCCTCAGACTTAGAAGATGGGCCACCTTGAGGGTCTGAGGACTAGAAGCCAACCACAGGAGGTAGGACCTGACATTCTCAGGTGGAGAACCCCAATGGTGCTCCTCCTGCCCATGAACCTGAATGTGGACGCCCAGCAGGTTGAATACCAACCAACGTTGAGTATACGGCCAAGTAAGCGAGACATTATTTAGCTCCCAGTCGATTACAACAATTACATTGATTCCTTCTGAATGGCATTTCCCACTGCTGTTTACCAACCAGGGACGAGAAAATCAATCGATGCAGAGGGGAGGAGCCAGGCCACTGGGAGGAGGAGACAAGTTGCCTGTGGGTGTCAGACACAGCCTCCACATCTCTTACTCTCACTGTTTATGAAGCATTTCATAATAAAGCCCTACAGTTTTTATTTTGTTTTTCTTCTTTTAGGTAATATATGTTTCTATTTTTTATAGTCAACATGCATTACTTCTGTAATAAGAAAACTAAAGTATTTTTAAACATCAGTAATAAAAGGCAACTATAATAATGTCCTTCCCTACTTAGAATTCTCTGAAGACTCCACTCATTGCGTGCCTCCTCCCACTCCTGCCCTGATTCATTCACTCGCTGTTCTTTCCAAGACACGTGCTCTTGCTTTGCTTCCAGGCCATCACAGGGGCAGTTCCAACTGCCCTAAATGCTTTTCCTTTTCGACTCTACCATATTTGGTCTCACTTTAAATATCACATCTTCCTGGCACCTTCCCTGAGCCCCACATCCAAATCTAGATGGAGAGCCTGAACCCTGTATCTCCCAGTGACCTGTTTTAAGCCTCAGCAGAGCCCTGTCTCCATGTGGTGTAAGCACCACACAGTAGGCTCTGGGACACTATAAACGTCTTTCTTGTTCTCAATGGATTTTCCAGTTCCTAGAACAGTGCCTGGCACTTAAACACTCAGTTAAATGTCACCGGAAAAATAAAATTAATAATCATTACCTATGAGATTTGGAAGGGTTCTTAGAGACCATCTAGGAGCTCCCCTGGCTCAGAGGGTAAAGAATCTGCCTACAATGCAGGAGACCTGGGTTCGTTCCTTGGGTCAGGAAGATCCCCTGGAGGAGGAAATAGCAACCCAGTCCTATATTCTTGCCTGAAGAATTCCCTAGACAGAGGAGCCTAGTGAGCTACAGTCCATGGAGTCACAAAGACTCAGACACGACTGAGTGACCTTCACTCACTCACTCAGAGACCATCTAGCCTAACTTTTTTTGTGAGTGGCTGCATCACCCAACTTGAGAGATCTTAGTTTCTCAACCAGGGATTGAACCCAAGTCATGGCAGTGAGAGTGTGGAATTGAAACCACTGGACTTCCAGGAAATCTCCTCCTAACTCCCTCTTTTAACAGTGGGGCCCAGAGAAGTAAATCCAGATTCTAATCCCAGGTCTTCTGTGAACTGTTGTGTGACTTTAGAAAAGAGTCTCAGTCTCTCCAGCCATAAAATGGGGAAAGCTCTTCATACTCCAACTTTTTCTGGCTGTTCCTCCTCTTCCCCCACCAGGCACACAGACTGGATGGGTAGACAGGAGGGTACAAGAGAACTACAAGGTCAGGGCCATTGTCTCTAATTGTTTCCCATCGAGTTAAGGAGATAAGATACAGGGAGGAAGTGCTAAATTAAACATTTCTGGTGATTTGGTTTTACCAGAAGATCAGAAAAGGAAGCAATCAGGAAAGCCTGTGGGCATTAACGCCCCTGCCGGAGATAAGGCTTAGGCTGAGCAGGCTGTAAGGATGAGAGAAAACGGTCCCCAGCAAAGACCTGGCCATCCACTGCCGGGGGAAACAACAAGTTCTCACTAGGAGGCTGGGCTGATGTGGATTCAGACTCCAGCTCTGCCACTTACTGGGCTTCCCTGGTGACTCAGACAGTAAAGAAATCTGCCTGCAATGCAGGAGATGTGGGTTTGATCCCTGGGTTGGGAAGATCCCCTGGAGAAGGGCATAGCTATCCACTCCAGTATTCTTACCTGGAGAATCCCGTGGACATTGGAGCCTGGAGTGCTATAGTCCATGAGGTTGCAAAGAGTCAGACATGACTGAGCAACTAACACTTTACTTTCACACATTCTGCTGCTTGCTAGCTCTGGGCCTTGGACAAGCCTCTCAACCTTTCCAAACTTCGGTTTCCTTAAGCTCACTGTGAGAATATGAACGTCTAGCTTGCAGGGGTTTTGTAAGGATTAAATGTATGTGACGGTATCTAGAACAGTGCCTGGTGCCTAACAGGCCATTTTAAATGCCACTTTATTTTCCTCCTTCCAGACACATAAACCATTTGACATGTCACTGGCAAGAACAGCAGAAGTGCAGCTGGGGTTTAGGGACTTGAAGGCTTTTTCTGTCCAACCATTCATAGTCTGTTTACTCTGACATGAATTGCCCAGTGCCTCCTCTCTCTCTCTCTCTCTCTCTCTCTCTCACTCACTCACACACACACACACACACACACACACACACACACTTCATGTAAAATCCACAGGACAAAAAGAGGCCATTTCTAATCCCTGATCAGATGGAACCAGATTGGGAGCTATCTATTACCATCAGTAGGAAAAACAAAGCATCAACTTCCAGTCTGGTCTGAAGTTTTCCCTCCACCCTGGGACTTATAACATATGAAGTTATGAGACCAAATGCCATTTTCTACGGGCCTGGAGGGAGAGGCTGCAATTAAATTATAGAACAATCCTATAAAATACCTTGGAACACTTTATGAAGCTGTTGATATTTCTATAGGAGAACAGAATGAGGCATGAGCTGAGGGGGGAAGTGGCGGGGTGAAGGTGAGGGCAGGGAGAAGGGCTGTTTGTTTCAGTTGGTTCGTGCTAATGACAGACCAAGAGTGATGAGGATTTAGAGGCAGCCCCCAAAAGAAAGCAGAGCACAACCCACCTTATCCTATACCTTCAGAGAAAAAGCAATAGCAGGTGCTTACAAGTAGAGATTATTACTTGAAGGAGAACATTTAACACTGGACTTGAACTGAGGTTATAATATTTTAGGGAATCTATAAACCCTCTTAGGAATCCATCAGAGAGAGCTAGACCCTTCTTCATAGGACAACACAAATACACCCCAATTTCTACTTGCGGTGAAATATTCATGGGCTGCAAGTTAACAATGCTTCTCTAACAAAATTTAAAACTCTTCTTAATGGAAATATTTCTTAACTTCATTACCCAGTTTCCCACCATGGAGACCTACCCATGTCATGAATTGCTTCTCAGGATGTGAATACAAACTAAACGGATTCTTTAAGTTCCTCTAGGATCCAACGAACAAATCCTCAGCTAGTAGTCAAGGCACCCAGGTTCCAAAATGGGCTCTGCTTTGCCTTTTCAGAGAGACACTGGCCAGTCTCAATTATTTCTTGATTTCAGTTTCCCCATCTTGAGAAAAATAAAGATGGAGAAGCGGGTAGTTTTTGACTAGGACAGCAGTTTCTAACCTACATTCTGTAGAAGACAAGTAGCATGCACAAAATAAGAGTTCTATGGCCAAAACGAACCAGGGGAATACTGACTAGTCCAGTCCCTTCTTGGAGATACACATAATTCCTTAGTATATTAAGGTCTCTGAGAAGTCCTGCAATAAAGAAATCTGATATATTTGGTTTAATCAAACATTTCCCTACTTGGTTTGATCGTAATCTTTTTCGGTGGAATAACTACACTACATTTCCATTAGAGAGCATTTTACTTAGCACCAGGTTTAAAACTCAGTAAAGTGTGTCATCTATTAATCCTCCCCAAACAAACAAATCGACACGTTACAAAAAGTAATAGAAGGTGGGTACTAAAACAGAGCGGTATGAATTCTAAGACCAGCAGAACACTATAAAATTCCTCCACCCAACCTTCCTTCACTTCTTGGGAACTGGGGAAAATAGTGTGACTGCTCAGGCATTCGCTTTTAGTATTTCTGTTCTTTCAATCTATCTAGAATAGTGACTCTCAAAGCTTAGCGGTCAAGAGAATTACTGCACTGATGGGGTTAATCAAAGGAGGTCTTTATCTGTGATGTATTATTTCTCTTATCTAATAAAAACTGATGCCAAGATGACAAAATGTTAACAGGATGAACACAGGTTAGGGTTACTATGGACTTCCTTTTTTTTTTTTTTTTTCATTTTTCGAAAGAAAAATACCTAAATTATATCAGTTCAGAGTTGAATATACTTAATAGGGCATCCAGAGAATTTTCAGGGATAATTATGACTCCCCTGATCTTTGCCTGATGCACAGACTTGACACCTCACCCTGCACTCTGACAACATCCTCCAGAATGGGCTTTGGGGAACACTGACTGGAAACACCCAGGCCCTCCACCATGTGACAATCCAGGGCCTAACTCTGAGTCCACCTCCTTGTCTCCTGGCCGTAGGACTACAGGGTCAACATCTTCCTGCGGCAGCAGTGGAACGACCCCCGGCTGGCCTACAACGAATACCCCGATGACTCGCTGGACTTAGACCCATCCATGTTGGACTCCATCTGGAAACCTGATCTGTTCTTTGCCAATGAGAAGGGGGCCCACTTCCACGAGATCACCACAGACAACAAACTGCTGAGGATCTCCCGGAACGGGAATGTCCTCTACAGCATCAGGTGAGTCCCGTCAGGCTCATCACCCCCTGAATCCTCAGAACACACCTTCTGGGAGGAGACCAAGAGGAGGCCCAAGCATAGGTGAACAGGCCCTGACCACCCAATGCCTGCAGAACAGACAGAGTGCTCTGCCACTTACAATCGGCAAGAAAGAATCAAACACCATGGGAGCTTTTTAGAAGTCCATGGCTTATTATAACCAGGGAGAATAAGGAAGCAGCCTAGAGACAGAGGGTTAAAACTAGGCCCCCAAGCTTCCCCAGCATTTCAATAAAACAAGATGGGAAAAGAGTATTCAAGTCAATGCCCACCCCAGGAATGTTTGGTTACTCAAGACAAATAAGTTCCAGAGAGCTGCTGTATATCAGCGTACCTGTAGACAGAAATACTGGACTGTACACTAAGACATGTATTCAGAGGGTAGATCTCATGTTACACTTTTTTACCATAATTTTACAAAAAATAGCAGGACCAAAAGCACAAAGTCTGAAAAATCACAGCAACTTCAACACAAATGGCCTGCCGGGTGGACAGTGCTGCTCAGAGGTATAAACCAGGGATGGTCCCTCCTGATTATAAAACCTTTCCACCCTCTATTCCCTGTACTGACTTTAAGAACCTGGGACTCTCTTTCCTGGGAGGTATCCTGCAGACACTACTTGGGGTTAAACCTTCAGAATTTTCTACCACACTCTGCAACCCCCATCCCACCTAATTCCCAGTCTCCTCCTGCAAGGCATGGAGGGAAGAACCAATGTCCATGTAATATCCTCCTGCAAGGCATGGAGGGAAGAACCAATGTCCATGTAATAGTCTTACTATGCATTATTCCCTGAGAATTTACCCACTAGGCTGGGACTTACCATGTATGATTTCTAATCCT
Source organism: Nanger dama (assembly GCA_917880005.1). Classification (NCBI taxonomy): domain Eukaryota; kingdom Metazoa; phylum Chordata; class Mammalia; order Artiodactyla; family Bovidae; genus Nanger; species Nanger dama. Next base: position 42,987,060 of record CAKJTW010000008.1, read on the forward strand.
CCCAACAGTTCTGTGAAGCAAGTTTTGTTATGCCTATTTTGCAAATTAGACAAGTGAGGATCTGAAAGTTTAAGCAACTTACCAGAGTTCCCACAGCTATTTCGTAGTAGAACCTAGATTCTACTATGTTAGTGTGGATCTAATGCCCACTCTGAGCCTAGAAGATATTCAACAGGCACTCAAATGTTGGATGAACATATTGCTATTTCAAAGAGCTTAAAGGGGCACTGGTCCTAAATGCCTCCCTGTCTCCACCAGTTCCTCAGGGGAATATATCTTTTAATTCTATTAGGAGACGAGCTTTAAGTGTCCAGGCCCATAGGAGAGGCCGTACAGGCCCTAATCCCCAAGTGTGACTTGACTCAAACAGGGTAGGAGTGGGACTCAAGGACCTCAGGAGGGAGAGGAGGCACCACGGGAGGGCAGACTGGGAGGAATCAGGGGCCCACATGGCCTTGCTCACTTGCTGCCCACCCCACCCCATGCACATCCAGACTGGAAGAGTGACAGGCTCAGGATGGCCACCAAGGCCCTGCTGGCTAGGGATTCACTGCAGCCAGGCTAGTTTCACATCTCCAGGAAGCTAAGCCCCAGTGCAGCGTGACAGAAGGACAAATCAGCAGGAAGTGATGTTCCAAGGTCATTCAACTTCAGGAAATTAACCCAGTGTGACAGTTGCCCCACTTTAGAGCTCTTATCTGCAGAAATTCAACGGCTGCCCTTTCCCTTCCCCCTCCTCCTCCCACTCCCTCTTTTCCCTCTTCTTTCCCTCCCTCGCTTCCGCCTTGTATTTAAAGGGCCCACATCCACAGCCGTGGGTAAAAGCTGGATGAGGGCATTCACCCAGGGCTGTGTGCCTCACCATGTGGGGCCAAGGTGCCGGCAGCTAACCCCCACATGACCACCAGTTAGGGGTCTTCAGGCATTGAGGTTGGCTTTTCAGGACAACAGTGCTAGAAAGCTCATCAGCAAATACATGAGTTCAAAATCCAGAGGCCAGGAGCGACAGTCTTGAGTCCTGGCTGAGCCATCAGCTTGCTGTGAACTGACATGCGCCCCTCCCTAGCCTCCTCTGCACCTCGGTTTTCTCACCTGTCAAATGCAGGAGTTGGCCTGTCGACTGAAGTCTCTTTGGCCTCCACCAGTCTTTCTTCTCCATTCCCTGCAGTGAGGGCTCGGGAGTTGGCAGAGCCCTTCAAGCTGAAGCCTTGCATCTCAGCTGAGCTGCAGACCTAGGATTCTGCTAAGGGGACTCCCTTTTATTGAGACGGCAGCCTCTGCCAGGGTTGAACAACCCAAAATCAACAGCTAGCCCAAAAGCCTGGGACAACCACTGCTTCCCAGCTGGGCCCAACAGAAGCCCGCAGATGGGAATCAGCTGTGTTTGGACACTGAGAAGGCAACGGACCTCTTGGAAATCGCCTTTGATGAGTGTGTGAAGGGAGGAGCCAAGAACCACCTAGACACCTGCTCCAGAGGCACCTGGGGATGCCTAAGTTTAAAAGTCAGGCTCTGTCCGTACCCAAGAGCTCTGCAGAAGAGTAAGGATGCAGGCCTCCAGGCCTCAGGCAACTTACTAAAGGCAGGTTTCTAGAAGCCAGACAGACAACAAAGAAGCCCAGAAGTTCCACAGACTCTGTGTAACTGGAGGCTATCTCCTTTCTGTCTCTGATATGGAAACGTGCATATATTACTTCAATAAATGCCTAGTTCCCTGACCTCCTTGCCCTCTCCTAGATAACCAATTTGCTGGTAGTAACTAGCATGGAGGCATAACTTCCCTGGTCTGTGGATCCACCATCATTCAACTCCTTTCTCTTCCCAGAATCACCCTGACATTGGCCTGCCCCATGGACTTGAAGAATTTCCCCATGGATGTCCAGACGTGCATTATGCAACTGGAAAGCTGTGAGTCCCTTGCATGAGGCCTCTATTTAAAACAACAACAACAAAAAAATCAGATCCTCCTTTACTCATGAGACCAGCAGAAATTCCCACACAGCTGCTCCTAACCCCTGGACCCCAGGAGATTACTGTGCTGTGTGCTGTGTTTAGTTGCTCAGTCGTGTCCAGCTCTTTGCAACCCCATGGACTGTATCCCATCAGGCCCCTCTGTCCATGGAGACTCTCCAGGCAAGCATAGCAGAGTGAGTTGCCATACTATAACAGTCCAAAATACCAGATGAGGGGCTTTGCTCTTAGAAAGTGCATAGAAATGTAACTTCCCTTACATTGTCTGACTTAGGTCCTGCTCTAGAGCATTCTCCAAAGAGGTACTATTCCATGTTCTCTGTGAACATGCTCACCAGGAATAGAGAAGTCATAGCTTAAAAAAGTCAGCGTCCTTAAACTCCCAGAGTTGCTCACTCCAGCAGGGGAGAGAGATGTCTGTCCACACAAATAATTCTAACACAGAGCAGCAAGTGGTAAGTGTGTGGTTAGATGTACAAAACACTGTGGCCTCAAGGCAGAAAGGGCACTTCCTTCTGATTGGGAAGGAGACAGGATACAGAGAAGGCTTTATGGGGGAGTTCACAGGTGAATCAAGATTTTAACCAATGGGGTAGCTCACTTACTTGATTGGAAACACAGAAACCAATCTGACGAATTTAAAGACTGGAATTAAGTGAAAGGGCATAGGGATTCAAGCTCCTCACAGATTTGAAGGAGAAGCTACAGTACAAGAACCAGGGCAGAACATTCAGGCAACAGGAACCATCGGACCATTCCCTGGAGCACCACCTCCGAGGAGAGTCTGCACCAGCCAGCTCCCAACCTGCTGTCACTTTACTCAAGAGTCAAGGTTCTGGGGCAAAGAGTCTGATTGGCCTAAATGAGTCACCATCTCAGACCTTGTCCCCCAACTGACAGCCCCACCATGACAGCAATCCATACAGTTATTCCCCAGGGGTTGGGGTGGGGAGGGGACGTGCTTGCAAGGATGATGCACGGGCAAAAATAGCAGAGGTCAGCTGAACTTAACAGAACTGAGAGCTGGGATGCTAAGGTGGGATGCTGGGAGGAGCAAGAGAGGTAACAGGGTTGTGAAGTAAACACAAGCAATTAAAGCAGCTTTAACCGCCCATGGGAGGAGGAGAAATAAAGCAATGTAGTCTCATGAGTGCCACTGAGGGTCTGATGCCTCTTCACCTCTAACCCTAAACACCCCTGACATGCTTCAGATAAGGGCTTCCAGGTGGTGACTTCTCCTCCTTCTGATCCCTTCCCAGTTGGATACACCATGAATGACCTCATCTTTGAGTGGCAGGAGCAGGGGGCTGTGCAGGTGGCAGATGGACTAACTCTACCCCAGTTTATCCTGAAAGAGGAGAAGGACTTGAGATACTGCACCAAGCATTACAACACAGGTAGGCGCAAGGGCCCCCTCCTTGGGTCCCACCCTACTGCAGCCAGGGCCAGAGGTCACTGCAAACCTTCATGCCGTCACTGTTTCAGTGGGTCTTATGAGGCACCCATGGTGAATCTAGTTCTGCACTTATTACCCAGGGGTTAAGGGAATGTCCCTTGAAATGAAAAGTGGCTTCCACAGTTTCCTCCTGAAGTTCTGGGGCAAGTAACCTGAGCTTGGACCACGGCTCACGACAAGAGGAACTGGGAGATCCAGTCTTTCTTCCAGGTAGCAGCGTGCTCAGCTCAGGGTAGAACCTAAGGCAGAAGGGAGAGCTGGCAGTGGGAGGACATCTAGCAGGGTCACAGAGCGGCTGGCATTTCTCAGAGGGCAAGAGTAGATGACGTTCCCACTAGGCCTTGGGAGGGAGCTGCGAGCCAGCACTGAGGATTAGTAAGCAGTGAAGCCGGAAAGAGTCCCCTAGACTGTGAGCTACGACCTCCCACGCCTAGCCCAGGCTTTCCTGGAAGAATGAACACAGGAATGAACTGGGGCAGGACCAAGACTGGCTTTGCCTGCCCTGTTTCAGGCAGGGAAGGAGCTTATGGAACACTGCAGGCAAAGGCAGCCACTCAGTACGCCAGCTGTGTGTGGGGGCGGGGGGCCTGCTGCGTGAACGCGGCCCAGTGAAGTGGAGGCACACGACAGGCTGTGACAGGGGCCGAGAGGAGGAGGTGAGGGTGAGGAGTTGAGGCAAACCACTGTGCGTTCTGCTGCAAGTGGGAGGCCCAGAAAAAGAGCAGGCAGCCTGGGTTCTGCTCTGGTTAGGACAGGTGTCCCTTTCCAGTGACCTCGGAGATAGACATCCTAGAAACTTCAAAAATACTCTCTTCATCCCTGGGAAGCTGAGACTCAGAGAGAGAGCAGGCCAGTCATCCCTCAGTCCCCAAAGGAATTGGGTTCCAGGCCCCTCAAATTACCAATATCAGGGGATGCTCAAGGCCACGGTCAACCCCCTCACTGGAGGATGCAGGGCCCGTGAGTCCGGAGAGCCAGTGAGTTCCCAGGCATCAAATAATCACAGCCGACTCTCATACACCACAGCGTTGTTCTCATTCATTATCTCAGTGGCCCTTCATTACCCACACTCAAGTAATAGCTGAGTTCTAGGCTAGTTCTGTGGATTCAATGAGAAAAGACTGGCAAGACACTGACCACACGGAAGGTGCGGTCCAGGGAACTGTACAAAATTCCCCTGGCAACTGTGTGTCAGTGGACTGGAGCCAAGACCCCACCGGGGGACAGCCGGCACAATTCAAGGGACACAGACTGGAAGATGAGCTGTCCATAGCCCGGTGCAGAGGACAGAGAGAGAGAAAGGTCGACTTGCCTGGTCAGCGTACTACACCTTAAAGGATCCGATGCTCATGTGAATAGAGCTGAAGGGACATGGGGGAAAAGAAGCGCTCTGCCTGGGGGAGATGTCACCATTAAACTGCCATACAGGAGAGGCAGGATTCCTTGGCAGGTTGTGGGGTGGAAGAAGGGCATTCCGGGCAGAGGGATTATCAGGCTCAAAAACTCAGAAGTGTGAAAGTACAGAGGATATTCAAGGCAAGGGCTGGAGTGCAGGGGTCATGGGTGAGGTGAAGAAAGAAGGGAAATGGGGTGGAAACAGGCTGCACTGTGAAGGGCAGACTACAGAGGCTGAACTTCTCCCTGTAGGGATCAAATAATCACATGATGAGGCTGATGACAAGTGATATTCTGAGCCCTAGTGGTTTGTGAGGGCTATGCTAAGTTCTTTGCTTATTTTACCACCTCATTTACCATCGCAGTGAACATGAGTAGCCATGTGAGGTTGGTGTTATTATTATTTACTATCATCATCATCATCCCCGATTTACCATAGATGAGGAAACTGAGACACAGAAAGATTCAAACGCTCACCCAAGGTCACGGCTAGTGTGAGGCTGGACCACGATTCCAGCCAAGGCTGTTCTGGCCTCAGAGCTTTGATCCTATCCACTAGGCCACTTTGCCTTCCCACTCTAATTTCCTGCAGGCAAATTCACCTGCATCGAGGCCCGGTTCCACCTGGAGCGACAGATGGGCTACTACCTGATCCAAATGTACATCCCCAGCCTGCTCATTGTCATCCTCTCGTGGATTTCCTTCTGGATCAACATGGATGCTGCCCCTGCCCGTGTGGGCCTGGGTATCACCACTGTGCTCACCATGACCACCCAGAGCTCCGGCTCTCGAGCATCCCTGCCCAAGGTAAGTCCCACCACCCAAGAGCACAGAACACCCAGACAGACACGGAGGGCACACGTCTCCCTTCCCTGTCTGAGATCAGGCATGCACGAGGAATTAGGCACTATTTCTTGATCCTCTAAACTCAGCAGAATCCAGCATTCAGATCCACACAAACCTTCCCTCCAGAACATCATGTTCTATACAGTTGCCAGATAACCACATTTTGTTCCATTCTCTACCGACATTAGACACACATTCTGCTTCATCTGCTATTAACACTCAACTCCACTTCCTCCAGCCGCTTCACAGTGGTGCTAAGGACAACATTCCACTCCTTTCATCATCAATGGCACTGTGTGTCTGGGGTCTTCAAGACCATACCATATACAAAGATTCACAGGACTCAGAGACTCAACAAAGTGTTAGACTCACAGCTAAGATTCCTTAGAGTGATTAGGATACACATTATCCGTAATCCATAGATTAAGGATACATAGCTAGATGATAAGAGAAAAAGACACAGGCAGAGTCTAGAGGGATCCGTGTGCAAGCTTCCTCACTCTCTCCATCCCATGAGGGACCACACAGAGCTCACTCTCACCCCAGCAACAAAAATACAGCTATATGTGTGACAAGTGTCTGCCCAGAGAAAGAGAGAAATTGTTTTGAGATTCATTTAAGATTCAATATCAAAGGTTTTTATTAGGTGCTGGTTACACAAGTACCCTCTGCCCACCACATCCCCAAATCCCAGACTCCAAAGAGGAAAGCAGGTGTTCAGTTTAAATCACACTGTTTATACCAGTGGTCAGAACATGGTGGGGCACACTTATCAGTTAGGGAAAGTGGGAATATGCCCAAAATCCAAGCTAGATGTCAACCAAGGGCCAACCTTGCCAGCAGGTGTGATACTCTTTTCTGCAGTACCTCAGTCTGATTCTGACATTTCTAATGTTAAACACCACCTTCTGTCACATTCACTATTAACTCTTGAACCATGTTCTGCTCTGTTCACTATTAACACTCAGCACATTTCACTCCACACACTGCTAATGCCAGATACATATTCTGCCCCACGCCCTCCGTGCTAGACCCAGCATTCTGTTCCGTTCTTCTCACACCAGACATGGCATCCCACTGCATTCATGCCAACGCCAGACGCTAATCCTCCTCCAGTCAACCTGACGATGAACGCAGCGCTGTTCCTTTCACTGTTAGCACTAGACCTCACATTCTGTGTAATTCACATTTAACACTAGGCGGCATGCTCTGCTTCATTTACTATCAATGCCAGACGCCACACGCTCCTCCACTCACCCACGCTTGAGGCAACAACACCCGGCTCCGTCCACTGTGAGCGCTCGACGCCTCAGTCTGCTTTACGCGCCTGTATCAAGCGCTAGGCGCTCTTTTCCACTATGTTCGCCACCGTTGCTGGAGCCACTTTCCACAGTCCTCGACACCAGACCCAACGTGTGTGTGTTAAGTTGCTCAGTCGTGTCCAGCTCTTTGTGACCCCATGGACTATAGCCTTCCAGGCTTCTCTGTCCGTGGGATTCTCCAGGGAAGAATACTGGAGTGGATTGCCATTCCCTTTTCCAGAGGATCTTCCCAAGCTAGGGACTGAACTCTGGTTTCCTGCATTGAAGGCAGATTCTTTACCATTTGAGCTATAGGGAAGACCCAACATGACGCTCTGCTATTAATGCCAGACACCAACCATACTCTGCCCCCTTCAGCCTTATGCTAAATGCAACATTCTGCACCATGTGCAATGAACGCAGCACTTCACATTCTGTTCTGATGCAGAAAAGTTGGAAGAATAAGCAACAAATACCTAGTAGCCTTCACCTCAACTCCAGCTATCATATTCCACATTGTCTATCTTTCTCTCTAAGTAAGCAGGTAGATAGATGCAATTTTTACTGAATCACTTGAAGGTTACAGACAGCATGACAATTCACCTCTAAATAAGGACTAATGATTATATGATATTATCACAACTAAAAAATTAACATTAATACAATATCATTGAATTAGAAATAATTCCATAATTTCATCAAGATTTAAAGAAACTTTACATTTTCCCAATGGTCCAAAAACTCTCATCAGTAGACATGGTGAGGGATCCCACATTGCATATGGTTTACTCTTTTAATCAAGAAGAGTCTCCCCACTGTTTTTTTGTTTTTCATGACACTGACGATTCCACTAACTTTTAATGTGAGACATGACATTCTACCTCAATTGTCATCTATGCTAGACACCACTCTCTTTTCTATCCATCCTCACAAGAAAACTCAACAATGTGCCCTTTGTACCATTAAAGCTAGACTTTGCATTCTGTTACATTTCCTATAAAAGCTTGAAACCAATCTCTCTGTTTACTGTTACCAGCTGACAGCACATTCTGCTCTGTTCATTTGCAACAGCGGGAGGAATATCTTGCTTCCTGTTCCTTATGTTAGGCTCAACATGCCGCTCCTCTCTATGAATAGTCTACGCCACAGTCCCCTTCACTTCTAACTGACTCTAGACTCAACATTCTGTTCCACCCATTGTTAACACTGGCCTTGAGAGTGGGTTCCGTTTGCTAATAACACTCAACTTGACATTCTTGCCTCTTTCAAAGCATAAAATTCAGTGGCATTTGGTATATTTACAAAGTTGTATACCCTCAGCAGTGTCTAATTCCAGAACATTTTCATCACCCCACAGAGAATCCCCATATTCATCAACAGTCACTCCTTGTTCTCCCCTCCTACCAGCCTCTGGCAGCCACTCATCTACTTTACACCTCTATGAATTTGCCTATCCCAGATGCCTCACCTAAGAGGAATCACACAGTATGTGCACTCTTATGACTGGCTTCTTTCATTTAGCATATTTTTAAGGTTTACATAAGTTATAGAATGTATCACTACTTCATTTCTTTTTATGGCTGTGTAATATTCTGTTGCATGTATAGATCACAATTCATTTATCTATTTATCAGTTCATGGACATTTGGGTTATTTCCATGTTTGTCTATTTTAAATAATGCTGCTGTGAACAAGCATTTCATGTGTTTAAGTTTTTCTGCGGACATATATTTTCAACTCTTAAAGATATTATATGGTACATTATAGTCCTTATATCAATATATACTATATATTATATATAAGTTACAGGTATATTATATACTCAGCTTTTGAGGAATGCCAAATTATTTTCCCAAGTGGCTATACCACTTTATAATACTACCAATGTTCAAATTTCTCCACATCCTCATTAATGTTTGTTATTCTACCTCTTTGATTATAAATATCTCAATAGATGTAAAGTGCTATCTCATCATAGTTTTGATTTGAATTTTCCTAATAACTAATAATATTTAGCATATTTTCATGTGCTTATTGACCATTTTCATATCTTCTATGGAGAAGCTATTCAAATATTTTACCCATTTTTTTAATTGGGGCATTTCTCTTTATTGTTTAATAGTTCTTTGTGGATTATCGATTTTAAACTCTTAAGAACATGATTTGCATATATTTTCTCCCATTCTACAGGTTTTCACTTGATTGAAAATGTTCCTTATGCACAAAAGTTTCTAACTTTGAGGAAATTAATTTAAATTTTCTATTGTTGTTTGTACTTTTGGTATCATACTTAAGAAACTAGTGCCTAATCCAAGATCATAAAGATTTACATGTACATTTTTTCTAAGAGTTTCATGCACTGTGCTTAGTTGCTCAGTCATGTCCAGCTCTTTGCAACCCCATGGACTGTAGCCTACCAGGAAGCTCCTCTGTCCATGGCATTCTCCAGGCAAGAATACTGGAGTGGGATGCCATGCCCTCCTCCATGGGAATCTTCCCAACCCAGGGATCGAACCCAGGTCTCCCACATTACAGGCAGGTTCTTTACCATCTGAGAGTTACATAGTCTAGCTCTAAATATAGGGTTTCAATCTATTTTATTTATTTTTGCATATGAAATGAGGGAGGGATATCATTCTTTTATATGTGGATATCCAGTTATCCCAGCACTGTTTGTTAAAAAGATTATTCTTTCCATCCACTGAATTCATATTCTTCTCAAAAGTCAATTGGACATAGGCTTTGACTAAGTAAACCCCAAAATATGGATTTACTTCTGGACTCTCAATTCTATCCCATTGATATATACATACACACACACACACACACACACACACACACACACACACAAATTTATCTTTATGTCAGCATCACACTCTGGAGTATCATAGCTTTATAGTAAGTTTAGACATTGAGGAGTGTGAGTCCTCCACCTTTGTTCTTTTTAAAGATTGTTTTGCCCATTCTGGCTCCTTAGCATTTCCATATGAACATGAATATAAATTTTAAGATCAGCTTGTCAATTTCTACAGAGACAATAAAAACAAATTTTAGTTTTAAATGCATTGAGTCTGTATAGGAACTTGGGGAGTATTGACATCTTAACAATATCAGGTCTTCCAATCCATGAACACAGAATATCTTCCCATTCATTTAGATCATCTTTAATTTCATCCCACTGCTTTCTAGACCCCATGGTTTCTAACGAGAAATCAGCTGTTAATCTTACTGAGTATACCTTGTACATGATGAATTATTTCTCTTTCTGCTCTTAAGATTCTTGGTGGGTTGTTTTTTTTTTTTTTTTTTGGCTTCAGACAGTTTGATTATGGTGCTTCTAGGTGTGGCTCTCTTTGCGTTTATCTTGCTTGGGGTACATTTAGCTTCTTTGATATGTACATTAGTGTTTTTCATCAGATTTGGGGAAATATTGGCCATTATTTGTTCAGATATTCTTTCTGCCTTTTTCTGTCTCTCTCTTCTTCAGAAATACCCATCAGACACAGGTTAGTGCACTTGATGACTCCCCACACGTTTCTGAGGCTCTGTTCATTGTTCTTCATTCTGTTCCTGAGACAGGATAACCTCAAGTTCACTGATTCTTTCTTCTGTCCACTCAGATATGTTAGTTCTTTCCAGTGAAAGCTTCGGTTCAATTATTTTACTTTTTAGTTCTAGAATTTCTACTTGGTTCTTTTTCATAGCTTCTCATGCTCTACTTAGTGAGACTTTGTTCCCATACTTTTCTTTAGCTGGGTAGCCAAGATTTTTTTGGTTCTTTGAACATATTAAAAATATAACTGATTTAAAGTCTTTGTGTATTAAATATAATATCTGGGCACAGCTTTTTTGACTGTGTTTTCTCCTTTGTATGGGCCTGACAATCAATCCAGGCTTCTATAACAAAGTACCATAAACTGGGTGGCTTATAAATAGCGTACATTTGCCTCACAGTTCTGGAGGCTGGAAATCTGAGACCAGGGTGCCAGGGTAGTCTGGTTCTGGTGAGGATTCTCTTTCAGTTACAAACTGCTGACTTACTGTTGTATCCTCACATGGCAGAACGAGAGTAAGCTAGCTCTCTGGACTCTTTCTATAAAGGCACTACTCCCATTCATGAAGGCTCCATTCTCATGACCTAATTAGTTCCCAGTGATCTCATCTCCAAATACCATCATATTGGAATGAGATTTCAACATATAACTTTTGGGAGGACATAAACATTCAATACATTGAATTCACCATACTTTATTATTTCTTTGTATATCTTAAATCTTTTTGATAAAAATTATACATTTACATTGAGCAACTGAACTGAACTGAACTGATATATTTACATGGAGAAGGCAATGGCAACCCTCTCCAGTACTCTTGCCTGGATAATCCCACGGACAGAGAAGCCTGGTAGGCTGCAGTCCATGGGGTCGCAAAGAGTCAGACACGACTGAGTGACTTCACTTTCACTTTTCACTTTCATGCATTGGAGAGGGAAATAGCAACCCACTCCAGTGTTCTTGCCTGGAGAATCCCAGGGATGGCGGAACCTGGTGAGCTGCCGTCTACGGGGTCACACAGAGTTGGACATGACTGAAGTGACTTAGCAGGAACAGCAGCAGCATACATTTACATAATATAATGTGGCATATCACTGAGCCAAGCAGTTTAAAACTTTGCCGTAGCCTTTACTTCTGCTTATTCAGAGTTGACAGCTAAGAGCCTTCTCAAGTCACTCTGGACATGCACAGAGGCCTAAAAATGCACATTGGTTCCCAGGAATATATCATAGCTTTATGGACAGCTCATTCCCCAAATTTTCCTTTTATTCTTTTTGATCAACCAATTGTTTGCCTCAGCTGTTACCAAATGCCTGAGGCTGATGTAAAGTTCAACACTTGCCAATGACTGTTTTCAATAAATGCCCTCAAGGAAAAAGCTGCTCACATTGAGACAGCTCCAAGTCAGGCCAAAGAAAGACATCCTTGCGAGTGGTCCCTTTCAGAGAACCATAAACAGGTCAAATAACAATTCCCTGAGAACACAGCTTTAAAGAAGCTCCTACTCTCTTCTGCCCCATCCAGTGGCCATCAGGATACTGGTGTTCACTGTGCCTACAGGCTGTTGCTTTACAAGACTAGCACAGAGCCACACACGAGACGGTGGGAATAGGGCAACTTAAAACATCACAAAGGAAATAAAAACACATATCCACAGAAAAACTTAAGTTCATAGCAGCATTATTCCTAATAAGAGCCAAAAGGTAGAAGCAATCCAGATGTCCTTAACTGATGAATGGATCAATGATATGTGTTATGTCCACACAGAGTACTATTATTTGGCCATAAAAAAAAAAACTACTGACATATACGATGATATAGATGAATATTGAAAACATTATGCTAAGTGGAAGGCCACATATTATATGATTCCATTCACATAAAATGTCCATGACTGGAGGAAGAGAATTGGAGGAATAAGGAAATGATAGATAAAAGATAGCAGGTTCCTTTTTGAGGCAATGAAAATCTTCTAAAATTGTCTATGATGACGATTGTATATAATTGTGAAGATATCAAATCATTGATTTCTATACTTTAAATGTGTATGATACAGGAATTATATCTCAATAAAGCTGGGTTATTTTTAATGCCATGAAGCTTGCTTCTTACTGGGATTCAACTGATTTTCCCAAATAAATGTTTACCGGATTGCTGTTAGACTTTGATTCATTAACAGAGTTTGGAGAAAAGTTGGTTCTGACTATTTTTTATAGAGTCCTCACCGCCTTTTGCAGGGGGAGAGTTTTTTAAGATCTTGCTCTGCCATTCTCACTGACATCCTCCACTTACTTTCACCATTAGGTAAAAATTCTCCTATCACCTTCAGTCTGAACACCACATTCTATTCCTCAATGATAGAATGATAGACACACCATCCCCCCCTTCCCCTTTCTCTTTAGGGCTCTTCTAGGCACCATGTTCTTTTTTCTCAATATTCTGTCAAGTCTTCTTGATGAATTTCTCATCTGTTTCCTTCTGTACCCGCCATCCTAATATTCCAGCAGAGAGGAAACAACAGAAGATGATGGGGAAGGGAGTTTCTAAGGAGCAGAAAACATTCCGCCATATTCAATATTTCACTCTGTTCTCTCCTCATCTGTGTTCTTCCCCCACCTCCACCCCAGGTATCGTATGTGAAAGCCATCGACATTTGGATGGCTGTGTGCCTGCTCTTCGTGTTCTCAGCCCTGCTTGAGTATGCCGCCGTCAACTTTGTGTCTCGGCAGCACAAAGAGCTGCTCCGATTCAGGAGGAAGCGAAGACATCACAAGGTAGGCCTTTGGATCAATGCTGGTGGCAGACAGAAGAGTTTTGGGCAAGCTTGTCTTATGATACTTGTTTTCCTGTATCATTCTTCTCAGTGGATAAAGCATGCACAAAATACAGATCAAAGTCCTACAGGTCCTAGTTTCTCCTCCCATAAATAAAGCCCTGATTGGGTTTCTGGGCACTCATTCTTCTAACACTAATTATCAGGTTACACTTGAAGACAGAATTGATGGAGCAAACACTGATGGAGCCAAGACAGAAACTAGCTATAAACCCAAAGCATGGAAGGCTGCAGGATGTTTGCTGTTTTCTAAAAGAGTGGGCTGCACTGTTGTAATGGGCCTGATTCCAGAAGCGATTGGTATCATAGAACATGAGATCTTAGAGTAGAATGTCCAGTTTCTGGGCCTTTGTTTCCTACCTTCAAGAAGAGGCAGGCTACAAGGTCTTCCCCTGGAGTGAATTCTCTTCCCTTATGAGAAACAGAATAAAGAAATACTTTGAAATTAAATATTAAAGTAGGCATTTAAAATATGCAAATAATACCAAGTTTATCTTGTCATTGCTGCTGCTGCTTCTAAGTCACTTCAGTCATGTCTGACTCTGTGCAACCCCATAGACAACAGCCCACCAGGCTCCTCTGTCCCTGGGATTCTCCGGGCAAGTACTGGACTGGGTTGCCATTTCCTTCTCCGTATCTTGTCATTAGGGTTATGAAAAGAAAATAGTACATTACTATACTTGAAAAGTTTGAGTCCTAATGAAGAAAGGCAGTTGAAAAAAAAAAAAAAGAAACGAAATACTTGTCAGGGACTGCCTTGGCAGTCCAGTGGCTAAGACTCCATACTTCTATTGCAGGGGGCTGGGGTTCAATACCCAGTCAGGGAACTAAGATCCCATATGCTTAAGATTCTGCAAGCCATGTGGTGAAGCAAAAAACAAAACAAGACAAAAAAACCTGGCAGACCGCCTCTGAAAAGTCACCAACCTCTGTTAACTCTGTGGGAGCAAAGTGGCTCCATACCCAAGTCTGTAACCACTGCCCCAGGAGACCTTTCTCCTAGGGATCAGAGGACTTGCTTTTCTCTCCAGCCTCATCTTCATGTCACTTTTCCCCTTGCTCTCTGAGCACCATCCACACTGGCTTTTTTCATAGTTCCTCAAACACACACACAGGACTTCAGGTGTCCTGTTCTCTCCACCCAGGTTGCTCTTCCAGTGGACTGGTTGCTCTTTCAGTGCACATTGCTTGGTGTGAACCTGCTCATTTTCTAGTTCTCAGCTATGGCATCTTTCCCTGATACCCTAGTCAAGGTGCAGGCCCTGTATTGAGGTGCTGATGCCAGGCTGTTAAGTGTGACCATGCAGGTTGTATCCAAGGGCCCCCAGCCAAGGAAGCCTTCTTCTCTTAGGTCCTGCCCTGGTGTGGACTATATCAGACAGAGGAAGTGATCCCAGTTCAGACACCCAGGGCAGGGGGGGTACCACTCGTCTGATATGCACAAAGACACTTTATGTCAGCCCAGACAGTACTCAGTTTCTTTCCTTCTAGACACGAGTGATAATTGCACATTCAATCAGGAGTTTGTTTCACGCGCACCATCCACTGAATGGTAAGTTCCATCAGGTCAGAAACCACATCTACCCTTACTCAGTACTACTGATCCAGCCCTGGTGTTTACCACAAGGCCTAATAGATAGTGAACGTAGAATAGGAATTTGCTGAACAAATGGACAAAGGGATAAAAAAAAAAACTAATGGAATTAAAAGGGAGACCCAGCAGACTGGGAGGCTGCCTGGGAGCTTTTCCAGCTATAGATGAGGGCAGCCAAGAACTCAAACACTGGCCACACCACACACCTAGGCCCCACCTGCTTTACACTGACCTACTGAGAGCAGCTGTCTACCCAGCTACAAGTGCTGGGACAAAGGACTCTGCCTCTTGAGTTCTCTTTGCTATGTGATTTTCAGCTAGCCTCTTCTAGGGACCAGCATCTGCATCTGTAAAATGGGCACAGTAGGGGACTGGTGAAAGATCAAATCAGATCCCAATATAGCTTTAAGTTATGTTCCTGCCACACAAGTACCAGGAATTAAAATGATTCCAAAGGCACACATTCCCTCAGTATGTTTCTTAAACATCAGCAATCTGATTCAATTAACTTCTAGCAGTTTACCGCAGGCGGCAAGCAGACGTTCCGAGACAGAGGCTGTCCACGAGAGTTGGAATAAAAGCTGCACTGGAAGAGGGAAGCAAACATCTCGGGTGCAGCTGGCCAGCGGGGCTTCTTGAAAGGTCCTGGTTTTAGTCTTTCCATTACTGTCCATCAGATACCTAGCCTCTGATTCTTAACACAGTCTAAGCGAGGAACTGACCAAACACAGCTGTCTCTAGGATTTACTTCAATTTTCCCTTTTTCCCAACCAGGGGCGAGCAGCTTTCTGCATTTCCCTCTGCAAAAAGAATGTCAATAATTTATCACAGAGATGCTTACATGGGAAGACTATGTCCAAAATACTTGCCTGGTACCAGGTCACTAGACTGTGCCCTGCATAGCTCCAGCAGGCTTTCTGTGCATGGACTAAAATGTGAATGGAGCCCCTTGCAGATATGTAACATTGTGGGACCTATAGTGTTTGCAAAGGCTGCCTCCACCCTTGCCAAATGCCCACCAGGTTTACGTATTAGAGGAAAACAAAAGCTTTGTCTCTGGGCAGGTAAAATGTGAATAAGGCCACTGTGCAGATTTGATCAGATTCCTCTGCCAGGTCCCTTCCTCATTCTCTCACAGCATGTTGGTTGTGGAAGAGCTCTCAGAGAGGGTCCCATCCACTCCTCCTGTGCACATGATGACAAAGAGGAGGGGAAAGTGACCAGGATCTTGGAGGCACTGATGGGAAAGACACAGAGGCCTTCCAAGACCCACGGCTGATCTCAAAAAACACTGACCATACACCACCAGGTGCTTATCTGTTCATCAGCGTCTCCATCCTGAAGCAGATAAAAATAGTCCTGCATTTATTAGATCTTAAATAGGAACTAAGATTTACCCCAAGGCAGAGGCCAAAAACTAGTAGCTAGAAGGTCAGATTTGCCATGCAAATATCTTTACGTTCACCAGCAGTATCTTAAAAATCTGGAATGAAGTGCCAGCATTCAATGAAGTGCCCGTGATTACACTTCCAGCTTCACTCAAAACATCACAGCCTCTGGTGCCTCTGGATTCACATCCCACATGGTACAGGCTCACTGCAAATGCCTTTAGGTAAGGAACGCAGTCCACGGCCCCAGTTCACTTCATCACTGTCTCTCCTGCCTGGCCCCTGGTGTGCATCTGAATTAGTTGACCTTGTGCCCACAGGCACTGAACTTGGCACAGATGTCAGAAACTGAAGGCGCAGAAACGGGCTTACCATAAAAAACAGCTTCCTTTGGAGTAAGACCCTGTGGATGTGGCTTGCAGGCTGGCCATATATTAGTTTGGGCTGCAGAAACCTCCCTTTAGTAGAAAGTTTGTAGAGGGGGTTTTAAGCCCCAGAGGATGAGTGAAGAAGAACTAGCCACATGCCTGAGTTTCTCTGAGCCCATTTTCTTGGCTGGGCTCCTCAACTCCCACCACCCTCCCATGTTACCTCATTTGCTGGGCAGAAACCATCTGGTCCTCGAATTCCCCAGCCAGCCTCATTAGTCAGATTATTAGGAAACCTCTGTGAGCCCGACTGGGCAGGCACACTACCAACCTCCCTGGCTCCGATTGATTTCCCCTGTTCCAGTCCCGCACAGCTCCAGATGCAGTTGGGCATTCGTTGCCTGCCATCTGCTGGCGCGAATAGGAATAGCAGGCTTGGTCCAGTTATCTCCAGGGATTTTCCTTTCTCCTGGATACAACGTAAAATTGATCACCTTCTAAGCAGATAAGGCCTCCACACATCCATCCCCTCCCTCTCATGTTTAACTGATGAAGAAGGCAGAAAATAATTTGCCCAAAGCAATACAGAAAGTTAACTTTGAGTCTCCTCCAGCGAAAAAAACATTTTAAAGCACACCCTCCTCCCACCCGCCCCACCATATTGCTACAGTGAGCGATAAACGAGATTGTCAGACCCAGCCCCACTCCCAGGCACAGAGTCCAGTCACTTGGCCACCTTCCCCCAGTCCTCTCCTCAGTGCTGGCACAAACCCTCTACTGCTGTCCTTCCCACAGAAAAATACTGGTTGAGCACCCATCTGCCAGGTACTGGAGCCCACCTTCTTACCCTCACTTCCTGCAATGAGGGTGTTGGAGCATATTCACTCGTTTGTGAAAGATGTCTTGAGCATTCATATGTCAAATCCTCCAGGTGCTAGGAATACAACACCATTTTAATTTAAATTCATTTAAAAAAAAAAAAAAGGAAGCTGGGACAGACTGGATATGCAAGTAAACCATTTGGTCAACAAACATTTGCAGTTTTGAGCTCCTTCTCAGGAAATATATTCATATGTCTAGTGTTGAGGGTGCAGTAAGCATGATGTGCTTTGCTTTTGCCTTCATAGAACTTACACTCTAATAATCAAGGAAAACAATGCAATAAGAGATTTAAAATAAAAAAGGAAAAGCCGAGAATCCTGATGAACGGATCACACATCAGGGACATTGAGCCTAATCTCAGGCTCAGGAAGGCATCTGAGTAGGAATTAGTTCAGGAAGCAGGGGTGGGGTTGGAAGAGACAGACTCAGCAGAGAGAACAACCTGAGCAGAGTGCAAGAGGAGTGTGGCACTTCCCAATAGATGGAAACACTACAGGACACAGAAAGTCAAACGGAGCATCCACAGACGGGCAATCCAGGTCATCATGTAAAGCTTTTAATTATCCTCAAGTCAGTGTCAGCCTATTAAGAAAGTTCTAAGCAAAGGATGATGGATAAGATCCATGTCATAACAACCCAGAGGGATGGCAGGGCTGGGGGAGATGGGAGGCCGAAGGGAAACGAGGCTGGGAGTCATCACAAGCCCAGATGAAGGCCCAGGCTGGGGTGGCACAGGAAGAACTGGACAGACACCAGGGTGCCCAGACTGCCGTGCACGGGAACAAGCAGAAGACAGCGCAGCTGCCCACAAAGCGCTCGCTCTCAAGTCCGCAGTGTGAGCCGATAAAGGCCCCCAGAGCCACACACTGAATCAGCAGCTCAGCAAAACCCTGAGGACCACGTCCAGAGCTCACAAGGAAGGACCACAAAGCCAGATGTGATGAGAGCAGGCAAGAGTGTCTCCTTGATCCAAATGAGGAAAGGGGAAAGTGAAGCGGGTCAGGCAGCAGGCGCTTGGGTAGTGAGCATGCAGCCAGGAGGTGGGGATGCACGAGGGATGGCTGAGAATGTGCAACACAACAAGCAGGTGTGCAGAGCACAGGCAGGGAGGCGGGGAGCCTGGAAAGGTAAGTTGGAGCCAAATGATGAAGGGCTTGAGAAACTCCAGATGAAAATCTTGATAAAAATCCAGAGCCTGTCTGAGGTCACACCTGCCTGGGGTACGGGAACACGGAGGTAAGAGGCAGCTGTGGTCCCCGGGCTTGCAGCCCTTGCTCGCTCCTGATCCATTCACTCCCTCCCCAAACCCACACACAGAAGCCTGGGGGATGGGGTGGGGGAAGAGCGCAAGGAGGCAACAGAGGCAAAGCAGGGGATCTTTCCAAATTGTCCTCTGGGTTTCTAACAAAACGGCATTCAGAGTATCTGCTCAGCTACAACTTCTGATGATCGAAAAACATCTTAAAGGAGTGGAGTGAATCTTCTCCCCCACTTAAAGGAAAAAAAAGAAATTAAAAACCCTGGGAGTCACAGAAGGATGTCTTCTGAGGAAGTGACCTGCCCAAGGTCATACAGCCACAGGTGACTGAGCCAAGGTCGTTGCACAGGTCTCAGACTCCACACCACACACCTATCCCCTGGTTTGCATCTGTTTCGGCACTTGATGGCGCCCCTCTATAAGGCATAACTCCCCAGCCAGCCACAGAGCCTTCAGGGGCCTAGAGTGGTGCCGTCTGGGAGGCAGGGCGAGCCAGATGGGCACGGCCTGGCCCCCAGGGGAGTGCCTGCAGGGAGGGTGCCCAGCCCCTGTCTTATTTTAAGTAGAGCCCCATGTTGAATCTGTTCCAGGAGGATGAGGCTGGAGAGGGCCGCTTCAACTTCTCGGCCTACGGCATGGGCCCAGCCTGCCTTCAGGCCAAGGACGGCATCTCGGTCAAGGGCGCCAACAACAGCAACACGACCAACCCCGCTCCGGCGCCATCCAAGTCCCCGGAGGAGATGCGGAAACTCTTCATCCAGCGGGCCAAGAAGATCGACAAGATCTCCCGCATCGGCTTCCCCATGGCCTTCCTCATCTTCAACATGTTCTACTGGATCATCTACAAGATCGTCCGCAGGGAGGACGTCCACAACCAGTGACGGGTCTGGGCTGGGCGTCGCTGGGCGTGGGCAGAGTGGGAGGGGCACAGGAAGCCCAGGGCCGGAGGAGGAGGGGCAGCGAGGGGCGGGCGCGCCGTCTCTCAAACACTGCGATGCATGGCTCAGAATGTGGCAACATCTATTCAACCTCGGGTGGGGGCGGCAGGGGGAGGGAGGGGTTTTTCTAATATGGGAACTGAGGGGCGGGGAGGCAGGGGAGGGTTCGGGGGTGGGGGGCAGTGGCGGGGGAGTGGTAAAAACCACTTTCAAAAATTTGAGTCCGTGGGCTGTGCAGTTTTCCTGTTTGGAAGAATACAGTCTGCCCCAGAGCAGCAGCGAAGCCATGTAATATATATGATATATATTCATGCTTAATATTAACGCAAAACCACACAAAAAAAGACTTGTTTCTTAACCTATCAGCCTAGTAACTGCTTAAATTTTTAAAAGTCACAGATGTGATGGACAATTTTTCCCAGAGTGGAAAACAGCCACAATTAAGCTTGCTCTGGTGTGTCCCATAGCACACCCCCTCCCAGCGCCAGGCCTGTCTTCAAACTGGCCCAGGTGAACTCATGCTGAAAAGCCATTTTGCCTCTGCTTCAAGGGGGTCGTGCGGCCCAGGCATGGGTGGTGGAAATGGGGGAAGGAGGAGAGGAGAAGGGGAGTGACTAAAGAGATGGGACGATTCAGAGGTCCGAGGATGGAGAGTCATCTTCACGCCTCCGGGCTGGAGACCTCTCTCAGCCCTCTCATTTCCGTGCTTCTCCACCCACCCCACTTAACCTCCACCACCCAGAAGTGGCCCCCATGGTTTTTCTCATCGTATTGCTAATATGCAATCTTTTTATGGTTAAAAAAAAAAAAGTAATAATCTCAAGAAACAATATGCAGATAGACTGAGTATAAACAGACGCACTTTTTCAGATGTCTATTTTTTTTGGAGAGTGTCTTTGGAATTGCAAGCGGGGGTATGTTTGGGAAGGTGGGGTTGCAGGATGAAACAGATGTATTATATTATGGCTCTACAGAGTGGAGTTTTACGAGGTAAAAGGGCAGTAGTAAGGCTGCTGCCGCTTAGATACATGGATACGGGTGGAAAGAAACAGTGATGTTTATAAAGTCTGTTCGTTATAGTCTGACATTTCATATACCACAAAAAAGTGGGGAGCTTGGCGGGGGGGGGGAAGATCCCATTATATTTTTGTAAATCTTTGTTTTTCTTTTGGTGCTTTGTTTAGCTTTAACATTTAGGAAAGTTAGACAAATTCTCTTTCCTTCTAACTCTGAAGTGCCAGAACTATCCCAAGATAGCTAGGGTACTCCGGGGGAAAAGAAGAGGGAGAGGGCAGTGGACCGCAGGAGCCGGGAGCCTGCTCCAGGACTCGGATGTTGACAGGTAGGAAGTCTGCAAGGTGGGCCGTGGGATTAGAAGGGAGCTGTGTGTGGCGGCTGTCACACCGCTGCACCGGGGATGACGGCACCATTATTTGTGGCATCCTCCCCTGCTGTGGCCTATAACCAGAATACTGGGATTACATTTCTTTCTTTGCACTTTTGTGGTTCAGAGTGGTAGGCAGTTGACAATCAGTCTGTCCTGTGACTTTGGGTTCACTTGTGTCTTTGGAGCATCTCTAACTTAGGGCAGAAAGAAGTGAGACACTGGGAACCTAACCCCACCCTAAAGCACCTTCCCCAGGGGAAATGTCTCCCATTCCCCATGGTGCAATAGCTAATTCCCACAGAGGCCCAAAGAAGTGGGTCAAGACAAGGACCCAGAAGTGATTCAGGTCAAGAAAATGCACTATGCAGCCAAAAAAGGATTTGGCTTTGTGGCTTTAACGAAAAAGTTGTTTGCAACCAAGTTCCAAGGTCAATAAATCATGCCTTCCTTTCTCTTGACCTGTGTAGAGCAGAAAACCAAGCTGTTTTCTAGCTTTGGAGGGTGTGGGACGGATCCTGGAATCATTTTTTCTAAGAGGCACTGAGGGATAGGAGACAAGTGAGTAGGAGTCTCTCATGTAAGACTGCTCATTTCCCCACCATTAACAGGTGTCTGGGAGAAGGCAGAGGTACCCCCCCTCCACTACTCTTGCCTGGAAAATCCCATGGATGGAGGAGCCTGGTGGGCTGCAGTCCATGGAGGCGCTAGGAGTCGGATATGACTGAAGCGACTTAGCAGCAGCAGCAGGTGTCTGAAGGGGGAAAAGTTAAATAGAGAGATGTGAACAATACCTACCAATTCAAGACTAGAATATCAACTTTGGACTGCTATTAGCACCTTTCACGAGCACTGCATTCACTTTATTTAAGGGAGGTGGTGGGGAAAAACTTAATTTCCAAGTGGTACATGGGTCTCTGGAGAGGCTATCACTCCCTTTCACTAGCACTTTATTCACTTTATTTAAGGGGAAATCATTTTTTAATTAAAAAAAAACTAAAGAACCCTTTCTATTTTACTCATTATTAGACTAAACTGGACATGTCTGAAGTCTAGGTGAATCAGGCAACTAAGACAGTACCAATTATTGTAAGACATTCTGTTTCTGCTCAAACAGCAAAATCACACTGGTCTCCTCACATGATGGTGTCCAGAATCTCTTTGAGATATGGAAATCACTGGACCATCTGCCCAACCTCTGCTGGATCCTTGAACTTCTGACACAATAGTGAATTTGTGTGCCCACTGGGTGATGCCAGGTCTAGCTGACAGTATCCACCAGACAACAGAATCATTTCAAACACAGAGGAGACGCAATCTTTTCTCAGGCTAAACATGGTATCCCTTCACAGAAAATAAATGTGAGGTGATGTGAAAAGAAGAATGCGAATTTTAGTCTTGCCACTAATATGCTTGGGTCATCTTGGGTAAATCACTAAGCTTGGGTTTCTTAAACTATACAATGGGGAGAGTGTCACAGGTGACTTCTAACTCCCTCCTAACACTGACTGTTCTATGTGTTTGAACTGGTCTGTAGGAATTTCACACATCAGAAAGTTTAATATAATTTTGATTTCTGAACTCTGCAGGTGGCCATGAGCATACATATGCACATGTATACAGACACACAATTCTTGCTGCCTTTCATCTTTGGACAATTGGCAGATTTGTTTTTTCCTTTTGCTCTGCTTTATCAAAGGTAAACAGTGGTGACGGAAAAGACAGTAATCATTATAATGTCAAAAATCCCATCATGAATTAGGAATGGAGCATGCTCAAGGAGAAGATATTATCATGAATGTATAATGTAGTAAGGATTTAGCAATTAATTATATGGATCTCATCATTATAGAAAATCAAAGTAATTTAGGCCTTTTTTTTAGATGGCTCCAATAAACAGGGCAATATTTTCCTAATTTCCTTTCAATTTGTTCACAAAGGACATCATGCCCTGGGACTATGCATGCCAAGTGCTAATGTCGGGGGAAACTGATTTAGTAAACAAGTGGTTTACTGGTTTTTGAACCCTTTACGTGTATAGACCAGTACTGATGCACAGAGGAGAATCGATATTGTCATAGACCAGTGGGTGATTTCACCCACCTCCAAAACTGCTATTCCTAGGAGTCAAATTTAGATGTCAGTTAAGCAGATAATACCGACAACTTCTCACCTATTTGTTTACAATAGACCTCATCTGTTTCAAGAGCAGCCAAAATAAATGGCTCAGCTCTGCCATCCTCTGGTCCTTTCAAGTATTCAAGAGCCCATTCTTGACAAATGCTATAGAGAGTGACCAAGGATAGACATAAATTGAAAGGAAAATGTGTGTATGAGAGAGATACCTTGAACTTAACTGTATTTTTATTTTGTCTTCAAAAACAAAAGGTAATTTGATCCAAATTACTTCTTCTAAGCTGTCGTTAAATTTTTAAAAAGGGACTCCTCTAGGAAGTTCACCAGTATCTTTCATAGGCTATTTTTTCAAACTGGGGAGAAAATAAATATGACAGGAGATAGTTCTTTTCATTAGAAATATGCACTTTTATGAGCATTATTAAAAAGAGATGAGATGGTGTTTTGTAAGGCTTCATATTAGATTGCAGAATAGATCAGTGGCCCAGCTAAGCCAGTACCATCACTGGTAAGAGCCATGAAAATTAGATTTCTTAGTTAATTGCAACACTGAAATTGAAGGGAGCTGAGTTATCATGTCTGCAGTAACTGCCTCCTTAGGAGAAGTTGGCGAGCCACAGGTACATCTTTGTATCAGCTTTGGGACTGGGCTGGAGATCTGAGACGTGCAGATATCCCCCATCTGGCTGGAAGCCCAGCCCAGGGACAATCAACACCACTCTAAAAGCTATCAGACTTATTCAATGAGCACCTTCTACACATTTAAAAGTCTGCCCTCCATGCCAGCTCTGAAGAACCAGGCAAGAAATCAGGTTTCCTCTGTGAGCTATGATTCTCAGATTGACTGCAAGGCTTGCACTTTGAGAGCCTGTTAAGATCTGTTGAGAAAGGATGAGTGGATCACTACCCCCTGATTAATAAAACCAACCAGACCAAAAATTCTAGAAGCAGGATATTCTTAAAATAGAATTGTTCTTCTTCCACTAAGACCCTTCTCTCAGAAACCAATTCCCGAAATTTGAATGAAGAACCCTCCTATTCCCCTACAGCTCTAGGAACCAGAAGCCTATCCTGACCAGAGGAAGGAGTAAAAGACATACACTTTGTTTTGACTGAGCTGGGCTGCTCTTAACTACTTGTAACACTGTAAGGAAAAGCATATGTTGCAAAGGCTTCAGTCTCAGAGTATCATGAAATCCCAATGGATAGGAGGAACTTCTGTAGACAGGTTGAAATCCCTATAATAATTAGGAATTAAAAAAAAAAAAAAAGCCAAATGCTGCCCTTCCCAACTTAGTCCATGGGGTAACAGAATGAAAGCGACAACTACTTTCTGGCTATCTCAGTTAAAGACCTCAGGATGTCCAAGAGGACAAGGGCAAGCTGCCAACATCTCTCCCATCCTTGAGGCATCTAGAATCTTGAGGGCCAGACTAGACCATGCCTCTACCAAGTTATTATCCTGTTGCTTCCTTAAGGATTTCTTAGGCTGTAAAGAGCAATAGCAGGAGATAAGTTTGCTCATATGTGGGTGCCATTTCATGCTGTTTTGATGGAGCCATGTGGTTCTTTAAAGCAATAATTAAGGTGCTTTATCATTCTTTGAAACAATGAAATGAGTTCGAAGTAGAAATTATTGTCCAATAATTTTTAGGATCGTTAAGGCTTCTTTAGCTAGGATCCAGACCATTACTTCTCCCTCTTCTCTCTCCATCCCACGTCTGCCTCTTTCCACTGTCTCCCTCCACCTCCTCTGTTTCATCAGTTTGCTCACCTTGTTTTTGAAACCCAACTCTGCCAGAAGATGTGGATGTATTCCGGAGGGGGTGGAGAATGGGGTACTGGCATGGGGACTAGAATGGATTAGTAGCTCCTGTCTCATTTACTTTAAGGCTGTAATTTCTATTCTTCCTCTAGCTCTTGCATTTTGAAGAATTCAGTGCTCTGGAAAATGTTCATTGGAACACTGAGTCAGTAAGTCAGACTATAGAGAATGGCAAGTCAAAAATATACCCTTCAGAGAGCCCAATGACAAAAATTATATTCTACGTAAGGCTATTAACCAGCGATAGGGCAGAACCAGGTCACTGACCTGGGGGGTGAAAGACACTGACTGGTGACAGGATTCCAAGCACCATGGGTCAATTGTCCTGCTTCCCACTTCATCACATTGCCTTGCTTTAGGCCTGCCTTTCTTCAGATTCAACTGTTTTCTCGTGCAACTCCAGAAACCCAGTATTCTGTATAAACACAGCTGTCTCCTGAAGTGGACAGAGGTCAATGGGAAGTGGGTCCTCATTCTGGCACTACCTCAGGCTCACCAAGGAAATATAGGTAAGCTAGCTACTCCACCTTTCTTGGCCCAAACACCCCCTGTAAACAGAGGGCGTTGAAGGAGATTTATCAAAGCCAAATTCTGGATACTTTGATGGGCTGACCAAGGATATACTGTGTGTTCTAAAAAGGTTCCATTGCTTCCCCATTTCAGTGTCAGGCTTGGGACCCCACCCCAGCCCTTCAGTGGGCAGGTAGGGAGAAATTAAGAAAGTGGAGCATCTTGGTCCTCAAGGAGATTACCATCTTAATTTTCTGGGCCATGAAAGTCTTAGATATTTCACAGTATGGATTAAATTAACTTCTCACCTGAGAATGCCATCCAACATAAGGACAACATTCCACTCTTGCAGTTCAGCATGTATGTCCTGTCAAGGCTGTACCCCACTTCCCAGGGCAGTTGTTTGAATTCTCTATGCCAGAGACTCTGGAAGAATCACAGAGAAATGTGTCAGAGCTGAACTTTTGAAATACCCCTGCGGAAATAACTGCAGCAACTCCAAGTTCCCCTAGCTTGTCACCACACATTATTTAATGGGCAAGACTTAGAAATATTTTCCTCTGTCCCTCGCTCTCTAGCTGCAGTTGCAGGCAGAAAATTAAAGGGGAGGGGAGATGCTTCATACCATTGGGAAGGTTCATCTAAATTCATACCACTGGCTAGGTTACACTAATAAAGAGAAGAACTATTATAGCAAGTAAGGTGCAGTAGAGCCAGCTGTCTGCAAATCCTCCCCCTCCCCCAAACAAATCTCATCCTTGCAACAATGTTCCTGAAATCATTTCTGTAGCTCCAACAAACACTTCTTATAATCAGAAAACACTGCTCCTGCCTTTCCCACCAGGGATGTATTTATGCTTTATAGCAATAGAATCTCTTCAAAATGCTTACAGGATGACATGACAAATAATCTTCCCTCCCTTCATCTGGCCCTAAAATTAATGGGAATATTGCAGGCTGAACTTTTTTCTGGTTCCAAATTTTTTAAAATTAATAGACTTTTAAATGATAATGCTTCCATTAGGAAACCAACTGCTTCCTACCCCAGCTCCCTGTCACCATATAACCACTTCCTCCTTTTTCCCTAAAAGATTCAAGCCAGGCATATTTTAAAAGGCCTCTTGAATGGGGTAGATGTGTGACAAAACATATATAGTAAAACAGTAGTCGTATAGTCACTGTAAAGTTCTATTTTCCCCTCAGTTTCCCTGTCTCTAAAACAGGAGTATTGAATTAGTTGAGCATGAAGTTTTCCTAGCTGTAAAGTTTGTTGCTTTTTTTTTTAAGGCCACTTCTCCAGTTGTCTTTTAGTTGCAGAGAAAAATAAGGACTTCCCCAGACTCTGTGATGGTCTTACTCTTCCTCTTCACCTCTCAACTTTCCTCCCTAAACCCACCCATGATTTTCCTAATACAGAGGAAAAGGCGTGAGCTCCAAGTTAGAAGGCTGACAAGTAGGTGAGTAATCTTGAGCAAGACCATCACCCCTCTGACTCTCAACTTCTTTCTGTATCTGGGGATAATACCCACATCACAGACCCACTGTCTCAATAAAATGACATGTTAACTCCACCCCCTTGTAAACTATAGAGCATTTTCATTTCAGCCTCTCTGAAACTCCTTATTTCTTCCTGTTCGCCAGAAGAGGTCACCAAAAGCTTTCTTTCACAACTGAGGCTGGTACCCAAAGGGCCAAACCCACCCACTCTCCAGAGCAGCTGATTCATGCTGGGAAATTTCATGCCTAGCGCCAAGCATTCTCTCACTGGTGAATTACTCTGAGTTCACTTCAGATGCTGTACACATTCCAAGAAACCTAAATTCTGATTCCACCTAACAAGCACTGCATCCCTTTTTCCATAGGGACCATTGAGTACTACCCAAATACAATAGAAGCACCGGATTTAGTAAACTCTGTGACTAGCGCTCAGTCACATGTAGACTATTAAGAGAGTACTGTATGTCAGTCTATAACTTAATTCCCACAATGGCCCTCATCTTATTTCTCCTTTTATAGATGAGGAAACTGAGGCTCAGAAAACTTATGTTACTATTACTATTACTAGCCCAAGTCCCAGCCTTGCCCAAGTTTGACATCATTATAGACAATGGGAAGGGAAGCCAAGTTTTGAAACAGGCATAACATTTTCACCTCTTCCACTCATCTGTTTTTGACTTCAACAAATTGTTTCACTGTGATCTTAGTCACCTGCTTGTAAAAACCTCTTATCTTCCCAAATTGTTGAGTATAAAGTCAAGCAATTGATGTGGTAGTTTACTTTGTCATTAAAAAACAGTATATCTAAGAGACAATAGTTTAACTCAAAATGTTATCTTCTATCTTCTGATAACACACATGGTTCCTTTTGCCTAGGTACATCCCAATATACATAAATTTAACCTCCTGTAACATTACATGCCAAGGCATACCATTTTGTACTAGACTGGAAATCAAGCATTGTGTAAATAAGAACCAACCAAAATAACCCTTGGCCTCCCTCTTGGTAATAAACAATATAAACCAGCCCACCTTTAAAGACTGAGAGCCCACTAATCCAGCGTTTGGTACATGAAGGATTTGGAAATGATATGGGTCCATTTTCTTCAGCTCACAGCAGGGCAGAGTGGGAATAAACAGCATTTGGAGGACAATGAGAACACCTTGTTTGTAGTCCTGTAGGAGAGGTCACTGTGACCTGGAATGGCTTGGATTTGGCTGGACTCATGGGTAAGAACTAGACCTTTTCTGGAAGTCTTTCCTAGGTCCCGCTAAAACACTCAACCAAGAACCTACTACAAACAATACAAGGCACAGGAACCAAAAGTAATTACAGAACTTAATTTATGAAGTGAAATGTGATATGGATATGAATAAGTAAGCCAAAAGATATGGTAACAGATGAGGCAGAGAAATCAGGAGAGGTCTCTTGGAGGATGGCTATCTGGGCTCAGACTCTTAACAAGAAACTGCTATTTGCATAACAGTTTACTTAAGTCACCTTTCAAAGTGTTAAACCCAAGATCACCACTTCCTTCAAGGAGCTGTGGAGGTAAAGAGGGAGCAACTCTATAATAAATGAACATAACCCACCGCCACTCCCAAAAATTTTTGATAAGCTAATACTTGTCTCCAAGCTACTACTTGTCTCCTTATGTTTCTGACTAAACAATCACCTAGGTAACTTGATGTGTACAAACTAGCCAGACCAGTTCATGGGAGTAGGCTTCTTACATTTCTGAGGTCCCCTTTGGCCTCATCCATGACTCTACAGTTGCACCCCCAAGTCTGGCCTTTGGCATTAGAGGACCATGAGCTATAAGCAGCAATGCCAGGCAAACCTTGGCTACTGCCCGAAGGCCAGAGCCGTACTTCTGTGTAGCTCTGTCTGGATGCTGGTGAGCAAAAATGGCACTCTGAATGGACCCTATCTAGTGACCACAAGTCAGGTTCAGCAAGTCTCCAGGCAACTGTTGAGTGCTTGCCTTTGGGTGATTTTTCAAAATGTCTCAGCCTAGAGAAAGCAGTTTAGCCCTTCAAGGTTTGAGCTGGAAGCTCAAGGGGGAGGTTTCAAAAGCAGTGTTATAGACAGGACTAGAGTTTACATATTCTTTCCAGTTTTCCTATCAGCTTTGTTTTTAACCTCCCTACACTTGCCTGTCTTCATCTACCGGCTGTTTATTAAGTCTACTGTATCAAGGCAGCTTACCATGAAAGCAAGGCATCAAAATATAACAGAGCTTCTTCTCTTACAACATAGGAAGGGATAGTAGAAGTACGGAAGTGATTACTAGTGTGGAATGCAGGAAATATGTGACGGAGAAAGGAGGGTGCCGTGGACTGTGCAGAAAATAAATCATGGGACGTTGCATGGCTGACAGGCCATTTGAGAAGTCGTAACCTTAAAAACATGTGAGATTTTGTCAGATGGGAGAAGAGTATTCTGGCAGAAGGAACATGAGTAAAAATAAGCAGGTAAATAACAAGGGGCACAATATAAGGCACTGTGATAATCCATTTGGCTGAAGTCTAATGAATGGTAGGCATGTTTGGAAAGACAGATTTGGAGTACATCAGGACTACCTTAAAAGTAGAAAAAACCAAAAGGGTATCCCTCATGGTTTGTAAAGCAGTTCATTCTATCCCCTTGCCATTAGCTGATATTAATACTTCCAACCTAATTCAAACTTACCTGTACTTTCTTGCAGGAAACTCAACTTTAGTTTATCTTAACAGCAGATATAAGAAGTACCCACTAGAAATTCACATCGTCAAGGACATCAATTCAAGCTAAGTATTAAGCATTTAGTTTGTGACAGGTAGGCACAGAAGAGGACAATAAAGGTATCACTATTCTACAGCGATTCTGAGAAAGCTACTTTCAGAGTTTTGTCAAATATCAAGCCAAGCCAATCTTAGTACAAGGCAGGTATTTGTAAAGGAGAGACTGTGCTCCTAATATTATTCCATTTTGTTGATCTGACATATTAAACAGAGATGACCTAGAAGATAAGTACAGTTTAGCACATCCTTTTTTTTTTTTTTCAGCTTTAACTAATTCTCCCAACCCAGAGAACATTTCTCCATTCAAAGCACAAAATCATGACTATAAAGGAAAAAGTGTATGGAGGGGGGAAAAGTCAAATATGAATGGAAAAAAAAAAGACAAAAGTAACTGGTTTTTAGTAAGTCATTGCCTATGGAAGTATATAAAAAGAATAGTTTCTTTCTGAATGATTTACCTTTCTTCAGAAAGAATATTTTGGGGAAAGAGAAGGTTAGTATTACCTATCCTAGTAAATGAAAGACTGGCCCAAGTCTTTTTTAGAAGTGGTGCTTACATATCAAATAATCACTTTGCTAAATTCAGTTTTTCCCACATTAGATATATTTGTATGTCATTTAAAGGTGTACCATGCTCAACATGTCATTTAGCCAGACTACATAACAGACAGAAAACAAACAAAATAAAATTGGGCATTACCACAGTGCATTTCAGAGCATTTTTAAAATCCAGACTATTTAATATTCTGATGGTTCAATCTTCCCATACTTGATCCATTATACTTTCAGCACTAACAACAGTTAAAATGAGATGAGTAAATTAAATCCCAAAGTGTGCATCTTTGCTACTTAGTATATTGAACACAGATAAAATACCTATCCAATGTGATTTCTGCACACATTAAACAAAAGTACAATGTTCTTTAAAAAAAATTTTTTTTCAAAGCAAGTTAAATAGCCAAGTTCTACTTTCAAGACAAACATACCAACTGACTTCAGCAGCCTGAAGTTTGAAAAACAATGCAATACACATCTTCACTGTTGTAATTAGACTTGACATGTACAACAGGAACCACAAAGTGTCTAAGACAAAACCCTTAATGATTATATGCCTGGAGGTAAGGTTGCCAAAGTGTATCCCTGTCTCATTGTCTGGATCAGTACAAACTCCATTTATCTGGAATGATTCAAATCACTGCAAGCAATGTAAATAACTAGTGTCATTCTGGGTGAAGTGCACTTGGCAAGTACAGACTGCTCACCTTCTAAGTGTTCAGACATACTAAAGTGCTTCCAAACCACACATTATCTGGTCCTCTCCCAGGACAAGCCATTTCCAGAGGCCTCATTCTCAAACTTGACTGACCCAGGGAACATGGGACACAACGAATTACCTTGCAACCAAAGTTGTGAATGCCCTAAGGCTCTACTTGGAAACTGGCCCATAGACAACTGAGGATGAACAGGACTATTTGATACCCAATTCATAGCTAAGTCAACATTAATGAAAAAGCACTTAGATTAATATACAACATTCCAAAATGAGTGATAACTATCAAATAAATGCTCAGTCACCGTACCTTATTTACATAATTTACCTTAGACTTTCTTTTTTTGGGGGGTGGGGACAAGATTCATTCACTGAGATGGGCCAATCTCAAGATTTCCCCTCAACCTTGCCAAAGTAAATGACTTCTGTATCACTGGAAGTCAGCTCCAAAGGACTTGCCCTTCAAGCTTTCCCCATTTAACTCATGTAGATATTTGCACAAAAGATCTGCCCTTTGTCTTAGAAGTTGCCTGACTTGATGTTTAGGCAGAAGAGCAAATCCCATATATGATACTTCTGCAAGTAATTTTACATTTCCTTTGTTCTGAAAAGGTAACTGTCAACTTACATGTGTGATACAGTGGAGATAAAAGGTGATTACTAAGGGAACTTCCTGGGGGTGTCCAATGATCAAGACTCTGTGCTTCCATTGTAGGTGGCACGGGTTTGATCCCTGGTTGGGAACTGAGTTTCTGCCTGCCTCGCAGCGCCACCAACACAAAACCAAGTTATTAATTTTCAGTGACTCTAGGGGTTGTTACCTGAAACCTCACACTCTGGTCATTATACTTTATTCAAAAAGTTCTCTTTTAACTCCAAAAAATAGAAAGGCATTGTGTAGTTCTTCAGGTCACAATGCCAACACTGACTGTAGAGTCTGTTACAGGTAAGATAAATGCAAGTTACAATTCTGACTGTAATTAGCATACTTTTGGGGAGATGTAAAAATTATGCTGGATTGGGCAGTGTTAGCTAAACTAGTAAGTGCTTCATCATCCATGATGGAAGAGGTTCAAAATAATTCATAGTTCCCTGTAAGAGACTGCAAAAGTCACAAGCCCACACAGCACTAACTGACAACTAGCCAAAGGAGAAGACATTTCTCAGTAGCCTGGGGACATCTTAAACAATGAATGGGCCTGGAAAACTGGGTCAGGATTACTCACAAAGCTCCTCATCCTTTCCAGGAAGAAAATGTGATAGTATGTCTTTTATATGGAAATTTCTTTGTATATATGTATAAACTTGGTATGGCCTTAATGCTGCAGTTAAGGATCTGTTTGGCTACCACCTTAAGCAGCGTGTTAAGCAATTGCCTCCTTATTGTATATTTTTACTTCTCCCTGGACTGTTAACCTTGAACAACCAATTCCCCTTTGTCCCTCATTCAACCCTGTCTTTTGCATGAAGTCATAAATGTTATGGCAGTTATTTTTTGGCTTGTAAAAAAAAAAATCTATTTCTGCAGTTTGAAAATGGAATGTAAACTTTCTGTGATACATGTATATATAAAAATATATTTATTGAACCATCCATATACACACATCCATGCTGATTCCAATGGAAAAAATTAAAAGTTTTCTGAAATTTTCCTTGTGGTTAACTCATAGTTGTTACTACTTAACCAACTTGATATTAGAAGAACTTTTGAAATCTCCCAATTACCCGAGAGAAACCTACGTATCATCTGGAAAACATCATTTCACTTAAGACAAGGCTTTATGCTGTTCGTTCAAGATGTATTTATTGATAGGTGCTATGGGATACAAAGATGACTGAAACACAGACCCTGCCCGTAAGGAGCTTACAGTCTAGCAGGGAAGACAGAACACATACAAGGGATACATGGTCAGGGCTAGGTTTCAGTAAGATGAATCTAATATCGTGTAGAAAGTAGACTGGAAGTAAGAGGCAAAGAAAGCTGAGAGGCTACTGAAAGGAAGTGGGAGGAAGGATGCAAAAGACTGCTGAGGTAGAACTGGCAGGAGTTAGCTGGAGACAGGATGTAAGGAGACAGGAAGCAGGTGACTAGGGTGACTGACTTGTAGCATGGGTGATGGCAAACTGAGAACGGAGTAGGCGTACGGTAAGAAATGAAACTTGGCACATACAGCTCCTGCGCGTCAACACAGAACGCCCGGGATATACTGGGCGCAATCAGAAAGAAACAGGTAATTGCCCAGACCAGGGATGGAGTACTCCAAAATGACAAGTGACTTCTCCCTCTTCTGCCCACCCTCAAAATTTCACACCAATCCCCTCCGATATGAAATGCGGAATTCTCCAATCCCTAGGCATGCCTCCCTCATAAGCATAAAAACAGGAATACATTATTCAACTGAGTGACTCGTCATTTAAGGGTGCTTTCGTGTACCTCCAGGAGGAATGGATTAATTCTCCAGTCCTTGTCCTCCAGGAGATCATGGTATGTTCTAGCTCTAGGTTGAAGGGGTAAGTTATAAGCTAAGAGAAAGATATTAAATATTCTAGGAACATTTTTAAATGAAGACTGGGATAGAATTTTCAACAGGAAGGACAATGTGGAAGAAAAGTAGATGAAAATAAATTTGCTCCTTACTTCAAATTCTGAACAGACCAACCCCACAGGGTAATGAATTAACGTCTCTTAAGACATCTTAAGACATTTTTTCTCTTAGGAGAAGAAAAAAAAAAAAAGCTCTTGAAAAGCTCTTGAAGGTAAGAGATTGGAGGTGGTAGGGGAAGGGGTGGCAGGGAGAATGCAGATGCAAGTCTATCCTCAGGGAAGTGAAGGCACTTGAAGCCACAGAATCAGCAATACCTAGCTTGTCAGCAAACCATAACCATCTCAAACATGGTGCTGCCAGGCACTGAAGAGGGAATATGCCTAAGACCAAATTGCTGCCCCTTAGGAGCTTACAGTTATAACAATACAAGGTGGGGAAAGCACCACAATGTACAGAATGCAAAATGCTGACAGATTTAGGAGAGAATTACAGCTGAGTTTCAGCTATTAACACATTAGGATACCCAATAGCTGACAGCTAGTAGTAAACCCATCCCTGAGGGGAACACAAGTTAATGTCCTTATTGACCAAAGGCCCTGGAATAGGCATTAAAACAGCTGGAAGAAAAGAGAAAACATGGGTATGAAAACTGAGCTAATGAAGCAACTGGATAAGCATACACAATGTGGCTCCTTCCCTTTTCTCCCCCACATTCTACCTTTTGACAGCTTTGGCTTACTAAAAAGCAAACATAGGGCAGGACTGGCAATTCCTCAATGTGCTAGAATAGTCATCTGAGTCACTGACCTTTTGAAAATTGCAGGGGTTATACAAATCACCTTAATCCTTTCCAGCACTGATATTCTAAGAAATCTGTAAGTCTCCACCTGTTTCTTGTGATAACCATCAGTACAGGGGAGGGGGGGACTTTACATAAATAGTTTCTCACTTAAAATTATGATTTTCTTTTATATAAACCATAAATTATTCATATTCCATCAGCTGAATTCCACCCCTATCCCCCTCTTCTTGAAAACCAATGTAGATACCTATGCAAATTTATTTTTTAACACAATGTATGTTCTACATAATCTACTTAAATTGTATACTGAATCTTTAAAGAAAGGAAGTCCCTTCTTTCCTAATTCCTTATGTCTTCATTTAAAAGGGCCAAATCATTGTACATACACTCCTCATAAAAACATTTAAGAATCTAAACCAAACCCAAACAGGTGACAACAAAACTTAGGGAGAGTATCAGTAACCAAAGTGGTTAATTAAAGCAATAGTTAAAACTATATCCATATTAAATGATATAATCATCCCTCTAATTACTACCAAAAATACAGGCAAACTTCCCACAAATGGGTTTCTGAAAAATAAATACTTGCTAAAGTACTTCAATAGTGAATTTTTGGGTAAGCATCATTTACTTTAAAAAAAAAAAAAAAAGACACACAAGTCCCTTAGGAATCTGTGACATTGGACACATTTCAAAGTAATAACCATGGATAGATTTCTCTAACTGACCAGGTCACATGGTTTATGGAAGTAACAAGAGAACTGATTTCCAATACTATATTCTTCTCACCCGGGGCTACCAGGTTTGAGTGGAAACTGAAGAGGAGAGACTTGAAAGTCAAGCAATCAAAAGACAGCAACTTTGATTCTAAGCCAATACATAAGATGATCAAAAGTAAAACTGGTTAAGGGTTTGTAGGACACCTTTAATCAACCTTTCACTCATTCAGGCCATTATTAAAGACTGCGTCATGAAAGCATAAGCAAAGCAATCTAATTTCAGCATCATCCAGAGTTAGATACATATCCACTAAAAATAACAAAAAATAAAAGTTTTATCTCACATGTGCCACTATATCTTTAATTCAGTCTAGTAAGTTCACAAGCCCATCTATGGTCCCCAGAACCTTGATATTGCAGTAAACACAAATTCCAAAAGGTATTACTACCCGAAAACCAGAAGTCTTTGTTTAATGACCTAGTACAACATGATAAGCAACTTTAACCTACAACCCCATCCCACATAAAATATTGCTAAGTTTCTAACACATTCTTTAAGGTTTCTAAAACATTTGCAAAAGACTACCTCTAATTGTCCCCTGCCAATCTATGGTACATTAGGCACTTAGCTAGAACTCCATATTCAAATAAATGTTGAAGTTGCTTCTTTTACAAGATTCAAAATTGCTAAACTAAAAGTTCAACAACTGTCTAAGTTGTATACAGCTTCTACAGAGATTCTAAGTAGCACAAAAATAAAGCTTTAATATAAAAATTATTTTTATAGATCAGTAGATTTGACAAACGCAAACAACTTACCTAAAATAAGCCACAAGAGAAACAATGGACTACAAATTTAAATTTCATAGAAAGAAATTTTCATATATTCCAACAAACGGTATCTATAAAGTGCCACGTTCTCCACTAAACCACCAACTCTACTAGCGTTCTCAAATAAAGGGATGAAGAAAAGTATCAAAGGATGGCAGTTATAAGCATAAAACACAACTAAACCTGGATGATGCTAAAAATACTGTCTCTCACATCCAGATTAAATTGTACTAAATGTATTATCAAACCAGATGAGAAAATAATCTAGTAATTCAATAGCACTGTGCTACAATACAGTCTGCAAATCAAAAGAAGCCCCACAAAATTAATGTTTAACTACTTTACATTCAAGGAAATAGAAAATGATAATGCTAGTCTTGACCTGAATGTTCTGCAGACTCAAGTCTCTACACTGTAGTTATTTCATGCCCTATTCCCTTAATTGTATTCAAATGTAAATATAGGTAGGCACTATGGTTCTAGGAAAAAAAGCATCAGTTTTGGAGGCCAATCTGCTCCTACTACATGGAGGCTCGTGATGTACTTTCTTCAGCTACTACTTTGAGGGGGAATAACACCTAATTCACAGGGTATAGCTGTGAAATATTTAGTTGTCTAACCTAATGTGCAATTCAACTAACATGGTGGTAGTAACCTACTGATCCAAAACCAAACAATTATTCTTGCATTATCCATTTCACCACTTTGCAGCAATAACTCAAAATGTTGAGAACACAGGAAAACATAAAACGAACCTCAATATAAAAGCAAACCAAATTTTTGTAGAGTCAAAGGTCTGTTTATTTTCAACAGGTCTTAAAAGACTGAAATCTACTGAACCAAACTAGTATAACTTAGCTAAAATGTTCACGTGTGAAGGGTTTTAAGCTCAGGAGAAAAGAACTACATGTTGGGCCATTCCAACAGACAAAAAAATTATGTTGAATGTGATGAGGTGATGCTGCCTACAGAAAATCTTGCCCTCACCTATTTTATTTTCACTAACTGTGAAATATGTGAACAGATGTGTACCTAGGGTAACATGTTTATTACATCAGCAATAAATGTAATCAGTGATAGCTGGATCCTTAGGAGTGTTAACCATGATGCTGAATCCTATTTATAAAGTCCAATGCAAGTCAAAACACCACAATACCCCAATTATGGTAACTTGAAATTACTGGAGCAACCTTTTGTGAAATTATGCAGGAATTCCCTGCAATAAATTACAAGCAGCATATAGTATATTGCTACCTCTCCAAATTAAAACACACACACACACACACACAATTGGTACAAATAAAGTAAAGTTGGGATTAATTACTTACAGTAGTTGTTACTATAATTCCTGAGAGATTTCTAGTTGCTATTTTTCTGAGACTCTATTTCAAAGGAATGAGTCTTCACTCCAGTTGTCCTATTCCACCATTCTATCCACCATGAATTACAGGAATAAGGACTCCCTGTGTTCTCAGTGGGGCTGCTTCATCTTCCAAGAGCATTTTGGCATCACTGGCCCCCATTCACCAAACACCAGATGCAGGGCATGCATCTCCTCCCACTCGCCTCCCCACCGAAAGACCCCACAAATTTCTGCATGTCCTCTAGGATATAACAATAGCCCCAAGTTGAGAAACACTGAGGAGGAAAAACATTTAGAAATGTATAGTTTAGTATTCACTTATGAAAAATGATTCCTAGGTTATCTATATTTTATCTGCAACTTAATTTTTTTTCCTCAAAAATAACTCAGGCTAAATTTTCTTCTTCCTACTACACGCTTAATATAAGCTACAAAAGTACAAGCTGAATTTCTTCTAATTCTGGGCCAAATGAAGTGGTTACCAACTAGTTGTTTAAACTGACCCAAAAACCAGCCACGGGATTCAGTTATATAAGTTTTTATGTTGTTATATATGAAGGAGATGTTGCCAATTTTCAAATATCTGAGGTACTAAGGACCAACTGATAACATCAAAAACTTCATTTAAGATTATACCCTTCAGTAAACCTAGTTTCCCAGCAACAGCAAAACATTCCTATTCTAATATACTAGCCTCAAACAATAAGTCTTAAAGATGAACACTGTTAAAAATAAGTTTAAGTTGACAACCTCATTGTCCTTCAATTGGTAGTGACAAGTTATCACACAAAGGCTTGCTACACAAATGTGTAAACAAAACCTTCACCCATCTCACACACAGCACTCAACACATACTATGCAAAACGAGTATTAGTCTATATCGCCAGATCTTCCAGAAACGTTTTAATAAAAATTGGCCATTTCCAAGAAATACCCACTGCATGCCCACCAGTAAAAGGGAACCATAACAAAACAGAAAATTTACCATATGGCTATGATTAAAAGGAGGAAAAAAAAAAAAAACCTAGCACTCACTCAAGCACACCATCAAAGTCCAACCTTAATGTCACATTCTTTCTTATGGGCTATGATTAGGATTCTGAATAGACACTGAAATAAAACTTAATACAAATGCTGAACTATTCAGATCAAAGGACTCTACAGAAGCATCTGCACTCAAAGGCATTCCAGTTCGAAACTCAATTTCAGAATAAGGCATAGCAAATGAACACAAGACATACAGGGTGAAAAAGGGAGTCATAATTCCCAACATACTCTGAACCTGATAGAGCAAATCTAGGGGTCTTTTTTTTTTATTATTTTCTTTAAACAATTGCCAAGACTGGAATCAAAGATAAATAGAAGGCACAACAGTTTTGCTCTGGTTTTGTGTTACTTAGATTTGGAAATTTTTTTGTTCTTTTTCTTTTTACAAATACAAATTAAACATGAAAAAACTCTACTTCAAAAAAAAACTAACAGTTCAAGAAAAGCTTATCAGGTGCATTCTAGACATTTAAATCTATCTCACAATTTAAATTCCAATGTCAAAAACAGTAGATTTTAGAACTGTTTTGTGATCATGTTTTAAAAGAAAACTCGAACACCTTTTATTCAGTTTTTAACCACATCAACGAGAATCAAAATTGTCAAATTTTCCAATGGCAATTTCTCCACACCAGAAGATAGTCATGACTCTCAAAGAGGAAAACAATTTGGGTTTCTCTGGTCTTCAAAATGTTTATCAAATCCTGTAATTCTCACAGGCTTTTGAAACACATAGAAAGTAAGTAAGAAACAGTCCAATGAATGAAACATACCAAATGTCAGTAAGAAGCAAAGACACATTCCTTTGGGGAAACTGTTAAAAAAAAAATCCAGTCTGTATATGCAAATAAAGCAAAGAAATTCAGTCTTTTTTTTTCTTCTTTAAAAATCCATTTTCCTAAAATATCATTCCACAAAATTGGAAGTGAAAGACTAAAAGGTGGGGGGCAGGGGAGAGAAGGAGCACACACCATTAACACAAAAAGTAAAATTGTACAAACTGAAGCAGTTTATGATAGACTAGGATCATATTCCAAGATACCAAGGTTGGCTGAAGAAATTCATCATTCTGTGGGAGCTAGTTTGTACTGTTGCCTGAAGACTGGTGAAGAGCAATTCACTGCCTTGGAGCAATGCTCCTGCCCACTCCAAATCCTGGTTTCTGCACCATGCCTCCACGAGGTGGGCCTCTCATGCCACCACCCAGCCCACCTCGAGGGCCTCCAGGTCCCCGCAGGCGGTTATCCCGGCGGTCCCCTTCACGGGCAGCTCGAGTCTTCTTTTCTTCCACATTCAGACGGACCTCTCCTCTGAACATGATGGGCTGTAAGAATCAAGGTGAACAGATTTATAGAGTGCTTATGAACTACTCTCAAAAGAGTAGCAAAAGAGCTTATGAGCTAG
Organism: Nanger dama; assembly: GCA_917880005.1. Taxonomy (NCBI): domain Eukaryota; kingdom Metazoa; phylum Chordata; class Mammalia; order Artiodactyla; family Bovidae; genus Nanger; species Nanger dama. The sequence continues at coordinate 43,026,962 of CAKJTW010000008.1, forward strand.
CTCTCAAAAACAAAGAACCAGCAGCTTACAAATCAGCTGCCTTCTCACAGTTCACTTTTTTTCCTCAAACTCAGAACACATAATTTTTCCATTAACAGAAACATGAAAAAGCGATTATTCAAGTTAGTTCAAAAGTTAAAAAGTCCACTTGTACACAGCAATACAAGTAACTCTTATTAAAGTAAACCTTACCTTCTCATAGAATTATGTAAGTGGGATATAAATAAAAATTGCCACCTTCTCCAAGGACTAGGAGACTTAGAACAAAAATCCCATCATCATGTAATGTGGAAAGACTTTGCTGTACATGTTTATGCAGAGTACACATACATCTCAAAAACATCATGAATTTCATTTCAATATAACCTTAAGAAAATGCAATTTGCCTTAACAGAATTCAAGAAAATACTAAAATAACAATACCAGATCTTAGTGCAGGGGAAAAGAGTCTTGGGTCTTCTGTTTTGCCAAAAGAACTATAGTAAACAAAGGGTTACTCAAGGTTTCAATGAACTCAATTTATGTCCTTGCTGGCACTCTGGTTTTTTAACGGAAGTATTTTTTCAAAATAAATACCTAACAGTTCTTACTATGCAGAAGTGTTCTATATAGTTCACTTTTGTTCTCTCTCTTAATCTTCACAACAACCCTTCCAGAGTTATTATCACAACTATTTTATATAGACCAGCCAACTGGTACTAGGGAGGTTAAAGAACACATCCTACACAGATGATAAGTCTGGTGAGTGACAGGAGAGCAATGTAAACCCAGGCATACTGACAGGAAAGCATAAGCACTCAGTCTGCACAGCATGGACAGAGACCAGTTACATTCTACAAGCGATTTCTGTGCACACAAAACTGCTGAAGGGGATAAGGTAAACTTCTAACAGACAGTGAGGTGAGGCTAAGTGTTAGTCCTTCAGTCATGTCCAACTCATTTCTTGCTCAGTTATGTCCAACTCTTTGCAACCCCACAGACTATAGCCCACCAGGCTCCTCTGTCCATGGGATTCTCCAGGCAAGAACACTGGAGTGGGTTGACATTCCCTTCTCCAGGAGATCTTCCTGACCCAGGGATCAAACCTGGATCTTCCACCTTGCAGGCAATCTCCTTACTGTCTGAGCCACCTAAAGCAAGCTACATTTCAAGCTCCCAAAGTACACAGACATGATCTGAAAGTGCATGTGAGGAAACCTGCACAGGGGTTGGGCAGGGAAGCCCCTTTGAGCTCTGATTCTAATTTAAATTTTATATTCTGATTAAATCTATATTCGAACATATATAAATATCTTAACACATCCAATATTACAAATATTTTATATATACACTAGATAAATCATATACATTAATATGAAGTGCTATTCCTGGCAATGTTCTACATACAGTGAACAGAAGTATTTTAAGCCTGAAAGATAAGAGATTATGACTGCAGATATTTTAAAAGGTAGTTATAATTCAAGGCTGCACCAAAAAGTGTGACCACTGAACTATCACATGCTTAATGGTGAATTTACAACAACGCCTACAGGACATTTGTGGGTTCCAGTATTCCTGTGTCCTGGGTGAGATAAGCCATTATTTTCTCCACATTTCTCAGTGTTTTGCAGGAGATGCTTCACAAAAATAGTGGTCAAACAGTTTGATAGGTAATGCACATTTCCAAATGAAGGCTAACTTATAACCACAACATTAAACTTTGTAATATATCCACTAACATTCTGGAGAACCACTGGAAAATAAAGATCTGCACCATTTCTAACTAACATGGTTAATGAAAAGTGTAAGCTTTAACTGGCAGAGACTCAAAATAGACTAGTGGTTGCCAGGGGCTGGGGAGAGAGGATATGGGCAGAGACTGCTTAATGGGTAAGGGACTTACTCTTGATGAAATTGTTTGCAACTAGACAGGTGATGGTTGCACAACAATGTGTATTAAATGTCACTGAACTGTACCCTTTAAAATGTTTGATTTTTGTTATGTGAATTTCACCTCAATTGAAAAAAGTGAGGTCTTAAAATTCCCACACCCATCTCAGTAAATTAACAGTATTTATATCTTTGTCTTTCTCTACTACTACTACTACAGAGCTCTTTTGTTAATGAAAGATGTGAGGGAAGGAAAGGACTCCTTATAGACACAGAAACAAGACTCCAATTCTACAAATTCCTCTACTATTGGAGAAGGCAGACTGACTCCAAACCCAGACAAGTTAACAAAAGGAGATGCTCCTCATAGTTATACCCAGTTATATAGGAAAACTGCAAGTATACCTGGTAAACAAACTGATTCTCAGTTCTTAGCTAAAAGTAACATAGTGCTTCATTCATCTCTTACAACGAATAAAGGAACTGCATAAATCTCAGTGTACTGGTAACCACAATCACTTCACTCTCCATCATGCAACTTAGGCAAGAACTATTTATATGATAGTTTTGTTTTGCTAAGTTCCCAGGCAGTTCTTTTAATAATGGTTAAACATGATGAAAAATATTACCCAGACAGGTTGGAATAAATTGCACTTTACATGTAAGATAGTTTTAAGGATGGATGAATACATTAAGATTAAAAAAATAATACAAGATGAAAAATTGCTTACCCTGTTGCTAAGCACCTTCTGAACAGGCTCAGAATCATCAAACACAACAAACCCAAAATTGGGCAATTTCCCACCACTGTTAATACGCAGTTCTACCACATTCCCATAATCTGCAAGTGAAACACAGATTCTCAAATAAGTTAGAATTTTTAAAAATATTACATGCACATTGTCCACTGACAGCCACTAGGCACGTGTGGCTATAGGGAATTTGAACTGTGGCTACTCTGAAAGATGCGCCCTGTGTGCCAACACACACACAGGATTTCAAAGACCTACAATAAAAATAAAAAAAAAAAAAAGACCTACAATAGCATCATGGATGCTCATCATCTCATGTTTACATAGCTCATCATCTCATGTTTATACATATTCAGATGATGTCTTAGACACACTGGGTTAAGTGAAATACTAATTTAATTGTCCAGCTCTAAGAGTCAGGCACGACTGAGCGACTGAACTGAACTGCAAGTGTAACTACAGGGTGATCTAGTGGTTAAGAATCTGCCTACCAATGCAGGTGACAGGGGTTTGATCCCTGGTCCGGGAAGATCGCACACGCCGCAGAGCAGCTAAGCCAGTGTGCCACAACTACTGCACCCGAGCACCCTAGAGCTGGTGCTCCGCAATAAGCCACTGCAAAGAGAAGCTCGTGCACCACGACTAGAGAAAGCCCAAGTGCAGCAACAAAGGCCCAGTGCAGTCAAATAAATAAATGTATCTTAAAAGTAAAAAATAAAGTGTTACAAGAAAACTTAAAATTACATGTATGACTATCTTCTATTTCTATTGGACAGCAGATGAATCTAGAGTTTAAAACTCAAAAACAAGGAGTGGGAGGGAGGCTGCATATGTATACTAGGGGTGATTCACATTGTTGTATGGCAGAAACCAACACAACATTGTAAAGCAATTATCTTCCAATTAAAACTAAATCTTAAAAAGGATGAAAAAAAACCCTGAAAACCTACTTTGAAAAAAAGTCTTTAAGCTCTGATTTGTCCACCTCATGGGGCAGGTTGCCAATGAAGAGCTGGTGACTGTCAGGGTGTCTCACAATTCTTCGGGGTTCCACATCGCCTGGCTCACCAGCCTCTCGGACTGAAGAGGAAACAGAAGCAGCAAGGAGTGAGAAAGAAGATACCTTGCAGTAACTGTACCATTCAGCACTTTTCTCTCTACCCTAAATACAGATAATTCAATTCACTCTGCAATGTATTTTTAAATCTAAGTATCCACAAATATCAACTGCCCTCCCAAAACAAGCTCTCAGCCTCAACATGCGCAGTGTAGAGAAGCCCTTCTGAGCTCTCACCTGGTCTGGGTCCCCTCTGGGGAGGAACATTTATTCGCTGTTCTCGCACCCTCTGATCCCTCTGAGGCCTCTGAAGTGGAATCTGAGATTCAGGCTTAGACTCCGGGCGAGGCTGAAAAATGTATGCATCAAAATCAAAGCAAGTTTATCTTTTTTTCCTTTTTAAGTGCTGTAACTAATAATAAGGTTTAAACTAGAAAATGACAATTCTTGAGTTCTCTCAAAGAACTCCCAAAACACCCAAACAAACAAAAACACATTAAAAATCACCTTGTACCCATTCTCCTCTGCCTATTTGTTGCTGTTGCTGTTCTTTAGTTGCCAAGTCGTGTCCGACTCTTTCAAGATCCCATGGACTGTAGCGTGCCTGGCTCCTCTGTCCATGGAATTCTCCAGGCAAGAATACTGGAGTGGGTGGCCATTTCCTTCTCCAGGGGATCTTCCTGACCCAGGGATCAAACCTGTGTCTCCTGTACTGGCAGGTGGATTCTTTATCACTGAGCCACTAGGGAGCCCTGTCTTATCTTTTAAACCTCTCTAAATTCACATTACGTGAAAATATAAGTAAATTTGCCTAACATGCAAATTTAATTATAAACTCACCTGTGAAGCTGGTACTTTAACAACATGTGGGGGTATCCCAGTAACTGGAACAGCTCCACTGGGTGGAAGGTTCTTACTGGTCACAGATGCCCAAGAAAAGGTCTAAGGGAACACCACCATGAGTTGTTATAATACTTAGCAAAACAATATAAAAGTTCTAGGCTTTTGATTTCTTATACATTCATCACATTCTCAAGAGGCAAGATGGTTTATAAGTAACTTGAGATTCCTTGCCCCACCACTTAAAATTTAGTACTAAAATTCCTTAGGACTTATCAAGCATCAGCAAAATATGAGCAGCTACTTCCACTCAATTTCAAGTTTGTGAATCCAAGAAAATTCTCCCTCCAAAGCCAGCTCTTCCTCCTTTGATTTTCTCACTCTATGATCCAATTATACCACCTTTACAATTTTCTTGAATTATTTCAATCAGTACCAAAATCACCAAATCTTATTTACCTCTTATCTCTCCATCTTCATTGCCATGACCCTAATCCAAGATGTCATTACCTCTTCCAGGACTACTACAGTTAAACCACCTAACTTGTCATCTACTCTCACTCCAATAAACATTTTCCACCTGCATGTTGCAGTCATGTCACCATTCCTCTTTACTACTCACCTATACACCTATTTTATACAGAGCAGCAAACTATAAACCAGGGAGGTTACTGACAGTTCCCATAGAATAATGCCCAGAAAATTTCAAGACACTTAATTAGACAAATAACAATTTAAGAACCCTGGCCGCATAAATACAGCACTAAAACATACTCCTTTACAGAGCATCAGCTGTAAAGGTTCTGTGAATTCAGCCAGTGTCATCCTAGTGTGACTCATGAGAGGTAACTGAAAAGCTTCAAACTTCTGAAATCAGTTATTCTTAAATAGAACATATTACAATTAGTTACTATTTCTACTGTAAAGTTGTCCCCAATTAGATTTCACAGAAAAGGACAGGAAAAGTCTGCTGTGCCACGTTATTTTTTTGAAGATACACTATCATTTTTTGTGTAACAAGCACATAGTAACATGCAATTTGAATGTAGTATTAAAAAAGACAGCTTGTTGATACGGCAACAATATAGCACCCAAAACTTCTTGTCTGAAAGTATTCAAATTTCCTTAGAGGAGGAAAAAAACTACTTTTTACTTTATAAAGCAATATGCATCTTATCTGAGGTATGGCTCAATATGGAAGAATGTCCCCAAATGAATAAAAAATTCACCTACAAAAGTCATCCTAGCAACAAAAAGGAGAAGAAAGATTTTTACAACAGAAAGAAGCAAAATGAAACTGAAGACATGCTGCATACTCTCAAGTCCTCCTGCACTGTCTGGGCTATGTCTGCTGGTGCTGGAGAAGAACTCTTCTGAACATCCTCAGGAGCAGTTTCTTCCAATACTGGCTCAGACTTTTCCTCCTGGACTTCAGATACAGGTTCCTGCTCTGGTTCTGGTTCCGGTTCAGGCTCTGGTTCAGCAACAGGTTCTTCTAAATGTTCTTCTAAGTCATTGCTTTCACAGTAAAATTTGAGAAATATCATTCTGCTTCCATTGATTTAGCAAGAAATTCCTACAGAGACCAGAACCTAAAAATAGCTCCCTCCTCCCACAAATATCTACAAATTATGTATTTGAGTATTAAAACATGAGAACTTTTCAGAAAAGCCCTCAATGAGCAAGTCAGATTTGCTAGATTCTGATTAAGTAAATGCATCAACCATATCAAAAGGAACTATTGTTTCTCAAAATCTCAAATAATCACAATTTACCTATCACATATCACAAAACTCTTAATGGGCGGTGGGCAGGGGGAAAGGGAGCTGTTTAATAGGTATGGTTTCAGTTTTATAAGATAAAAGTTCTGGATACCTGTTGCACAACTGTGTGCCTATACTTCAAACTACTATAAAGTACACTTGAAAATGGTTAAAATGTCATGTGGTTTTTACAACCAAAACATTTTCTCATGCCAAAAAACACAAGGAATTTTGGCGAAAAAAAATCAGCTATAATTCAAAATAGTTCTTAAACTTCCACATAAGTCATAGGAACAGTCTTTTAAAACTGCATATGCTTTCCTCCTGAACTTCTAATTTGGTAGGCTTGTGGTAGGATAACGAATCTTCATTTTCAACCAGCAACCCAGGAGAGTAAAGTCAGTCCCATCACACCTTCTAGTTCTCTCAAAGCACTTAATGCTATGCCTTTACGTATTAACATTTGATAAATCCCAAATCTCTTTCCACTTATGGTGAAGAAAAAAACTGAACCAAAAAGCTACTTATGGATACTATTTAAGAAGGCCTCAGAGTGCAATCTATATTAAACATGCTTTATATATTTATGTTAGACACCAAAAGCAAAACCTTTCTTCTGGGAAATTATCACTGAGACAATTCTGAGTATTATGGCTGCCCTTCAGCAAACAGAACTACACAACTCAAGTCTTCATGCAGCTCTGGACAAATGAACAAAGTTTTCCTTACCTGACAGTTTGATCATAAAAAGTTCCAGAATCATCAGGTACCACCTCAGGTGTCTGCTGTCTTTCTTCAGGCTCCTCTACTTCTTCTTCAGATTCTAAATGAGAAAAAACTTTAACATCTTTGTGTTCACTTAATTCACAAATATATTCACTTTCACAATGTTCATCATGACAAAAAAGGCAATGATATGAGTACATACACATAAAAGCTAAGGAAAATAGGGCAACTGGATAAAATCATGAGATAGGATTTAAGGACAGAATTAAGGCTGTTTTAATGTCTGGATTACTAGCATGGAATCTGAGGTAATCCAAATGGTCTACCCCCTAACTAGCTATATGACATCAGGCAAATGACTCCTGCGCCCTAGTTTATTAAATGGGAACAACAGTACATAACGTACTTATCTGTAAGGTTGTTGTATTACAGCCTTAAATAAATACAAAGTACTTAGGAAACACTAAAATACAGTCTCTCTCCAGAGCATCTTATATATGCCGACCATTACAAGGTTTCAATTCCTAAAACTCAGGGTTCCACTCTAGTAACACACCCCACTGCAGTGGAGGCACCATCTAAACTTCCGCAGAGTCCTACACAATTGTGACCCAGATGCTGCTTCTGCTGCCGTAACCTGCCTACTAACTGAGGAGCTCCACGTGTCCCATCAACACCAGCGGCGCAGACTAAGCGGCTGGCCACAAGTAGGTTAAAATTGCCAAGATTTCTTATATTTTAACAACTAAGTTACTAATGAAAAATACAGAGAATTATGAAACCATTCAAGAAACTTACACTCTATCCAAGTCAAACTGATGCCATCCAAAAAAATATTTAGACAAGTAACTTACCCTCCTGAGGTTCAGTGATAAAGCCACCAAAGACTTCATCTTGGTATCTGAAGATATCGTTGTGAACATAGAACTTATTTGCAACAGAGCCCTGTAATACCAAAAGAAGTTTTCATTTATCAGCAGGCTTTTCAAACTCCAAATTACCCTACACCAAATTACCTTGGGCAATTAGTTCTCAACTAACGGCAGTATTGCCCATCCCACGAGACATGTGGCAACTTCTGGAGACATTTCAGTTCTCCCATCGAAGAGTAGAACTGACAGTTACTGAGTGGAGGGCAGGGATGTCGCTAAGCATCCTACATTGCACAGGATAGCCCTCAACAAAATTATCCAGGCTCAAATTTTAAGTCAAGGCAGAAAAGATCCTTGCTCTACCCTCAAATAGGTTAAAATCTCCAAGATTTTAAGACTTAACATGTTTGTTAAGAAGCACTCATATATATCGGAGTGCTTAAAATACCATTAGATGAATATCTAAAAATTTACCAATTATTTAAGATGCCAAAGCCCAAATCTCAAATCATTTCTTGAACAATAAATATATTATTATCAACTATGTATTTTAAAATTACCTAAAGCTGTATCCAAGAATACTGACACAAGCACTCAAATGTGGTATAGCTAAAAAGGTCTGCCTACCCTAAGTATAAGACACACTTATGCTGAAATCTATGTTATTTATTTCTATGTTATTTATGCTGAAATCTAAGACTGTTTCACCTGTAAAATGAGGGATACAAACTCACACTAGAGTTTTGATTATTAAATGAGACAGTTTATGAAACAATCCATTATACTTTGGTAATATTGAAATCTTCCTCTTGAAAGATAAGTAAATTTATTAATATCCCATGGTTTATTGCATATTTAAGTCAATCAACAATTTCAACACTACAGATAATCTAAGCCTTCAAGAAATCATGACAAAACTGACTTCACATGAATTTTCAAACAGACTGAGTTATTTTATATTTAAACAGTAAAACGACAGGGATTTTAGATTCACTGTCCTTCAACAGAAAATTATCTTAAGAGTAATGCTAGAGAAAACTTTCAGCCAGCAAGTCATCATGAGCCCCTTCCACATGCTCACACAGATCATAGACAGGATTCCTAACTTTGCTCATTCTAGACCAGGTGAGAAGACACTTCAAATGCAATTAATCAACATAAACCTGTGGTCCTTTCATGATAACTAAAAATAAAAATAAAAAAGGACTCCTTGAACAGTTGATTCCAAAACTGGGGTGGAGGATGGAGCAGGGAAAATGCAAGGTGATCCTGAAACCTCCTGTGCCATGGCGTGCCCTGTTACCAAAAACTCCCAAACAGAAAAACCATACCCACTCAAAAGGGTCATCTGGGACATTTTAGAAATCGATGTTATTAATTAAATCTATTAAACAAAGATCCCATGATAGATATGAGAAAAGGTAAAGTTACTTACAGTAGAATGCCAACGAATAGACAAAAAAAAATTTAGATGATCACCATTTGTACCCATCAGAGTAGCAAGAATTCATGAATGCTTAAAACTAATACCTAAAAAGTTTGATGAAGAACATTAAGTACGTGCACAGTCTCAAAGAAGCCCACAGGAATCCCCTGGTGGTACAGTGGATAAGAACCCATCAAGCCAATGCAGGTCTGGGAAGAGTCCACAAGCCCTGGAGCAACTAAGCCTGTGAGCCACAGCTACTGAAGCCCACACACCAACAGCCTATGTTCCACAACAAGAGAAGCCACTGTAATAAAGAGTAGCCCCAGCTCGCCACCAGGTAGAGAGAGCAACCAAGACTCAGCGCAGCCAAAACTAAAATGCATAAAAAAGAAGCAAGCAAAATTTACATTCTGATGAGAAAAGTAAAAACACTAACTTTACATGTCAACCTGGTGACCATCACCTTAACTAAGTAACACTAATAATAGGACTAAGTGTAAGTGTTAGTCGCTCAATTGTGCATGACTCTTTGCGACCCCATGGACTGCAGCCCACCAGGCTCCTCTGTCCATGAGATTTACTGGAGTGGGTTGCCATTTCCTTCTTCAGGGGATCCTCTCAACCCAGGGATCGAACCCGGGGGACTCCTGTACTGCAGGCAGATTCACACAGACACACACACAGACACACAGACACACACACAGACACACAGACACACACACAGCACACAGCACACACACAGACACACAGCACACACACAGCACACAGCACACAGCCACACACACACACACACACACACACACACACACACACACACACACACACACACACACACACACACACACACACACACACACACACACACACACACACACACACACACACACACACACTCTTTTCTTCTTCTTCATCTCTCCTTTTAGAAAACTGTTCCCTGGTGGCTCAGATGGTAAAGAATCTGCCTGGAATTGGGGTTTGATCCCTGGGTCAGGAAGATCCCCTGGAGAAGAAAATGGCAACCCACTGAAGTATTCTTGCCTGGAGAATTCCATGGACAGAGTAGCCTGGCAGGCTATAGTCCATGGGGTTGCAAAAGTCAGACACGACGGAGCAACTAATACCTCACGTCCTTCCGAGTTACTGCAACTCTCTTAATTCCATTGCTAACCAATATGCGTTTTTGCTGCTACTGTTAAGTTGCTTCAGTTGTGCCCAACTCTGTGCGACTCCATAGACAGCAGCCCACCAGGCTCCTCCATCCATGGGATTTTCCAGGCAAGAGTACTGGAGTGGGTTGCCACTGCCTTCTCCGGTAATAATAGGACTAAATGATAACAAATGCTGAAAGACACATATAACCTAAAACTAATAAGGAACTACCAGACAATTTAAACTGACACATTCTACATGGTAACTCGATTGTCCTCTTTAAAACTGTCTGCTGCTGCTGCTGCTGCCAAGTCTACATCTTGATAAACAAAAGATTAATGAATTACAGCAGATCAAAGGAGCCTAAAAGACATAACAGCTAAACACAATGTGTCATAATGAGCTGAATCTTGGATAAGGAAAAAAATACTATTCTTTGTATTACTGGAACAATAATCAAAATTTAAATATGGACTATAGATGAATAACTGTATTACAATTTTTTTAAATATTGTATTTATTTATTTATTTGGCTGTGCTGGGTCTTAGTTGCGGCACATGGGATCTAGTTCCCTGCTGCTGTTTAGTCGCTCAGTCGTGTGACCCTATGGATTGTAGCCGCCAGGCTCCTCTGTCCATGATATTCTCTAGGCAAGAATATTGGAGGGGGATGCCACGTCCTTCTCCAGAGTATCTTCAGGAATCAAACTTGGGCCCCTTACACTGGGAGGGAAGGGAAGTCTTAGTCACTGGATCACCAGGAAATCCTGTAAATACCTCCTGACTTTGACTAAAAATGAAGTGCTCCTTCTTAAGAAATGTTCACTTCAGTATCTGAAGATGACTAGCCATAATGTCTCCAATTTACTTTTCAAACAGTTTAGAATTAAAACACACAGGTAAATAACAGAAAAAGAATTATATAAAAAAATAGAATTATAAATGTGTGGGCAAATGTGGCTCTGGGTAAGATAACATGTAGGAGTTACTACCGTAGTATTTCTGTAAATTTAAAATTTCAAAAAGTAACAGTCTTTACAAAGACATGTACGAATTTTTGTCTCTTTTTTTTCATACCTCAGGAGCAAGGACGAAGGTCTGCATGAATCTCCTTAAAGCCTGGTTGTTATTAGAGAGCAAGCCCATCACCTGGACCACCACACCGTCATTCAGAGTAGCATGAGCATCGACGTGGCGGATCTTAGTGTGGCAGTTGGTGAAGTTTTTGTGACATCACTTTCCTATGGATTTCCTAAGGAATCAAGGCGAGAGATAATGCAGAATCTCCAAGAAAAACCAAAAACTTTCTAACACAACAAAGAGCATTTATCTGCGCACATCTGAATTACAAACTACAGAAACCCCACTGTAACTTGTCTTAGTATACTATATTTCCAGTGACACCCTGACTTTTTAAAATTATTGTCTTCAATTACCATATCTAAACATGTTTATAGGTGATCTCCATGCTAAAACCAATTATCTTCAAACATAAAAAAACTTCAGAATATATCACACCAAATGAACAAAAAATTTTTCAATGACTAATAAATCAAGTAGTTACTGAAGATCTAAATTTCCAAACAGAAGTTGACAATTTTAATTTTCAAATATCAACAAACAGTAAGCATGTATCCACCTCAATTCTGTGGGTTATTTCCTAGCTAATCAACAGCCTACATAAAGCTTGTTATGGTTATGCTTACTTTCTGTCCATAGACGGCATCTGCTGGCTTTCCATTTGAATCCAATCCCCCATGGACATAAGAAGAGTTCTTTCCATAAAACCTGTAAAACAGAAAGATACTTGTCATCTTTAAGCATCCTAAGACCAGCTATTTATTGTTCATGTTTGAACCCATCTGCTTCACTAGTACATTCTTGGAGGCACAAATGCGTTTTCTTTCTCATCTTTGCATGCATCCACCCCCTACATTCATAACATTTGCTGAATGGGAATGAATTTGGTCAAGGAATTTTTGCAAGTCAAAAGTTCCAGGTCTCAAGAAAGAGTGATTGTGTTGGAAGGGATCTTGCAGTGCACCTCAGGAAGGCCACGAAACACTTAAGTTCCTATTTTCACTCATGGAGAAGAGACGTAGTCTTGATATAGATAAGGACATCTATGGACTTCCCTGGTGGCTCAGCGGTAAAGAATCCACCTGCCCAATGCAGGAGACTCAGGTTCCATCCCTGGCTGGGGAAGGTCCCCTGGAGAAAGAAAAGGCAACCCACTCCAGCATTCTTGGCTGGAGAATTCCATGGACAAAGGAGTCTGGTGGGCTACAATCCAAAGGGTCGCAAGATCTGGACAAGACTAAACAGCTATTCTCGCCATAGTCTTGGAGAATCCTTTTCTATATGAGAATGCATGTGATGAATTCCCATTAAAACCCAGTAACAATTCATGGGGTCACAAAAAGTTGGACATGACTGAGCAACTGAACTGAACTCAACTCAACTCAAGCAGAAGGGTTTAAGGAGTTCCATTTTTGTTGATGCATTAGGAGCTTCACGCTTAATTTCTCCATACCTTTAATTCACCTATATCTTCAACTGTTTTGTTTTCATTACAATACTGAATTAGGAAGGTGTCAACAACTTCCGCCCCAGCCCTGCCAACACACACACACACACATGCAATATCCTAACTCAGAGATAATCACTATTAGGATTTCTTGGCACCTGTATTCCAGACAAACAATCTTTCACAAACCAACCCATATTTTTCTCTATCCTGACTGTTTCCCCCTGCTCCCCCAAAAGGGACAGATCTGGGCCCTTAGGGATACCCAAACTACCTTTCAACTTTTTCAGTTATTAAAAAGCTCCACAACAGCCAGCCACTTAGTTCACTGCTGGCTAATCCACTTTAACTGTATCTAAAATGTACCTCCCTCAGAGATTAAATGTGGAAAAATACATGTGTTAGAATCAAAAGTAACAACAGTGACAAATATATTTGTTTCAACTCCTACTCCATTTTAAATTCTAAATGTATCTAACTATTAAAAGCAAAGAATACAACTGACCAAAAAATAACAAAAGGGGGATATTTATGGTTTAAAGACTTATCCTATCACTCAATAGTCCTGTAAATACCAGCAAGTTCTTAAGCCCTTAGTGTTTTTACCTGTGAAATGAAGGTAATTATTCCCCAAGACCTTACACTAAGAGTTTCTTTTTTTAAAGATCAAGAAAGGTAAAGGAGAAAAAATAGTTCTGGTCCAATACACATACATTTTGAAATTTCTAAAAAATATTTTAATAATTCCATAGAAACAGCCTGAGGAGTTTTCTACAATGCAGCACTGTTTATAGGAAGAAATACTGGAAACAACTTATATATTCATCATTAGTGGAGTAACATAACTTTTTTAGAAAATAAAATTTCATAGATATTAAAATTAATATAATATATATACTATACTTGTAAGATAACAGATTATAGCTAAAACACAGCATAATAAAAATATTTGCATCTACAGAGAAAAATTAGCATTGTTTTTCTAGACTCCCATGTTTATTTCATACATGTTTTAATTTACAACAAACAAATTATTTCCACAAAAAACCGTACATCCTAATTTTTTAAAGCATATTAATACAAGAATATGTCAGAACAGGAACAGTCTTGTACCTTCAATATATTCATAACTAAATGATTCATGTTTCACCAAGAGAAAAATAAGGAAAAAAAAATCAAAAGTACAAATATACATTTAAAGCATTATTTTTCTGATAATATATAGGAAACTTTGTCTAATTTTCAAATATTTACATATTCTACTATTATACAATTTGAATACCCATCACTTTTGGTACTTACAAAGCATTTTTATGCAACAACCCTAGAAAGTGCATAATGAATCACAGAATCTTTTTTTTTAATTTTCAACTGAAAGTTAATTACAATATTGTGGTTTCTGCGATATATCAACATGAATCAGCTATAGGTATACATATGTCTCCTCCCTCTTGAGGGAATAAGAGCATCTTAAATACTCATTAAAACACAGAATTAGGTTGATACTCAGGGAAAAAAAATTTTACCTGTGTAGCATGTCTGGGGCCTGGTTCAACAGTGTGTAATACTGTCTCACAAATTCCCGCCCGACCAGCAGGGGACTAGGCTTCTCCATAACCATTGCTTTGGTCAATTCAACCTGGAAAAAAAAAAATCAAATATGTTCTACCTAATAGATCAAGTATAGGGAGAAAGGAGCAGGGACAAAGACTGAATCATTTAGCTGAGATTGACTCATACACCAAAAAGATCACTTCAGCCAATTCTTGGGTTTTAAAAGGAATAAACATTATAAGAAACAAAGCAAACCCACATAGACCAGTGAGATTTTATATGTTCAAATTTACCATAATCAGACAAATGCTATGGGGGAAAAAATATCCCTATGAAGAATTAACTCATTATTATTCCTAATATTCAATTTTTGTAAACTGAACATAACTACATCAAAGGTACACATTTGCAACATGCATTTCAACTTTCCCAAGCTAGTAAACTCAATTAAGAGGGTTCCACTTAGAAAAATAAGTGTTCCACCTGTAACATTACAACATACTACTGTGGCAGCATTAGGTTCAAGTGTGACAATACAGATATACAATATCACATTTTTAGTCAAACTAAATCAGAGATTTTTACTACCTTTAAAAATTCTAAATTGCTTAGTTTATAACAAGATCAAAAAATGAAAACAGGCAAAAAGTAACAGGCAAGATGTTTTTATTCAACAAAATAATCCCGCCATCTCAAAATTAAGACTTAAAATAAGTGCACTGGAATATTTAAAAAGGCACCTGGCACGCAATAAGTTTTCAAATACTGTCACTCACTACTTTTAAAAACCCTTTCAAAAAGTATCTGGCATGAGATCACCCAGTTTTTCATTTGAGGAGATAAAATCACCCTGAACTTTATAAACATAAAGGCAAAAAGAGGTATGTATTATTAACTATAGCATAAGAAGAAATGAGAGAAATTGTATTACAGTTTTCTTAAAGAATGGGCAAAATGGATTGAATTTGGTTCTTGCACAAGCAGGTTGGGGAGATGTTTATCCTTCACTAGTCTATCACTGCATTATTCTTAAATTACATGTACCATTTATTACTTGTTTCACCAAACTCCACTAAACTAGACTAATAACATCAATCTAACTGTATCCTTTGATACTGCTAAGTAGTTTCATTATAAATTTCTAAATAATACTTCCTCAAATGCTGCTTACTGATTGAATGTGGATTCAATCTTCTCATGCAAAATGATGAAAATCCTCCAGGTTACAAAATCAACTTCTCCTTTCCCTTTATCTAAATAATTCAAATTTAAAAAAAAACCTCCAGCAGCTTGATTACACCATTATCATCAATGTTTTATCTTAGGTCATTGCCATAAAGCCAAGAAAGGGAAACATATTTATATTTATATAGCAAATTGATCTTTACTTCATTTGTGATTTTTTTCTTTAACTATTATAATTCTGAAGCTTCTCAGAAAAATCTGTGTTATTCACCAAATTTCTTATTAGTTTAACAGTTTATAGAATTGAGTATCTTGCAAACTAGTGTCTCAATTAGCATTTTTAAATGTTTCAAATAGATGACATTTATTTCAGGATTACCTCATATAGTCTTGCAGACTCCCAAAGATTATATTCACACTATAAGCACTGTATGGTTCCATTAAATTGTAAACTACAGCTCAAGATTCTCCTTTAAGCTCATCTATAGTAAATATCAACCAATTAGTTCAAGGGAAATGGTAGCAGTACTTAAAAATAATACTTCTGTCAATTGCATCTCAATAATTGAGAAAAAGGAAAAAGGAACAGAATACACACATTACTTTAGTGCTAAGAAACTATATTGCTTCAATGCTTAAAACCAAGGGGGCTGGGGGGGTACTGATTTTTAAAATAGCCAATGGCTTCAAGAATTCTACATAAGTCATGGTCAGATAAAAAGAACATCTGAAAGAAGGCTGCAAGCTTCCTTTAAGAGTTAAGTTTTTAAGAAACCATTTCTTAGGTAACTTTCTAGCTCCAAAACTATATCTGACACACTCACAAATAAAAAGCTTTCTTTCATTCATCATTTTCACCACAAAAGAGGTTTATCTTTTTTTTTTCTTTTTGGTTAGAATTTTATACAAGTAAAGCAGATTTTTGATCATCCATTTGTCAGGCTGAACTGTCAAGGTTGTCCAGAATTCAGATTATGACAAGAGATACATTTTTTTTCCCAATGATTAAGAAAAAGTCAAAGAGAAAACTAAGCAAAGATGCTTAGGGGGAAAAAAAATCTAAGCTGCCTGAGGGAACAGACTGGGAAGGACCTGAGGGGAACTGCCTGGGGTGAGAGGTCTTGACGCATCTGAGTGATGGCTTATTGTATAAAACTAAACATCTTTTCAAAATAAACTTTTAAATTCTACAATTTTATGGTTTGGAAATTATGCCTCAAAAGTTTAAATAAAAATGCTTTCATATTAAAAAAAAAAAAACTTGAAAGGATAAAATGTTGTAGAGTAATTAAGAATACTGAACACCCAACAGCACCAATGACTACAAAATGTTTGGGGAAGTTTTTCAGTAATCTAAGACCATACTCTGCAAGTTTTGTGAATAATGTCAGCATTTCCAGTAAAAAAACAAACTGTAGGACTTCCCTGGTGGTAGAGAGGTTAAGAATCTGCCTGCCAATGCTGGGGATGCAGGGTCGATCCCTGATCCAGGAAGATTCCACATCCTGAGGAACGACTAAGCCCGTGGGGACCAAGTACTGGTCCCACACTACAGAGACTGCGAGCAACAGCTACTGAGCCTGCATGCACTGGGGCCTGTGCTCCACAACAAGAGAAGCACTGCAACTAGAGAAAGCTCACACGCAGCAAGAAGACCCAGCCCAACTTTAAATAAATTTTAAAAAGAGAACTTCGGCATTTGAACCCAAAAGATTTAGTCTATATAAGACTCAATCAATTCTCATCAGAAAAATTTTATTTGGTAAATTAGCTCTCTGAAATCTCCATCTTCATTTCTAGTTCAAACATAAAACAGAAGCTATGAGGAATATGTTAACATCGACCTTCTGAGAATAGTCTCACCCTGGTTCATTAGAACTCTCAGTTCTATCAAATTCCATCTAAAATAGTGAAAGCAAACAAAATCAAATTGCATTTTCTCAGAAAAACTAATGTTTTATCAGTTCCTGATCTATTATAATTAGAACTATGCATACCAATGAAAATATATGCTAAAAATTTCTCAAGATCCTCCTTTATTTATTAAATACTCCTGAAACACTGTGTCCTTCTAGAAGAGCTTTCGCAAATTTAGAATACTATGGATTCTGGTTGTTACTTATATAACAGCACAAGCCAATAGATACATTACTGGCTGGACTATGAAGCATTTACCATATCAGAAATAGGAAACAAACTAGACAGTTTTATCCTTGTTAATTATCAATAGCAAATCCTCCTTCCTCCTGCTGATGTGAAGACTGGGAGACTTGCTAAAATACAACATGCCACTCTCCCAAGACTAAATAAGTAAGTCTGCTGGACATTCCAAATATATCTAATTTGGGGATCACTCTCTTTTAACACTGCTTTCAGATCTAAAGGATAAACTTTGGGGGGCATATATTACAAATCACTCGGAAATCAGTATAGTCTAGAAAGATCAGTGATGGAAAAAACAGGACCTGGCAAAAATAAAGGGAAAGGGAAGAAATCACTCACTTTCATTCAAGTTTACATTCCACTAATTTTATATCCAACTTTGTAATGTTGTGACTGTCATAATATGCCAAAAGGGGCATAGGGGACAAGAAAGACATATTTTAAAAATTATACTTTCCTTACTTTTTCAAGAAATACTTTAAAGGTCCTAGGTTAGAGTAAGGGGAATTACAGAACAGATCTTGTTCTAAAGAAGTAAAGGAAAATGTGGCCACTTAGAAATATATCCACTACTGTATTCCTGAGCTAGTAACAATTTCTCTAGTGCCCCTCAGTCCTTTCATCTCTAAAATTAAAATCATAACTGCAAGAACTAAGTGTATGGTAGTAAGCACTTAATATTAATGTTTACAATATATTGATACTGTAACTATTAACTGTAACAAAAAAAGATTTCTACATTCCACCATTTTCTGTAACCCAGAAGACTATTTCCTTAACCATTTTGCTAGCAAAATAAAAACAGGATTATCTCCTTTAAGAGTAAGAATTTTTGTAGAATACGCTTGGACTACAAAAAGCTCAAGCACCTAATATAAAACTATGTTTTACTGAACTTCTAGGCTGACTTGATGACAACAGTGTTCCACTCATGAATAGCACATAGGAGACTCGCCTGTAGGCCCGTGGAATCTAACTGGTCCAATTAAACTATAAAACCAAATCAAGTGCATGTCTTAGTTATCTTAACTTTTAAAACATACATCATGAAGATAAAATAATTTTAGTGTGTTCACACTATGTTACGTATAAAAATCTCTATTCTTTAAAACATATCAACAAAGCATCATTTAAGTTTTTGCTCAGTGGCTCAGTCATGCCCAACTCTTTGCCATCCCATGGACTGTATCCATGGACTATAGCCTGCCAGGTTCCACTATGCATGGGATTTTCCTGGCAAGAATTACTGGAGTGGGTTGCCATTTCCTGCTCCAGGGGATGTTCCCAATCCAGGGATCCAACCTGTGTCTCCTGCACTGGAAGGCAGATTCTGGGAAGCCCCAAGATAGTCACTTGAAAGATTAAAAAGTGATACAACTGATAACTACGCCAGTTTAACTGGAGTGAATTTTAGTATTTCTGGGAAACTACAATATAAAGTCACCCTATTTATAGCAGTCATATAAAGTCAGTATGAACAGGATCTCAAAAACACAGTCACTTGCCAAATATGTACTTGTATGATAGCCCTGAAACGTTAAAGTGTGTTCAGTATATGTAAAACAGTACATTGTTCAGATACACAGGTAAATATACTTTTCAAATACTCTGGATATAAAAATAGACAAATAGACCCACGACACAGAATAAAGAAATATACTCACACATAAATGACAACTGATTTCCAAACGGGCAGACAATTCAGGAGAAAAACGGTATTCTTTTCAACAAATCGTGCTCGAACAACTGCATATCCATATATACAGACAGAACCTCAATTCAAGCTTCACAGTATATTAAAATTTAACTCAATAGTTTTAGATGAAACCTAAAACTATAAAAATTCTAAAGAAAATCTTAATGACCTTTGGTCATTTTTGGATATAACAAAAATGTATTCTATAATAAGAGATTGATAATGTGAACTCCCATCAAAATTAAAACCTTTCAGGGACTTATCTAGAGGTCCAGTGGTTAAAACTCACTGCTTCCAATGCAAGGGGTGCAGGTCTGATCCCTGGTCAGAAAGCTAGGATTTTGTGCACTGGGTGATGTGGCCAAAAAAGTTTTCACTTTGCAAGAGAGACTATTAAGGGAATGAAAAGGCAAAGGCTTGCAGAAAATATCTGGAAAGCAACTTGTATCCAGAATATATAAAGAACTCTCAAAGCTGAATAACCCAATAAAAGATTAGTGTAAGACCTAGAGACAATTAAACAAAGAAATTATGAAAAATGTTGCACATCAATATCATGAGTAATTACAGAAATGCAAAATAAAACCACAGTAAAGTACCACTGACACACCGGTCAGGGTGACAACTTCAAAGGCTGACTACAGTGTTGAGAAGGAAAGGCACCCACTCCAGTGTTCTTGCCTGGAGAATCTCAGGGACAGAGGAGCCTGGTGGGCTGCTGTCTATGGGGTCGCACAGAGTAGGATACCACTGAAGCGACTTAGCAGCAGCAGCAGCATACAGTGTTGGCCAGGATACCGAGGAAAAGAAACACTCAAACACTGCTGGCAGGAATGTAAAACAGTACAACCACTTTGGAAAAGTTAGGCAGTTTCTTAAGAAGCTCTATTTGTAATAGCCAAAAACTGGAAACAAACTAATTTCCACCAGCAGGTGAATGGATAAACAAATTGTTGTATATTTACAGAACAGAACAGTCAATCGCTGCCACCGCCACCAAGTCGCTTCAGTCGTGTCCAACTCTGTGCGACAGAGTTGGCAGCCCACCGGGCTCCCCCGTCCCTGGGATTCTCCAGGCAAGAACACTGGAGTGGGTTGCCATTTCCTTCTCCAATGCATGAAAGTGAGAGGGAAGTCTTTCAGTCATGTCCGACTCTTCGCAACTGGAGTGGGGTGCCATTGCCTTAAGTGTACTAAACTATTGTGATGTTTGCTGCAAGGCTATGGTATGTATTCAAACACGTGAAATCTGGCTTAACTATCAGAAATAAAAATGCTTTCCAGGAACCAGAGAAACTACTGCAGAAACCAAGCTATCTAGCTCACAGCAAGAGC
Organism: Nanger dama; assembly: GCA_917880005.1. NCBI lineage: Eukaryota > Metazoa > Chordata > Mammalia > Artiodactyla > Bovidae > Nanger > Nanger dama. The sequence goes on from CAKJTW010000008.1 coordinate 43,047,879, forward strand.
AGCATAGCCATCGCTGAGCTTGCTACTGTTCAAGCTATTCTCCACACTCTCCACATTCACCACCTGTTGCCCTACTTCAGAGCTCTTCCTGACCACTCACTGGAGAGATGGGGCAGGCAAAATACAAGGTGAGTCTGAAGTACCTGATAAAGGAAATGCTTTAAAAAAAAAGGCAAACATCAAAAGGACACAAGTCAAAACCAGAACAATTGAAGCAATAAAGTAATAAGTAAAAAAGCAAAAGTAAGTTATAACACTGGATTACAACCCCTAAAATATCCAAAAGTCTAAAAATTAATTGGTAAAGTGTTTAAAAAATGGGAAAACGACGTTCTTAAAAAATACAGCAGGACTTTTCTGGTGGTCCACCAGTTAAAACTGTGCTCCCAATACAGGGAACGTGGGTTCAGTCCCTAGTCAGGGAGCTAGATCTCAATGAAGAGTTCAGAGCCACAACTAAAGATCCTGTGTAAAGACCCTGCACAGTCAAATAAGTAATTTTTTTAAATGCGAATAGACATCTTTCTTACAAAAGAATTTTAAATGTAGAAAAAACAAGGGAAATATAGAATCACCATGAGAACTCCTCAAGAACTGCAGGCAACATCTACTAAAAATGAAAAAAAAATTTAGCAGGGAAACTAGAGAAACAGAGTATCTGCTTAAGTGTTTTCCCCCAAAATGTTCCGTTACCTACAGTGGCAGCTTTAATACATGTTCACAAATTCTAAGGCTCTCCTTCCTTAGTGACTAGCTTCTAATGAAAATAATGCAAAGGAAAGAAATACTACCTGGTAGCCACCAGATCAAGTTTAAAGTCAACCAGGATTGCTATTATGTGCCCCAGGATGTGGTGAGAAGGCTAAATCACCTCTGGTATTTTCCCCAAAATCTATAACCTTAGTCTACCCAACACCAAGTACACTCAAATTGAGATCAAGTGTCAAGGTCATTAAACACTAATACAACAAACTGGCACAGATCAGAGGAGCGAAACCAGGGAGATGGGAGAAAATAACTGCAATGTGGTATTTTGGACTGAATTCTGAAACAGAAAAAAGGACACCAGTGGAAAAACTAAGCAAATACAAATAAGGTCAGTCCTTTAGTTAACAGGACTTTATCAATGTCAATTTCTTACTGTCGATAAATGCATCATGATTAGGTATGATGCTAACAAGCAAGATGAGTGAAGGGTATACAAGACATGTCTGTATTCCAACTCTCCTGTAAATCTAAAATTACCTCAAAAACAAGTTTCCCCAAGAGAAAAAAACTTTTAAGAATTGGGAAATTTAATTCACTAACTTTTCTTGGCTTTTAATATCCCTCCCCCAATCCAGCAGTAAAACCCAGTCAGCTAGATTTACAATTAAGCAAAAATCTGGCCTAAGATGAAAAAAATACTTTTATAATACTTCGTCTATGAAATTCCTTAAACATGAATTTCCTATGCTTTAGATCTCATAAAGTACAGCTGGATGTATGCCAGGAGTAAGCTTAACATAGTTGATAAACATGGGGTATACTTGAGGCAGATTTTAAAAAAAAACCTAAAAAGGCAGGTGCCACTGATGCCTTCCAAGATTCTAAAACCTTGAAAATTTTTTAAATAAGGAAATATATCTAGCACATATCACTACTAGGTACACCACAAGCTTTACAAAATAGTTTAAGACAATTACTTGGGTTACAAAGCTCTAGGTCTTATAAGCAAAAACATGAGAACACCTAAAATGTGTAAAACAACTTCAAAAATACATAAAGGGTTATACAAATAAGCTGATGCTGCCACACTGCCACTTAAGGATGACATTCCTACCAAGTCAAAGTGTGTCCCATGCAAGAAGCCAGTTTTTTCTATGAACCATCTCTAGTATTTGCTTTTCATTAAATATCTGAAATACATCACACAGGGTAAACAGCTAAGCAATATGACATAAGAGACTGGCCAGTGGTCAGAAGTGGAAATCACTTCATGTCATCTAAAGCCTTGATTTTATTTACAAAGGCCACAGTTTTCAAGAGAACTTTTAATTACTTTCTGCTCTGTAAAGCTTCCTCTTCCCACTCTTCAAGTGCAAATCTTTCCTAACTCTTCACCCTCTTCACCTAATCATCCGGTTTGCAATTAAGTTTTCCCAACCAAAGCCAGATGGCATGACTAAGGATACTAAACAAATAAACAGAATGCTGATTTTTGAGATTTAAAAACATAAATGTAGTTGTTCACCATAGAATGATCACCAACTACAAGTGATTATAGTTGCTGAACCTCAAATTTAACTCCATGGCTGGAAGGACAGTATTGTACTAAATGTCCTATTGCTGTTAAAAACTGACTAGCCAGAGGTGGGAACAAAAGCTTTTCTTACCTACCTACTTTAACAATCATCTTCCTTTTTAAAATCAGTAAACATTGCCAAGGCAGTCTTAAAGCACAATTAAATGAATACACAATTTATACTTGAACTTTGAAATATTTCAAAAAACAAATCTAACTGCAAAATGTTGAGCGATCAAGTGACTAATGCTATAAACTGGCAAAAAGAAAAACTGGTTTAGGGTACACATGCAGGCTTTATACCAATTTCATCTTTTAACACTGTCCCATCCATCTTAAGTATATACAGTTCACAAACCTATAAAAATTTAAAACTTCTGCCCTTTACTTTCTAGGCAAAGTACTAAAACAAATTATTTAAAATGTAAATTACCAAAACCTGCTGTGAAGTAGGTCACCAAGAGACATTACCAAATCTAACGTTCCCTTAACAGACTCAGCTGAGAACAGCAAACTTGAGTTGAATAAAAGAACAAAGAACTACCTACCTACTTTTCTACCAGTTAGAAGAGGTACAAAAGCTTATATTAAAAGGATTTAACAACAAAAGTAATCTCTAGTTTGGATGAGAGACTGGAAGGCAGACAAGTCTTATATTATCACAATTTGCTTCAATTAATTTGCTCCAGATAAATGAAAGCACAAGTCATCAACCAGGCTACCAATCTGTGAAATACATTTTCATATTCCTACCCAACTGGAACCCATTTGCCTCAAGTCAAGAGATATTTTAAAATATCTAAAGGGGAAACTAGCAAAAATTTCCCTCATCTAATGCACAAACTTTCATTCTGATATTTCTCAAGTAACAATTAGTGGACTCAAATTAACAGTTTAAATGTTGGTTAAAATTAGTGTTTCAACATTTGATAACTTAAAATGTTACTAGTTAACTGGTGTCTAAATGCAGGTAACTGTAATTGTTGCAAGAAGGCAGGTTCCACAACTTCCCTGGTGGTCCAGTGGTTAGGACTCCCAGATCCCAACGCAGGGGACCCAGGTTCACTCCCTGCTCAGGGAACTAGATCCCACATGCCTTCACTAAGACCCAGCACAGGAAAAAAGAAATTTTTAATATATAAATTTTTTAAAAAGGCAAGTTCCAAGGAAAACAATGTTCTACTCCAAGCTATCTGCCATTCAGGAAAACATCAACAAAGGTTAAGAGCCTATTCATAAGATATTTTGATCCTGTATTTACTGCTACTTTCGGTTAAGAAATATGGAAATTACTGGGTAAATGGAAACACAAAAGTGTTTCAAAGCTTTTTAAACTACTTTTAAAGATGTAAATCATGTGCTCCCTCTAGCAGCAAAATAAGGGCTTCCCTAGTGTCTCAGACAGTCAAGAATCTGAATGCACGGGACCTGGGTTTGATCCTTGGGCTGGGAAGATCCCCTGGAAAAGAGAATGGCTACCAATCCAATTTTCTGGCCTGCAGAATTCCATGGACAGAAGAGCCTGGCAGACTACAGTCTATGGGGTCGCAAAGAGTCGGACATGACTGAGCGACTTTCACTTCACTTAGCAGCAAAAAAATTCTCACATAAAGTTCAATTCTAAAAAGTGTCTGCACACACAAAATAGATTTTAAAGAGAGGAAAAGGTTGACAGTCATTTCAATCAAAATTAATTCAGAAGAGTTAGCTCCAAAATTCATTGCAGTTTTAGCTCAAGTAGAGACATTTGTGATGCCAAGTAATGACTCAGACCTGCAACACAGGAATATTTATTATTTAATTAAGCCAAGGAATAAACTAGCTTTGAAAAATCTCAAATGTAACTCTACTAGAAAAATTTACACTCAAGTTTTTGAAGGTGTCTTCTACCTTTGCATATAACAGGAGCATCTACAGAATACTAAATAAATGTATGAAGACAAAAGCTTTTCATCCATAGAAGTTCCCAACTGCCAGAAGGGTAAGATTTCCAACACCTCAGTCACCCCTAATTCATCCAGCTTAGGCTCCACAGAGGGTCAAGCCTGTACTGTAAGTGGGCACCAAGCTTTCCTCTCCAATTTCAAAATTTCAACTTACACGTGCTAGCCAGACCTGAACTTTATCGTTCTGCAACCTCATTTTTTCAACTACATAAAACGAGGAAGTTAATCTTGTGGAAGGTCTTTCTCAAAACCTTGCTCCAATTAAAAAATGGAGGGAAAAAAAGATTCAAGATCTAATATCAGAGCCTAACTTCCTGCTGGTGATAACTTCCCATCATCAGGCTGTAAGGCTCGAATCCGAGGAGGAACACTGTCCAGGATCACCTAGACATACTGATTTTATTCTACACTTTCCCCAAAAGCATTTAGGGCAGCAAACCTGTAGGAAGATGTGCAGAAAGGAACCCTTTCTTACCCTTTGTCATAATCCCACGTCCAACCCTCTTCTCCCTGGAAACCCCACAAGTGGCTCAAGTACAAATAAATGCCTCTGCAGTCGGTCTTCCGAGGCTGAGGTTGTCCCCAGGGACTAGAGCTGGGAGGGCAAAGATACCCTGTGGTCGCACAGAGCGCTGGAACAAAGAATGAAGCAGGTTCGGGGACTAGTGGTCAGAAGGCCTGGGTTCAAACAAATACCTGCCCTTTATGGCCTGTGTGCCTCTGACCGTGTCACTCCACCTCTGGGCCTTCGAGTCGGCTGTAAAAATAGGAAAATCGCCGTACCTACCTCATCGCGGCGTTTCAGGAGTAAAGAAGAAACACACAAGTTGCTCCGCACAGTGCCTGGCACATAGTGAGGGCTTAGAAAAATGTTAGTTATTATCATCACTCAATACCCATGAACTCGCTGCCCGCCCCCCCTTACCTCCTGTAAAAAAAAATCGAAAACCTAGGAGCAGCATTTCGGCTTCCAGTGTCGAGGAATTCTTACCGCACTTTCCTGACTCACCTCCCCTCGACCCCGCACCACCACCACCATCAAAGAAAAGCCTCCTCTGGTCTAGGTTAAGCTGGAGCCCCCACCAGAGGAGGAAGGCCTCGCTAGCGCGCGCGGAAAGCGAGCGGGAAAAGCTGACGATCCGGCCGCGCGGGGGCCCCAGGCCCCCAAGATCACCCTGGGGCCCGGGCGGCGGCCGCGGCTCGCTCTCGCCCCGCGTGGCCGTTGGGCGCGGCACGCGCACGCGGCGGCCGCGGACACGGCCACGCGCGCCGGGCCAGTGGGGGCGGGGGGCGGAGAGTCGACGCGCGCCCGTGCGCCCGCCGCGCGCGCCTGCGGCCGTTGGGCGCGGGGGGGGGACGGTGGGCGCGCCTGGCGCGGTCGCCGTTCGGACTTCTCCTCCCTCCCATCACAGCCCCAGTTAGTCCGCGTCCTGGGGCCGCCCAGCCCCGCTCACGCTCCGGCTTACCTGCACGGCTGAGCGGGAGAGGAACAAGCTCTGCTCCACGGCACGGCAAAGGTAAAAAAACCCCTCACGCAACTGCGTCCGCACACACGCGTGCTCCGTCGCCGGGCTATATAACGGTGACTCAGCCTAACTTGTTGCGGCCAGGTCGGCCAGGCTGATGGCCAATCCCGACTGCGTCTTCTGGGCTCTTCGAGCAGCAATTGGGTACTGACTCAGGATGAAGGCGTGGCTCTTGATTGGCTTTAACTCATGCCTATGAGACTGTGAAGAGCTCGTTTCCCTAGTAACGAATTGGCACTGAAAGAGGCCAATAAGTAAAGGGTACGGTATGAAGGAGGGAGGAAGTTCTCTGATCGATGTCCATTGTAGCCAATAAATATATGGGGCCGCTCCCATTCGTTAAAATGTCTTCCCCTGGGCGGAGATCAGTTCTCCCTGCAGGAGCGGTTGCTCCACAAGGTGGGGCCCGTGTACTTTGGGGAAGTAAACCCCAAGCAACTAGGAGGTGGGCGCCAGAATGGCCGAGGAAGCCCCCGGCCAATCGCAGCGCGGGAAGGAGCTGATTGACGCGGGGGTTGGACAGCACCAAGGAGACCGAGCCTCGGGTCGCCGTGCCCTTTGGGGCGATTCTGAGGCTTTACTGGTCCCTGCTTCTGTCTCCTTTTTCCTTTCCTTTTTTCACTCATTGGGTGCGATCCCTGAGACCCCTGATCCCACCTTTTCCGCAGTTTGATAGTAGGGGAACTGGGTGATAAAGTTTCCCGTTGTTTGGTTGTTTTGTTTCTTTCTTATGCCAACTTTGTTTCCATGTGGCCGCCTAAGGGCACTTGGTGGCTCCCACCATTAGTCAGCACTATTGGACAACTATTCAGGGAAACCAAAGGGAAAGTAACTCCCATTGTGTACCTAAGTCCTGTTAAAAAAAAAAAAAAAGTCTCACGTGAAGAGCATTGAGTTTAAAGACATATATTTCCACCCCGCGGTTCTCGGCAAGTGCTGCTGCAGGTCACTCGTGCGCGTCCATCCAGAAACGGGAGTTTGTAAATTCTCCTAGAGGCTTGGGCCTTCCTGCAACATCCAGGGCGTCACGACCATTGTCATTCAGATTTCTAATGCTGTGGCTGTGGGGGTTTATTTCTTCGGGTCGTTAAGTCTTGACAAGGTAGCTTGTCAAACTCCTTTGTGAACATCCCTAAGCTTTCGCGAAACACTTCAGGCGCTAAGTGGTGCTCCAGACCGGTCCTGTCCACGTCTCTTCCTGTTTTGTTGGGCCCTCTATTGGTCACCAGAGCGGTTTTATATGGAAACACAGGGTCACGCCTCGGTCCCGTTCTCCTTCCAGGCATGTGACCCTTCAGTAGGGGCTCGCGTTAAGTTTTGCAAATTTGGAAATGAAGCACATGGAGTCTCTCTATTAGAGACAAGGGGGCGCGGACAGCAGCCGGTGAAGTCGGAGGTGCGGCCCCAGGAGCGAAGCGGGAGCATCCCTTTGGCCCCCTAACCCCCTTCCAGCATCGACTTGGCTCATTCAGCATTTATTGGGCTCCAGCGGCTGGGATCAGAGACAGTCGAGACGCTGTCCCTAAAGGCTGTCATCCATTCAACAAGCCCGGACGCCGCGCTGAGAGCTCCCCAAACTGGGGAACCGGTGTATGGGGCTCTGGAGGCACCTGAGGGAACTCGGCTTAGGCAGAAGCTGCTAAAGGTTTTCTGGAGTAAGGAACCTACAAGATCGTGTTAACCTTGCTAAGAAATTTGAGCTTTATTCTGAGAGCGGTGGAGAGCCCCGAAAGATTTCTTAAAAGGGTGGACTAAGAATTTTGCCTTTTACAAGACAACTTGCCAAATTGAAAAGCTAATGAGAGCTGGTTGGCAACCCTTGAAATTCACAGATTGGTAATTTAACCCAGTTGGCCTGAGATGGGCGGTCCAGGCTATTCTTGATCACATTTGGAGCGAATTTTAAGTGATACAGACAGTTCTTTTTGTAGGACTTTTGGCAGTCTGTTAAAATTGTGTTTATTTCCCTTCTTGCTTGAAAGCCATGTGGCTTTACCAAGAGGCATGTGCTTGGTGTTCATTACAGTACTGTCCAGTTTGTTATGATATTTAAAAACTGAAAACATAACTACTCATGAATTTGCAAACTGACTAACTGGTAATATACCCATAATATCTGTACAGCAGTTTAAAAGAGAATGAGAAAAAAACTAGAAGAGAATGAGGTCAAACTATACTGATATGAGCTGATCTCCAGTTGTTAATTGGATTAACTGACAAAAATCAAGTTGAACAAAATATACAATGAGCTCCATGTTAAAAATGAAAAAGCAGAACTCTTGATTTCTGTATGTTTAAATAGGTATGAAAGTGTGGAGGAAGGGGGAGGGGATTTAAAACAAGTCATTCCCCTAGGTTGGGAGTGGCAAGGATAATGTTACCTGAAAGTGTTACAATGATACTGTTTTGCCCTATGGTTTTGTCTAATATGTCTGTAAGAAGAAAGGAACGGGAAATAGATTACCAGAGAGAGAATGTGGATAAGACCCTTCAGGTGGCTATGACTGTATTCCACAGGAGAGAGCAAGTTGGCATCTTCCTGTGGTCATTTCTGTACTGGAATCATAAACCCTCAGGAGGCAGATGCTGGATACTTAGTAAATGTTCAGCAAATAATTTACCACCCTGGAAGTATCTGGAGTGCTGGTTCTCAAGATGAGGGAGATTTTGCCCTCAAGAGACATGATCTTCTCACAACATAGAGAGGCTACTGGCATCTAGCGGATGGAAGCCAGGGAAGCCCAAGAGAGCCCCTTGATGAAGGGGACCAAGTTAATAGTGCGGAGGTGAGAAACCCTGGTCTAATCATCTAAGGAGAGTACCCACCCTCCTCCTAGTCTTTCCACTGGTAAGCAAATTGTGCAAACCCCTCAGAACATGACTTCACCCTTTTTTTTCTGCCAGTTTTCCCCAAAGCTCTGAGAAACAGGGTGGAAAGGAAACAGAGCAAGATCCTGTGGGACTCTTCAGGTACATATCCTTTCTATGGCCTATTTCTTATTTTTGGGTGGAAAAGACTTTAGCCTCCTTGACCCTCCTTGAGTTTCAAAGGGCTGGTTCAAATTGTTGCTAGTCAGGGAAGGGAGAAGATGCAGAGACAAAGGAGGAGCAGTTAAGAAAGGATAGTGCAGCCTGGGGGCAGGGTCCGGGTTCCACCCTAAGAAATATGCATAACAATATCTTTTGAGCCCTTCAGGAACTAAGGCCCCCACCCAGGAGGAGGATGGTGACTTAAGGCTGAGAGTCAAGATCCCTAGAACCATCCCATTACCTCACCACCAACCAATCAGAAGAAAGTCACGGGGGTGGGGGGTGGAGTGGCCAAATGGGACCTAGGTGGCAGACAAGACTAGACCTTGATCCTTAATCAGTAAATGAAATGACACACCCAGAGGCACCATGACAGTTCAAAAGACCAAGGAGTAAGCATGGCCCAAGTCCTGAAAGATGATGCTGTGAAAGTGCTGCACTCAATATGCCAGCAAATTTGGAAAACTCAGCAGTGCCCACAGGACTGGAAACAGTCAGTTTTCATTCCAACCCCAAAGAAAGGCAATGCCAAAGAATGCTCATACTACCGCACAATTGCACTCATCTCACATGCTAGTAAAGTAATGCTCAAAATTCTCCAAGCCAGGCTTCAGCAATCCATGAACTGTGAACTTCCTGATGTTCAAGCTGGATTTAGAAAAGGCAGAGGAACCAGAGATCAAATTGCCAACATCTGCTGGATCATGGGAAAAGCAAGAGAGTTCCAGAAAAACATCTATTTCTGCTTTATTGACTATGCCAAAGCCTTTGACTGTGTGGATCACAATAAACTGTGGACAATTCTGAGAGAGAGATGGGAATACCAGTCCACCTGACCTGCCTCTTGAGAAATCTATATACAGGTCAGGAAATACCAGTTAGAACTGGACATGGAACAACAGACTGGTTCCAAATAGGAAAAGGAGTACGTCAAGGCTGTATATTGTCACCCTGCTTATTTAACTTCTATGCAGAATACATCATGAGAAACGCTGGACTGGAAGAAACACAAGCTGGAATCAAGATTGCCGGGAGAAATATCAATAACCTCAGATATGCAGATGACACCACCCTTATGGCAGAAAGTGAAGAGGAACTAAAGAGTCTCTTGATGAAAGTGAAAGAGGAGAATGAAAAAGTTGGCTTAAAGCTTAACATTCAGAAAACGAAGATCATAGCATCCAGTCCCATCACTTCATGGCAAATAGATGGGGAAACAGTGTCAGACTTTATTTTAGGGGGCTCCAAAATCACTGCAGATGGTGACTGCAGCCATGAAATTAAAAGACACTTGCTTCTTGGAAGAAAAGTTATGACCAACCTAGATAGCATATTCAAAAGCAGAGACATTACTTTGCCAACTAAGGTCCATCTAGTCAAGGCTATGGTTTTTCCTGTGTTCATTTATGGATGTGAGAGCTGGACTGTGAAGAAGGCTGAGCGCCGAAGAGCACTGAAGAATTGACGCTTTTGAACTGTGGTGTTGGAGAAGACTCTTGAGAGTCCCTTGGACTGCAAGGAGATCCAACCAGTCCATTCTGAAGGAGATCGGCCCTGGGATTTCTTTGGAAGGAATGATGCTAAAGCTGAAACTCCAGTACTTTGGCCACCTCATGTGAATTGTTGACTCATTGGAAAAGATTCTGATGCAGGGAGGGATTGGGGGCAGGAGGAGAAGGGGACGACAGAGGATGAGATGGCTGGATGGCATCACTGACTCAATGGGCATGGGTCTGGGTGAACTCCGGGAGTTGGTGATGGACAGGGAGGCCTGGCGTGCTGTGATTCATGGGGTCGCAGAATCAGACACGACTGAGCGACTGAACTGAACTGAACTGAACTCCTGAAAATCTCCACCCTTCTCCAAAACAGATGGAATAATCCTCCTACTCATTAGCATATGAAATTACCCAGCCTATAAAAACTAACCATGCCACATTCCAAGCCCATACTAGCCCTCTGCAATGGCCCACACGGTCTGTGGAGTGTGCTTCTCTCTTAATCTGAATAAATCCACTTCTTACCTATCACTTTTATCTCTCACTGAATTCTTTCTGCAATGAGACTTCAAGAACCTGAGCTTCATTAGGTCCTAAAGCCAGGTACCATGGGTTTTGGCTGGATTCAAGTCCCAAACTGAGGTAAACAGTTTCACCCTCACCTCGAATTTTGCCAGTAAAAACCTCACACTGAAAACAGTCAGGGAGTTGGGTTTTTTTTTTAACCTGACTCACCCATTCCCCATGCATGGCCCTCCAGTAAGCCTTTCTCTGCTCCAAACTCCAACATTTCAGATTGTTTAGCCTCACTGTGCATCTGGCACGCGAACTTCTATTTATTAATAGTAACAGAAAGATGCATGGGCAAGACCCCGGAAAGTACAGCTTTGTGGAGAGAATAGAAGGGTGGTGTATTAGGTAAGGAATGCTCCTGAGAATATCATCAGAATGAGTATGTCCAAGACTTGTGGTCCAGTGGCTATGGCTCTGAGCTCCCAATGCAGGGGGCCTGGGTTTGATTCCTGGTCAAGGAACAAGATCCCACATGACACAGCTAAAAATCTGCAGGCCACATGAAAGATCCTGCATGTCACAACAAAGACTGAGGTGTACTGCAACCAAGACCTGGTGCAGTGTTTTCTGAAAAAACTGAATCAGCATTTCCCAGACATAGCTAATTACTCAGAAATGGTGATTAACTACTTGCGGTAGAAATAGGAAACAACCTAAATATGGAATTTATGAGACTAGGTGGATAAAATACAACCATACGCAGCACTCTTACAGTGGACTGTCAAGCAACCATAGAGAAAATGAAGCAGATCTATGTATATGGTTATAAAGATCTCCAAGAGATGAAAATGAAGACAGGAAGAAAAAGGTGGCAGGGGACCATTATTAATGGGACAGTTATTTCTATAAGATATTCTGTATTGCTATAGTTGTCCATGCACAATTCTGAATGGTTTTGCTGTACATGCACAGGTAATATCTTGAAGGTGGAGTCATAAGAAACTGTCAGTGATTGCTAACAGGGAGATGAAATTGGGCCAGGGTGGGAGAAATGCTTAGTTTTCATTCATTCAGAGTACCATTTGGTACTTTTAATACTGGAGTGGGTAGCCATTCTCTTCTCCAGAGGATCTTCCTGTCTCCGGGATTGAACCCAGGTCTCCTGCATTACAGGTGGATTCTTTACATCTGAGGCACTAGGAAAGCCCTCATTTTTTTAAACATGTGCATGTATTTTTCCAAAATTCAATGTTAAGTATGGATTTTACTTGACATTGATATGAGGAACTACACATATGAAAACTTTGATCTTTAAAACAAACAGGATGGAATACTCTACATTTCCCCTTTAGGTGTACAAGGTGTTTTGGAAATGAGACACTAAAGTTTTAATCTGCCTCCCTCCCAGATTGCTGACCACTTTTCCTTTTTCCCCTTACCTTACAAAAATCATGCAAAGATCCCAAAGACCCTTCACTGGCTTGTAAATGTGCGCCTAACTGAATCCCTCTGTCTTTTGTTACTGTCTGCAGACACATCACATCTTCAGGTTGTGACCATGAGCCAGGCATCCTGCTAATGTTCTCCATAACAATCATCTCGTTTAGTAGTCACAACAGCCCTGTCTCAGAAACAGGCTCAGTGAGAGTAAGCAACTTGCCCAAGGTCACACACCGAGGGCTAGAAACTAGGACTCCCTGACTTCAAGTCCATGTTCTTTTACCCACTTGTGAGTACTGCCCAGGAAAGGACAATACAAGCAGCCACAGGTAAAGGAAGGAGGCAGGCCCTCCTCAGAAACCCCTGAGAGGCTGGGATTTCTTTCCTTCTCTCAGGCAAGGCACCAGGTAGTGCTGCATCCCTGTAAGCTACAGCCGAAGCTCTTTGCAAAAAGAGCACACTCCGGTACCATCTATAGCCTTAGGTGTCCTCGCTTCCTGTGGCTTCAAAGAGGGACAAAAACTTGGAAATGCAAATAACATAGCATGTATAGAGCACCTACTGTGTGATAGGCATGGTGTTCTAGGCACCATGTTTGAGTTGCTCCTCACAAACGTGTTAAGAAATCACCTTCCAAGTCAGCAGACTAGTGTTCAATCCTTGGTGGCTGCTACTGCTAAGTCGCTTCAGTCGTGTCTGACTCTGTGTGACCCCACAGAGGGCAGCCCACCAGGCTCCCCCGTCCCTGGGATTCTCCAGGCAAGAACACTGGAGTGGGTTGCCATTTCCTTCTCCAATGAAGGAAAGTGAAAAGTGAAAGTGAACTCGCTCAGTTGTGTCTGACTCTTAGCAATCCCATGGACTGCAGCCTACCAGGCTCCTCCGTCCATGGGATTTTCCAGGCAAGAGTACTGGAGTGGGGTGCCATTGCCTTCTCCAACAATCCTTGGTTAGGAAACTAAGATCGCACATGCTGCAGAACAACTAAGGCCACAAGCCAAAACTAAAGAGCCCGTGTGCCACAACTAAGACCCATCACAGCCAAAAATAAATAAGTAAATAAATCAATAGTTTTAAAAAATGTTGACCAGGGTGTGGGAAAAGAGTTACTTTCATATACTATTAGTGGAAATAAAAGGTAGCATAACCATTCTGACGGCTATTTCAAAGCAACTGTTAAAATCCACTGGGGATGGGGTAGGGATGGATTGGAAGTTTGAGATTAGCAAATGCAAGTTATTAAGTATGTATAACTGAATCACTTTGCTGTACCATAAACTAATTGTAAATTAACTGTACTGCATAAATTTTTTTTAATTCATAACCCCATAACTCAGAAGTTCTACTTTTCTACACCTACTCTGAAGAAACACTACCACATGTATACAGTGGGCAAAGATGTTCATTACAGTATTGTTTGTAACACTGAAAAATAATCTAGACATCTCTCAATAAGGGAATATCTAAATTTATAATAATAAATACATACTAGAGGATTTTATGCAGTGATTTTAAAGATTGAGCTAGTTTATGTATATATGTGCATTTATATTCACAATATTCATATCTTAAGTATATGCTACAATAATATATAGCATAAATCTCAAGAGGATATTAATAAAAAAAGAGCATCTCACAAATTATGTATAGTATGTTATGTATGCTTAAAAATACCAAAACTTAGAGCTTCCCTGGTGGCCCAGTGGTTAAGAATCCATCTGCCAGCTCAGAGAACATAGGTTTGATCCCTGGTCTGGGAACTAAGATCCCACATGCTGCATGGCAACTAAGCCCATGTACCACAACTACTGAAGCCTGTTCACTCTAGAACCTGTGCTCTGCAACAAGAGAAGCCACAGCAATGAGCAGTCCCCACTCTCTCAACTAGAGAAAGCCCACGCACAGCAACAAAGAGCCCATGCACTGCAACAAAGACTCAGCGCAGCCATAAACAAACAGAATACCAACAACTATTATTTGCATGTGTTTATCAGTGTTTGTAAATGCATAGGAAACTATCTGGAAAGATGTGGCGCAATCTGATCAGTTACTAACTCTATGGAGAACAGTGACCTAAGAGTTTGAAGGAGACTTTCACTTTATCTGTATTATTTTTCAATTTTTTTTACATTAAGAAACTTTTTCTATATTATGTAATTTTAAAATTAGCTTGTCATAACTCTAAGAGTAGGTTTTGAGTGCTTTTATGTACCAGGCACTAAACTGATCATTTTATGAGCCCTGTCTTTTTTCTCACAACAGCACTGTGAATACAGGTCAAATTAGTAATATTATCTTTATTTTACAGGAAAAGAAACTGAGATTTGGAGAGGTTAATTGTCCAAAACAGCCAGGAATTGAACACAGGTTTGTCTGGACTGTCTCATGGAACACAGCTTTAAATCCTAGAAGCCTACAGTAGTTTGGCAGAGAATAAAGGAACAAGCTCCAATACCTTGGCCACCTGATACGAAGAGCAACTCATTAGAAAAGACCCTGATGCTGGGAAAGATTGAAGGCAGGAGAAGAGCATGACAGAGGATGAGATGCTTGGATGGCATCACTGACTTGATGGACATGAGTTTGACCAAGCTCCAGAAGATGGTGAAGGACAGCAAAGCCTGGCATCCTGCACTCCATGGGGTCACAGAGAGTCAGACACGACTGAGGGACTGAACAACAGCAACAAAGGAACAAAAGGAGGGTGTCTGACAAACATCCTCTTAACTTTTGGCCACAGCGCTCGGAGTCCACTCAAGCATGCTCGGGACTGTGGTGGCCCAAAGAGTTTGTTCCTTGTCTAAAGAGTCCCCAGCAGTCATCAGTTCAGTTCAGTTCAGTTGCTCAGTTGTGTCTGACTCTTTGTGACCCCGTAGACTGCAGCACGCCAGGCCTCCCTGTCCATCGACAACTCCCAGAGTTTACTCAAACCCATGTCCATTGAGTCGGTGATGCCATCCAACCATCTCATCCTCTGTCATCCCCTTCTCCTCCTGCCTTCAATCTTTCCCAGCATCAGGGTCTTTTCAGATGAGTCAGTTCTTCCCATTAGGTGGCCAAAGTATTGGAGTTTCAGCTTTAACATCAGTCCTTCCAATGAACACCCAGGACTGACCTCCTTTAGGATGGATTAGTTGGATCTCCTTGCAGTCCAAGGGACTCTCAAGAGTCTTCTCCAACACCACAGCTCAAAAGCATCAATTCTTTGGTGCTCAGGTTTCTTTATAGTCCAGCTCTCACATCCATACATGACTACTGGAAAAACCATAGCTTTGATTAGATGGACCTTTGTTGACAAAGTAATGTCTCTGCTTTCAAATATGCTATCTAGGTTGGTCATAACTTTTCTTCCAAGGAGCAAGCGTCTTTTAATCTCATGGCTGAAGTCACCATCTGCAGTGATTTTGGAGTCAGCAGTCATCAGGGAGATGAAATTGGGCCAGGGTTGGAGAAAGGCTTAGTTTTCATTCATTCAAAGTACCCTTTGGTACTTTGTAATACTGGAGTGGGTAGCCATTCCCTTCTGCTGGGGATCTTCCCAACTCAGTGTTATTTTCTCATCCTCTGGTTTCTCCTCTTTCCTAGTTCCTGGCAGGACTATACTTTCCTGTCCCCTTCATTGTTTATTTTTTGAAATGTTTATTTGGCTGTGTTGGATTTTAGTTGTGGAACTCCAGATCTTTGTTGGGTCTTGCAGGATCTTTCATTGTGGCATCGGGACTCTAGCTGTAGCCTGAGAGCTCAGTAGTTGCTGTATACAGGCTTAGTTCCCCTGCGGCATGTGAGATCTTGGTTCACCGACCAGGGATTGAATCATGTCCCCTGCATTGCAAGGCAGATGCTTAACCACCAGACCACCAGGGAAGTCCCTTCTTGTTCCCTTTAAAGACAGACATGACCATGTACTTTGCTTTGACCAAAACAATGTGAGTAGAATTGACCCAGATATCTTCCAGGCAGAGAAGTCTTTGGAGCCGGTGATTGTTTGCCAAGGTCTTCCCTACCCACACTCACCCCAGTGCTGTTCCATATGGATAATCCCCATCGATCTGGATCTCTGGGCAAAAAAATGATTTGCACAGAGCCATTCCTCCAAGGTGCCCAATCTCTGATGGGCAAAATGCATGAGCAAGAAAGAAATCTGTGCTTCAAGCCTTTGAGGTTTGGGGAACGTTTGTTATTATTAATACCACAGCATTACCTGGCCTATGCTGCCAATTACAGACAGGTTTCCAGATCTTCCAGTTTTTCAGGAGGTACTCAAATCTGGGTCATCATATGACATCACTCTGTTCTTTTTTTTTTTTCCTTAACACTTTATTAATGATATATAACTGTTTTGCTCTCACTTTTAAAAATGCAATGAAATATTCTTGGACTATAACTGAATTTATTCTTTTTTAAAACTTTTTTTGGAATTTTAGTTGTTTTAAAATGTGTCCCTTGGGCTTCCCTGGTGGCCCAGTGGTTAAGAATCCACCTGCCAATGTAGGGGACATGGGTTCCATCCCTGACCTGGGAACTAAGATCCCTTATGTGGCAGAGCAACTAAGCTCATGTGCCACAACTACTGAGCCCAAGCACCCGGAGCCTGTCTGCAACAAGAGGAGCCACTGCCATGAGAAGCTCTCGCACCGCAATCAGAGAGTAGCCCCTGCTCACTGCAACTGAAGAAAGCCTACACACAGTAACAAAGACCTAGCACAGCGCCCCCGCCCCCAAAAAAAATGCTTCTTAGTGCTTGTAACCAAGAAGCAACTAATTTTACATGCCATTCTACAAGGAGATTTTTTTTTAAGTAGATTTGTTTTTAATTGTGGTAAAATACACAGAACATAAAATTTACCAA
Source organism: Nanger dama (assembly GCA_917880005.1). NCBI lineage: Eukaryota > Metazoa > Chordata > Mammalia > Artiodactyla > Bovidae > Nanger > Nanger dama. The sequence continues at coordinate 43,064,966 of CAKJTW010000008.1, forward strand.
TCTGACTGTTTTAAAATTTGTAATCCAGTAGCATGAAGCATATTCACAATGTTGTTCCACCACACTCAGTGTTCTTAAATGTGGTCAGCTACTCCAAAAATGTTTTGAACACTTTTGGAACTGAATAAAGTATGTCTACAGGCCGTATTGAGTCCGTTTGAAACTTTGCCAGATGCTAGGCTCCCCCTCCCAAGCCTGCAGCGCAAGCTTCTTGGCTTTGTACCCCCTATCTTCTCGTGCCTGGGCTTCTCTTCAGGCCCTTTCAGCTCAGAACCTTTGAATCTAGGCTGAATGTTCCTCAGTAGATAAAGCAATGAAGCAGCTAGTGCATACCTTTATTATAACACAGAAAACAGACACTTGGTCTAATAGAGGGAGTAAACAGCAGCTACAAAAGTCTCTGTTTGAAAAGCTTAACCCACAGCGTAGGGCTTCCCTGGTAGCTCAGCTGGTCAAGAATCCGCCTGCAATGCAGGAGTCCCCAGTTCTATCCCTGGATTGGGAAGATCCCCTGGAAAAGGGAAAGGCTACCCACTCTAGTATTCTGGCCTGTAGACTGGTGGGCAAAGAGTTGGACACAACTGAGCAACTTTAACAGACACAGACAAACCCCAGCATCTGCCATAGGGTCACTCCAGTAGTTGGAGTTCAGAGGTAGGGTGTTCCTGGAAGAAAGCAGCAATTAATGTCTGAGAACTCACCCAGCACTCAGTTCAGTTCAGTTGCTCAGTCGTGTTCAACTCTGCGACCCCATGAACCACAGCACGACAGGCTTCCCTGTCCATCAACCAACTCCCAGAGTCCACCCAAACTCATGTCCATTGAGTCAATGCTGCCATCCAGCCATCGCATCCTCTGTCATCCCCTTCTCCTCCCACCTTCAATCCTTCCCGGCATCAGAGCCTTTTCTAGTGAGTCAGTTCATATCAGGTGGCCAAAGTATTGGAGTTTCAGCTTCAACATCAGTCCTTCCAAAGAACACCCAGAACTGATCCCCTTTAGGATGGACTGGTTGGATCTCCTTGCAGTCCAAGGGACTCTCAAGAGTCTTCTCCAATACCACAGTTCAAAAGCATCAATTCTTCGGCGCTCAGCTTTCTTCCCAGTCCAACTCTCACATCCATACACAACCACTGGAAAAACCATAGCCTTAATAGACCTTTAGGTTGGTCATAACTTTCCTTCCAAGGAATAAGCGTCTTTTAATTTCATGGCTGCAGTCACTACCTGCAGTTATTTTGGAGCCCAGAAAAATAAAGTCAGCCACTGTTTCTACTGTTTCCCCATCTATTTGCCATGAAGTGATGGGCCTGGATGCCATGATCTTCGTTTTCTGAATGTTGAGTTTTAAGCCAACTATTTCACTCTCCTCTTTCACTTTAATCAAGAGGCTCTTTAGTTCTTCTTCACTTTCTGCCATAAGGGTGGTGTCATCTGCATATCTGAGGTTATTGATATTTCTCCCGGCAATCTTGATTCCACTCACCACTACACATGACTATAGCCTATACATTCCTATCCTCCCAACAGTCAGAACGGGCCCACTTCCCAGGCCCACTGGCTTGTGATGAACTGACTTAGGTTGACAAGGCTAGTAATGAGATTACTGGGCAGTCCTGAAGTCTGCTTTTTAAAAATATTTTTCCCTGTGATCTTTTAATACATTTTCCTTATAGAAAATATGGCAAGGGCTTCCCTGATGGTCCACGGGTTAAGAATTTGCCTGCCAATGGAGCGGACATGGTTTGATCCCTGGTCCTGGAAGATTCCACATGCTGCAGGGCAACTAAGTCTAAGCACACAACTACTAAGCCCGAGCTCTAGAGCCTGTGAACTGCACCAACAAGCCACCACAATGAGAAGCCTGCATAACACAACTAGAGTAGCCTCCACTTGCTGCAAATAGAGAAAGCCCAGGCAGCAAAGACCCAGCACAGGCAAAACAAAGAAAAATTTTAAAAATTAAAATGTGACAAAGGAAAGTTTCAAAAAGGGAATAAAAATTGCCTATAATATTGAAAAGGATAAGAGCAATACACAGAATATGTATAACTGAATCACACACAAAAAGAATTCTACTTTTTGAAATTTAGTAATATCTTTTGCCAGTTTTTCTAATGTCCTATAGACAAATAGGAAAAGGAGTACATCAAGGCTGTATATTGTCACCCTGCTTATTTAACTTACATACAGAGTACATCATGAGAAACGCTGGGCTGGAAGAAGCACAAGCTGGAATCAAGATTGCCAGGAGAAATATCAATAGCCTCAGATATGCAGATGACACCATCCTTATGGCAGAAAGTGAAGAGGAACTAAAAAGCCTCTTGATGAAAGTGAAAGAGGAGAGTGGAAAAGTTGGCTTAAAGCTCAAATTCAGAAAACTAAGATCATGGCATCTGGTCCCATCACTTCATGAGAAATAGATGGGGAAATAGTGGAAACAGTGTCAGACTTTATTTTGGGGGCTTTAAAATCACTGCAGATGGTGACTGCAGCCATGAAATTAAAGGACGCTTACTCCTTGGAAGGAAAGTTAAGACCAACCTAGATAGCATATTCAAAAGCAGAGACATTACTTTGCCAACAAAGGTCCATCTAGTCAAGGCTATGGTTTTCCCAGTGGTCGTGTATGGATGTGAGAGTTGGACTGTGAAGAAAGTTGAGCACTGAAGAATTGATGCTTTTGAACTGTGGTGTTGGGAAGACTCTTGAGAGTCCCTTGGACTGCAAGGAGATCCAACCAGTCCATCCTAAAGGAGGTCAGTCCTGGGTGTTCTTTGGAAGGAATGATGCTAAAGCTGAAACTCCCATACTTTGGCCATGTCATGTGAAGAGTTGACTCACTGGAAAACATTCTGATGCTGGGACTGATTGGGGCAGGAAGAGAAAGGGACGACAGAGGATGAGATGGCTGGATGGCATCACCGGCTTGATGGACATGAGTTTGAGTGATGGACAGGGAGGCCTGGTGTGCTGCAATTCATGGGGTCACAAAGAGTCAGACACGACTGAGTGACTGAACTGAAATGAACTGAACTGATAGACATCTAATAACAATGTATAAGATACAAAATTTTGAATATATTTGTGTGGGATATAAGATCAATATAAATTAATGTAAATAGAAATCTATTTAAATTATTAATGACATCATCCAAGATGCTCCTATTCTTATTTTTTCTGCAATTGATAAAATATTTTCAGAGAAATGGCTGACCACTCCAACATTCTTGCCTGGAGAATTTCATGACAGGAGCCTGGGATTTCAAAGAGTCAGACATGATTGAGCAACTAACATGAGTAAAGAGGGACTGGCCACTGAGAAGTAAAGAGAACTTGAAGGAATAAAGGAGTAGCAGATTTGGGGCATAGCCACTAGCCATAGGGCTAAAATAGTACAATGGTTGTGCCCAAAGAAGAATCCTGCACCCCACACACCCAGGCTAAGATCCAGCCCTTGTGAATGGCAGAGGAGTGGCTATGGTACCATGCTGGTGGAATTGGCTAGAAGTTCACCCTATAGGCTGGAAAACTATCCACTAGGATGCTGGAGAAAGCTATTCATAGAAAATCATCTCTCTCCAGTTACTGTATGAAAGCACATAAGCAGGGTAGGTCCTGGGGGAAGCTGCTGGCTGCTAGGTCCTGCTGGTCCCTTACACAGCAGAAACCTGGTGCTGGGGAAGTTATCCTCAGAAGCTAAGCAGAGACCAATCACACATACTGCAAAGAGCCTGGAGAATGAGCACACCAGAATCAGAAAGGAAAACCTTTTCTCTTCCACTGTCTCTCCAGGGTCTTTATTGGCAATGCTTAATATCGTGCCATTAGGCAATAAAACAATGTTTAAATGGTTCCAATTTTCACAAGCAAGCAAAAAGGTTGAATTGGAACTGAGACAATAAATCAACAACCAGCACTTTCTCAAAAGGGTTTCATGTATGTACTGAAACTATAGTTTGGTACTTCTCTGGCAGTCCAGTTTCTAAGACTCTGCGGTTCCACTGCAGGGGGCACAGATTCGATCCCTGGTCAGAGAACTAAGATCCTGAATGCTGTGCAGCATAGCAGAAAAAGCAGAAAATGTCTATAGTTATGTTCAACGTGGTTCCCCAAAACCAGAAGGAGAAAGGAGACTATAAGTACACCTGGAAACTAAGGGACAGTATATCTAAGGAAAGGGCTAGAAATCTGAGTTTTTAATAAGCTCTCCAAGCAGCTTGACTGATGAGAGAACTTTGACACTACTAACTTGGACGGTGAAGCTCCTTGGATATTACAAAGATAGAACCAGCCTGGTACTCTGTGTGTGTGAAGTCCTGGGTCTTGGTACCCCTCTTTGTAAGATACTAGAACTTCTCTGCCTCTGTGTGTCTTCACTCATGGATATGGGTCTCATGCCTTTGTAGCTTGTTTCCCCATCTCTTTCTATGCCTGCCTCTGTCTAAATATCTCGGCTTCCCAAGGCGTGCCCTCTAACGCCTTTCAACTTTAATACTTATTTGACTGTGGACACTTACGCTTGGTGGACTTACAGTCCATGGAGTTGCAAAGACATTAGACAGGACTGAACGCACACGTCTTCTCCTTGCAAAGCAGGTTCTTAACCATTGGACCACCAGGGACATCCCCCTTTCAACTTTCACAGGCTGTTCTGTCTCCTTCCTTCCCACTGGGTCCATCTTCCATCTTGAGATGAAGCAAGACTTCCTCCTCTGCAAGCCTCCTCTCTTCATGAACCGCCCCCATCCTCTCCCGTCTGAGCGAGAGATCCTGTCATGGCTCCAAAGGCAGAAGCTCCTTTAACGCTTGTATCGTCCTGCATCATCCTCTTGCTTCCCTGGCTCCCTGCTAGGCTGTCTTTTCCATTACTGCGTCTTGGATGCCTAGCATAGTGCCGCCCCACGGTTGGCAATCAGCAAATACTAAGTAAGAAACTGAGAGTGTCCCTCTAGGGAGGGACGGGGGTGGGGTGGAGGCGGTGTCTGGTCTGCTCACAGCAGGGGGCCCGGCCTTCCCAGCCCCTAATATCAGCCTGACACCGAGCAGGCGTTCTAAAAATGGCCAACCAGCAAGGCAAGCTAGCAGAGCTGTCCCTCCCATCGCCTAGCGCAGACGTGGCTGGCGTCCAGGGGCCCCGTCCTGGCCGGAAGTCAGCGGAGAGGCCAACGGCCTTCAGGTGGCTGCCAGCCCGCCAGGCCGGAGGGGGCGGGGCCAGGACCGGAGGGGGCGGGGCCGGGACCAGAGGGCGGCTCCTGTGGCGGGCACACCCGGAAGCGCGGCCGCGTCAGCGCTCAGAGCCGGTGGAGGCGTAGTCACCGCCGCGGCAACCACCTCCTCAATCATGCCGGTAAGTTGCCGCGCCGTCCCCGCCCCGCGCAGACCCGCGGCCTCCGGCTTGCTCGGCTGCACCGCGGTTGGGTCAGACGACCCTCTTCAACGGCTCTGGCAGCGGCCGGAACTGTCGCCTCACTTCTTGCCCCTCCCACCTAGCTTCTGCGACCCTCCAGAAAATCGGATCCCAAAAAGAATTTTATCTGGGAGTCAGGCTTCAGCATATGGAAGCTCCTAGCCTTCATGCGATTACAAGCCTAAACCTTTCATGCATAGACGGGGAAACTGAGACCACCCCAACAGGGGCAGGGAGTCGCAGAGATCACACAGGGAGTTGGTGGCTATCAGGAACGGGGATGGCTGGTCTCTGCGTGTCCCACCTGGATGCCTCTTCCGGCAGAGCTGGCCTGAAAAAGGGGGTTGCGGTGGCTTTTGCCTCCCATATAGGACAGGTGTTCAGAGATCTGTGTTTTTCTTCGCTTCCCCTGCCCACTTTTGAGTTTCAGGTTGGGCCATGCTGAATGGAGAGAGTGCTTTCACCCTTTCCTACTGATCACTTTATGAACCTGAACCCATGGGCTCCAGAGAGGTTCGGGGTCCTGCCCAAAGTCACCAGTTGCTCAGTGGCAGAGTTTGGGATGGGCAGAGCAGGTCTTAGGGCACCTTTGCAACTGACTCAGTCTCATGGTCTCATTTTGTAGGTAAAAATTAAGGCCTTTTTCAGATTACAAAAAAAGGTCCACTAATTTATTCAGGGTGGTGTTGAGAAATGGGTGCGCTCAGATTAAGCCCCTTATCTTCAGGGTCCAAGTCTCTCCTGATCTCACATGATCATTGCTCAACAAAAGTAGTCATGCTGGCTTGGGAGGAAGTTCTGTTCCTGATCTGATCTTGGGGCTCCTGGCTGGTGTCTTGTGGTGCTAAACACTTTTCCCCGGGGTTGCCTGGTTTTATGGCTCTGCTCCAAGTGGGTACCCAGAGGTATCCCACAGATGCCCTGTGTCTTAGCAGCCTAGCTTTAGGGAGCTGACAGGTGAGCTAGAGGCTCCTCCGGGCCAGGTCATAAACATCTCAAGTGTCATTTCCCTTGGGTCTTGCCAGGCACCTTGAAACAAATCCTCAGACAACCCAAAGTATGAACAAAGAACCTGACAGAACCAGCCCTCCCAGTTGAGCAAATCTGCCTGTGACAGTGTCAGAGAACAGCACTAATCACTCTGGGTCTGGGATAGTGGAGGCTACCAGGTTTTGGTGGCTGGGTGGCATGAGGGAAAAGCCAGCTTGAGGGTGGCTCTATTCTAGGTTCACTTCTGGGAGTTTATTTATTTTTTATACTTCTGGAGATTTTGACAAAAGATCAGAGTGGATGATCAGAATGAAGAGGGCACTTGGCAGTATTATCACGAGATGAACAGCTGAAGGAAGAAAAGTATTAATCAAGGGATTCACACCAAAGCTGGAAAGGGAACAGTGAGTCACCTGAGAGGTTTCTCACACAGACACATAGAATCTCCAAAACTTCTTTGAAAAATCTGTGCCCCAACCCCAACCCTTGCCAGCTGGTGACTTTAGACACACCGCTTTACCTCTCTGTCCCTTGATTTCCTCAGCATACAATGGGGATAAAAACTGCAGCCTCACAGGACTGTCATTAGCAGTAACAGGAAAAGTGCCAGTAAAATTCGTAGCTCAGCCACTGACATAGTCCTGAAGGAATGGTAGCTCTTGTGTAGACCTAGGACAAATTGGGTAGAACTACAGCAGGCAGGTTTCAACCCTGTGTTAACAAGGACCACAGTGGCTGTTCTCTGTCACCCTGAGTGAGTAACCTAACATCAGCTGTCAAGAAGTGACAACACTAAGGCCTGTCTTGTGGGGTTGTTGTGATGATTAAACAAAGACATGCATGGACAATATCTGGCACATAGTAGGCACTCTTATATTAGTAAATTCCCAATCATCAGGGTGTTCAAAGACTGAATGTTCTGGATATCTGAGAAAGCATTTCGCCTCTGGGAGGCATCTGGATAGCATTACTCCATTCCATTCCCGTCCTTCCAGTTCTGAGATTCTATTAAAGGACTGTACAGATGACTGGGCTTTTTCTTCTTTACAGAAACTGTTTTATAGGTGGCAGAGCAGAGGCGCTGAGGGGGCTGACTCTGCAAAGTCAAGCATTCAGTGGTGGGGCCAGTCCTGGGATTCTCTGTAAAGAATGGATTACTCTACTCATTAAGGAGGCTTTCCACAACCCCCATATTTACTTTTGCAACTCAGAGGTACAGGAAGAGAGCACTGAATAACGATTGCCTGCCTGCTGGCTTCTGACCTCTGTACTGTGCAGGATGGAAAGAGACCTGTCCTTCATAGCCAACAAAGAAAGCTCTAGAGATCTATTGACTTTAGGTCCTCAGGCAGCAAAAACTTGTGCTCCTTCCCAAGGTGGCTCCATCTCAGGGTTTCTGCAACCCCATTTGCTGGTCCAGAACCACCAAGGTGTCCCTGGAGCCAGGAAAACATGGATTCATGTCCCAACCTCCATATATAACCACCACGTGACTGTGTGGCTTAGTTAACCCCTGGAACCTCAGTTTTCTCCCAAGCATGGTAGTGTGACTAGCTCCCTTTCCAAGCTGGGTGGGGACTGACTTAGATACTGTATAAAGAGCATTTCACGTAATGGGTACTCAACAGATTTAGGTTTTATGTTGGTCTTGCAATCCCATTAAAGCTTTGGATTGGTATACAGATGCAATCTATTGACCAATCTTTTATTGTTGTTGTTGTGAACCATTTTAAAAATCTTTATTGAATTTGTTACAATATTGCTTCTGCTTTATGTTTTGTTTTTTTGGCTATAAGGTATGTAGGATCTTAGCTCCCCAACCAGGGATCGAATCTGCAACCTCTACATTAGAAGGCTAAGTCTTAACCACTGGACTACCAGGGAAGCCCCCACCCCCATCCCACCCCACCCCACCCCACCCCCACCCCCACTCCCACTGACTAATCTTGATTACCAGTTACTCTAGAACAGGAGTCAGCAAACTTTTTCTTAAAGGGCCAGACAGTAAATACCTAAGTCTTCATGAACCATATGGTCTGTTACAAGTCCTCAACTCGGCCATTCTAGTGTGAAAGTAAATGAATGAGCTTAGCTGTGTTTCAGTAAAGCTTTACAAAGCCAGGTTGCAGGCAGGCTGTAGTTTGCCAGTTTGTGTGCTAGAGCAGCATCTTAAACTATTATATGGGCAGGAATGAGCTGGGTGTCTTGTTAAAAACCAAGGATTCTGATTCAGGAGGCCTGAGGGTAGAACCTGAGAGTCTGCATTTCTGGCACGTTCCCAGGTGATGCTGATACTGAGAACCGGTTACCTGTTAAAGGCAAGATTTTGGAGTCCTCACTAGAAATGCTTATTTCTAGAATTTGTTGTGGTTGTTGCTGAATAGTCACAAAATTAGCTGAAAGGATCAAATGTGTTTAACTAGAAGAAAAGGAAGACTGTTTCCTTTAAGGCAAGTTTTGCAGATTTGGCCTCAGTAAAACAGCGGTTTGCTGGTTGTGTAATGATGGTGCGAATGATGATTATATAACTCAGCACTGAAAAACTGAAGTACTTCACTCTTGGCCTCAGTTTCCCTTGTACAGCATGATGATAATCCAGACCCAAGATGGTTCGAGACTTGGAGGGAGCCTGAGAAGCCATTTAGACCAGTTTTTCTCAGGTGTGTGGTCTTACCCTTCTGTCTCTCCTCAGTGGATTAAAAATGGAGGGTCCCAAGGCTCACCCAGAGCCACAGTGCCCACTGAGGTAGCCTGCAGACCTGCCTGGCCCCCAAGACCCGAAGTGATTCTTCTGTGCACTGAGGCTGAGAAAATTTAATTGGTTAATGGTTTAGAAAAAGGAACTGGGGCCCTTAAGGGCAAGGATTTTGCCTGAAGTCTTCCAGTAAGATACAGTGCTATGCCCAGAATTCCTATTAAGGTAACAGATTTGAAATACTCCATGAAAAATGTAGCCATAGTTTTTTGTTTTTTCTTCTTTTTAAGGGATAGAAAAGAGGGAAGTGGAATAAAGTAATAATAATAATCTGAATACCTAACTTTCTTTTTTTTTGGGAGGGGGCACACCACAGAGTTTAGTTCCCCAGCTGGGGATTGAACCCCAGCCCTTGGCAGTGAGACTGCAGAGACTTAGCCATGGGGCCACCAAGAAAGTCCCTGATAGCTAACTTTTTACCCCAGTGGAACCTACTACTAGGCTCCAATCTCTTTACCTAACATACTAGTTATCTATCACTCCTGATTAATTACCCCCCCAAACTTAGTGGTTTAAGGCAACAAATATTCATTAACTTACAGTTTGTGAGAGTCAGGACTCTGGAAGCAGTTTACTGGTGTTTCTGGCTCAGTGTCTCTCGGGAGGTGTGGTAACCATATTGTCCAGGGCTGTGGCCCTCTGAAGGAGGATCAGCTTCCAAGAGGGCTCCCTCACATGGCTGTTGGCTGAAGGGCTCAGTTCCTCACTGTGTGCACCCCTCCATAGGTTTGCTTGAGAGTCCTTAGGACATGACAGCCAGTTTAATCTGGAGTGAATGATCCTAGAGAGAGTAAGGCAGACAACATGTCTTTTATGAGTTAGCCTCCAAGGTCCCCTAACATCACTTCAGCCATGTTTTACAAGACATACAGGCTAACCCTGCGACATTGTGCGATGAGACTACTCAAGGGCATAAATACCAAGAGGCAGAGATCATAGAAGAGAAGCAAAAGGCAAAGGAAAAAAAGGAAACATATACCCATTTGAATGCAGAGTTCCAAAGAATAGCAAAGAGAGATAAGAAAGCCTTCTTCAGTGCTCGGTGTAAAGAAATAGAGAAAAAAAATAGAATGGGAAAGACGAGATCTCTTCAAGAAAATTAGAGATACCAAGAGAACATTTCATGCACAGATGGGCATAATAAAGGACAGAAATGGTATGGACCTAACAGAAGCAGAAGATATTAAGAAGAGGTGGCAAGAATACACAGAAGAACTGTACAAAAAAGATCTTCATGACCCAGATAATCATGATATGATGATGTGATCACTCACCTAGAGCCAGACATCCTGGAATGCAAAGTCAAGTGAGTATTAGAAGCATCATTACGAACAAAGCTAGTGGAGGTTATGGAATTCCAGTTGAGCTATTTCAAATCCTAAAAGATGATGCTGTGAAAGTGCTGCACTCAATATGCCAGCAAATTTGGAAAACTCAGCAGTGGCCACAGGACTGGAAAAGGTCAGTTTTATTCCAATTCCAAAGAAATGCAATGCCAAAGAATGCTCAAACTACTGCACAACTGCACTCATCTCACACTCAAGTAAAGTAATGCTCAAAGTTCTCCAAGCCAGGCTTCAATAGTACATGAACCATGAACTTCCAGATGTTCAAGTTGAATTTAGAAAAGTCAGAGGAACCAGAGAACAAATTGCCAACATCCATTGGATAATCAAAAAGCAAGATTCCAGAAAAAAACATCAACTTCTGCTTTACTGACTATGCCAAAGCCTTTGACTGTGTGGATCACCACAGATTGGAAAATTCTTAAAGAGATGGCTATCCATACCACCTGACCTGTCTCCTGAGAAATCTGTATGCAGGTCAGGAAGCAACAGTTAGAACTGGACATGGAACAACAGACTGGTTCCAAATAGAGAAAGGAGTACATCAAAACTGATTATTGTCACCCTGCTTATTTAACTTATATGCAGAGTACATCATGAGAAATGCTGGGCTGGAAGAAGCACAAGCTGGAATCAATATTGCCGGGAGAAATACCAGTAACCTCAGATATGCAGGTGACACCACTCTTACGGCAGAAAGTGAAGAGGAACTAAAGAACCTCTTGATGAAAGCGAAAGAGAGTAGAAAACGTTGTCTTAAAACTCAACATTCAGAAAACTAAGATCATGGCATCTGGTCCCATCACTTCATGGCAAATACATGGAGAAACAGTGACAGACTATATTTTGGGGGCTTCAAAATCACTGCAGATGGTGACTGTAGCCATGAAATTAAAAGATGCTTGGTCCTTGGAAGAAAAGTTATGACCAACCTAGACATATTAAAAAGCAGAGACATTACTTTGTCAACAAAGGTCCATCTAGTCAAAGCTATGGTTTTTCCAATAGTCATGTATGGATGTGAGAGCTGGACTATAAAGAAAGCTGAGTGCTGAGGAATTGATGCTCTTGATCTGTGGCGTTGGAGAAGACTCTTGAGAATCCCTTGGACTGCAAGGAGATCCAACTAGTCCATCCTAAAGGAGATCAGTCCTGAATATTCACTGGCAGGACTGATGCTGAAGCTGAAACTCCAATACTTTGGCCACCTGATGTGAAGAGCTGACTCATTTGAAAAGACCCTGATACTGGGAAACATTTGAAGGCGGAAGGAGAAGGGGATGACAGAGGATGAGACAGTTGGATGGCATCACCTACTCAATGGACGTGAGCTTGCATAAACTCCAGGAGTTGGTGATGGACAGGGAGGCCTGGCGTGCTGCAGTCCACAGGGTCACAAAGAGTTGGACATGACTGAGTGACTGAACTGAACTGAAGCGATCACGGGGCCATCTTGCACGCTGGCTGCTATGCTTAAAATCCTGTGTTCATTGCCTTCACTGGCCTGGAAAGGAACTCTAATCCCCATTTTACAGATATAGAAACCAAGGCACAAAGGAGTTAAGTAAAAGTTACTTACTCATGGTCACACAGCTACGAAGTGCCAGAGTTAGGATCTGAAGCCAGGTCTTATTTCCAGAGATTACAATAAAGTAAGTATTAGTATAAATAACCTTTGTTTGAAACCAAAGGAAGAACCCAGGGTGCTTCAAGCAGCTGTATCATTTATTCATTCACTCAACAAACTGTATAAGCCCCTCCTCTGTGCCAGGCACTCACCTTTCCCTTTACTGGGGATGCAGCAGTGAACTGAACAGAACTCATGTTCTGGGAGCTTGCCTTCATGCCCTGGGTTGTTATATATCCCAGATATGGTAGGATGTTGAGCCCACATGGATAGTCCAGAAACCTGAGTTCTCTTACTGGCCCAGCTTTAGCTCACTGGGAGCCCAGGCAGATTCTCTCCCTTTCTAGGGCTTAGGTGCTGCCTCTGAGGCACTTGGAATGCGACAGTGGTCTCTGTACTTAAGAATCACCATGGAAGCTTATTGGTGGCAGTAGACACCTCAGCACTCTGGATTGCTGACCAGGACCTATAGTTTTTAATAAGCTCCCAGGTGATTCTAATGCAGAGTGATATTCTTATGCATAATTACAACCCCCAGATCAGCACTGCTCAGAGCATGCCCTCCCCCCAACCAGAGTTACTAGTGATCCTGAGACAACCACATAACTGAAAAATCAGGATGTTGAAGGTGAGACTAGAAACCAGCGTGTTAAACTTCCTTCCCAGGTGATTCGATACTTGTGTGCCAGATACTGCTAAAAATTTTCTAGGGATTCTGTCCTTTAACACAACCACCTCTGAGATACAGAGACCCTGAGTTACTCCACTGTACAGTTTAGTAGAGTGAGACTCAGGCTACTGATGAGTCTGATGACAGCCCGATCTTGCTTTTCTCTCTGCCCTACTGTCTTGGAGCCCTGAGTGGGCCTGCATGCTAGTGGGTGTGAGGGTCCCTCTGCAGGACCTGGCTCATGGTCCCCTTTGTCTGTTTCAGAAGCACGAGTTCTCCGTGGATATGACCTGCGAAGGCTGCTCTAACGCAGTCACTCGAGTCCTCAACAAGCTCGGAGGTGAGTGAGTGGCCCTGGGTTGGGGGTGGGGTGGGGAGACTGGTACACTTATATTAAACGAATGCAGGCATGGAACAGGAGAATCTTGAGTTTAAGCTGTGAGTTACTAAGCACGTGCCAAGTACTCTGCCTCATGGCCTCTGTGGATCATGTCACTTAATTCTCACCACAACCATTTCAGGTAGTTTCTTTGACCATCTCTGTTGCTAGCAGGAGGGAACTGAAGTTCAGAGAGGTTGAATGATCTGTTGGTATCACACAGCCAGTAAATGACTCAGCCAGTAAATCTGGCCTGGCCAAGCCCTTGCAGGACTAGTTACTATGTTACATTCATCTCCACTGTGGTAACTTTTGTTATGTGATACATTGGAGTGTCATTTTCTATTAAGATTTTAAAAGTTGTAACATTTTAAGAAACAAACTTTCAATCAGTCATGCTGGCAGAACTTCTAAAGCACCCCTTTGGGTATATTTAGAAAACCATTCTCCAGTCCCAATTCTCATCTGTGGAAACTGAGGCCCAGAGTAAGCTAGGGTCTGGTCCTGGGGTTCCATGAGATAACAACAGAGTTGTGATCAGAGTCCTGGGGGCAATCTGTCTTTTGAGATTTTCATTTCTAAAACCCTGGATAATAAAACACCCAATTTTCTTTCTTTTTAAATTTATTTTTAATTGAAGGATAATTGCTCTATAATATTTTGTTGGTTTCTGCCATACATCAACATAAATTAGTCACAGGTATTCATATGCCCCCTCCTTCTTAAACTTTCCTCCCAATTTCCACTATTGTTGTTCAGTCATCAAGTCGTGTCCGACTCTTCTCAACCCAATGGACTGTGGCACACCAGGCCTGCTTGTCTATCACCATCTTGGGGAATCTGCCCAAGGTCATGTCCACTGAATCAGACCTCCCACAATAATAACACCCAGTTTCCAAGGGCTCTCATGGAGTTGTCATCTTGTTAGCACTTAAAACAGTCCTCTTTGCTATACTTTCCATCTGTGGAATGGGGATGTTGACACCAGGCCCCAGAGGGGGAAGTGACTTGCCCAGAGTCTCATAGTGAGTCCACGGCTAATTTCTGTAATTTCTAGACTGTAAACTGGAACCTGAACTTGAAAAAATCTGAAACAATGGAAAGAACTTGACCACTAACTTCCTGTGGGACCGTGGCCTCCTCTTCTGGGCCCTGGCTTTCCCAGGCTGTGGTATGGGAATGTCAGTCTCTTAGCTTTGCTCTGGATGCTTTAAGGTGAAACTCCACGGCTTGCCTGGTGGCTCAGTGGTAAAGAATCTGCCCGCCAGTGCAGAAGACATGGGTTCAGTCCCTGGGCAGGGCTGGGAAGATCCTGCATGCCACTGAGCAGCTAAGCTCATGTGCTACTGAGCCTGTGTTCTAAAACCCGGGAACTGCAACTGCTGAGCCCACGTGCCCTAGAGTCTGTGCTCCACAACAGGAGAAGCCACTGCAGCGAGAAGCCTGTGCACCGCAACCAGAGAGTGGCCCACACTCACCATAGCTGGAGAAAAGCTTGCACAGCAACAAAGTTCCAGCGCAGCCAAAAATAAATATTTTTTTTCTTTTTTAAAAGAGTGAAACCCTGCTCGGAAGCCCCTGTATACAAGCAGCAGGTCTGGATGAAGTGAGGGCCGCCTGCTTTCACTCTTGCCAGCTCCAGAACACCTGGGCTGCCAGAAACACACCCTTGAAATCCACTGGGTCGGATGATCCCAGAGTGTTTTCCAGCTCTATGATGCCACCAGAATATTTACTGTAAAGAGGAGGGAGGCCCTTCTGAAGCAAAAGACAAAACCCAGAGTGCAGCCAGGATGCACTGCCCTCAGCCCCTGGTGTCCAGTAGGTCCAGTGTCGGAGGTTAGGACTGAATCCTGTGCCATGTACTTTTGAGGCCCCTTTGCTGGTGCGTGAGGACCTGCCTCTGAGCTTGGGCAGGTATCTCCTACCTTTCACTGCTATTCCTCATTTGGGTGGCCACTTAAGAGTCAGAAGGGTTTTCTGAGTCAATTGGGCCACAGAGGAGCAGTGCTGGGCCTGAGGAATCACAGATCAGTGGCATACTTGACCTGGAGAGCCCACAAGGGCTGGCTGACCCCAACTCCTCCATGTTCCGGTGGGGAGACTGGGGCCTGTGATGGGCAGGACCCAGCCAATCAGTGGTGAAGCCAAGCCTAGGACTCTGCCTCTGTTATTTCAACAAGACCCATTTGTACCTACTCACATATGCCAGCAAAGGTCCTTAAATGGACACGGCTCTTTAGGAGGGCAGTTCTGCAATATCTGTGAACATTTAAAGTACACCAGTATTTTGCCCCACACTTTCCATTTTATGAATTCATGGTATAGAAATATTTTCACAAGTTTTATAAGATATGTTCAAGTATGTCTAAATTGTTTTGATCATAGTGAGAAATTGGAAGCAACCTCAGTGTCTTTTAGAGGGGGACTGAGTAGATGGATGGTGTGTGTGTGCACAGTTGCTCAGCTGTGTCCGACTCTCTGATCCCATGGCCTGTAGCCCTCCAGGTTCCTCTGTCCATAAGATTCTCAAGGGAAGAATACCAGAGAGGGTTGCCATTCTCTCCTCCAGGGGATCTTCCTGATTCAGGGATCAAACCCCAGTCTCTTGTATCCCCTGCAGTGACAGGCAGATTCTTTACCACTGGGCCACTTGGGAAGCCCTGTGATACAGTAACACTGTGGGATATGGTATAGCTGTCAAGAAGAATGAAGTACGTCTCTATATGGCAAGGTGTCCTGGACACTGGAAAGTGACATATAAGTAACTTGTTTACAGAGTATGATGCCACTTTGGAAAATGACTTTTCATTTGTCCATCAGGAGAAACACTTGATGGGTCCCTATTGTTCAGTGATTCTTAGAGGCAGGAAATAGTAGGGGCCCTTACAATTTCAAATTTTATTCAAAAATGCTTGTCTTCTTCTTCTTTTTTTAATGGTGTGTCTGGGGACTTCCCAGGCAGTCCAGTGGTTAAGACTTCATGCTTCCACTGCAGGGGCACAGGTTCAATCCCTGGTGAGGGAACTAAGATCCCACAAACCACAGAATGTGCCCCCCAAAAAAAAAATGGTATGTCTGTATTACTTTTGCAATTAAGAATAAAAAATTTTTTACAGCCCTTATTTAGAGGAGAGATGGACAAATTATAGCCTTTGGGCCCACGGTCTGTTATTGCATAGCTGAGAATGGTTTTTACATTTTTCAGGCTTGTAAAACAATATGGGGCTTCCCAGGTAGCTCAAGTGGTAAAGATCTGCCTACCAATTTAGGAACCACAAGAGAAATGGGTTCGATCCCTGGGTTGGAAAGATCCCCTGGAGAAGGAAATGGCAACCCACTCTAGATTCTTGCCTGGGAAATCCCATGTGCAGAGGAGCCTGGCAGGCTGCAATGCATGCATTCACAAAAGAGTCAGACACAAAAGCCAAAGTCACTCAGTCATGTCCAACTCTGTGACCTCATGGACTATACAATTCATGGAATTCTGCAGGCTACAATACTAGAGTGGGTAATCTTTCCCTTCTCCAGAGGATCTTCCCAACCCAGGGATCAAACCCAGGTCTTCCACACTGCAGGTGGATTCCCTGCCAGCTGAGCCAGCAGGGAAGCCACAACACCACCAAACAATCTACAGAAGACGATGGGGCAGAGTCCATGCCGCCCACAGTTTCTAAGCCACGGGCTCTCAGGCCCTTTACAGAAGTTTGCCAATCCCTGGTCTAGAGGAGAGGGAAAGAGTGGGGTGAACAATTTAAGAGCCTGACTGGGTACATGTCTGTCCTCCCCACCCCACTTTCTGCAGGAGTTCAATTTGACATTGACCTGCCCAACAAAAAGGTCTGCATCAACTCTGAGCACAGCGTGGACACTTTGCTGGAGACCCTGGGGAAAACAGGCAAGGCTGTCTCCTACCTTGGCCCCAAGTAGAGAGGCCCCATCCAGCAGCCTGCAAGATGGACCAGCATGGGCAGGTGGGTGAGGCCCCAACATGGCCACCAAATATGTCATTACCCAATGCAAACCACAAGCTCAGGGACTCCTTCCAGTCTCCCGCGAGCAAACAGAGTGCTGCTTGATGTATCCCGGGGACCCCGCTGTGACTTGGGGCCATAGTTTGTGATCAACAGGATTTCAATGTAAGCATCTGGCCCTGGGCAGTGTGTCTTGTACTTTGGTCATATAACAGTCCCTTCAGAGGTTTTATACCTCACTTACTCCCTAAACTTTGTTCACTGACCAGGTAAGTGAATCCACCTTGTTATCCCCTTGGAACTGTTGAGCTTCCCAAGCATGCCCTTTACCCAGACTATTGCAAAACTGTGATCAGTCTGGTAGCTTCTTAAAGCCTACCATATGACCCAGCCATTCCTTGCCTAGTATTTACCCAAGAGAAATGGGAAGCACTGTCCATACAAAGACTTGTAAATACTGGTAGTGGCTTGACTTATAATAGCCCAGAGCTGGAAACAACCCAGTGTCCATCACTAGGTGAGTAAACAAACTGTGGTATAGCCATATAATTGAAAACTATTGTCCACGCAACAACTCCAATGAATCTCACATTTAAAAGGAGTGTGTGACAGAAGCCAAGAAAGGGAAACATACTGTATGCTTTCATTTATGGAAATTCTAGAAAAATGAAAACTAGTCTGGTGAGGGTATGTGGGTGTGAGTGTGTGTGTTAGTCACTCAGTCGTGTCCGACTTTTTGCGACCCCATGGACTGTAGCCCACCAGGCTCCTTTGTCCGTGGGATTCTCCAGGCAAGAATACCAGAGTGGGTTGCCATTTCCTTCTCCATGTGGGTGTATTCATCTGATAAGTTACAGGTCATCACATTGTACATTAAAATGTGTGTATAACATGACAGTATACCCCCAATAAAGCCGTCAAGGTGAAAAACAACAAAAACCACAGCAGCGTGTTTAAGCTGGCTGTTCCCTTTGATTTTACCCAATCCAGAAAGGCAGGTGGCACTGTGTCAGCGCCTATCACTGTGGAGCCAGGGCAGACTTTACTCATCCGTGCAGCGTTCCTTCCCTCTATGCCCAGTCACAGCCTCAGCACCCTTCAGAGCACAGCCCTCCTAGGGGTCACCGCCCCTGAGGATCTTTAATGCGTGGATGACAACAATCACAGCATCCCTAGTGTCAGCCAGAGCTCTCACTGTCATCAGGAAACATGAGGCCTGGAGAAGGGAAGTGACTTGACCAAAGCTTCACACAGATGAGTGCCGGGAGCAGGCTGCAAGTCAGGTGTCCAACTGCCTGGTGGGCCATGGCAGTGCCCTTCAGCCGCAGGCTCCTTCCTAAGGGTGGATGTTGGAATCTGTGCCGTGGCGATGTCCTGTGTGTCTGTTGACATCACATGCAGATCACAAGATGCCAGGTGTGGCTGTCTTCCTCTTCCCCTTTCTGCCCACAGATACAACCATGTTCAGGAATTAGCCCAGGATAAATAATCGGTATTCCAGGAGTCTAGTTTTAGCTGTGCCCTCAGTTCACACTCTGACTTTGGACATTTGTCTTTTATTCCTGAGACCTAGTCCTCCCTCCTGTAAAGTGGGGCTGTAACCTCTACCTTGCTTTCCTGCCTTGTGGGGGTTGCTATGACGTCCCTCTGAATATGAAGGATGCTCTTTAAAGGGAGATTAATGTTTCCACCATACCAGTGTTCATCATGGTGGTTCCTGTGTCCCTGGGGTTTGGGGAAGGAGGGTGGGAACCTGGGCCCCTCCATCTAACCTAAGTAGCCCTATTTTATATTGGGTATAAGACTGTGTTTATAAAAGTCTCTATGACAAGGATGGATGGAGGAAGGAAAAGTTACTCAGTGTCTCCACACATGGGGGAGCCCCAGTGTAGACACACTGAATTGGAAACTCCTGACTTGAGCATGTAAATTTTAATTAAAAAATTAATACCTAGACTTCCCTGGTGGCCCAGTGGTTCGGTGGCTAACACTCTGCACGCCCAATGCAGGGGGCCCGAGTTCAATCCCTGGTCAGGGATCCCGCATGCTGCAACCAAGACCCAACACAGCCAAATGAATACATAAAAGTACCTGCCAGCTGTAAACCATGTATAGCTTAATGTGTGTTTTTTCTCATAGTAGGCCCTTCTTTTTAGATTGAGATGAAATTCTCATAAGGTTCAGCTAACCACTGTCGCGTGTGCCACTCATGGGCCTTTACAGTGTGTTCAGAGTGTTGTACCGGCACTCTAATTTAAACACTTTCATCCCACTGGGAAGACTCCCTGTACCCATTTAAGCTCACACTCATTCCCCACTGCCTCCTCTCTCCATCCCCTGGCAACCACAAACCTGCTCTCTGCCCTTCAGGACTCACCTATTCTGGATGTTTCCTATAAACGGAAACATCACATAACCTTTGTGTCTGGCTTCTTTCACTCAGCATAATGTTTTCAGGATTCACTCAAGCTTAGCATGTATCAGTACTTCATTCCTTTCAGTGACTAGATAGTTCTCATAGTAGTTTTCACTAATTTATCTATTTTAGCTTTTTTTTTTTTTTTAATTATAGGGACTGTTAAAACTATGCAAGTAGAGTTGTAAAATGAATCTCCACATGTCCATCACCCAGATCAATTATCGAGTCATTGCCATCATTCCATCCATGGCTCACTCTCACCACCCCTGTATTCACAGCAAATTCAGGCATCATAGAGTTTGGTCTGCACACCTGTCAGTAGTGATGTGTAGTATGAAGAGGCTCCTGGAGGTTCATACCACAGTACTGGGTGAAAATCACTGATCAAGCCAGTTTTACTCCCACACACCAGGCAGCATCTGTCCCTGAGTCTGTTTTAAGAGGCTCCCCAGTGACTGATTCGAAGCCAGGTTCAGGAACCAGACGATGAATGTTTATTGGTTATGAGGTCTCCTTGATCATCTGGCTCTTAGCAGATTTGTTTGCTCATGGCTTTTTTCTATTGCCATCCCAGTATAAGTTGAAATAGGACAGAGAAAGTGCTCCAGCCCTGGGAGAGCCTGGAAGAGGGCTTCAGCAGTGATCAGCTTAGCAAGGTCAAGGCATTCTTGTAGGAGCGGCGTGCAGGGCTGGACATGGGGTTCTAGTCCTACTCAGCACCTGGATTTCCCACTTCACCCCCTGCAAGTTCCTCTTAGTGAATCTTTACTGCTTTTGTAATGTCTCCATGTGCACAGCAGATGGCACCAGTGTTCCACCTCACTTCTCATTTCTTCCAGGATGCTGATCCTCTCCTGCCTTCCAGACAGATCTAGGACCTGGCAATCCCGCTCAGCAGTGGTAGTTCCTGCGGAGACCCTCACTTGCCCTGCTCCTCTGTAGCTTCCCTGCAATAAAGTCAAGCCGATTGTGCTGGTGATACTGTGTCTCGCCTGGTCTTGTCACTTGCTTCCGTGCTGTGCTGTGCCGCTCACATGTTGCTGTGAAGGAAATAACTACAGCGCTTCCTTGGGCTGGCGTTCTGACAGCTCCCAGGTCCAGTGGATCCTGAATCTTGGCTGTGTGACCTTTGCAGATCACTTACCCTCTCTGGGCCTCACTTTTCCTCATCTGTATGTGAAGGTGTTGGGTTAGGTTGGTGATCCTGTTTCTTTTCACTACTTTCTTAGACTCCATATGTTGAAAAGCTTTTGTCTGTCAAGTGAATGCATTTCAGGGACGTCAAATTGTATGCTAGTGGGAATAATCATGGGAAGATGTGCTTGTGTATCAGAATAAGGGGAAGAGAGAGACTGTCTGGGATAGAGTCTAAGCTCCACATCTCCCAGCTGGGCCACGTAATCTCTTGATGACCACAGGCATAAAATGTGGTAACAGCATCTCTTGCAAATGGTGGTTGTGGGGATTAAATGACTCATGTAAATCACTTAGAGAGTGCCTGCCAGTTAGAAATCATTCAGTGAACATTCTCTATTCACGTACATTTTTTTTTGGTGTGTAATTAATCAAATATCTATAGATATGCAATTAGAATCCCATAGTGCCTCACGGATTTGATTCAGTTATATCAAAACAAAGAGGATGTTTTCATTTGTATAGCTTTATTTACTTTTTAAAAATACTTTAAAGCAGCAGCTCTCAAACTGTTTGATCTCAGGACCCTTTTACATGCTTAAACATATGTCTCAAAGAGTTTATGGTTATGTGGGTTATGCCATGTTAGAAATTAAAACAAATGTTTGAAACACAAGAATACATAAGCACATCTCCCATGAGCCACTGGGGCGAGATGAGGTCATCGCACAGCATTTAGATCCTGGAAACTTCACTGCATGATTGTAAGAGAAAGAAAAAAAAGGCATCTTGTGGGAGCAGTTTTGAGCTGGCATTCCTACTTAAAGGTCTTGGGAACCACATCACTGCTTTGATCAGTGACCTGGGATGAGACCTGGCTCTGCCTTCGGCCACCTGTGACCTTAGACCAGTCACCTCATCTCTCCCAGAAGCAGTTTCCTCATCTGTACAGTGCACAGTATCTGCACCTCGGGGGCCTTAAGTAAAGCTCTGCCAGCTCTAAACTGTGTGCTAGTGTAATTCTGGCCCCATTATGAGAGTATTAAAACAAGTCTCATCCGTTTCTGCCTCTGGTCCCTCAGGGGCACAGGGCCTCCCAGCCTTCACGGTATCTAGATGTCTTGGCCACAAGATGGTGCTATTCTTTGGCTTTGACCATCCCTGGAGATGTTGAAGACCGTTTTTGTGGACTCTGGGAGTACAAATGAGTTTTTCCATTTTTGCAGCTTCCCAGGAGACCTGGTTGATGCTGGCTGGCCCACTGGGAATGCCCAAGAATGGAGACACTGGTGCCTCTTGGGGCGAGTGGTCCTTGGAGGAGTTCCTTTCCTTTGATTCTTCTCCACCCTATCACTCCCTGCTGGAATCCAGGTTTCCAGCTGGGACCCTAGGTTTTGCTCTTCAGCGCCCCAAGCAGCGGGAGCCAATGAGATCCCACAGCAGGGTGTGTGTGTGTGTGTTGGGGGTGGGGAGCAAATGTGTCCACATGTCACCCTGGTGCTTGCCCCAGTGCCTGACCCCAGCCCACCTGCCCAGCCTTCCAGCCTTCTCTGCAGCCAGCGGCATCTCCCAGCTGCCTTGCTTTTGTTCACACTGCCCTCCAGATGGAATGATCTCGCCCGCCTCCCCCTACCGCCTGTCTCCACGTACAAATTCCTTTCCCTCCCTTGCATACCACAGCCTCCAGGAAACCTCCACAACTGGAAGTAATTTATCTCCCGTCTTGGCCCTCCCAGCATTTATCCTCCTAGCTTCAGGGCTGAGGCAAAGCTTTTCATCCACGTGTCTTTCCGGTCCTCAACGATCAGGCCACACATCTGTTCCCTCTGCAGAAAGGAGGCACAGTGGGGATATTTGATTGGATGTGTAATGGCTGCTATTTGGGGGCAGTTTATTGTGCCTCCTGCCCTTATGTTTATGTCATTCATTTAAAAAAAAAATTATTTATCTTTTAATTGAAGGATAATTGCTTTACAGAATTTTGTTGTTTTCTGTCAAACATTAGCATGAATCAGTCATAGACGTACATATGTCCCCTCCCTTTGAACTTCCCACCCATCTCCTGTCCCATCCCAACCCTCTAGGTCAATACAGAGCCCCTGTTTGAGTTTCCTGAGCCATACAGCAAATTCCCATTGGCTATCTATTTTGCATATGCTAATGTAAGTTTCCATGTTACTCTTTCCATACACCTCTCCCTCCTATCTCCTCTCCCCGTGTCCGTAAGACTTTTCTCTGTGTCTCCACTGCTGCCCTATAAATAGATTCATCTGTACCATCTTTCTAGATTCCATATATATGTGTTAGTTTATGATATTTATCTTTCTCTTTCCAACTTACTTCACTCTGTATGATAGTCTCTAGGTTCATCTACCTCATCAGAACTGACTCAAATGCATTCCTTTTTATGGCTGAGTAATATTCTGTTGTGTATGTATCCCACAGCTTCTTTATCCATTCATCTGTCAGTGGACATCTAGGTTGCTTCCATGTTTTAGCTATTGTAAATAGTACTACAATAAACTTTGGGGTACATGTGTCTTTTTCAATTTTGGTGTCCTCAGGGTATATGCCTTGAAGTGGTATTGCTGGGTCATATGGTGGTTTTATTCCTAGTTTTTAAGGAATCTCCATACCGTCTTCCATAGTGGCTGTATCAATATACATTTGCACCAGTGGTGCAAGAAATTCCCCTTTCTCCACACCCTCTCCAGCATTTATTGTTTGTAGACTTTTTGATGATGGCCGTTCTGACTGGTATGAGATGATATTTCATTGTAGTTTTGATTTGCATGTCTCTAATAATATGACATTCATTTTTATCCGGTCCCTGTAAGACAGTGAACCAGGACAGACTCGATTCAGACATGGTAGATATGTAGGAGGCATTCTTTGAGTTAATCTTACAGAGGCAGAAATTACCTGATCTGATCCTTTTAGCAAGTTTGTATTTTTGTAAAACATCCCTGTGTGAATACAACAGTCTGGAGCCCTTCTTGGGGCTCACTATTCCAGGCTCCCATCATCTTGGCCTCTGTGCACCTTCCCCCCATGTCCTCCATGGCCAAAGCCTTACCTTTTCCAGTGCTGACATCCCCAGGGCTGGAGAGAAGCCACACAGGCCCTATGGTGCTGGGGGCAGAGCCCCAGCAGAGTCCAGTGGCTGGACTTGCGAGAGGGTAGCAGAGGGTCCACAGAGGGAGCCCTCAACTCTGAGCGACCTTGAACAAGTCATCTCCTATCCATGTCTCCTGTTAAATACAAGTTTTTGACTTTTTTTTTTTAAACAACTTTAATGAGGTATAACTTCATTTGATAAATGGCACACAACTTAAGCCTATATATAATATTGAAGGATATACAGACACACTCATGAAACTATCACCACAGTCAAGAGAGTGATGTTTATCACCTGGGAAAATCTCATCAGACCCTTTGGTAATCCTTCCTCCCCTCCCTCCACCCCCAAGTAACCACCAATTTGCTTTCTGCCACTATCAATCAGTTTTCAGTTCCTAGACTTTTATATAAATCCAATCATACAGAATAGACTCATTTCTGTCTGGCTTTTCCCACTCACCACAGTGACTTTGAAATTCACTCATGTTATTGAGGTCTCAATAGTTTATTTCTTCCTATCACTGAGTAGGATGCCATTGTATGGCCATACCACAGTCTTATTCATTGAACTCTGATGGACACTGGACTTGTTTCCAGTTTTTAAGCTACTCTCTGGTGCTGGTCAGGTCCCACAATGGCTCCACAGGGCACAGGAGTGTGCCCAACCAAGACAGATGCCAAACCAGCGCAGCTTCACATACAGTGTTACCTGCCCGGCTCCCTCCTGCAGCCCAGAGGTACTGGGCCACACTCAGGACTTTGAGCAGATCTGGGCTCAAATTCCACCTCCACTGCTTTCTAACTGCATGGCCTTGAGGGGAAAGTAACGGATTCTTTTGTGCAACTCACTTCCTCATCTGTAGAACAGGGATCATGATATGTCTGTCTACCTCAGCTGGCTATTGTGAGATTATATAAGGTGGCTTACGTAAGATTCTGAGACTGAAATAAGAATGCCTAATGCTTGATGGTGGCATTCCACAAATCAAGTCTTTTGAACCAGAAGTTTCACCATTATACAATTTGAAGTTTGAAGTTTGAAAACTGGAATTTGCAGATCTACAGATCTGGGTCCTTTCAACCCTGCAGACTATGAGAAGGAAAAAGGGACCCTCAAGCATTGCGCTGAGTGGGAGGAGAGCCGTAGTTGTTCAGGTCACAGCCCTCTCCATGGCATTCTCCTTTAATTATGGATGGTCTCTTCAAAAACACAAGCCTGTCATTTCTGGGGGAGTGTCCTGCAGAGCTGCTTTTAGATTTCCATGTCTTTAGGGGCTGTGGTCACCTAGTTTAAGTGGATGAGAGAGCTTGGGGAGCTTATCCACTCCCCAAGAAGGGAAAGGTCTGCAGATCTCATGACTACCAGTCAGAACTCTGAAAGAGAATATCAAAGCCTCTGGAAACAAGGATGCTATTCCCTACTGGTCTGCTCATTCTGAGCTCCTAGCATCCTATTCCTTTTAGGACTAAAAATCCCCAGACGGCTAGAAGCCAGCTGGATCTTAGATGAGAAGGCAGGCTCTGCAGACAAACAGATGGGTTCAGTGCCAGCCTGGCTGTTTCCTGATGACATGAGCTTGGGCAAGCTGCTTAACTGTCCTCGGGATCTCAGTTTTCTCATCTGTAAAATAATAACTATGCCTTTTTTCACAGTGAAATGAGATGATGCATGCACACAGTGGGTGCTCAGCCTGGCTACTGTTATCATCACTGCAGGGTTTTGGGGAAGAAGATGGCTGGTTGTCCATTCCAGTGTCCACACAATCCCCCACCCTGCCTCCCCGCAGTGGTGGGGTCCCAAGTCTTGGCCTGCACACCAGCCCTGAGAGAGAGCTCTACAAGCAACTGGCTCAACTCCCGACAGCTCTGGGCGGCGGGGAAATTCTGGTGTTGAGCCCACACACACCTCCCCAGCACTTCTCACGATGGAGGCTAGGTTTATCATGACACTCAGGTGTCAGTCCAGCCCCCTCCCTATGGTGATGCCTCAGAGGCAGAGCACACTCCCTTACCCATTCCTGCTCCCATCCCTGGCCCACCCCCTCAGCTCTTCCTCGGGGACACAGCTGGAGTGATCAGACCACCTGGTCACCAGCCTCCTTGTTAATGCCCCCTTTTTTTAGCTGTACCTCAGGGCAGGTAGGATCTTTGTTCTCTGACAAGGGATCAAACTTGTGCTCCCTACAGTGGAAGCATGGAGTCTTAACCACTGAACTTCCAGGGAAGTCCTTGTTGATGCCCTTTTGATAGTGGAAGCCGAGAAAACACAAGTGGGCCAAGCAGCCCTGGGCCCCCACTGCTCCTAGGCCCACCCATACGGTTCCTGGCACCCAACACATGTGGCAGTGGATCCCCCACCCCACTCTGCTTGACATTTTGGGGAATGTGTTCCTGAATCCTATGGCTCCATAACAGGCCTGAGGCTACCCGATCAGGTCAGGCTGCTGCCCATCTCAGACCTGACCCCTCCCCTGCTCAGTCACTGGCACTCCCAGGGCCCAGTTTGGAAACCATCCTCCCTTAAGCAGCCACTGATGGATATCTAACTCCTTTTTTTTTTTTTTTTTTCTGGTCTAAACAGAAGCTGTGGTTCCCTCTGTGTTCCTGACAATTAGAGAGGCCAGAAAAGCCACTGAGATGGTAGGAAGGGCTAGAAGGAGAGGTGGAAGGTTAGAGGCTAGGGAAGCAGCCCAGAACCTCTAAGAGCTTCAAGTGCCCTCCAGCACTGTGAGACAAGCTCCCCAGACCCTTCCATCACCACCTCCCTGCTCTGCCTCCTCCTCACACCAAACTCCAGAGGTAGCAGAGGCCTTGAGGAATTCTAGAATGTTAGAACTGGACAGCTCTTTAGAAAGAAAAACTCCTGCCTCATAATGGAAATATCTGTTATGGTGGTGATACAGAATTAAAACCATCTTATTCATAAATCACTCCCTGCATTATAATCTCTACATGATGAAGAAAGTCTGTGTAACATTTTGGTGCATTTCTTTCTACATCTTTTTGGTGGGTGCTTATGTAAATATTTATGTGCATGCATGCTCAATTGCTCAGTATGTCCAACCCTTTGCAACTGTAGCCCACCAGGCTCCTCAGTCCACAGGATTCTCCAAGCAAGAATAATGGAGTGGGTTTTCAAATCCTCCTCCAGTGGATCCTTCCAACACAGGGATCAAACCCACATCTGATGCATCTCCTGCACTGCAGGCAGATTCTTTACCACTGAGCTACCAGGGAAGCCCCATAAACATATATATACATATATATGTAAACATAAAAGGCAATATACTGTAGTGTTTCAAAACTCAGGCTCTGGAATTAGACTGTGTGGGTTTAAATCCAAGCTCCATATCTTACTGGCAAATTATTTAACCTACCTAGTTTATTTGTTTAACCCTCTCTAGTTGCAGTGCACAGGTTTCTCACTGCAGTGGCTTCCCTGTTGCAGAGCATGGGCTCTGGGACGCCGTGGGCTCAGCAGTTGCAGCTCCTGGGCTCTAGAGCACAGGCTCAGGAATTGCAGCGCACAGGCTTAGTTGCCCTGCAGAATGTGGGATCTTCCTGGATCAGGGATCAAGCCCATGTCCCCTGCACTGGCAAGTGGATTCTTTACCACTGAGCCACCAGGGAAGCCCTCAATAATCATTTTAATAATTTTATTGGCGCTGTAACCTTCTTTCACTAAGTAGTTTCCATGGACACATTTTCATCTTGAATGTATTATCTGTGGCTGCTTCTTCACAGCTGAGTTGGATAGTTGCAACAGAGATTGTCCACAAAGTCTAAAATGTTTACTATCTTTCCCTTTGCAGAGAAATTTTATCAATCCATGGACTAGATCAGTAATTTCACACTGTGTTCTATGGAAACCCAAGGTTCCTACAGGTGCTTCAGGGGAGAGAGAAATAGATGGTGAGGTTCCAGGCCCCCAGCACCTTTCTATCAAGACTGATTCTCTTGGGACTTCCCTGGTAGTCCAGTGGTTAAGACTCCATGCTTACACTGCAGGAAGCATGGATTCAATCCCTGGTTAGGGGACTAAGTTCCCACATGCTATGGTGAAACTAAAGAATAAAATAAAAAATCACTGATCCTCTTATTTGTTAAGATTAACCACCTCACACCAGTCAGACTGGCCATTATTAAAAAGTCTACAATACAGAGGCTTCCCCAGTGGTCCAGTGGTTGCCTACCAGTGTGGAGGACACAGGTTCAATCCTTGGTCCCGGAACTAGGAACTCATATGCCATGGGGCAACTGAGTCCATGCACCACAACTACTGAGCCTCTACTCTAGAGCCACAAACCAGAACTACTGAAGCCCTAGAGCCCATGCTCCACAAGAGAACCCACTGCAATGAGAAGCCTGCACCCGGCAACTAGAGAGCAGCCCACGTGCAGAAACAAAGACCCAGTGCAGCCATAAATAAATAAATGTTATTTTTAAAAAGGATACAAATGCTAGAGAGAGTGTGGAGAAAATGGAACCCTCCTACACTCTTGGTAAAAATGTAAATTCATGTAGCTCTGGAGAAAGTATGGAGGTACTTCACAAAATCAGAGTTGCCACATGGTTCAGCAATCCCACACCTGAGCATATACCCCGACAAAACTATAATTCAAAAAGATACACATTCCCTTATGTTCATAGCAGTATTATTCACAAGTCATAGCCAAGACATATTCAAGTAATCTAAATGTCCATAGAGAGATGAATGGATGAAGAAGATGTGGAATATAGACACAACGGAAAATTACTCCGCCATAAAAAGTAATGAAATGATGCCATTTGCAGCAGCATAAATGAATAAAGAGATTATCATACTGAGCAAAACCAGAAAGGGAAAGACAAATGCCATGTGCTATCACACGTGGAATCTAAAATGAACAATATCGATGAATAAAATGAATATCAAATGAACATATCTATGAAATAGAAACATAATCGCAGATATATACAACAGATTTGTGGTTGCCAAGGGTGAGGGTAGGTGTGGGAGTGAGGGACTGGGAGTTTGGGATTAGCAGACGCAAACCACTATACATAGAAAAAAATAGGTAAACAACAAGGACTGGCTGTATAGCACAGGGAAATAGACTCAATATCTTATAATAACCTATAGTGGGAAAGAACCTGGAAAAGAACATATATATATATATATTATATATATATATAACTGAATCACTTTGCTGTGCACTTGAAACTAACACAACATCATAAATCAATTATATTTCAGACATAAATTGGCAAAAAAAAAGTGTTCTGTGTGACAGTAAAGGAGAAAGACACAGGAAGAAAACGATAAGTTTTTCTATACAACCATATGTGGCAAAACATTAAGATTTGTTAAAGCTAGCAGGTACATACAAAGATGCTGATTTACTATTCTCTAAACTTTCTTTGTGTGCTTGTAATAGCTCATAAATTAAAAGAAAAAAGATGATACATAAACATGGAAAACACTGCCAACTGTTGAACAGGATATACAATGAAAAATGAACATCCAGTTCATCTTAGATCAGTGGTTCTCTTCCTTGGCGGCACTGATTATCACCAGTTTCATAAGCATCTTTCAGGAATAGTCTGCAAATGCAGGCTTTAAGATCCAAAAGAGTAACTCCAGTGGGAACAATCATCCTTACATGCATGGGCATCTGATCCCGTTCCTCATATGGGAAGCAGCCTGCACACCAAGGCCTTCCACTTGGAGAGTCTACCTTGTGACTCTTTACTTTGGACATTGACTGGAAACCACTTCTTGTTCTCTGTCAGTAGACCCGAACCCATCTGGTGCATCTTTTCCAGTTGGTGTCTTTGTGGGCCTCTCTTGTTAACCAGAGTCAGCTTCTCTGGAGAATGACTGCTTGTGTTTATGACATACCCTCCTAAGGACCCCTGGGGCTTTGGTGGTGGCTCAGTTGGTAACGAATCTGCCTGCAGTGCAGGAGACCACCTGCAATGCAGGAGACACAGGTTCAATCCTTGGGTCAGAAGATCCCCTGGAGGAGGGCATGGCAACCCACTCCAGTATTCTTGCCTGGAGAATCCCATTGGCAGAGGAGCCTGGTGGGCTACAATCCATGGGGCCACACGAGTTGGACACAACTTAGTGACAACCACCAAACCACCAAGGACCCCTAGAATGAAAATTTTGTATGCCAAGCAACCTGTACTTTAAGTCACCGGGAAGCCTATATTTTAAGTCAGACCCTCCCAAATATATTCTCAAAACTTGGTAAGAATCAGTCCAGCCATTTTACAATGGGGTACACAAATAGACAAGAAGTCATAAACTTCATTTTTATATTATACAGATACATCCTTTACTGCTCTCTGACCCTGAGCTTTAGGAAAAACAAAAGAGAGAAAACATAAAATGGGAACATACTTAGCACAATATTCTGGGCTTCGGCTTTTTTTGCATTTTACAGCATCTTACAATGATTCCACATTTCATATTAATCCACATAGTTTTGCCCTTCTATTTATAAAACAAATATTGGTTCAATTTTGTTTGTGAATATACTGGGGGTTAAAATTAGTAATGATCTTATTCTTTCTAAAACAGTCTGAACTTGCTGAGTATTGGAGGACGACTTCATCTCCTTGCCTGAGATTTTTTAGTTTTACCACTTAACATCCTGTGTCCTGGGAAACCCCTCAGATCTGGGTGAACTGGGATGTTTGATCATCATATCTAAGTACCATAAAAATATCAGACAAGTTTGAATAGGAATTGGTCCATTACAGCAATGTGAGCAGTAATCTTCATTTTTGCCCCCAAATTAAATTATCAGCCAAACGTTTTCCATATGGAGGAAGAATTTTCCTAGTACTTTTGTCATTATTGTTGGGAACTGCCTCATGTTGTTAGCGGGCTGCATAATATTCCATTGAATGACTTCACCATAATTTTATTAAACCCATTCCTTCCCAATGGTCATTTCATTTCTTTCCAGTACTTTGCCGGAATAAACAAGCCTGCCATAAATGTCCTTATTTGTCTGTTCTGTAAACTGGTAAAGTCTTTACAATAATTTGTTTTGAAAATAAGGTTTTCCTGCTAAAAACAAAACTCCAAAAGCCACAGGATTAAAGACTCTTTCATCTTGGGTCTCCTGCGAGTCTCTTTTTCTTCAGGTGACT
Source organism: Nanger dama (assembly GCA_917880005.1). Classification (NCBI taxonomy): domain Eukaryota; kingdom Metazoa; phylum Chordata; class Mammalia; order Artiodactyla; family Bovidae; genus Nanger; species Nanger dama. The sequence goes on from CAKJTW010000008.1 coordinate 43,095,939, forward strand.
GTGCTGATGATGAGTTAAAAATGGGTGGGCAGCCAAGACCCCAGGAAGGAAGCCCAGGCAAAGGGAAGGCTTCCTGGTGGGACAGGACAGAGGAAAACAGCCCGGCACTGTGGTTCCCAGCTTGGAGCTGGTGTTTATCAAGGCGGGTGGGAGAGGAGCTGGCCAGACTTGGAGGGGTCCAGTGTTGGCTGGGAGAAGGGCCGGGAGACTGGAGCCATTCAGCCGTGTTCTAAAAAGAGCAGGGAGAGGAAGGAAAAACAAGCCCAGACACACACTGGGTGGCTGCCGGCTGGCCAGGGATCTTGGCACAACAAGCCAGGTGCCAGGCGTTGAGGCCAAGCCAGTGGGAACCCACCCCAGACTAGGCAGGTTGAGGTCAGTTCCACAACTGCCTCTGTTAGGAATGGGTTTTTACAGAATATGGGATAATTCTGTACTTTTCCAGAAAGACGAGCAACATGGGCCAGAAGAGTGCATTTCTAGCCATGTTGTATATGGGATCCATGTGTATTAATGCATCCTTTATCCCTCAGAGGGGCTCAGCATCATTTGCCATGGTGTTAGTGAAACACAAGAGCCAAAGTCAAAAAGTCTGGGAAATGCTAGGTCAGTCAAAATCAAGCAAAATTCTCTAGTCTGGGAATTCACAGAGCCTTCAATATACTAATACCATAATTGATGGATTTTCCAAAAGGAGAGATTGTGTTGTTTCCAAAACTTGGAGTCCTCAGAACACAACTCTACCCCCAAACATGGAATATATAATAACATCTTTGCTAAACATTGGTTGCTAATTTTAATCTGTAGGATAAGGCAGAAGCCAATAAGCCTAGCCTTAAATGTCCAAAAATCTAGGAGAGAGAGGACTGTGGAGTTTGGCCAATATGAGATGCTGTCAGGCCCTACATGGAAGCACAAGGGGCACTTTTCACCGTGTAACATAATTGACTTTCATGAGCACAAGGATTCCCCGGATTTCTGACTTGAGAGGAGCCCCACGCAGGTCACAACATTTGACTGAATGTGGCAGAAGAGCCCGGGTTTGCTCCAGCCTGCATCTCACTGCTATCGGTCCTAGAGACTCAGCGATACCACAGTGCTCTCTGAGGACCTTTGTGTATCAGGGTGGGTGCACACAGAACCATAGGAGAGATGCCCTATGCTAGGTTCTGAGAAATGCTGAGATCACTTCATCCAATTAGCATCCCCACTGCATGGCTCTGTGTCTGTGACTCCACCTTTGCTGATGCCTCCTTCAAGGTTAAAATGCAAAGCCATCTGGGGAGAACCACTCTCTGCCCTGAGATCTGAGTGGAAAGAGCCAGGTTTGGTGCTGGTCAAGGATGAAATACCCTGTACGAAACAGGCTGTATTTGCAAATCTTTCCTATCCTTGAGTAACTAGGCAAGGCAGATACCTTGTATCGAGGGTCCCTTCCCCTAGTAAGAATTAGAAAATGAAATGCTAAGGTGTCAGGGAAAGTCTTAGTTTCTCTGTCACCAATTTGCTGATTGATATTAGAAAGTCCTTTCCCCTCTCTGAACCTCACGTTCTCCCTCTGTAAAATGAGGTGGTCACACTATTTCCATTATTTTCTAACTTTTGACCAGAGGAAGACTTTGGTCAAAGTCTTAAACTTTATCCTGTATATTGGGTTGGTCTGAAAGTTCATTTGGATTTTTCCATAACATCCTATGGATATTGTGCTTTTAGGAGCAAAGAGGTTGCTGTGATTGAGCCAGAGCATGTGGAGTTCTTCTGTATGACTGCAAAATTCTATTTCCTGACCTGAGTGGTAGTTACAACTGGCAGTTTCCTTAGAGAAGGAAATGGCAACCCATTCCAATATTCTTACCTGGGAAATCCCATGGACGAGGAGCCTGCAGGCTATAGTCCATGGGGTCACAAAAGAGTTGGACATGACTTAGAGACTAAACAAGCACTAACTCCAAAATAAAAATGGCTTGGGAGTTTCCCGGCAGTCCAGTGCTTTCATTGCCAAGGACCTGGGTTCAGTCCCTGGTTGGGAAGCTAAGATCCCACAAACTGAGCACCAAAAATCAAAACTCAAAAACAACAACAATAAGAAAATAGGAGTGGCTTAAATATGACAGGATAAAGCATCTGCCTGGGTCAGGAAGATCCCCTGGAGAAGGAAACGGCAACCCACTCCAGTACTCTTGCTTGGAAAATCCAATGGACAGAGGAACCTGGCAGGCTACAGTCCGTGGGGTCACAGAGTTAGACGTGACTGAGTGACTTCACTTTAAGTATGACAGAGGTTTATGTCTCTTTCATATAAGTCTGGAGATAAACAGTCCAGGAACTCAATATAATCAAGTTAGAACTAAATGATCATCATGGATGACTCTTTGTAACCCCATGAACTGCAGCCTGCCAGGCTCCTCTGTCCATGGAATTCTCCAGATAAGAATATTGGGTGGGTTGTCATTCCCTTCTCCAGGGGATCTTCCTGACCCAGGAATTGAATCCAGATCTCCTGCATTGCAGGCAGATTCTTTACCATCTGAGCCACAAACAGGCAGGTAAATGAAGTGATCATCAAAGACCCAAGATCCTTTCTCTGTTTTTGCCCATTATCTTCAACATGAGGCTTCTAAGTCCAAGGTAGCCGACTGAGCTTCAGCCAGTGAGAAAAGGGAAGAAAAAGAGCATAGACCCTCACTTTAAAAAAACACCCAGAAGTAGCACTCACAACCATTACTTATATCCCACTAACCAAAACTTCATTACATGCCTTACCTAGCTACAAGGGAGGCTGGGAAATGTGTTGTTTAACCTGAGGGGCCATGGGCCAACCCCCCACCCCCGACCCCGCGCACGCCAACTGTAGTTTCCACAACAAAGAGAGGAAGGAAGGGTAGGTATAGGGGACAATATCAGTGGACTCTGCCACAACATACTAATGAATTTTCATTTCCGATGTGTTGAAAGTTACAGGTGACCAATACTGGTATCTTCGTTGTTTTCCAGTCAGTTTTAAATACAGCTTGAGGTACACGAGAGGAGACGAATATTAACAGTTTGTGGAACTGTGGAAGCACCCACAGAACGTGGCTTAAAACCCCTGAACTAGAAACTCCCTAAGAGATTTTCCAGCACTGACAATTCTAGAATTCTATGAAAGCCCTGCCCCGTTCCACGGGCTGACAGTGGGCTTTCTCTGGGGACTGGCAGGGGACTTCTTGTTACCTTCGGGACTGAGAATTGCACGGCTTGTTTCTTCTGAGTCAGCATCGCCCCGGCCAAATATCTTGAAAAGCTCTCTGTCATTCAGTAGCCTTCCCTCTTGGGCTGGGAGTTCCCTAGGGGAGGTGTAGTTTACTGAGGCATTGGTAACTCAGTGTTTCAAAGCCAGGGCAGTTTCTTAGCAGGGAATGGCTCAGACTTTCCATCAAGAGTTTCAGAGATCTTTAGAGAAGAAGGACCTATTTTTTGGTTCAGCTCTTTTATTATTTCAGAGAAGGAAGAACTGATCCAGAGAGGCTGAGAGATTTATTGAAAGTCATCAGCAACTTGATAGCAGGGCTGGGTCACATACTGACTTGTCCTGATGCTTTCCATGAACTGTGATAGTTTGAATTTAATGTACACTTTCTATGTGCCAGGCTCTGAGCTAAGCACATTACTTGCTAAGATAATGCCCTCTGACACCAGAGGCTTTTAATACATTCCAGAGACACAGGAGGGAAGGGATGAGGTCATGGGCCTGAAAGACTTGGTATCTTAGCGAAGTTTCTAGAAAGACGCAGAGGCCAAGGTATTATTTCCTGATTCTGACCACATTTCTGAGAGGAATGTTATGGGGTTTGGGACGGCTGGACAGCCTGTTGCGAGGGTGGTGGGGCTGGAGCAACGAAAGGGGATCAACATAGCTGACCTGCCTCTGTGAGAGCATAACCCTGGAAAATTCCAAAGCTTCAAGCAGCCTAGTCTGGGCAGAGCCACGATCAAAGAAAACAAAGTCCCACCATCACCAGTCATTTAAAAGCTCTATAATCTTTACTTTTATATCTCTAGGAGCATTATAAAGGATCTAGTTAATTAATCTAATTAACCAATCCATTCCTGTCCCCTTCAAATTCTCTCATCTTCTCACCCCTACTGCTTGACTGCTAGGAAAATACAAAACCCTGCACCTGGCCTTGTAAATGTTTGTCTCTTTCTTCCTATTAATGAAAAAAAGAATTTTTTTTAGAACTTTTAACTTTGAAATAATCATAGATTCATAAAAAGCTGCAAAGGGTAGTAGCAAGAGTATTCAGAGGTCCCTGTACTCTCTACCAGGTTCCCCCAGTGGTTACTCCTTATGTAACACTTTCATGTTACATCTTCCCAGCTCATCTAACCTTTGCAACAACTCTAAGAGATGATCATTTTACACAGGAAGAAACTGAGTCTCAAGAAATGAAATACAATGCTCAAGATCCTCAGCAATTTGGTGCAGATAATCAGGACTTCGATTCAGATTTTCTGACTGTAAAGTTGGCATGTGCTCACATGGAGTCTTGTTCTCCCTCTGACTTCTCCCTGACCCTCCCCAGGAAAGAGGAAAAGTCCAGAACAGAGAGGCCCAGCCCCCAAAGAATGCAGTTCTTCACATGTCTCAGGAGTGTGAGGGCCAACTGCAGTTTGCTAAAAGTTGGCGGAGCCTCCCCTACATAGCTTGGCTCTAGAGTCATCAGAATTATGTGCATGACCCAGACAGTGGCCCCAGACGCTGTTTCAGTTCCTTTCCAAAGCTGGGACACGTTTTCTGCTCTCCTTCAGGTTGCTCTTTGCCCTTTCCCGGGACTTTCTTCCTCTCTCACCCTCCTGCTCCACTGTTCCTCTGAAACCACAGGGGGATTCTCCTCTGCCACGTAACAAATATCATCTCCTCTTGTCTTAAAGCTACAACTGGGGCTCACGTTGTCTCAGACATGAGAAGAGGTTAGCCACCCGCTTAAGTAAACACAAGATCTCCTCAGAGCCAGAAATCTGACTTTTTCTCCTGAAAGTGACAGAGCCCCCAAGCCAAAGCAGCATAAGCCCCAAAGGGACTCGATGGGCTTCTGCAAACAAAAAGGCCAGGAGCCGGGCTGTCCACCCTGTAGGGATCACAGGCCACTGTGCGTCACGGATGTTTGCATCCAAACACGTTTGCCTCACTCTGTAAAGCAACCCGTTCCATCCAGCAGCCTTCCTGGTGCCTCTCGCTCTCCTGCTGCTCCCCTTCTCACTCTCATGCCCGCAATCTGACAAGACAAGGGACAAAGAGCAAAGGCTCCTTCCTATCACAAGTTTCCCCAGAAGCTTCCGGGCACAGACCTGCCTACAAGTCATTGACCAGCCCTGGGTCACATGCCCCCTCTCTTCATTGTAAGGAGGTCTAGGAAGCTTGGTGTGTTGGCTGGACATGGACAGAGAGCTCCCTGAGCTAAACAGAGGGTCTTCAGATTAAGCAGAAAAGCAGACAGACAGCGATGGCTGCCCTGGGCTGGTTTAGGGACTCAGACCAATGTCCCAGGATGGGTCTCCGTCTCTCTCATGTTGGCTTCCTGTTCATATGGGCCTCCCAGTGTGATCTTGGAGAGGCTGTTTCTACTCTGGATCTCACATCCACTACTAGTCCAGCCCAGGAGGAAAACACCAGATCCTTTGCTTCCACCTGCCTTCCACCTCATGTTCCTCCGTGAAACAGTCACTGTTATCACGGAGCCTGGAATGCTAAGTAACTTAAGTAATTAAACCATTCCTGTCCCCATCAAATTCTCTCCTTTCCTCATTCCTACTGCCCGACTGTTGGGAATTAACCTAGTCACACCCTCTTTCTCTAAATTGGACTGAGAATGCAGGAGAGGGTATCATTGCCCAAGAGGGAAATCAAGGCATGGTGTCCAAAGAGTGGAAAATGGGTGCTGGTACCCCCAAAAACCCCAGCAACTATCTACTGCTGAACCTTAGGCATCATCCTGTTCTGAGATTCTTCAGTCACTGAAGGGATGTCCAGCTTCCCCAAATATTTGATTAAAATTTCATATTTTAGATCAGTGGTTTTCAAAGTGTGGCCCCAGGGTTCCGGGGGTGGGGGGGTCCCTTTAAGGGTCCACAAGTTCCAAACTATATGTTCATAATACACTAAGATATTATTTGCCTCTTTCACTATCATTTTCCCCCAAGGACCCAGTGGAGTTTTCTAGAGGGCACGTGACATGTTCGCTCCAGGTGTTGTTTTGCTCTAATACCTAACAGGGTGTGTTTGTATACTCTTGTTCTTTAAAAAGGTCTTGGTGTTCATTTCTAACACAGTGAATATTGACAAATATAACTAAATAAAACATTTATTCAAAGTCACAACATTTTTTTTGCCATGCCACACATCTTGTGGGACCTCAGTTCCCCAATCAGGGACTGAACCTGGGAGACAGCGGTGAAAGCCCAGAATCCTAACCACTAAGCCACCAGGAAGCTCCTCACAATTTTTTTTTTTTAACTCACAATAATTTTTAAGGCAATAAAAGGGTTCAAGACCAAAAGTTTGAGAATCACCCTTCATATTTTGGAGTGGCATATTCTGCTCCCCACCAGCTGTTTTAGATATTAGGCTCACTTGAACATCTTAAGGGACAACAGGCACACTCATTAGTGTTAGGTAACAAATTTTAACCCATTCAAGACCATCATCTTTAATTTTAATTTTCTGTATCACAGTTTCAGCTGTAAGTATCAAAAACAAAATGAAAAAATAGCAATGCCTTAAATAACACAGAAATATGTTCTGCCCTCAAACAAACGAAATTTGGAGGCAAGTTATCAAGGGCTGGAGTTCTGGCTTCTATCAGGGCAGCCCTAGTGTAGGCTGGAAAAGAATTTCCAGACACACAGTATTTCAGAAAGAAGTGAGTTTATTAAGAGCAGGGAGCCGAGATAATGAGGGTTCTGCAAATGCATCAGGTTGACCTCCTGACAGAGCAGGGAGAGCCACAGGATGCTGTTAGAACAGAGGGCTGGCTCAAGAGAGAGCTGAGGCTTTCCTCGTGGGTTGCATTCTCAGTTGCTTCAGTCCCCTCTGACTCTTTGTGACCCTATGGATTGTAGCCCACCAGGTTCCTCTGTCCACAGGATTCTCCAAGGCAAGAATACTGGAATGGGTTGCCATGCCCTCCTCCAGGAGCTCTTCCTGACCCAGGGATCAAACCCCTGCCTCTTAGGTCTCCTGCATTGGCAGGCAGGTTCTTTACCACTAGCACCACCTGGAAAGCCCTTTCGCGGGTTAGCAGTCAATTTTTATAGTCTCAAGACATAGAAAATTGCTGCTGGAAGGGTGGCATTAGGTGATTTGTTAGAGCGCTATAGGGTAAGTACCGAGGTGGGCATTTTTGCCCAATTTGGGGTCAGGAAGCTTGCTGGTGATGATTAAGGGGCTTTTGGCAACAGTTACAAAGGGTTAGCTTCAGAGGTAACCTTGGTGGTGGTCTCCACTTCGGTGGCCTTGGTGCAAGGCCCCATACCTCTCTCCTTGGGATAGGACTCCACAGCTTCATGATCATGCCAGACCTGGATTCACTCTATTTTGCTGCTCTGCCACACTCCACATGGGCTTTAAATGCTGTGTTCCAAAGTGGCTGCTTAAGCTCCACCCACCCCAATTGCATTCTGTCAGCAAGACATTTCCCCAGAGTTGCATATGACACTACTATGTACATTGTTAGGCCAGAACTTCGTTATATGACCACATCTATCTGCAAAGAACTTGTGGAAATTCAGTTTTTAAAAGTCTGTTCATCACACATTCAGTTAAAAGTCAGTGTTTCTATTTCTGAGAAAGAGAAGTCTACAAAATATCAGGGATTAACTATCAGGTTAAGTTTTTTTGGTGTGTGTAGACTTTGGAATCAAGCTTCTCCTTTATTCTCTGTTTGTTGTTCAGTTGCTAAGTTGTGTCTGACTCTTTGTGACCCCATGGACTGCAGTACATTAGGCTTCCCTGTCCTTCACTATCTCCTGGAGTTTGCTCAAACTCATGTCCATTGAGTCAGTGATGCCATTCAACCATTCATCCTCTGTCACCCCCTTTTCCTCCTGCCCTCAATCTTTCCCAGCATCAGGATCTTTTCTAGTAAGTTAGCTCTTCGAATAAGGTGTCCAAAATATTGGAGCTTCAGCTTCAGCATCAGTCCTTCCAGTAAATATTCAGGGTTGATTTCCTTTAGGATTGACTGGTTTGATCTCCTTGCTGTCCAAGGGACTCTCAAGAGTTATTCTCTGTTTAACAGCAAAATATTCTGTGTTTCAAAGTGAGCTGTTTAAAAACTGTGCCCATTTTCAACTATATATCTATAAATTGGGAGAAGGCAATGGCACCCCACTCCAGTACTCTTGCCTGGAAAATCCCATGGACAGAGGAGCCTGGTAGGCTGCAGTCCATGGGGTCACTGAGGGTCGGACACGACTGAGCGACTTCACTTTCACTTTTCACTTTCATGCATTGGAGAAGGAAATGGCAACCCACTCCAGTGTTCTTGCCTGCAGAATCCCAGGGACAGGGGAGTCTGGTGGGCTGCCATCTATGGGGTCGCACAGAGTCGGACACGACTGAAGCCACTTAGCAGCAGCAGCAGCATCTATAAATTGATATTCTCTCAATATTATGGCATAAAAATATATTATTCAATGAATTGGCTGTGAGGCTTACTGAAGTCTATGATTGAAACCTAAATCCCAGTTTTAAGTTCTTGTGATCATCAGTGCCTGCTCTTCATGTTGACTGGCTTTCACAAACAGATAAGACAATGTTTATTTAGCTATTTATTTTGGCCAAGCCACTGAGAAGGTTGCAGATCTTAGTTCTTTGACCAGGGATTGAACTTGGATCCTCGGCAGTGAAAGTCCAGAGTCCTAACTACTGGACCTCTAGGAAATTCCCAAAACAATGTTTAAAATCAGAAATAAATTTACACTGATAAAACACTACTGTAATTTGTTAATATATTGAAAGTCTGTGTGTAATTTCATTTGGAATTGAGGATGTATTATTAAAGAATCGATAGCAATGATTTTCTGAAGGTCCTAGGCCAATAGATGTGTTTTGTTTGGTGACTACTTTGTAGCATTTTAAATTTGAATGTCTTTTATAGACCAGATACTCTCCAGTTCAGTAAGGCTCCATCCCTCCCTCTTGTGTTAAAATGAGCTAGGGCTTCCCTGGTGGCTCGGATGGTAAAGCGTCTGCCTGCAATGCGGGAAATCTGGGGTCGATCCCTGGGTAGGGAAGATCCCCTGGAGAAGGAAATGGCAACCCACTCCAGTACTCTTGCCTGGAAAATTCCATGGACAGAGGAGCCTTGTAGGCCACAGTCCATGGGGTCACAAAGAGTCAGACACAACTGAGCAACTTCACTTCACTTAACATATGCCTGGAGGCACCTGAAATTTCTAACAGATCATACAGAAAGGGAAAGATTTTGTTTAAAGTCCAATAATCATTTGTTGAACTTGGGAAAAACCAATAAAGTAGGTGAGCAGTCTACAGAGAATAATCACTAAAGTATGAACTAAGTACAAGTTGTATAAAATATGATGGCATATGTTGAGGTCAGATGTTGGAGAGTCTTGAAGGAGAGCTGAGAAGTCTGGCCTTAACTACATAGGAGATGGAAAACCACTGGATGATAAATAAATTTTAAAGGGTTTAGGATTGTTATGGAGGTACTGGGACACGCCTCTTTAAAACCAAGGGTAAAATTATCTATTCTGGAGATGAGACTAGGGCACGTTAAAGCAGGGCACATAGAAATGGCCTCTTGCTTTTTGGTTCAGTTTCTAAATTGTGTCTGACTCTCTGCAACCCCCTGGACTGCAGCATGCCGGGCTTCCCTTTCCTTTACCATCTCCTGGAGTCTGTTCAAATTCACCTCCATTAAGTCAGTGATGCACTGTTCCCCGTCTATTTGCTGTGAAGTGATGGGACTGGCCTGGGGTTAGTGTTAATAGAGACAAGGGCTGGGTGTGTCTACCAAGGGAATTTGGAAAAGTCTTTTAGGAAAAAAAAAGGATCAGATCCATCTTAGCCTCCTGGCTGTTCTTAATGGTCATTAGTATTCCAATGAACACTCACAGAAAAGAATTTGATTGATTTCTTGAGTGTTGCAAGGATACCTGCTTCGTTCATTCAACTCAGGGGCCATAAATTGAATGACCAGGGTTCCAAAGCTGGGTTTTCTGGGTCCAAAGAGAGACTGAAAGCAAGGGTCACAGATAATCAACAAGAAGGTTACACTCCAAAATAAATAAAATAAAATAAACAAAAGACAGTTATACTCCAGGAAGGCTAGGCAAGCTAGAGAGTTGTTTCTGGGTCTGGTGAATGCATGGAGTGGACGAGAAGTAGTGAAATGTTCCAGTTACTGTGCTAAGCCTTTTACATGGAGTATCTTCCTGGATCTTACTTGTTTTATGGGGATAGATACCTTTATCCCTAATCCACAGAGAAGACTGAGGCTGAAAGGCTAAAACAGTTCTTTGGATTGCTTCCTGTCGACTCATTCCCACTGATGGGTTAGTTAAAAAGTCGCGTAGTGACATTTCTTTATGTTATCACCCTGCAGAGGAATGGGAAAGTGTGGTATCTTTATTCTCACACTTGAAGTGAGGTAAGGGAAGCAGTGGGCTGGTACCTTTTGTCCCTTTGCCTTCACTGACCCTTTCTCCATTTTACTGCACCGGAGTTTTCCCCTGGCCCATCCCTCTCCCCACTCTCTGCCCCTGTATAGGAGGGAAGACTGCTTCAGGACAAGAACAGCACCCCTACCTAGGCACTCAGAAGATTGCATCTCCTGGTCCCAGAGGCAGCAGTTGTTCTCAAATGTAGGCAGTTTGGGGAGGAAGAGTCAGGATTTGAGTAGACAAAAGACCTGGGAGAAAATGATTAGGCTCTTTCCAAAATGTGTCAGTACACCACTGTCTATTTTTTTCAGAATAATTGACATTCTCTTGGAAATAGCCAATTACAGCTAGACTCTAAGCTCTGTGAAGGCAGAGACTATGTCCAGGCTCATCTCAGCATAAATACCATCAATAGCAGGTGTTGAAAAAATCAGTTGTTGAATGACTGAATGAGTTGTCAGACACGTTGATCATTTACTAAATCACAATATGACATAATTGGAGGGATCCTTGAGATCTCTTAGCCTGATTTCTCCCATTTTACAGAGAAAGAACCCAAGGCAAAGGAACTTCCTGTGAGACAGTACTGAGTGACAGTTAGATCCCAGGCCTCCTGACCTGAGTCCTGGGTTAACTTTATAATACCAGAGCTTCTTAAGGTGGGACACAGACCACTTTTTCTCTTGAAGATTATTTTTCGCATGGAACTACACTGAATCAATCCACAGAGTAAATAAACTATTTTCCTTTAAATATTTTTCCAAGCCTTCTTATCATGCAGAGGAGAAAGTCATGGTTTGGAGCTAGTAAATTGCTAACAGCCCTCACTTGCTAATAATCTTTTTTATTTTTATTTTTTAACAACAAGGGAGCCCATGTTAGGATCAGAATCTTCACAAGAAACAGAAACAATTTAGTTTAATTCATTATTGTTATCTAAATGCTTTGTGGGAAGTTTAAGTACTCAGCATCCAGCTCTAATCACTATCAAGAGTTCATCAAACTTGTTTACATATCCAGCCCTAACACACACTTTTTCTTATGAGTATTTCAAAACAAATCTTGTATTTACATTATACCATCATAAGCATAAATATTTCAGTATGTAAAGCTAATAGCTAAGAACTTTGTTTTTGGTGAAGCCACAATTTCATCATCTCATCTAACACAATTAAAAGTAATTCCTTAGTATATATAGGAATAAAACTACAGTATGACCGAGCAATCCCACTACTGGGCATATACCATGAGAAAACCATAATTGAAAAAGACACATGTAACCCAATGTTCATTGCAGCGCTGTTTACAACAGGCAGGACATGGAAGGAACCTAGATGTACATCAACAGATGAATGGATAAAGAAATTGTGGGTACATACAATGGAATTTGTGATATATATATTGGAATATCACTCAGCCATTAAAAGGAATAAATCTTAGTTCTAATCAGATGGATGAATCTAGAGCCTGTTATACAGAGTGAAGTAAGTTAGAAAGAGGAAAAACAAATATATTAATGCACATATATGGAATCTAGAAAATGGTACTGAGGAATCTGTTTGCAGGGCAGGAATAGAGACTCAGACACAGAGAACAGACTCATGGACACAGCAGGGGCGGGAGAGAGTGCCCCTGGGACGAATTTGGCCCTGGGATGAACTGAGAGAGCAGCACTGAAATCCGTACATTACCATATGCAAAACAGAGAGCCAGTGGGAATGTGCTCTAGACCACAAGGATCTCAAGCAGTGGGGGGATGGGATGGGAGGTGGGAGGGCTCCACCAGGGCTCTGTGACAACCTGGGGTGGGGGGGTGGGGGATGGGATGGGAGGTGGGAGGGCTCCACCAGGGCTCTGTGACAACCTGGGGGGATGGGATGGGAGGTGGGAGGGCTCCACCAGGGCTCTGTGGACAACCTGGGGGGGATGGGATGGGAGGTGGGAGGGAGGTTCAAGAGGGAGGGGACATATGGATACCTATGACTGATTCATACAGATGTAAGGGAGAGACCAAAACAACAATTGTAAAGCAGTCCAAATGAAAATAAATAAAAAAATTTTTTTAAGTAATGTCTGTGTTCAAATTTTCCAGATTATCTTAAAAATCTTTATTTCTATTTGGCTGATTTGAATCAAGATGCAAAGAAACCCACAGCCTACACTCTTCTTACATCCCATTAATCTACTGTAGTTCCTAGCCCCACCCACCTTTTTTACACCATTTATTGAAGAAACCATCTCGTTTGTCCTGCAGAATTTCTCACTTTCAGGATATGGCTGGTTGGATTCTCACAGTGTTTCTAAATATTTTCCTCTAACCCTTCATTTCCTGTAAACTGGTGGTTTGATTCAGACATAGATTGGTACGAGATTGGCTCCTGAGGAATAGAATATTAAGATGAGTTTTTAAACTGGTTCTCTAGTCTGACTGGATTTAAAGGCAATAATGATCTGTTTTCAGTCCTAAAGGGGATACTGCAGTCCATGGCAAGTGGTGGCACTATTAGCTGGCACTTCCTGCCAATGGAGGGAACGCAGGTTGGATCCCTGGTTGGGGAAGATCCCACATGCCTTGGGCAACTAAGGCTGTGTGCTGAGACTGCCCACACTTCAGGGCTGGCAAGCGGCAACCTCTGAGCCCACATACTGCAACCACTGAAGCCCACTCATCTAGAGCCTGTGCACCGCAGCAAGAGAAGCCAAAGCAACGGGAAGCCCGAGCACCACAACAGAGAGAAAGCCCTGCCACAGTAGCAAAGAACCAGGGCAGCCATAAACAAACGAACTATCAGCCATAGATTCTTATAACCAAGTACCTAGAGAAGCCAAGGCTCTAAGTGATCAAGTATTTGCTGTCATAAAGCATCTGAGTGAAATGAAGGAGGAGGATGCAGCTGATTGGCTGCTTCTAAGGGTGCTGGCAAAGACAAGGAAAGAAAAGTGGCGAGCTCAGGGCTCTAAATTCCCAGCATTTTTATTTTTTTATTTTTTAAAAATTTATCTCTTAGGCTCCAAATGTTAAGTGCTAATGATATCAATATGATTCCTTTACCACATATAATTTCTTTAGCTACTGTATCCAGATAATGATATCTGGATAATGTTAATACTAAAAGTAAGCCTGTGGAATACATCTTTCCCCCTTCCAGATATAATGAGTATATATCTCATTAAGGATGAACAGCCAAAATACTATTAAATTTACTTGAAATAATGATTCTCAGGATGGTTATGCCACCAACTTGATATACAATGAGGTTCAGTTGCTCCTGTATCTTTTCTTTTTAGAATTTACTTATCTCTTTGATATAATTAAGCATTTTAAATTAGGGTGGCACAGTGGTAAAGAATCCTTCTGCCAGTGCAAGAGATATAGAAGACACAGGTTTGATCCCTGGGTCGGGAAGATCCCCTGGAGAAGGAAATGGCAACCCATCCCAGTATCCTTGCTTGGAAAATTCCACGGGCAGAGAAGCCTGGCAGAGTACAGTCCATAGGGTCAAAAAGAGTTGGACACAAGTGAGCATGCATGCACAGCACATTTTAAATGATGTAAAACATTTAATAGTTCCAGTGTTAGAATTATATAACAAGGTATATTCAGAAAGCTGGCAGACACGACTGAGCGACTTCACTTTCCCTTTTCTCTTTCGTGCATTGGAGAAGGAAATGGCAACCCACTCCAGTGTTCTTGCCTGGAGAATCCCAGGGATGGGGGAGCCTGGTGGGCTGCCGTCTATGGGGTCGCACAGAGTCATACACGACTGAAGCAACTTAGCAGCAGCAGCAGCAGCAAAGAAAACATTTCTGTTAAGTTTTGGTTTATCTTTCATTCATTTCTCTTTGAAAATATAAGCAAACACATATACACATTTTTATTTGTCTCTTGCCTCTAAACACTGTTGGGCACCTTGTTTTTGTTGTTGTTGTTGTTGTTATTGTTGTCATTGTTTGGTGGTTGTTGTTTTAACCTAATATGTCCTGGAGGTTGTTTTACAGCATTATATGGAAATTCCCAGGGACTTTCCTGGCAGTCCACTGTTTAAGACTCTGTGCTTCCAATGCAGGAGGCTCTGGCTTGACCCCTGGTCAGGGAACTACTGTCCCACGTGCCAGGCAACGTGGTCAAAAAAAGAAAGGAAAAAAATTATGCCTCATTCCTTTTTAGACTGAGTTAGAATTTAACATCATCATTTTCTTAGCACTGTGTCAATTGCTTTCTGTTTATGACAAGTTTATCAGTCAGGTTCCTGGCAGGAAACAGATGGCACTTTCAAAATGGGTAATCTGAGAATTTAATCAAGGGGCTATTTATACAGATGTGGGCCCATGTAGGTAAGCCACAGAGATGGTGCAGGTCCCCAGGGCCAGCAATAGCTTGAGGCCTGAGGCAGTGACAGGAGAGATGGTTACAAGAACAAGAAGGGGGCCTTGGATGGGAGCTGGGCCCCTGGGTTGAGGGACAGAGTCAGTTTGCTGTGATCCCCCAGGGAAGGAGCTGGGGGAAATCAATACACCAACCTCACTCTTCTTCCTGCTCTTCCCAGTCTCCTACTGTGCTCCCCACTGGCCCCTCCCAAATGGAAACAGGCCACTGAGGTGTGCAGATGCGGAGGCTGGGGAGTGGATGCCAGGGGGCAAGCAGGACACAGCTGGCTCAGCCAGGGATACTTTTCCATTTAAGTTTTACAAGCTCTCATTTAAATGAAATGCATCTGGGACTTCCCTAGTGGTCCAGTGACTGAAACTCCCAAAGCAGGGGCCCTGGGTTCCATCCTTGGTCAGGGAACTAGATCCCACGTGCCATAACTAAGCGTTTGCATGCTGAAACTAAAGATCCTGCATGCAGGAACTAAGACCTGACACAGTCAAATAAATAAAAATATATATTAAAAAGTTAAATGGGTCTAAACTTTAAAAAATAAGCTTAAATAAAGCAAATAAGAGGATAGGTTTCAGGAGGATACCGCAAGGGTGGTGAAGGTGGTGCCTTATGCCTGAATCTGGAAAACCCTGGTCAGGATCACCCACTGTCTCCCTCTCCCTACCCCCAACCCCCGTATTTTTAGAGATAACCCCCTCTCTCTCCTGGCCATCCCTGGCTGCCTCTCTCTGGACCTTTGAGAGTTGCTGAGAAACATTAGGGAAATGATGCCTTTCATCAGAGAGGAGAGGCCTTGGGAAGTCACGGGTGAAGGGCTCTGAGAGCTCCTGAAGTGGATCCTTACCCACCACTCCCACCCTCAACTCTCGCCCATCCTCTCCCCCCACTCCCCTCGCCTCCCCGCCCCTGCCTCGGCCTTCCCCACTTCCCCTGTCCTGTCTCAGCCCCACCCCTACTCCAAATCCGCTCCCTTGGCTGCTCTCCTTGGGAGCACAGGGCCTTCTTCCTTATTCTCTGACCAGCTGAACTGTTGAGGGAAGGTGGATGCTGCGTGTCCTTGGGGCTGAAACTCTAGGTTGGAAATCGGAGAAGGACCAGAAGGGGTGGAAGAATCCCCACCTGTATTCAGTCCAAGCCCCACCTGGCTCAGGCTTACAGCCTGGGGGCTGACTGTGGACCTCAGAGATGACCTCTCCAAGGACAGGGAGCCAGAAAGTTGTATGACTCTGGGGGGAGAGACGTAAGAGACCATTGTAAATGGAGTCAGCCCTCCTGCTTTATCTTTACCCTCCTCCTCTTGGTATAATCCCATTCACTCAAATGAGTGACGGAGCGCCCCCTCTCGGTGGGGCGCGGTTCAAACGCTGGGAGACAGTGAAGAACAAGGCGTCATTCCCTGGCCCAGGAAACAGTAGAGTGCGAAGGAGATGAGAAAGCAATTACACAGCCTGTAGGGGGAAGTACCTAACCCAGTTCTCTGGAATCAGAGAAGCTTTCCAGAGGCTGAGCATTAAAGGAGGGTAGGAATGAGAAGATCAAGTCCATAGAGAACTTGTTGGGGAGAAGAGGATCCACAGTAGGTTCAAGAGATCCTGGTGGCCCGCACCAGTTACTGTGGGTCAGTTTATTAGAATGTGTGTTTTGTTGGGTGAGGAGGAACGGTATGGGAAGTGTTAAGAGATGAGGCTGGAGGGTAGGCAGGGGCCAGGCTATGCAGGCACTCAACCTGCCTTAAGGAGCTTGAAGGGTATTCTGTGGGGAAGGAAGTGTTTATGTAGGGGAGTGACATCATCAGATTCATGTTCAAGAGTCTCTTCATGGTACTTTAGAGCTAACTCTCAGCTGTGCTTCCACATTTCCATCCTCACTGTTAATCCCTGGACCCTTGTGACAGCATGCTCTCCTCCTGAATCCCCAGCACATTGTGTCTCTGTTCTACACTTGAATCTAACAGAACATTCCATTTTCAAATGCATAGGGACTTCCCTGGTGGTCCAGTGGTAACCAGTGCAGGGGGCGTGCATTTGATCCCTGTTCAGGGAACTAAGATTCCCACATGCCTCGTAATGCAGCCAAAAAAATAAATAAATAAAATTTAAAAAACATCGAACCAAGTTTCAGTGAGCCTTAAGATTTAATAGCATAAGTTTCTTAAAAATTGTATCATTGTTCCTTAAACCTAATTGTTGCACCTACTACGACTGATTTTCTAAAAATTGTGACAAAAAAACATAAAACTCATATGGGGAGTTCTGGAAAAGGAAAACCATGTCTGTTGAAGAAATGTAGGCATTGTGTGAAACACGAGTGCTCTACCAGTGGCCAAGACATGCAAGATCCCTGCTCACACAACACTCAGATTCTGGGGAAGAGGGAGATGGAGCACAAGCCCATGAGTGAGCACACGTAAGTTTATCTTGTGAAAAGAAAGATCCCCCAGGGTGGATAACAGAGTGACTGGAGATTAGAGGTGGGTTGTTGCTGTTCAGTAGCTCAGTCGTGACGACTTGTTCAACCCCACGGACTGCAGCACACCAGGCTTCCCTGACCTTCACTATTTCCTGGAGTTTGCTCAAACTCATGTCCATTGAGTCGATGATACCACCCAACCAGGAGATTAGGTGGTTCATGAAGGCTTCTCTTCGGAATTCACTGAGCTGAGATCAGATGGCTGGGGGCAGTGTGTCCAGGGCTGTTACGGCAGTTCTTTGGTCATCAGACCCCCAGGCTCTTTCTTTCTTCTCCATCCCCTTAGCTAATGGCTTCCATTCTTGAGGTAATTTTGTGGTCCAATATAGCTGCTGGTGCTCTAGCCATTGTGCCTTCATTCCAAGCAGCAGGAAGAGGAAGGAAGAAAAGGCGAAAAGATGGACTTCTGCATGCCAAATCTAAGTATGACTTCAAATAACAACTCTGTCCTTTGGAGTCCTTTTCCATCCCACCAAGAATGAGTGTCTACCTCATGATAGGACTTCACTACCTTAGGAAGGAGAAGGGATGAACAGGGCCAGCTAAGTCTACTCTACATGCCAATAGGGATCTGAGGAGAGAGCCCATGTCAAGAGCCTGCTGAGGACATTATACATAAGACATTTGGACTGAGCCACAAGAAGAGCTGCCTCTAGGATGTACATGGCCTTGGCCAAATGTGCAGTGGGCGGGCAGGGTAGAGCCTCTATCTGTATAATTTGATATTTTAAAAGAGAGATGGACTACCCAGCTGAGTCAGATTCCTGAAAGGATCCTTCTCAGAAGTGCCATACATCTCATTAGCTAGAAAATAGCATTAGGGGGAGAGAATTCTGCAAGGGTTTCCAGCAGGGAAGGGACATAAAGTGATGCGTATTTTAGAAGAGCCTTTCTAGTTGCTGTGTGGAAAATGGAAAGTGGTGAGGCAAGAATGGGAAAAACATCAAAGAGGGAGTCACAGACCTGGCTCCTCCTCCTGATGATATACAAATTAACCATGTGATCTTGAACAAGTCTCTCCTCCTGCCTGGGCCTGGGTTATCTCCTTTCATAAACTGGGTTGAACGTGACAGGCCCTCAGTCTGCTTCTCCTTATGAGGCTGATGTGCCAGAGGTGGTTGCCTGTGGGCCTGGCAGCTCTCAGGGCACATTCCATGCCCTGGAGAAGCATCTCTGGGAGGCTCCCCCCATCCTCTTATCTCCTGGACCCCACAAGATCTCTGAAAGGTACCGCCCTTCAGGCCTGGGTGCCCAGGTTCTGGGAGGCGGGAGGAGGCCTGGTCAGCTCCTGTTTGTCCCTCGACCTGCCCTGGATCTGTTTGTTCCTGCTCATCTCTCTCCTCCATATCTGCCTCCTCTCTGCTTCTTCTCGCTCCCTGCCCGCCTCCCACACTTCTGCCAGCTCCACACCCAGCCCGCAAGGGCTCCAGGCTCAGTGAGCACAGGAGCAGGTGTGAGCCGTTCCTGGTCCTGCCTCCAGGCCTCCCATCAAGTCTCACTTGCCCCGCCTGTGCTGCTCTTAATGCCATCCATCTCTCCTTGGTGGTTTCTTTTTCTCTCACAGTGTCTTTTGGCCTTGCCCTCTGTGTCTCTTTTAAAAGCACAAAACAACACGCAATTATATGTCCATAAATATGCACTAGGAAAGTGATAAGAAGTTGGTATAAAGTACCTCTCACCTCCATTGCCACTCAATCCGTCCCCTCTCCAGAAGCTACCACTATTTATGGTTTTGTGCGTATGCATGGCTGACGCTGTGTTCTGCTATGAGCTCTCCTCTCTCCTTGGCAGACAAAGCGCTGAGTCCTAACCACTGGACCACCAGAGAAGTCCCAGCTCTGCCTTTAGCTCTTTCTGCTTCTCTGTGTGGCTTTTTCCTGCTGATCTCTCAGTGTGTGTCTCTCTCTCTTTCCCTTTCTCTCTGCCTGTCACTCTTTCCTTATCTGCCTCATTCTATTTTTTGCTTCTCCTGTCAAAACCAGTTTTTTTTTAAATTAAAAATTTTCAGAAAAATAAAATACCGGCTTATGTCAATGATTTATTTAATCTGTTCATGAGGGAATAGCAGGGTGGTAAAACTGATTCCAGGTGAGTTCAAAGAGAGATCATGTCTACATAGGCACTGAAGGAAAGCTGGAGAGCCTGCTAGGTCATATACAGAACTGGTTAATGTCCTACAAGGCATTAAAACTCCAGCCTCTGGGGTTCTTCCTTCAACTGGACAGAAATCTATGGATTAATATGTAACTTCAGAGCCAGGCCCCTAACCAATAGAAAACAAGTCAAACAACAGTACATCTCCTAGAGAAGGTTGTCCCTGGATGAGTGTGTTAGTCCAGGCTTCAGTCTAACATCAAGAGGACATGCAGTCACCCTCTGGTCTTATTGCTGAGCTTTGGGTCGATTTCTCCACATTTGTTTTTCTGTGGGTGCCTTTCCCCTCTCTCCTCACCTCTGCTTCTCTCTTGATCATGGCATGCTCGGTCAATGTCTTTCTCCTCTCTGTCTGAGCCTGTTTCTCTGTCTTTCTTGGACTCTGTCCCTCTGTCTGGATCTCACAAACTCATCTTAATCGCCTTGACCTGGGAGTCAGCCACGCTGTGCCAGCAGCCGCACAGGAGCTGCAGGGAAGGGACAGAGGAGCAGCCATGCCCCTGCCACTCTGTCTGAATTTCTCTTTAGCCTTGGAAGGACATCAGATGGAAATTCTGAGCCCCTGGAGCAGAGGAGCTGAGGGTGTGGGACGTGGCAGGAGAAGGGAGGGCTGGCCAGCTGCTGTGGGCTGGAGCAAGCTCCTGGCTTCAGCGGCTGGGGTGGGGATGATTTCACACCACAAAAATGTCTGAATCAGGAGAATAATCCAACTTGGGATAAGGCTGGGAAGTGGGCCATTTAGTGGGGGAGGGCAGGGGGTGGAGATCTCAGTGTTGGGACCAGGGGCCAAGATGGGTGGCTGGCCCCGACTACTCATAGCTCTGGGGTGGGGCCCTTACAGTTCTGGGGTTTCAGGAAAGAAATGATTCCTTCTCCCACATTGCAAGTCAAAGTGCAAAGTCTGGCCTCCTGAGAGATAGCAGGGCAGACTCAGGGTTGCCACCCTGGAGAATCACAAGGCTCCACTAGAAAACCTGAGCATCTGGGGGAGGGAGAGACACAGGAAATGGTAGAGAAAGAGAAGAGGAAACAACGAACTGAAAGTCTGCAAGGCCTTGAGCTAAACGACATAGTGCTTTTCAAGAGTTATTTAGCTGCAGAACCCAATTAAAATATCCCAACAACAGCTGCCTTGGGGGGGTGCTCTAAGGAGAGAACCTGAGGCCCCTCACCTTGGTCCTCATCCCCCATCATCTGGAAATTGTGACCTAACCCTACAGCCTCATTTTACAAATGAGCCAAGTGCCCAGAGAGGGGAGATAACTTGCCTAACTCATTTATGGAGGGAGGAACTCGGGCCCCTTGATGCCTGGCCCACTGCTCTCTTCAAAAAGATGGGAAGAGACTACCTGCTGGTCCAGTGGCAAAGCCTCTGCACTCCCAATGCAGGGGAATGGGATCCCACATGCTGCAGCCAAGACCTGGCGCAGCCAAATAAATAAATAAAGAGATAGGAAGAACAGAAAAAGAAAGTTCAGTCGCTCAGTTGTGTCCAACTCCTTGTGACCCCATGAATCGTAGCACGCCAGGCCTCTCTGTCCATCACCAACTCCCGGAGTCCACCCAAACCCATGTCCATCGAGTCTGTGATGCCATCCAGTCATCTCATCCTCTGTCAAGTCCCCTTCCCCTCGTGCCCTCAATCTTTCCCAGCATCAGGGTCTTTTCCAATGAGTCAGCTCTTCGTATCAGCTGGCCAAAGTATTGTAGTTTCAGCTTCAATATCAGTCCTTCCAATGAACACCCAGGACTGATCTCCTTTAGAATGGACTGGTTGGATCTCCTTGCAGTCCAAGGGACTCTCAAGAGTCTTCTCCAACACCACAGTTCAAAAGCATCAAGTCTTTGGCGCTCAGCTTTCTTTATAGTCCAACTCTCACATCCATACATGACTACAGGAAAAACCATAGCCTTGACTAGATGGACCTTTGTTGGCAAAGTAATGTCTCTGCTTTTTAATATGCTATCTAGGTTTGTCATAACTTTCCTTCCAAGGAGTAAGCATCTTTTAATTTCATGGCTGCAGTCACCATCTGCAGTGATTTGGGAGCCCCCAAAATAAAGTCTGATACTGTTTTCACTATTTCTCCATCTATTTCCCATGAAGTGATGGGACCAGATGCCACGATCTTAGTTTTCTGAATGTTGAGCTTTAAGCCAACTTTTCACTCTCCTCTTTCACTTTCATCAAGAGGCTTTTAAGTTCCTCTTCACTTTAAGCCATAAGGGTGGTGTCATCTGCATATCTGAGGTTATTGATATTTCTCCCGGCAATCTTGATTCCAGCTTGTGCTTCTTCCAGCCCAGCGTTTCTCATGATGTACTCTGCATATAAGTCAAATAAGCAGGGTAACAATATATAGCCTTGATGTACCCCTTTTCCTATTTGGAACCAGTCTGTTGTTCCATGTCCAGTTCTAACTGTTGCTTCCTGACCTGCAAAGAGATTTCTCAAGAGGCAGGTCAGATGGTCTGGTATTCCCATCTCTTTCAGAACTTTTCAGTTTATTGTGATCCACACAGTCAAAGGCTTTGGCATAGTCAATAAAGCAGAAATAGATGTTTTTTTGGAACTCTCTTGCTTTTTCCATGATCCAGCAGATGCTGGCAATTTGATCTCCGGTTCCTCTGTCTTTTCTAAAACCAGCTTGAACATATGGAAGTTCACGGTTCACGTATTGCTGAAGCCTCCTGGCCTGGAGAATTTTGAGCATTACTTTACTAGCATATGAATTGAGTGCAATTGCGCAGTAGTTTGAGCATTCTTGGGCATTGCTTTTCTTTGAGATTGGAATGAAAATGGAGCGTTTCCAGTCCTGTGGGCACTGCTGAGTTTTCCAAATTTGCTGGCATATTGAGTGCAGCACTTTCACAGCATCATCTTTCAGGATTTGAAATAGCTCAACTGGAATTCCATTGAAGAACTTAGGTTAAAAATTTAAGTCCGGAGGCAGGCCATGCCTCATGGAAAATAGCTTTCCCCTTACCTGATGACTCAGAGCCCCCTGACTGATTCTTATCTGATGACTTGTGACTTAGTTTCCTTTGTGTAAGAAACCCCCTCCCAAGAATGCATTTCCTCTTTGACCAAATGCCGCAGGGTGGTCAGCCAACTGTTTCAACTTAATTACCTGCAAACCTTTCCCACCAATCAAATGTCACCACCCCACCTGTGGCCCTTCCTATCGCATTGTTCCCTATACCCTGACCACATTCCCACCTGCCTGGGATTTTTCTGTATAAAAATCCCTCTCGGTTGGTGTTCGGGGGTTCACTCCTCCCGAGGAGACTGAACCCCGGCGCGCCAGCCTAATAAATCCTCTTGCTTATTGCATCGAATTCGAGCCATTGTGGTCTTTGGAGCGACAGGTCCTGAAAAAAGGCCTCGAGGTCTTACACCATCACCTCCATTAGCTTTGTTCGTAGTGATGCTTTCTAAGGCCCACTTGATTTCACATTCCAGGATGTCTGGCTCTAGGTGAGTGATCACACCATCATGATTATCTTGGTTGTGAAGATCTTTTTGTATAGTTCTTCTGTGTACCCACTCTCAAATTTAGAAACAATACAATGATTTATTATTATTATATTCAACACATTACAAAATGATTTTAATCAATATTTCCAGACTTGCAGCCTACCTATAAAATTCCACAGTCTGGACATAACATCTTTCCATGGTACTTAACCGCTCTTCTCTAAGCTTATGAAGCTTTCATTACTACAAACAAGTGTCACCGTTAATAATTTTGGACATGACCCTCTACATGTTTCCTTAGGATACACTTAGTAGTGCTTCCCTAAGGCCCACTTGACTTCACATTCCAGGATATCTGGCTCTAGGTGAGTGATCACACCATCGTGATTATCTGGGTCTTGAAGATCTTTTTGTACAGTTCTTCTGTGTATTCTTGCCACATCTTCTTAATATCTTCTGCTTCTGTAAGATCCCTACCATTTCTGTCCTTTATTGAGCCCATCTTTGCATGAAATGTTCCCTTGGTATTCTAATTTTCTTGAAGAGATATCTAGTCTTTCCCATTCTGTTGTTTTCCTCTATTTCTTTGCATTGATCACTGAGGAAGGCTTTCTTATGTCTCCTTGCTATTCTTTGGAACTCTGCATTCAGATGCTTATATCTTTCTTTTTCTCCTTTGCTTTTCGCTTCCCTTTTTTCACAGCTATTTGTAAGGCCTCCTCAGATAGCCATTTTGCTTTTTTGCATTTCTTTTTCTTGGGGATGGTCTTGATTTCTGTCTCCTGTACAATGTCATGAACCTCCATCCATATTTCATCAGGCACTCTGTCTATCAGATCTAGTCCCTTAAATCTATTTCTCACTCCACTGTATAGTCATAAGGGATTTGAAAAAGAAAGGGTTCAGATTTAAAAAAGGAAGACAGGAAATGAGAAGATGGAGAAGAGGGAGAGATTAGCAGAGAGAAGGAAGCACAAGGCTAGGTCTCTCTAAAGTTTTCATAACCAGAAAGTAAGACATTGGTCTTTCTCCTAGAAGGTTAAAGAAGAGGGACCTTTGGGAAAGGTGAACCAGCCTCAGCTCCCATCAATAAAGCTGCCAGACTGGTGGCTGATAAGAGATACCTCCAGCTGATGGATTTTGTTTGAAGGAGAAAACATTTAAAAAGGGGGTAAGGGATCAGAGAGCCTCTGGGTGGGGCATGTTCTCTCCAAGTTGATCAAGCGCCACCCCCCCCACCCTAGATCCAGCACATTGTCTAGAGGAACTTCTCAAACCTGTCACCTGTCTGCTCCCAAATATAATGACCCTGTCTCCCTGGTAATGCTGGTTTCTCCTCCAGGGATGTACCAGGCAGGTGGATGGAGCCCCTTCCTCATGGCTGCCTACCTGAGGGGAGGAGGCTTCAAGCTTCTGGAGGGTGGGTCTGACATTGTCCAGGGCTCACATTTGGCTCATGGAACTCTTTCCTTTCCCACAGGTCTGGGTACAGCTTGTGAGTTTGTGATACTCTGTTTTGGGACAGATTGCTCGCTCTCTCTCTCTTTGCTCATTTTTTTCTTACCAGTAAAGCCAGTGGGCTAAAATAAACTCGTGCATTTCAACTTTTTTCTTAAGTAATGAAATCTTAGGCAATAGCCTGATATATCAGACAGGTAAAAGTAGTTCTGCTCTAGGTAACTAATAAGGATGTTGTGTAGCACAAGGAACTCTACTCAATACTATATAACGGCCTATATGGGAAAAGAATCTTAAAAAAAAAGGACATATGTTTATATACAACTGATTCACCTTGCTGGACATCTAAAACTAACACAACACTGTAAATCAACTGTACTCCAATAATTTTTTTTTTTTTTAATGTAGTTCTGCTCTGGTTGAAGGCAAAGATGGACTGGGAATCTCGAGATCTGCCCCTTTGGCTTTCTTTCTGTCTCCTTAAGGCTCCTCTATGAAACTCCCATAGAAGCCTGTGTGAATGTCACCGGTGAGGAAAGTCTCGAAGATTCATTACAAGAAGCTGCTGTCTGAGAACTAAAGCCAGGAGTGGGGAGAGATGACCTCCTGGATCAGCCCCAGAAGAGAGTGAGTCTGCCAGGCAATGGTGGGGGAAAAAAAGACCCAGACAGGGGTAAGGCGTTAACTGGTAATTGGTTAATCCAGATCGCCCTTCTGTGTCCTCATCTCCTGAGACCCAGTAAAGAAAGATGGAGGCTCTAGGCTGTCCCCCCGCTCAGCTGAGTCACAGCACCAGCTGCCACGTTGCTGGACTGGTGGGGGCTGTCATTACTCCTGGGTCCACAGCTGCTAAAACTGAAGAGAGGCTTGGTTTGCTGGCCACGTCAGGGAACATGTAAGATCTGCCACGTTGCCGGACTGGGTTATAGGGCTTTCCCCTCCTTCAGAAAAGATTTCCAGGCGTGTGGGATTTCAGGAGAAAATTGGTGCCTGCGTGTGAGTGTTCCCTGGACCCAGACCAGCAGCTGGAGTGTTACAGAGCCAGGGATGGGAGGAGGCAGAACTAATCCATCGTCGAGCTCCTCCAACCCAACCCAGGGCTACAGGGAGATAGCTCAGTCCAGAGGGAGCCTTTCTTCAGTCATGGATACAGGACCTCAAAGACAGAATAAAAGTCTATGTACTCTGTACATGAATCTTTGACATTTAGAGAGAATTTCTCTACATTTCTGGGCTCCCCGGTGGCTCAGATGGTAATGAATCCACCTGCAACACCTAGGTTTGATCCCTGGGTCGGGAAGATCCCGTGGAGAATGAAGTGGCCACCCACTCCAGTATTCTTGCCTGGAGAATCCCATGGACAGAGGAGCCTGGGGATCCATGGGGTCACAGAGTTGGACACGACTGAGCAACTTGATGATGACCTGTCTATATCTCTAGCAGGAGGCCTTTCCTCAGCGAACCTTAATAGAGCACTATGCCAAAGAATTCATGAGCTTGGGTCAAGCCCCAGGTCTCCTATTCACAGGCCTCACAACCCAGAACAAGTTACTTCACCTTCCTGGACAAGGACACTGGATCCAACAGACATCCGTCAAAGGCATTTTCATGGAAACTGAGGTCTGTGGGACACATTCAGAAGTTCACTGAAAAGCGGGACACATAAAGGTTTTCCCTGGTCAGGGAAATAAGATCCTGAATGCCATATGGCGCAGCCTAAACAAACAAATGGACCAAAAAAAAAAGTTTCTTTCCTGCAAAACTTTTCAGAGGCTTTAATACTGTCTTGTGCCTCAGGAATAACCATGAGGAAGGTGGCTGATGCCACACTTCCCAAACTTACTTGAACCCAGGGTCCCCTTTTTATCTGAGGACTAATAGTATGTGGACAAGCTTTGGGAAATTTTTAATGCTCTAATGATGCTCACATTTCTTGATAGTGCTGGATATGAAACAGTGAGCCAAACACATTACATATATAATTTCATGTAATCCTTACAAGATCCTCATAAAGGCAGGGGGCTGGGAGGAGGGTGGATTGTACCATTACATTTGAGAAAACTGAAGTTGGAGCTGAAATACTATGCCCCAAGTTTTATTGTCTTTTTTTCCCCTTAATTTTTGGCTGTACCTCACAGTCTGCGGGATCTTAAATTCCCTGACCAGGGCTTGAACCTTCATCCCCTGCGGTGGAAATGCAGAGTCTTAACCACTAGACCACCAGGGGAGTCCCTGCCCAGAGTTTTAGAGTTAAATCACTTGCCACAGGATCCAGGCCCAGTGATCTGACACCAAAGTTGGGCCTTTCAACTTTGCTCTTGTTAACTCATCCTCTGAAACCTACTCTCTCTTGAATCTAACACTGACTTTGTACTGAGGAGGGTCAGATATATAATCATACTTATTTAATAAGACAAGAAAAATTGAGGTGCAGAGAAAATACAGGCCACTTGAGGATAGACTACAGGCAGGGTCCTACTAAGGGCAGAACCTAACTGCAACTCAAACACTGTTCATTGGTCAGGGAGTGATGGTTTGTGTCAACTCGAGGAAGTGCAGCCAACACATGGTGAATGCTTTGCCACCTCAGTGGAGAAGGAGATGCCTCGGTAAGCTCTCCCTTGACCCCAGGTAGAGGCAGCTGGTTAGTAGAAAGAGACTTGGACCAGTTTGGAGTGGTCATTTCAGCTTCACCTGGACCATCTAGGCGACCATGAGCAGAACATTCTGTCTGCTCAAGCCCTGAATGTGCTGAGTGAAGCCTTACTTTTCTACCTGAGGGACTGACTGTGCTGCTCCCTAAGATATGGGAATAAAAGTCCTTTATGAACTGTAGAAAGCTGAGCGAGAATGTGAATTTGCTGGTGGGAGTGTTGAGAGTACAGTGGATGCTGACATGAAATTCCATCCTCCTCTCCCTTTGGCCTTGCCCTGGTCATCAGACACTCTGCCCAGGGGACCAACAAACGGAGAACAATGGGCTCTTTGTGCCCTTCAGCCAATGGGAGGGCCGGCCCAGGGAAAGATACAGTAACAGGAAGACAGGCTGAGTCAGTCTCCCTGTGCCCTGGCTGTCTTAGTTTGGCAGCCTTGACCTTCAGCCAGATGCACAAATGGTGAGTGTCAGAGTTTTGATACAGAATCTTAAGTCCAAAGGGATCAGGTGGCTCAGTCCCTGCCTCCAGAGACGTGGAGCTGCCAGAGCTGGCCTCCGCTTGGGCCTGGAGACCAGGCTCTAAGCCTAGCTTTCTATACTGTGACCTTGGGCTCTACAATCCTCCATTTCCCCAGCCATACAAGGAGGAGTAGGCCTGGATAGAGCTGAAGGGCCCTATCAGCTTTAAACTTTGAAAGACTAACAGAGACTCAGCCTGAGCTCAAAGGATGGGTGGGCTTGGGGCAGATGGGGGAAGGGAGGGAGCCTCACCAAGAACATGGCACGGCAGGGTTGTGATTAGGGAAGCGACAGAGAGCTGGGGTCTGGAGTTAAGCTACTTGTGTAGCTTTACAACAGTGGGACTTTGAGCAAGCTATTTAATTCTCTGAACCGTTCTTTCCTCATCTCTGGAATGGGAACGGTAATTTCACCTCCCTGCACGCGTGCTAAGTCACTTCAGTCGTTTCTGACTCTTTGCGAGCTCATAGACTATAGTCTGCCAGGATCCTCTGTCCATGAGATTCTCCAGGTTAGAATACTGGAGTGGGTTGTCTTTTCTCCTCCAGGAGATCTTCCCAACCCAGGGACTGAACCCGAGTCTTCTGTACCTTCTACATTGGCAGGTGGGTTCTTTACCACTAATGCCACCTGGGAAGCAATTGTACCCCCTATGGTAGACAAAATAATGCCCCCCACCCCTCCAAGAAGTCCATGTTCTTATTCCTGTAACTATAAATATGGCCAAAGGTACCAACTTTGCGGATGAAGTTAGGCTTTGGAGATGGGAAGCCTAGATTATCTGGGTGGGCTCAATGTAATCACAAGAGTCTCTATAAGAGGGGGATGAGAGGGTCAAAGTCAGAAAAAGGAGATGCAACACCGGAAGCAGAGGTTGGAAAGATGTGCTTGGAGGATGGAGAACAGGCCACAGGCCAAGCAAGGCAGCTGGCTTCTAGAAGCTGAAAAGGCAAGGACACAGACTCTCCCCTCAGGCCTTCAGAAGGAACGCAACCCTGCCAAGACCTTGATTTTAGGGCCTCTGAGCTCCAGAAATGTAAAGTATAAATGTGTGTTTTAAGTCACCAAGTTTGCAATAATTTATTATAGCAATAATGGAAAACTAATATCCTAGCTAAGTGTGTGTATTAAGTGAAGTTTAAAAGAGATAATGAACATAAGTGTTTTGCCCAGTGTCTGCTAAGAAATATTGGAAATTGTCATCTCTCTTTCTAGTTTACTCATACTTGTTCCAAGGGGACCTGGTCTCCCCCAGGGCCTCAAGTTCCCAAATACAAAACTTATTAATTTTTTTTTTTTTTTTTTACTTGCAAGGCCCACTCAGGATTTACGGCCTTGGAGATCTGAACCACTGAGTTGCTGACACTGCTTCTGATGTGAGGCCTGAGGGGATGTTTCTTGGCACTGCTTCTATTTACTTAACTTTCTGCTTGGTTGCCTTCCTTCTCGCTAGAAGTCAAATTGACAGAGTCTCTCCGTCTGTTTCCAGAGCTCGGATCTCTTGCTTCCTCTCTAGGTGGTTCTGCTCGTGTGTGGGAACACTGGTGGCCCACCCAGCCCCAGTGCAGCTCCCAGAGATGGTCCATCACGTGGCTCAGGTCACAGAAGCTCTGGAGCTATGAGCAGAAGGACGAGCAGGTTCTCAGTGAGCCTGAGATTCGGTCTCTGAGCCAAGGCTCAGGAGACCTGGTTTTGAGTCCCATCTCCGCTGAGTGACTGGGGCCTCAGTTTCTCTGTATCTACAGCCTAGGTTCTAATTCCCTATTTCCCTGATCCCTTCACAGCATGGCTCTGTCATTCACTGAGAAAGGAGATGAAGAACAGGGATGAAGCAGAGGAAGAGGAAGGAGAGGAGGATGAGGAAGGCCATGAGGAGAAGGGAAATACTGATCTATAATTTTAGCCACATTTTCAGTCACTTGAAGAAGTCAGGGTCTTGGCACTTATTCTCTCCTTGCCTGGAACACTCCTCCCCCAGCCCTTCTCACTGACTCATCATTCATTTTTTCCCCTGAGCCCTATGTGTGCTCAGCCGCTTCAGCCATGATCTACTCTTTGCCACCCTGTGGACTGTAGTTTGCCAGGCTCCTCTGTCCATGGAGTTCTCCAGGCAAGAATACTGGAGTGGGCAGCCATTCTCTTCTCCAGAGGATCTTCCCAACCCAGGGATTGAACCCAGGTCTCCTGCATTGCAGGCAGATTCCTCCTCCAAAGGCCTACCCTGACCACCTTATCAGTAAATAATTCTCTCATTACCTTCTCAAGTCATCCTGTTTAGTTTATTCACAGAATTGATCACAACCTGAAACTTTATCACCTGCCTCTAGCTGTTAGGATGTAAAAGGCATGAAGACAGCCTTTGCCCTGCTGATGAATACAGCCTCTGTGGAGTGGAGTCCTTGAATGTGTGATGGAGGCAGCTGGCATTCTGGGAGGTGTGGGAGCCTGGGCACCATGCTTAGGGCACTCTCCTGGAGCCCTAAAGCTGTGCTGGGTGCTATGTCAAGAGGGGAAGGATCAAGGGAGCAGGGGTGGTACCTAAAGGAGCACAGCTGGTGAGAAGCTGGACGGGGTGATGGGCAGCTGGCAGGGACCCCGAGGGGCTGACTTCTCATTCTGCAAGCTGAAAAGCTGATCCAATCTGATGTGGGGTCAGCAACATACCCGACTAGGGAGATGGGCAGTCCAGAGCACACAGATGGCAGAGATGGAGGGGAACTTAGGAGAAGTAGAGTGTAGTAGGTTAAGCACTTGGGCACTGGTGTCCCTTGTATCTGGATTTGAATCTCTGATTTAATCATGTACTTGGTGCATGAGCTTGGGCAAATTATCGATCTGAAATTTCACTTTCCACATCTCTAAAATGGGGGTAATAGTTCCTATCTCATAAAGGTTAGGTCAGAAAAATGCACCAAGCACTTAGCTCAGTGCTTGGCACATAGTAGGTATTTAATAAATATTGGCTCTTATGACTACTATGGGGCTTCCCTGGTGGTTCAGACAGTAAAGAATCTGCCTGCAATGCAGGAGACCTGGGTTCAATCCCTGGGTTGGGAAGATCCCCTGGAGAAGAGAATGGCTACCCACTCCAGTATTCTTGCCTGGAGAACCCCATGGACAGAGGAGCCTGGCAAACTACAGTCCACAGTGTGGCAAAGAGTTGGTCATGACTGAAGCGGCTGAGCACATATAGGGCTACTATTATGCTGTCCAGTATACTAACCAGTGGCAACCAATGGCTGAACCAATGGCCAGACAGGACCAGGGACGAGCCTATGTCACCCAGTGACTCAGTGTCAGAGCAGAGACTGGCACCCAGGACGAGTACCGTGGCCCAACTGCACTTCTGTCTCTTCCCTTGGTGGTGGCCCTCTGGCCACCTTAGTCTAATGGTCTCCCTCCCCAGGTCCAGGTCATCTTGCTTCAGAGGCTCCTGTCTCCCCAGGGTGCTAGTGAGGACCTAGACAGAAAACCTCCCAAGTTTTCCTCTGAGGAATCCAGGCTCAGGGTCTCCGCACAGAGAGCTCCCCAGATGGGACCTTTGTCCCAGAACGTTAGCCTATCCCCAGTTAGCTTTCTAGCTCCTGAACTGAAGGCCTCGTGAGAACTCCAGCCAAACACTGGGAATGGTTCCATCAGCTCACTTTCATCAGAATCATTATCTTAGTTTATGAAGAAAAACACGTTTAAGTTAATTTTAGTCCCCATGATCCCTGGGAGCTATAGCAACCAATCCTATAAAAGCACACATCTGTCCACGGTGCGAAGAGATATCTGAGGAATCTGCCAGCATGCTGTACTAAACAGCTGAGGCAGAGTTCTTGATTTGTGCAACTGGGAGAGGTCTTGGGGGTCAGCTGGTGCAGAAATACTTTCATGGATTTCTGACTCATCCCTTTCAAAACCTGAAGGAAGCCATGGGTCTTCTCTGATGAAAGATGCACAGACACCCAGACTTTCTCAGGTTCAAGAATCTCTCCCCTTTTTTTAACTTTGCATTTTATAGTGGAGTACAGTTGATAACAATGCTGTGTTAGTTTCAGGTGTACAGCAAAGTGATTCAGTTATACATGTACATGTATCTATTCTTTTTCAAATTCTTTTCCCATTTAGGTTGTTACAGAATGAGGAACATTCCCTGTGCTATACAGTAGGTCCTTGTTAGTTAACTGTTTTATATATAGTAGTGTGTCTATGTCAATTGCAATCTCCCAGTTTATGCCCCCACCCCCCACCCTTCCCCACTGGTAACCATAAATTCATTCTTTAAGTCTGTGAGTCTGTTTTGGTTTTGTATGTAAGGTTGTTTGTATCATTCTTTTTAGATTTTCATATAAGCAATATCATATGCTATTTATCTTTTTCTACCTGACTTTACTGCTCCTGAAGACCAGTGAAGACCAGCACTGGGCACTATTGCAGGCTGGAACCCTAGGAAAAGACAACCGCCACTCTGACTGAGAGCCAGCTTTGTGCTGGCCACTGCTCTAGACACTTGGAGCACTGTGGCGAGTAAGACTCATGGAGTGCCTGTTCTCACGCAGTGTATCTCAGTACAGGTGACAAGCCACTCCTGATCATGACAAGTGCCGGGAAGGAAGCCAAGCAGGGTAAGGTGCTGAACGAAGCCTCCGAGAGCCTCTTTTAGGAGTTGGCATTAGAACAGTGACCTGAAGGGCAAAAAGACTCCAGCACAAGAAAATCAGATGGGAGAAAGTTCCCAACAGAGGTAAGAGCAGGTGCAAAGCCCTGGGGGTGGCAATAATGTTTCAGTCGCCGAGGAACTGAAAGGAAGCCAGTGTGGATAGAGTAGAGTGAAAAAAGGAGGGAAGTGACAGGAGGAGAGGATGGCAGAGAAGGCAGAGCCCATATTGTGCAGAAGTTCATGAAGTTCTCTGCCTTCTTCTTTTTCATGTTATTCAAACCTAGTTCATGCTTTGAGAGCTACCTATTGCAGGAAGCCTTCTCTGCCCGCTCCAACTCAGAAACCCTGCTACTCTGAACTCCCAGGGCAAACCACTCACATGAGTGGGTGAATACCTAAGGCCTGCCCTCTCAGCAAGATCCAAGCACCTTGAGGACAAGGACCAGATATTAGTTCTTATACTTCTCCAGATGCAAGCTGTGTGCTCATAAATATTCATACACTCACTGATATTCTCATAAATATTCAACTAAGACCTGCTGTACCAAGAAGTTCATACACATCAAAGTGAACCAGGTTGGGACTTCCTGGTAGTCCAGAGGCTAATCTGCTTGCTAATGCAGGGGACACAGGTTCAATCCCTCATCTGGGAAGGCCCTACATGCCGTGGAGAGGCTAAACCTGGGTGCCACAACTACTGAGCCCACGTAGCTTGGATCCTGTGCTCCGCAGCTAGAGAAGCCACCACAGTGAGAAGCCCAAGCACCACAAGGATGAGTACGCCTCACTCATCACCAACCAGAGAAAGTCCACCTGCAGCAGCAAAGACCCAGGGCAGCAAAAATAAAGACCTAACTTAAAAAAGGAGTGACCCGGACTGAATGTAGAGTGTGCCTGCCTACCCCACCTCTAGACGGGTGATCTTGGGCAAGTAACAGCCTCTTAGCGCCTCTATTTCCTGATTAGTAAAATCAGCCTAGTAACAGTATCTATGTCAAGGGTTTGCCGAGAAAATTCTAAGTCCCAAGTAAACCTTGGTCATTGTTACCTCTGTGATCGTAATCCGTATCAGCAATCACCTTATTTATTCTATACTGATGACACAGATTCCCCCAGCTAGATGGCCAACCTCTTCTGTGTCTATCAGTGGCACAGCTAAGAGTTTGAGTGGTTATTTTTAGACAGTATCCCGAGCCATCAGTGATGACGCCATCAATGGCAGCTTCTTCAGTCTGTACAGAGGCAAGTCCTGGCCTAGCCTTTGCCACAGATACAACCCCCGCGCTGGGCTCTGCCTTCCTCAGCGCTGCCTGATGCTAGGGAGCTCTTGTAAAGATACCGGTCAGACACTCCAGACACGTGGGCCTGGATATTCCCCTTGGGAACCCTGGGTGGATGATCCCTTGTCCCCTCCAGGCCTCAGTTCCCCTCTGAAAGAGGAGGGGGGCTCTTCTAGGTGATTCCCGCTGGCCTTTCCAGTGCCAGCGCTCTGCTTGGTCAGCCTGTTTAGGCGAGAGCTCCAGAGCCCATGTGGCGGGCGGGACTGGGAGGCGGGTCAGGACAGCCCACCGAGAGGAGAGGAGGAAAGGCTTGGAAGACAGAGACAGCTTTGGCTGTGGGGAGAAGGGGAGGGGAGGGGAGGGAAGGAGGGAGACACAGGAGGAGGAGGGACTGCGGGGTGGAGGGCGAGACAGACCCAGCCCAGAGCTCTGAGTGGTTTCCTGTTGCCAGGCTCTAAGCCCCTCACATTCCTGCAGACCTCCAGACTGCCCGGAGCTCGCCTGCTGCCTGCCTGCCCGCCACTGAGGTATGTCCGATCCCTGCCCTGCCTGTCCCTCCTCTAGGCCTGCAACCCTGCACCCGGGCCCACTCCTCACTTTATGTACAAGGAAAAGAAGCTGTGTTGGGAGGTCTCCAGGCGCAGGGACTCCATCCTTGCTCTCCCGAAGGGCTGGGGACACAGACTTGGTGCCTGTTAACTCTTCAGGTGAAACTGAGATCATGTGGTCTCCCCTTTGGGTTTGCAGAAGGTAATCCGACTGTCTCTAGAGAGTATTTTCTCCCTGTCTCTCTCTGCTCCTGTCTCTCAGGTTTCAGAGGCTGCCTTTACAAATGGGGGCCACCTCTTCCTTTCCTGGGAATATGATCTGGGCACAGCTGCAAGAGGGATGGGCCACCAGAGTCTGTCCTGCTTCCCATTCCAGGAGGAGAAACTTTCTTGACTTGGTTCTTGCACTCTGTTTTCCCAAAGGATTTTGGCGTGCGTGATAAACTGATCTTTGGAGGAATAAGAGAGGGTCTTCACCTTTCATCAGCACCTCTGTGAAGGCTCCTGTTGCCCTGGAATTTCTCTCCTCTCAACTTCCACCACCCCCTCACCACACACACACACACACACACACACACACACACACCGATTCCGGTGCCATTCAGCCTGAAATAGCACTGTCAAACAATCAGTCCGGGGTTAGGCATTGTTCCCATCCTGGGCTCCCCAGGGTGTAAACACTGGAAACTCAGCAGCAGTAGCCCTCTGTGTGTCTAGATTTAAAGACCCCTGATATCCGATAGGGTCCAGAGAGGCGCAGGGTCCGATGGGAGACTGGGTGTGGTGGCGGTGTGCTGCAAAGAGTGGGGAGGGAGAAGACAAGATGGAGAGGGTTTCAGGGCAACCTTCTCACACCTTTGCCATGAGAAGTTCAAACTCTACACTAGGCTGCTGTTAGGTCTTCTTCAGGTAAAGCCCTTCCTACCTATGGCCCCACTGACTGGTTCATGAGCGGGCTTCCTGAGTCCCTAAGGGCACCAAGGGGAAAGGGGGGCCTTGAGGAAGGAAGGCATGTCTTCCAGGAAGCCCAGTCCACCCAAAAAGGAACAGAGGGGCACACGTTTTCCTCCAGAAAATGCTATTCTATGCAGAACACAAAGAGGGTTTTCTCTGCGGTTGAATTTCTGTGCACCCCAAGTGCTGAGAGCAGGATGAGAAGCACATCCAAAGTAGAGGGACAGACTGAAGACATACATTTTACATGTGATCTTAGATAAATGTCTCCCTGGACTTAGTCTCCCTGTCTGTAAAGTAAGAGGAATGGACTCAATGGTCTTTGGGGTGCCCGATGTCCTCTGAACTTTCCAATGAAGGTCTCTTAAAGTAGAATTCATGGACTAGCTTTTGGCTAGGTTTCAAGGAGATTGCAAGCCCCTTAAAATTGTATATACAGTTGTGTGTGTGTGAGAGAGAGAGAGACACAGAGAGAAATAGAGACAGAGTTAGCAGCAATATCCAAGAGGGTGTTCACAGCCTTCAGTCTTAAAAATATTCTCAAATGGATGCCTGCCCTTCCAGGTAGCCAGAGGGCATGACGTGGGAGATGGAGAGGGTAGGACTGGAAGCCAAGGTGTATTTGCAAGAGGATGAAAAGCTTTGAAATGGGGGGTGGTTGGGGGGAAGAGAGAGTTAACTTGCAGCCATCAGCTGCCACATCGACAAAGCCGGGGAGCTGGAGTTGAGGGGAGGGAGGGGGAGGGAAGGGAGGGTGCCTGGAGAAGGAATCAACTTTTGAAACTTTCTCCAAGTCCCACCCACCAAAAGGCTCTTCTTTGCTATGACTCACTCTAGGAGGAATGCGAGTTGCCACGGTAACCTTTTTTTCAGGGTCTCTGCCGGCTGGCTGGGAGGGGACATTAGAACACTTAGAATATCAGGCTCTGTAGGTCTGAATGACCCCACTCCACTCCATCCCAAGAGGGCAAATACTAGGTCCTGCCCTCTGGATCTCCCAGTCTCCTGGGACCCCAGGGCAGCTGTGGGGCTGTAAGATGCTTCCTGCTTCCTGGGATAGGCTACTTGAAGACCCGATTTTTAAAACCACCTCTACCTCAAAGGTGCCATTTGACCTTGAACTAATGGCTTCTCCTTTCTGAGCCCCAGGTTCAAGGAGAAGCAGGTCTTCCTTGGTTCAAAAGCGATAACACCACCACCTCAAAGGGATACTGTATGGACAAAACGGGGATGATACACAGAGAAGCTTGCTACACTGTGGCCCTCTCACCTAATGAGATGGGTTTTTAGCATGGATGAATTGATGGCATCCAAATAATTGGTGACATCTTTCCCTGCTTTTTATCTGGCAGCTTCATCATCTTAGGGTTTGGATATAAATTCCCTTTACTAAAAGTTCTGACAGGCACATTTAAGCAAAATAAATATTGTCCAGATTCTTTTGATTTGGGCACCTTCATATTTCCCAAGAGTGTTGCACCCTCCAGTGTCCAAGGCAAAGGCAGAGGTGGAGCCTAAGTCACAGTGACATTTAGAAAGACACTTCCCCTCTCCAGACTCAGTTCCCCAATCTGTTAAATGGGGAATCTAACCTAGGGCTGAAGAACTGATGCTTTTGAACTGTAGTGTTGGAGAAGACTCTTGAGAGTCCCTTGGACTGCTAGGAGATACAACCAGTCCATTCTGAAGGAAATCAACCCTGGGATTTCTTTGGAAGGAATGGTGCTAAAGCTGAAACTCCAGTACTTTGGCCACCTCATGTGAAGAGTTGACTCATTGGAAAAGACTCTGATGCTGGGAGGGGTTGGGGCAGAAAGAGAAAGGGACGACAGAGGATGAGATGGCTGGATGGCATCACTGACTCGATGGACATGAATCTGAGTGAACTCTGGGAGTTGGTGGTGGACAGGGAGGCCTGGCGTGCTGCAATTCATGGGGTCGCAAAGAGTCGGACACGACTGAGCGACTGAACTGAACTGAACCTAGGGTCTCCAGGTGCCCTTTCAGCTCTGAAGTCCTGTGACCCTAACTGCCAGGTGCTGCTTTCATTAGAAAGAACAGTCAGGCTACATTTTTACCAGTGCCTGGCCCCCTAGTTGAAAAGGAAACAAGAGAGGAGGGGCTAGGGGAACTTGGATTGCATAATAGCCCTGCTAAAATCTTAATCCATCTGTAGAGACTTGTCAACCAGTTGTGTGGCTGGGGTTTGCTATTCACAAGAGCAGTTTTCCTTGCTAAAAAGTAAGCCATAAATAGAAAAGGAAGGTGGAAGAAAGGAAAGAGCTGAGGATGTGAGGTAAACAGGAAAATATTTGATTTTTGACATTGTTTAGACAGGTAGCTATGTGTGCAGGGATAAACAGGGACAGACACAAACCCATGAGGATGCCAAGTGTATAAACATTGATTTCACCGACAGGCACCCACTGGTACAGCTGAAAATAAATGTTTCAATACACGAGCAGACAGAGGGGGTCATGTACACACGACTTTCTCTGAGCAATACCTTGACTCACAGACAAGTCTCAGATGTCCATCTGATGCATATGCAAACTCTGACCCTCACCTATATGGGCTGAAACCCACAGATGCTGAGTCAGGTAGACACACAGCATCACATACAAAGCTTCACACAGTGGTCCTCAAGGTCATTGGTCACTTATGCAAATACACAATCGTCATTTGTAGCCACACACAGACATGCACAGCCAGACCTAACTACAAGTCATGGCGGAGAGGTAGACGCCTGAGTGTTAGTCATTCAGTCATGTCTGACTCTTTGCGATCCCATGGACTGTATGGACCCCACCAGGCTCCTCTGTCCACAGAATTCTCCCAGCAAGAATACTGGATGAGGTTGCCATTTCCTTCTCCAGGGGATCTTCCCAACCCAGAAATTGAACCCCGGTCTCCTGCACTGCATGCAGATTCTTTGCCATCTGAGCACCTGTTGTATATTATAGACAGAAATTGAGACTCGGGAAGGGAAAATAACTCAAAGTCATGCAGCAAACTGATGTATGAGCCAAATTTTCAGACATCTGGAAACATCCAGATGCTTATTTTGGCTTCTTTTGTTGGTCTCCTTTGAGCAGTTTGGTACTCTCCTGACACTCCTCCCTGTAGTAAACAGCCTCATGGATAACAAGTGATAAGAGCTACCGCTCTTCCTCCTTTGCTAGCTTGCCGTGGCCTGACACAGCCCACATGGCTTTGTCATTAGGGCAGCAGGAGGTGGCTAAGAGGTGACTGCAACCAGTGACTTGACAGAATTATTTATAAAAACAGCCTCCTTCTTATCCAGGAGATGTCTAGACAGGACATTAACTCTGCTCTCACTTGTCAAGTTATAGAACTTGATGTTTGTAGGCAAAGTAGGAATAGAGATACCAACTCTCGCTATGCTAGGTTCTTTCAGAAATGTGGTATTAACCCATTTCATCTGAGGATCTTTCTGGGCCCTTATGTGTTAGTTATGGCCATAGGATCCTAGACTAAATAAATGAAAACATAAACAATTCCCCAAACATCTTGATATTTCTGAATATCCAGAAGTTCAGCCCAGATACTGGCTTGCCATGTATGACCTCAAGTGAATTATTTTCCCTCTCTGATCCTCAGTCTATCTCTAAAATCAGAAGCATGGCAAAGAGGTGTTGCTTGGCATGACACCACCAACCCCGTTGGTAGCAGCTGCCAAAAGAACTGTATCCAGGATTTGAGTCCAACGAGGAGAAGGGGATGACAGAGGATGAGATGGCTGGATGGCATCACTGACTTGATGGAAATGAGTTTGAGTGAACTCCGGGAGTTGCTGATGGACAGGGAGGCCTGGAGTGCTGCAGTTCATGGGGTCGCAAAGAGTCGGACACGACTGAGCAACTGAACTGAACTGGACTTTAGGGGAAAGGCCATATGATTGATTAGTAATGTCTGCCACACGCACAGGAAGGGCAGGTGGAGCCACGTGTGCCATGGATTTGCTGCTATCTTTAGGATGTGACAGCCTGGACACTTTGATGTTATTTCTTATCCCTTCCATTTGTGGTCACTCAGATGCACCAGTGGCCCCTAGGGGAAGCCAACGGGGAGAGCCTGAAGCTCCACCCTGGGGCTTCTGACCACAGCAAAACGTGGCATCTTAGATGTGTTTATGGAACCTCTGTCAGACTGATACCAGTCTCATCCTCTGGGGCTATTTCTGAGTTGCCTCTGAACCTCTTCAAACCTATGCCTGAGCACCCTAAAACAGGGGTCCCCAACTTCCAGGACCTAATACCTGATGATCTGAGGTGGAGCTGATATAATAACAATAAGGTGCACAATGAATAGAATGTGCTTTAATCGCTCCACTCTGCCCTGGTCTGTGGAAAAATTGTCTTCCATGAAATTGGTCCCTGGTGCCAAAAAGGTTGGGAACTGCTGCCCTAAATGTTTCCCTTAGCTTCTTCCCTTCCAGCAAGAATTGTTAGAAGTGGAAGCAGGAAGTCAAGAGCCAGGCTGGGAAAGGTGGTCGTCTGATAGGCTTCTGACTCAGCTGACTTCGAATGTCAGGGCTGAAAGGAACCTTAGGGTATGGCCTCAGGGTCTTCAAACTCTCTCATGAAAGAACTTAGAGGTTCTCCAAGGCATCACAGGGAGTGTCCCAGTGCCAGCCCCCATCTCAACACTGCTTTTTTATTTTTTATTTCAAGCTGATTCATTGAATAGATAATAGTGCATTCATATGTACAACAAAAGTGAACGGCTTGTTTCAGACTTGGACTTCTGCAGAAGACTTCATTGAGAGAAAGGCTCCCTGGCTGATATGACTCTGAATACCACTGATCTAAAACAGCCTCTGCACTGTGCAGAGCAGTGGCACTAGGTGAAGTCGGGGAGTAGAGGGGCCTATCCTAATCTGAAGGGTGAGCTGGGGGCAACACTGCCAAGGCTCAGTCCCAGGGCTCCTGACTTGCACGCCACCTCTGCGTGGCTGTGTGTGCTCCCTGGGGTGTGAGCGCCCATGTGGCCACACTGGCCACGGTGGCACCTCTCTGGACTGTCTCAGGCCTCCTTCTGAATCCTGGCATTCTGGTGGGCCTGGCTCACTCACAAGTTCCTTTATTATCCTCTAGACTTGTTTTCCTCTCTTTGGGCTTGTTTACCAGGAACATGTGTTTTGGGAACCCTTGTTAGTAAGCCAAATGGTGGAAGCAAGATGTCTGGTTTGCGTCAGCAGCCCAATTGAGAGGGCAGCCTGGGGCCTGGCTTCATCACTGTGCCCTGTAGAGGCGGGGCTGGAGTGCCTGAGACCAAAAGGAGCAATGCCTCCTTTGTTCCAGCCCAGCACCTGTTCTCCCTGGGCCATGGACAAAGAGCTAGGATTCTTGTCCTGGATTTTCAAGGAGAATGGAGATTCTGGGATCTTTGTATTTTAAGATACTCTTCTGATGCTTATCTCTTGTAATCACCCATGAGTTTTTCAAGGTAAGTAAGTTATTTTCATTTTAAAGATGGAGAAATAAACTGAGGCCCAGAGAGGGAAAATCACTTTCTGAAAGTCACACAACTGCTCTATGGCAGAACCAGGATTTGAACCTGTATATTCTGTCTCCAGAGCCCCTGGGCTTACCTCTCTGCCATAATGCCTCTATAAAAGTTGATAACCACTCTGTCTAATATGGGCTTCCCTGGTGGCTCAGATAGTAAAGAATCCACTGGCAATGAAGGAGACCTGAGTTTGATCCCTGGGTTTGGAAGATCCCCTGAAGAAGGGAAAGGCAACCTACTCCAGTGTTCTTGCCTGGAGAATCCCATGGACAGAGGAGCCTGGCGGGCTATAGTCCACAGGGTCACAAAGAGTTGGGCATGACTGAGGGACAAAGCAAGCTCTGTCTTAATATGGTAGCCACTAGCCACATATGGTTTCGTAGAATTTAAGTGAATTAAAATGAAATACAGTGAAAACTTCAGCCCTTCATATACACTAGCAATATTTCAAGTTCAATAACCACTGGTGGCCACTAGCCATCATGTTACACAGTGCAGATATAGAATATTTTCATCATCTTAGAAAGTTCTATTAGACTGCATTGCTTCATGAACTCTTCTACTCCAATCAGATTTGATGACTATAACTCAGATTCTGTGCTTCATGTCCATAGGGGTCTATGATTCCAAGATCCACAGTCTAAAATTTAATGATTCCAAGATTTTTCCCTAGTTCTGTCCTTCAGCAACTTTTCAGTGTCCAGAGAGAGCCCACAGGAGGCCCTTTATGTTTCAAGGGAGATGAACTTGGGTGGTGGTGGGAGGAGGGGCGGCTGTACTTTTCCATCCCCAGACTCTTTCTAAAGAAGGAGAGGTGACCTCAACTTCAGGTCCTGCTGGCAGCCAGGGATGGGTTTTCAGCCATCTCCAGAGCAAATAAAGGCAAAAGGAAAGGACTGGATGTTCGGAACAGGAGGCAGGGGCGGTGGCGGGGTGGGAGTGAGCTAAGTCTGCATCTGACGACCACTGGGCCAAGGGAAACACACCTCCTGCTGGCTCCTCCCAGTCTCATTTCCTCCAGGGTACCTTGGGCCAGTTCACAGCCCAGCTGGGCCCCGTCAGGTGAGCACCCAGCGGAGGAACTGCTGCCAAGGGAAACAGCAGGTGAGGCAGAGGGCAGGCCAGAGGTGGAGGGGGGCAGCCTTGGTCTTCATTCAGCCCTGCCACCCACTCCCTGGGGCTCTGGGCAGGTTTTTTCCCCTCTGGGCTTCAGCCCTCTCTTCTGTACTATAAGGTAGAAAGACATGCCTTCAGCCCCCAGGGGATGCCAGATTATGAAAACATTCTTAAAAGGATAAACACAGGCATCATGCAAACTAAAGAGATACAGAGTTTTTATTTAATACTGCTCATTTATACAAAGGTGTTTATATTTTCACCAGGTGGGCATGCCAGACCTAGGTTTGACTGGCAAAGGATGTGTGCACAGCTGATTATCTCTGGATGCTGGGGTCTGGCCCTGTGTTCTGACCTTGCTAGGGTTACTGATGTACCTCCTGACCTTTGCAGGATGGGCACCTGGCCTCTTTGACCAGTGGTGGTTTAGAGAACCTCCGAGAGGGAGCTCATGGGTATGCAGGGAGTATGGTCATACATTCGAGAACCATCCAATGCTGCCCTTCTCTACCATCAAACGATCTGGATGGAGAGGATGTTGGGACTGGTGAGGAAAAACTGGGCAAACCCTCAAATTAGGAAAACAACTCCTCCTGCAAGACTGTGTGTCCTTTTCTTAACTTATTTCCCACTTTTCTCCTCGACCCCCACCCCAGTCTCAAAGAAAAACTCTATGAGTCCCAACCCAAGTCCATGAGGAGGAATTTTGGCAGCTTGGAAAGGGCCTGAATGTTGTCTGGCTTTCTCCCTCTCCACCTCAGACCCTTCATCGGAACAACGGGACTCACAGCCCTCCCATGCCATGGTGCCAGTGTGTGAGGCCTTTAGAGATTTTAATGCACTGTGAGATCTAGAATGACTTTTCTCTTCTGGCTGCTGCACCAAGGATGGGGGTGGCAGAAAGAGTCAGTGTGCCACTGGGAAAGAGCAAGGCTGGTGAGGTAGGACAGACAGAAGAGCCGACCCACAAATCTTTCCCTGGTCACAGAGGAGGAGCAGTTCCTCTGCTCAGATGAAGGACACAAACCCTGGAGACGCCAGTCTTCCTGGCTCTCCAACTTGAAGCTTACTGCATTTCCAGCCCTAGCTGGGCTGCTTCTCTAACAGTATGATTTGTCTGTCACTGGAGCCCAGACAAGGTGACTTTTTTATTCCTGTTATGAGTCTCTGACCCTTCAACTTCTAACATCTCAGACAAGCGTTTCATTCATGC
The DNA here is from genome assembly GCA_917880005.1 of Nanger dama. NCBI lineage: Eukaryota > Metazoa > Chordata > Mammalia > Artiodactyla > Bovidae > Nanger > Nanger dama. The sequence goes on from CAKJTW010000008.1 coordinate 43,139,013, forward strand.
TTTCTCTCCAGTTCCTTTCATCCAAAGCCACATGCAGGCATTGTTTTGCTTTTGTCTCCAAGCGGGGAAGCAAGAAAGGAGATTTTTCTACCTCTAGGCTAGAGAGAAGTGGAGTGGGGAAGATAAGCGTACAATTCTGTGTGGTGGGGAGGGGCAAGAAACATTTCCAAAACCTCCTGGAAAGGGAAGACTGCATTCAGATTGGAGTTGGGGACACCGTGAAGCAAAGCCAAGCTCCCAGGTTGATTTCTTTAAATTTCTGTTGGTTTTATTTCTTATACATGCCATAGAATACTGAGGTTTAGTGCCTATTTCAACCCCAATGCTGCTGCTGCTGCTAAGTCGCTTCAGTTGTGTCCGACTCTGTGTGACCCCATAGATTGCAGCCCACCAGGCTCCCCTGTCCCTGGGATTCTCTAGGCAAGAACACTGGAGTGGGTTGCCATTTCCTTCTCCAATAGAGGACCATTATGAAGTCTTCCCTTCTGCTGCCTCTTTCTGCTACCCAAATACCATAATTTAAGTGATGGGGATAATGGGAGGGATGATGTGTGTCAAGACCAGCATGTGCTTGGGACAGTTAAAGGGCATCTCAAGAGCTCAGGCTACCACCTCAAAGCTCAGCTAGTTGAACCCTCTCAAGTAATAGAAGAGGGAAACCGAGGTCTAGAGAGGATGAAGGATTGAACCAATATACCAAGTTAATATTGAGACAGAACCAGGATCCTTGGGATTTAGCTCCAAGCTAAGCATTTCTTCCATGATGCCAGGGTACCTCCCACCAAGGTGCTTGGTCAGTTGAGAAATCTTGGAAGGAACCAGGGGCAAATGAAGGAAGACATGGCCACTGCCCACACTGACTAAAAGCTGCTTAGGCACAGGGGGGCATACTTGCTCTGTGTGGCACAGATGGATGATCACAGAAGACCAGGAGAAGCTTGAAGGGAGGCAAGCTGAACAGTAGAAGGAAGGACTTTCTAAAGCCTTTGGAAATGGAAGTTCATTGAGTTAGAAAAAGAAACAAAACATCCCCACCACAGTTCCTTGGTTAGGGATAGCATTTGGGCAGCAAAATCACCAGATTCTGCTCCAAGATGCCCTCCAGTCATTAGATTGTTAGAGTCGAGAGCTCAGCATCTAGAGGGCGGTTTCAGCAGTGACCAGAGTGGGGGAATTTTCTAGAGAACTTTCTAGATCTCAGTTAACATCTTTTAGCTGTGAAGGGGAAACAGAAGGTAACACAAAACATATGCAAGCATTTGGGTAGTTTCTACACAGAATCCAGAGAAGTGCCATCCCTCCTGGGCAGAATGGAAGAAAGTATGGCCATAAGTCTCCACTGGCCACCCTTGAAAACTATTGTTCTTTGTTTTAGAATGTAGGCCTCATTGTCTCAAATTGGCAAGGAGTTGCCGCCAATTAAATTCTTTTATTAAAGACGGGTAGGGAGAAGGAGGTCCGGGGAAAGACGGGAGAGGAGGAAGAGGTGGGGAAGAGTCTGGGGTATAGGAAGAAAAGAATCCTAGAACATCAGGGATTGAAGGGCCCTTGAACGAGATCCGGTTCAGCATTGCCCAGACTTGATTCATTAACCAGTTGTCTTTGTCCAATCACTGTCTGAAAATTTAAATAAATGTACTAAGGAAAGAGACAAGATCCCTACCGTAAATGGAAAAACCTGCGTACTTTTGTCATAAACAGAAGGAAACTGTTAAACTAGACACAAAGGAGACAGGACAACTGTACTGAATTCCAGCTGGATGTCGTTTCCTGCCGAGGCTCTGAGCCAGAGGCCTGCCCTCTGCTCAAAAGGCCGAGAGATGAATGTTAGATGTTAAAGGCTGGTTAGCACCAAACTGAGACTTTCTCATACCATAAGGATTAAAAGAGAACCAAGTGGAAGCAAACTTCTCCCTGTCTTTCACTATCGTTTACCATGGACCATCTAAAATTATCTTATCACAGGAATTCAGCGTCAGGAGGAACTCTCCATCAGGAAACCTCGCCCTCACTGAATTCTTCATCTCTCTTCTCCCGACAGGGTTCCCAGCACCATGAGGGCCTGGATTTTCTTTCTCCTTTGCCTGGCCGGGAGGGCCTTGGCAGCCCCTGTGAGTACCTGAAAGTCACATCTTCTTGCTCTTACCTCCCACCACCAGCTCAGGGGCATCGAATCTACCAGCCCTGGATGTTCAGAGGGGACAAGCACTTCCCCATCTTGAGTGGTCTTTTTTTTTTTTTTTTAAGATTTTTATTCCCTTAAACTAATAAGCTCAAAATAAAAGGAGAGTCCAGGGAAGACGGATTTCCATGTAATGTGAAGATGTACTTGTTTAGCGAGCAGATCTTCCCCAGAAAGGGTCTAGGACTGTTTTAGAAGAAAGTGAGCTCTTTATCATATGAAGACTTCCAAAAGAGAAGGGGATGCTGACGGGAGTGATGGGAAAGAAGCCCCAGCCATCCAGGCACCTCAAAGTCATGTGCTATCTTGCTTCTTCTCACTCCAGATTCGCTCTAAGAAGGAACTGCCGAATAATGATGATGGTAGTGTCACACTTGTGGGGAAGATACTGACATCTGTTAAAATTCAGGGTTCATCCCCTATGGGTCTCGGCTTTCCCATCTGAAGGGAGTTGGTCTGCATCAGACCAGATGGTCTCCCATCATTATGGGAGTCTAAGCTGCGGAAATGCTTTTTAAGTTTTGATAGACACTCCAGATGTAACTATACCAAGTGCGGTGCTCCGGAGCCCCACAAGGCCTGCATGTTTGGCTTCTGTGCCCGAGTTGCCCACCCATGGCAGGCCCTGAGGCACAGCCTTGAGGGATCTCCCGTGAGCCTCTCTCCTAGCTCCCCAGCTTCAGTGGTCCAGGCTGAGGCATGTTAGTGGTGAGAAGCGGCCTGGGCCCCAACCTCTCTGAACCCCATTTTCACCTCCCAACAGCAACAGGAGGCCTTGCCTGATGAGACAGAAGTGGTGGAAGAAACCGTGGCTGAGGTGGCCGAGGTAGGTGGTGGGGCCCCCAACTCCTCTCTGCCAACATCCGCTCGCTGGGGAATCCAGACGGGGGCTGCTGGAGCAGGCCGTTGTTCCCTTCCCACGAGCATGCACAGGACAAATGTAAATCCTGTGGATCCCCCAATGATGACACACTCCCGAGGGCTCCCCAAACTCTCCCTGGAACCTCATAGGTGGGAGCTATGATTCCGAATTTGTGTTTTACTGTTTGAATTGTGTGACATTTTTTTCTCAGATGGTCATCCATGGTCTCCCCAAATATCAACTGATAAAAGGAGACTACCCTGGTGCAGCTGGAAGGAGAGAGAGTTTGGCACCCCCTCTTGCCCTGACACTCCTGGTGGCCTCTAGGGCATCTCCATAGAGTTCTGGGCCCTTGAGGTAGAGTGGGTCCATAGATTCAGTCTCGATTCTGGACCTGGCACTTGTGCCTCCTGGGATCTGAACCCAGCACCCATTTCAGCAAGTCTATCCCCATCCCCTGTGGGTACCCAAGGCTGCGGGCAAGTCCCCTCCAGCCTTTGCCCCTTTCCTCCAGGTCTGGGGGTGGGGTGGGGCATTTGACTCACTCTTCTCCCTCCACCCCAGGTACCCGTGGGAGCCAACCCAGTCCAGGTGGAAGTAGGAGAATTCGATGAGGGTGCCGAGGAAGCCGAGGAGGAGGTGGTGGCTGAGAGTAGGTCCCTTCTCCTTGTTTGTTACACCAAGCCTTTGCCCTCTGCCGCCCGGGTGTGGGCCAAGCCTGTGTGAGGTTCCTTCCCAAGGAAACGCAGGGTGGGGTCCTCCCTGTGGGAGGGGCTGTGAAGGACAAACTGCCTTGACTGAAAGGTTGGGAGTGTTTTCTGGAATCTGGAAAGATCTATTCATAGCCAGGCTGTGAGTGCCAGGAAGGGAAGTCTCAAGCTGGAAGTGGCCTTGTACCCTTGCAGCACTTTAATCTAGTTCCAGAGTTGGGTTTCAGGTTCCTACTGAGACCCCCAGGCCCGTCCGGTCACTTGATGGCCGCAGACGCTTTCACACTTATAAGCTTATTTAATTTTCACATGGCCATGAGGAAATAAGCCTGGAAGCCTGACACAACTCCTATAAGGCTGTGAGAACCGTGACCTGGGGCATCTGGCTCCCGCCCAGAGTCCAGCATCCCTAACCCGCAGAATGGAGACTCACCATACACCAGGGGCTAAAGCCCCAACTCTGGAGGTGGACCAACCAAGGTCTGCCTCCAGACTTTGCGATGTCCTCTGACAGCCCTCAAACCTTCTCTGAGCCCAGCTTGCTCATGTCTTCTGTGGGGAAGGGTGAAGACAGTAGACCCCCGCCCCAGGGCTGTCGAGGGACTAAGAGATAAAAGTCGAGGCCCCCCTGCCCAGGACCTGGCAGGGCAGGCATCCAACAGAGGAAGACTACGACAGCCCAGGGAAACACCAGGGGGAAAGGCTAGATGAGCTCTCATCCTCAGGGCCCGAGTATCCACTGGAGCAGAGGGGGCGTCTACTGAGTCCTGTTCCTTCCCCTCCACGTCCCTTATCCGGTGTTTACGAGACACAGGCAGACTCTATTGTTCAGTGTGGTCCTGGGGCTCTGGTCCCTTTTCCGCTACAGACACTCAGGTCTGTTTTGCTGGGCTGCATAGCTCCCTGGCTCCGTGACAACAGCCGACTTTCCAAGTCAGTCTAGAAAGTCTATTCTAGAATTCTGAAATACCTCGCTGTCACTGACCCGTGAACAGCCGAGAACACAGTGGTTGCTTCAGTCCTCGGGGGAGCCATATGGCACCCAGTGCTCCTGGGTCCCAGACCGAATTCCCAGCCCCCCACAGGTGTGCCTGGCCCTGACCTCAGACCAAATCTCTAGTCCCCAGACTGAGCCAACTGCTTCCTGACAAGCTGATTTCAGCAGAAGAGAAGGGAGGCCACAGGGCTGCCCAAAGGTCGAGTGGGGCCAGAGCTGAGGACTTCTGTCCAAGGATCGATGTGGGTCGGGTTGGGATGGATGTGCTCGCCCAGGTGAGGCTAACCACATTGCCCTCGTGCTCTACCAGACCCCTGCCAGAACCACCACTGCAAACACGGCAAGGTGTGCGAACTGGACGAGAGCAACACCCCCATGTGTGTGTGCCAGGACCCCACCAGCTGCCCTGCCCCCATCGGCGAGTTTGAGAAGGTGAGGCCCAAGGGACAGGGCGGGGGGTAAGGACTGCGGCCCTCAGGGCATCTGCCCAGAACACTGCCTGCCTGGGGGTCCCACAGGGCAGCTCCAGGCTCAGAAGTCCCTTCACGAGGCCTAGTCACAGCAAGAGACCCAGCCAGAGAGGGTCTCTGTCTGGGACTCTCCAGCGGTCACTGGAGAGTGACTGTCACTGGACTCTCTAGCAACTGGCAAGAATTTACTCAGCACCACCAGCTTCCAGCCCTACTGAGACTCAGAAGGGAACACACATGAGGGACTTTCTCATGTGGGAGAATCTTGGCAAAGCATCAGGTCCAGACATGTGGGTTCTGGGTCACAGCAAAGGTTGACATCAACCTTCATCTCCACCTCTTGACAGTGTGAGATCTTAGCTATGTTCCTGATCCCCTCCAAGTTTTCTCACCTCTAAAGATGGACCAGAAATAGACTTTATCTCATAGAGCTATTGCAGGGATTTGTCAGATAATACCTGGTACTTAATAAGTACTCAATATGTACTATTTTAAAAAACTTTCAAAGCTGTCCATTCAGTCTCCAATAGGACTCATCTGTCCACTCCTCCATCCAAGTATATTTATTGAGCATTCATGCATATCAAGTGGTCATCTAGCTCAGGGCCACAAATTGAGTTCTAGGATCATTCCCACAACCTCCACCTGATCTCTCCATCTTTAACCTCTCCCCAGTACAACTTACCCTTTGAGGTCCAAATTTTAACATCTTCATCAGCTCTTCCCTCCTCCTCACCCCTTCACCCCCTATCATACTGGTCACCAGTGCCTATCAGTAATCCCTCTGCAGAGATATGTAAGCAGTAAGTATGTGCAGGGTGTTCAAGACAAGGCTTCTCTCCTCCTGACCCAACTCCTTACTGCCACTGCCCTTGTTCAGCCCATAGCATCTCTACTGCGCCATCCTCATGTGCAGAGATTCGCAAGGAGGACCAACATAACTCACCACATACTTGCACTCACTGCTAATAGTTAAGGATACGTAGCTGATGAAAAGGGAATTGGGTGCAGGCTGAGTGTGGAGGGATCCATGCACAGTCTTGCTTATTCTCCCCCTGCCATGAAGGGTCTCTTTCCCCAGCTACAAAGATGAACTGCAGCCTCATACGAGCAAGGCTTCTGACCAATGAAGCCCATTTCAGATTCAGCACCCAGTGTTTAGTTGAAGCCTGGACATGCAGGCATCCCATGCCCGGCATATACCCAAATTCCAGACTCCGAGCAGGAAAGGGATGTTCAGCATGAACCATACTGTTTGTGTGAGCAACCCAGGCAAACTGAGACACTTGCATCATTTGTGGACAGTTTTCTAACAGTGCAGGCAACTGTTCACCAGCCTCGCTCCCAGACACCAGCCAAGGGCCAACACCACAAGGAGGCCTTTCTAAGGGTAACAGTCCCAGGCCTGCTTTATTAACCCTTCTCTGTGCACTCTGCCTTTCCCTCACCCTCACCCTCACCTTCAATTCATCTTTTCTGTATCTCCCAGGTTTGCTTTCCCATATCTCAGCCCTGACTCTGTCATTCCGCTGCTCAGAGACCAGCAGCGGCTCTCAGCATGGGCTGAACATTGACTTAGGAGCCCAAAGAGTGGCTCCTTGCCAGGCCCCACCCTTAACTCACCGTGTGGACCCCGGGTTAGTCACGTTCCTTGCCTGGCCCTCAGTGTCCCCATCTCTGAAATGGGCACAGATGGCGGTACTGGCAAAGGGCTTTGGGAATGAGGGTGAGGCACTCTGCTTTGCCGACAGGTGTGCAGCAACGACAACAAGACCTTCGACTCTTCCTGCCACTTCTTCGCCACCAAGTGCACACTGGAGGGCACCAAGAAGGGCCACAAACTCCACCTGGACTACATCGGGCCTTGCAAATGTGAGTCTCCTTGGGCCCCGCCAAGCCTCTCGTCTCGGGGAAGAGGCACCAAACTGGCACTGCTGCTGGCTCTGCCACCTCTGGGCTGTGTGATCTTGGGCACCTCTCTTCCCCTGTCTGAGCTTCAGGGATCCCAGTTATAAAATGAGATGATTGTTTATGAGCTGGTATCTGTACTCAGGACCCCTCCAGGGAAGGACTGAGCAGTGGAGGGAACACAGGATCAGGGCGGATTTCTGGAGCCTCTCACTAGCATCCGAGACAGCTCACTTCTTTTCTGTAATGACAAGGAAGTTCTTCTATAGGTCTAACCACAATCTTTCCTGCTTCAATGTTGTGAAGCGAAAATGATGTTCTTCCTGGGCCTAAAAAGTGTTTTAAAGATACTTGCATTTGAATGCTTTAAAATCAAGGCAATCCTGTCAGTTCCCCTTAGGCCCTGTTACTCAATATTGTCATATCCTAGGCCCTTTTACTCTGTTACATTCCCATCTGCCTGCATAAAACATATGATTAAGCATCTGCTTCTAGAAACCTGGGAGTCAGGTGTTCGGGGCAGGGATGCCAGGGGTTTGCCTGGCTTTTGAGAGTGATCCCAGGTGTAGACTCAGCTGGCCCAGGCTCCTGCTCCAGCGTGTCTGCCTCCCTGTCATCCGAGACAGGCAGGAGCCCCTCTGCTCCCCTCCAAGACAACATCCACATGGTGTGTCTGGTACATTCTGGCACCAGATGACACCGGGGGAGGGCCACTCACCTGCCTCAGGTGTGCAGAGTGCAGAAAGGTGGAGGAGGGGGAACCAGGTTCTCCTGTGGTCAGCACTGCTCTTCCAGTTACAGGGCCGTGGATGTGAAAAGAGAAGGCTCAGGCCTGGAGGAGGAGGCCGGGGGAGGAACGTTGGCAGGAATCCTTGGGCAGTGAGACTGACGCTTGTGCCACTGGCTCCTCTGCTCTTGGGGCGCATCGCTTGCTCCGACTCCTAGCATTTCCCTCTCAGATAGTCTCTTCCACTCCCCAGCTGCTGGTGAAGAAGGTCATGGTCCTAACCACAGAGGGGACTTTCCATAGGTCCAAGGATGGGAGAAACAATGGACCCCTAGGCCCCCTGGCACCCACATGCCCTGGTGCTGGATAAGGCTCTGATAATGTGGCCTTAAGCAAGCCCCTTCTCTCCACACTGATCTCTAATAATTCCAAGAGGGTGGACTTGGATGAAATCTCCAGGACCAACATTTTGTCACCTTGAGTTCCAAAGACCAGGATGCAATCTTATCGCTAAAAATGTTCTGGTGATTAAGCATACCTGAACCCCCACCCCAGCTAGGCTGGGCCTCTGAGTGAATGCTGTTCCTCAGTCTCCCAGCTTCAAACACCTCAACATCATCATGGTGGGTCCTGGCCTCTGTTTTCAGGGCCCAACACCCAGAAAAGCAGGAGTCTCTGGAGCAAACCATTTCCCTCCCCAGGTCAGATCAAGGTCAAGGGAAAAGGGGATGTGCCTTTGCACTTGTCTATTTGCAGAGTATTCTCCCCCAACCCCCTCCAATCTCCTTTGTTCAAAAGGTATGAAGAAACTGTGGCCTAGAGAGGCTGGAGCCCGGTGCCAAGGCCACAGATTGAAGCAGTAACAGGAGAAGGGCGGGGGTGGGGAGAGCGACCTGGCCAGCACATTGGCCCTCGGGCAGGGAGTCAGGGTCTGTGCTGACCACTCCTGTGTGTTGACCCTAGACATCCCCCCTGCCTGGACTCCGAGCTGACTGAATTCCCCCTGCGCATGCGGGACTGGCTCAAGAACGTCCTGGTCACGCTGTACGAGAGGGACGAGGACAACAACCTTCTGACCGAGAAGCAGAAGCTGCGAGTAAGGGTCTTTTTTCGTTCTGTCTCAGGGCACTTGCTCGACCCTGAGCTGGCCCTGACCTCGGGCCCCAGGCTGGCTGAGATCCCCAGTCCCATTCCCAGATCTAGGCCCCCAAATGTAAGCCCACATCCCTGCTCCAACGAGTACCTCTGTCCTGGGCTCTAGGACACAGACTCCTCCATGCGGCCTTTGAAGGCTCCTGGAGCACATTCGAGGCTTCCCAGGTGGTGTAGTGGTAAAGAACCCACCAGCCAATGCAGGATATGTAAGAGACACGGGTTCAGTTCCTGGGCTGGGAAGATCCCCTGGAGGAAGGCATGGCAACCCACTCCAGGATTCTTGCCTGGAGAATCCCATGGACAGAGGAGCCTGGCGAGCTATATAGTCCATAGCGTTGAAAAGAGTCGAACATGACTGAAGTGACTTAGCACGCAGGCAGAGCACACTCACATCTTAAAGGCTCTGAGGAGTCCCGTAATGAAAGGACCTGCTCACTTTGTTTAGCTCCATGTTAAGTAAGAGACATCAACAATTCTATTCCTTTTTCCTTCTGAGTCTGTGGACTTTAAGGGACATATCAAGCACTAGGAGTACTGATAAAATACAGCTCCCTGGGCCCCACCTCAGGCACAGTGAGCCAGTGTCTCTGTGAAGGAAGGCCCAGGAAGCTGCGTTTTGACACACTCCCCAGTCATTCTGATTGAGATGGCCCCAGGCCTCCACTTCTCTGGATGAGATAATGATGGTACTCATCTAACCACTTTCTTCCCTCATTTGGTCTTTTTCTTTTCCTGGCCACACTGCTCAGCATGTGGGATCTTAGGTCCCTGACAGGGATCAAACCTGTGCCCCCTGCAGTGGAAGCACCGAGTCTTAACCCTGGACCCCCCTTCCTTCATTCTGAACCCCTGACTTTGGCTGGTCTCTGCCTACTCTGGCCTCCTGTCAGGGGAAGAGACCTTGACTGGCCCCGACAGCCTCCCCGGACCCTTTGTCACACAGCATCTCTGCTCCCACAGGTGAAAAAGATCCATGAGAATGAGAAGCGCCTGGAGGCTGGCGACCATCCCGTGGAACTGCTGGCCCGGGACTTCGAGAAGAACTACAACATGTACATCTTCCCTGTGCACTGGCAGTTCGGGCAGCTGGATCAGCACCCCATTGACGGGTAAGACCCCAGAACCTCAGGGTCACGGAGGGAAGCTGCCTCTAGCTTGGCCCTGGGTGGACAGTCGCCGTCAGGGCTGCTGGGTGCTCTAGATGTGGTCAAAGACTTCTCAGTGGCCTCTGCTGCTCCCAGCCCTGGAGGCCCATAGCTTGCCTAAGGGCTGCCACTGGAGAGGATAGGTGTAGGAGAAAGCATGTAGAAAGGATTTGGTGCCATGAGACAATCCCTCCTTACTGCCTAAGCAGCAGAAGCCATCAGAACTGAAAACCTCTCCTCAACTCCATGAGTGCCAGCCTTGGGTATCCATTCAGCAAGGTAGAAGGAGCTGGGAAGGAGCGCCAGACTCCGTGGGGTGGCAAGGCTGAGGTGGGGCTGCAAGGCCCTGAGACCCGGCCCCAGTGGGGCAAACTGGCTCGGAAATTCTTAAGACAATCACAGTGCCCATCCCATCTCCATGGCAAGCTCCTGGTTTGATCACTCCTGCCCCATGTTGAAATGAGTTAGGAAGTGCTGTGTAAATGCCCTGTGGGATAGGCCAGGAGTTGGTCAGCAAACCAACATTTTTTGAGTGTCTATTACATGTCCAGCATGATTCTAGGCAGGGGATTTAACTGTAGTCAGAACTGCCACGTAGGCCCTTGCCCCCATGGAGCTCACTGTCTGGGTAGTGATCTGTTTCTCACAATGGAAGGAAAAAGTAAGGAATGTGCCCGGAAGTTGCAGGTGGTGGCTGACCATCTGTAGCCGAGCAGGACCGGCCCCTCTCGCCCCCGCTTTCCTTTGCTGTGTGCTCCTGGAGCAGCTCAAGGGGAGGGCCGCTCTGCTTGCACAGGATGCCCAGGGCTGCTCCCCTCTGGGAGGCTCAACCTTCCCTCCTGGTCCAGCCCACCCTGTGGGTGATCCTGGGGGCTAGGGTCTCCTGAGTGCTGGGAAACTGCCTGTAGCTTCTCTCCCAGGCTCTTTCCATGGCTGGGATCCATCTGAGTCATACCATGAAGGGGAGGGGAGAAGTAGGGAACATCTGGACTCAGGCTGAGCAAGGAAGGGGCCTGGAGGGAGGCTTCCAGATGGGGCTGCAAGGACCCTGCATCTGGGAAAGCAGCCTGGGTCAGAGGATCTGTCCTCCCCCTCTCCTTGTCCCAGAGCTGCCCGATGACCTTGTCTGAGTCCCTGCCCCTCTCTGGTATACAAAGAGGGGGAGGAGCTTCAGTTCAACCTATCCCTTCCATGAGTTGGGCCAGATAGGAGGGCCTGGGGGTTCTTGGGGAAGAGTGTTTTGAGGACAACTAATGGAGGGCTCTGGGGAACAAGGAAAAAAATCCTACATGTCCTCTGGAGTCCAGGCCAGCTGGGAGGACAGGAACAGGGGAAATGGAGAGAGAAACCAGAAGGCCTCCCTCTCACACGGGACACAGTACATAAAAGATAAAGTTCTACCCGCCCTCTGCCTGCCAATTCCAGTCGTTCCCACGCTCCCTCCCCAGAAGTCGGCACCTTCTTTTTTTTTTCCCCCGGCCACACATCTTATGGGATCATAGTTTCCTGACCAGGGATCAAACTGGGCCCTTAGCAGTCAAAGTGCAGAGTCTTAACCACTGGACTGCTGGGGAAACCCCACCCCTCCTCTCCAAGTTTTTCAGTACTCTCTTCATTTTGATGCATCTCTTTTTCATCTCTTTTCGAGCATTGCATTTATCAATGTGTGTCTGCAGAAAACATGCATTGTTGTTTCATACCAGATTCTGATCTACCAATAGCGGAAATATCTTAAGCGTTTGGGCCTTCAAGTCTTAGCCAATTGGGAAACAATGAAATGCACCAAGAGACCTGTGTTATGAACCCACAGACCTCAGACCTGGAAGGGCCCTTTAGATGTTATGATCAACTCCTCCCCCTTTGATGGAGGAGGAAACTGAGGCTCAGAGTGCGGCAGTACTGTATGCTCAGAACCATAGCAGGTCAGTGGCAGAGCCAGGGTAGACCCAGGATCCTGGCTTCCCATTGAACATCCTCTGCTTCAGCCCCAGGGGGCAGGCTCCCTCCCTCTGTCTTCCCAAGCAGGGCTGTGGGGCTCGCTCAGCCTCAGCCTCTCCCCACTTCACCCCCGCAGGTACCTGTCTCACACCGAGCTGGCCCCACTGCGTGCCCCCTTATCCCCATGGAACACTGCACCACCCGCTTTTCGAGACCTGTGACCTGGACAACGACAAGTACATTGCCCTGGACGAATGGGCCGGCTGCTTCGGCATCAAGGAGAGTGAGTATCTGAGCAAAGGATCCACGGTCCTCTCCCTCCCTTCTTGCTGCTGTCTGTGTGTGTGTCCTTCCTGTCCATCTCTGCTCTGTGCCTGGTTAACTCCTGTCTGCTTTCCCTGCCTGGGTGGGCCTCGCTCTTTTAGGTGACTTCCTGGCACTTCTCTATCCTTCTGGCTGTCTCTTTCTCCCTTTTCAAGCATCAGTACTCACTCTGTGTCTAGCACTGCTTTGGGGACTGACAAGCACCTACAGGGAACAGCACGTGTAATTTGGCAGCGCAAGTGACAAGGATCAGCCAGGGACGGGGGACACCGAGGTTCTCAGTCATAGACTCCCTTGGTGACCTTGGACTGGTTACCTGGCCCCCGGCCCCCGGGATGGGTGGTATCCACCAACTCCTTGAGAAGCATTTCCTCACTGACCCCAGCCCCCAAGTCTAATTCTGTTCCTTCTTGCCTTGCAGAGGACATCGACAAGGACCTCGTGATCTAAAGCCACGCCTCCTCCTGCAGAACCAGATTCTCTCTCTTGACCTTTCCCCTCCTGTTTTCCCCAATGTTTAAAATGTTTGGATGGTTTGTTGTTCTGCCTGGGGTCAAGGTGCTAATATAGACTTAAACGAATACATTAACGGTGCTAAACATAGACATTTTAACCCAAGTCACGACATTCTTGGCTGTAACTCAGCTATCACGGCCTCTTGCTCACCCACTAGTGGTCCCATTTTCCTCTTGCTGTGTGCACCTCTGCCCATTGTCTTGGTGGCACATGGGTGGAACACTTGATCTGCTCGAGTCTGCCTTCACATTTTCTACTTTTCTGTTTGAAACTAATATTCACCAAGTCAGACTTTGAGTTAATTTTATTTCAGGGTATTGGCTGCCAGGAGGTCATCCCTCAGTGGTCTGAAGATGGACAAAGGGAAGTAACAGGCACGTGATGTTGGCAAGGATGCTTCTAAGGCTATAGAGGGTCAGTGGTGGGAGAGACCTGCAGAATCCACCAGCCAGAGCCGCCGATAACGAATCTTGTGGTCAGGGGCTGTGACTGAGAGAAGGAAACAGGCTGTGTTCTGGAAGTACATAAACTCTCACATAAACCCAGTTCGTCACCATTTCCCCTCCTCACTTTGCACTGCCATTTCTTTTTGCATTAGGCAACTTGCTCCAGACTTTCCAGAGCCATGGCCCATCCGTTCTCCAGAATCCCCCCACACCTCTGAGAGGTGGTTCACCACATCCTGCAAGGCTGCTCCCCTTCAAACCACCTTTAGGAGATGCAGGACAGGGAGGCTGTTTCAGCCAGAAAGACCAAAATCAAGAGCAAGGTGCAGAATGTGGTAAAACAGAAAAAGGGCAGGTGGCAAACTGGTTTTCTTTTGGATTTTCTTTTTCACATCTGGATGGCTGTCACCAGAGATCTTTCCTTCAGTTGCTAGCATGTTCCTCCTCTTCTCCCCTCCCCATTTTTTCTTTTTATTAATCAAAAGAAATTTCAAAATCAATGGGATGGTCGGATCTCACAGGCTGAGAACTCGTTCACCTCCAAGCATTTCATGAAAAAGCTGCTTCTTATTAATCATGCAAACTCTTACCACGATGTGAAGAGTTTGACAAATCTTTCAAAATAAAAAGTACTGATTTAGAAACTGCCTCCCTGAGTGACTCTGCATGTGTCTTAGTGACCTCATTTTCCTGACATGGATATACGTGGACACAACATGTCCACACATGAATGCACAGATGCAAAGCCTCGCAAATGCATTATTATCCTTTTGTACACACAAGCTTACTTATACACGAGGAATGTATGGTGCCTATAAAGCATGGATTTAGCTTTTAATTCTATGACCTGGGGGCTGACCTTTTTCATGATTGCATTTCATTATCAGAGCACTGGGCTAAGCAACTAGGGAAAGCACCAATGAAAGCAATGCCTTCACTTAGCATTCACTCATTCATTCACCCATCCATCAAGAAATGTTTATGATGTACTTACTATGGACTGATCCCATTCCAGGTACTACAGACACAGCTGTGGCAAAGCAGATAAAGCGTTTGTTCTTCTGGAACTAACAGTCTAACAAAGAATGGGTTTTTAAAATGCCCAACTAAATACAAGTGACAGTATGTGATAGGTGCACTGAAGGGCTCCCCTGGTGTTTCAGACAGTAAAGCATCCAACTGCAGTGAGGGACACACAGGTTTGATCCCTGGGTTGGGAAGATCCCCTGGAGAACGGAATGGCTACCCACTCCAGTATTCTTGCCTGGAGAATTCCATGGACAGAGGAACCTGGTGGGCTATAGTCTATGGGGTCACAAAGAGTTGGACTGAGTAACTGACACTTTCACTTTCCACACTGCAGGGAGAATATAAGAAACCAGCAGTGTATGTCACAGAAGGAATCAGGATTACTCTTGTTCCACGGTAATCACTCCCCATGCCTGGCTATTTAGCTTTAAAAAGTTTAACTTAAAATTTAAAATTCAGTCCCTCAGTCACTCCAGAAACATTTCAAGTGCTCAACAGCAAAATGTGGTTAGTGGTTACCCTACTGAATAGGGCAGTTCCAGAACATTTTTATCATCACAGAGAGTTCTATTGCACAGGGCTGTTCTGGGGCTTCCCTGAAAAAACCTGAGTCACAGAGGAAAAGAATGAAGTGTTGGGAGGGGCGGAGGTGAGAGAGGAGAAGGGTCTGGGAAAGGGCACCCCAAGCTGCGGGAACAGCACAGGCAAAGGTCTTGAGTGGGTGGGGAACATGAGTCCCCCGGATGGCTGGTGTCCAGGCTGAGGGCTGTCTGGTATTGGATGAAGCTTAACAGGTGGGCAGAGGCCAGACTCTGAGGTCTGGTAGGTTGTGTGAGGAGTTTGGATTTTATTTTTTTGTTTGCAGTGGAAGTTGTTGGAGGATTTTAAACCAGAGAAACAGAGACAAGATTAGACTGCCTTTAAAAAGAACACTGTGGTTCTGGAAAGGCCCACCGTTAAGTCCCCTGAGCGTTTTTCAAGGCCCACGCATGCCCATCACGCTGGTGTATTTCAGGCTGGCGTTCTGAGGCTCCCCTTTGAGACAGAAAAATAGTTCCAGGAAGTGTGCCCCGTTGCAATGGACCACACACAGAGTGAGGTCTTCAGATGCCAAGTCCAGAGCTGGTGTATTCCTCTCTTATTTTGCATTATTTTCAAACTACTAACAATACAAAGTCATTAAAAAAATCATGAAACTCATAAACTTGTATTACGGTGTTGCTTGTTCACACAATGGGAGGCACGAACTGGGCAGTTTGAATTTGGCCCTGGCCATTTGCAGAAGGCAAGTCCAGCCTAGTGTCGTCATCTAGAGGAATCCGGGCAGAGACTGATAGGGTGCATTTCGGGACTGGCTCCTCCCTTCACTCTATGATGTTTACCAGATGCCCGCAGTAAGGTTTTATGTTCTCCCGAGTGAGCGCAGGCATGGCCTCTGCTGCCCGGGAGCTTTCATTCTGGCTAGGCAGACTGTGCACAAGTCAGGCCATCTGAGGCAGAAACATGTGCTGCAAAGGCCATAGAGCAGAGAGCTCTGACGGAACAGGGCTTGAATGGGTCGTTCCTTCGGGTAGGGATGGAGCTGTGACGTTTCCCTGAGACTGTAGGACGCAGTCAACCCAGGGAAGATCACCTGTATAATACACAGCGCTCGCTCTCAGAACAGCTCTGCTCCCCATACTCACAGAGGAGGAAACTGAGGTTCAGGAAGGCTGAGTGACTTGCTCATTTTTCATAAAATGAGGGAAACTGGAAACCAGAGCTTCCCTCTGCCCCCATATCTAGAATTCTCCCTCTAGGGAGTTTTGCTGAGTTTTCAAGGGAAAGGCAGCCTCAAAGAGAGGCAAAGAGCATGAACCAGCCTGGAGCCCTAGGAGGACAAGCTGGGGTGGCAGCAACGCTGAGGAGCTGAGCTGAGGGGCCTCCGAATCCTCACAGGCAATGTTTTCATATTCTCCTTCCATCAGTGCTTCGCTCCCTGTAAGTCAAATCTCTTTAAAAAAAAAATTAACATTTAAAGGAAATTATCTCATTACCCTGAGAGAAAAATCAGTATCATTTATTATTGACATAAAATTTAAAAAAGAAAGAAAAAAAAATACAGTGGAAAAAAATGAAATGCAATTACAAATATTCCCTGTGCCTGAAGGATGCTGTTTCTTGTCAAAGGAAGAAAAGTCATTCTCTTTGATAATCAAATGGCCCAGAAGAGAATTGAATTACACTTAATTCAATGCCAAATTGGTAAGTCTCCTAAAATCATTTCCAGTCCTGAAGTGGTGGGTATCTCTCCCTTTGAGCAATTCCTCTTTTTCTTGAAGGGGTGGGGGTCCTTTAGAGATCTTCTAGGTCTTCTCTCCCAACAGCTACAGAACTGGTTTGAGCCCCTTTAGCCCAGTGACCAAACACTGAGCTTGTTTCCTCATCTGTAAAATCCTGATGATAATGGCTTCTGCCTCACAGGTCACTGTATCTGGCAGAGAGGAAGACGATGTTGATAACATTCCCAACTTAAAGGAGTGGGGCCTGCACTTTCCCCACTGGCTGCTGCTGCTGATGCTAAGTCACTTCAGTCGTGTCCAACTCTGTGCGAGCCCACCAGGCTCCCCCCGTCCCTGGGATTCTCCAGGCAAGAACACTGGAGTGGGTTGCCATTTCCTTCTCCAGTGCATGAAAGTGAAAAGTGAAAGTGAAGTCGCTCAGTCGTGTCTGACTCTTAGCGACCCCATGGACTGCAGCCCACCAGGCTCCTGCATCCATGGGATTTTCCAGGCAAGAGTACTGGAGTCCCCACTGCCTAGATGAGTCCTCCATCCCTGGTGCTCTCTCATTTGCAAAGTTTCGAGACCACACCCTCTTTGTGAAGGTGCTCAGGCACGTCACAGTGGTTAGGCTGTGCTGGGCTGCCTGGTCTCTACACTGGTTTGGTTTTAGAACTGCAAGGGTTAAAATATGTCCAGCAGGAAACAGAACTAAGGGAACCCTCGAGAGGTAAAGGGACCCTGGAGAGGGAGTTAAAGTCTAGTTTCCAGGACAGTGGTCTTTGCCTGTCCTGGAACAGGGCCTTCCCCTCAGGGGTCCAGCCTCTCCTTCTAAATAATGGTAGAGGGGCAGCTGGATAAGATGGTCCCATCCTATGAACCCTTCCGGTCTCTCCTTCTGAACCAGCGGTCCCAGGGTTGAGTGAAGCCTCACAACCCGGTCTCCAGATGGCCCCCAGAGCCAGACGGACCCAGCAGTCTGCTCCCGGAGCTGTAATCCCCGAATCCGCTGAGGAGAGCCAGGGCGCCCTCTGGCGGAACCGAGGAGAAGAGCTCCCAGAACCGTGGGATGCCTCTGAACTGACCGCTACAGCACCCAAGTCGTAAGCACCTACAGAAGTCATCCAGCCGAGGCCCCCTCATCTTCCAAACGTGGAAACGGAGGTTTGCAGGAGCAGAAGACACTGCCTAAGGCAAGACTGCCGGATAAAACACAGGACTTTCAGTTAAACTTGAATTTTATATAAACAATTTTTATATAAACAATTTTTTTAAGTGTATGTCCCGTGGGACGTTTAGAACGCACTTCTATTAGAAAATTATTCATTATATACCTAAAACTTTGGTATATGGCGACTCAACCTCCAGTCCACTCACTGAGTTAATGTCTGAGCTGGGAATGCAGCCCAGACATGGGTCAGGCTCTTGCAAGCACCTCTGCTCAGCACAAAGAGGCATAGGAAATGCTTGCTGACATTATTCTGGGGGAAAGCAAATGTAAGGATATCAGAATCCAACTTAGATGATGCCAGGAATGTTTCAAACAGAACAAGGGAGACGGGTCTTCCCCACTCCATCCTCTCCTCTTCCCCCAGCCCCCAGCAACCATCCAAAATCCACCTTTTTGAGGTTTTGGTCATAGGGTTTGCTGACATCCCTGCCCCAATCTGATTTATAAGGTTGGGGAGGAGCCTGGGATCTGCATTTCTGAAAGTTCCCCCAGGTGCCTCTGATGCATAGCAAAGATTAAAACCTTCAGAGCTGGTTCTAAGGAAAAACAGACAACTGCTTGATGGAGCATATTTTAACCAGGATATGTCAGTGATTGTCAAGCTTCACTATGCGTAGGAATCGTGGTGGGTGAGGTAGGAAGAGGGAGAACGGATTGTTAAAAATGCACAGCTCTCTTTCCAGAGATTCTGAATTAGACCCAGGCTAGGGCCTTGGAATCTGCACTTCCGATAAGCACTCAGGCTTCACCTGTATTTATGATGAGTTTTGTTTCTTAAGAAACAAAAACAGAACAGAAGCAAGCATGGACAAATGGTAAAGTTCTTAAAAGCAGATGGTGAGCATAGAAATATACATTATTCCACCTGCTAAAACTTAAATATTTCACTAGAATCACTTTTAAAACTTAGGAACATTTTAGGGGAACTGTGTGGTCTGAAGACCACACCTTGAGAAACACTGGCTTAGGGGGCAAGAGAGTGAACAGAGCTTCCTGCTTCAACACATACTGGGTGCCAATCTCCCCACCCCCACCCTGCCCATGTCTAAGAGCTGGGAGAGTCAAGGAAGCTTCTGGGAGGAGATGGACAGAGGCTGGTCTTGAAAGGTGGATAAGACTCAGAGGAGTATTAATAGAAGGAAGTATTTATGGGCAGAAAGCAAGCAGTCTGAGCAGATGAAAAAGTAAGTGTCAGGAGACAGGGTTGTGTCTTGTTTACAGATGGTGTCTAATAAATGATCCCTCTAGCCATGCCCTGTCTTCACGAATCACTGCCTCATCGTATTGAAGGAATTTGCATAACTCAGTGAAGCTATGAATGGTGCCAGGTAGGGCCACCCAAAATGGACGAGTCATAGTAAAGAGTTCTGACAAAATGTGATCCATTGGAGGAGGGAATGGCAAACCACCCCAGTATACTTGCTGTGACAACCTCTGAATTCTGCCAGTTCTGCCATGCAAGAGAATGCATGGCCAATACTGAAGTCAAACTGATTATATTCTTTGTAGCTGAAGATGGAGAATCTGTATACAATCAGCAAAAACAAGACCTGGATCTGACTGTGGCTCAGATCATCAGCTTCTCATAGCAAAATTCAGGCTTAAACCAAAGAAAGCGGGGAAAACCACTAGGCAAGCAAGGTTTGATTTGACTTAAATCAAATCCTCTATGAATATACAGTGGAGGTAACAAATAGATTCAAGGGATTAGAGCTTACAAACAGCGTGCCTGAAGAACTATGGATGGAGGTCTGTAAAATGTATGGGAGGCAGCAAACAAAACCATCTTGAATAAAAAGACAAACAAGAAGGCAAAGTGGTTATTTGAAGAGGCCTTACAAATAGCTAAAGAAAGAAGAGGAATCAAAAAGCAAGGGAGAAAGGGAAAGGCACATCCAACCAAGTGCAGACTTCCAGAGAATAGCACAGAGAGACAAGAAGACCTTTATCAATGAACAGTGTCCAAAACTAGAAGAGAAAAACAGAAGAGGAAAGGCTAGAGATCAAAATCAGGAAAACTGGAGATATCAAAGGACATTTTACCCAAAGATGGGCAAATAGAGAACATAAATGGTTGAGACCTAGTGGACACTGAAGGACTCAAGAAAAGATGGAAAGAATACACGGAAGAACTGTACAAAAGATCCAAATGAACCGCATTGCTACGATGGTGTGGTCAGCCACCCAGAGCCAGACATTCTGGAGAGTGAAGTCAAGTGGGCCTTAGAAAGCACTGCTGTGTTTGATGTGATGGAATAAAGCTAATAAGTTAGTGGATGTGATGGAATTCCAGTAGAACTATTCAAAACCCTAAAGGATGATGCCATCAAGGTGTTGCATTCAATATGTCAGCAAATCTATAAGAGCCAGCAGTGGCCACAGGACTGGAAAAGGTCAATCCTCATCCTGATTCCCAAGAAGGGTAGTACTAAAGAATGTGCTGACCACTGAACAATTGCACTCATCTCCCATGCTTGGAAGGAAAGTTATGACCAACCTAGACAGCATATTAAAAAGCAGAGACATGACTTAGTAGACAAAGGTCCTCTAGTCAAGGCTATGGTTTTTCTAGTAGTCATGTATGAATGTGAGAGTTGGACTATAAAGAAAGCTGAGCACCAAAGAATTGATGCTTTTGAACTGTGGGGTTGGAGAAGACTCTTGAGAGTCCCTTGGACTGCAAGGAGATCCAACCAGTCCATCCTAAAGGAGATCAGTCCTGGGTGTTCATTGAAAGGACTGATGTTGAAGCTGAAACTCTAATACTTTGGCCACCTGATGCGAAGAGCTGACTCATTGGAAAAGACCCTGATGCTGGGAAAGATTGAGGGCAGGAGGAGACGGGGACGACGGAGGATGAGATGGTTGGATGGTATCACCGACTCAATGGACATGGGTTTGGGTGGACTCCGGCAGTTGGTGATGGACAGGGAGGCGTGGTGTACTGCGGTTCATAGGGTCTCAAAGAGTCAGACACGACTGAGCAACTGAACTGAACCCATGCTAGTAAGATCACACTTAAAATCTTGCATGCCAGGCTTCAGCATTATACGAAACAAGAACTTCTGGATGTCCTAGCTGGGTTTAGAAAAAGAAGAGGAACCAGAGATCAAGTTGCCAACATTTGCTGGATCACAGAGAAAGCTAGGGAATTCTAGAAAAACATCTACTGCTGTTTCATCAACTACACCAAAGCCTTTTCGCTGTGTGGATCATAACAAACTGTGGAAAGTTCTTAAAGAGATGTGAATACTAGACCATCTTACCTGAGAAACCTATATGCGGGTCAAGAAGCAACAGCTACAACCCTGTGGGGAACAACTGATTGGTTCAAGATTGAAAAGGAGTATGACAGGGCTGTCTGTTGTCACCCTGTTTGTTTAATCTATATGCTGAGCACAACATGAGAAATGCCGAGCTAAGTTAGAAGCTAGAATCAAGACAGGCAGGAGAAATACCAACAACCTCAGATATGCAGATGATAACACTCTAACGGCAGAAAGCAAAGAGGAACTAAAGACCTTCTTGATGAGGGTGAAGGAGGTGAGTGAAAGAGCTGGCTTAAAACTAAATACTAAAAACTAAGATCATGGCATCCGGCCCCATTACTTCATGGCGAATAGAGGGGGAAGAGGTGGAATTAGTGACAGATTTCCTCTTCTTGGGCTCTAAAATCACTGCAGATGGTGACATCAGCCATGAAATCAGAAGACGTTTGCTTCTTGGCAGGAAAGATATGACAAACCTAGACAGCGTGTTGAAAAGCGGAGACATTACTCTGCTGACAAATGTCCCTATAGTCAAGGCTATGGTCTTCCCAGTGGTCAGGTATGGTTGTGAGAGCTGGACCGTAAAGAAGGCAGAGTGCTAAAGAATTGATGCTTTCGAACTATGGTGCTGGAGAAGACTCCTGAGGGTCCCTTGGACAACAAGATCAAACCAGTCAATCTTAAGGAAAATCAACCCTGAATGCTCTTGGAAGGACTGATGCTGAAGCTAACACTCCAGTATTTTGGTCACCTGATGCAAACAGCTGACTCATTGGAAAATCCCTGATGCTGGGAAAGATGGAGGGCAGAAAGAAAAGACGGCATCAGAAGATGAGATGGCTGGATGGCATCACCGAAGCAATGGACGTGAACTTGGGCAAACTTTGGGAGATGGTGAGGAACAGAGAGGCCTGGCGTGCTGCAGTCCATGGGGTCGCAAAGAGTTGCACACGACTGAGGGACTGAACAGCAGCTAGCCCTGTCTCCCAGCACATCCTCGTGGGTCACTCCACTAGAGCCGTAACAGCCTCCTTTGTATTCCTGAAATAGCCAAGGTCCGCCCCTGCCTCAGGGCCTTTGCACTTGCTGTCCCAGTTGTTGAAACTACACTCTTTCCCCAGCTTTCCACATTAAAACACTTTTATTACTAGCTTTTCATTAGTAACAAAAACATTGCCTCCTCGCCACTATCAGAACACAGTTCAACTGTCACGCCCTCAGAGAAACCTTTCAGGTCTATTCTTCTTACCCCTTTTTTCCTCTCCTTCAGATATGCAGATGACACCGCCTTAAAGGCAGAAAGCAAAGAGGAACCTAAGAGCCTCTTGGTAAAGTTTAAAGAGAAGAGTGGAAAAGCTGACTGAAAACTCAACATTCAAAAAACTAAGATCATGGCATCCAATCCCATCACTTCATGGCAAATAGGGAAAAAAATGGAAACAGTGACAGATTTTATTTTCTTGGGCTCCAAATCACAGAGGATGTAACTGCGGCCATGAAATTAAAAGATGCTTGCTCCTTGAAAGAAAAGCTATGACAAACCTAGATAGCACATTGAAAAGCAGAGACATCACTTTGCAGACAAATGTCTGTATCATCAAAGCTATATAGTTTTTCCAGTAGTCATGTGCAGAGTTGGGCTATAAAGAAGGCTGAGAGCTGCTTTTTAACTCTGGTGCTAGAAAAGACTCTTAAGAGTCCCTTGGACAGCAAAGAGATCAAACCAGTCCATCCTAAAGGAAATCAAACCTGAATATTCATTGGAAGGACTGATGCTAAAGCTGAAGCTCCAGTACTTTGGCCACCTGACGTGAACAGTAGACTCGTTGTGTCAGGAAGCAATTAACCGGAGGCAAGCCTCTCCTGGGCTGAGGAATCCAGGCATTTCCTTTGTTAGTTTTTCTATATGGTGATTAAGTACCCTCTTTCTTTTTATGAACCATATGGTAAAAGTGGTTATTCACAACTCTCTTTCTCTTTAATATGGATCGCCTATGTTTTGTAAGCCTGGAATTTTAATCTTTATCTTTGCTGAGAATAACTACAGTATATATGTCACACCGTGCTGATTAACACACCTTTGCTCCATCAGAGCTCTGGTCCCCGTGTCTTTCTTTCTCTTTCTCAGGCTATTTCATTGGAGCGCAGAGGCCCTCTGAGTTCACGTTCCTGCTCGGGCTTCTAAGACTCTCAAGAAGGCGCTCTATGCCTTTACCCCATCGAGAGGGCACCTGAGGGCTCTGTGAATGGAGAAAGCCTGGTGCCAGGGGCTTTATTGGCTTTCTGCGTAAACCAAGGAATATCAGCCTCTTTCTCTCTCCTTTACTTTCTTATCAGTCGACTCCAGACCACCAGGTTCCGGTCCATTAAAGGACCTCAACACATTGGAAAAGACCTTGATGCTGGGAAAGATTGAGGGCAGGAGGAGAAGGGGATGACAGAGGATGAGATGGTTGGATGGCATCACTGATTCAATGAACTTGAGTTTGAGCAAACTCCAGGAAATAGAGGAGGACAGGGAAGTCTGGCGTGCTGCAGTTCATGGGGTCGCAGAGTCGGATAAAACTGAACTGAACATCAACCTGACACTCTTCCCTGCAATGAAAATGTAAGGTCCATGAAAATAGGGACCTGATCTGTATTTTCACTGCTGTGGCCCTCACCCTGAGCACATTTCTTGGAACATATTAAGATTTCATTAATATTTGTTAAGAGAAAATAAGTTAATTAATGAGAGGTGGGACAAAGTCAGCATAGGAAAAGTCTTGGGACCAAGAAAAAGGGCAGGTGGATATTGGAGTCTGACAGGGAAAAACTCTTTTGACATTGGTCTTGGCAAAGATTTTTTAGCTATGACACTAAAAGTGCAAGCAACCAAAACAAAAATAAAAATTGAGATTACGTCAAACACAAAAGATTGCTCACAGCAAAAGAAATTATCAGCAAAATAAAAGGTAACTTATAGAGTGGGAGAACATGTTTGCAAGCCATCTATCTGATAAAAGGTTAATATAGGAATTCAAACAGCTCAGAAGCAAAAAAGCCAACAATCTGATTAAAATATGGGCAGAGAACTTGAATAGATGTTCCCCCAAAAGATATTCAAATGACCAACATGTACATGAAAAGATGCTCAACATCACTAATCATCTGGGAAGTACAAGTCTGAGCCACAGCGAGATAATCACCTCACATCTATTAGAATGGCTGTCAACAAAACCACAAGGATGGTGAGTATTTGTGAGGATGTAGGAAAAGGCAGCCCTCATACAGTGTTGGTGGGAATGTGAAGTGGTACAGCCACTATGGAGAACATATGCAGGTTCCTCAAAAACTAAAAATAGAGCTACCGTATGATCCAGCATTTCCTCTTCCAGGTATATATCTGAAGGAAATAAACTATTTTAAGGAGGTATCGCTGCCTCTGTGCTCGCGGCAGCATTATTAACAATAGTCAGGACATGGAGACAGCTTAAACGTTCATGAACGCATGAATGGATGAAGAAAATGTACAAATTTATGGTCACCAAAGGGGGTTAGAGGAGGGAGAACTAGGAGTATGAGATTAACAGATACAAAGTACTATATATAAAAATAGAGAAGCAACATGGATTTACTACATAGTACAGGGAACTATATTCAGTATCTTATAATAATAAGCTATAATGGAAAATAATCTGAAAAATATAACTGAATCACTTTGCTGTATACCTGGAACTAACATAAGTCAACTATACTTCAACAAAGAGAAAAAAAATGTACACATACAGAGGAATGTTATTCAGCCATAAAGGAAGGAAATCCTGCCCTTTGCGACAATATGGGTGGACCCTGAGGTCACTGAGCTAAGTGAAATAAATCCAGCAGAGATAAACACTGCCTGTTCTCCCTTCTATCTGGAATCTAAAGAAGTTGAACTTATAGACAGTAGCCTGGTGACTGCCAGAGGCTGGGGAGGGGAGTGTGGGGAAGATATGGGTTAAAGGGCACATACTCCCAGCTTTAAAATGAATAAATTCTGGGGATTAATCTACAACCCAGTGACTATTATCCACAAAAATGTGCTATATACTTGAAAGTTGTTAACAGAGGTCTTAAATGCTATCATCACACACAAAAAAGAGGTAATTTTATGAGGGGATGGAGGTGTTAACTAGGGCTTCCCTGTTAACTTGGTGTAAAAGAATCTCTCTGCCAATGCAGGAGACGCAGGTTTGATCCCTGAGCTGGGAAGATCCCCTGGAGAAGGAAATAGCAGCCCACTCTAGTATTCTTGTCTGGGGAAATCCTATGGACAGAGGAGCCTGACTGGCTACAGTTCATGAGGTCACAAAGGAGTCAGACGTGACTCAGTAACTAAACAGCAACAACAACAAGAGGTGTTCTGGTAACCATTTTGCAATATACACATGCATCAAATCACATTTCACCTACTATCTCAAAGCTAGAAAAAATTAAAAAATAAACAAAACCTCTGCATTTCATATGCAACTGCTAATTTAGTAATATTTAGTTTTCCATCTGTTAAAAGAAGTCTGCTGCTGCTGCTGCTAAGTCACTTCAGTCGTGTCCGACTCTGTGCGACCCCATAGACAGCAGCCCACCATCCAGGCAAGAACACTGGAGTGGATTGCCATTTCCTTCTCCAATGCATGAAAGTGAAAAGTGAAAGTGAAGTCACTGAGTCGTGTCCAACTCTCAGTGACCCCATGGACTGCAGCCCACCAGGCTCCTCCGTCCATGGGAGTTTCCAGGCAAGAGTACTGGAGTGGGGGCCAAAAGAAGTCTAGTAGGCTACATATTTGCCAAGGGATATAGAATCTGCCTGCAATGCAGGAGATGTGGGTTCAGTCTCTGCATCAGGAAGATACCCCAGAGACGGGAATAGCTACCCATTCCAGTATTCTTGCCTGGAGAATTCCATGGATAGAAGAGCCTGGTAGGCTGCAGTCCACAGGGTCACAAACAGTTGGACACAACTGAGCAACTAACACTAACATCGCTACAAATGCTGGTGGATGTGATGGGCGGAAGCGCTGGCATGGTCATATGAGATGGGAACAACTCTCGATAAAGCTCTAGACAAAGCAAAGCGAGCATCCATTGGTTTACAGGATAGCTGCAGCTCAGTAGATCCTAAAACAGTGCAAACTAGAACAAGAGACAAACATTCAAGTGATTTGGTTAATGCTTGTAGAGGAGAGTGAGATTCCAGGCTCAGATAATTATGAACGGGATTTCTTCACTGGCTCATTCAAAAGTCACACGGGATGTAGGACAGTTCATTGTGTGGGACTGTCTCCTGCATTGGAGGATGTCCAGGGTCTCTCAGCCCCGCCTGTTCAACACCACTGTCCCCAGAGCCGCAGACAATCCCGCACATCTCCAAAAGACCATCACGGAGTGTACAGCCACCCTTGAGAATCTCTCTTGTAGCAGCTTCCTAAAGAGACCAGCAGGGGGAAACCAGACGCAAGAAATGAGAACTCTGGGGTGTGTGTGTGTGTGTGTGTGTGTGTGTGTGTGTGTGTGTGTGCCCTAGGGATGTGTATGTCTGTGTGTCTGTGTGCCCCTAGGGGTGTGTGTGTGCACCCTACGAGTGTGTATGCCCTATGAGTGTGTGTGTGTCCATGTGTGTGTCTATGAGTATGTGTGCCCTATGAGTGTGTCTGCCTGTGTGTGTGTCTGTGTGTGTGTGTGCCCTAGGGGTGTGTGTCCGTGTGTGTGTGTCCTAGAGGGATGTGTCTGTGTGTGTGCGTGCCCTAGAGGTGTGTGTCCGTGTGTGTGCGTTTCCTAGGGGTATGTGTGTGTGTATCTCCTAGGTGTGTGTGTGTGTTTGCACGCGTGTCCCAACTCCAGGGGGTTGCCCCCAGAAGGACACTGAGGGACCACCTGCTCTACCACACTTCCTGCCACACACACACACCGTGTTTAACAGATAGGGAAACTGAGTCTCGGGGAGGAAAAGGGATTTGCCATTTGCTCCACATCTTAGGGACACAGCCAGCAAAGGAATTCAAGAAGCAGAAGCTCAAAGCTGTCATTGCTGTGCCCTGTGATGAAGTATCACAAACCTGATTAAAACCTGTCCAACATTAAACTCCAGCCTTTGCAGAAGGGAATAAAATGGAAAGAAAATGTCTTCTCTTCAGTTCTCATTTCATTTCCTAAACTGTTGATGTTCTTTAGATATCTTTCTGAAAATATGCTAATAATATATAAAAATACAGGTGTGTACATTTATTTTATTTCTAAAAATTTTGTTGGAGGCTAGTTGATTAACAAAGTTCTGTTACTTTCTGCTGTATAGTAAAGTTATACAGATACATATATCCACTCTTTTTAGATTTTTTTCCCCATATAGGTCCTTATAGAGCATTGAGTTGAGTTTCCAGTGCTATACAACAGATTCTTATTAATTATCCACCAGGATAATAAGGAGCCACCAGGGAAGCCCAAGAATACTGGAGTGGGTAGCCTAATCCCTTCTCCAGTGGATCTTCCTAACCCAGGAATCAAACTGAAGTCTCTTACATTGCAGGCAGATTCTTTACCAGTTGAGGCACTAGGGAAGACCTCTTTTAATTACCTATTTTATATTCAGTAGTGTGTATACGTCCATCCCAATCTCCCAGTTTATCCCTCCCCTGCTTCCCCCACTGGTAACCATAAGATTGTTTTCTATGTCTGTGACTGTATTTCTGTTTTGTAAATAAATTCATTTGTCTCATGTTTTTAGATTCCACATATAAGTGATATCATACACTATTTGTCCTCGGTCTGACATGCGTGTCATTTAAAAGTACATATGCTTTTTGTTACTATACCATATGTTTTATGTGATTTATTTTTCATTTAAAATATCACTAGTAATCTTCCCATAGCAATGATGCATATTTGCCTCCTCTTCTTCGCAGTGTCTGCAAAGTTTTCCATAAAACAAAGGTCCCACAGTTTAATCTGTGGGAACTGTGGTACTGGAGAAGACTCCTGAGAGTCCCTTTAATAGAAAGGAGATCAAACCAGTCAATCTTAAGGAAAATCAACCCTGAATACTCATGGAAGGATTGATGCTGAAGCTGAAACTCCTGTATTTTGGTCATCTGATACGAACAGCTGAGTCATTGGAAAAGTCCCTGATGCTGGGAAAGATTGAGGGCAGAAGAAGAGGGTGTCAGAGGTTGAGATGGCTGGATGGCGTCACCAATGCAATGGACATGAACTTGGGCAAACTTTGGGAGATGGTGAGGGACAGAGAGGCCTGGCGTGCTGCAGTCCAGGAATCGCACAGAGTCAGACACGAATCGGAGGCTGAACAACAACAGCCAACACCATGCCCTGTGCTGCTTCTTGAGGGGCGCTGGCACTGACAGGTGTATGGTACAGGGCACCCCGTGCATGCAGCTCTGTGCACACGCGCAAGATTTCTGTAGGATGAATTCACCGAAGTGGAATTGCTGGGTCCAAAAACATATGGACCCAGCAATTAAAACATTGACAGATGCTGCCAAAGTGTCCTCCAAAGCGCACACATCCCAGTTTCTCCTCTGGCATAGAAGGCCACCTCCCTGCTAGCCAGCAGGGGGAAGCACTCACCTTTGGGGTCTCTTTCTTTTCATCCAAGGCATAAGGTTGGACCGGATGATACCTGGGGTGCCTTGCAGCCCTAACTTTCTAAATCTGACTTTTTTCCCCTCCGAGATGTCCAGCTTGGGGAGTGGCCCTGAGTCTCACCTTCAGCAGATCTCTGCTCCACTCCCCTCCCCTCCCCTCCTCTCCCCTCCCATCCCTCCCTCCAGGTCCCAGGGGACTGGAAAATGCAGCTCAGTTCAGTCAGTCAGCCTAGCAAGCACCTCCCCACCCATCTGTCCACTTCCCCACCTGGTTTAGCAACTTCTGCCTTCCCTCCCAGGGCTCCCATGCCGGTCTCTTGAGATAACATCTTATGAAGTCCTTTGCCAAAAGCACGCCTTTTTCTGCGCCTGGAAGAAATTATTTTCACTTGTTCTGAAGAAGAGTCTCTGCATGTACTGGTAACTCCTGCCAAGAAACCAGAGAGGCCCCGAATTCCTCAGTGCCTGGATCCCAGAATCGCTTAATCTGCGGGTTGCTCCCTTCCAAGGGGCGCTGAGATGATGGAGTTACAAGCCGCTTAAAGGCTTAGAGAGTGTCAGTTTGAAGGGAGGAGAGAGTGAGGGAGCATCTGCTGCCACGCTCAGCCTCTCAGATGAAAGAGAGACAGAAGTGTTTATGGGGATCAGTGCAGACACCCTGGAGGGGCCAGAGTTCCCCCTTGGGCTTCTCAAAGATGACAGAGGACTGACATCATCAAAGCCCCGAGGAAGACTTTCTACCCCAAAGTCACTTAGCTTCAGGATTCTCCGGCGCTCGTGGGGGTTGAGGAGGACACACAGGGCTGCTTCACTTTGCACAACTCCAGGGGGCTCTGCTACACTGACCACACGGTGGATGGTGCCCTGGAGAAGTTCACAGGGGTGCTAATGACAACAGTACAGCAGCCAGGATGAGTTTGTTTGTTTGTTTGTTTGTTTTTTTGAATTGAGGCAAAATTTATATATGTTAAAATGTATGGCTCTAAAGTGTAGTTCAGTTCAGTCACTCAGTTGTGTTCAACTCTTTGTGAGCCCACGGACTATAGCATGCCAGGCCTCCCTGTCCATCACAACACCCAGAGTTTACTCAAACTCATAGGGATGAGTTTTTAAAAAGAAAATTTGTTTAGTTATTAATGTTTGGCTGCACTGGGTCTTAGTTGCAGTATGTAGAATCTAGTTCCATAACCGAGGATTGAACCTAGGCCCCCTGTATTGAGAGTGTGGAGTCTTAGCCATCGGACCATCAGGGAAGTCCCAGCATGACTTTTAATGTTGAAAGAACTCTAATGATTTTTGGTTATACTCAAAATCCAACCCAATTTTCCTGTCCAGTTTCATGTCTTGCCATCACCCTGGCTTCCTAAGTTCCAAACACACTTTCTGATCCCCAGTGTCTCAGGTGCTTATTTAGTTCCTGCCTCAGGGCCTTTGCACAAGCTGCTTCTAGACCTTCCCAAGGTTGGCTACCTCTAAACGCTCATTTTGCTTTCAGACATGGGGTCTCTCTATTTAGTCCCACCTTACAGTCAAAGTTCCCTTCACAAGGAACGATGCTCCTTCTCAATCCACACTTCCTTTTCCCTACCATATTATTTCCAAACCCCTCACTTCACTCATGATCTTAGTTTTCTGAATGTTGAGCTTTAAGCCAACTTTTTCACTCTCCTCTTTCACCTTCATCAAGAGGCTCTTTAGTTCTTCTTCACTTTCTGCCATAAGGGTGGTGCCATCTGCATATCTGAGGTTATTGATATTTTTCCTGGCAATCTTGATTCCAGCTTGTGCTCCATTCAACCCAGCATTTCTCATGATGTACTCTGCATATAAGTTAAATAAGCAGAGTGACAACATATAGCCTTAGTGTACTCCTTTTCCTATTTGGAACCAGTCTGTTGTTCCATGTCCAGTTCTAACTGTTGCTTCCTGACCTGCATACAGGTTTCTCAAGAGGCAGGTCAGGTGGTCTGGGAGTCCCATCTCTTTCAGAATTTTCCACAGTTTATTGTGATCCACACAGTCAAAGGCTTTGGCATAGTCAACAAAGCAGAAATAGATGTTTTTCTGGAACTCTCTTGCTTTTTCCATGATCCAGCAGACATTGGCAATTTGATCTCTGGTTCCTCTGCCTTTTCTAAAATCAGCTTGAACATCTGGAAGTTCACGGTTCACATATTGCTGAAGGCTGGCTTGGAGAATTTTAAGCATCACTTTACTAGCATGTGAAATGAGTGCAACTGTGCAGTAGTTTGAGAATTCTTTGGCATTGCTTTTCTTTGGGATTGGAATGAAAACTGACCTCTTCCAGTCCTGTGGGCACTGCTGAGTTTTCCAAATTTGCTGGCATATTGAGTGTAGCACTTTCACAGCATCATCTTTCAGGATTTGAAATAGCTCAACTGGAATTCCATCACCTCCACTAGCTTTGTTCCTAGTGATGCTTTCTAAGGCCCACTTGACTTCACATTCCAGGATGTCTGGCTCTAGGTGAGTGATCACACCATCGTGATCATCTGGTTCATGAAGATACTTTTGTACAGTTCTTCTGTGTATTCTTGCCACCTCTTCTTAATATCTTCTGCTTCTGTTAGGTCCCTACCATTTCTGTCCTTTATTGAGCCCATCTTTGCATGAAATGTTCCCTTGGTATCTCTAATTTTCTTGAAGAGATCTCTAGTCTTTCCCATTCTGTTGTTTTCCTCTATTTCTTTGCATTGATTGCTGAGGAAGGCTTTCTTATCTCTTCTTGCTATTCTTTGGAACTATGCATTCAAATGGGTATATCTTTCCTTTTTTCCTTTGCTTTTTGCTTCCCTTCTTTTCACAGCTATTTGTAAGGCCTCCTCAGACAGCCATTTTGCTTTTTTCATTTCTTTTTCTTGGGGATGGTCTTGATCCCTGTCTCCACCCATAGTTCTTCAGGCACTTTGTTTATCACTTCATGGCAAATAGATGGGGAAACAGTGGAAACAGTGGCTGACTTTATTCTTCTGGGCTTCAAAATCACTGCAGATGGTGACTGCAGCCATGAAATTAAAAGATGCTTACCCCTTGGAAGGAAAGTTAAGACCAACCTAGAAAAGATACTAAAAAGCAGAGACGTTACTTTGCCAACAAAGGTCAGTCTAGTCAAGGCTATGGTTTTTCCAGTAGTCACTTAAGGATGTGAGAGTTGGACTATAAAGAAAGCTGTGCACTGAAGAATTGATGTTTTTGAACTGTGGTGTTGGAGAAGACTCTTCCTTGGACTGCAAGGAGATCCAACCAGTCCATCCTAAAGGAGATCAGTCCTGGGTGTTTATTGGAGGGACTGACGCTGAAGCTGAAACTCTAATACTTTGGCTATCTGATGCGAAGAGCTGACTCATTTGAAGAGACCCTGATGCTGGGAAAGAGTGAGGGCAGGAGGAGAAGGGGATGACAGAGGATAAGATGGTTGGATGGCATCACCGACTCAATGGACATAGTTTTGGGTGGACTCCAGGAGTTGGTGATGGGCAGGGAGGCCTGGTGTGCTGCGGTTCATGGGGTCGCAAAGAGTTGGACACAAATGAGCGACTGCACTGAACATCTCATTCATGCTTGTATCTGTAGAGGCGAGACAATGACTGACATCTTACAGTTGCTCAAAATTATTTGTTGAACTGTTGACCTAAAACAGACTGCTGGATATTTCTCCAGCAAAAATGAGTTTATTTTGGGATCAGCAAAGAATTGCAATTTGGGATCTGTGACTCTGGCAAGCCACATGCAAGTCCCACCATGGCAAGGGAAGGAGAACTCTTTTATAGCAGGAAAAGGAAGGTGGGAGGGCTGTAGTTAACAGAGTCTATGGCTTTTCACTGGCTGAATACTTGCCGGGAGTCTTTCTTCTTCCTGTTGGGCTCTGTTATCATTGCATGGCGTGAGAGCTCCTCCTTCAGGTCTCTCAAGTTTATTTAATTGAGGTTTCTATTTATTAATTTTTTTTTTCAGAACACGCATTGCATTGAGTCAGGGCAGGGACAGCACCATGGAAGCTGTGAAGCGTTATGTTGTCTTTGTTGTTTAGTCGCTCAGTCGTGTCTTTTGTGACCCCACGGATTGTAGCCCACCAGGCTCCTCTGTCCATGGGATTTCCCAGGTAAGAATATTAGAGTGGGTTGTTCATATCCTTCTCCAGGGGATCCTCCCAACCCAGGGACTGAACCTGAGTCTTCTGCGCTGCAGGCAGATTCTTAACCACTGACTCAACAGGGAAGTCCGTAAAGTGCTATGGCTTGGGGAAAACCATCCCAAGTAGCAGAAAAGCCATGTGTGTTAGAACTACAGAAATATTACTATCTCCTAGTTTCATGAAAAGTTCTTAAAAAGCAGAGAACATTTTTTCAGGGGGTGGGGTTGGTCAGCATATCAGTTTCTCCCTCTCACACAAGCTTGTAAATGGTGGGGCTGCGGGTAATTGTTCCATCCAACCCCCTTGCCGTAATGATGGGAAAACTGAGGCTCTTCCTAAGGGGTAGAAGAAATCGATATTAATGGCTGAACTGAGGCTAGGAGCTCAGGCCCCCTTCTTGCTGGGCCAGTGTACCCTGGTGTTCTTTGCTTAGACAAAGAACAGAGAGGGGATTGTATTTGAGGGGCAGCCTGATCTGCCGTGAGAAACCCGTCACAATGCCTGGGCTTTGTGTCTCCTGAAGATTCCTATTAAAACAAAAACACTTTATCAAAATTTCATCCCTTTGAAGAGATTTGTTTCTGAGATAAGCCATATGAAACAGCAAAGAATGAGACCCTGAGGGAGGAGGAAATTCCAAAGGTAATGGTGGTGATGTTTGTTATTAATATAAAGGGGAGCTGGGGGTCTAGACTTGGGGGCAGGAGGGTGGAAAAGAGGTGTGGCACCCATGCCCACCTTTGCCAATCTCATTTTGTCTCATGCTGGCCTCAAACGTGAACCACAGAGAACTGTTCAAATGCCAACAAACAAACACGAAACAGCAAACAAAGAGGTGTTTGTGCTGCGGATAACCAGTCGCACGGGCGGCTCGGATATAGCGGAAGGCAAACTTGGGTTTGGGAACAGATGGCGTTTAGAAAGCTGAGGAGGGAGAGGGCCAGCCCCTGCTGCCCTGTGCCACCCTGCCCAGCACTGCCTGTGGCGAAGGAACAAGACTGTTCCCTCCCAGGTCCCTCCCATCAGAGGCGCCTCCTGGGGGCCTGAACCACACACTGAAGCCCCTTTTTATTCCTGCCCTCCTGGAGGGTGGGGTGGGGGAGGACACAGGGGGCTCTCTGTGACTGCTTGGACATCTGGAACGGGCAGAAAACAAGCAAGGTCAGCAAGACTTTGATATTCTAGCTACAGAGCTCAGAACTGACCACACCCTGCTCCCTGAAGTCAGCAACTGGAAACACCTACAAGAAACTAAATGGAACAAATAATGTCACCAGTAGAAGTGGACCTGAGCATCCCCTGGTTGGTTCCATTCATCCTCAGCTGCTCCAGGGAGGTAAATGAAGCCAGGACCTGCTGCCAGAGCTTAGTCTGAGGACTAAGCGGCTCCCTGACGCATGAAGTTTTTCCTTCTCTCCCTATTCAAAGCCTAGCTGTTATTAAAGGCTCAGCTAAAGTCCTTTCCAGTCCACAGCAGCTCTCTTCCCTCTGAGCACCCGTAGCTGTTTTCTTCACTCGGCATTTTGCACAGGCAGCCCCGTGTCACCACTGCTTACCAATGCCTGACATCTCTCTGCAGTTCAGAGCTGAGCACACAGTATGAGACCCTGATTAAAAAAACCTGGAGCTGGATGGAACCTGAATCACCATGGTTGTTCACTCTCCCCCACCCCCTGTTACAGATGGAAAAACTGAGGCCCAGAGAGGGCAAGGGGATTGCATGAACAGCAGCTGGGCAGGGCTGGGGTGTTCGCTGAACTGAGAAACAAGGGTAAGGGTCGTCCCTGTGGTGTGTCTGCACTGGCAGGCATGGAAGGCAACATTTCAGCTGATGAATCTGAGACGTCCTTCAGCTTCAGCATAATTACATTTTAAGAAATCAAAGTCTATTTTAGCTCTCTGGGGGCTTTTTTTTTCTTCAAACTTTAAACTTTTTATTTTGTATTGGGATATAGCTGATTAACAATGTTGTGGTAATTTCAGGTGAACAGTGAAGAAATTTAGCCATACATCCACATGTATCAATTCTCCCCCAACCCCCTGGGGGCTTTGTGATTAAAGAAATTATATAGGATATTGTTCCATAAAAGTCAGTGATCAAGGACTTCCTCGTAGTCCAGTGGCTAAGACTCTGTGGTCCCAATGCAGGGGGCCTGATTTTGATTCCTGGTCAGGAAACTAGATCCCACTTGCTGCAACTAGAGATCCCATGTTCTACAACTAAGACCCGAAACAGACAAATAATAAATAAATAATATTTTTTAAAAAGTCAATGATCAGTCAAGATTTTCTAGTTGTGAGCAACAGAAACTGATGCCAGCAAATACAGAATGGAAATTTACAAAAGGATGAAGGGATACTTGCAGAACAGAAGGAAAACTGAGCTACCAGGATAGGAAAGGGCTGGGAACCAGAGGGCTTTGGGAATTCTTGCAGGAGGAACCAGCAACAGTCACCACCACCAGAGACCACAGGTTTGATTAGTTTCAACATCTTGTCTTTCCTTCAAGATGGGTTGGCCAGATAGAAAGGTCCAGTCTGGGCCATATGTCCACCTCTTGACCCCAGTTAGGTAGGCTACCTTGACTGACAATTCTACCAAGATCATACACAGGCAACTGGAAGTTCAGGGTCCGGTGCTACACAGGCTTACTACATTTTAGCATAATGCTTTAGAACAGGTGTCAGCAAACTGCAGGCCACTGCCTGTTTTTGTAAATAAAGCTTTACTGGCATACCATCACGTCAGAAGGCGCTGCCTATGGCTGCTTCCCTGCTACAGAAACAGCACTGAGTTGAGACAGAGATCACGTGGCCCAGAATCTATAGTATTTACTATCTGTCTTTTCCCAGCAAATGTTTCCTGACCCCTGGTTTAGAATCCTGCACCACCACACCTCAAGGCATGATTTGGAGCAAGACCTTTACCCAGCAGCCTCAGTTTACTCATTTGCTAGTGATGAATTTGAGTTGTCCTTTAAGTGAAAAAGTTGGCTTAAAGCTCAACATTTAGAAAACAAAGATCATGGCATCTGGTCCCATCACTTCATGGGAAATAGATGGGGAAACAGTGAAAACAGTGTCAGAGTTTATTTTGGGGGCTCCAAAATCACTGCAGATGGTGACTGCAGCCATGAAATTGGAAGACGCTTACTCCTTGGAAGAAAAGTTATGACCAACCTAGATAGCATATTCAAAAGCAGAGACATTACTTTGCCAACTAAGGTCCGTCTAGTCAAGGCTATGGTTTTTCCAGTAGTCATGTATGAATGTGAGAGTTGGACTGTGAAAAAGGCTGAGCACCGAAGAATTGATGCTTTTGAACTATGGTGTTGGAGAAGACTCTTGAGAGTCCCTTGGACTGCAAGGAGATCCAACCAGTCCATTCTGAAGGAGATCAACCCTGGGATTTCTTTGGAAGGAATGATGCTAAAGCTGAAACTCCAGTACTTTGGCCACCTCATGCAGAGAGTTGACTCATTTGAAAGACTCTGATCCCGGGAGGGATTGGGGGCAGGAGGAGAAGGGGACGACAGAGGATGAGATGGCTGGATGGCATCACTGACTCGAAGGACGCGAGTCTGAGTGAACTCCGGGAGTTGGTGATGGACAGGGAGGCCTGGCGTGCTGCCATTCATGGGGTCGCAAAGAGTCGGACACGACTGAGCAACTGAACTGAACTGAACTTCCTCTGTGTGACTTTCCAGCTGACCTAATTTAGCACAGCTGTTCTATAATTAAGCTGGTACAAGTAGTTTTTAAAAAACAGTCTTTACTTCACACCCATTAGGGTAGAAATTACTGAAAACAAAACAAAACAGGAAATAAGAAGTGTTGGTGAGGATCCAGAGAAATTGGAACCCTTGTGCACTGTTTGTAGAAATGTAGAATAGTACATACATGGTGGAAAACAATATTGTGGTGCTTCAAAAAATCAGAATTACTGTACAAGCCAGCAATTCCACTTCTGGGTATAAATTCCAAAGAACTGAAAGCAAGTCTTAAAGAGATAGCTGTGTTACACTCATAGTCATAGCATTATTCATAACAACCAAAAGCTGGAAGCAACCCAACAGCCCATCTGTGGATGAATGGATGAAGGAAATGTATTCACTGCAATGGAATATTCAGCCTTAAAAGGAGGCGATTTCTGATATATACTACAACATGCACAACCTTGAAGACCTTATGCTAAGTGAAACAGGCCAGCCACAGAAAGACAAATGCGTGTGATTCCATTTATACCAAGTACTTAGAGAAGTTAAATTAAGACAGAAAATAGAATGCCAGGGGCCTGGGGTCGGGGGTGGACAAAGGGGAGCTGTTGGTTAGTGGGTATACAATGTCAGTTCTGCAAAATGAAAAAGTTCTGGAGATGAGCTGCACAATAGCATAAATTAGAACTACTGAACTGTACACTCAAATCATTTTAACACTGGTTAAAATGCTAAATTTATTTTTTTGGTCACCCCATGCAGCATGTGGGGTCGAACCTGCACCCCTTGCATCTCTGTACTGGGAGCATGGAGCTCCCACTGGACCAACAGGGAAGTCCCACATTTAAAGTTATTTTCAATGTCTGAAAAAGTCTTGAAAGCTCTTAGGTGAGGAGTCACAGAAGCTCCTCGAGGGCAGGGATTTTGGTCTGTTCTGGGCACTGCTGTAACCCTCACTCCAGGAGTGTGCCTGGCAGGGAGCAGAGGTCGGGTACACATATTTAGAGAGAGAGGGAACCCCAGCCACTTTGCCACTGTGTCTTGTTCACAGCCCCTTTAAGTGCCAGGGTGATGTGGCAATTGCTCCTAGAAGGTCAAGCCAAACCCCAGAGGGTCCCTATGGGACTTGTCCTTCTACCTACTTCCTGCCACCAACTGAACCAGTGAGGTTGGCAACAGGGCAAAGGCAGCAACCGAGCGTGGGCTGTGACAACCCAGAATCTACCCTGTGCCAGTCCTTGCTAGCATTCTCATGGGTAACTTAAATAAACAGCTATGTCCCGGAGCACCCTGCGTTAATTTGCTCTATCACACATAAATATGTTAAACAGTATCTGAAGCCAGGATGAAACAAAACATGTAACTCAGTCCAAGAGGCACGGTACACCTCATATCTGTCACAGTAACCCTGTTTTGGCCGTGTCAGGTTAAGGAGGCTTTCTCTTCTCTGAATCTGGAAGGGGGAAGTTGTGACCTGCCTTTCTTCTTACACAATAGAGGGAGCTCCTCAAATGAAAGCATTTTAGAAAAAGTATAATTCTTATTATAACATCCATTATGGAAAATTTAAAACATACATAAAAATATACAAGATGTCATAATGAACCCCCAAAACTCATCCCTTGGCTTCAGCAATGATCAATTCACATTCAATTTTATTTCATCTTATTCACATCCATTCGCTCTCCTATCTTTTTTTAGTTTCTGTAAGCTTCTTTTTAATTT
Source organism: Nanger dama (assembly GCA_917880005.1). Lineage (NCBI taxonomy): Eukaryota > Metazoa > Chordata > Mammalia > Artiodactyla > Bovidae > Nanger > Nanger dama. The sequence goes on from CAKJTW010000008.1 coordinate 43,177,393, forward strand.
ACTTATTTGGCTGCAGCAGGTCTTTGTTGTAGCACGTGGGATCTAGTGACCTGACCAGGTATTGAATGCAGATCCCCTGCACTGAGAACATGGAGTCTTAGCCACTGGACCACCAGGGAAGTCCCAGTTTATATCAGCTTTCATCGAAGCAAAAGATACGTCCAGAAAAGTACACACATTATAAATGTACAACTCAATGAATTTTCACAAATTACACACATCCGTGTAACCAATGCCCAGTTCAAGAAAAAGGACATTACCAGCTTGCCAGAAGACCCCTTGTGTTGCATGGAAAGACAAGGAAGTCTAATCCAATGTCTTCATTTCGCAGAGGTGAAAACTAAGGCCCAGCAGGGAAAATGGCTGTCCCAGAGTAACAAAGTCCAAGGTGCTGCTACAGCTTTATAATCATGGAGGTGTGATGCCTCTCACACAGAACCCATCCCTCTGGGCTGCAGGTAGGTAAAAGCACGTATGGAGCAGAACACATAGGGGACCTAATGCCCTCTGCCTAAGGATGCTAAAGTCAGGGCACAGTCCACACTTCCCCTTTGAAGGAATGGTTTCTACATCCTGGCCATTCCCAGGGTTTCACGTGGACCTCTCCCTTGATCATTCACATACTCCCAACAAGCTTAACAAGGGACCTGCAAAGATCCAATCATCATATGGTTTGCTTAGAAAAGAAAAATTAAAAACTCATTAAACTTTATTCCAAAAAATTCCCTAAATTACTGGGTGGTTATTTTTTTAAAATTCTAAAAACAGAGAAATATACCATGCCAACATAGAGCATTCCCTTGCTTGAATTGTAAATTGGACAGGAGTACAGGTAGGTGCCTGGCCTATGGGTTTTATATGTGTGTGATTTTTTTAACAGCCTCTTTCCTTTCCACTTCCTTGGCTTTCTCTCAAAGTCACTGTATTGCTGCCAGAATACAGCAATGGATGAGGAGGAGATGGGAAGGGGTAAAGTGATTGCCCCTGGCTATGTACTTTGAAAGCCCAGCTCTTCTTTCACTTCCGATGTGGTGCCTTTGTGTGTGTGATGGAAACACAGAGCAAGAAGTGTATTCTCAGCACTGAGGTCTCTGCAAACAGAACTGTGTGTTAGAAAACACAGCTGGTTGGAGTGGGATGCAGTCTTAGCATCAACCACGTGGCCCTTTGTATGGATGATGGTTGGGAGACCACGTCAGCTGTGCCGTCGTCTCCTGGGATCTCTCTCACCAGAGCTTGAATTAATTCCCAGTCTCCCAGCCACCAGTGCAGGACTCTTTGAACTATTACACTTGAGTTCCCAGGATAATCCCAGTTTCCCTATTATGTTTTATCTGTTCCCCAAACATACATGTGTACTTGTGGTACTGTGGGTGTCAATTCTGGGTTTGTGAAACAAGCAAGAACTCAGAGAGCCTGCCTTGGAAGAGCAGAGTTGGCTGGGAAATTCTGACAGGTAGGCATGTGTAGCCATCAGTAGAGTGGTTAAGCTATGAAAAGTCTGAGACCCTTATCTCAGCTCTGCTACTTACTGGCTGAGCAACCTCACACAAAGTTCTTTATCTCTCCTAAGACACAGGCTCCTCATCTATAAAATGTGGACAATAGTCTTCCCTCCTTCGTGGGACCATGAGGAGTGACTGAGATCAGGCATGTAACACGCTCAGCGGAGCATCCAGCCATGGTAAACTCCACATTAACAGTACCTGTGATTATTATTTTAATTAAGGAGAAACCCTTTCCACACATAAAAGATTTTCAGAGGACAACATGCTTTGTGCAGTTCTGGAGGGCAGAACCAGGGCCAAAGGATGGGAGCCAAAGTTGAATGCAAAGAACTTCATCTGGAGTCTTGGAAGAAGGGCCAGGCTCCTGGGGAGGTGGTGAGCAACCATCACTGAGTACTCAGGTAGAGTGGAGGACTGCTTGGAAGGGATGCCATGGAGGGGATGTACGCTAAATAGGAGGTTGTTGTGGTCACCTTTTAAGGGCTTTTCTTACTCCAAGAGCCAGTGGTTCTCATCCCTGAGGGGAGCCTTCCCCTGTGAGTTGGACCTCTGTGGTTTCAGAAACTTTCCAGAATCCATGAAGCCCATATGCATTTGGTTAAAACACTCCCAGGCTTTGGGATTTCTTCCAGGCTTGACCTTTGCAGCCATAGAACTTGACTCCATCTCCAGCTTGTTCAGCTGCAGCTTACAGATCAGAGGAATTCATTTTGTGCTGAGTAACGATCCTGTGTGAAAGGCTTGGGAAAGCAGCTTCTGTCTTGGGGAGAAGATCCCAGCACCCTCCTCTCCTGACCCCACCTGGGAGAGCTGAAAATAACAGCCTTAACAGTCTCTGACCACCTCCTGAGTGCATGGCACTGTATAAACTTTGGCATCAACTAGCATTTGGTTTTCCTGCACAGCAAAGAGGGCAAATCACTGTAGTTTATATATAAAAGCTTTGTTTTTGTTTGGACACAAGCAATTCTGGATTGATGTGACAGTGCCAGGCAATTATCAGGGACCCAGGATCCTTCTTTTTTCTCTTTAGAGCAGCATTTTGCCAAAAGGTCTTTGGTTTGATAAACTTGGGGCACACCACACACTGTAACCCTTCTTTAGAAATTCACAAGGCAGTCCCGGCATACTCAGGACCTGTACTGCTTCCTGGTGCTTTTTATGAATATGTATATATTTTAAAGTATTTGCTTTTTTTTTTAACTAAACAGTTCATATTTTTATGAAAACAAAAAACACCCTTCCTAAACAGTAACAAAACAGGGGGAATATAAAGAAATTGTCCTTATCTTTTCACTCAAAGAGACTCCTTATTAGGAAGTTGGTATGTTACCCAGATTAGATATAAAAATATACAAACATAAATATTTATAAAAGTGGGAGCATTCTTGTTTACTATTCTATAATCTGCTTATTCCATTTAGCAAGATATCATATCTGTATTGGGTTTCCCAGGTGACGCAGTGGTAAAGAATCTGCCTGCCAATGCAGGAGATGCAGGAAATGCAGGTTTGATCCCTGGGTTGGGAAGATCCCCTGGAGTAGGGGGATGGCAACCCACTTCAGTATTCTAGCCTGGAAAATTCCATGGACAGAGGAGCCTGGCAGGCTACAGTCCATGGGGTCACAGAGAGTCGGACATGACTGAGCCGCTGAGCACACACTCCATTCTTCTACACTGAGAAATATGGTCACAGCATCAAGTTAATTCATTTGTCTGTTCAACAGTTTATTCAGTGTCTAGTAAGTGATGGGCACAAGCTATTCCAGGTGGGCTGGACAAAAACAGAAGCTGTCGCTTCTTAGAGTTCACAGCATTGTCCCCCAGCATACACACACATTTATATAGATATGATTATTTACCGACATGGACATAGAGTGAGGGGTCGATACCTCAAGAGCACAGATCGATGAACTTCTCCACATGCATGCACCCCTGAAACCACCACTCACATACAGAACACATCCGGAACCCCAGAAAGTTCCTTTCCACTCACAGAGCCCTCTTTACTGAAGCCCATCCTGGGGTATATGGATTTTTCATGGGAGTGGGTTTTATCCCCTAGAACTAGGCAGAATTTGAGCTTCTCAGCGGAGCCCTTCCTGGGCTGGGCCCCTTGTGCCCTTTGGGACAGGCAGGCCACTGGGCACCACTGAAGATTGGGGGTGCACCTCCCTAAGACTTCTGGACACCTACCCTCCCTGGGCACACTAAAGACAGGTGTCCTGTGCTCAGGTGTCCTGTGCTCCCAGATCAAAGGTGAGGATAGCCGTCCTCCTCTTCACGGCAGCATTTCCTGTTCTGTCTGGTCTGGGCAGGCCTCAGCAGAGGGGGCAGGGGGAAGGGGCCCAGAGCCAAGGGGTAGTAGGCGGGAAAGAAAGGATTAAAGGCCTGATTCGTGTTGCCTGGGTGAAAGGGCAGGGCGCCTGGGCACAGGGTAATAGATAAAAATAATTACCAGTTCTGACGTGGGGGTGGGGGGGGATGGCAGAGGACATTTGAATATGGAGTATATATTAAATAATGGCATTATAGCAAAGTTAAATTTGCCAGTTTTGAGCATTATACTGTGGTTTTGAAAGGGAAATACTAGCACACTGAGGGATGCTATATTTGACTTAATTTCAAATGGTTCAGATAAAAATCAGTATGAGGACTTCCCTGGTGGTCCAGTGGTTAAAACTGTGCTTCTGAAACTATAGCAAAGATCAATAAAACTAAAAGCTGGTTCTTTGAGAAGATAAACAAAATTGACAAACCGTTAGCCAGACTCTTCAAGGAAAAAAGGCAGAAGACTCAAATCACTAAAATTAGAAATGAAAAAGGAGAAGTTACAACACAGACAATACAGAAATACAAAGGATCATAACAGACTACTAGGCATGACTATATGCCAATAAAATGGATAACCTGGAAGAAATGGACAAAGTTCTAGAAAAGCATAACCTTCCAAAACTGAACCAAGAAGAAACAGAAAATATAAACAGATCAACCACAAACATGGAAATCAAATCTGTAATCAAACATCTTTCAGCAAACAGAAGCCTAGGGCTAGCTGTCTTAACAGGCAAATTCTATCAAAAGTTGAGAGAACAGCTAACACCTAAGACCTATCCTATTCAAACTCTTCCAGAAAATAGCAGAGGAAGGAAAACTCCCAGACTCATTCTATGATGCCACCATCACCCTGATACCAAAACCAGACAAAGATGCCACACACAAAAAAAAAGAAAAGAAGAAGAAGAAACAAAATTATAGGCCAATATCACTGATGAACATAGGCGCAAAATCTTTGACAAAATTCTACCAAACAGAATCCAACAACACATCAAAAAGATCATACATAATGATCAAGTGAGATTCATCCTAGGGATGCAAGGATTCTTTAATATATCTGAATCAATCAATGTAATATATCATATTAACAAACTGAAAGATAAAAACCATATGATAAACTGAAAGATAAACACCATATGATCATCTCAATAGATGCAGAGAAAGCTTTTGACAAAATCTGACACCCGTGTATGATAAAAACTCTCCAGAGAGTAGGAATAGAAGGAACATATCTCAACATAATAAAAGCCATATATGACACCCAGGGTTTCCCAGGTAACACTAATGTTAAAGAACCTGCCTGCCAATGCAGGAGACAGAAGAGATTTAGATTCAATTCCTGGGTCAGGAAGATTCCCTGGAGGAGAGCCTGGCAACGCACTTCAGTATTCTTGCCTGGAGAATCCCATGGACAGAGGAGCCTGGTGGGCTATACTTCACAGGGTCACAAAGAGCTGGACATGACTGAAGCGACTTAGCATGCACACAGACACAACAAATACACAGCAAATATTTCAATGGTGAAAAACTCAAAGCATTTCCTCTAAAATCAGGAATAAGACAAGGGTACCAACTCTTGCCACTATTATTCAGTATAGTGTTGGAAGTCCTAGCCACAGCAATCAGAGAAGAAAAAGAAATAAAAGGAATCCAGGTTGGAAAATAAGTAAAAACTCTCACTGTTTGCAGATGACATTATTCTTTACATAGAAAACCCTAAAGATGCCACCAGAAAATTATGAGTGCTAATCAATGAATATTAGGATGATATGGTTGGCTGGCATCACTGACTCAATGGACATGAGTTTGGGTAAACTTCAGGAGTTAGTGATGGACAGGAAGGCCTGGCATGCTGCAGTCCATGGGGTTGCAAACAGTCGGACACGACTAAATGACTGAACTAAATTGAATCAATGAATATAGTAAAATCACAGGATATAAAATTAGTACACAGAAATCCCTTGCACTCCTATACACTAATAATGAAAAATCAGAAAGAGAAGTTAAAGGGACAAACCCATTCACCACTGCAACAAAAAGAATAAAAAACTTAGGAATAAATTAACCTAAAGAGACGAAAGACCTGTATGCAGAAAACAAGACACTGATGAAAGAAATTAAAGACTACACAAACAGATGAAGAGATACACTATGCTCTTGGATTGGAGAATCCATTATTGTGAAATTGACTTACTACCCAAAAGAATCTATAGATTTAATGCAATCTCTGTCAAGCTGCTGCTGCTGCTGCTGCTGAGTTGCTTCAGTTGTGTCCGACTCTGTGCGACCCCATAGATGGAAGCCCACCAGGCTCCCCCGTCCCTGGGATTCTCCAGGCAAGAACATTGGAGTGGGTTGCCATTTCCTTGTCCAATGCAAGAAAGTGAAAAGTGAAAGGGAAGTCGCTCAGTCGTGTCCAACTCCTAAGCGACCCCATGCACTACAGCCTACCAGGCTCCTCCATCCATGGGATTTTCCAGGCAAGAGTACTGGAGTGGGGTGCCACTGCCTTCTCCCTCTGTCAAGCTCCCAATGATATTTTTCACAGAACTAGAACAAATAATTTCACAATTCGTATGGAAACACAACAGATCTTGAATAGCCAAAGCAATCTTGAGAAAAAGAATGGAGCTGGACGGAGTCAACCATTCTGACTTCAGACTATACTACAAAGCTACAGTCATCAAGACAGTATGGCACTGGCACAAAAATAGAAACATAGACCACTGGAACAAGATGTAAAGCCCAGAGCTAAATCCACACACTTAAGGGCACCCTATCTTTGACAAAGGAGGCAAAAATATACAATGGAAAAAGACAATCACTTCAATAAGTGGTGCTGGGAAAACGGGACAGCTATGTGTGTGTAAAAGAATGAAATGAGAACATTTCCTAACAGTATACACAAAAGTAAACTCAAAATGGACTAAAGACCTAAATGTAAGATCAGAAACTGTAAAATTCTTAAAGGAAAACATAGGCAGAACACTCTCTGACATAAATCACAGCAAGATCCTCTATGACTCATCTCCTAGAGTAACAGAAATAAAAATAAACAAGTGGGACCTAATTAAACTTAAAAGCTTTTTGCAAACTATAATCAAGGTAAGACATACCTCAGAATGGAAGAAAATAACAGCAAACGAAACAACCGACAAAGGATTCATCTCCAAAATATGCAAGCAGCTCATTCAGCTCAATACCAGAAAAACAAATCACCAATCAAAAGGTGAGGAGAAGACCTAAACAGACATTTCTCCAAAGAGGACATACAGACAGATTGTAAACACAAGAAAATATGCTGAACATCGGTTATTGTTCAGTTCAGTTCATTTCAGTCGCTCAGTCCTGTCCAACTCTTTGTGACCCCATGAATTGCAGCACTCCAGGCCTCCCTGCCCATCACCAACTCCCAGAGTTCACTCAAACTCATGTCCATGTCCATCAACTCAGTGATGTCATTCAGCCATCTCATCTTCTGTTGTCCCCTTCTCCTCCTGCCCTCAATCTTTCCCAGCATCAGGGTCTCTTCAAATGACTCAGTTCTTTGCATCAGGTCACTAAAGTACTGGAGTTTCAGCTTTAGCATCATTCCTTCCAAAGAACACCCAGGACTGATCTCCTTTAGGATGGACTGGTTGGATCTCCTTACAGTCCAAGGGACTCTCAAGAGTCTTCTCCAACACCACAGTTCAAAACCATCAATGCTTCGGTGCTCAGCTTTCTTTATAGTCCAACTCTCACATCCATACATAACTACTGGAAAAACCATAGCCTTGATTAGATGGACAAAGTAATGTATCTGCTTTTGAATATGCTATCTAGGTTGGTCATAACTTTCCTTTCAAGGAGTAAGCATCTTTTAATTTCATGGCTACAATCATCTGCAGTGATTTAGGAGCCCCCAGAATAAAGTCTGACACTGTTTCTACTGTTTCCCCATCTATTTTCCATGAAGTGATGGGGCCAGATGCCATGATCTTAGTTTTATGAATGCTGAGCTTTAAGCCAACTTTTCACTCTCCTCTTTCACTTTCATCAAGAGACTCTTAGTTCTTCTTCACTTTCTGCCACAAGGGTGGTGTCATCTGTATATCTGAGGTTACTGATATTTCTCCCGGCAATCTTGATTCCAGCTTGTGCTTCCTCCAGCCCAGCATTTCTCATGATGTACTCTGCATATAAGTTAAATAAGCAGGGTGACAGTATACAGCCTTGACGTACTCCTTTTCCTATTTGGAACCAGTCTGTGGTTCCATGTCCAGTTCTAACTGTTGCTTCCTGACCTGCATACAGGTTTCTCAGGAGGCAGGTCAGGTGGTCTGGGAGTCCCATCCCTTTCAGAATTTTCCACAGTTTATTGTGATCCACACAGTCAAAGGCTTTGGCATAGTCAACAAAGCAGAAATAGATGTTTTTCTGGAACTCTCTTGCTTTTTGATGACCCAGAGGATGTTGGCAATTTGATCTCTGGTTCCTCTGTCTTTTCTAAAACCAGCTTGAACATCTGGAAGTTCATGGTTCACGTATTGCTGAAGCCTGGCTTGGAGAATTTTGAGCATTACTTTACTAGGGTGTGAGATGAGTGCAATTGTGCGGTAGTTTGAGTATTCTTTGGCATTGTCTTTCTTTGGGATGGGAATGAAAACTGACCTCTTCCAGTCCTGTGGGCACTGCTGAGTTTTCCAAATTTGCTGGCATATTGAGTGCAGCACTTTCACAGCATCATCTTTCAGGTTTTGAAATAACTCAACTGGAATTCCATTACTTCCACTAGCTTTGTTCCTCGTGATGCTTTCTAAGGCCCACTTGACTTCACATTCCAGGATGTCTGGCTCTAGGTGAGTGATCACACCATCGTTCTTATCTTGGTCATGATTTTTTGTACAGTTCTTCTGTGTATTCTTGCCACCTCTTCTTAATATCTTCTGCTTCTGTTAGGTCCCTACCATTTCTGTCCTTTACTGAGCCCATCTTTGCATGAAATGTTCCCTTGGTATCTCTAATTTTCTTGAAGAGATCTCTAGTCTTTCCCATCCTATTGTTTTCCTCTATTTCTTTGCATCGATTGCCGAGGAAGGCTTTCTTATCTTTTCTTGCTATTCTTTGGAACTCTGCATTCAGATGCTTATATCTTTCCTTTGCTCCTTTGCTTTTCACTTATCGTTGCTGCTGCTGCTAAGTCACTTCAGTCATTTCCGACTCTGTGTGATCCCATAGATGGCCGCCCACCAGGCTCCCCCGTCCCTGGGATTTTCCAGGCAAGAACACTGGAGTGGGTTGCCATTTCCTTCTCCAATGCATGAAAGTGAAAAGTGAAAGTGAAGTTACTCAGCTGTGTCCAACTCTTAGCGACCCCACGGACTGCAGCCTACCAGGCTCCTCCGTCCATGTAATTTTCCAGGCAAGAGTACTGGAGTGGGGTGCCATTGTCTTCTCCGTTACGCTTATTGTTAGAGAAATGCAAATCAGTACTACAATGAGGGGACATCTCACACGGTCAGAATGGCCATCATCAAAAAGTCTACAAACAATAAATGCTGGAGAGGGTGTGGAGAAAAGGGAATTCTCTTGCACTGTTGGTGGGAACGAGAATTGATATAGCCAGTATAGAGAACAGTATGGAGATTTCTTTAAAAACTAGAAATAGGACTTCCCTGGTGATCTGGTGATTAAGAATACACCTGCCAGTGCAGGGGATAGGGTTCAATCCCTGGTCCAGGAAGATCCCACATGCTTCAGGCAGCTAAGCCTGTGTGCCACAACTACTGAGCCCATGCTCCACAACAAGAGAGGTCATTGCAATGAGACAGTAGCCGCCACTCTCCACAACTAGAGAAAGCCCTCAGGCAGCAATGAGTGCAACCAAAAATAAATAAATAATAATAATAATAAAAAAACTAGGAATAAAACTCGGAGACAGCAATGGCACCCACTCCAGTACTCTTGCCTGGAAAATCCCATGGATGGAGGAGCCTGGTGGGCTGCAGTCCATGGGGTCGCTCAGAGTCGGACACAACTGAGCAACCTCACTTTCACTTTTCACTTTCATGCATTGGAGAAGGAAATGGCAACCCACTTTAGTATTCTTGCCTGGAGAATCTCAAGGACAGGGAAGCCTGGTGGGCTGCCGTCTCTGGGGTCACACAGAGTTGGACACGACTGAAGTGACTTAGCAGCAGCAGCAGCAGCAGCAGCAGGAATAAAACTACCATTTGACCCAGCAATCTCATTACTGGGCATATATCCTGAGGAAACCATAATTCAAAAAGACACATGTACTCCAGCATTCATCACATCACTATTTACAATAGCTAGGACATGGAAGCAACCTAGATGCCCATCAACAGATGAATAGATAAAGAAATTGCGGTACATATGCACAATGGAATATTACTCAGACATAAAAAAGATGCATCTGAATCCATTCTAATGAGATGGATGAACTTAGAATCTATTATACAGAGTGAATTAAGTCAGAAAGAGAAAGACAAATACCATATATTAACACACACATATATATATGGAATCTAGAAAGATGGTACTGATGATCCTGTTTGTGGGGCAGCAAAGGAGACGCAGACATAAAGGACAGATTTATGATCACAGTGGAGGAGAGGGTGGGATGATATGAGAGAGCAGTATCAAAATATATACATTACTATATGTAACATAGACAGCCAGTGGGAATTTGCTATATGATACAGGGAACCCAGTCAGCGTTCTGTGATAACCTAGCGGGGTGGGATGGGGAGAGAGGTGGGAGGGGAGGTTTAAGAGGGAGGAGACATATGTATACCTATGGCGGAGTCACGTTGATGTATGGCAGAAGCCATCACAATATTGTAAAGTAATTATCTCTCAATTAAAAATTAAAATAAATTAATAAAAAAGACTTTGTGCTTCTACTACAGGGGTAAAGATTGACCCCTGATCAGGGAATAAGATCCTGCAGGCCACAGGATGCTTCAAAAAAAAAAAAAAAATGGTGTGTGTGTGTGTGTGTGTGTGTGTGTGTGTGTGTGTGTGTGTATGAGTTTGTGTATTTGTGGAGGAAGAGAATGGTAAAGAAAATGAGGCAAGATATAAACCAAAGGTGAATCTGGATAAAGGTTTTCTGGAATGTTCCTGTATTATTCTTTCAACTTGCATCAAGTAAGTTTAAAATTATAACAAGATACAAAGTTATAGAGAATAATGGTATCTGAGCCCTGCCTGGATTCGCAGATTTCCACTCTGAGGCCAGGGGACAATGTGATCTTGGGCAGCATCCTGTCTCTCTTCAGTTCTAGGGCTCTGCTTTGTAGGGGTGAAACTGGACAGCAGATGTCTTTGTGAGACAGATCAGTTCTGACTTTCTGGTAACTTAAGGCTCTGGGTTTGTGGAATCACAGGATTACTCAGGAGACCCACTGGGTGACTGATGGGTGTTAGGTCCCTCTATTTTAAACTTCTCAAAGTGCCTGGGGCATGGAGTTTGCTTTCTGCTGAGGAGGCAGAGAGGAGAGGTGGTGCTTTTGCAAGGTTGCCATTCTCCAAAATTTAAAGGAACAGAAAACTTTTAAATATGGAAAGCAGGAAATGAAAAGCAAGTGGCCAGCCCTCTACAATCTCATTCACCTAATGTTGGAACCTATTTGACAGGGATAGGCTGTCTGAATAGAAGGGAATCCCCACTTTCTGTACTACTGGGGAAACTGAGACTCAGAGGTGGGGCGTGACTTACTCAACATTTCATAGATGCCCCGAAAGTGGCAGGGTCAGGATTAGAAACTATGTGTTGTGAATTTCAGACTAACCCAATGTTGGTGTTTATTTTTATTTATTTGTTTTTGTTCTTAGTTCCCCAACTAGGGATTGAACCTGAGCCCTTAGCAGTGAAAGCGCAGCATCCTAACCATTGAATCACCAGGGAATTCCCCCAACATTGGTGTTTAATATATGTCATTTTTTCTAATTATGAAAGAAATATAAAACACTTGACAACATGGAAATGACTGAGGAGTCATAGCTAATGGATTTGCTTGCTGGCTTTCCTACTTTAAGAATCTCCAGATTCCAGGTGGGGTGTTCCTCTCTGCTTTTGGGCCCCACACCTGGACCTTCCTTCATCCAGAAGCCTGGGCAGGGCAGGGCTGGACTCCTTTCCTCTGCAGGGTGTTAGTGGTTTCCAGCTGACAGTAAAACACCCAGGCCCTGAACCTTCCCTTATGGTTCCTTCTCATCTTCCCATGCAATGCTGGGCTGGAGCTAGCCCACTGACTCACAGAGCCAGGCTTTGGGGGGTTCAGGAAGATGAACCATCTGTGCAATATTCTACCTGAAACTTGACAGTACCTGCTTCATTCCTTTAACTTCAGCTTTGGCCAAATTGCTTGGGTAGCCAGGTCTGCCTCCAGAGTTCATCAGGAAAAGGTGGTCATTCTGTTCATGGGGAGAGGAGATACCCTGCTTTTCTTTTTCTCACTCCCAGAACCCTGTTTATGCACATCTCCAGTGGACCTCTGAGTTCTGTTCTGGAGTCATCCCCGGATGAGGCTCACTGTGCCCTTGATGGTCAAGGTGAGAATGCCTGAGGGCAGATCCTTTTGTTTTACAATACAAAACAAAGATAGTGATGAACCTAATGTTTATCAAGCTGCTTTGTTGAGCTAGGCACAGTAGGTGCTTGAAAGGCACCACTTCTCACCAAGGTGCTATGACGTAGAAGGCAATGGCACCCCATTCCAGTACTTTTGCCTGGAAAATCCCATGGGCGGAGGAGCCTGGCTGGCTGCAGTCCATGGGGTCACTCGGAGTTGGACACGACTGAGCAACTTCACTTTTCACTTTCATGCATTGGAGAAGGAAATGGCAACCCACTCTAGTGTTCTTGCCTGGAGAATCCCAGGGATGGAGGAGCCTGGTGGGCTGCCATCTATGTGGGTCGCACAGAGTCGGACACGACTGAAGCGACGCAGCAGCAGCAGCAGCAGGAGCAGCAATGTGCTATGAGTATACAGTTTCTTTTCTCTGGTTATTTTTCTGAAAAAACTGGCTAGAGAGTTTCGATTACACATAACTGAAAAGAGCAGTAGAGATGAGCTCAGAAATCCAAATTCCAGGTCTGGCTCTGGGAGGGGGGAGTCACTGTTCCTTTTGGGCCTGGCTATCTTTCAGTCCCCAGACTGCCTCTGTCACCATGCCTGGCACTGGGCAAGGCTCCACCCCCTCCTCCATTCCCAGTGCCCCACACTCTGCTCACGCTGCTGGCAGTGCTATGAGGCTACCTGAGGAAGCTGAGATGAGAGGCAGGGCCACTGGGTTGCACAACTCCAGGGGCATTTCATTATCTTCCATGTGAACACAATTTCCTGGGGTTATGCAATGCAGGGCCTATGAGAAAGAAGCAGGGACCAGTCCAAGGCACATCGACTAGGAGAACCAGCATTTGAACCCAGAGCCAAGGCCTTTCCCGGCAGTCAGGGTTGTACTGTGTGTGTGTTCTGGGGAGCAGGGAGGGTTAAGTCTTGTCTGGACCTCTGCCCTGGAGGCAGGCCTTGGAGGCTTGGTGTCCACTCCAGCCATTCCTTGGGGTGGTGGGGGCTTCCCTGCATGAAGCCTCCTCTCCCTGGCCCCAGAGCACAGCTGGGAGGCAGAGGTACCCCTGTGCAACCTGACTGGGAACCTGTCTCACTTCGTCCTGGGCAGCTCTTCCAGAAGACCCGGCAGACAGCAGGAAGTAGTCAGGCCTCCTGCAGAGCCCAGCCCTGGCCTGGTACCCATCCTTTCACTTACTGCAGTGAGCACAGGGCAGAGCAGGTCTCTTCTCTCTCACAAAACCTTCCAGGGTCTCCCATCGCTTGCAGGACAGAGGGGTTTAAACACTTCTGCCTGCTATAACTGGTTTCTACTTATCCAGCTGCATCTCAGGTCACGATTTCCTGTGTGCTCCATCATCCCCATGCCACTTACAGCCATCGCCAGCATGCTGAACTCTCCTGTCTCCTGCCTTATCTCAGTTTGTCCTCTGCTCCCTAAATGACTTACTCCTCTCTGATCTCTTATTCTTACCCTGCTGAAATCTTACCCATCCTTAGAGACTCAGGCATGTTTCTTCTTTAAGAAGTGTTATCTTAGAATCAGAAATAATATCTTCATACATCTTAGTGTTTATTACTACATGTGCCCCTTCGCCATAGAGAGAAAAGTGACCCAGGCACGGGGGCAGCCACTCTCAGAGGCCTGATCCAGTCTCGAGGTGTAGGGGTGTGCTGAAGCTTCTCTCTCCAAACCTCCTTTGAGCCCCGAGGTTTCAAATGGCTGGGGAACTCTGCTGAGCTCCCTGGTCATCAGAAATCCTCATTTTTATGGCAGCAACCGGCGGGGAGATCGTACTGGGTAGAAGCCCTATCTGGATCACCCAAATTGACCACAGTGATGGATAGTCTGTGGGCACAGTCCTGCGCCAGCTTATTCCCTGAGGGAGGGAGTTGCACAAGAAGACAGGGAAGGGCCCTGTCCCATACAATTCCTCACCCTGCAACCATCCAATGGCCCATTCCATTCTCAGAGCCCTTGTAATTTGCTCTCATTAACCAAGCTTTGTTCTAGGGGGCAGTGGTAGAGAACCCCAGGCGTCCACTGCAGGCCTAGTCATGTCCCCACCACCCTCCCCTTCCTGCTCTGGGAGGGGAAGCCTGGAGTGAAGGCCATGCTTGGCTCCTTCCCATGTCACCCTCTGCAGGGAGTCAGGGACTCAGGAGAGCTGGCCCCATTGCAGGTGGAAGTGGGAGAGTCTGTTATCAGAAGAGAGGTCTGGGCAGACCAAACTCCCTGGGCTAGGGGCAGGGATTGAGAGAGGCTCTACCTTGCTGGGTGACCTTGGGTAAGGCCTTTTCTGTCTCTGTCTGAGCCTTGCTGTTCGCTTCTGGGATATGAGGCACGCTCAGGCTCTGCACCTGAGTCAGTGTCGGGTCCAAGCATCAGGAAGTCAGTAGCCTTTCCCTTTGATTCAACCATGCCCAGCCCCAGAGACGATGTACTTCTAGCACCCGAATCTCAGCTGCTTGATGCCCCAACCTGCTGCCATCTCCTCCCAGCCTCCATCCATCACCTCCCCTTTACATTCCACTCTCCAGACCTTGCGAGACAGTGACACACCACCATGGCGCTGAGCCACTCGCTGGCTGTGGAACCTCAGCTGAGCCTCTCAAGGCATTCAGATTCCCTGGGTGTGAGTGCAAATAACATCATTATGTGCTGCCTAGGGTGACTGTGAGCGTTCAAAGAGGTGATTCAGACAAAGTGCTCTGCATGGTGCCAGGCACATGCTAAGTTCTCAACAACTAGAAATCATTCTTGTGATTATCACTATTAGTATTTTAGAAGCTAAGCTGAGCCAGGGCTCTGGTTAGACAACACCCTCTCTTAGCTTGACTTTCTGTTTTAACATATTACCATTCTCTTTTCCTCTCTCCTTTTTCCCTCACATCTAATTATCTAGAAAAACTGTCCAAGTTGTCCTTTTCTTTTTGTCAAGGAAAAGACATAATTCTGCTTCTTTTTCCTTTAATAAACATCCAAATATTTGTATCCCAGGTGCTGCAGTCATCAAAGCAAAAAGACCAAGAAGGTCCCTGACCTAGGTGGGGAAGCAGTGAATAATCAAATACGTTCATATGTAACCATAACCTGGATGTGCTCTCTGGATGGCAGGCAGAGAGTTCAGATATCTCATACCGAGGTCCTGTGTGGATGTGGTCTGGCCCACGAGGTAGGGTGCATTTCATAGCAGGACAAAAGCAGATACTTCAGGGTCCCCATTCCAAGCACGCTCACGTGCCTGTAAGTGTAGAGTGTGGGGGTGGAGGAGGGCGGTACTCTGTAGACCGCGGCAGTGAACCTGATCTGCTAAGAGACTGTGATGAGTCACCAGGCCTCTCTGATTTGTTTCGCTTGTGTATGCAAGAAAACCGAATTCCTTTGGTCCCAGGAAGGGCTGCAGAGTCCTCTGACGTGCGGGGATTATTCCCATGTGCCTTCATTTGTTTGGCAAAGATTCCTTGAGTGCCTATTCCATGCTCTGTATGGGAGGAAGATGAATCCACGGGCTCCACTCTCCAACAGGCTAATAACAAATTAGGATTTATTGAGCTGCTATTATGTTTCAGGCATTTTAGCCATTTTAAGCCATTTTATTGTCATAAGACTAATGACAAAAGTTATTACTGTCCCCTGTTTTATAAGCGTGGAAATTGAGGCACAAAGAGGTTGATTGACTTGTCCAATGCTCCCAAGAGTTGGCGGCAACCACTCCACCATTTTCATGGAGTGGCCTAAGGAAACCTGAGGGCCCCAGAGACCTTTGTACATAGCCCAAAGGTCAAAATAACTTTTTTTATTACTAAGAACTTGCCTGCCTTTCTAACTCTCATTTTCTCATGAGAATACTGTGGAATTTTCCAGAAGTTACATGACTTACGGTATCACAGCAAGCAGCAGGAAGAACCCCAGTATCTTCTGCAGAGATTTGCAAAAGTGTAGAATGATGTTACTCTCCTCCTTACGTTTTTGTTTGGAAAATATTTTTCATAAGGATACTTTCTATGAATATGCAATGAGTTCATTTTTATTTTTAAAATAGTGAGTGAGAGTGAGTCGCCCAGATGTGTTCGACTCTGTGACCCCATGGACTATACAGTCCATGGAATTCTCCGGCCAGAATACTGGAGTGGGTAGCCTTTCCCTGCTCCAGGGGATCTTCCTAACCCAGGGATTGAACCCAGGTCTCCCGCATTGCAGGTGGATTCTTTACCAGCAAAGTTACCCCATAAAGTTTTAGAATATTCTTCTCAGTTTGAACTTCTAATAAACTGAGAGGGTAAAGGGTACAGAGACCCAAAAGGTTGAGAACTGCTGTGCAACATGAAGCAGAAATGCTCCCCAATCACTATAATTCGGGAATAACAGCCCAAGAGAGGCCTCCTGGAGGTGTGGTTCTGGTGCTGTTGCCAATGTCACTAGTGTTATTAAGAAACAGATCCCTGGATCATGCTCCATGGAGTGGCCTGTGTGGGAACCAGCTCCATCACAAATCAATGCTGTGATTCAGAGTGTCTGCCCTTGTGACTTGCAATATGGGAGTCAGATTTAAATCCCTCTGTGTGTTTCTCTTCCTGTAGCTTTCTCAGGACTATGGCTTGTCTCGGTTTGGGGGCTGCACTGGGCCTTCATTGCTGTGCATAGGCTTTCTCTAGTGGCAGTGTGCGGGCTTCTCATGGCAGTGCCTTCTCTTGTGGAGTGTGGGCTCTAGAGCACGCTGGCTTCAGTAATTACCATGCATGGGCTCCGAAGAGAGGGCTCAGTAGTCGTGGCACACAGGCTCAGCTGTCCTGCAGCACGTGGGATCTTCCCGGACCAGGGATTGAACCAGTGTCCCCTGCACTAGCAGGCAGATTCTTAATCACTGGACCGCCAGGAAGTCTTGGCTTGTTTCTCTTGAACAGCCATCCCTCTAGGGTCTAAGTGACCTCCTTACTCTTTGTGATGCCCACCCCTGCCCCTCACCTGAGCCCTGCAAAATGAATTTGTTTCTTACACAGCCTATATATTCTATGCAATATTCCCACTGAATTTGGTGACCATCCACCTAGTTACTTTCACTTGATATGGTGACAAATGAAAACTGAATAATAATAATGCAGATAATAATATCAGGAATTCAGTAGATATTAAGGGCATGGAAACAAATGCCAAACCATGGCAGATCTGAAGAAAACTCTGTGAAAACTTTCATGAAATCTGTGTTAGTGTCCCTGGCAGGGGAATCTGGTCTTCTAGAGGACAATCTTGATATTATTTTTTAGATTATTCTCTTCATCTGGAACTCTGTAGGAAGCTTCTTGGAAGAACTCCAAAGGACATATATTTGAGAATTTCCTTCCAGGAATAATAAGTTATGATCTGACACAAACACGATTCTAACTTGCAGT
Source organism: Nanger dama (assembly GCA_917880005.1). Lineage (NCBI taxonomy): Eukaryota > Metazoa > Chordata > Mammalia > Artiodactyla > Bovidae > Nanger > Nanger dama. Next base: position 43,195,212 of record CAKJTW010000008.1, read on the forward strand.
GTTTCTATAAAAGGTTTATTTAAAAGATGAGAGCTAAGTTTTTCAGCCACACTGGTTAAATTACTACACTGAAACAGGGTGTGTTAAGTCTCTCTATAGACGCACAACAGAGCTTCCTATATCATGCCTGGCAACTTGGCTTCATTTGGTTCTGCTTTGAATTTTGTGACCCATTCAGAGGCTTGCCTGAGAGCCGATCTTGTTTTGGAAGCTCATGGTGGCATGGCATCAAAAGGAATGCGCTTCAGATCTGACCTGAAGAAACAGCACAGACTGTAGGTTTTGGCTCCTGAATCAGGATAGTCCTGTGTGATCCTGGCTGAACTGTTAAGACATTCTAGAGCTTCATCTCTTCAGCTGTTGAATGGAAAAAAGGTAATCTATCCTTCTTAGCCTGACATCTTTATTCTGAGGATCAAATGAGGTAAAATATTTTAAAAACAGAAAGCACTTGTCTCTCTCCTGAAGGCTTTGCATGTGCTGTTCTTACCTAGCTGCTACTGCTGCTGCTGCTAAGTCGCTTCAGTTGTGTCCGACTCTGTGCGACCCCATAGACGGCAGCCCACCAGGCTCCCCGTCCCTGGGATTCTCCAGGCAAGAACACTGGAGTGGGTTGCCATTTCCTTCTCCATGCATGAAAGTGAAAAGTGAAAGTGGAGTCGCTCAGTCGTGTCCAACTAGTAGCGACCCCATGGACTGCAGCCCACCAGGCTCCTCTGTCCATGGGATTTTCCAGGCAAGAGTACTGGAGTTGGGTGCCATTGCCTTCTCCGGTTCGTACCTAGAACCAGCTCCAACACTGTCTGGTGGCTGGTCTGAAGCTATGGCTCTCTCTGCTCCAGCCACACCGATCTGCCCTGCCCTGCCCCTCTGTCTCAGGACCTTCGTGAATGCCATGCTGTTTGCATGGAACACTCTTTCCTCAGGTACTGCACAGCTGCCTCCCTGCCTTCCTTTAGGTCTCTGCTCAAATGTCACCTTATCAGAAAGACCCTTTCTGGACACAATACACAAAGTAACCTCCAAATCCCAGGAGCCCTCCATGTTCTTCAGGGCATGTGTGCCGTTCACCTGTTGATTATCTGACTAAAGGGCCTCCTTGGTGGCTCAGTGGTAAAGAATCTGCCTGGCCAACGTAGGTTCCATCCCTAGGTCAGGAAGATCCCCTGGAAGAGGAAATGGCAACCAGCTCCAGTATTCTTGCTGGGACCGTTTCACAGACTGAGGAGACTGGCGGGCTACAAAATGTCAGTTCCATGAGAACAGGAGCTTTGCTTTGTTCTGCTATAATCCTAAAGATTAGAGTATAGCATCCATGCCCTCCTCCATCAAGAAGAAGAAGAAAGTCAGGAGACAGCCATATCAGGAGAGGAGCCAGGGTAGGCTGGGTGGAAGAGATTTCAGCTACGCAGACCTACAGAACAAAGAGGAGGCCCCATGTTCCCTCCTGTTCTGACTCCCACCTCTCGGCTTAGATGTATTAGAGCAAATCCTTAGTGTAATTATGGGCGTTTGAATTGTTTACTCCTTGTTAACCACCCTCTTTGCTCACTTAATTGGTTCAAAGCCTGTGGCATGAGTAACTGTGCAGCAGTTTGGCATGTGGTGAGAAGGCAGCAGCGGTGTGCCTGCACCAGGCTCTAGGTGCAATCCTCACATAGAAACAGAGCTCAGATGGGGCCACAGCACTTCTGATGTCCTGGCAAACACACCCGGTGGGACTTGCTCAACCCCTGCATCTTCATGCCAGGCTTCTCCACAGGTGCCGGATTGGTCACGTGGGTTCCATGCTCTCTGAGCACCCTACCCATGTGGGCAGAGTAATTCACACCCCTGCTTCAGGAGGAGTAAAATCCAGGCTGGTCTGGCTTCGGCTTGCCTGGCCACCTCACCTGACAGGTCTCTCCTCTTCACCTTACTTCTACTTGCTCTCCTGTAGTGGTCCTGCCTCAGGCCCTTTGCACTGGCTGTTTTCCCATATCCTCACATGGCTACCTCTTCTTTTCTGTGGATCAGCTTATATGGATGTCTGGATGGACGGCATGACATCAGGCAAGTCCTAGTCTTGGTCTGAATCTCCACTTCCTCATCTGATAAATGGGTAGATGGATTCAAGATCTGTGTTCCTCTCTAAAACACATGTCTGAGCACTACGTTAGTCATCTAATGAGGCCATAAAAATTTTTGGAGGCATTACAGGGCACTGGATCCTAGGGGCTAGGTAGATAGTGGTGAAAAAAGAAGATAGAAATCCTGCCCTAAAGGGCTATACATGCTAGTGGAACGAGATTGACAGACAGTCCCTGTGGTTCAGCTGGTAAAGAATCAGCCTCCACTGTGGGAGACCTGGTTTCAATCCCTGGTATCCACTCCAGTATTCTGGCCTGGAGAATTCCGTGTCCATGGGGTCACAGAGTTGGACATGACCAAACAGTAAGCAGATAAATAAGGTAGAAACAGATAAATAAGATAATCTCATTTACTATATAATTTCACTTACTAATAAGTTCAGTAAGTGCTGTGACGATAAATGAATGAGATAGAGAATAAGTGACAGCAGGCAGGTTTTGGTGAAAGCAGTCAAGGAGGGCCTCTTTGAGACAGTGACTTTTGAGCTGAGACCTAGACAATAGTGAGCTGGGGCAATCATTCCAAGAAGAAGCAGTAACTGCGGGGACCCAAAGAAAGGAAAGAGGGGTCATTTTCTAGAAACAGAAAGAGAGGGAAGATGACCAGTGGGCAAAAGACAGAGAATGAAGGTTTTGTCTAGGGGCCGTGGTACCTTTGTACATTTCATGTTAGGGGCCATGGGACGTCCAGGGAGGGTTTTAGGAGAACAGTGATTTACATCTTAGAGCAAATCATTCTGGCTGTTCCTCTGAGAACAGACTACAGCGAGACAAGAGTGGAAGCAGGGGAGTAGCTATCCAGGGGATAAAGGCGACACCAGTATCTGGGTCAAAGGCAGAGAAGCTGGTCAAATTCGGGGCATGTTTTAGAGGTAGAGCTGGGAGCACTCACTGATGGATTGGACGTGCTTGTGAGAGAGGGAGAGGCATGTGGGAAACAGCTGATACACGTCTGATGAATAATAAACATGGCTCTGTGTTCCCTCCAGGAGGCTAGTTTGCCGAAGAGCTCAGCATCGGGGCTGAGGCACATCTGCAATGATGACAGAGTGATCTTTGTGTTTCCCATCTGTCATTGTCCCGGAGGGTGGCAACCATGTGGGTTTTCTTGCTTTACCCCTGATGCCTAGGACAATGCCAGGCACAGAATAGCACTTATAATAGTTACAAATAGTCCCTGGAGCTTGTACCTCCCGAGGGACTTCACAGGGAGACTGAGCCAAGAAGGCCTTTCTGGGCTCACCAGCCACACACAACCTCATGGTCCTACTGGGCCCTTGATGAACCAGTCTCGGCAGGTGAGGCAACCTTGCTGTGTCCTCACTGCCAAACCCAGATCACCCAGATCCTGCTTCCAGTCCCAGGCTCCCAGTTCTGATGCAGTCTCCCTACTCTCCCAGCTCAAAAGCATGCCCATCGCTTAAAATTTACCAGTAGTCTGGACCCCCAACTCCTTCTTCCCCTGTGGGTCACACACACACTCACAGAGGCCTTTGAGAGACTCGGGAGTCTGCTTCATACTAAGAGTGGAATTTCAACTATATGGGGGAAACGTTAGGGGCTGGGGTTCTTTGGAGATGGGGTGGTCTGTATTAATCCATACTTCTTTTGCCTGAGGAGTGCCCCACTTTGTCTACCACTGGGGCTGGTACAGGAAAAAGAGATGCCTTTTTCTGAAGGTCCCCCCAAGCTACCTGCATATGGGGAGAGGGCTGCCCCAGAAACTTCCCAGGAAAGCAACTCCAACCCTACCTTTCTCGGCTCAGCCTGACTCTGCAGGCTTCGCCCTGTTCCAGGGCTAATAAGAAAGACTGCCCCAAGGCACTGGGGCTTTGTATTAAATTTTTAATAGCCACAGTGGTTTTGATCCTACACTCCTGGGAGAATTAGTCACTGCAGGTTCAAGTGAGGAATTTATGGACAGGCCTCAACAATCTGTGTCTAATTTGGGGATGGAAATTCTTTGATTCAAGAATCCCAGGAGGCGATATGGTATAGTCGAGGAGGCCTAGGTTCTAACTGTTCAACAAATTTTTAAAAATCTTTGTGCCTGGAGCTATGCTACTCCAAACTCCTGCTGTGACTCTGAAGCTGTGTGACCTTGGGCAAGTTCCTCCTCATCTCTGGGCCTTAGCCTCCTGACTTGCACATGATAGAGTGGAACTCTTTCCAACTGTGACGGCCTGCATCTGGATCTGTGAAGGACAAATGACATCTCCAGCTGCAGCTGCTCCTGGGAGGCCTCCCTTATGGAAAGTTAGCTTTGGAGGCAGAGCAACTGCTGGGTGCCCAAGCATGCCCTGCCCTGAAACCCTGCTTGCCCTCCTGCTGTTTGGGGAAGGCACTGAAAGGGTTAAAGTTGGCTCAGTCAGGCAGGGAGAGACTCACGCAATCCCCTCCCTCTTCAAGTCCACTCCCTTTTTGTTCTCAAGGATTTGCTCAGCTTGCTGAGGTTAGGTAAGCCTGCTTGCTGGGCTGGGAGCCATGCCCCTTTGCCTCTCTGCTGTGAGAGTGCTGAACTGCTGAACTGTAGCAACTTGCCCTTGCTCTTCCCCCAGGCAAGAAATCTGAAGCTGCAGCAAGGGGTGGAGAAATCTTGGAACCTGAGACAGTGATTCTAGCTGCAGCCAGAAGTGGCTCTGGAGATTATGGAGTCCAACTAACTCCATTTAAAATGGGGAAATCGAGGCCCAGAGAGGGGATTTTTCTAGGTCCAGAGAGTCAGTTCAGTTCAGTTCAGTCACTCAGTCGTGTCCAACTCTTTTTGACCCCATGGACTGCAGCATGCCAGGTCTCCCTGTCTCTCACCAACTCCCAGAGCTTACTCAAATTCATGTCCAGTGAGTCAATGATGCCATCCAACCATCTCAACCTCTGTCATCCCCTTCTCCTCCTGCCTTCAATCTTTCCTAGCATTAGGGTCTTTTCAAATGAGTCAGTTCTTCATATCAGGTGGCCAAAGTATTGGAGTTTCAGCTTCTGCATCAGTTCTTCCAATGAATATTAAGGACTAATCTCCTTTAGGATGGACTGGTTTGATCTCCTTGTAGTCCAAGGGACTCTCAAGAGTCTTCTCCAACACCACAGTTCAAAAGCATCAATTCTTCTATGCACAGTTTTCTTTACAGTCCAACTCTCACATCCATACATGACTACTGGAAAAGCCATAGCTTTGACTAGATGGACCTTTGTTGGCAAAGTAATCTCTCTGCTTTTGAATATGCTGTCTAGGTTGGTTGTAAATTTTCTTCCAAGAAGCATAGACTCAAATGCAGCTTTCCAGATTCCCAAGCCAAAACTTTCTTCCTGGGCTGATTTCTGGAGTTTGGTGACAGTCTTTGGGGTTGAAGCTGTCATGAATTGATCATGTTGGGGTGAGGGACATGCAGAAGGAAAACAGAGGAAGCATGATTTCAGATGTCTTGAAAGCAAGAAAAAGGGCCTCTGTTAACGCTTCTTCAAACTGCCTTCTTCTTTTTCTTCTTCCTTTTAAAAATTTATTTGGCTGTGCTGCGTCTTAGTAGTGGCATATGGGACCTTTAGTTGTACCCTGTGGGCTTTTAGGGCATGAGGGGTCTAGTTCCCTGACTAGGAATTGAACCCGGGCCTCCTGCATTGGGAGTGAGAAGTCTTAACCACTGGGCCACCAGGGCAGTCCTGGAGCTGTCTTCTTACATTAATCCCTGCACTTACCAAGGACCCCAAACATCTACCCTTCCAATCCTCAGATTGCAGTAGCCAGGTCTGTTTCTTCTGAGAAGCCAGTTTGGATAGAGGTTCCTTTGTTTATGGCCCAGTTTTGTAAATAGACCCCTACCTCAAGCCCCCAGCTGCTCTTTTTATGAGTTGTGGGATCCTGGGCATGTTGTTTCACTCTTCTGACCCTAAGTTACCTGTCTCGAAAATGGTGGTACAAATAGTCCTTTCTTCACAACGCTGATGAGAGATGAACAAGATAATGCAGGGCTTGGCATAAAGTAAGTGCTGGAGAAATCACAGTGGCTACCATCACTCCTCAGCTCCCTCTTCTTCCTCTTCAGTAGAATGGACCTATTTCTTCTGGTCCTGCCCTCCCCACAGGATGTGAAACTCTAATAAGACAATGGAGATAAAGGAGATTTATAAGAATGATGCAAGAGTCTTTCCTGGTGGTCCAGTGGCTAAGACTCTTGTTACCAATGCAGGGGAAACTGCAGGTTGACCAGGTTCAACCCCTGGTCAGGGAATTACATCCCATATGCCACAACTAAAAGATTTTTCATACTGCAATGAAGACCCAGCACAACCAAATAAATAAATATATTTTTTAAAAAAGAATGATATGGAAACAGTGGTCTTTCTTGGTGATCCCACTGGCATGTTTGTTCCATGACTCTGTGGTTCTGGACAATCCCTGGCTGGCCAGTTTTTGGTGGGCTCAGGATGTGGTATAGGGAAATATCGGGAATTCAGATGCACTGGGACACATTCTAACCACCCATGAGCTAAATGGCTCTCCTAGATGGTTACAACTCACTGTAAAATGGGCCCAGAATCCCTGCTGTTCCAAATTCATAGGCCTATGGTAAAACTGCAAAGCGCTATGCCTGCTCTGTATCCATCCCCCGCTTCCTCTGGTTCCACATCTCATTTTCATGACGGGGTCCAGTCCACCTAACCTTCAGTTTTAATCAGAGCTTTGGGGGCGGCTGACTGAACCTAACACTCTAGAGTCAGGGCTGAGAATTTGGCCTTGCCAATCAGCCCTGAATTCCCTGTGGTCACCAGGACTGGTTCGAGGACGGGCCTGTGAACCAGTCATAGCCAACCAATTTTCATCCTGGAACTTTGACTTGTAGTAACAGGGAGAAATGACTCACTCTCTTTTCTGCCAGACAAGAGTGGGGGAAAATAAGAGCTTGGAGCTCTCAGACACTATCAGATGAAGAGCAGCTGATTATTAAGCAAACGCAAAGGAAAACAGACAAAAAGTGGAGAAGGGAAGTCTTTTGGCAATGCTGTTTGTGCATTTGGCCCAGGCTTACCACTCAACTGGAGCCAGACATCCTGGAATGTGAAGTCAAGTGGGCCTTAGGAGGTATCACTACGAACAAAGCTGGTGGAAGTAATGAAATTCCAGTTGAACTCTTTCAAATCCTGAAAGATGATGCTGTGAAAGTGCTACACTCAATATGCCAGCAAATTTGGAAAACTCAGCAGTGCCCACAGGACTGGAAGAGGTCAGTTTTCATTCCAATCCCAAAGAAAGGCAATGCCAAAGAATGCTCAAACTACCGCACAATTGCACTCATCTCACACCCTAGTAAAGTGATGCTTAAAATTCTCCAAGCCAGGCTTCAGCAATACATGAACCATGAACTTCCAGATGTTCAAGCTGGTTTTAGAAAAGGCAGAGGAACCAGAGATCAAATGACCAACATCTGATGGATCATAGAAAAAGCAAGAAAGTTCCAGAAAAACATCTATTTCTGCTTTATTGACTATGCCAAAGCCTTTGACTGTGTGGATAACAATAAACTGGAAAATTCTGAAAGAGATGGGACTCCCAGACCACCTGACCTGCCTCTTGAGAAACCTATATGCAGGTTAGGAAGCAACAGTTAGAAATGGACATGGAACAAAGACTGGTTCCAAGTAGGAAAAGGAGTACATCAAGGCTATATATTGTCACTCTGCTTATTAACTTATATGCAGAGTACATCATGAGAAATGCTGGGCTAGAAGAAGCACAAGCTGGAATCAAGATTGGTGGGAGAAACACCAATAACCTCAGATACACAGATGACACCACCCTTATGGCAGAAAGTGAAGAAGAACTAAAGAGTCTCTTGATGAAGGTGAAAGAGGAGAGTGAAGAAGTTGGCTTAAAGCTCAACATTCAGAAAACTAAGATCATGGCATTTGGTCCCATCACTTCATGGCAAATAGACAGGGAAACAGTGGAAACAGTGGCTGACTTTATTTTTCTGGGCTCCAAAATCACTGCAGATGGTGACTGCAGCAATGAAATTAAAAGATGCTTACTCCTTGGAAGGAAAGTTATGACCAACCTAGATAGCATATTCGAAATCAGAGACATTACTTTGTTAACAAATGTCTGTCTAGTCAAGGCTATGGTTTTTCCAGTGGTCATGTTTGGATGTGCGAGTTGAACTTTAAAGAAACCTGAGCACTGAAGAATTGATGCTCTTGACCTGTAGTGTTAGAGAAGACTCTTGAGAGTCCCTTGGACTACAAGGAGATCCAACCAGTCCATCCTAAAGGAGATCAGCCCTGGGTGTTCATTGGAAGGACCGATGTTGAAGCTGAAACTACAATACTTTGGCCACCTGATGCAAAGAACTGACTCATTTGAAGAGACCCTGATGCTGGGAAAGATTGAGGGCAGGAGGAGACGGGGACGATGGAGGATGAGACGGTTGGATGGCATCACTGACTCAATGGACATGGGTTTGGATGGACTCCAGGAGTTGGTGGTGGACAGGGAGGCCTGGCATGCTGCGGTTCATGGGGTCACAATGATTTGGACACGACTGAGCTGAACTGAACTGAACTACCTAAAGTCAAGCTATTCTTGGACTTCTCAGGAATATGAGTCAATTAATTTCTTTTATTATTTGCCTTCTCTCTTCCCATTAATTTTTTTATCCATTTATTTATTTTTCCATAAGCCAATCTAATTTTGGTTTCTGCCATTTGTAATCAAAGTTTCCTAATTGAGACTAAATAAAGAATGATGATAGTTATTGGGATAAACAATGTTAGCTGCTGACCTGATATCTATTTTTCCCTCTTTATCACTAACAGAAGCCTGGATGGAGGACGGAAATAAGGAGAGATGGCATAGTCAGTCCCAAGAGAGATGTGACATTTCGTCTAAGCTAATCATGACACCCATGTTTCATATTTTTCAGAATCCTTTGTACCAACAACAGTCATGTAACCCAGTTCCAGACCATGAAACAAGGAGAAATCTGGGAAAGCAAACACATGGGAAAACAGACATAGCCAGCATCATTCTCTCTCTCTCTTTCTGCCTTGAAAGAGGACATAATGACTGGAATTGCAGCATCCACATTGTGGCCATGAAGAAGAGACCAAAGAAAGCTGCAGTGACACCAGTCCTAACATCAATGAGTCACTAAGGGCAACAGCTGCCTACCTGTCTTTCTCTTGTAATAAAGACAAACACCCATTTGTTTAGGATAACATTAATTGAATTTTCTGTTATTTGCAGCTCAAAGCATTCTTTAGGAATGAATCATCTTAGTCATGAAGGACTCGAGTAGCTACCCAGCAATATTACTGCCGTAATTCAGACAGGAATCCTAGAATAAAACAAGGACTTCCCTGGTGGCACAGTGGATAAGAACCTGCCTCCAGTGCAGGGGACATGGGTTCAGTCCCTGGTCGGGGGAAGATCCCACATGCTGTAGAGCAACTAAGCCCATACATCACAAGTACTGAGCCTGAGTGCCACCGCTACTGAAGCTTGGCGACCTAGAGCCCATACGCTGCCACAAGAGAAGCCCCTGCGCTCTGCAACTGGAGAAAGCCTTCACAAAAGCAATGAAGACCAAAAATAAATACATTTTTTTAAAAAGAGTAAAACAAATAACACTTGTTGAGTAGCAGCTATTGCGAAGAAGTGTGTAAAGTGCCTTCATTGCATACAACTTTATGTTTAGTTGCCATAACCTTACAAAGCAAATACTATTACTCATCCCATTTTATAGATCGGAGTGATAAAAGATCTTTTAGGCTTACATGGCTAATAAGTGCTGGAAAAAGGCTTCTGAGTAGTCATGGTAGTATGAATTCTACCATGTATTTTATTCATAGGAGAGACCCTTGCTTAGTAAATATACATACTCATTGTCTACACAATATAGATATGCAGTTATCTAACAGATTCACTATTATAAATAGAGCAAACCTAAAATAAGTGATAGTTGACAGTCTGCCAGTGAACAAAGAAAAATACAGGAAAAAAAAAAAATCCCGGCTCTTGCAGCTCAGGGGCAAATAGCCTAACATACCTTCACAGCCCTTAAAGACATTCCTGCGTTAACACTCAATTCAATCATTAATGCTTTATAATGGCCCTGAGTCATCAAAGATGAAGTCATGCTTAGCCTCTTGTTTAGGAAGGCAGGGAAGCAGTAATACATCTGGGGAAGGTTCTCACCTGAAATGCTTAACAGAAGGTTTTAGAACATTAATCAGCAATACCTTTCCCCTCACCCTTCCCCAGCTCTCTCTGGAAAAATCAACTCACAGAACACTTCCACACCCCAGGGGCCCAGAGGCCAAGGTAGTAGAGGACTGCATTTTTCATCACCATTTTCCCAAGATGTTCCCTTCCCAAGCCTATAAATGTCAACCAGCAGGTTTCTAGCATAGAGGATCTTAATTATTATTCCTGGGGGATACCAATGGGCACTCAGAGCCAAGAACATAGCAACAGCGTGAAGACTTGAAGAGCAGGACTTGGTGGGGACCTCTGGTCATAGCCTGAGTTGAGATCAGGGGAAATTGTACAAGTGGGAGAAGGATCCGAGAGAGGCAATTAAATTGATTCAATGTCAGGGTGGACAGGAGTCACTGAGCAAAGGGCTTGAAGGCAAAAATGACACAATGATGGACTTCCCTGGTGGTCTAATGGTCAAGACTCTGTGCTTCCACTGCTGCACAGCCACACACACACACACACACACACACACACACATCCCAAAAGAATCAAGCAAGAAAACCACCACACCATGCTGAGACTAGATGTGGCCTCTGATGTCCGAACATCCAACATGCTCTTTTAACAGATAGGAAAACTGAGGCTCAGAGAGGGAAACGGATTTACTCAAGGTCACACAGCAAGGTAACAAAAGAGCTCAGAGCTTTGTCTCCTGACTTTTGACCAGGGCAGAATGGGTCACTGGACAAAAGTTTGAGGGTTGGAGAAGTTAGCTGACACTTGTGTCCTGAGCTATGAAAGAAATATACCTGGCTGCAGTTTCTCTCACATCCTGGGCCCCCTCTTTGGGACTTCTGAAGCTGCTCAGAGAGCGGGACCAGGTGGGGGCCCCTCTGAGATATTAATTCAACAAATATATATTGAGTATCTATTATATTCTCACAACAATGATGAAAGTAGGAAGCAGTGTCAGTACTCAAGAGGCTGTCAAACACAGGTTGAGACTACAGGTTCAGGAATCGTAAGGCAGGAGCCAAGCTGGGGGTCTCTTGTTTGCTGCCCCAAGACAGGTTACAGAGGGAAAGACAGACAGGTAGACCCCACACAAGAGCCACACAGGCATAGGCAACGTGACTCATGTATTCAAACACAGATGTAGACACTGAACACACAGACACACAATCACACAGATGGATGCATAGACAGGTGTACCCTGAGACACATGCACAGCTGTCACGTGCAGACACATGCACACGTGTATATACACACACAGAGCCTTCTCATTTCCCCCATAAGCAAATGGCAGAATCGGCAACTCGGGATTGTAACTACATATTTTCCTGGAAAAACAGACTTCTTTAATGCTGCCTGACCCAAGACCAGGGCTGCCTCATCCCACCCCCCCTCCCCGCCACACCCCTTGCTGCCAGGTGTTTCCGAGTAGAGACCAGAAACCAGGATGTAAGAGCACCTCCTGCCTGATTCACTCCTCTTGGCCCCAGAACTTCCTCTTCCCTGCTCAGAGCAGCTTCCCAGGACTCTCAGCTCCTCGACCTCTGCCCCTGACTCATCCTGCGTTAGCACAGTTCACAGGCCTGTGATTCGCACAAGTCAAGGCACAACCAAGGTGGGGATGGGGTGATTTGGGTGGGAAGTGGGGGTCATTATTAGGTAAGGGCCCAGGAGGAGGTAGGGGTGTGGGCTGTGTGTCTTGAAGAGAATATAAGGATATGTACCAATATCTCCCGGTGAGGATAAGGGGGGACCTAGTGGTCGCCCTGGGATTGTCTTCAGTTAGGATAATCCTCATGCTCGAGCTATGGGGCCCCACTCTGACCCATCCTGCCCATCCCCCAGCAGCATTCTCCCCTTGAGGCCAAGAGTCTATGAAGTCAAGGGGACAGCTCACCCCAAGCCTGTGACCTCCCCCCATCACTTCCCTCTGCATCAGGCCTCTGCCAGTTGGCTCTCTCCAAGGGCTGGCAGTGCATCCCGAGGGCTGTCGAAGAGGGAGCAAGTTGGTACTGTTTACTGGGCAGGTGTTAGGGTGGTGTGGGTGGAGTTTTAGCTGAGAGGCGTCAGCACCTTCCTTGTGGAAAAGGAACAGGTATGAAGGGAAGGCAGGTGGGCTAGAGCCACAGGGCCTATCATTTGGACCCTTGCTTGTTGCCCCACACTATTAAGGGTGAACCTGAAACTGGTCACTCCTGGTTCAAGGAGGTCTCCCCAAAGGGGTACACCAGGTTGAATTTGTATTCTAAAGCAAGAAGCATGAAGCTGAATGTCAGAGAATCTGGGTTCTGGCCAAGTTCTGCCTAAGAGTTCTGCTGAGTAGGATTGTAGTCTCTGGGGTCAGAAACTCTGGGAGTTTCTAGCTGGGTGACCCCCAGTCAAGATTCCCTCTGTGAGCCTCAGTTTCCTCCTTCATTGCATGAAACCAGTAATTGTCTCTCTCTCACGATGATTATGGAGAAGGAAATAGCAGCCCACTCCAGCATCCTTGCCTGGAGAATCCCCACGGACAGGTGGGCTATAGTCCATGGGGTCGCAGAGAGTCGGACATGACTGAATGACACACACAGACACACACACACACACGATGACTAATTAGCATGATCATCTGTGACCTTCGTAAGTCCCCTGCTTTCTCTTGAGTCTCAGTTCTCTTTCAGGAAAGGGGGAGGGCTTGGTGATGCTAAATTCAATGATCTTTTTCAAAATTTTTTTAAATTTTTAAATCTTTTGGTCATGCCACACAGCATGTGGGGTTTTAGTTCCCTGACTAGGGTTCGAATCTGCACCCCCTGCACTAAGAGTCTTAACCACTGGACCACCAGGGAAGCCCCTCAATGGTCTTTAAGGTTCCTTCAGATGCTCTTAGTTCAGAATTAGGTCCCAGGGATTAGCCTCTCAGTGACCTGAATGCCCCACCAACAGAGCACAGCAAGCACACAGGACATTCTCCAGCACCAGGTCTCTGCCCTAACTGGTGGTTTGAACCTACAGATCTTGGTCAAAGGGCTTGGGGAGGAAAGTGGTTCTCAGCAAATCATACTTCCTGCCCCAGAGCCTTTGCACACACTCATCCCTTGCTGGGAACACTCATCACCTTTCATCTCTTACCAGTTAACTCCCACTTAGGTTTCAAGTCTTAAAGCAAATATCACATTGTCAGAAAAGTTCAGACCCTCTTTTACAGGCCCTTCTTGTTCCTTCTATCTATTCCTACCTATAGTCATACATCTTTGTAGATGACGTTGGATGTCACCTCCTCCAAGAGACCTTCCTTTCAATCCCATCAAGGTTCAGTGCCCTCCTGCTGTACTCCCAAAGCACCCAGTACCTTGCATTTCACCTTTCATCTTGGAATTCTTTGTATTTCATCTTTGAGGGGTGGAGAAAATGATGGAGGCACCAGATCAAGACAGGCTCCCCTGCTGCATGTGCCCATGGTGCTTCTTACTCTCCTTTCACAAAATGCACTGCACCTGTCCAGCTTGTCATGACTTATTCGATGTCTGTCTTCTCTCTCCAGAGCAGGAACTTCCTGAGGCAGGAACCTACTTGCCTTCTGCACAGCTGTATCCCTAGCATGTAGGACAGTGCTTAGCACATTGAAAGAATTATGAGCCTACATGTCAACCTTTTCCACTCTGTGCACACACACACACACACACACACTTTTATTCTCCATGTCTATGATAATGCAGAGGTAAAATTCTCAATAGGCACTTGTTGAATGAATGAATACATGATTGAGCTTTATAGGAGTTGAAGCTCTGGGAGGCCAGGGATCACACCTTCAGTGATGTTGTTTTCCATCTCCTTGTGAAAATGGGATCAAGCAAGATCCCCGGAGAAATGCCCCTGTTGTAGGACCATATCTCCTGGCTTCCACTCCACACAGGCACAGCAAGGCCTCCATGTCCTCACTTCTCAACTGTTTATGATCTACCCCATTCTCCCATCCAGCCCCAACCTTTCTCTCCATTCTTAATTTCCACAGTCTCCCCTCAACCTTAGGTCTCAGTCATGGCTTCCCAAGTGGCGCTAGTGGTAAAGAATCCACCTGCCAATGCAGGAGACATAAGATCCCTTGGAGAAGGAAAAGGCCACCATTCCAATATTCTTGTCTGGAGTATCCCATGGACAGAGGAGCCTGGTGGGTTACAGTTCAGAGGGTCGCAAAGAGTCAGTCACAACTGAAACCACTTAGCATGCATACATGTGACTTACTATGCAAACCACAGGCCGCTCCCATAGTTTCCTGAGGCCCCTGGTTTTCTCCATTGTCCCATAGCTAGTGTGGAGAGGCTCACAGAAGAAGAGAGACACAAGTTCACTGGCAGAGAGGAAACTTCATCTAAAAAGTGATAGTTGACCCTGGCCTTGAAAGGTAACCCTCTAGCCAGGCTGAGACTGTGAGGGGGTGGAGTAGAAAAGAGCAAAGGGAGAAAAGGCATTTCAGGCAGAGAGAATGGTCAGCAAAGGCTCAAGGCAGAACCGACGGAAATTCTTGGCAATGTGGCCACCCTGCTAAGAACACTAGGGTCCAGCATTATGGGGGTGGCAGAAGGATTGGCAGGGGCTGGAAGAAAACTTGAATATGGCATCATTTTAGAGAAAGAAAGTAGTCATATCACGAGCAGTAGAGATACTAAGATGTGATCTTTCCTTTTAAAGAGACCGTTGTGTGACTGAGCGTGGGACCATGCCTTTCTTGGTCCTCAGTTTCCTGATCTTCCAGATGAATGTTTTGGATGAGAAGAACCTTCCATCTCTTTCCAGCTCTGAAGTCCTGTGACTGAAACTGAAGTCTTCTCTTGGCTTCTCATTCCTGTTCTGAGCCAGGACTGGGGACCAGATATGAGATCAGTCTTGCAGATTTCAAGACAAATGAGGGCTCTGTCTGTGCAGCTGGTATACACTTCCCGTGCCCGGGGCTTTGCTCTTGTGCTGTGTGCGGCCGGCTGTCACCGCGTCCATGGTGCCACCAGCTCCTCCTGGCCTTTACTCCTTTGAGCTCCTGGAGTGTTCTCGGAGTCTGGCCAGGGGGAAGGTAGCACAGCGGGTCAGGAAGGCTAGGTGGGCGAGAGGGATCCTACCGAGGGCTGGCAGGGCATTGCGGACTCCCTGATGGTCCCTGGCTCTGTAGTCAGGCTTCTTTTTTCCTATACCCACATTTTTTTTTTCCAGCCAATGGATTTTGGAATGAGTCAGACCTGGCTTTGAATTCTCTCCTTGCCACTTACTAGCTGTAGGCATTTGGCCTAGTTTAGTTGTATGTTTACTAGTTGTTTCATTTGACTGTTAGCTCAATTTTCTTGTTGATGCATTCATGTATGCATTCTTCAACAAATGTTTATTTTTTATTTAAAAAATTTTATTGGAGTATAATTGCTTCTGTAATGTTGTGTTACATTATACATTAATGTTCTGCTGAGCAATGAACTGACTCAGGTATAGATATGTATATATATGTATCCCCTCCCTCTTGAGCCTCCCTCCCATTACCACCCCGATCCCACCCAACTAGGTCATCACAGAGCACTGAGCTGAGCTCCCTGTGCTACACAGCTGGTTCCCACTGGCTGTCTATTTGACACACGGTCATATATATATGTCAAACCTAATCTCCCAGTTCACCCCACCTCCCCTTCCCCACTGTGTCCACATGTCTGTTTTCTGCATCTGTGTCTTTGTTACTGCCCTGGAACTAGGTTAATCTGTACTATTTTTCCAGGTTCCACATATATGCATTAACATACAATATCTGCTTTTCTGACTTACTTCACTATGACAAACTCTAGTCTATCCACATCTCTACCAATGACCCAGTTGTACTGAATGCCTACTACGACACACTCAATGCAAGGGGTGCCATGGTCAACAAGCTGACTCTTACTGCCCTCATGGCAGAGTGTGACAGGAGTGTTCACCTGCATGTCCAACACAATGGCCACTAACCATTCATGGCCATAGAGCACTGGAAACTTGGTTAGACTAGGAAACTGAAGACTGAGGAAATGAATTTTTAAATTTTATTTACTTTTTATTAATTTAAATTTAAAAGCACATATTTGGCTCACTTTTAAGTATGCTTGATATAACTCAGAAATGTGAAGCTATTTTTTCAAATGAAAACCTTATGAAATCTAAACACAGGTCAAATCTTGCTTATGAAAATTTAGCATTTGAATCAAGATGTTCTGGACATGTATAAGAACACATTGGCTTTTAAAGTGTTAGTAAGAAAAGAAAAAGAAAAAAAATCTCACTAGTAAAACTGATTTCAAATTGGATAGAATACTGTTTTTGAAATACTGAGTTATCTAAAAATGTTACCAACCAAAATGAATTTCACCTGATTCTTTCAACTTTTTTAATGTGACTCCTGGAAGCTTTACATCACATATGTGGATACGTGGTATTTCTATTGGACAGTGCTCTGTCGGCCAATTAAGCAATGCAACATGAACTTAAAAGATTGTTCAGTTCAATTCAGTTGCTCAGTGTGTCTGACTCTTTGCAACCCCACCGACTTCAGACTGTGAGCATTAAATGAGGATTTATCTAAAGTGCTTAGTTCAGGATAAGTACTCAGTCAATATTAGCTAATTCTGAATGTCAGACATTGGGCTGTCCCCACATCACCCCTTTCCGTCATCTTGACACTGGTGCCTTCTTGGGGCCAAGACCTCGTTCCCCTGGTTGGGGATGACTTTTCCCCAGGAGTCTCTTGAACTTTCCTGCAAATAGGGTCTTCCCCATCCCATTTGTCAGTCTTTCAGACACTCCAAGGGGTAGCTGCTACAACAAGGTTCCACTTGATGCCATCTCTGTCTTCTCCTCCCCAGGAGGGCACCCTCTCTGCCCTACCTGAAAATCTGACCCATTCTCCAAAAATTTCTAAGTCACTTTTGGATTTCACAGGTTGATAATATTTCCCAGAATTTTGTGGGCCCAATACAGGATTGCTTTTCTTCTCTCTCCCTCTCTCTCTCTTTGGCTAAATAAAGTCTTTAAAAATTACTCTCTTCTATCACCTTATTTCACAAAAGAAAGAATGCTTCTGAACAAATGGGACTCTTTTGGGTAGAATTTGGGAAATCCCATGGATAGAGGAGCCTGGTGGGCTAAAATCTGTAGGGGCCCTAACAGTCTGACATGACTGAGCGTGTACACACAAGCACATGGCAGGCTAATTCCAGAACTTATATGCAAATGCCAGGAACACAGAAAAGCCAAAGCGATCTTGAAAAAGAAGAGCAAAGTTGAAGAACTCATGCTTCTCCATTTCAAAACTTAACTTTGAAGTCATAGTAATCAAGACAGTGTGGTACTGGCATAAGGATAGACATATAGGTCAATGGAAAAAAAATCAAAAGCTCAGAGATAAACCCTTACATTTATGGGCAATTGATCTTGATAAGGGCACCGAAACATCTCAACACGGACATAATAGCCTTTTCAACAAATAGTTCTGGGATAACTAGACACACAAATTCAAAGGAATTAATTTGGACCCCTATATAGTATCACACACAAAACAGCTCAATATGGACTGTAGACATAAAGGGCTGCAAAATCAGAAAATATCAGTGAGAATCTCTGCAACTCTGGATTAGGCAATAATTTTCTAGATATAATACCTGAAGCATAAGCAATACAAGAAAAAAATTAATTAGCTGGAGATCAAAATTAAAAACGTGTGTGTTTTAAATGATGCCATCAAACAAGTGAAAGGACAACCCACATAACTGGAAAAATGCTTATACATTGAATTTATTATAAGGGATTTTATCTAGAATATATAAAGAACTCTAACAACTCAACAACATAAAGACAAATAATCTAATTCTAAAATGGGCAAAGGATTTGAATACACAAAAGATACACAAATGGTCAATAAGCACATGAAAAGATGCTCAACATTAGTCATAATTAGGGAAATTAATCCCTTAGTCATTAGGGAAATGTAAATCAAAACTCCAACACAATACAATTTCATACCTACTGGGATGGCTATGATCAAGAAGGCAAATAATAACAAGTGTTGGCAAGGATGTAGAGAAATTGGAAACCTTATACATTGCTGGCGGGAATGCACAAAATGGCCATTCTGGGAAACAGTTTGGCGATTTTTCAAAATGCTAAGGATAGAGTTACCATATGACACAGCCTTTCCACCCAGGAGAAATGAAAACATATGTCAAAAAAAACCCCAAAAAAAAAAAACCCACCTCAAACATATATGTTCCTAGCAGTGTTATTCCTAACAGCTAAAAAAAGTAGAAAAGTCCAGGTATCCATCAACTGATAAAGTGATAAAGTGGGGGATACCTGTACGTGGAACCTTATTTAGCCACAGAAAGGAGAACCTCAAAGCCATTATGCTCAGTGAAAAGAAGCCAGGGACAGAACACACCTAGTATGATTTTATTTATTTGAAATGTCTGGATTAGGCAAGTCTGCAGAGTTCCCAAAGTAGATTAGAGGTTAGCAGGGGCTGAAGGGGAGGGACAGGGACTGGGGAGTGACCACTAATGGGTACGAAATTTGGGGGCAGGGGGTGAACACTAGGGCCAACACTGCTGAACTACGTAATAAATCAAAAGCCATTGACCTGTATACTTTAAATAGGTGAACCTTATGGCATGTAAATGGTATCTCGTTAAGGCCAGAAACCATAAAAGTGGGCCCCAGGACAGACTGCATGTGGGTAGAGAGCAGCGCTCTGTGTCCTGAGGGCCTCTGAGTGTCTCAGCTCTGCCACTTTTCGGTTGTGGGGTGGAACCTCAAACAAAATAGTCTTAAATCTCAGTTGTCTCAGCTCTATGGGGGTGGGGGGAGGTGGGGTGGAGAGGGTGCCGGGGTTGGGGTTGTGAGGATTAAACAAGAATATCTGTGTAAAGTGTCTGGAACATAGCCAGGGCTCAACAAACACCAGGCAGTTTTGTTCTTACGTTTCCATCTCATTCAAGTACCGTCCTTTAAATGAAGTAAAGTGAATTTGGTGAAAATCAGTGTGATTGTTCCAGTAAGCCTATCTGTCCTTCTTTTTTCTCACTTTGTAAAAACCGAACTAATGACAGCCTCCTTACCAGTCAGCATCCCCCTGCCAACCCTCACAGCAGCAGGGTACCGCCCACCCACACTGCATGCCTCTCTCTGAGAAGGAGACTGCCTGGACTGGAAGATCTCTGGGATCACTCACTCCAGTCCTTTCCAAACATATTTTAGAAGTGGGATCAGTCTTCACATGAAACTAAAATAATAATAACCATGATAGCAGCACCATGATACCATGAAACTTTACCATAAGCCAGTCCCATCTAAAGTATCTCATGTGCATTATCTCCTTCAATAACCTCTGAGGTCCTCAAGGCCTGTTAGTAAGCAGAAGAGCCCTCCGCTGAAGCCTGTTAGTTTAATAGAAAACACCTGTGCTCTGAATCCTGGGACAGCTAAAAAGGGCCTGATCACAAGTGTTTGCATCTTAGAGAGATCCTAGACAGGTTACTTAACAGCTCAGAGCCTCAGTTTCCTCATCTCTAAGACATATATGTGCTCATGATAAAACACTAAGCAGGGTAATTACACTAAGCGCTTTGCACACATTAGCTCATGTAATCCACCCAACATCGTGGGAGGGCTCAGTGTTTGTTTTCATTATTACTACACATCACCTCCTCATGAAGAAGCCCAGAGGGTGAAGTGGATTCAAGATGGGCTATTCTGGTTAAAAAGAACAGAGACACCACTTCTTTCTGTCTTATCTTCTGTTGCCCCTTCCCCTAAGGCAACATTAAGAACCCTCTTTAGGACTCTAGGGCTCCTTGAAGTATAGTTTGAAACTATGCTTCTCAGCATATCCTCACTCACTGCACAGATGAGAAAACTGAGGCCCAGAGGGTAGGATACCGGTTCAAGGTCACACAGTCACTCAGAGGCAGAGATGGGACTATAACCCTGGATTCCTGGCTCCCAACTGGGTTGTTGCTGAAGCAGCTGGGCTCCCCAGGTCTCCCTGCTGCCTCAGAAGAGGTTGTGTGGCTGCCAGAACTCCCAGGTTGGGCTCCCTACCCTCCTCCAGTCTCAAAGATAATCCTTTAAAGAATTAAGTGCAGCAATTATGTGGCTGAGACAGAGGTTTTGTTACCTTTTGGTAACCAGTCTTGCAGAGTTTCATTTACTGTCAGTTGAGTGTTCAGAGAGAAACCTTCTTGCTTTCCCCATCTCCATCAGAATTTCCTCCCCACCGCTTTCCCTTCAATTCACAGCAACACCCTGGATGGGCAACCCTCCACAGCACCTCCTCTCACGGCACTTCCAGTTAGCAAGCAGACGGGCATCAAACAAGCAAAAAGCAGAGCAAAACCCTGAAGGAGAAATAGTCTCTAGCTACCTTCCAGTGTGCGGTTCTCTTGTTCAGAGTAGAGCAAGGAGTTGAGTCTTGGGGAAGCACAGCCTGGCTGTTGCTCTTCCTTCTGCCTGTTGCTCTTCCTTCTGCCTGGAACGTTCCTCTCTGGTCTTGTGGCTGGCTTCTTCTCACTCTCGGTCCCGTTCCGGGTCATCTGTTCAGGGTGGCCTTCCCTGGCCCACCCCACCAGAGCGGGGCCAAGCTACTCTGACCCTTCTGCTTTCTTTAGAACACACAGCTCGCTCCATTCATCCAACTGATTGATTTGCTGATGCTTTTATTCTCTGCCTCCTCCCCTCCAACAGTAAGTCCAGCAGGCAGGAAGTGTGTCTGTCTCACTCACTTACTGCAGGCCCAGCACATGGAGCAGTGATTTGCATGTGGTAGGGAATCCATGTGAGTGTGTGTGTGTTTTCTTAGTCATGCCACTCTTTGTGACCCCATGGACTGTAGCCCACCAGGTTTCTGCGTCCATGGAATTTTTCAGGCAAGAATTCTGGAGTGGGTTGCCATTTCCTACTCCAGGGGCTCCATTTGTTAAATGAATAAGAGGAGGAAGGAATTGGAGAGCAAAGTGCAAAGAAGAGAGAGTTAAGAAAGAATTCCAGTTGCATGTCTGTCACTAACTTGCAGTGGGACCTTGGCAAGTTTCTTAGCCTCTTTGGTTCACTATGTTGTCTTCAATTGCAAAACTAAAGAACTGGAGTTAGCAGCACAGGCTGCATGCTCACATCTCCCTATAATGCTTTTCACACTGAAGTATAATTTTGTTTTTAGACAGCCATCTTACCCACTAAGTGCTATGTTCTTGGCAGAAACCAACCGAGTTTTAGTCTCCAATCTAACCTTGCACCGGGTGCTGAATATACAGGGGCGCTAATAGTGTTGGATGAGTGAATGGATAGATGGATGGATGGATGGGTGGGTGGAAGGCTCTCAGAAGTCCCTTCCAGGAGTAGAGACTTAGGGTTCTAGGGTTCTTGTAAGCAGGGGCAATTAAAAGAGGAAGTAGGTATCCAGGTCTCTGCCTCCTTTGGCGTTTCAGCTTGATATGCTCTTCTGTCTTCCCAAATCCATTTGGAGGGGTTCAGGCTGTTCCTGCTTCCCCAAACCCTAAGGCAGAGAACTATCTGCTCCATCAGAGGTAAGACCATGGAAGAAGTGGGACTTCTTGGTGATCCGATGACTCAGACTCCAAGATCCCAATGCAGGGGCCCCAGGTTCAACCCCTGGTCAGGGAACTAGATCTTACATGCTGCAACTAAAGATCCTGTGTGTCACAACTAAGACACAGAGCAGCCAAATAAATAATAAATATATTAAAGAAAAGACCATGGAAGGAGTGGTACAAAGGTGGCATATGACACAATCTCATTAAGGAGTTCAAGACAGCAAATTATCCCAACAGCACAGTGTGTAAAGTTGATATGGCAACAATCCAGTGGACTGGGGGCAGCTAGAGCACAGTCTGGTGTACTTTCTCTGCAAAGAGCTGGATGGTAAATATTTTAGGCTTTAAGAGCCATACTCTCTCTGTCTTAGCTCCTCAATTCTGCAGCCACAGATGATTCCTAAATGAGTGAGCATGGCTATATTCCAAGAAATCTAGGTATGGATGCTGAAATTTGAATTTCATCTAATTATCATGTAACACAATGTATTATGCTTGATTTGATTTTTTTCTAACTATTTGAAAATCTCACAGCCATCCTTAGCTTGCAAGTAGTACAAAAACAGGTGATGGGTTGGACGGGCCCCTGACCCTAGAAAGGACAAGACAGTGTTGGGGAGCTTCTCTGGGAGGCTTTCTGCAGGAGTGATAGAGGGGCCGGGGAAGGATTTGGATAGGAGAGCGGCAGAGGTTTGGGTCTGAGGTGAGCAGGCAGGGCACCAGCTCAAATGCCAGCAGAGGTCAGGGAGACGCAGGGCCTGAGTGAGGCCGGCCAGGAGGGGCTGGGGGAACTCACACACCCACGTCCCACCTGTCAAGACCTGCAGCATCTAAGTGCCAGTCCTTTATTGCCAACATGCCCATTTTTCAGATATCCAGTTTCCAGAGAAGTCTGGATTATCCTGAAAGGAAATATGTAAAAACAAATAAATAAACAACATAGGGTAGGTCAAACAGAACCTGAGAAGGGGTGATTGTGGCTTGTGGATCATTAGCTTGCTATTCTGGGCTTTGGATGTTTATGGAGATCATTCAAAATGGAGTGAGAGGGAAAACTTCTGAACTTGGGTGCATGCAGCAAGGACAGATGGACACTAGGAAGAGGGGACTGATGCCCACTGGATAAACAAGGCCTATTTTCCTAAACAGCCCATTTCCCTGAAATATTTTGGAGGAAATCATTGTTAAAGTCTAAGCATATTCGGTTAGGTTGCAGAACTTAAATCTTCTCCCCCTTTTTTTAATTAAAATTTTTTCTTAAATTGGCATTACGTATAATAAAGTTCACTGATCTTATTAAATACAGTTCAGTGGATTAATTTTGTTGGTTCCTAAACTTCATGTACATGAGTCATACAGAAAATGCTACTTGGGGTCTGGCTTGCTTCCCTCGACCTTGTCAGATCATTCATGTCACTACGGGTAGCAGTAGTCTGTGCTCAGTTTTCTGTGCTCACATACTATTGCTCCATTTACTGATTTTATGGTTACTGGGCATTTCGTTTGTTTCCAGTTTATGGATTCTATGAATGGCATCACTATCACCATTCCTGTGTGTGTCTTTTTGTGGACATAAGCACTCACTTCCCTGGGCTGTGGACTTGCTGGCAGTCTGGAAGGATGTGCTTGCTGTGAGTGGTTTCAGATTCTGCCTCCAGGTCCTCAGGGGCCCAAGCCCTCTCTCCTTTGCAGTTAGGTGCCCCCACTGGAACATTTGAGAACACTGGTATGAGGTGGGGGGTCAAGAATATGTCATGAAGAACCAGAAGTCAGCGGTCAACACATGGTACAGCATCAGTACCATGATACAGATCAGTGATCACACAGTGTCAGTATCATTTTGTACCTTCACTCAGAAAAACAAGCTGAGTTGTCTGAGGTCAAGTAGATATTAAGGGGAGACCATGGGTTTAAATCCAGATTCATCCAACTTCAGAGTCATGCCGCTAATTGCTCTGCTCTAAAACCTGGGAGTGGCCACCTATATTTTCACCCACCCAGCATCCATTCCTTTCTTTTTGCTAACAGCATCCTGGTTGTGTTTTGGAGAGGCATCCAGGGGCTATCTGATGCAGTCTTAGTGGGCTGTCACTCTGCTGATTCTCAGCCCTGGGCCAAGGTGTAGGCTCAGCACTAGAATGAGGGGAATCAAGTAATAAAGGGCCCCAGGGTGAAAATTTTAAGGATGCACTCACTGTCTATTGTTGTGTTAGTTGCTCAGTCTATCTGACTCTTGGTGACCCCAAGGACTGTAGCCCTCCAGGCTCCTCTGTCCATGGAATTCTCCAGGCAAGGATACTGGTGTGGATTGCCATTTCCATCTCCAGGGGATTCTCCTGGCCCAGGGATAGAACCCAGGTCTCCTGCATTGCAGGCAGATTCTTTACTGTCTAAGCCCTCACTCTCAAGGCATACAAGTGTGAGGTCAGCCTCTCCCTCATCTCAGTTCTACAGGGGACCCAAGCTCAGCCAGCCCAGCCCCTAGAAGCAATCTGGATCTTGAGATTGCTCACAGAGATAAGGGGCATCCTTCCGGTGGTGAAGGTCTGAGTTGATCACCCATCCACTCCTGGCTCGTCTTTTAGGAGCTCTAGCTGTGAACCCTATACCCTCATTCTGTGTCGCTCATAACTGTGCATTAATTTCCCCTTCTGTGTAAGTTATGCAAAGTTGGTTTCTGTGGCTTTTAAGGAAGACACTGTGTGCTCTGGAGCATATTGCCTGATGCTTCAAAGTCTCATGTACTCCATGGAAAATGGGGATTCAATGCTTAGCACTCCAGCTGGAAAACATGGCGAGTCCCTGGATAAGGGATACCTCTAGGCATTGCTTCCCAGCCTTGGCTCCATGTTGGCACCATGTACTGAGACTTAACAGCCTGATGCCTAGGCTTGCAGACATCACAGTCTCTGGGGTGGGCTCACATAACAATATTTTGTAAAGTTCCACAGGTGATTCCAGGGACTTATGAGGGCGAGAACAATTGCTCTAAACAATGTGGGATTTCTGTGGGTAATTAGCAGCTCCGCTGCTCTTGCATCGCCCCCGTGGCTCCACACCTGGGACTTCAGCGTTGCATCAGCATGGCCCTCATCTGGGCAGCAGGCAGATGGGAGGAGAAGCGGGAATCTCTTATCTCTACTAGGCCTCTCTTATCCCTAGGTTTTCAAGGATCCCAGCAGCAGCCTGGTGAAAGCCAGAGGGCTTAGTTTAAAATCCTCAGGCAATTGGAGAAGCTTGTGTCTCAGAGTTGCTGAGGAGTCTGCAGTCTTAGAGCCTAAGGCCGTAGAGAGGTCATGGTGGCCATTTCCTTGCAGGAGGCACTGGCAGGGCCCCTGGAATAGGCAGCAGGAGACCTGGGTTCAGGTCTCAGTTCTGCCAATGGGACATCAACCAGTGAGCCGGGGCAAACATCAACAGCTGCAAATGAACAGATATTTATTGAAGAATCACTGTATGCAAGGCATCAAGCTGGTATCCTCAGCCGGGGTATGTTAAAGGACTCTGAATTAGAAGACAAAACTGGGACCCCAGAATCTGTACTTGTCAGTGGGCATCTAAGTGATTCTGGTATTGTGGGCCCTTGGATACTGACCCTGAGGCTGAGTGATCCAGGGGATTTCAAGGAGGGAAGCAGAGTTGAGCCTCACAGCAGAAGGTGCTGTGTCAGAGAGGAGTAGAATGTTTTGGATGATGAGACAAAGTGAGTAAAGTGAGACACCGACCTCAAGCTGTCTCCCTAACATCAGGCCTTTAGTAACTCAACAGCTACTGGATGGAGTAGGACTTACTGCTGTGTAATATACATCCCAGCTCCTATGTCTTTTCCTCCACCAGCCAGTCTTGCATTGTCTTCTTTGTATATCTAAGACCAAGAACTCCTTTAGATTTGCTTATGTCCACACTCTTCTGACACTTACATGTAGCTTTATGCTGTTTCCCCTCTCATCTACTATTTGAAGCAGTTCTTATAATTTCCTGGTTAACACAGCAGACTGGACTGATCATCTCTGTTTCTCAGTACAAAACTCTCATGGATACATGGTTAGTAAGAGAAAGTTAGTAAGTAAAAGGACCCAAATCCAAACTTAGGCATCAGACCCTACATCCAATGACCCTAGACTAAGATTATCTGTCTCTCTCTCTCTGCTTACTCACCCATTTGTCCCTCAGCCATCCAGCCAGCCAGCCACATGTCCATCCAACCACGCATTGCTAACTTATTCTCATCTGCTTATTTCTGCCATCTATTTAATATGCTCATCTGTCTCTGTTTGGGCTTTCCTGGTGGCTCAGTGGTAAGAATCCACCTGCCAATGCAGGAGACATGGGGTTTGATCCTGCCCTGGGGCAGGAAGATCCTCTAAGGAAGGAAATGGCAGCCCACTCCAATATTCTTGCTTGGGAAATCCCATGGACAGAGGAGCCTGGCAGGCTACAGTCAATGGGGTTGGAAAGAGTCAAACACAACTTCTTACCTACTAAACAACAATGTCTGTTTATCCATTTAACACAATTGGTGTCTATAACAAGTTGTTTATTGCAAATATTTATTGAGCCTGCCATATATCTTACTCCCCCTACTTGCGTCTCCTGCTCCCACTCCCCACATACCCCATCTTCCCTCTGAATGCTTTCTCTGCTGCCCTTTTGCAGGACCCTTAGTTTGTGGGACCACAGCCTCCACTTGCCTGCCTCCTAAGCCACACTATCCCCTGATCGCTTGTGACCTGACCCCTTGTCCTTCCATGACTGCCCTGACCTGGTTCCATCCCTCTCCAGCTAGACTCCAGGGAAATATTGACTGACTCACTGACTGGACCCCCAGCTGGGCTGTTTGCAACTCCAGGGCAAGGACCACATCTCTTGCAGGGTTCCACCCTTCTCAGTTTCCAGTCTAGGGCTAGGCACATGCTGCGCATTTTGTTCATACTGGCTGGCTGGAATTTGCAGTCCTTGGGAGTTGGAAGGGCCTTTTCAACTATTATTCATTTGACAAATCTTGCATGATTTGTCTTGCTAGATGCTATTGCCAGGCCTAGAGATTAATGAGTACAACCTTCTATGCGGATGAGGAGAGGGAAGCCCTTGGAGCAACCAGGGCTCTGTCAAGGTCCCACAGCTGAGGCAGAACCTTGAGCACAGTGAAGAGAATGTCTGGACCGTGATGGCTCCTGGGCTCCCACCAGAGCCAGATCATATGTGCTTGAAGGTGTCCACAGAGGAGGTATTGGGAAACCCGGGCTACTTCACCAAGTCACACCAATCAGTCCCCAGTGAGAGCCACAGGGAGCTGCCTTCTGGGTAGCAGGAGAGCCTGAGTCAGCTTCACCTGCACAGATGTCATCAGGGTGACCAGTGGCTGGCAAGGGAGAAGAGTAGCCCTGAGGGCTCTAAGGGAAGGAAAGCAGGGGACTCTAGCTGGCTCTCAGGGTATCACACCCCTGAGACAGGATATCTGAGCAATGGAGTCCACGGCCAAGTACCAAGGACCCTCTAAGTAGGCTGGACTTTTCCTCACTGTTGGAAATACCGCTCTCCCTGCCCCTACCCTATGCTAAAATCAGACTCATAAGATACGATGTTAGAGTTTATCTAGCTCTGAGCTTCTCAAACTTCAGAGAGCCCCAGAATGAGCTCCAAGCCCGGGTAGCTCTATGAAAAGACCCCAAGACAGACCACTGAGTGAAAAGGTTGCAGCAGGACACACAATATACTGCTTTAACAACCCACCCCACCCCCTGAATCTTCCCTGGTGGCTCAGAGGTTAAAGTGTCTGCCTCCAATGCCAGAGACCCAGGTTCGATCCCTGGGTTGGGAAGAGCCCCTGGAGAAGGAAATGGCAACCCATTCCAGTATTCTTGCCTGGAGAATCCCATGGATGGAGAAGCCTGGTAGGGCTACAGTCTACGGGGTCACAAAGAGTCAGACACAACTGAGCGGCTTCACTTACCCCCTGAAGGCAAGCGAAACCCCCATTGCTATATATCTCCTACTGGTATATTTATGTGTGAATGTAAGAAGGGTTACACACCTAAATAATTACATTGTTTGCCTTTGAAGAAGGTATTTCTGGTGGCGGCAAAGAGGCCTTTAGCCTTAAATGTAATTCTTTATTATTTGAGGAGGAAAATATGCCATGTAAATGCAACACTTAAAAATTTCTCCAATTTCTTTTTCACTCATCTTATCTGGTTGGAAGTCTGAGAATCTGCGTTTTAGCAAAGTTTCTGTGCTTCTGTACAGTTGCTCCATGAACTGCACTTTGAGAAAAGCTGGTCTAGTCCCATCACTGTACAGATAAGTTGAGAGTCAGAGAGTCAAGAAACTACCTAAGACCACACAGCATGATAGTGACTGAGCTGGGACTTGAGCCCAGGAGGTTTTACTCCAAGATGCTCTCTTGCGCATGATGATGTGAGAAGGAAACTCAGGAGAAGAGTGGAGACTGGGGCTAGGGCATGGGGTCCACAGGAAGAGTGTGAGCAACCAGGGCTCAGTGTACACTGGAGCCTGGGCCCATTGGCGGCCTCTGTGCTGGAGAGGGATACGGGGATGGTGGGGAGGGGAGGAGGAGGCAAGAGGGGGGAAATTATTACTCATCTTTATCATTTCTTCTCAAGCCAGCCTGGTCTCAGGTCCCTCTTCCTTTCTGGATTTCCCTGCCTTGTGCAGCTCACTGCTGAGGCCCTGCTGTTTCCAGCAGGTGCAGTGGCTCCCGTTTTGGACAGCCTTGTGACTAGGTAACCTCGGGCACTTGTTTTCCCTTTCTTGACTGCATCATCTTCATCTTTCATTTATACAGTGGGCTGGGCTTCCTGCTGGCTCAGTGCTAAAGAGTCCGCCTGCAATGCAGGAGACGCAGGTTCAACCCCTGGGCCAGGAAGATCCCCTGGAAAGGAAATGGCAACCCACCTCAGTGTTCTTGCCTGGGAAGTTCCATGGACAAAGGAGCCTGGTAGGGTACAGTCCATGGGGTCACAAAGAGTTGGACATGACTGAGTGACTAAACAGCAACAAATATACAGAGGCTCCCTCTTAGAGACTCACTTAAGATCCAGAAAGCTGGGCTTCCCTGGTGGCTCCGAGGTGGAGGGTCTGCCTGCCAGCGCGGGAGACATAGGTTCCATCCCTGATCCAGGAGGATCCCACGTGAGGCAGAGCAACTGAACCGTGGGCAACAGCTACTGAGCCTGTGCTCTAGAGCCCAGGACCTGCAGCTACCGAAGCCCACGTGCCCCAGAGCCCACGCTTAACAACAAGAGAAGCCACTGAGCTGAAATGAGAGGCCCACACACCCCTGCTAGAGAGCAGCCCCCATCTGCCAGAACTAGACAAAACCTTCCAGCATTGAAGACCCAGCACAGCCAAAATCAAATGAGTAAATTTAAGTTCCTCCATCCATGGGATTTTTCAGGCGAGAGTGCTGAAGTGGATTGCCATTTCCTTCTCCAGGGGATCTCCCTGACCCAGGAATTGAACCCAGGTCTCGCTTTGCGGACAGACGCGTTACCGTATGAACTACCAGGGAAGCCCTGGTTACAGACTGCTGGGCCTCTGTGATGGGAAGGGGGCTGAAAAGTGGGGGGTTTTTGGGGGGTTGTCTTTTTTCTTTTAAAACTTTTTATTTTATATTGGCGTATAACTGATTAATAATGCTGTGATAGTTTCAGGTGCACAGCAGAGCATCTCAGCCATACATATGCATGTATCCATTCTCCCCCAAACTCCCCTCCCATCCAGGCTGTCACAGAACACTGAGCAGAGTTCCCTGTGCTATACAGTAGGTCCTTGTTTGTTATCCATTTTAAATACGACAGTGTGTACTTATCAATCTCAATGGAACTTGCATGTTTTAACAACCTCATCCCTCTGTCCCTCCAGGATCCCTACAAAGTCTTCAGTTAGAAAACTGCTGTGCTACTAGTCATTTCCCTGAGCAACACCTCCAGCCCTGGGTCTCAGGCGGTCTGAGGTCTGGCCTGTGAGGAGGGCTGGGGGCACTGAGGAATCCAGAGCAGCAGGCAGGCCTGCTCCCCAGGAGACCTCTCCCCTATCCACCCCTTGTCTAGTGATTCTGGATTTCCTCCCTCGGGGCCGGCCTCTTCCTCGCCTGGGCAGAATGTCTGGAATGTGGGGCTGGTCGGGCTGCTGGAGCTGCCTCTGGAATTCAGGCATTGGAGAGCAGACTCTTGCCTCTGAAGGCTTCTGCCCTGCCAGCCTGGAGGTGACTCTGCAGGAGACAAGCGGCTGAGAAAGTGAGGAAGGGGCGGGCGTTAGGGCCCTGAGCACATCAGGAAATCTCTCTGGGCCTCGGTTCTTTTGTCTGTGTGCTAGATGAAGATATATAACACAGTTAATGTGTGTCCCGTCGCTTCAGCTGTGTCCAATTCCTTGTGACCTCCATGGACTATAGCTCTCCAGGCTCCTCTGTCCATGGAATTCTCCAGGCAAGAATACTGGAGTGGGTTGCCATTTCCTCCTCCAGGGGATCTTCCCTGAGCCAGAGACTGAACCCACATCTCCTGTGTCTCCTGCATTGCAGGCAGATTCTTTACCGCAGAGCCTCTGGGGAAGCTCCTTTATTGGTAACCATGTCCTACCCTCTACATGTATGGCATTTTGGTACTTGCCATCTATCTGTTGTAGGAAGGGGGAGGTCCCCCTTCAGGGCTCCAAGAGCGGGCTCTTGTCTAACACTCGGAAATTAATTGTCTGAGGAGCCACGTGCTGACAAAGCAAGATATTTTATTGGGAAAGGGCACCCGGGTGGAGAGCAGTAGGGTAAGGGGAACCCAAGAGAACTGCTCTGCCGCATGGCTCACAGTCTCGGGTTTTATGGTGATGGGATTAGTTTCTGGGTGATCTTTGGCCAATCATCCTAATCCAGAGTCTTTCCTGGTGGCGCACACATCGCTCAGCCAAGTGGATGCTAGCGAGAGGGATTCTGGGAAGTGGATGGACACCGCGGTGTCTTCTTTTGACCTTTCCCTAACTCTTCCGGTTGGTGGTGGCTTATTAGTTCCGTATTCCTTACCAGGATCTCCTGTCAAGAAACAACTCATGTGAATGGTACTAAAGGGCCTGGCCAGGGTGGGCAGCTTCACTCAGTGTGCTTCCCCTAACATATCCATTCTCCGCACTTATCACATTTCATTAGCGCCATATGAAGAGCTATTGGAACTTCATAGATGAATTAGACACCACTGATCCAGAAAACCACCACTTTACCACTTTTTGCCCCAGGCACACTGCTTAGAGTCTTTTTTTTTTTTTTTGATGTGGGCAATTTTTTAAAAGTCTATATTGAAATTTTACACTATTGCTTCTGTTTTAAGTTTTGTTCTTTTGGCCTCAAGGCATGTGGGATCTTAGTTCCCCAACGAGGGATCAAATTGGCAACACCAAGGCTGGAAGGCAAAGTCCTAACCACTGGCCCACCAGGGAAGTCCCTGCTTGGAGGTTTGCTGATTCACTATCTTATTTAATCCTGGCAACCCCTGCGAGATAAGAACCCCATTCAGCCACTTCTATTTTCACCACCCTTTGGCAGATGAGGAAACTACTTCCCAGAGAGATTAAGTAACTTGTCCAATGCCACACAGCTGCAAGACGGCAGAGCTGGGTTTGAATCCAAACGTCTAACCTTAAGTCCAAACCTCCCCTTGTGCCCCAACTCCTTGGTAAATGCAGCAAGGGGGAGAGGGACCACACAGTGCTATCCTGCCCAGACCTCACTGTCAGACCAGCATAGAGCAATCTGCACTCGGCAAGGGCACAGAAGCCCTGGCAGTTCATGGGGAAGTACAGAGGGAGGGGCCAAGAGACCTTCCTGAGCTGGCAACCGGGTGATGGACCTGGTAGGCCGTGGGCAGGACGGCAGTCTCCCAGCAGGAGCCAGTGGAGGGTGATGGGCTGAAGCTGGCCGATCTGCAGGCCATCTGCACCTCATCTATGAGGCCCAGTGTAAAAGGATAATGTGGGGGCCTTTTTCAAAAGTTACTCAGAAGTGTAAGACAGATAGAGCAGAGCATTGAATCGAGAGTGGGGCCTTGCTAGATGCAGGTGGCGTGGCCATGGATCCAAATCCTGTGATTAGACTGGAGCATAACCAAGGGCCAAGGCTAACAGCACAGGTTTTAGATCTAGATAAACTCGGTTCAAATCCTATCTCTGCCATTTAAGAGTATGACGACCTTGGACAAGTCACTTAAAACTAAACCCAGTTCCTTCCTCTGCAAAATGAAAATGGTAACAGTAGTACCTTATCAAGAGGATCTCTTTCAGGATCAAATGAGATGATGTTTAGCCTAATACTTCATAAATTGGAACAAATATCAGTTATTTATAGATTCATCATAATTGTTGCTGTTACTATACAAAGGCAGAAAAGTGGTTCATGGTTGTGGAGAAGGGGACATGGGAGGGATACTGATTCTCGGGGGTGGGGGCAGGGCCAATCAGATCCTCTGGTCTGGGGGCAGGTAAGGGTGGGTATGACATCAGAGGTTCTGTTTCATGTCCATTTTGGAGCGGCTCACCACCTCCCAGCTTCCTGTTGGGGTGACCTAACCAAAGCCTTGGACCAGCCAGCCGGGCTCTGGGAGCTCTGTGCCAGCTCCACCCACCAGCACCAGCCTGGGGCAGGCTGACAGAGGGCTGGATTGGGCAGGTGAGCTCATTCTCTCCAGCCTGACCAACCAAGCCGGACACTGCTCCTGGCAGGAGCTGTCAGAACTGCCAGCTGGGTGTCAGGATGAGCTGGAGGGCCTGGTGGTGCCCAGATGCCCATGGCCAGCAGGTCTGCTGAGTGTTTGATTACATTCCCAGGCACCCCAGGCAATGCCAGGGCTAGTGGTTCCCACTCCTGCTGGGTCCCGTCTGTCAGCCGCAGAGCTGACATCCCCCAGCTCAGCCCCCCACAGCCCACCTGCCTTCCACCTTCTGCTTCTTCCCCTGGGCTGCAGCCCTCATGGAGCCAGGTGGCCTCATCCCCCGGTGACTTCATCCTCCTTAAAGGCACCATGTCCCTTCCTTTGACAGTCAAGCCTCTGGACAGTCAAGCCTCTGGAGCCCTTCCTATCTACAGGCCCACAAACTAGACTCCAGGGTCCCTGCTCTGTCCCCACTCCCATGCCGCTCTATGTGACCCTCCCCAGGAAGAACACAGCACGACAGAGGAGAGGCCAGCCCCAGAGATGACAGCTTGCATCTCATGTTCATTGACCGTGTTGTCTCAGTATAACCAGTCCATCAGCCAACTGTCCCCATGAGCTGAATCTTTTCTCCAGGCCAGTCCTCCAAGGTGGACTACACTCATCCCATGCACTCTGGGTATGCAGCTCACATGCGGCAGTAATGCAGCAGTTCCCTCCATTAGGGTGACAGACCAGTCCCATTTCCCTGAAAGCCCTGCATCCCTGGAAGCCCTCAGTCCCATGCCAAGCAGGACACTTGTCAGCCAATCCTGCACTCGCATCTGTGATGTCCTGGCTCTCATGGCTTGTGCCTCTGATTTCCCCTGAATTACCTAAGATTTCAGCCTGCCCCAGAAGGAATTAGAGGAGTTCAGCCTGTTACAAATGAAAATACAATTATCTGTGCTTCTAGACTCTATGGACACCCTGAAATTTGCCATCTGGTTAGAATTTTCATCACTGCTCAAGGCCCTCATTTATACTCCCTACCCCATGGGGAATGTGAACAGATTGCTCTAGAAAGGAAAACCTAGAAGGGAGAGGTGAAGCACTCACCCAGACCACAGTGGGGAGTCCAGCTTTCTCCAGGCAAACAGGAGAGTGGGCAGGGATGATGTGGTAGGTCTTTCTTTAGAAACTTACAGCATCCTATGTCAAGAATACTAGAGCTTTAGAATCTCAGAGCTGGATCTTAAAGATCAGAGTTCAACACCTGCTTCAGTGAAACAGGGAAACTGAGGTCCAGGCAGGGGATTCAGAATCAGATGTAATTCTTTTAATGCCTATGACATGGCTGACACTGCTGGGAAACACGGATGCCGGGGCCTGTTCCCAGGGAGTCAGAGGCAACAATTCAGTGGGTGGGCAGTGGTTGGACGCTAGAATTTGTAGCTCCCCAAGTGATGCCAGTGTGCAGCAGCCCCAGTTGAGAACTCCTGGGTTAGACACAGACCCCTGGGGTTTCCCAGGTAGTTCCATGGGTACCAGTTAGGACCTGGGCCAGCAGGGAGGAGGATCAGGGCCTGGGGCAAGAGTGGAGGGGGAACTGGAGAGGAGGGGACGGATGTCAGTAGCGATCTGGGGTTCTCGGTTCATCCCATTCCTCATCTCCTCTTCATCCTATTCCTCACCTCCTCTTACCCCCAGGCTGCAGACATCCCTTCAGTGGACAGGCTGGAGGCCAGTCTTGGCCAGGATGGGGAGCCCAAAGGCAGATAGTCACACATGACTAGTCAAAGGATTCATGGGTCTGCCCAGCCACCTTCCTCGGGTTAATGCCTAATCAGCCTAGACTCGGAGACTTGGGTGGCAATCAGCCAAGTGGATAATTACCCAGGTTAGCCTTTCCACTGGTGTTGATCACAGGAGTCCTCTCGTGCTGTAAACCCCTGAGGCTTTCAGGCAGCCTGTAGGAGGGACAGCTGGGAGACTCCTCCCTGGACGTCTCAGGCAACACGTGGCAGCCACTTGCTTGATACCCGTGGTCATCCCCAGTGCTGGTGACAGATCCCTGAGGGCATGGTCCACAGGGATGCAGTCATTCCATGAATGGGTATCTCCCGAGAGCTAGGATGCTTACTCCTCCATAAGCAAGATCAGAACCTGGGGACTTCCCTGGTGGTCCAGTGGTTAAGAATCCACCTGCCAATTCGGGGGACACAGGTTCGATCCCTGGTCAGGGAACTAGATCCCACATGCCCATGTATAACGAAGCCCGTGCAACACAGCTACTGAAGCCTGTGCACCCTAGAGCTCATGCTCCTCAGCAAGAGAAGCCCCTGCTGGCCGCAACCAGAGAAAGCCCACTGACAGCAGTGAAGATCCAGTGCAGCCAAAAATAAATAAATATATTTTAAAAAGACCAGAACCTTCATGGTTCCACTTAAACACAGGGTCCCCTAAACCAGAGCCTGAACCTCTAGAAAACCTAGTTCTAGCCAGAGAACCAGGTGTTAGCATTTGTCACTTGGCAGAGGAAATATATCTATTCTGAGTGGCCTCAGCAGTTTTGAGTCCATTTAACAAATGAGGAAACAGAGGAAATTGATGTCATCTGCCTTAGGTCGCATGGTTTTGATAAACATAAGAATAAGGATAAATAGAATGCTTATTTATTAACCAGGTTCAAGGGCTCCTGCTCAGCTGGACATCAGGTAGAACTGCTAAGAATCAGAACTGACTGCTGGGAAAGGTAGTGAGTTTCCCATAATTAGAGGTATGCAAGTAAAGACTTATTTATTTCTCAGGGAAGCTTCAGAAGGGTTGCAAGTCCAGGGAGAGCGGAGGGTAGGGGTACTGAACAGGATGGTCTTGGAGCCATTTTCAGCTCTACGGGGTGAATCACTACATCCCCAGTGCTCTGGTACAGTGCCTGGAAAAGAGATCCAGGCACTGTGCTGTGCATTTTACACACATCTCTGTCCCATGATTCTGCACAACCTTAGAAAGCAGGGATTCCTGTTACCCCCATTTCACGGCTGGGGAAGCCAGAGATCAGAGAGGTTAAGTCACTCATGGAGAAAATCACAGCTAATAACCATAAGAAGAATTTCCTTTTATGGGGGACTTAGTCTGCTAAGTGCCTTCCCTCAACCTTTATATCATTTAATTCTCATAACAATCTTATAAGGTAGGAGTTATTATCCACTCAAAAGGAAACTGACGCTCAGACTAGTAACCCCCGCAAGATTACTGAGCTGGTAGGTGGCAGTGCCAGGGTTCTGAACCAGACCTCAAGGGGAGGGGTGCATGTGCTTGTTCATCTCAGATCTGCAGAGTGGGGAGGAAAAAGGAGAGAATTCTGGCCAGAGAGCTGAGCAACCTGGGGCCTTTCCCAGGGCCTCGTGGTCTCTGCGTTATCAGACAAGTACGACCTGACCAGGGCCTCAGTTTATCCCTCTGTAAAACAGAGAACGCAGGTGGAGATGGGCCGGACTTCTCAGCAACTCTCTAGCCATCATTTTCCATGACTTGATTCCCCACCGTGAGTTCTGGGCCACAACCCAGTTGGCTCCCTCCCTCCCTCCTGCTCCGTGAGACAGAGAGCTGGCAGGAGGGGATGATCCGCCTCAATTCTCCCACCTCCTTTTCCCTCCTCCCTCCTCCTGGGCTGGGACACACCTACTCCAACTTTCTCAGCAGCCTCTTTGAGTGTGCGCCTTCCTGCTCTGAGACTCTGCGCCTCCCTCCGGAGCTTGTCAGCCTGGTGCTTGTGAAAGGGGCTCCTGCCCAGCGGCCCACTCCGGGGCATCCTCCCCCACCCAAAGGGCCCAGGTAAGAACTCCTGGAGGGTGGGAAGTCAGGGGGTGGGGGTTGTGAAGTTTATCCATTCTGGTCCCCAGTAGGGGCTCCTGGAAGGTGCAACAGAACCTGGGAGATGGCTGGAGCAGGCACAGCAGGGGTAAGACACCTGGGCCCTGCCTGAGGCCAGGTACACCTAGGTACACTGAATGAAGCCAGCCGAAGCCTAGCGCTGGGGACGAGGCCTGGAATGGATAAGGTTAGGGCTTTGATCTCCTGGAGGAGCAAGGTCATATTTGTATGTGTGGAAAGTTGGACTCCTTTTCTTGGAAGAATGAAATTCCCTGCTCGGGCTTTCTGGGGATGCACCTTCAAGGGGATGGGGAGATAAGCTTCTCTTTGATTTGAGGAGGAAGGGCTGGGGCCAGGGAACCAAGAGATGCTAAGTCCTCATGTGTGTCCAAGGCGGGGGGGCTCAGGATCCCTACACAGACAGAGTTACCTGGTGAGGGGGCGGGAGGCAGGCCTAAGGGAGAGTTAGACATCTGGCTGGCACTGACTCATGTGGGACTCTTTAGAGGCACCCAGATTAGAACCTCAACTCTCCAAGCTGGGGGAGGGCTGTGAAAGGCAGCGAGCCTCAGAGGCCAAGGGCAGCACTGGGGTGGGTGGGGGAGCGGGAGCAGCCCTTGGGGGAAGCAGGAACCCGATGTGTATCTGTGGAGGTAGGAAGGTTGGAGTGGAACACTGAACAGGGCCGCCAGGGCCGGAGTTCAGCCCTCCTCTTGGGTGGGGGCAGGAGTAGCCCTCCGCTTTGGGGGAAGCAGCAGCCATGCTGAGGTATGCTGAGGGCTCAGAGAGGCTAGGCTGTCTCTGTCTCCAGGTGCACAGCACTCAGGAGCAAGGCTGGGGTTTAGGGCACCAGGGAGGTAGAGAAGCAGGCTCAGGATGCAGTATTTTCTATCCTTCAGCTTCCTCTATGGATGGGGGGGCACTGAGCCTGGGCAGGTGGGCAGTGCCCTCCACGCAGAAATGAGCATCAGTGACTACTACAGCTGACACCTTCTGGATGCTTCCTGTGTTCGGGCATGGGGCTGACTACATACGGTCATTTGAAAATGTCGTGTTTTCAAAGCAGTCAGGGGAAAAGAGAATTTCATTATTTGTGTGCTTGTAAGTCACGGGTGGTGTGGTTTGAAACTGTTCCATACAGTCCTGGGCTTATTTCCCTACGCAGTTGGGTTATTGTTAAGATCTATTCCTTTTTAATTAATTTTAAAACATTGGAGTATAGTTGCTTTACAATGTGGTGTTAGTTTCTGCCATACAGCACAGTAAATCAGCCATACATATATATACATATATCCATTCTCTTCTAGACTTCATTCCCACATAGGTCATTATAGAGCATCCCTGTAAGATACACTCTTAATCTCACTCCCACAAGGCCGCTGGGTAGGCAGAGCAAGGATGATTGCATTTTGCAGGTGAGGAAGCTTTGGAACTCAGCATCCCCCAGGGCAGGAAGAGGCAAGCTCGAGTTTCCCTCAGGGCTCTCCACGGAGCACAGATTATACCCCTGGCAGGAAAGGACTGACCCCATGAGCTGGCTAGGGTGGTGGAGCAAACAGTGAGGCCCTGTCTGCTACAAGCTCCCTGGGCCTCAGTTTCCTCATCTGTAAAACGGGGAGGACCTGGAGGGAATCAAGGTCTCCCTAGAACTTGTTTCCATGCTCGGTTGCCTCTTAAGGATGCAGGGAACCAGACCTAGAAGGACATTGGCATGCTCCAGATCACACGTGTCAGCTGCCCTTGTGTTTTCCTCTGGGAGGGGTGTCCAGGGCCCCCTGCACCAGGCCTCTGTGAGCTGGGCCGCCACGGTCTGCTGCTCAAACACTCTTCCCCAGGTGCCACTGAACTCACCTCAGCCTGACAGTTTTCCTTCCCCAGGACAGGCTGAGGCACTGGCACTGCTGCTGGCCAGGTGGGGCCGGGCAGGGAGAGGAGAGAATGTGGG
This sequence comes from Nanger dama, assembly GCA_917880005.1. Lineage (NCBI taxonomy): Eukaryota > Metazoa > Chordata > Mammalia > Artiodactyla > Bovidae > Nanger > Nanger dama. The sequence goes on from CAKJTW010000008.1 coordinate 43,233,581, forward strand.
GCAGCCTGTTGGCATAGTCAGGGATGTTCCTGTGCCCTCCAGGTGGACCTGCCTTTTGGTTCCGTCAGTAACATGTGGGCCAAGCTTCTGAAAGTTCTTATGCTTCCTGGGCCCCAGCACAGACTGAACTAACTCAGAAACTCCATGCTGTTTCCATGACTAACGGTACTGATGCTTACATTCACAATAGGGGTTTTCAGACAGGTCTATAAAGAGGGTATGGGTCCAAGACTTATAGGATGAACTTATGGTTGCTGGGAGGGAAGGATGGGGGAAGGAATAGTTAGGGAGTTTGGGATGGACATGTACACATGGCTATTTAAAATAGATAACCAGCAAGGACCTACCGTATTGGACAAGGAACTCTGCCTGAATGGGAGGGAAGTTTGGTGGAAAATGAATACATGTATATGTATGGCTGAGTCCCTTTGCTGTCAACCTGAAATTATCACATTGTTAATCGGCTGTATCAGCCATACATATACATATACAAATAAAAGTTTACATTTTAAAAAAGGAAGATGAGTGTTGGTCCAAATCCTAGATATTATTGGTTGTATGACCTGGGCCTCAACTTCTTCAAACCTCAGTTTCCTCATCTGAAAAAAATGGGGCAAATAACAATCCTTTTCTCAGAGACTGATGTAAACATTAAATGAGATAATGCATGTGGTGCCCAGGGCATGATCATTAATTAATTAATTGGTTCCTCTCTGCTTCCCCTGGGTAGAGATCATCTTAGAGCATCCTAAAGTATTCCTTCCTAAGACAGATCGCAATTGTAATTATTAATTATTTGTGTATATTTTATATGATACAGTCTCTCCTACTACTAAGTGTTGCTCACAGCTCCAGAATCCATGTCTATCACAGCACCTGGCACATAAAAGAAGCTCAGAGCATATCTATTAAGAGAATGAATGAATCTTCACAGATGAGGATTGACACTCAGAGGGACTAAGCATTGGTCCAACCCCACCATAGATAAGCGTGAAAGGGTCCCTAGAGATCACTGAATCAGACACGGAGGCCTCCCTAGAGAAGACAGATAACTTGGCTTGGGGTCACGCAGCAAGTGAGTGGGGAAGGCAGGGCCATGTCCCAGATCTTCTCACCTTCCTCTGCCTCTCTCTGCCTAGCCCAGAGCAGGAGAAAGTCCTGCTTGCTATGTGAGTGGTCAGCCTCAGGGGCCAGGGAATTGCCCCCATACCCCTGGAAGCAATTTGGGATGAAGAACAAGGTTGATCCCTAAACTGTAAGATGCCTTTCAGGGGACAAGGGACATACACATCATCAATCAGACCCCTCCTCCAACCCTCACCAACACATACACACACATGTACACACCTGTACACCATCCCCTCACTACTGCCAGCGAGTCAGTAAGAATCTGCAACTGTACAAGTGGAAGGTGCTCAGGAGTTCCCTCAAGTCTCCTTTAAGAATTATTGGGTCCATTTTAAGGAAATCCCCAAAAGAGGGGATAAATGCGTACATATAGCTGATCTACTTTGCTGTACACTGGAAACTAACACAGCCTTGTAAATCAACTATACTCCAATAAAAATTTCAAAACAGAATTATTGGTTCCATTTTACAAATGGAAATTTGTAAACTGGTTCCATTTTACTTGCCTAAAGTCAGTAGCCGGCTTTCGATGGGTCCTGGGCCTAAGCGCAGCCTTGAACACTGAATGTTGAAGAGAGAACTTGATGTACTGAGCCCCTTGAACCACCGGGTTAGACCATGTCGCCTGTATCTTCTCTTCTACTCTGCACCACCTCCCTGCAGGCCTGCAATCACGATCCTCCACCTCTTCTTTTTGCTGTTGCTATTAGTTTCCAATGTGGACATGAATAGAGACTCAGAAAAGCTAAGCCGCTTCCTTTCAGTCGCACAGCTTCTGTTTCCTCAACAGATCCTTAGTTCAATAGACACTTGGTGCTTACGATGTCTCAGGCCTCCAGAGATTCACAGCTAGCGGAGGCAGGTCTGTAAGTGGATGGTTTAATACCTTGAGGTAGGTGGTAAAAGAGGCAAACTCAAGCAGGCAGGGGGCCCGAGGAGCCATACATAGTTAGCCTAGTACGGAGTTAGTGGAGGAAGGCTTCTAGGAGTAGCTGGGACTGAATATCAGTTTTGAAGACTAAATAAGGCTTAAATAAAGAAAAAAAAAGTGGGAAAGGCAGTTCAGAAAGAGAAAGTAGCACATGCAAAAGCGTAGCAGTTAAAGAAAACAGCATGAATGTGCAGGCAACTGTCAGCTGGTAGGGAATCTTTGGAGGTGTGCTCCGAAAGGCAAGATGGGGCCACATCACTTAAGGCCACGTACGCCAGGCCAAGGAGTGTGACTTTGCATATATATAAATATGATGATGGTCCACCATTACCCACTGACTGACAAACTACCTCCTGAAAGAGGCGATGCCTCAAGCAGTTTCCAGTTTGGAGACTGCAGAAGGGGAGAAATGTCTCCTCTGCCAGCCCCACCCCACTCTTGAGTCCTCCATTCCTGAGACTGGTGAGGGCCCCTGCAAGGTGACCTGGAATGGCAGGTAAATGACAACTGCCCATCCCCTGGCCGGGGGGCAGGGAACAGCAACGGAGAACTCTCCTGTTCCCAGTTCCCGTTGAGTTCCAGCACCCACAGCACTTGGCCTTGGTGCCAGTTGAGCAGGATTGTACATGCCAGCTGTGGGGTAACGTCAGCATGTATGTGCGTGTTAGCCCATGTGTGCTCACGTGTCCCAGGTGAGAGCTGCTGTTTGTGCCTGCAGCACCCCCCTTCTCTCTGGGTCCTCCCAGCAAATGCGAGGCTAGATGGCACAAAACGCATCACTGGGATACTTAAACACTCAGCCTTGGGAAGTAGCAGAGCTTGATGCCAGTATGGCGCCATGGTTGGCACACCAGCTCTGCAGCCAGGGCACTCGAGTTCTGGTCCTGGCTTTCCAGCTCTGTGACCTTGAACCCATCATTTCATGTTTCTGAGGGGTTTGGGGTGGATAAAGCTATCCACCTCACAAAGTTGCTGTGAGTTGATCCATACAAAGCTCTTAAGATCTTAGCATAGCAGTCAGCACATACTAAGAGCTCACTAAACGTTAGCTACTATCATAGATTTGGGGCTCCTGCAGTCTTGGAACTGACTTAGAGAATCAGAGCATTGTGGAACATTCAAATCCTAGAATCTCAAACTCTTAGAAGCATATAATTAGAAGAATTCTATTGGATATTTTATATAAATCTCTACTGTATGTAAAGATTGCTTCTACAGTGTCTCTGATGGATGGTCAGCCTGATTTTTTTTCCTTTTCGCAAACATTCAAAAGAAGATGCATCAATTGTAAGTTATAGCTTAACGAATTTTTACCAAGTGAATGCAAACAGCGGCTAACCAGGATCCAGAGCAAAAAGCAGACACCACCCTGTCCCCACTATAGCCCTCCAGACACTCCTTGTCAGTCACTTGCCCCCCACCCTAAGCATAGCTATCATCCAGTCAGACGGGCTGTTCTCAAATATATTCTTGAGGGCTTGTGTACCATTGTTAGGAGGGCTCTAGTTATTAGAGAGGTTCCATGAGCTATTTGGAAGTTGCTAAATTATTTTATTTTTACTGTCATATTTCAGTGGAAGCATTGTTTAGAGCTGAGCATCCCAAACGGCTAGGGCTGTTTTTAAAAAATATGGATTTCTCAGCTGCATCCTGAATCCACATCATCGGAATGTGTGGTCTGGGGGGTGAAGCCAGGGGATCTGTATTTTTACAAGCTCCAAGGGAACTCCAGCTGGGTTTGGGAACCACTGGACTAGCAGTTCAGAGCTTGGTCTCAACTCAGACCATTTCTTCCAATCCATGCCCCACACTTAATGGACACCGATCTTGGATAAGGCACTTGGACTTTCTGATCTTTGAGCTTTTTCATTTGTGAAATATGTATGAAATGATAGTACCTACTTCCTTGGGTTACTGAAGGACTCTGAGGGACAGTGCTCACTAATGCTGACAGATACTTAGCGTTGCTACTACTTGGAAGAATCCATCTGTGGTGTAGCCAAGGGAGTGTTGGATTTTTCATCTGAAGCCTCGTGTTTAAGTCCTGGCCGGGCTGCTTGCTAGCTCTTGCTAGCTTTGGACAAGTCTTTTGATCCCTATCTTAGGGCCTCAACTTCCCCATCTATAAAATGGAAATATTTCTTGCTCTACATGTAGGGTCTTTGAGAGGATACAAGAAGAACATGGTCCAGAAACCTGCTCTGAGGACAGAAAAGTGCTGCAGGAAGCAAGCCCTAATGAACTGTGAACTCAGTTGAACCTGGGAACCCAGTACAAAATGGAACGTCATTGTCCTTGCGGTTCTAGGGAGGGCGGGCCATGTGGGGGTGGGGATAGGGAAATGCTGAGGCATTGGTTTTCCACAGCCCTCATATGCCCTGGCATGGTGCCCAAGCTCTCAGGTTCTGAGAACTGTCTCCTTCCTCGTTCCTGGAAAAGGAAGAGTCCACGATCCCACAGTCATGAAATCCCATGTAATCTGCCATAGTCAGAAGTCACCTGGAGTTCCCCTTTATTAGTTAAATGATTTTTCTTTTATTAAAAGTCTTCTTTGAGCTCTTTTACTAGTACTTTTGGAAAACCTTTAAATTAAGTATAATAAGAAAACAGAAAAAGGCAGGGATCACAAGTGTGCAGCTCAGTGAACTTTCCAGAAACTAACCAGCTTCCAGATAAAGAAAGAGAACATTACTACCAATTCCAGAAACCTTCTTTGTGCCCTGTCCAGTTGCTAACTAGCCCTCTTCTCCCACCCAAGGTAACTTTATCTTAATGTAATCCATAGACAAGTTTTGGCTGTTCGAAAGTTTTATACAGTTGGATGAGCACAATATGTACTCTTTTGTATATGGCTGTTTTCACCCCACATTACATGACCAGGATTCATCTGTGTTGTTACCTAGAGCAATACTTTCATTTTCTTTGCTGTATAGTATTCTGCTGTATGACCAAGCTGCAACTTACTTGTCCATCTGCTCTTGGTGGTCATTCAGGCTGTTTCCAGCAGAGGGTTATTATGAATAATGCTGCTCTGAACATTCTCGTGTGAACATACATACACGATACTGCTGTGCAAATGCCGAAGGTGGAAACTGTTGGGCCACGAGTATGCCTGTGTGGATGGAATCCACTGATTTTAAGTTCAGTTTTATTCACCGCAAAGAGAACATGGTTCATGGGGCTGTGTCTCTATCCGGGAGATAGACCTGTTTGCAAGAATTAAAAACAGTTGTCTCTGGGGTTTGAGATGCTAATGAGTGGAGAGATTTGCACTCAGAGAATTTTAGGTAAAAGGCACAGGAAACAGATCTGTTGTTTCTCTCTCCTGTTTGCTCTTGTTCACTCTTCTATTTGACTTTGGAGCTAATCTTGCTCCTGCTTTGCCTGGGAGCCAGTGGTCCCCACCAACGGGGGAGAAGCCCTCTGAGTTCCACAGCCCAATGAAATCAGACTTCTTAAGGATGAGGCTGTGATTTTTATTACACTGACATTTGAGAAGCACTTGTCTAGCCTAAAAGTCACCGAGACGTTGGTCTTTTCCTAACTTCTCTACCCCCTCTTCACTGGGGCTAGAAGAGGCCCACAGATGGGATACTAACAACACAGGATCTTAAAGAAGGCGATTACCATGGTCAATGGATCCCAAACACCAGTCACACAAAAACCACCCCAGGAACTTGTTAAACATCTATTCCCGAGCCCCATCCGTAAGAATTTTGATTCAGTAGATCTGGGGTGGGGCTTGAAATATGTATTTGTAACCCCTACACCCATCCCCTTAGGGAATTCCCAAAATATAATCCCTGGTTTAATTCAATGGCCAGCCCTGTCTGGTGAGAACACAAACTGACCCAGCGGTCCTGTTAAGTTTCAGGTCCACACATAGCTGGGTGGAGAACACTTACCAGGGAATTGGGGTGGACAGAGCCCGGGGGCTTGAGCTGGAGTCCCTGGCAGAGGTTCATTTGCATCTCATTATAAGCACCTTGATGCTACCACATCATCCCTAGCCCTTCTGTTGCCCCTAGCTCCACAGTCAGGTTCAGCCAGCTCCATGCAGGACCGCAAAGAGCGGAGGGGGCTGCCTGCCTTGCTCTACTGATAGAGTACCGCTTCTCACCTGCTGAGACCTGCTTACATTCTGCTCTGTCCTGAGCTGCTCTGCTCAGAGGGGGTTGGACTTGGACAGACAAACAGCTGGGCTGGGCACAGCCAGAAGGAAAGTGACTGAACTGGAGATGAAGCTTTTGCTGAGAATCTGTGTGCTGGTGGGAGAGGACCCATGGTTATAAGATCCTTGATGTGGGGGAGGGATCATATAACTCTCCCTCTCAACCACTCTTTCCAGCCCACAGGCCTTGGGAGGCAGGCCAGGGAACTGTTAGACCCACCAGAGATCTGAGTTTTAATCCTCCTTGGCTAGCTGTGTGAACCTGGAGCTTAGGTAACCTCTCTCAGTCTCATTTATCCCTTCTGCAAAATGAGCATAATTATAGGGTTGCTACAAACCAGCTTAAAAGTGATAATGCATGCCAAGGGCCTGGCCTATAGTAAACAGTAAGTTAATGTCAGCTGTGATCAGGGCCTGTGTATTTCCTATTCCCTACACCTCACCTTCTTTAGAGCATCATTTGCCAACAGCTCAGGGGAGCGTTCCCTCATAGCTCAGTTGGTAAAGAATCTGCCTGCAATGCAGGAGACCCTAGTTCAACTCCTGGGTCGGTAAGATCCCCTGGAGAAAGGATAGGCTACCGACTCCAGTATTCTTGGGCTTCCCTTGTGGTTCAGCTGGTAAAGAATCTGCCCGCAATGCAGGAGACCTGGCTTCAACCTCTGGGTTGGGAAGATCCTCTAGAGAAGGGAAAGGCTATCCACTCCAGTATTCTGGCCTGCAGAATTCCATATATTCCATAGATTCATAAAGAATCAGACACGACTGAACAACTTTCACTTTCACAGGGGAGGGTTACCCAAGAAGGCAGGAGAGCAGGCACTAGTCCCAGTTCCCAGACGGATAAGTGGAGACCCCATGAAATAAGGTGGTTTGCTCAGGGGGTCTCTGGGTTTGGTCCCCTCCCAGGCCCTCTGATACATTACCAAGGTCCCTCAGCACCAAAGGAGTGGAGCGCCCATCCCTAAATAATTTCATCACTGCCCTACTGCCTGAGGGCTCCTCTGCAAGGCACTGGGACCGTAGTGTGAGGCACTTCATCTTAACTGCAACCTCACTGCAGCGGGATTATCTCTCCAGTTTATGTATGAAGGGACGGAGGCTCGGTCAGGGTTAAAGATTTGCTCAAGGTCATACAGCCAGCAATGGGCTGAGCACGACTCAAACAGCAGGTCGCCTTCCATCAGAGCCTGAGCAGGTGACCTCCACACTCTGTGGCCCTAACGGGAGCCTCCCCACCCTCAAGCAGACCTGGCAGGCAGTGGCCATGGGCGGTGGACGGCCTCTGGTACAAGGAACAGAGAAGCTTAGGGACTTCCCTGGTGGTCCTGTGGTTAAGAATCAGCCTGCCAGTGCAGGGAGCATGGGTTCGATCCCTGGTCCAGGAAGACCCCAGGGCAACTAAGATCTCAAGCTACAACTACTAAAGCCTGTGCATTCTAGAGCCCAAGCTCTGCAAAGAGAGAAGCCACTGCAGTGAGAAGCCAGAAACTACGGAGTAGCCCCAATCTGCCGCAACTAGAGAAAGCCTGCTCAGCAACGAAGACCCAGTGCAGCCAAAACGAAATAAACAAATAAACTGAAAAAAAAGAGAGAGGAAAAAGAGAAAGGGAAGCTTCAGTCCCAGCAGCTTCAAAGAGCCAGTATGGGGAACAGAATTCACTTCACCGGGGCCACAAGGCCTGCTAACTCTGGAGAAGGCAGTTTGTTGTATTTGGATAGACAGGGGAACCATGCTGGATGGCTTCGTTTGACAAATCACATGAGATGGGGCCCAGAGAGTCACCCCAACACACCAGAGAGATCAGGTAGGTTGTGAGGTGTCCACAGCATTCTCTGCTTTGTGTTTCCACAGCCTATCTTCTTCTGCCCACCTCATGCCCTGTCTTCTGCCCCCTCACACTCTAAATAAGATCACATCTCTGACCTCTCTGTACCCACTGTGGGGAAAAGGGTGACAAGAACAGAAATTATTTTTATTATTCAAATGCTGCTCAAGCTGTTGTGTGAATTTTGCTACATTGTTGCAAGGAGACAGGAGATGTCACACAGACTCACAGTGTGTGTATATGTATGTGTGTGTATCTGTGTTTAACAGTACTCCCGGAAGGGCTCCTGGAGCATGGACAGGTATCTGTATACATACAGAGAATATTTCCCACATATTTTTGAACTCCAAAGGTAACAGTAATAACATTACTATAACTATTCCAATAACTATAGTAATAATAATGAATAATAGTAATAGATAACATTATTTACTATGTGCTAAATGCTTTGCATGCATAAACTCATTAAATCCTCCATGGAGGTAACTGTTGCTAGCCCCATTTCACAAATGGGGAAACTGAGGCTTGGATAGAGGAAGTCAGGCCTCCAGACAAGCAGCAGCAGGAGGGACTTCCTTGTTGGTCCAGTGGTTAAGACTGCACTTCCGTTGCATGGGGCAATGGTTCAGTCCCTGCTTAGGGAACTAAGATCTTGCATACCCTGCAGTGCAGCTAAATTTTTTTAATTAAGGAAAATAATAAGAAACAGAAAGCAGAGGCACTACAGGAGGCAGGTGTGACCCCAGTGGCTGGCTCCTTTCTCCGCACTCTGAGTAGAATGAGTGCTTGGTGGGTAGTCGGACATGACTAAAGCGACTTAGCAGCAGCAGCAGCAGCAGAGGAGCCCCAGGTTGGGAAAGCAGTTGGGATGTGGGGAGCAACTTGGCCAGTGCAAGGTGCTCAAGACAGGAGACTGGGTTCTGGTTCCAGGTGTGCCGCCAAAGTCCAGTGTGACTTAGTACAGTGCACTATGGACTTCCCTTCTCCAGGCAGAGCTCTCCCATCGCTACAAAACGGAGATTAGACTCCTAGCAGCTCTCACACTGTGCCCTAGCAGGGCTTGGGAACCTCACAGAGACGCCTGAGAAGGTGAAGGTGGGAGCCAGTGAGGGTGGGCTCAGGGCAGCAGGCGGGTCTCAGTCCACTGTCCATAATGATAATGACAGTTTTAAAAAATAGCAGCTATTATTTATTCAGCGGTTGCTAGGTGTAACATTGTGTGAACTGTTTAATATGAAATCACCTTGTCAAGCCTTCAGAACAGCTATCTGAGGTGCATTCAGTTAGTATGTCTCTTTTAAAGATGAGAACAGAGGCTCAGCGGTTCAGTGTGTGATCCAAGGTCCCCGCTGTTGGATCTTGATGCCTATATGTTTGAAAATTCATCCATAGCTTCTGGAAAGACAAAGGGTTTCACTAGACCCAAGAGTTGCAAGATGCACAGAGAAGTAAAGACCCCCTACCCGAGGTGAGGCCCATGTGGTGGGAACACTCTGGCCTCTACAATCTCTTCCACCCTCTGGAGGGAGCTTTGCAGTCCTCCAGGGATGTCTGTCTCCTGACTTCAGGACACAACCTTCCAGCCTCACAGACAGCCACCCCAAACTCTAACCTTCAGGACAGCCTCTTTCTCTCCACACGGGGGCCTCCTGGTCCCTGTCTGGCCGGGAGGCTGCCCCACCAAGAGGAGAGACTCCACCGGGCTTCCCATGGAGCTGAGTTTGTGCCTGAGGGATCCCAAAGGCATAAACACAGAACTTAGAAGAGGTGCTCTGTTCCCCCTCTTTGTCTCCAGAACGACTAACTGATAAACACGTTCAATGTCATTCTGAGCTAGAACTGGTTTTTGTAAATGAATCCTCCTGGACAAGAATCCAGAAAAAGTGGGACAGGATTTGTCTTCTGCTCAAGCCCTCTGATCCCCAGATGCCCTTTGGTTTAGGTAGTTTTCAGCTCCAAATGCAAAGCTCATGCACCCATATAGGCAGTCCCAAGAGGAAGAGATCCCTTGTTCTCTCTGGGGCTCAGTGAGTGTGTTGGGGGCTCTGAACTCTCCAGCCAGGGTAGGGGGGAGCCTTGCAGGTCAAGCAGGCCCTGTGCATGGACAGGAGGCCATCCCGGAGTCTATTTTCCTTACAGTTTGGAAAGAGACCTGGGTACAGGTATGTGTCTCTTCTGATAGAAAACGACTTTAAAGATAAACGGTAGCTGATGCAGCCTCCGAAACTGGGAGAGCTTGGGGAAGGGGTCTGGAGAACACAGACCCCATCTACAGGTGGGCAGCCACCACTCAGCTCCAGCCAGCCGTTCTATGGACCAACATAGACAGTGCCCTCCACTTTGTTAAACAGAAGCTGGAGTTTAGATTTTGGGGTGAAGCTTTCCAATTCCAATGTTTATATGTTAACAACTAATTAGGTAAAAAGCCATCAATCAACAGAACAAACACTATGGCCCAACAAAACTAACTGAAGAGGGACAGCCTGTATTCTTCCCATTGGCCACATGGGATGGCCTTGAAGGGCTCTAAGACTTTAGGTCCAGCAGCACCTCCCTCTCTCTCCTTCGACTCCTCGTAGACCATCCTGTCAATGTCATGACGGGATCCCGCTCACTACCGGTCTTTCCTTTGGCCTGAATTGCCCTGGGCTACCTCCATGGCCTGCAGGAACCCCCTCTCTCCTTTCCCCCTCTAGTCTGTCTACAATCCCCTTGTTCCTGCCCCAGGGCCTTTGCACTGCCTACTTCTTCTGCCTGGAGCCCTTCCTCAAGATGACTTTGTGGCCTTCCCTCTGCTCACATGTTACCTTGCTATGTAGGCTTTCCCTGACCACTCTTTCAAAAATAGCACCTCCTCCATCACTCTCTAATCTTGCTTTCTATGAATTTCTTTCACATCAGTTTTCATCATCTGATGATATATATATATATATATATTTGGTGATGTCACCAGCTTGTGGGATCTTAGTTCCCCAACCAGGGATCAAACCTATGCCTCCTGCACTGGAAGCATAGAGTCCTAACCACTGGACTGCCATGGAAGTCCCTTATAAAGTACTTTTATTTATTTAGGCTACATTATGACCTTAGTTCCCCAGTCAGGGATCAAGCCCACACCTCTTGCATTGGAAGTACAGTCTTAGCCACCTGACTTTCTCTTAACCTCTCTCTCTGCCACTAGACTCCAACCCCCACAAGAGCAAGGTCTTTATGCATCCTGTTCTCTGCTCTGGAATGCCTTCATGGGGTAGGCCCTCAATAAATAAGTACTGAATGAGTGCATAAATGAATGGCTTTGGCAGAAGAGGTCCAATAGCAAAACACTTTCCCATTATCCCCCATTTGGTCCCTTTTCTTCCTTAAAATCCAGTTGCCTAGAAGCCCTTTGTTTCTTTCAAATGTCCAACTCTCCAGGGTCACATTATGCCTTTTGAGAGCCCTAGTCACTGTAGCCTTTGTGTGCCCCTTCCTCCGTGAAAGAAATATCAGACAGTATATTTAAGGACAACCCTGACATACAGATGAATATATGGGCTAATGGTTCCCACGCTGGACAGCTCAGACATAGAACACTTCCATCACTGTAGAAAATTGTTTTGGAGAACGTTGCTCCAGAGAGTCAGCTGCAGCCCCCTCTGAGTCTCTGTTTTTGGAAAAGGGGTCCTATTCTGGGCCAGTACCTGAATCCACCACCTGCTAGATGGGTGAACCAGGCAGAGCCCTCCAATTATCTGAGTCTCCGTTACAGAATGAGAATGATAGTACGTGTCACAACAAGGATGAGGTTGGTACAGTAACTAACTCACACTGAGTGTATCCTGTGCTAGGAATTGCCATGTATTGACTCATGCAGCCTTCTCAACAGCTCCATGAGATAGGTGCTCCTCTCATTTCCCTTTTCCAGGAACAGAGAGGTTAAATAACTGCCCAAGGTCACACAGCTGGTGAACGATGGAGCTAGGATTTGAAAGCAGGTTGATCTGACTTCAGAGACCACTTTCTTGCTATCAGTTCTACCCAATACTGTACCCTTTCTCCAAAGACCAAGTGAGAAAATGCATGCAGGTGTGTTTTGAAATGTATAGATTGCCGTCCAGATATCGGACAGTATAATTTTTGTCATCAATAATGATAATCAGAATACTAATAAAGAAGGGGACCTCAAGTCTCAGCTCTATTTCACTTATGCCCTAGATGAGAACTTCCTTTTCAGCCATTTCTCTTCCCCTTACTTCCAGGCTTGGGTTTCTCAGTCTGCTGGTGGTTCCTGCTGCCATTTAGCAAGCCATTATTGGTCCTAATAAGGTGTTACTCTGCGTCTTTCCTCCCTGTGCTTTTACCTGTCATATTATCTATCTTTCCTCCAGCCCTGGGAAGTACGTAGGAGAAGCTATTATTATTATTATCATTTTACAGACAGGTAAATTGAGGCTCAGAAGAAATCCTGTGGCCTTGCTAAGGTCACACGGCCCATCCAGGGCTCAAGTCACTGGTCCTTTTCCTGTTGGTATCCAGTTCTTTGACTTGTTTTTGTTACATAAGAGTGGCTGCCTATAAACTAGCACATGACTCAAGTGTTCGAGTTTCTTAGAAATGAATCGAGCCTCCCTACCAATTCCTGAATTTCAGTTGACCTAAACCAATAGAGCTGGTGTGCAAGACCAGTCCACACTAGAGTCGGAATCTTTTTTAGAAAAAAACTTTTTATTCTTTACTGGGGCATAGCTGATTAACAATGTTGTGATAGTTTTAGGTGGACAGCAAAGGGACTCAGCCATACATATACATATATCCATTCTCCCCAAAGCTCCTCTCCCACCCAGGCTGCCACATAACACTGAGCAGAGTTCCCTGTGCTATACAGTAGGACATGGTTGGTTATCCATTTTAAATACAGCAGTGTATACATGTCAATCACAAACTCCCAAACTATCCTTTCCCGCTACCCTTCTTTCCCACCCCAGGCAGCCATAAGTTCCTTCTCGTGAGTCTCTTCTTAATCTGTAAGTAAGTTCATTTGTATCATTTCCTTTTAGATTCTACATATAAGGGATGAGCTACGATGTTTTTTCTTCTCTGTCTGACTTACTTCATAGAGTGGGAATCTTGAGTGGGAAAATTCCCCTTTTGATTTGCTGTTAGATTACTCTTCCTAGCACATAGTTCTGCTCTGGTCCTGCCTCTTCTCTAAAACCTTCAGTGGCTCCATACAACTAAGTAGAAAAATTATTTCAGTAGCTAAAGACTTCCTGACAAGCAGGTACGTGGAAGGTCAACATTCTTTCACTTACAGTTTTAATCTGGCTCAAAGGCAAAAGGCCTCCTAATTCTCACTCCTGGCTCCACCCTCCCCCACTCCCCAGCCTTTGTCATAAATAGAATATGTTCAGGATTCTTTCTTGAGAGCCACAGAGCCAGCCTCACAGGCAGTGGACAGGGGTGGGCCGTCAAAAATTAAATGCTGAGAGCATCTAAATCCCTGGTAAATGCATATTCAGACTTTTGGGGGAGAGTGTGGACATCATCCAGTGAAGAGGAATGAATTCAGTGACTCTTTCGCTCATGAAATACTCTCCAAACTATACAAAATAGCTTCCCTCATTGCTTCTCCCCCGAGCCTAGGCAATCCAGAGTGCCCGGCTTCAGGAAATTCGGCTTTCTGATATCAGTTCAGCCTCCCCCTTCTGGGTGCCCTTGGTGTGCCAGGCAAATCTCAGTTTACCTCACCTGAGAAACAGGAGTAAAAGGGCAGATGCGTTCCTAAAAGTACTACTGGGCTATTGGTTAATGTCCAAGGAAAGGGAAGGTGCTGGGCCATGAGGCAGAATGTCATTTTCTGATTTGTGCCTGGGTGATGGGGAGGAATTTCATCATCAGAAACCAGCCTGGCATTGTGAACAAATCTGGTAGGACTGTCTTTAGTGGAAGCTTGATTTGGCTTTGAATTCTTCTAAGTGCATCTGCTTCCCCATGGAAGAGACAGAATTACAGAGTCACAAACTCCTAGAACTAGATGCCTGAGTCCTCGCACATGGACCATTATGGATACAGGTCACAGAGCATCAGATTCACAGCACACCCCACCATGCAGTTCAGAACACACAGGCAGGACACAGAATGTTAGGATGGCAGAGCCCCCACTTGTCAGATCTGGAGGGGCTCCCAGTCTAGTTTTTCAAACCTGTGCTTCCCAAGAGAAAGAGAGGCAGAATGAGGAAGCCTGGAGGCAGAGTCCAAGGCCTTGAGCCCTGCTTCAGTAGTGCAGTTCTGCCTTTATCTGTTTATATGCTGTGTTTCCAAGTACAACTTGATTAGGGAAAAAGAAAGCAACAGAGGGGTCTGAAATTGCAGATCCATTCCTGCCGCTTCCCCAAGACACACACATCATTTAGAGGTGAAGATGGAGGTCCAGATGGCTCAGCTGACTAACTTGACCAACACTCCCAGGGAATAAGTGACTTTAGATCTAGGTCTTCCAAGAGCCAGGTCAGCTAACTACCCTGACCTGGCTAGGCATGACTGAATAGGCATCAGTGAATGTGCAACCCTGATCCACAGCCGGAGGAAGTCCCAAATTCCGCAAACCAAAGAATCTGCCCATGCAAGTTGGAAAGGACTTTAGCGCTCTTTTTGTAGTCCCCAAGGGCAACCATTCCCCTGGAGTAGCACATCCTTTCCTGGGTGGCCACCCAGAATCTGCTTGGATTCCCCCAGAGACGGGGAGCTCTCTATATTGTGAGATGACTCATTCCAGAATTGCACTTGAGATAGCTAACCAAGAAAACAGGGCTAGTTCCTGCCAGTTGTATTCAGACTTTTATCATTGACTTGGATAAAGACACAGATGTTATAATCACCAAGTCGCTAAACATTTGAATTAAGATTCTCAGAAGCTGGAACAGTGAGTGAAACACATGGAGAAATGAATCCTGGTCTCATTAAAGCCCCATGTCATTTAGTTGCAGAAGATCAGCCTGCATAGGAACAGACTGGGGTGATGTGAAAAGACATCTAGGAGTTTTCATTACCTACAAACTCAACAATCAATAATCTGAGCTGGTTGCCAAAAAGCAATAGTACTTGGTAACATTTGTTGAAAATTATGTCATATACCATAGTAATTATGTACTTTAATTCATTTCATTCTCAAAATGATATTATGAAGTCAGGAAACTAAGGATCAGAGAATGTAAGTCACTTGCCCAAAGTCACACAGCCAGAAGCTGTGTGCTGTAAACCATTTTCTGCACGAAATGGAACTGGGAGTTACACAGAATTTGATTCACACATATATCCTAAAAGAGCCCACTCATGAAGCCCCACAGCCGCACTTGCTCACACCTGTGCACACACACAAGCCCCATGGCTACCAGTTTATTTACTCCCATTCCATTCATTCTGTCAAGCAGGCACACACAAAGAGTGTACCCACACAATTATTCAAAATTACCTCCTAAGTGTGTGTGTATGTGATTTCTTGCAAATGTGCACATTCAGCCACATGCAGATTTCTCTCTGAGTCTGGGGAGCCAAAAGCTTGAGGCCCCACCCCGGACAAGTGCCTGCTCGCAGCTTCCATAGCACAGCCTATGGCTCGGCTAACAAGCTTAGACTCGACCAGGGACCAGCGGCTTCCTGCTCCACTGGGGAGCAGACTGGGCCTTCTCTAGGGGGTTCAGTGGACCCTACCCTCACCCCAATCTCAGTCTTTGATTCTGCCTTGGCTTTGAAACAATAGTAACTAATATTTATTGAGTGCTTTTCTATGGGCCAGGCACCATGCTAAGCACATTAATGGACACAATCCTGTTTCATCTTCATAAAACCTCAGGAAAGCAGTGTTCTTAATAGCCCCATCTTATAGATGAGGAAACTGAGGTTCGAAGAGGTTAACTTTCCCAAGGTTATCCAGTCAGCAAGTGGTAGAGTTGGACTTGAACCCAAACAGTTGGATTTACAAGTGAGCACAGTTTCTCTTTCTCGCAATGTGACTAGGAGGAAAGAACTTGGCTCTGTTTCTCACCCTGTGACCTTGGGCAAGCCCCTTTCTTTTGGAAGAACTTTATTTTCCAGCTTCAAAAGGAAGGGATGCTCACTAAAGGTTCTCTCAGTTTTCCCTCTGTCTTTGTTTTTCCTAAGTCCAGATCCTTCCGTTTTTGTCAACTAGTATTTACTGAGCTTGCTTATTTACCAGGCACTGATCAAAGCACTGGGAGTTCAGGCATGAACAAGATGCACAAAGCTCCTGTCTTCACAGAGCCCAGGAGACAGTAAACAAATAAATAAGCACAATATTGGGAGGTGACAAGTGCCATGGAGAAAATGAGGGTGAAGTGATAAAAAGGGTGTTAGACAGCAGGCTACAGCAACCTGGGGGTTAAAAGGTGTGCTGAGAGGCTGTGTTCAGTCGCTCAGCAGTGTCCGACTCTTTGTGACCCCATGGACTGTAACCTGCCAGGCCCCTCTGTCCATGGGATCCCCCAGGCAAGAATACTGGAGTGGGTTGCCACTTCCTTCTCTAGAAGGTGACATTAGAGCTGAGAAATGGATAACAAGAAGGAGCTAGCCATGGGTGAATCTTAAACAGAGGAAAACAGCAAGTGCGAATTTGGTGTGTTTGCAGAAGAGAAAGAAGATCCTTGTTGCTGCAGCTTGGGTGCTGGGAGGTATCATCTGAGATACAGGCAGGGCCCAGATGGTGGGGAGCCTTCCAGGCTATGATACAAGTTCAGATTCCATTTAAATGCTACAGGAAGCTGCTGGAAAATTTTAAGCATGGAAGTGATAAGAATTGATTTATGCTTTCACAAGATGTTTCAAAATAGTGGTCCTGGGTGTTGTGGGTGGGGAGGGTAGCCTAGGGAGCTGAACATGTCCCTGCCCCCTGCAAGCCTGTTCACTTGCCTGGGCACAGTGCCAGAAACAAGTCTCAGACACAGGCCCTTCCCCCAGCAAACCACTTACCAGGTCTGTGAGTCCTACAGCTTGAACACAGCCATGGGCACCAAACCCCCACCCAAGGGTTCATTCCCTTTGACATCATTCCCTTTGACCACCAGCACCACCACTACACCCTGCCCCGGTGAGACCCCACCCCTGCTCCCTTCTCTGCAGCTCACTTTAAGGACTCTAGCTCTGCAAGGCACCCTGCAGCTGCTGAGCTGAGTGTCTTGTTGGGACCTGCCCTCCACGAGAGCTGACCTGGTGAACAGGAAGTGTTCCCCATAGCAGGGTGGGCGGAGCTGGGAAGCTGCCTGCATCCTGGGCTTGCTGGGCCACCAAATTGAGTGTGGACCTTGGACCAGGTAAGCACTCATTTCCCCCTCCAGCTTCAACCTCAAAAGCAATGCCGTCCTGGGGGAAGAGGTGGGGTCTGAATGATTTGAGGGGGAGTGGGGGCAGTCCCCTTCCTGCTTGCAAGGAATTGTGTCAGGGATGGGCAAGTGTGGCTTTTCCCTGTGGCCAGGACCCTTGGGGGCTGCAGTGGCAAGCAAGGGGTGACAGCAAGGAGTAGGAACGGTGGGGAATAGACAACATCTTTTTGTGTCACCGGCTCTAGGACCCCAGGTGTAGAGTCTGCCTCCATCCTGGCCCCTCTCTTCTGAGGTGCTGGGCTTAGGGCGCCACCAACAGGAGGTCAAGTGAGGAATGGTGGGAGGGAGCCTGGAAGGAAGAGGCATAATGAAATTCTTTACTATCACAGGCATTCAGATACCAAGTTAGGCTGACTTTCCCATTTCTGCCTTCACTCTCCTTCCTATGTTGGGATGCAACCCACAGGGTCTTAAAGAACCTGACTTTGGTTGTCTCAACTCTAGAGAGACAAGGATCTAAGCCTCTTGTTTCCCCTGTTTCCCCCTTGCTCTGGACGTTTAACTCTTCCTTGCCTTTGAAGACCAAGGCAACTGGAAAAACAAGTCTTGCTTGTTTCCTCCAGGAATGCTTGGCACATCTGGCTGATAGCCATGAACTCCCCAGAGTCAAGACTCCCATGGTCAGGCCAGGCACCAGCCTGGTGCACACAACCTCACACGTGCTTCTAGAAGACTCGGTTTGGCAAGCAAACTCAGCCCACCCCCAGGACCCTCCCCATCCTTGGCCCCGATGAGTCTCATATTTTGACCCAGGATGGAGTTCAGGGATGAGCCATTGAGGAAGCCGAAAGGGAGAGGATGGGGAACAGTGGGTCTTAGAGGTGAAGCACTCATTCGTGGTTACTTCAACAGTTGCCAGGGGCGGCTTCTTACCTGGCTGCCCACTATGTGACTTGCGGCAAGATCCCTCCCCAACCTGGGTTCTCTTTTCCCATCTCTGCATGAAAAGCAGGTCTGAGCTCCATTACCTCTCAAGACCACTTCAGCTCTGCCATTTCAGAGGAGGAAGAGAAGGTGTTTCTCTCTTCAGGATTACAAGACAAGTCAGAATTAGGCCCCATCCAAAGGGACTTTTGGTGGAGGAGATGTAGCTAAGCCAGGGACTTTTCCCCATGAAATATTTATTTACTTATTTGGCAGTATCAGGTCTTAGCTGCGTCATGCAGCATCTTTGGTTATAATACTCGGGCCCTCTAGCTGTGGTGTGTGGGGTCAGTAGTTGTGGCCCTTGGGCTTAGTTGCCCTGCAACATGTGGGATCTTATTTCCTTGAGCAGGAATTTGAACCCATGTCTCCTCCATTGCAAGGCAGATTCTTAACCACTGGACCACAAGGGATGTCTTACCAGGATTAATTTGTGCTTTGTTTCTATTTAGCTGTCAGGCCATGTGCAGGCCCCTTCCATTTATGAAACTTAGATTCATATGACTAATAATAGTTAATATTATGTTAAAACTTACAGTCTTCCCTAGTGGCTCAGATGGTAAAGAATCTGCCTGAAATGCAGGAGACTGGGGGTTTGATCCCTAGATTGGGAAGATTCCCTAGAGAAGGAAATGGCAACCCCCACTCTAGTATTCTTCTCTGGGAAATCCCATGGACAGAGGATCCTGGAGGGCTACAGTCCATGGAGTTGAAAGAGTCGGACACGACTGAGTGACTTTCACTTCACTTCACTTATGTTAAAACTTACTATGTGCCAGGCACTCTATTAGCTCATTTACCTTTGTTATTTCACTTAATTTTCAAACAATCAAATGAGGTAGATATTATCCTTATTCCTACTCTACAAAAGAGGGGATCGAGGCTCATAGAGGTGAAACAATCTGCCAAGAAAGTCACCCAGCTAGTAAATAGTGGAGCCAGGCCTGATGGCCCAGGAGCCTGATGCCAGGCCTGTGATCCTGGTTCCTTTGCTTTTTCACAGCCCCTACATGTGCAGATGCAGCTCAGTTCAACTAGAGTTCAGCCCTGACAGAAGTGTCTTATGGTAAGTATTTAGTGCCAGACTGCTAAGCTTGGGTACCTGTTCAGAATGATTTCAGCATCACTGAGGAAGATTTCCCAGGTGGTATTAGTGGTAAAGAACCCACTTGCCAATGCAGGAGACATAAGAGATGCAGGTTTGATCTCAGGGTTGGGAAGATCCCCTGGAGGAGGAAATGGCAACCCACTCCAGTATTCTTGCCTGGAGAATCCCATGGACAGAGGAGCCTGGTGGGCTACAGTCCACGGGGTCCCAAAGAGTTGGACATGGCTGAAGCAACTTAGCATGCATGCACAGGGAACCACTGAAGGTTTGGAAAAGGGAGGGAAGCAGTTAAGGACTGTGCTGTATCTGCTGGATGCCCCTGAGGAAGCACTTAAACTAGTCTGTTACTCTTCAAACACAAGGTTTTGCAATCTCAGCACTACTGACTTGCTGTGGGTGTCTGTCCCGTGCACCATAGGCTGTTTGGCACCATCCTTATCCTCTATCTACTAAATGTCAACAGCACCTCCTGCACAAGCTGGAATAGCCAAAAATACCTTTGTGCATGCTACATTGCTTTGGTTGTGTCCAACTCTTTGTGACCCTATGGGCTGTAGCCCACCAGGCTTCTCTGTCCATGGGATTCTCCAGGCAAGAATAGGAGTGGGTTGCCATGCCCTTCTCCAGGGGAATCTTCCCTACCCAGGGGGTCAAACCTGCATCTCTTGAGTTTCTTGAATTGGCAGGTGGGTTCTTTACCATGAGTGCCACCTGGGAAGGAAAAAATACCTTCAGACATTGCCAGATGTCCTCTGAGGGGCAAAACCACCCCAGTTAAGAGCCACAGCAGTAGGAACCACTTCTTTCCTAACTCATGCCCTTTCTTTTTCTGCCCAGGGTTTCAGGAGGTTTTCCATCATGATTATTGCCTCGTTGGGGTTTGCCATTCTCTTGTTCCACTGTACAACTTGTGACAACCTCCTCATCTCCTCAGCCTGGCACTTCACACACCCCCTATATAATGCGACCATCTATGAAAACTCTGCTCCCAAGACCTATGTGGAAAGCTCGGAGAAAATGGGCATCTACCTCACAGACCCCCAGTGGGCAGTGAGGTACCGGATTATCTCTGGAGATGTGGCCAACGTGTTTAAAACAGAGGAGTACGTGGTGGGCAACTTCTGCTTTCTGAGAATAAGGACAAAGAGCAGCAGCACGGCCCTTCTGAACAGGGAGGTGCGAGACAGCTACACCCTCATCATCCAAGCCACGGAGAAGACCCTGGAGTTAGAAGCGCTGGCCCGCGTGGTAGTCCACATCCTGGACCAGAATGACCTGAAGCCCCTCTTCTCCCCGCCTTCATACCGAGTCACCATCTCTGAGGACTTGCCTCTCAAGAGCCCCATCTGCAAGGTGAGCGCCACCGATGCGGACCTGGGCCAGAACGCTGAGTTCTATTACGCGTTTAACACAAGGTCGGAGATGTTCACCATCCATCCCACCAGCGGGGTGGTCACCTTGGCTGGGAAGCTCAACGTCACCTGGCGAGGGAAGCATGAGCTTCAGGTACTGGCTGTGGACCGCATGCGGAAGATCTCGGAGGGCAATGGGTTTGGCAACTTGGCTGCACTCGTCATTCATGTAGAGCCTGCCCTCAGGAAGCCCCCAGCCATTTCCTCGGTGGTCTTGGCTGCACCAGACCGCCATGAGGATGCCACCTACGCCACTGTCATGGTAGATGCACACAGCTCAGGGGAGGACGTGGACTCGCTTGAAATCGTTGGTGGTGACCCTGGAAAGAACTTCAAAGCCATCAAATCTTATGCCCGGAGCAGTGAGTTCAGCGTGGTTTCTGTCAAAGACATCAAATGGATGGACCACCCTCATGGATTCAACCTCAGCCTGCAGGCCAGGGCTGGGAGCAGACCTTCCGTTTACTCCCAGATCAGGGGCTTTCACCTACCCCCTTCCAAACTGACTTCCCTCAAGTTTGAGAAGGCTATGTACAGAGTGCAGCTTAGTGAGTTTTCCCCCACTGGCAGCCGCGTGGTGATGGTGAAAGTAACCCCAGCCTTCCCCAACCTGAAGTATGTTCTAAAGCCATCCTCAGAGAGTGCAGCATTTAAACTGAATGCCCGCACGGGGCTGATCACCACCACAAAGCTCATGGACTTCCATCACCAAGCCCAGTACCAGCTACACATCAGAACCTCACGGGCCTGGCCTCCACCACTGTGGTCATTGACATTATTGACTGTAACAATCATGCCCCAGTGTTCAACAGGTCCTCCTATGATGGCACTTTTGATGAGAACATCCCTCCAGGCACCAGTATTCTGACTGTTAGTGCCACAGACCAGGATCATGGAGAGAATGGATATATCACCTACTCCATCACTCGTCCACATGCTGTCCCCTTTTCTATTGACCCTTACCTGGGGGTCATCTCCACCTCCAAACCCATGGACTATGAGCTCATGAATAGAATTTACACTTTTCGGGTACGGGCATCAGACTGGGGATCTCCATTTCGCCAGGAAAAAGAAGTGTCTGTTTCTCTTAGGCTCAAGAATCTGAATGACAACAAGCCTATGTTTGAGGAAGTTAATTGCACTGGGTCTATCCACGAAGACTGGCCAGTAGGAAAATCAGTCATGACTGTGTCAGCTATAGATGTGGATGAGCTTCTGAACCTAAAATATGAGTTTGTATCAGGCAATGAACTAGAGTATTTTGATCTAAATCATTTCTCTGGCGTGATATCCCTCAAACGCTCTTTTAGGAACCGTACTACTGGTCAACCCATCAGCTATTCCCTGAAAATTACTGCTTCAGATGGGAAAAATTATGCCTCACCCATGACTTTAAATGTTACTGTAGTGAAGGACCCTCATTCTGAGGTCCCTGTAAAGTGTGAGAAGACAGGGGTACTGACACATTTCACAAAGACCATCTTGCACTCTATTGGGCTTCAGAATCAGGAGTCCAATGATGAGGATTTCACTTCCTTAAGTGCATATCAGATCAATCATCATACCCCTCAGTTTGAGGACCACTTTCCACAGTCCATTGACATCCTTGAGAGTGCTCCTCTCAACACACCGCTAGCCCATCTGGCAGCCACTGACCCTGATGCTGGCTTTAATGGAAAACTGGTCTATGTAATTGCAGATGGCAATGAAGAGGGCTGCTTTGACATTGAGCTAGAAACAGGGCTGCTCACAGTAGCTGCCCCCTTAGACTATGAAGCCACCAGTTTCTACGTCCTCAATGTAACAGTGTATGACCTGGGCACTCCCCAGAAGTCCTCCTGGAAGCTGCTGACAGTGAATGTGGAAGACTGGAATGACAACGCACCCAGATTTCCTCCTGGTGGGTACCAGGTAACAATCTCAGAAGACACAGAAGTTGGAACCACTGTTGCAGAGCTGAGAGCAAAAGATGTTGACTCAGAGGATAATGGGAGGGTTCGATACACACTGTTAAGCCCCACAGAGAAGTTCTCCCTCCATCCTCTCACCGGAGAAATAGTTGTCACAGGACACTTGGATCGGGAATCAGAACCTCGGTATATACTCAAGGTGGAGGCCAGGGACCAGCCCAGGAAGGGCCACCAGCTTTTCTCTGTCACTGACCTGATAATCACATTGGAAGATGTCAATGACAACTCCCCTCAGTGCATCACAGAACACCGCAGGCTTAAGGTCCCAGAGGATCTACCCCCAGCGACTGTTCTAACATTTCTGGATGCTTCTGATCCTGACCTGGGCCCTGCGGGAGAAGTACAGTATGTCCTGTTGGATGATGCCCATGGGACCTTCCATGTGAACCCGATGACCGGGGCACTCCGTCTAGAGAAAGAGCTGGACTTTGAGAGGAGGGCTGGATATAACCTGAGCCTATGGGCCAGCGACAGTGGGAAGCCCCTGGCCCGCAGGACCCTCTGCCATGTGGAGGTGATTGTCCTGGATGTGAATGAGAATCTCCACCCTCCCCACTTCACCTCCTTTGTGCACCAGGGCCAGGTGCAGGAGAACAGCCCCCGGGAACCTCAGTGATGGTAGTGGCTGCCCACGATGATGACACTGGCTTGGATGGGGAGCTCCAGTACTTCCTGCGTGCTGGCACCAGCCTTGCTGCCTTTAGCATCAACCAAGACACAGGTACTGGGTGTTGGAAGGGACGGGAGGGCCAGGTGCTGGGAGAGGATGGGGCTAAGGAAAATCAGGGGCTCTTTTGAGAGAAGTCAGGCTGTAAGCTAAAAGGAGCAATAAATAGGGCCACTCCTTCCTGTCCCTCTTATTTTCATTTTTATTTTTAAATTATTTTGGCCACGCCACATGACTTTTGGATCTCAGTCCCCTGACTAGGGATTAAACTCGTGTGCTTGGCAGTGAAACTACAGAGCCCTAACCACTGGACCACTTGGGAATTTCCTCACTCTTTTAATGGCTGCATTTGTTCATATACTTTTACTCATATGCATGAGTCTCTATAGGAAAACCTCTTAAAAATGCAGTTCTTGGATCAAAGGATAATACACATTTTCAATGTTAATATATCTTTCCAAGTTGTCCTCCAAAAAGGTGGCAGCAATGTATTTATTCCTTTGAAGCTCCATAGAAAATAAGTGCAATTCAGCAAACACTGGGCACCCTCTACTTGTGAGGCCCTGAGGTAGGTAACTTAGAGACGATCCCAGGTGAATAAAAGTAGGTTATTCACCTTGAGAAGTTTACAACCTGATGTATGGGTTCCCTCCAGGGTAAAGGGGAGGGTGATGAAATGAATTAGATTGAGAGTCAATTCTAGACTCAGCTCTTCTGCTTACTTGCTGCATGATCTTGGTCAAGTCATGCTCTTTCTATGGGTCTCAGTTTCCCCATCTGTCAAAGGAGGAAGGTTCCTTCAGCTCTGAGATGCTATGGCTGTGAACCAGGCCTTGCCCTCTCACCTAGGTCTTCAGAGTTCAGTATGCCCTATGAGAGCTTAGGGCACCAGGCTCTTTTGCTCACTCTTGGACCCTTGACCTCTAGAAAAGTGTTGGCCCACAATAAGTAATTTGTAGAATGAATGAACTAATGAGTGAAGCTAAGTCTCTAAAATCGTGAAGACGATGGAGAGGGGAACAGTAATTTATTCATCAAATCCCTCACCCTTGAATTAGTATCTATAAGGACTTGAAGCTTGAAGGAACCACTGTAAGGACCAAAGTATGGAAATCCCACCTAGATAATGTGAAATAAATAAATTGAACTTGGGTTAAAGTAGTCAGGAGAAAGTAGATCAACTACTATGGCTTTCTGGAAATCCTGCGTGTGTCCATATGCCTGAGTTATGGATCTGTCTTAGCAGAGAAAGGCTCTGAGATGTTCTTCAACAAGCTCCCCTGTGTTTAACTCAGCAGCTCCCACGCCGTATAGGCCACAGTTCCCTTTTCTCCTGAAACACTTGTTAATATCCTTTCCATGGTATGGTTTCAGGACTGTTAGGTAAAGTGTTCTCTAGAGCTCCTCTGAGCTCTGAAATACTTTGGGTTTGGTGATCACCTCTCCCCAGGACTGATTCAGACTCTGGCACCCCTGGACCGAGAATTTGCATCCTGTTACTGGCTGACGGTACTGGCAGTAGACAGGGGTTCCATCCCCCTCTCATCTGTAACTGAAGTCTACATTGAGGTTTTGGATGTCAATGACAACCCACCCCAAATGTCCAGACCTGTGTTCTACCCCTCCATCCGGGAGGATGTGCCCCTGCACACCTCTGTGCTTCAGTTGGATGCCTGGGACCCTGACTCCAGCTCCAAAGGGAAACTGACCTTCAATATCACCAGCGGGAACCATATGGGATTCTTCGTCCTTCATCCTCTCACAGGTAAGGACCTCAGAAACCTGGGTGAATAGGATTCTCTACAGCAGTGCTTCTCAAAGTGTGATCTGAAGATTGGCATCATGAGTGTCGCGTAAGTCAAGTTCTGCTAGTAAGTCAAGTTCTCAGGCTCCACCTTAGACCTACTGAATCAGAAATCTGTATTTTAATAAGACATGCAGAGGATTTTGATGTGTGCTGTGTTTGAGAACTGCATTTCATCAGAGTCCATCTCTATGGAAGAATAAGTATATGTCAGTTTTCTTTCCTTGGGGCCTAAGGAAGCTAAGCAGGTTCTTCATATTGTCAAGTTGGGACTATTTCAACCCTGCAAGTGTTCCCAACATGACCATTCCCCAGAATCACAAGCCACAGGCTGAGTCTCTTAACTCTAGTTTCCAACTGGTGATAGAGATCCACTTCAGCGGAGTCAACAATCTCACAAAGATCTCTCCTCAACCCAGCCCATTTAGGATGGTTCAGAGGAATCTAGAGGTCAACAGCTTGCAGCAGTGAACCAGATACAGTCCACAGCAGTGCTCTGTTTGGCCTGCACAAGCTTTAAACAGTAATTTTCAAGTTGTTGCCAACATTTAAAAATGAACAAAGCTCACAAAATGTTCCAGACTTCTGTAATAGAAGATCTAGCCATGCCGATTGCACATCCCGCAGGGCCACAACCACCTGCGCCAACAGCAGCTCCCTGTGTAGGGCAGACGTGTCCTCTCTCCTCTCTCCTCCCCTCACTCCCGACTGCTTCCTGCATTTATGCTGCCTGCCTGACTCCCTGAAGAATGAGAGCCAGTCCCCACAGCGCAGGTACAGCTCTAAGGCCCTGTGTCCCGCGGGACCATGAGCAACAAAGAATGCTGACATTCTTGCCTTCCATCCCAACTCCCCATTCTCCAGCTCCAACCGCTGACTCTTGTCCTTGAAGGACAGAAGTCTGGCAAGATTGGAAAAAGGCAGGTGGGGAGGTAGGGGCATGGGGGAGAGCTAGCAGCAGCTTCCTTCATGATCCTTCAGGCAAAAGGGAGTCAGGAAAAGCGATGGGCCTGGGGGTCCTGAGGCAGACAGCGGGTGGGGGCCACAAGTGCCCTGTGACATCTGTTTGGCACCTTTGACCTCGGGGTGTGGATTAGTCTTCCTGGAAGGAGGATGCTTTTCCCAAGCTGGCTCTCTGCCTGGGCCCACTCGGCCCCTCCCTTTTGGAAGCAGGAAGACATTTCTCACCTAAGGTAATAGGCTCTCCACTTCTCCCAAATCCCTGCTGTGTTTACTGTCAATAGTTTCCTGACACCAGGTCTAGGAAAATGCCCCAAAGGGCAGAGATGCTTAGTCTTCCTTCAGTCAGAAATTCTTCCTTCCTTCAGAAATTCTTATCAGCATGAACATTTAAAAATAAAATAATAAATCCAGCAATGACCCCACCCCCACCCCCACCTACCTTTCTTATCCCTTAGATTGTCCTACTTCCATACCTGGATCCCTTGGCTGGTTTCCCTATGCCCTTAAGATAAAACCAAGCCCTGTCACGTCCCATGAGCTTGCCTCTCTCACTCCATCACGCTCTGATTCCAACCATGTGGCCTGCCTCAGTCCACGCACACCCTCTCCCAGCACAGGGCCTTTGCACAAGCTTTTCCTTCTGCCAGGGGTCTCCTTTCCATTTTCAAGGTAACTCCTGCTTTTCTTTCAGATCTTAGCTCAGCTGTTCTTTTCTTAAAGTATTTTTTTTTTGACACTATAATACACCTCCCAGCAGCATCTACTTTTAAAAACATGCTATCACATAGAACATTATAGTCATCTGTGTGATTATTCCATCAATTATCCACATACTTCACTAGACTTCAACAAGCTTTCCAGAAAAGGAACTTTCATTGTTTTTTGAAAACTATAATATCAAGGCCTGGCACAGAATAGAACCACAACAAATAATGAGGAAATGAATGAATGAATCTCTGCCAGCATCCACAATCATTGGTTAAGCCAGAGATTCATTTATTCCGCAAATGTTTGAAGGTGTCTGTCCCTATAAGGCATTTAAGTTAAGTGCTATGGACCGGGGAAGAAGAATAAGACACAGTTTCAGCCCTTGAGGAACCCAATCCATGAGGAATATAAAGATTTGGATACAAAAAGAGCTGTAGAACCGGTGTAAAGAGTACAACATTGTAAAAGATGAGTAGATGCGAGGCTGTGACTTTAGAGGAGAGAGGAAGCTGCTCAGTGTAGTGGACCAGCAATGGCTTCATGGGACAGCAGGCAGGGAAGATTCTGACAGGCAGCAGGCTGGGCAGGCACTTGGGTAAAAATGGTGATGGAAGCAACAGCCAGGAGGAGAAGACCCAGGACTTGCTGAAGACAGAGCAAGGAGGTCCATATTCCCTTTCTTTTTAAAAAACTTTTTTCTTCTTCTTTAATGGTGAAATAATCATAGACTTACAGGAGAGCTGCAAAGAGAGTTCTCATACACCAGTCCCTCAGCTTTCCCTAATGTTAACACAGTGTATGTATCAACATTAAGAATTAATACTGGTGCAAGGGAATTCAGGAGATTACAGATTTCGTTCAGATTTCCCCAGTTTTCTCTGCTAACAGCCTTACTCCCATCTAGGACTTCATACCGGCCTCAGAGAGGGGGATGTGGAGGAGCACAGGGGCAATGGCCCAGGGGGTCCAGCAGCAATTCCAGGGACACCGGCCCTGAGAAGGCGGGGAGAAGGCAGCAGGGGAGGCGGTGGTGAGAGAAAGCCAAGAGAGAAAAGAAAAGCTAGAGATAGAAGAACAGTGACTGAGTTTCCCAGACACACAGAGAGGGGAGGGAGAGAGGAATCCCTGGGAAGGCAAGAGAGGTGGGGGATGGACAGGAATCAACAGAGAGAGGGGAGATGGGCTGAACAGGGAGCAGGAGGAGGCCAGGACTGAGCTGGAAGGAAGGCTCTCCGCCAAGACCTCTCATCTGCACTCTTCCTGGGGGTCCCCCGGATGCCGGGCCTTCCCCGGCAGGTTCCTCGGCTTGGGGACAAGCTGGGTGGGGCGACCTGAAACAATATTCAGTCTGTCCCAGAGGAACGTCTTCCTTCCTGGTTGTGGGGCTTTCCAACAACCTTCTAGGACCTCTCCCATGGCTGCCTTCAGTGAGGGAAGAAAGAGCCAGAATGACACAAAGGTAAAGACACGTCCCTCCCCCAACAGAGGTCACTCCTCACATCCCCAACACCAGATCCCCTTTCCCCTCAGGAGGCCCCACCCCCACACTTCATTCCATTACTCTATCATTTAATTGCCTAAACAAGATCAAGAAACTTACAGAAAGCTTTCAGAACACCCACAACCCCCTACCAATAGCTCTGCCTTCATTGAAAAGGGTCCCGCCTACCCAGCTAGGACCTCTCAAGTCTATGGGCCCGAGTGCCCCTCTGGTCTCCCAACAATCTTGAGCTTGATGCAGGCAGAGAACTGGCTCCTTTTCACCATTATGGCCTCAATTTATAGCCACAGTACCTAGAAAATGAAAACCAGAATTACAGATCACTAAGTTCACCTTCGGGAATTTATAGAAGTGCTGGGAGGAGCCCAGAGCAGCCCTCCTCTGGCTTATCTGTGCCAGCTGGGCATGGGAAGAGCACATTCTAGGTGCCAGGTGAGCAAGAGAATTAGAACAAAGGAGTAAAACGTCACCCCTTTGTGATTTCTTGGGAACTAGAGGCAGTAACTGTGACCCCGTTATAACTCCTGATGAGCTGTCTTTTCACTCAACAGTATCCTGGGCTCAGCACCCTCCTCATGGAGGAAGCAGGAAGTAGGTGGGGACCCTGCTGATACTATGAGCTCTGCAGTCCTCTCCCTTCCTCTCCTCCCCTCCTCTCTCTCCAGATTTCCATTTCCTCTTTATGTTCATGCTCTCCCAAGACCAAACGAATTCCGACCTAGGCTTTGAATATAGGCGTTGAATTTATCCCAGTAAAATGGCCCTGGGAGCCCTTTGCTCCAGTCTCCCCCAACCATCTCTCCTCCAGGTCTCCTAGCCACTGCCCGGCAGCTGGACCGAGAAAACAAGGATGAACACATCCTGGAGGTGAGTGATGCTGCTGAACCCCTTCACTACATTTGAAAACCTCCTGCAGGAGGCCAGGCTGGAGCCAAGCCAGGCCTTGGGGCCACACGCACGTCTCCAGGCAGTAGCTGAGGAGGGTTCTGACTCAGGGAGAAGTTGCTACTTAAGCTGAGCAGGAAGCACTGATCAATTAGTAATGCCTGCAGGGAGTGTAGGAAAACGGAGCAGTACACATGGGTTACGGAGAAGACAATGGCACCCCCACTCCAGTACTCTTGCCTGGAAAATCCATGGACAGGGGAGCCTGGTAGGCTGCAGTCCATGGTGTCACTAAGAGTCGGACATGACTGAGCAACTTCACTTTCACTTTCTCTTTCATGCATTGGAGAAGGAAATGGCAACCTACTGAGTGTTCTTGCCTGGAGAATCCCAGGGATGGCGGAGCCTGGTGGGCTGCCGTCAATAGGGTTGCACAGAGTCGGACACGACTGAAGTGACTTAGCATAGCATACACATGGGTTATGTCTTTGTCCAGTATGCTTTCTGGCCCACCCCCATGCTCTAGAGTCACCCAAGGTCAAACACCAAGTCAGTAGCAGAGCCAGGATGAAAACCCAGACCTTTGTCCTCTAGGCCCATGCTTTTTCTGTGTATGTGTGCTCAGACACTCAACTGGGTCTCTTTGTGACCCCATGTACTCTAGCCCACCAGGCTCCTCTGTCCCTAGGATTTTCCAGGCAAGAATATCAGAGTGGGTTGCCACTCTCTTCTTCAGGGGATCTTCTCCACCAAGAATCAAACATGCATCTCCTGCACTGCAGTCGTATTCTCCACCACTCAGCCACCTGGGCAGTCATGCTCTTTCTACGGTGTCTCTAAAATAAGCATCCCTGGGGACCATTCCAATGAGAGGCATCAGTCTTGACCCAGAGGGGCTTAAATCAGAAGTACTCTAGTCAACCCTGTCCTGTGTTATCCACAACCGATGAAGAGGCATCTCTGCTAGTCTTAAAGGCATCATGTAGGAGGGACACATATTCCTCAGCAGAACTGAAATCAGTGTTGCCTTCTATGATCCCAGGCTCCGGACATTCCCTTTGCATAAAACAGGCATCACTAGTAAGCAGCAGTGCAACGGCCTTCTAGGCACTGAGGCATTCTCCATAGTTCAGTAGAGGCATTTGTCTTTAAATAGCAAAATCTTTTTAAAATTCACAAGCACCCTGAGTGGAAATGTCCTATCTATACTGATGGATGTGATAATTTGCTGGCACGTGGAACAGTGCCTGGTCCTGAAATTGTTTTCGTGCCTTATTCTGTCTCCAGATCTCATCTCATACACTGGGCCACATGCCTGACTCCAAAGGTACTGCCCACGCCTCCATAAATGCCTCCTCGTTTGTTTTTTTTCTAATCTCCTGTAGCTTAAGGAAAGCGAGAACAAAGCTTATGAGAATTACGAGCAAATAGAATGAATTACGAGCAAATAGAATGTCAAAAGTCTCGGAGAAATTGCCCATGGGCCTCCCGAGTAAACAGCCCCAGCTTTTGTTACAGCCTCTGTGGCTTTGTCTTCTTCCAGTTCTTTCCGGTTTCTTTCTCTGTTCTTACTGGCTTTTCTGTGGGCGAGGTTGCCAGAGAGCTGGGTTCCAAGAAGATGAGGTTATGATAATAAAAATCACGAGCATACACCAAAGAACAGACGGATTGGTATTTCCAGGCTTTTGAAAGCAGGGGCAGAGGACGAGCTGTGGTGGGCGGCGATACATTGTCATGGCCTTGCGCCTGTCAACTCACGCTGGATCCTCTCCCCAGGTGACTGTGCTGGACAACGGGGAGCCCTCCCTCCGGTCCACCTCCAGAGTGGTGGTACGCATCGTGGACGTCAATGACAACCCCCCTGTCTTCTCCCACAAGCTCTTCAATGTCCGCCTTCCAGAGAGGCTGAACCCAGGGACCTCTGGGCCTGTGTACAGGCTGGTGGCTTCAGACCTGGATGAGGGTCTCAATGGCAGGGTCACCTACAGTATCGAGGAGAGTGACGAGGCAGGCTTCAGTATCGACCCGGTCACAGGCGTGGTGTCAGCAAGCAGCACCTTCACAGCTGGAGAGTATAACATTCTCACGGTGAGGGACAGGTGGGGGTGGGAACAGGGTGCACATCTGCTCAGGGATGGATTTTCTCTGAGGATACAAGACCGGGGAGACAGCCTTCAGGTGTGATGGGGAAAGTCCTCCCCTCCGTGGCCTTCTCCCAAAAAGAAGCCAAAAGATCAAAATTCTGGGCCTTTCTCCTTGAGGGCAATAAGGTCCTTGCCTGGGAAATGCACTCTCTTCTTAAAGATTTTTGTTGAGAGGGGGCAGAGGCATTGAAATCAAGATAAACCTGGGTTCCAATCTTAACACTGACATTTTACACCTGTGTGGCCTTGGACAAGTCATTAGACCTGGGAGCCTTTGTTCCATCATCTGTAAAATGGGGATGAGAACATTTTCCTTGTAGGAAGCCAATATGGTAAGGGGCTTGGGCCTGGGCTGTCATGTTGGTAGCCTAAATCCCAGCCTCACTGCTGGCCAGGCAGACAACCCCTGGCAGAAGAATTCACAACGCAGAGCCCCAGATTCCTCCTGCAAGAAGCAGCTGATGATGGTTCCTCTCTGTGGGCAGTCATGAGGATTGAATTAGATATTGCACATATTGCTCTTAGAGCAAGGCCTAATGATAGGGAGAGCTCAATAAATTCTAGTTTATTATGTTGATTGTTGTTGGGAAGGGTAAAGAAGCCATGCATGGAAAGTCTTAGGAATGAGCACACAAAGCCTTCAGTTAATGGTGGCTTTGATCCATCTTTCACTATCCATAAGGTTCTGGAGCATAGTTCTATGTTCTGTTCACTACTGTGCTCGCTGCAGCTGACTTGGTGCCTATTTACTGTAAGCTCCTAACTGTGCTGAATGGATGATCTAGTGGATGAAAGACCAGCTCAGTCCATCACAGGGCACTCTGTCTCTTGGCCTGGCCACCTGGGTCTTCTTGTTTCTTGGCTCCAACCCTACAGACAAAGCCTCAATTTGAATTCTGGCCTCTTTTCAGGTCAAGGCAACAGATGGTGGGCAGTCACCACTCTGGGCCAGCGTCCGGCTACACATTGAGTGGATCCCCAAGCCCCGGCCCTCCTCCATCCCACTGGCCTTTGACGAATCCCACTACAGCTTTACGGTCATGGAGACAGACCCCGTGAATCACATGGTGGGGGTCATCAGTGTTGAGGGCCGACCTGGTCTCTTCTGGTTCAGCATCTCAGGTAGGGGCCCCAGGAGGGCCAGTCCCTCCCATCCTGAGCCCTAGTCCTCGGGGCACAATCCTTCTGAGCCCTCTCAAGTTCATGTTCCCTGGCATCCTCTGTCTTGGCTGTGAGTGGTGATTGCCTCTTCCCTGTTTCTCTGGGGCAGTGGGTTGTCAGGACACTGCTTCTTCCAAGCTTTCCTTCATACCATCTATGATCTCAGGAACTCACTGGTGATCCCAGCCAGAAATGGATGGGACTTGGTTATCCCAAGTTCCTGGGAGACCTATGGCCCAGGTCCAGAGAGTGGCCAGAGAGACCCAGCGGAGAAAACATAAGTTTTATGCTTCCTCTTCTG
Organism: Nanger dama; assembly: GCA_917880005.1. NCBI lineage: Eukaryota > Metazoa > Chordata > Mammalia > Artiodactyla > Bovidae > Nanger > Nanger dama. The sequence goes on from CAKJTW010000008.1 coordinate 43,266,562, forward strand.
CCTCACTATGAACATCATTGCAGAGCTGACTTCACTGACCACGAACTTGAGGCCAGCTGTACCCTGGGGCTATGCTTAACATTCTGGTCCCAGGTTCCATCCTCAAGATCAGAGAAAGAGTGCATTCTTGTGGTAGGAGATACTTGGGTCCAAGCTCTCACAGCCTCCTCTGGAATTTCTTTCTTTTTCTAAATCAACATTTTATCAGAACATATCGGGGTTAGGGAGTGGTTCACAGATCCCTTTGGGAATCTGATGAATGTTTAGGCTCTCTTTTAGAAGGATACTTGTGACCTGTGTGCATGTGTGTGCACACATGCACACACAAATTTGTGTACAAATTTGGGGGAGGGTTAATTATAGATTCTCTGAAACCCAGCCAGGGACTCTAGGTCAAGAATCTAATCTAAGAGCTTCAGTACCACCTGAAGTCCTATCACAGAGACTCTCACCTGCTTCAGAGGTTGGATACCAAACCTATCTCAAGCTTTTAATCTCTTGGATTTACTTCCATTGCTAATTCACTGTTCTTTATAAGCATTTGACATTTTGTCTTTTGTACAGAATTAACACATGCACTCTATAGAACATTTGGAAAATACAAATAAGTACAGAGAAGAGAATAAAAATCACCTAATCAGTGGGAGGATAAACTCCCACTAAATAGAAGTTAATCTACTGTTTTCATTTTGATGTTTCCCTCTAGTCATTCTTCTTTACACATCCACACACTTAGGGTTACAGGAAAATATTGTGTTATAGCCTTTTAAGATATATCCTGAACATATTTCTGTGTCACTAAACAGATTTCTACTATCAGACATTTAAACAGCTGCATGCTACTTCTATATTTTGGATTCTCATAGTTTATTAATAAACAATTCCCTCTTGTCAGACAGAGTTATTTCCATTTTTTCCCATGTCTAGGCTTCTCTAGACCATGCAAACTACCTGTAAGCCATGACACAGAGCTCCATTACTCCTGCATGTTTTAATTCTAGTAACAGAGTACATTGTAGGGCAAATTTTGGTCTTCTTCTGGGACTCCCCAGTCCTTATAAGTTTACCTTTTCCTGAATCATCACTTGGATCTTGATAATCTGACAATAACCCAACAGGACCAACTACCAGCTCCTCTAGATCTGCCAGATCCCACAGTGTTAACAGTTGTGCTCTTACTGCCCACATCACTGAGGCTGTGCATGCTTTCCCCCCACCCCCTCCCAGGTGGGGACAAGGACATGGACTTTGACATTGAGAAGACGACAGGCAGCATCGTCATTGCCAGGCCTCTCGATACAAGGAGGAGGTCAAGCTATAACTTGACTGTGGAGGTGACCGACGGGTCCCAAACCATTGCCACCCAGGTGAGAAGCCTCACTGGGAGCCCTGAGTTGAGAAGAGATAGGAGGTTTCCTTGGTTGAAAGTAGCTGTGCTCACCACTGTCACCAACGTACACTGGGGCCTCCTTGGTAGGGATGAGGACACAGAAGGCTCTCTGTGCATGTGTGCACCCCAAAGAACACTGAATCTGGAATCAAGGTTCTGCATTCCAGTCTTATCTGATCACTCTCTCTATGTCTGTGATCTTGAGAGAATTCTTGTTCCCACTGTGGATCTCTGTATAATAAGGAGTTTTATCTAAATGAGCAGTTTTCAATTAAAGATAGAGCACCTAAGGGCTTTCATAGGTATAAGGAATGATGGGAAGTGGGGCTCTGGAGTTCTATTCTGGTTTCAGCCCATTTTATTTGCTTCATATACTGGAATTTCACCCCAAAATTTCATCTGAAGAAAAGGCCCTTAAAGAAGAATTTTGATTTTGAAAACCACCATCTTAAAGTATTGTGATTCTGAAATATGGTCATTCATTCGACAAAATTTTATCAAGTGACTGCTGTATGCCAGGCCTAGTTGTTACGGTGGAGAAGCAGACAGACAAGGTCCCTGGCCCCCTGCAGCTTACAGTCCGTCTTCTCTTTCACCCACCTCCCTAGGTCTACATTGTCATGATTGCCAATGTTAACCACCATCGGCCCCAGTTTTTGGAGGCTCATTATGAAGTCAGAGTTCCTCAGGACACAATGCCTGGCGTGGAGCTCCTCCGAGTCCAGGCCACAGACCAAGACAAGGGCAAGGGCCTCATCTACACCATACATGGCAGCCAAGACCCAGGAAGTGCCAGTCTCTTCCAGCTGGACCCCAGTAGTGGTGTCCTGGTAACTGTGGGGAAATTGGACCTGGGCTCGGGGCCTTCCCAGCACACACTGACAGTCATGGTGAGTTACCCAAAGACTTGGGTAAGGATGTGCTTGTATGCGGATGTGTGGGGGTGTACCTGCTTGGAGGCATGCTGAGGGTTCCCTTTCCCCTACTGAGCCAGGTGTCCTGATGTTTATAGTGATAATCCATGAGATGAGTTGTGACATTTCACTGCCTGCCAGAGGCACCTTCCATAACGGATGCCTGAGAGTGAGGAAAGAGATGGGATGGCTGCCAAAGAAGTTCCTGCAACTTTGGCTATTCCTGGGCGCACTCCAAATATCCCCAACAATTCCCTCCTTGCTCCATGACTGCATGATCACATGAACTCACATAGCATCAGACCTGGGAGGGGCCCAGAGACCATCCTACCCAGAGCAAACAGATATGTAAGGGCCTAAAAGAAGGAGGGCTTACTCTGAAGATCATGTGCCTGCATGTTCATAACCCTGAGAGTGAGAGCCTCCTGAATTTATGCCCTCCATCCCTCATTTGTCTCACTCGAGTCCCAGTCCTGATCCTACCTACTTCTCTTATCTTACACCTGAGGCTCCCAGAGGAAGAGACAGTTTTTTAGATGGAACCAGAATCACAGTCCAGCCTTTCCAACTCAAGGCTCAAGGTTCTTACATGCTACTTTATCATCCTCTGGACACTTAAATATATATTAAAGGCTCTGAGAAGTCCTGCAGCAAAGAAAACATCAACTTGGTTTAGTTCAGTGCTCCCTAAATTTACTTGACTATAGAAATTTTTTTTTCTGTATAAATACACTAACATCTTGAAGAACTAATATTCTCCAAGAACAAATTTGGAAAATACTGCTCCTCTGCTTATTTCTGCCTTTCTCCTAAAGTGGAATTATCCATGAAAATAGCTCAGTCTAATAATCATGAATTGATACATTTATTTATTTATTTAAATACTTTATTCTACATTACAATACTGCATTTGTTTTGCCATACATTGACATGAATCAGCCACAGGTGAACACGATCTCCCAAAAAAGAGAAAAGAATGTAACAGAGCAAAGCTTAAAGGAATACAGAGAGTTACGATTGGGTGTATTTTTCACTGGCATTCTATTCCATTGACCTTTATCTAACCCTGCCTCCTCCATTCCTCTTGCTGCTCATCCCATCACCCCCCTTGGGCCCATAGGTTCGCGACCAGGAGATGCCCATCAAGAGGAACTTTGTGTGGGTGTCCATTCATGTGGAGGATGGAAACCTCCACCGTCCCCGCTTCACCCAGCTCCACTATGAGACACGTGTTTCTGACACCACAGTCCCCGGAGCAGAGCTGCTCCAGGTCCGAGCCATGGATGGTGACCGGGGAGCCAATGCTGAGGTCCACTACTCCTTCCTCAAAGGTGAGAGGTCTGACCCTGAGTGCAGGATATGAGGAGAGGGGCTTTGGCAATAAGGAAAAGCACCAGAACATGGATTTGCAAGTTATTCAAGTGTCAATTACTTGCTGAACTTTGGCAAATTATCATTCTAGAGCATTCCCTGGAACTATAGTGACCTAAATTACTGTGCTTTCAAAGATGGTAAGAATGGTAACAAAAGATTACTCAAGTTATGGGAGAATTTACATTGAGAATATATATTTATACATATCCACCAATGACCATACATGTAAAAGATGCTTATGAAGTCCTATCTATCTATCTATATATATATATATTGGCCACACCATGTGGCATGCAGGATCTTAGTTTCCCAGCCAAGGCTTGAACCAATGCCCACTAAATCACGAGCACAGAGTCTTAACCACTGGGCTGTCAGGGAAGTCCCCCAAGCAACATTTTAAAAGATAGTATCTTTGTGCATGTACAGTAAAAGGGACCTATAAATACTTGATAAAATATATGGCATAGTTTCAGGAGTATTTTCTTCTAAGGCCACATCAAGATTTCATACCTATTATTTTTTTAATCTGAAAAATGGAATGTTATCTGTGCCAGAAACTTTGTGAAGACTAAAAGAGAAAATGTATGTTAACATTTTATAAATTGTAAAATATTATACAAGTGCCAGGGGTTATTACTAAGTGTTAATTATAAGTAGTTAATATGACAAAAATGATAATATCCAGTACCCAACTAATTATTAATCATAATTTGTAATGTTTGATAATTCATAATTGATAATAATTATTGTATCTTTAATATGAATTAGTATCTATAGAGCAAGATGCTACGGATGATCAAAGGTGAGCATGACTTGCTGTTTGCCTTCATGGAGCATAATGATGTTCATTTACTGCTTGTCAGTGTCTTATATACTTTCAAGAACTCAGAATGTTCCACATTTTCCTTTTTGTAGAGACAGTTGTTATACCTTGTCATATAGCAGAAGTCTGTCATCCCTGAAGAATAATAATGCAAATAATAACCCATTAATGGCTTATTTTTGTGACTTATGAAGTATAATCATCTCTTTTTTCTCAATGACAGTCCCACTGATGTTGTACTAATTTTTTTTTTTAAATAAATCTAATGCATTTTAAAAATCTATGCCTCACAACATATGGGATCTTAGTTCCCTGACCAGGGATCAAATCTAGGTGCCCTATAGAGGAAGCTTGGAGTCTTGACCACTGGAGCACCAAGGAATTCCCCCTGCTACTAATTTTATTTTACACATTGAGTTAGTTTTAAAATAATCTTCTGACTGAAGAAGTAACACATGGTTATTCTTTAAAATCTAAAAAACCAAGAATCTACAAAGAAGAAAATAACATTCAGAGGACTTCCCTAGTGGTCCAGTGGTTAAGACTCTGCACTGACTTCCATTGCAAGGGGCACAGGTTCAAATTAAAGATACTGCATGGAGAAGGCAATGGCACCCCACTCCAGTACTCTTGCCTGGAAAATCCCATAGACAGAGGAGCCTGGTAGGCTGCAGTCCATGGGGTCGCTAAGAGTCAGACATGACTAAGCGACTTCACTTTCTCTTTTCACCTTCATGCACTGGAGAAGGAAATGGCAACCCACTCCAGTGTTCTTGCCTGGAGAATCCCAGGGACGGGGGGAGCCTGGTGGGAGGCCGTCTATGGGGTCGCACAGAGTTGGACACGACTGAAGCGACTTAGCAGCAGCAGCAGCAGCATGCAGCAGTATGCAGCAGTATGGTCAAAAAAATAATAAAAATAACACTCGGCCATGGTTTTCATAACCCAGAGAAAATAATTTCATGTATTTCTCCCTTATCTTTTCTATGCATCTTTCTGCAGTTCTAAGATCAAAATGAATATACAATTTTATTCCCTATTTTTTTTCTCTCAGCAGTAAAATAAGAAATTATGATTATGCTGACTTGGCTACTTTTAAGGGAACTACTTTTAAATTTCTGGCTACTCATTAAAACCACGTTCTTTGATCAACCTCAGGATTTGTATAAAAAGGCAAGTTGGGAAATCACCTCAATAGTCAGCTAGTGGGAGAATCAGATGGAAGGTTTTGTGGTGAAGCCTGGCTATTTACTTTGCCATTGAAATAATAAATGAAATAAGCATAATAATAAGTAGTACTCCCCTGAGTGAAGGACTTGTACTCCTGGGTGGTGAGCAGAATTATTCAGGTGTTAGTCATGGTATTAAATAGGTAGTGGTCTCATCACAGGGAAAAAAGAATGTATTTGAAAAACTATATCAGGTGATGGATGCTAACTAAACATTGTGATAGTCATTTTGCAATATATACTCAAACATAAATCAAATTATGTTATACACCTTTAATGCCATGTCATATGTCAATTATATCTTAATAAAACTGAAAAGAAGCACCAGTTATGCAAGCTGAATAAATTCTGGCGATCTCTGTACAGCATTGTGCTTATAGTTAACAACACTGTACTATAACCTCTGAAAATTCAAGAATGTAGACCTCATGTTATCTGTTTATTACCATAGTATAAAAAAACATAAAGAAAAAAAAAGAATAGTTGCAGCCCAAGTAAGTTCAGACTCTAAAAACTGTGATAACTTTGAGAACTTTTTTAAGGAAAACATGATTAGTTTCCAACATTACCTTTTGTGAACTATGTAATGTTGCATAATCACAACTTCCCTCAACTTAAAGTTGAAATGGTATTATGTATTTATCCAAATAAATACCAAATTTTAAAAGGATGATAAAAATAATAATCAAACATGGAGAAAGGAGTCCATTTTTATTCCATTTGGGCTTCCTGATTAGTCAAGGAAGATTCCTTTGGGTACTAGGATCTCTTTAATTTTCTAATACTTGCTGCAGAAAGACTGTAGGTCTTGGGCCAGACCCTCTTAGCAAGCAATAGATTTTATCCAGAATTTTAAGAAAATATTTTCCATTGACGGGGTTTTATGGTAACCTCTGTTTTACAACAAGCAATACTGTGCTGCTTTTTAAAGAACCAATATATAAAGTTGCCTGTTAAAAATACTTTAAATTTAAAAAGAAATCAATTTAAAGGAACGTATCCATTGAATAATGGTATAAATTATATACTATACTGTTGTACAGGTAGTGGCTGAATATTAAAAAAAAAAAACACAACCTGCAAAGGTGGTGTGAGAATGCCTAACCTTTAGGAAATCCAGGTGGAAAAGGCATTTGGCCAAGAGCCTCAAATGCTACCCAGTCCCTCCCCACTCACCCCCCCGCCACTCACTCCCAACCCTGACAAAGTAGACTATACGGGAATAGACAAGGCAGTTTTCCCAGTCTGTGTCAGTGTAGACAGTTTATGATTCCCTATTGACAATTTTCAACTATTGAGTGTGTAACCAAAGCTATTCAAAGTTATATAAAGAATGGCTTAAAATTCTATATAATGTAACTGAAGCTTTTCCTATAAAAGTCACCACTGAAATACAGAGAGGAGTATGCTTTTCCTACAAAGTTTAAATCTCCTTTCTTTCCTCCAAAACCCTACTATGGCTTTGGTTTGTAGCTTTAAGTTATGACCCCCAAACCTTCCATTTATGGAGCACCTACTAGGTGCACCAATTAAGAGATTTCATAAAGACAGACCTACTCTACATCTTGTAGCATAACTAAATCCATGGTGGCAAAGGATGTGGGTTTTGCCCTGCCCAGCTTTTGTGTGATTGTCTTATACTGATCTAGAAAGCCTAGTTGGTACCTCTTGAGGATGTTCTAAACTTCAATTTCTCTTGTCTTTTGTTTTAGGGAACAGCGAAGGTTTCTTCAACATCAACGCCCTGCTAGGCATCATCACTCTAGCGCAGAAACTTGATCAGGCTAATCATGCCCGGTATACTCTAACAGTGAAGGCAGAAGATCAAGGCTCCCCACAAAGGCATGACCTGGCTACAGTGATCATTCACGTCTACCCCTCCGACAGCAGTGCCCCCGTCTTTTCGAACTCTGAGTACTTTGTAGAGATCCCTGAATCAATCCCTGTGGGTTCCCCAATCCTCCTCATCTCAGCTACAAGCTTCTCAGAAGTTACCTATGAGTTAAGAGAAGGAAACAAGAATGGAGTATTCTCCATGAACTCATATTCTGGACTCATTTCCACTCAGAAGAAACTGGATCATGAGAAAATTTCATCTTACCAGCTGAAAATCCGAGGCCGCAACATGGCGGGTGCATTTACTGATGTCACGGTTCTTGTTTACATCATTGACGAAAATGACAATGCTCCCGTGTTCTCAAAATCGACTTTTGTGGGCCAAATTAGTGAAGCAGCTCCACTGAATAGCATGATCATGGATGAAAACAACAACCCCCTCGTGATCCGAGCCTCTGACAGTGACAAAGAAGCAAATTCCTGTTGGTCTATAAAATTTTGGAACCAGAGACTCTGAAGTTTTTAAAAATCGATCCCAGCATGGGAACTCTAACCACCGTATTAGAGATGGATTACGAAAGCATGCCCTCTTTCCGATTCAACATCTATGTCCATGACCAAGGAAGCCCCATCTTATTTGCACCCAGGGCTGCCCAGGTCATAATCAATGTCAGGGATGTTAATGACTGTCCTCCCAGGTTCTTGGACCAGATATATGAAGTAGCAATAATGAGGCCAATCCACCGGGGTATGGAGCTCCTTATGGTGCAGGCCAGTGACGATGATTCAGAAGTCAGTTATAGCATCAAAACTGGCAATGCTGACAAAGCTATTGCCATGCATCCCATTACTGGGCGCATCTCTGTGTTGGATCCTACTCTCCTGGGACTCTCTCGGGAGCTTATTGTCAGAGCTTCTGATGGCCTGTATCAAGATTCTGCACTAGTAAAGATTTCTTGGACACAAGCTCCTAACACAACCTTACAGTTTGACCGGGATGTCTACAGGGCAACAGTGAAGGAGAATTTACTGGAGAGAAAGGCATTGGTGATTCTTGGTGCCCAAGGCAATCATTTGAACGACACCTTGTCCTACTTCCTTTTGAATGGCACAGATATGTTTCACATGATCAAATCAGCAGGTGTGTTGCAGACGAGAGGTGTGGGGTTTGACAGAGAACAGCAGGACACTCATGAAGTGGCAGTGGAACTGAGGGACAATCGGACACCTCAGAGGGTGGCTCAGGCTCTGGTCCGGGTCTCTGTTGAGGATGTCAATGACAATAGCCCCGAATTTAAACATCTGCCCTACCACACAATCATCCAAGATGGCACAGAACCAGGAGATGTCCTCTTTCAGGTATCTGCCACTGACCAGGACTTGGGGGTGAATGGTGCTGTCACCTATGCATTTGCAGAAGATTACACATATTTTCGAATTGACCCCTATCTTGGGGACATATCATTAAGGAAACCCTTTGATTATCAGGCTCTGAATAAGTATCGCCTCAAAGTCATTGCTCAAGATGGAGGAACTCCATCCCTCCAGGCTGAGGAAGAGGTACTTGTCATTGTGAGAAATAAATCCAACCCACTGTTTCAGACACCTTACTACAAAGTCAGAGTGCCTGAAAATATCACACTCTATACCCCTATTCTCCACACCCAGGCCCGGAGTCCAGAGGGACTCCGGCTCATCTACAACATTGTAGAAGAAGAGCCCTTGATGCTGTTCACCACTGACTTTAAGACTGGTGTCCTAACCGTGACGGGCCCTTTGGACTATGAGTCTAAGACCAAACACGTGTTCACAGTCAGAGCCACAGACACTGCTCTGGGGTCATTTTCTGAAGCCACTGTGGAAGTTCTGGTGGAGGACGTGAATGATAATCCTCCTACTTTCTCTCAGTTGGTCTACACCACTTCAATCGCAGAAGGTTTGCCTGCTCAGACTCCCGTGATCCAACTATTGGCTTCTGACCAGGATTCAGGGCAGAACCGTGATGTCTCTTACCAGATTGTAGAGGATGGCTCAGATGTTTCCAAATTCTTCCAGATCAATGGGAGCACAGGGGAAATGTCCACAGTTCAAGAGCTGGACTATGAAGCCCAACAACATTTTCATGTGAAAGTCAGAGCCATGGATAGAGGAGATCCCCCACTCACTGGTGAAACCCTTGTGGTTGTCAACGTGTCTGACATCAATGACAACCCCCCAGAGTTCAGGCAACCCCAGTATGAGGCCAATGTCAGTGAGCTGGCAACCTGCGGACACCTGGTTCTCAAAGTTCAAGCCCTTGACCCTGACAGCAGGGACACCTCCCGCCTGGAGTACCTGATTCTTTCTGGAAATCAGGATAGGCACTTCTCCATTAACAGCTCATCGGGAATAATTTCTATGTACAACCTTTGCAAAAAGCACTTGGACTCTTCTTACAATTTGAGGGTAGGTGCTTCCGATGGGGTCTTCCGAGCAACTGTACCTGTGTATATCAACACTACAAATGCCAACAAGTACAGCCCAGAGTTCCAGCAGCATATTTATGAGGCAGAATTGGCTGAGAATGCAAAGGTGGGGACCAAGGTGATTGAGTTGTTAGCCATAGACAAAGACAGTGGTCCCTATGGCACTGTAGATTACACTATCATCAATAAACTAGCAGGTGAGAAGTTCTCCATAAACCCGAGTGGCCAGATCACCACACTGCAGAAACTAGACCGGGAAAATTCCACAGAAAGGGTCATCGCCATTAAGGTCATGGCTCAGGACGGAGGAGGACGCGTGGCCTTCTGTACTGTGAAGATCATCCTCACGGATGAAAATGACAACCCTCCACAGTTCAAAGCATCTGAGTACACTGTATCCATTCAGTCCAATGTCAGTAAGGACTCCCCAGTCATCCAGGTGCTGGCCTATGATGCAGACGAAGGCCGGAATGCAGACGTCACCTACTCAGTGGACTCAGTGGAGGACTTGGAAGAAGAGGTCATTGAAGTCAACCCAATTACTGGTGTTGTCAAGGTGAAAGAGAGCCTGGTGGGATTGGAAAATCGGGCCTTTGACCTAAAAATTAAAGCTCAGGATGGGGGCCCTCCTCACTGGAACTCTCTCATGCTGTTACGACTTCAGGTCGTTCCTAATGAAGTATCCTTGCCCCAATTTTCTGAACCTCTATATACCTTTTCTGCATCAGAAGACCTTCCAGAGGGGTCTGAAATTGGTTCTGTTAAAGCAGTGGCTGCTCAAGATCCAGTCATCTATAGTCTGGTGCAGGGCACCACGCCAGAGAGCAACAAGGATGGCATCTTCTCCTTGGACCAAAACACAGGGGTTCTAAAGGTGAGGAAGGCCATGGATTATGAGTCCACCAAATGGTACCAGATTGACTTGATGGCTCACTGTCCCCATAATGACACTTACTTGGGTTCCCTGGTCTCTGTCAACATCCAAGTGAAGGATGTCAATGACAATAGGCCCATATTTGAGGCTGATCCATATAAGGCTGTTCTCACTGAGAATATGCCAGTGGGGACCTCAGTCATTCAAGTGACTGCCAATGATCAGGACACTGGGGATGATGGCCAGGTGAGCTACAGGTTGCCAGTGGACCCTGGTAGCAATATCCATGAACTCTTTGCCATTGACAGTGAAACTGGCTGGATCACCACTCTCCAGGAACTTGACTGTGAGACCAACCAGATCTACCACTTTTACGTAGTGGCCTATGACCATGGCCGGACCATCCAGCTATCCTCTCAGGTCCTGGTTGAAGTCTCCATTACAGATGAAAATGACAATGCCCCCCGATTTGCTTCAGAAGACTATAGAGGATCTGTGGTTGAGAACAGTGAGCCTGGTGAACCTGTGGCCACTCTTAAAACCTTGGATGCTGATATCTCTGAGCAGAACAGACAAGTCACCTGCTATATCACAGGTAAGGATACCTATCTTAGAGTGGGATTCATTGAAAAAAATTCCAATAAGACGTTTCCTAAGGCATGGTTTTAAGTCCTTTCACTGCCACTTAACAGTGTGATCTTGAGCAAATCACTTAACTTTCCAGGACCTCAACCGCTCCAGGTATAGACTTGGCATGGCTGTTTTAATTCATCTCAAGGGATGCTGACAGGATCTAACTTGAAAAAGCTTTGATAGCTCCCTATAAATTAGAAAGTGCTTTGTAAAGAGGATCTCTTATTACCTTAGCTGGAGTAGATAGAATAGAGGGGAGATACTGTAACTATTGTCAGTTAGCTTCTGGAAGATGGAGAGGGGATCAACAGTTGTGTGGTCTATAGAAACTCTGTGAGGTGACTATCCTTGCAGAGTAGTACTTTGCCAAGGGCAAGTTGTGGATAGTAGAAAATGCTTCCTAGTCAATCATAGGACCTGAGTGTTAAGTGGGTTGGATATGATTCCAACCCAGTCCTCTTCTTTCACACACACATGGGAGAACCAAAGCCCAGATAGGAGGATAAACTCAACCAAGGTCATAATCCAAGCTTGCATCAGGACTGGGATTAAACCAGACCCTACAAACTGCTTTCCCCAGTAGATAACTACTGCAAACCTAAGCAACTCCAATCTCTGTCCAGGGGTGAAAGCAGCCATCTGGTGGCCAGAGAGTTTCTTTACTTCTCAGTGTCTCTTTCCCTGTGTCCCAGCTGCCTTGTCATCCCATTCCCATAGTCACGGTTTCTTCTGCTCTCACAGCTGTCTGGCAGAGAGTTAACAAGCATGGCACTCCAACCAAAATTATAGACTCCTGGAGACAGAGCCTGGATCAAAGTTGTTTGAAACATGGAGTCTTAGTGAAATAGAATCTTATCATCTTATAATTTCAGACTTTTAAAAACACAAAAATCTTAAACTCTCTGAATAATAACATAATAAATGTCACTGTATCGTCAACTCTGGGAATAGCTGAATCTTGGAGCTCCGGAATCTTAGAATCTCGAAAATCCATCTCCCCTCTCAATGATGGGTGTCAAGAAAAGATGACTCAGAAGCAAACCTAATGAGCCATCTGAACCTCTGGTTAGCCTGTGTACTCAGTTGTAAAATAAAACCTCAGAGAGTTGAATGTTATTGATCACCTTCCAGCCCTCCACTATCGAACAGATACTGGATACTAGAAGGTTCTTGTCTAGAATTGCTATCTGCCTCCCTGTAACTTCCCCCAATGTCTTCCAATGCACACAAAAGAAGAAACGTGCCCCTTAGCCACATACTTTGGAGCAGTGCTTCTTGCAGTGCTAATTCCATTTAACAGTAGACCTTTGAATTTGAAAGAGGTTTCATAACACCAAATAACTGACTCACTGAAGAAATGTAGGTCCCTAGTTAAAGAAGGAAATTTTTGCCTTTTCCTTGCAATCCTAAAAAAGTGTCAGGTGGGCAGTCACCTATAGTACAAAGCCTGGTTTGTTCCTATGGCTTGGCTTCAGGATACTCTGTCCCATATTTCTAGATGGAGACCCCTGGGCCAGTTTGGCATCAGCCAAGTTGGAGATGAGTGGAGAATTTTCTCGAGGAAGACCCTGGACCGTGAGCACACAGCCAAGTACTTGCTCCGAATCACAGCTTCCGATGGCAAGTTCCAGGCTTCAGTCCCCGTGGAGATCTTTGTCCTGGACATCAATGATAACAGCCCACAGTGCTCACAGGTGAGAGCCAGGTGAGGGTAGGGGAGGAGTGGAGATAAGGAAGCTGGAGCAAAGGGTAAGAGGAAGGAGAAGGACTCAGAGTACCATCTCTGAGGCAGGCCATTACTGACCAAACCTGCCCTTGCTTCTCCCCAGCTGGCCTCAGACTAGTGCTTGGGGCAGGGACTGTTCCAGGTAATTCCTTGCCCTTCCCAAAAGGATGTCACCAAGTTCTTTAAGATTCATGGTCCATAGCTCTCCCCACCCCCATCCCCACATTCCCTAAAAAGATCCTTTTTCCTGCAAAACATATCCAGAAGTAACTTCATTCTCCAGTCTGCTATGCTCAGTGGAAAAGTCACTCTATCACTCAACTTGTTAGCATGGCTCATTGTTATCAAATATATCCAAACTGACCTTCCCCCAGAGACACCCTGCACCACTCATCATGTCTTTGTGTGCATATCCCTATATCTGCATGCATTATACAGATCAACAGAAACCCTCCTCCAGGATACATGTATACACAACATACAGACAGGGCAGCTACATTTTTGATAAGGGATACTTTCCTAAGGATCTCATATAATTAAACACTAAATTTCCCAAGGAAAATATTGAGTGGTGTGTGTGTGTGTGTGTGCACACACACACATACATCAGGAGAGAAATTGCATTCTTAGAGGACATAAATCAACAACCATTGTCATGTAGCTTTGCTTTTAAACATATTTTTTAAAACACAATAAATAATTTTTAATTTGGGGGTTGCATTACTTCAAGGTTTGCAAATAAAGTTAAACTATTAATATTAAATTTTTATGACATCAAGTTAGCATAATTCAAGTGTATAAAAGTCCAGTTCTTCAGCATATATACATATAAGTGCACACTTATATGTAGGTACTCACACACATACATGTAGTTGAAAGATAACTATAAATATGCAAATACATATATACATACACACAAAGATAGACATAAGCATGCATGCATGCATGAAGTCGCTCAGTCGTGTCCAGCTCTTTGCAACCCCATGGACTGGAGCCTACCAGGCTCCTCCATCCATGGAATTTTCCAGGCAAGAGAATTGGAGTGGGTTGCCATTTCCTTATCCAGGGGATCTTCCTGACCCAGGTACTGAACCTGGGTCTACCTGCATTATAGGCAGACGCTTTACATCTGAGCCACCAAATAACATTCATCCATAACATACCCATTCATACAGGTAAATGTACATCTCTAACCCACTCTAGTGTTCTTGCCCGGAGAGTCCCAGGGACGGGGGAGCCAGGCGGGCTGCCGTCTATGGGGTCACACAGAGTCGGACACAACTGAAGTGACTCAGCAGCAGCAGCAACTCACACAAACATACTTATATAAGCATGTGCATATGTGTATACTTCAATTCTTCATGCTTTATTTGTATACATATATATGGACACATACCTTGGGATACACAAAAATCATATATCCTATCACCTTTCCTTCCTCTGTTTGCTATGCTCCAATCTCATAGAAGCAAAGTAGAAAAAAGAGAACCTGGATTATCAAGTGGGTTGCATGGAAAATGTCTCTGCAGGATCCAAGATGAACACCTTTTGGATGGTCTCAGAAGGGCAACCTTTTGGGGAGAACAGTGGCCATACCTTCTCTCTCTTTTGCCTCAGCATCCTTCTAACCAGCCTGTGTCCTCCTCATGCTGAGGGAGGCTGGGGCCAAGCTCACCATAGCCTTCTCAGAGGTGATCAAGAGTATAACCAGAGCCAGAGGAAAGAGTCGGGGCAGGGGCGGGGGTCATCTCCACACAGCCTGCCAGGCACAAAACCTCCACCCAGAGCATATATGGGGGTCTGTGCTAACCCACAGTCAGCAATGGGGGAACAAATTTGCTTGAAACTGTGTCCAGCGCCAGCAGCTGAAGAAACATTGGGTTCTCAGGGAGCTCCAGCCTCTCCCCTGCGTCACACACTTCGAAATGTGGCCCTTATGGAGTAAGAGGTTGTGGCAGGTCCTGGCGGCTCAGATGGTCAAGAATCTGTCTGCAACACGGGAGACCTGGGTTCAATCTCTGGGTTGCGAAGATTCACTGGAGAAGATCCCCTGGAGATCCTCCAGTATTCTTGCCTGGAGAATCCCATGGACAGAGGAGGCTGGTGGGCTACAGTCCATGGGGTCGCAAAGAGTCAGACACGACTGAGCGACTTTTCACTTTCACTTCTAGCCCTGAGTGTGAGCTTTCAGATGGTGGAAATTCTCTCATTCTCTGCTTTTCTGACTAGGTCTCCCATCACCTTTCTCCTTGTTTTTATCTCCATTTCCCCTGCATGTTCTATCTTACTCTATTCTCCTCCCATCCTCTCTCTCTTCCATCTCTGCTCTCTCATCTCTCTCTCTCTCTCTGCTTCTATCCTGTCCTGTTACTCTGTCTCTCTCTGGATCTTAGCATATCTCCCACAGTCTCCCTCTCCTTTGTCTTTCAATTTCAGCTTCTCTACACTGGTGAAGTCAGTGAAGATGTGCCTCCAGGACACTTCATTTTGAAAGTTTCTGCAACAGACTTGGACTCCGACACCAATGCTCAGATCACATATTCTCTGCATGGCCCTGGGGCAGATGAATTTAAGCTGGATCCTCACACAGGTAGGTTTCCTGAGCTGCGGGATCAAGCCAAGAACTGATACACTGAATAACCAGTGCCCAGTACCCAGGCTCCTTAGAGAAGAAACAAGAATTCACTTATCCATCCATCCATCCACTCAGCAAACATATATTGGCATTATGTGCCAAGCATTCACTAGATGCTGGGGACAAAAATTGATAAGAGAAGATTGAGTTCTTCACAGTCTAGTGGGAAAGGTATTGAGTCAGTGGTTTGATATGTGCTGAGGTAAGAAAAATTCAGGATGTTAGGTGAGTTTTTGACAGCAGAACTTAAGTTTGGAAGTGGAGTTAAGTAAAATTTCTTTGAGGAAATAGCCAGGTAAGGGAGTGGTAAGGTTGGACATTCAAGTCAGAAAGAGATTTCATACGAGGACTTTGTTTTGGGAAAGAACATGCGCAGGTAAGGACCTAGAAGGCAGAAACTGGTGCACAGAAGGGGAGGAGAGAAAGAGGGCAAAGGATGAAGCCCCCTGGGGCACAGGAGCCAAGTCCTTACCTACGGAGCCATTAAAGGGTTCAAATGGGTAAAAGTCATGATCAAAGACATGATCTCAAGGTTGTATGCTGCAGATTGAGATCAAACCCCAGGGCGCTGTTGTAAGGATCCCAATAAAGTATATAGAAATCTAAGTCCAAGTCTGGCACATAATAATAATTCAGTAAATACGGTCTCCATTGTCATTATCAGTTAGGGGCAAAGCAGAGAGTGGGAAGCAGAGTCCAGCAGAGTAGACCGGAATACTGGGGAAAGGTTTGGCTGTGAGCGTCTGGTGGAGAGGGCAGGGCAGAGACTGGTTCCTTCAGAGAAGGGGAAGTCCTTGTCCTGCTGCTGTAATGGAGGGTGTGGGGACATGCAGCATAGAGGGCTCTTGAGCCCTCTCTGTGACTTGCACAGAAAGCCAGCTGCTGACGCTTGGAACTAGTAGCTCTAACGATACTATGGAGGTTGCTGAGCAGGGAGGTGGCAGATGAGAGTGAGTATTTCAAGAAGCTGCACTGCCCTTTCTGACCCTAGCACAGGCATGTTGAGTCACCCAAGGAGGTGACCTAACCTCTCTCTACTGTTCTTTGTCCAGATGAAGGATGATTAGCAGGGTCTTAAAAAAAATTCAGTGGTTTATCTGAGTAAGGAAATAATACGTGCTTATATATTCAAAATGGGTTCCCTTATGGCTCAGTTGGTAAAGAATCTGCATGCAATGTGGGAGACCTGGGTTCAGTCCCTGGGTTGGGAAGATCCCTTGAAGAAGGGAAAGGCTACCCACTCCAGTATTCTGGCCTGGAGAATTCCATGGACTGTATAGTCCATGGGGTCGCAAAGCATCAGACACAACTGAGCAACTTTCACTTACTCATTGTTCAAAAATACAAACCATGTAGGTGTGTATTAGGCAGACATTGGAAAATCTTCATGATAACCAGCCTCTAACGAAAGATAAGCACTCTTGGCATATATTCTATCAGACTGGTTTTCCATGCATGCCACAATCTCTATATAGCATACTATTTTGTGACTTCCTTTTTCTTAGAGCAATATCTTGGAGCTATCAACAAGGCAGTACATAACATTTGGCCATAATCACTTTTCCCCATTGCAGAATATTTTACTGTATGGCTAAATGATAACCTATTTAACCAGTACCTTTTTGAAAGACATAGGATATTTTCAGTATTTTGCTATTTATAAAGAATGCTGCAGAGAATATCTCTACATGTATATTTTCTCCTTGGGTTGATTATTCTATGGGATACAGTCCTAGAAGTGAGACTGCAGGCCAAAGCATAAACACATTTTATGTGGTGTTAGAAACCGTCTAACTGGCATTTTAAAACGTTGTGCCTCTTTGTAGCTTGTTGGTGTGAATTTTAAATTGGGGATGCGGTGGTGGAATGTGACTAGGAAAGCAAGCAAGTGTGGAAAGATACAGACTGAGCCTCTTCCCTAACCATCTATACACAGGACCCCTATTCTCTGTGACAGCACACTGAGGGGGTAGGGGCGGTGCTGAGGTTATCTCATATAGACATCAGGAATGTACATGCTAGGATCATGGCCTCCAGAGAAAGATCACCTTCTGTCCTTTCTCCTGCCAGGGGAGCTGACCACACTCACAGCCTTAGATCGAGAGAAGAAGGATGTGTACAGCCTTGTTGCCAAGGCAACAGATGGAGGCGGCCAGTCGTGCCAGGCAGATGTGATCCTCCATGTGGAGGATGTGAATGACAATGCCCCCGGTTCTTCCCCAGCCACTCTGCTGTGGCAGTCTTCGACAACACCACGGTGAAGACCCCTGTGGCGGTAGTATTGGCCCGGGACCCTGACCAAGGTGAGAAAGACAAGGATGAGAGGCCATTTGCTTACAGGGTCACCCTAGGTGAGGTTTTGTCTCTCTTTCTGTTGTTCTGGAACTGCAAGGACAGTCACTCCTGAGCCTACAGACAGTTACAAGTAGAAAATGTCCATAAACTGCATATCTAAGTGCTAGGGGACCAAAGATATTGGCCGTTTCAAGACTGATGTGGGGCATTTCAGCCTCATTGCTTCTCCCTGCCTCTTAGACCTGGAGCACTTTCAATCCTATCGATTAAGTTCCAGGATATTTTGAATACAATAAACCAATCAGAATTATTCGACTCTGATTAATTGGCCACAAGAAAGAAACCTAGGGCACAAACTCCATTTAGTCTACTAAATTCTTGGATCAATTTTCTAGGCAATGAAGTGGAATAGTTTATATTTTATTTTTACGTTTTAATATTTTACATTTTAATTTTAGTGACATGGTTTCCATTAAGATTCTTTTCCTTTTACTATTTACAAGGCAAGTTGGATTCATCCAGGAATATTCCTTTCATATTGTACCATTTAAAGATTCTGACATCATGAAGTTTTTCACTGTGGTGATCTCTGTCTATAGATGTATATGTATATATACATGTTTATACATACATATGTACATATACAATTATAAAATTTAATTCAAGAAAATTGGACAATTTTGCTATAGGTAAAAAAATACTCTCAGGATCAAAGTAGCCAGAGGAACAATGATAAAGATGATGGTAGTGATAAGACAGATCAAAATACCCTGCTTCATGCGACACCAACAGAGTAAATTTAGAACTTCTTAGAGGAAGGGAGTTTTAGCTTGGCATTGAGGGAGGTGAGAGATATTAGAGGAACGCAGGGGTTCCAGGGAGGGCAAACAGTCAGTGCAAAGGCATCTAATATCTAAGGCCCTACAATGCTCTGGCCCTGCAATGCTCACTAGCCAGGGCTTGCACACTTCCAGGAACAGGAAGCTCCCAACTTCCCAGGCAGCCCCTTTCCTCCTCAGATAAATTCAGTGTTAGCATTTTGGAGCAGATACCTGTCAATCATGGTCCTGCCATCTGTAGCCACACAGGTGTCCTAGACCTTCCAAGACTGGGACGTGCTAACTGTCAGCTCCAGCCTCAAGGTTCCCTTTCTGGATGAAAGAGCCCTAGCTTCCTCACTCTTGAGTTTCCAACCCTACCTCCCTTCTAAGATTAATCCTCTGGCCTTGTACCAGTTAACAATTAACCCTTCCAAACTGTTATTATTATTCTAACCCAAATATTCCACCTCAGTATTTCAAATGTAGCCTGACCAGTACTTCTCTTTCGAGAAAAAATACACATATGGAAGAATGTGCATGGTATGCACATTTAGTTCATGTAAATTCAACAAAAGCATTGTGTGTCCCCATGTGTGTGTGAGATTCAGTCTTTATAGGCTCAAGGCCTGTGCTCCTCCCACTGGGTGAGGCTCTCATAGCTGAGCACTAAATGCTGGCCTGCTTTAGACCCTGCGGGCCCTGCCTGAGCCAACTGCTTCATCTGGTCCACAACCAAAGGAAATAACGGCCTCTGAGACAGAGCTGGAAAAACACTATGTGCTTTGATTTACTAAGAACTTTCGATGGGTGTATATTGTATTTTCTGTTTTTTGTTTTCTTTTATTTTGACATAATTATAGACACACAGAAAGTTGCAAAAATAGTACTGAGAGGCCCATGCATCCTTCACCCAGCTTCCCCTAAAGGCAGCAATCTGTAGTATGACATTAAAACCAGGAAACTGGTCATGGGACATTACCAATAGAAAAAAAAAAGAAAGAAAGTGAAGTTGTTCTGTCGTGTCCGACTCTCTGCAACGCCATGTAGCCTGCCAGGCTCCGTCCATGGGATTTTCCAGGCAAGAATACTGGAGTAGGTTGCCATTGCCTTCTCTGGGGGATCTTCCTGACCCAGGTGTCGAACCTGGGTCTCCCGCACTGCAGGCAGACTCTACAATCTGAGCCACCAGGGACATTACTGATAATTAGACTCCAACCTTATTCAAATTTCACAGTTTCCATAACACTTATTTGAATATGTACATGTGTGCACTTCTATTCAATATTATCCCATGTGTAGACTCATGCAACCACCACCACAATCAAGAACTGTTTTATCACAACCAAAGAGCTCACTATGAGAGGTTTCAATCTTGTAAATTTTTCATTTTATGAGCTGACATTGGACCCCAACCTCTACATAAACAGCTCCAGATATCCTTAAGGGTTTGCAGAATAACCCTCCCCTTCACAAGAACCTTCTATGAGGTCTTGGGCCCCACTCGTCAAGAACCCCCACATGAGACGGTCTCACTGTTAACAGCCTAAGCATGTTATCTTAGGAACCCTGCCTTCCAGACCCTCCTCTGTCTGAAAGCTTTGCAGCAGGCAGGGCCCAGGGGAGGTTCCTCTGTATGAATAATGCACTCTGTCTCCCTCCCCAGGCACCAATGCCCAGGTGGTTTATTCTCTCACGGACTCTGCTGAAGGCCACTTTTCCATCGAGGCTACCACGGGTGTGATCCGGCTGGAGAAGCCGCTGCGGGTCAGGCCACAGGCAGCTCTGGAGCTCACCGTCCGTGCCTCTGACCTGGGCACCCCGATACCGCTCTCCACGCTGGGCACCGTCACGGTCTCTGTGGTGGGGCTGGAGGACTACCTGCCCGTGTTTCTGAGCACCGAGCACAGCGTGCAGGTCCCAGAGGATGCCCAGCATGGCACAGAGGTGCTGCGGCTCGCCACCCTCACTCGCCCGGTGCCGAGAAGACTGGCTACCGCGTGGTGAGTGGGAATGAGCAGGGGAGGTTCCGCCTGGATGCCCGCACAGGTGAGACAGCGCCGGGAGGCAGCTCCACCCCTACTCCTAAACATGCGCACGCGCATGTGAGCACGCACACGCACACACACACACACACACACACACACACACACACACACACTTTGACTCACAGTCTTGGGGGAACACTGGATTCTTCATATACCACAGCCCCTCTCTGGTATCCTTCAGCCCCCTTTTCACTCTGGATCTCTCTAGATACCCAGTCCCTTCTTGCACCCTGGGCCCAGCTTACAGGGAAACACCCCTCCTTCCATTATGTCCTCACCAAGGACTCTGTTGAGGACCCCCTCCTCCCACTGTGCAGCTTCACAGTCCCAGCTTACATCCAGCCCCAGGATGCTGAGGCCACCCTCCATCCTTGGCTGTCAAGGCATAAAGCACCTGCTAGAATTTGGGGCTTGAGCAGCCCAAGGCAAGGCTGCCTGCTTCCCTCCTAAAGTCATCCACAAACATCCCAGCTCCCTTGAATTTTCCCTTAGTCTCATAAAGATAGACATCTAGGAAAACTGCTCTCTTCTATCCTCCTATCCATGAAAGAATCTAAGTCAGGCTCACAGCATCCTTTGGAAGGACCTCAGAAGCTACTCAGGTCAGACCAGGCCTCACGCGGATCCCTCCCCACAGTACCTCTGCAATGGTGTGCTCTATCTCCTAAAGCATCTGCCTGTTGAGCAGTAATTTTTTTTTCCCATTTTTATTATGGAGACTTTAAACATATTTTTAAAAATAGAGGAAACAGTATATGGACCCCATGTTCCCATCACCCAGCTTCAGTAATTATCAACATTCGTCTTGTCTAGTTTCATCCTTAACCCTCACATCCACCCATCGCTGAGTTATTTTAAAGCAAATCCCAGGGACTTCCCTGGTGGTCCAGTGGCTAATGCTCTGCACTCCCAATGCAGGGGCCCAGGGTTCAATCCCTAGTGAGGGAACTAGACCCCACATGCTGCAACTAAGAGCCTGCACATCTCAGTAAAGACTGAAGATCCGTGTACCACAACTAAGATCCAGTGCAGCCAAATAAATAAGTAACAGGATCAAGATTCAGTTAAAAAAAAAAAAAAGCAAACCCCAGACATGATATCATGTGGTTTGTAAATACTTTAGTGTGTATCTCTAAATGATATGGATTTCTTTTATAGGCACAGCCATAATATCATTATCACACCCAAAAGATAATAATTCCTTAATATGGTTTCCAGACAAATTTTCAGACTATATCTCAAATGACTTTTTGAAGTTGGTTTGTTTGTCAACAGCCTCAAAAGTCCACATATTGCATTTCATTGATAGGGGTTATATAACGTCCCTTTGAATCTCTAACATTTTGCTCTCCCTCTTTATTTCCCACTTATTTATTTATTTAATGAAATAAAATAAATATTTTATTTATTTTAATGAAAAATTTGGGTCATGTGTGAGGCAAGATTTTCTAATATTTTGGATTGGCTAGTTGTACCTTTATGATGTCACTTAATATATCCCCCTAACCCCCAAGCTTATTATAAATGATATTTGGATCAAAGACCTTGATCACGTTCAAGCTCAATATTTTGCCAACAGTGCTTCACAGATGATGCTGGGCTCTCCTTTGCACCACATTAGGAGGCATGTAATGGTTTATTGGTTCTTTTTCCCGAGGTTAAGATTGATGGTGGGCTCAGAGGCTGTCAGTATGATCTATCTATTACAGAGTTCCTCATTAGCTATTCTTTCAACAGAGGTTTTAACAGCCTTTAATGATTATTTCCTAGGTATATTATTTCTTTAGGGGCTGCAAAATGGTGGCTTTTTCTAGTCCTGTCATTCTTCATTCATTTACTAACTGGAATCATTTTATGAAGAAGAGTTTTCTACCATTAACTATTCAGTTATAGAGGAATAGCAGGATAAATCCTTATTCTTTTATTTTCCAGTTTTCAGAATAATAACTCTCTGCCCTAATAATTTGTTGAACAATGCTGGGTAGTATAAAACTCTATAATGTAAGTTCTGTCATTTACTAGGTGACTGAGCTTGGGCAGGTCACTTAGCTTTGGGGCACGTCAGCTGACTTACCTAGAAAATGGAAATCACACCTTGTTCTTGTTCTAAGGGTTATTACAGCTCCATATGACACAGAGTTAACATTATAGATTTAAATGAAACCTCAGTGAAATAGTACATAAATAAATGAGGGAAAAGCTGCTGCTGAGATGGTAATAAGGAAAATGAGAGGAGATGGAGGAGGAGAAGGGAGACTATGGGGGAGGGAAAATAGATGATGGAGGAGATGGCAGAGATGATGGAGGAGATGGCAGAGATGATGGAGGAGATGGCAGAGATGATGCAGGAGATGGCAGAGATGATGCAGGAGATGACAGAGATGATGCAGGAGATGGCAGAGATGATGCAGGAGATGACAGAGAGGATGAGGCGGGAGATCAACCTCTCCCAGCACAGTTGAGCTGCCTCTCCTGGGATTTGGCTCAAGACCCCCTCAGCACTCTGCCTCTGTGGTCCCAACTGCCTCAATGCTCCCATCACCTCTTGTTTCTTCAGGGATCCTGTACGTCAACAAGAGCCTGGACTTTGAGACCAGCCCCAAGCACTTCCTGTCCGTCGAGTGCAGCCGGAAGGGGCTCTTCCTCCCTCAGTGACATGACCACCATCGTGGTCAATATCACTGATGTCAATGAACATCGGCCCAGATTCCCCCAGCATCTGTACAGCACAAGGGTCTTAGAGAACGCCGTCGTGGGGGACGTTGTGCTGACAGTAAGAATCTGTGGTTTTGCCCTCTGTGTGTGTGGGGAGGGGGATGGACTCTGGGGTGGGTTCTTATCGCCCCTTCCTTTAGCCATCTATGAGCATAGATTATTTTATCAATTAATACACTATAGACTTGACGGACGTGTAGCCACTCAACCAAGCTCTCTCATGACAAAATGTCTCAGAGCCGTGTTTGATAAGATCTAGATCAGGTAATGAAATAATGGGAATGGGAGAGGCCCCAGAGGACACAGAGAGCACAGAGGGTCAGTCTGGGAAGGGAGGAATGGGAGGACACCAAACAACACCTCTTTGCATTTAAATATGTAATTGCTCCCTATTTCATGCAATGAAAGTGAACTCTGCATGCCCGTATTCGAGGTTTTCATCTCCTTTCACGTGCACCCTATGCTCCAACCACACAGAAGGAGATGTTTCCCCAAACATCCTTTGTACTTTCATATTCCTGGGCTCATATTGTTTCCTCTGCCTGGAATGCTGACTCCAATCCCAGAAGCCCTCCTTATCCTTCAAGGCTTTGCAAATCCTTGTCTAACCTCCCCAGGTGAAATTTATAGCCATAAAACTGATCTTTCTTTGTTCCAAATTAGACTTGACCATAAAATTAGACATTAAGCTTCCTGAGGGCTTACTCATTTTGGCATATTCTTCAACTCCTAGTGCAGGACCTTAGTACCCTGTCAGTTATGAATGAATGAGTAAATGAAGGAAGGAATGAATGGATAGATAAATGAATGAACCATGACATGCTGACATCCTTACCGGGATATAAATGAAGATATCCTCTTGGAAAGGATGACTGTGGTCTAGGGACTGCCAGCCCAAGGACAATCTGTGAGGCAGGAACATATTTGTGCCCCCTACACTCCTAGGGGCCAAGATTTCCTTTCTGGTCTCTCTTGCCCCTCCATTCACAACCATCACCTGCCTTCACCGCAGGTGTCAGCAACTGATGAAGACGGACCTGCAAATAGTGCCATCACTTACAGTCTCATAGGAGGGAACCAGCTTGGGCACTTTGCCATCCATCCCAAGAAAGGAGAGCTACAGGTGGCCAAGTCCCTGGACTGGGAACAGGTGAGTCACATGGGAGGGACCCATTCTGAGATCCTCAGAGCGGAATATAGCCTCGCTGAAGGTCCAGAGGGTGAACTGTGGTCAACACCCCAGCCTGATGCTTCTCCAGACCTGCCCTCAGTGTCCCCCACTCCTTTTCTCTGTGGAGACTCTGGGGCGTGTAAAGTCAGAGGCAGGAGAGGGGCTGAGTGACTTTTAACTCAGGCCAACTTCTCACTATTAACCAAGGATTATTAAATCATTATAGCAAGTTATCATTTACTGAGCACCTGCTCTGTGCCAGGGACTTTGCTATGTGATGTACATACATTATGCCATTTGGTCCTTAAAGTGATCCTAGGATGTAGCTCCTGATATCACCCACACACAATTCAGTCACTCTGCCGAGGTCTCATAGCTAGTAAATAGTTAAACTGGAAGTCAAATTTACTTCCACCTGACACCAGAACCTGAGCCCTAAAATGCTATGGGAGAGCAATGGGGGCAGGCAAAGGGAGTGTCTCCATCTTATTTTTCCAAAAACATTAGTCATGAATCGGGGGTACAGAACTGAGGGCCCTGTTGCTAATTCTCCCCTGGGCCTCTTGCTGTAGACGTCTAGTTATTCCCTGAAGCTCCGAGCCACAGACAGTGGGCAGCCCGCACTCTATGAGGACACAGACATCGCTATCCAAGTGGTTGATGTCAATGACAACCCACCAAGATTCTTCCAGCTCAACTACAGCACCTCTGTCCAGGTATGCTCTACCTTCCAAAATCATCCCAAAGTCATCATCTTCCCTCCATTTTCTTCCTACTGGAGGGTGCTCACCACTGGTATCAGTCCACCCAAACAGTGACTGTGACCTTGCATTGATATCCCAAATAGTAACACAGCCTGCTGAAGGGGATTATGGATTATACAATTAAAAATTATCAAGCATTCTGCTAGGTTCTTCTGCATCCATTATCTCATAGGGGGCTCACACAACCATATGGAAGTAGATAGTACTCATTTTACAGATTTTTTTTAAATGGAGGTACAGAAACATGCCATAGTCAAAATGTGGCAAATTTGGGATTTGAACTCAAAGATTTTCCAGATCCCAAGCTATTTTCACTATACTAATGGTTTATAAACAGGATTTGGAGAAGGCCTTGGGATTCTGTGGGGAATTGTGATCACACAGAGAGAGGTAAGGAAGTGGGTAGGAGCACAAAATTCTGAGTCCCATATCCATCAACCAGGGTCACCTGTTTTGGAAATTATGAGTATGAGTTAGGATGCTTTGGCTGCTAATAACAGATCACTTGACTAAAAGTTCATTAAACAATAAGGCCTTATAATCCTATAGCAACAGGTCTGATACTGGGAAAACCAATTCCAGAATTGGTTATTTCAGCAGAAAAATAATGATTTCACAATTTTGGATTACTTTCTTCAAAATTCACTCACCTTCTTCCTTATGGTTATAAAATGGCTGCTGCAGCTCCAGCATCACATCCTTGCCTAACCTTCTTCAAAGGTGAACAGGAGGAGACTTCTTTTGCCGAATCTGTTTCTATCAAAAGAAGAACCCTCACCTGTCAGACTTCTCCAGTGGTCAGAACTGGATTACACGATCACCCTTAAATAAAGAAAACTGGCATAGGAAATCAGATTATTAAAACTGACTTAAACCAATCATAGTCTGTCTCCTCTTAGGGGAGCATATCTTTGCTGAGGGTATTGCTCTACCTGAATAAAAGTAGGATTTTATAAGAAAGGGCAGACTACCTGTTGAATATGAAACTATGACTTTCTGCTCATAAGACTGTGTTTTTAGATAAGGTTTTTGATGCTAAAAAGACAGTTAGCAATCATTGTATATATCATAGCATGCTGAATTCCTGTGTTACAGAACAAAGACTGGAACAGGGACTTCCCTGGTGGTCCAGTGGCTAAGACTCTGTGCTTTTAATGCAGGGAGCCCAGGTTTGAGCCCTTGTCCGGGAACTAGATCCTACATGCTGCAACTAAAAATCCTGGGTGCTGCAATGAAGACTGAAGATCCCACATGCCGCCAAGACCTGGCGCAGCCAAATAAATATTAAAAAAAAAAAAAAAAAGTGGAACAATACCCAGGGGATCCATTCTTCTCAGTTGTATTACTAATTGTCTTTGAATTTTTCTCATTGGATGTGTGTTCCATTGGTCATCTGATCATAAAACCATCTCTAGGTTTTCAACTGATCCTATGAATCACAAAAATTCCCACGTGGATCTCAGGCACTAATTTATATACACGAATTATCAGTTATGTGACTTGGACAAATCACCTCTCTGTAGGATAAAGGGACTCTAAAGACTCTTCCAGCCCCAGTGGCCTTTGTTTCTAAAACCTAGGACTGCCCTCAGGAAGCTCTGGTCTAGACTAACAAAGTCAACCACTAATTCACAGACAGGCAGAATGAATGAATGACAGTTCAAGATGTAGGCATGACCTGGGAGCAGCCAGAGTGCCGAGGACTCATCCTAGAGAAGGGAATCCAGAAAGATGTGAGAGGAAGGACTGGGACTCACTTTGCTCTTTGATTTTGTCACTCTTGTTCTCAGGAAAATGCCCCCATTGGCAGCAAAGTCTTGCAACTGATTCTGAGTGACCCAGACTCCCCAGAGAACGGTCCCCCTTCTCATTCCGAATCACCAAGGGGAATGATGGCTTTGCCTTCCGAGTGACCCCAGACGGATGGTTGGTGACTACTGCAGGCCTGAGCAAGAGAGTCCAGGAATGGTATCAGCTTCAGATCGAGGTGAGAGCCGTGGGGGCCACTGGTGGTGACCATGGAGACGAAAAATGTGCTGGCAGTGCTAACAGATACTAGCAGGAAGCTGTTGTATAGCCCAGGGAGCGCAGCTTGGTGCTCTGCGATGATGTAGACTGGTAGGATGGGGGTGGAGGTGGGATGGGAGGCTTAAGAGAGAACCACATACCCCTGGCCGATTCATGTTGATATATGGCAGAAACCAGCACAATAATGTAAAGCAATTGTCCTCCAACTAAAAATTAATAAGCTCAAATTAAAATAAAGAGGGAGGGGGTATGTGTATATATATAGCCATTTATATATGTTGATATATATACACACATATACAGACACACATATGGCTGGTTCACTTTGCTATACAGCAGAAACTAACACAACACTGTAAAGCAATTGTACTCCAATAAAAAATAATAAATGAATAAAAGCACCATCAGTGCTTCTCTTATTAGGAAAAAAAATGTACAGAGATCTTACTACGTGCCAGGCACTGGGCTAAGTGCTTCACGTGAATCACTGCACTAAATCTCCACACCATGCTTTAGGGTGAGTGCAGTTATCACACCCACTTTCCTGATGTGGTAACTGAGGCACACAGAGATTAAGTGACTGGCTTAAAGTGATACTGTTAATAAGTGGTAGAACTGGCCTGCTCCAAATCCCAGCACTCTGACTCCAAGCTCTTCATCCCTGCCCTGCTCTCAGAACAGAAACTCCCTCACCCTGGATCTAATTCCTCAAGTCTGGCCAGAATAGCTCTTTGAACCTCAAGTCTTGTTAAAGACCTACCTCTGAGCATTGGTGTTCAGTTTTATCCAGCATCACAGCAAGCCAAAATGCGGAGATAATGAAGTCTGCGGTAAAGAGAAGGTTTATTAGCAAGGCCACCAGGCAAGGTGATAGGATAACAAGTCTCAGAACCACCTCCTGGAAGGCAAGGGGCTCTGGGTGTTTATGGATAAAGAACAAAGGGCCAGGGCAGTCTGAGACCTGGGGAGCGAGAGGAGCACGGCAAAAGGTGATTGGAAAAAGGTGCGGTAATCATCGTTCTGCCGCAGGTGTTCCTAAGCTACAGGCCTCTGCATGTCCAGAAATGGAGGCACTTTGCACTACCTGAGGCTGGAGTTTTCTGCCCTCTGATATCAAGGTCACCAAGCAGAACTTGCGCGTGCTCTGTTGAAGGGCTGGTGTTCCTAACCCAGTCTGAACCAGTTCTATTCCCACTAGGCACAATTGAGTCCCCACATCCTGGAAAATAACTCAGGCAACTATCTTATTGTTTAGGTTATATGCAGATACAAGTCTTAAAGCAACCTTGACTAGTGAGGGCAGGTGAAGTGGATTTGACTAATGATTATCCATGGTTTCAGTGCCGGGGTCCAATGAGAGAACATATATACATGCGCAGGTTATTACAGTGATATTATGAAGGGTTGTAGGAAAACTGCCCAAGAAAAAGTGGCCAAAATGCTGATGAAACGTGCCGACGCTCCTTGCATCCCCCCCAAATCTCCTTTCTAAACCTTAAGTCTAGCGGATACTACTATCCTGTGAACTTCTCTGGGCTCAGGATGATGTAGTCATCCATTCAGACAGCCAGCCAGTCAGGCATTCATTCATTCAGCATCCACTGAGTACCTATCATATGCTGGGTCCCATGCTAGCAGTGGGTGATCCCTGTCACCATGGGCTTCTGATTCTAATTATGGAGATAAACAATAAACAGATGAAGAAAGAAAGGGATGGGAAGCTCAAAAGGCACTGCAGAGACATATTCAGAGGGTGGCTGCCCTTGAGTTGAGACCTGAAGAGTTGGCCACATGAAAAGGGGGCTGGAGAGTGTCCCAGGCAAGAACAATAAGACAAGACCAATCCCACTTTGGGAAAGAGCTTGAAGTGACCCGAGGCATGGTCATTTGCTCATCACATGTTGAGCGATGGTGGGAATGAAGCTGAATGGATGAGTTGGATGGCTCATGGGTGCCTCATAGCTTGGATGACCATGTTATTTGAGGTCCAAATTGTGATGCTCCTGAGAGAGGCACTAAAAACAGTTAATTGGTTATAACTGTTGATTTTCATAATAAATGAAAATCAGGACTGTCCTGGGATAACCAGGAAGTACAGTCACCCATGATAAGCCTTGGTAATACTTGTAGATTCTAATCAAGGTGCAGTGAGAAGTGATGGAAGGGTTTCCAACAGGGAAGTGACCCTTCTTGTGTCTCAGGAAGCTCATTTTTAAGTTCCTTTTAAGTTCCACAGTCAGTTGAAGGGGGCAAGAGTGGTTGAGGGAGACCAATGAGAAGTCATCTAAGCTGGAGGCAGGTGGTGCTGAGACCTTGAGGTGATGGTGAAGATGAACAAGTGGACAGATTTGCAACAGGTTTTGCTTGGAAATTAGTGGGAGTTGATGGTGGATTGGATATGGGGAGAGAAAGAAAAGAGAAGAATCAGGACCACTCCCAGGTTCCTCACTCCAGTGAAGTCTGGTTGGTAGGGCCATTTATGAGTCTGGAGGGACTTGAGTGGAGAACAGGTTTATGGGATTAAAATGAGGGCTCCGTTTAGCATATATTATCTCTCAGGAGTCCATGATATATCTAAGTGAAGGTGTCCAATAAGTAGCTGGAAATGGGAGGCTTTGACTCAAAGAACAGATGTGGGCTAATGTAGAGGGTCTTCAAAGCCAAAAGCATAGGTCAAGAGATCAGCTTCCTGACCTCTGTAGCCTGGCTCAGAGTATCACTTAGTAACTCAGTCACTTTCTTGCATTCGTCCTGTATTTCCACTTTTGTTCACTGGGAGGCACTATGCTGCTGCTGCTGACTTCAGTCCTGTCTGACTCTGTATAGGCCAGCAGATTCTGCTCTGGCTTTACCTACTGTACGACCTTGAGCGTGTTAATTGACCTCTTTGAGACTCCATTATATCTTTTGTAAAGTAGGACACTTCAGGATACCTGCCTCATCAGACAGATAAACTATCATCACACATTTAAAGCATGTAAAAGTGACTGGCACACAGTTTGTACTCAGATAATGTCAGTTACATGTTATAATGCAGTGCTTAGTCACTCAGTTACGTCTGATTCTTTGTGACCCCATGAACTGTAGCCCATCAGGCTCCTCTGTCCATGTGATTCTCCAGGCAAGAATACTGGAGTGGGTTACCATGCTCTCCTCCAGGAGATCTTCCCAACCCAGGGATCAAACCCAGGTCTCCTGTACTGCAGGAGGATTCTTTACCATCTGAGCCACCAGGAAAGCCCATATATTATAATACTTAGCAGTAATATTAATAATTACCACAATTCCCAGAAGCAGGTGTATTATTATACCTTTCTTGCCCACTCAAAGCAAATCCATATGAACAAGATATTACTATAGGGAAAACCATGAAGATCCTTGCTGACAGCTGAGAAAGTGGTAATGCTACTAAGGAGGAGAAGGAAATCTTCACCCTTGTCTGCCTAAGTATGGGCAGAAAGTTGTAGAGATGCTTGGTGAAATGTGCAAGGGAAAGGCATTTGTAATTTATTCTAATAATCTCTTTGCTTAAAACCTTTGGTGGCTTTTCATGTCTCTGACTTAAATCCAATCTCTTGTTCCTCAGCACATCAGTAACCACCTGGGTTACCTCTCTGCTCACCTCTGGCCCTCAGCCCTGGCCACTCTGATCCCTTCCTGCTTTTTCAGCATTCCTTCCCACCTGAGGGCCTGACACCGGCTGTTCCCTGACTGTTACCTCTCCTCCTCACCTCTCTTTTCCCCTGATCACGGTGGAGGGCCTGGCCTATACAAGCACTCAATACATATTTGTTGACCGAACTGAAGAGGACATGCCCATCCCCAGCCTGACCCCAGCCACATGGTAAAGAGAAGTGAGAGAACCTGTTGCGCTGACAGTGGCCACAAAGGATGTGCTCTGAAATCGCTAGGAGACATGTGATGACCCTCCTAAGGAAAGAGACAGAATGAGAGAAGTTCAAGAGGAAGGAACAGTGTGGCTGGCGAGGCTTAGGAGGGACTCAGAGGTGTCAGATAAGAAGGTGGTAGAGTTAAGTTTTATTGCCTGGTGTGGGCTGTAAGTCCCTCCACAAAGCCTTTGGTGCTTCTGGAGTGACGATTTTCCTTTTCAAACGCGACAGCACATTGAGCTCATGCTGGAGCAGCAGGGAGGCCCCCTCGGGGCCACAGCCACTGTCCTGATTCATAGCCTGCTTCACCCACAGGTGTCAGACAGCGGCACCCCGCCCCTCTCATCTTCCACGTCGGTCAAGGTGCACGTCAGGGAGCAGAGCCACTACCCGCCCTCCGCCCTCCCCTGGAGATCTTCATCACCATCGGGGAGGAGGAGTTCCAGGGCGGCATGGTGGGCAAAATCCACGCTACAGACCGAGACCCGCAGGACACACTGACCTACAGCCTGGCGGGAGAGGAGAGCGTGGGCCGGCGCTTCTCAGTGGGGGCGACCGACGGCAAGATCATCGCCTCCCACACACTGCCTCGGGGCCGATACACGTTCAACGTCACAGTCAGCGATGGAACCTTCTCCACCGTGGCTGGCGTCCACGTCCACGTGTGGCACATGGGGCCAGAGGCTCTGCAGCAGACCGTGTGGATGGGCTTCCACCAGCTCACCCCGGAGGAGCTGGTGAGTGACCACTGGAGGAACCTGCAGAGGTTCCTTAGCAACTGGCTGGACATCAAACGAGCCAACATCCACCTGGCCAGCCTTCAGCCAGCAGAGGCCACGGCTGGTGTGGATGTGCTCCTGGTCTTCGAGGGGCACTTGGGGGCCTTCTCCAAGCTCCAGGAGCTGGCGTCCACCATCGCTCGCTCAGCCAAGGAGATGGAGCACTCGGTGGGAATTCAAATGAGGTCAGCCATGCCCGTGGTGCCCTGCCAGGGGCCAAGCTGCCAGGGACAAATCTGCCAAGAGACTGTGCGCCTGGACCCCAGGGTTGGGCCCACATACAGCACAGCCCGGCTCAGCATCCTGACCCCGAGGCACCGCCTGGAGAAGAACTGCTCCTGTAAAGGTGAGAAACGGGCCTTCCCCAGGACACCCAGCGCTGCTGGGCCTGGCCAGCCCAACTCCAGGGCTGGAGATCCAACACAGGGCTCTCAGTTTAGTTAGAGGGACATTTTCACAGGATTAAGGGCCATGGACCACCACGAGACAGGTATGGCCTCATAAAATCTCATCATGGAATAGCACCCTAGTTCTGGTCACTTTTTTTAATTTTGAAAATAATGGTAAGAATACAAGAGACAGTTCAGATCACAGCTAAAAGCATAGACTCTAGCATCAAGTTGCCTGGGTTCCAATCCTAGCTATGCCACTTGTGAGCCACGTGACCCAAGGAAAATTAATTAACTTCTCTGTGCCTTTGTGCTATTGCAGGGATAAAGTAAGAATTAAATATTAATTTGTCAGGCCTTGCTTAGAAAAGTGCCTGACATATAGAAGGTGGTCAATTAACCCGAGTCAGTAACACCACTATTATTACTACAGTTTAACCTTAGCATTCAGAGTAGGCAGCTCAGGTTCAGATCTGAGCTTCTATCATTTACTAGCTGTGTACCCTTGAGTGGATTATTAAAACTCTCTTTCTCCCCTTTTGACCTGAGTTCCCTCTCTTCAACACTTCTCTTCCCTTCCTCTCAATCCCCCTCCCCCAAATCAATCCTCTTCCCTAGGAATCTGGAGCCGTGACAACTGATAATCTTATTTACACTGAGGTTTTAAGGATTTAATAAGTGAACTCACTTCTGGGAGGGCAGATTTAAAAAACAAAATCTGGGGGAGGGCATTGCTTAATATAACACAGCATTTCTCAAAGGGGTTTCCACAGAATGCTATGTCCAAGGGCTAATGGTAGGTGGTCCACATTAAAGGGTCCCCTGGTCAAATAAGCTTGAAAAACTCAAGTTTAGGTGAAGTTTCAGACCCCTCGCTATGTAGCAGTGCATCAGCAATTGCTGTGGGGGATGGGGCATGCAGGACCTTATGGAAGTTTTAGCTACATTATTTGTCACTATTTGCTTTCTTCTTGACTTCTTAACAGCATATCATGTGGGATGTGGTTATTCAAATAATTACACTCCTAATGATGAAGGAGATATCTTGAGGCAAAAAGCCTTTGTAGTGTTCCTGAAATCACACATATATGCAAGATCCTCTCCATCTTGGCCTCCTTCTTCCCCAAGTGATATCAGAATCAACATGGAAACTGTGGAGGATTTTGATATCAACCAACATACTTGGTTGATATTTCTGGCTCGATTCGCGTTTCCTTCATGGTTTGAGCTCATAGTTTCTGACCCAGGCTGGGACTCAAGGCAAGGGTCCCTGGGGCCAAAGAAAGGTGTGCAGGGTGATGGCCCCTGTCTAACAGTGTGACCCTGGACAAGTTACCCCACACCCTTGTTTCTTCACCTGTAAAATGTGAGCAATGATGCTGCTTGCCACCCAAGAGTTGAGTGAGACAAAGTCGGTTCCAGTGCTCTGTGGTGACCACTTGGTGTGGAGGTGACACCTTTGGTTGCTTTCACAGGTACTGGCGTGAGGTTCAGCGGTCAGAGTTTCGGGCGGTACCATCTCCCGGAATTTCAGAACGGGCACATACACTTCCGCCTGAAAACACTCCAGTCACAGGCAATTCTCCTGTTCAGCAATAAGACAGTGTGTCTCTCCCTGAAGGTAAGGAACCACCACCCTGAGAGATTTCCTGGGGGCGTGCCAGGCTGGGGGAGGTGGGGCGGCATGGGCGTGGCCAAGAAGGCAAACTTGAAATCCTTGTGTGGTTTACCGTGATCCTGGGTGTGACTCTCGAAGGTCAGAACATGAGACTTTTTAGTTAAAATGGCCAAAACCACCCCATTTGGGGATGCATCATGTACAACAGAGGTTGGGCTGTTCTGTGGGATGACAGAAAGCCTCTGAAGATAGGAAGAGAGATGCATGAGGCCACCTAGACCTGGCTGATGCTTTTATCACTTTTGCTGAGTAACAGACCAATGTTCCCCAAGATGGGTTGGACCTAGGAGGCGCTCAAGATGACAAACTCAGCATTCAGGTACATGGAATCATATGGAGGAAAATGAATTTCCTTTCTAAGGGTCTTTCAGTCCTTCTGATTATATCTGTAGAAAGTCTCAGAGTACCTGCCTGATTTTAACACCTCCATCACACATGTCCACCTCCCAAAGAGAAAGGAGACTTTGGCAGCTAGTTCGTGCTAAGTTGCTTCAGTTGTGTCTGACTCTTTGCAACCCTATAACTGTAGCCCCGGAGGCTCTGCTGTCCATGGGACTCTCCAGGCGAGAATACTAGAGTGGGTTGCCGTGTCCTCTTCCAGGGAATCTTCCCTACCCAGGGATCGAACCCACGTCTCTTATGTCTCATGCATTGGCAGGCGGGTTTTATCTCTAGCACCATGTGGGAAGCCCCATTTAGTGTTTTTGAAATATTTATTTGTTTTTACTGCCCTGGGTCATCACTGATGCGCACAGGCTTTCTCTAGTTGCGGCGAGTGGAGGCTACTATCTGGTTGTGGTGCTGGGGCTTCTCATTGTGGTGGCTTCTTGTGTTGCAGAGCATGGGCTCTAAGAACAGGGGCTCAGTAGTTGTGTTGCTCTGCGGTGTGTGGGATCTTCCCACAGCAGGGATCTGTGTCCCTTGCGTTGCAAGGTGGATTCTTCACCACTAGACCACCAGGGAAGCCC
Source organism: Nanger dama (assembly GCA_917880005.1). NCBI lineage: Eukaryota > Metazoa > Chordata > Mammalia > Artiodactyla > Bovidae > Nanger > Nanger dama. Next base: position 43,302,004 of record CAKJTW010000008.1, read on the forward strand.
TAGTTAGAACTGAATTCATTTAGCAAATATTTATCAAGCATTACTATGCAACAGGCACTCTTCCAGGTGCTTGAGTCTTATCAGTGAAAAAGATTAAAAAAAAAAAAACCTCTTAGAGTTTTCATTCTATGGTGAGAGACTGACAGTAAACCTAGTAAATCAGAAAATTACAGAATTTGTCTAAATGTGATAAGTGTTTGGGGTTAAAAGGAAAAAAAAAGGTTAAGGGGGATCAGGAAAGTGGGAAGTTACAATTTTAAATAAGGTGGTTAAGGAAGGTTTCATTGAGGGTCTAGTTATGTAGACCTCTAGGGGAACAGCATTCTAGGTAGAGGGAATGGTCGTTGGTAGGAGATTGCCTGGCATGTTTAAAAACAGCTCAGATGTCAATACATCTTGAGTGAAGTGAGGACGAGAACAGTAGGAGCACAAGTTGAGGTCTGATACATAATAAGATGAGATGAGATCATATCCATAAAAAGTTCTAAGGCTATATAAGAACATTGGGTTTTATTCTGAGGAAGGTAGGGGATGTTAAAGGTTTTGAGCAAAGAATTAAGATGTTTTGACATATGTGAAAAGGGTCCTCATGGCTACTGTGCTGAGAATAGACTTTAGAGGAACAAGGATGGAAGTGGAAAGACCCAGCCCAAAGGAAGTAATTCTGGTGAGAGATGATGGCAGTTTAGATTAGGGGAATGACAGTGGAACTGGGGAAAAAAAGAGTTCAGATGCTGGAGATATTTTGAAGGCAAAGACAGCAGGACCCCAGAGGAGCTGAATGAGGGCCAGGAGAGAAAACAAGGAGAAAGATGTTGACCTGGAGCAACCAGAAGGAATGGAGTTGCTGCCAACAGACCTAGCCAAGGATGTGGATAGAGTAGACTGGGGAAGCGGGGGTGACCAGGAGTTCCATGTTGGACACACGAGCTTGAGATAACTATTAGACCTGCTAGTGGAGCTGGACAAACAAAATCTACTGAGAAAGTTCTGGGCTGGAGGTGAAGATCTGAGATTCTTCAACATACATGTAGTATTCACAACCATGAGACTGGGGCGATCACCAAGGAGTGCAGGTTAAAATGAGGGTACATCAAGGATTTATCCTTGAGATACTCCATCACTGAGAAGTCAAGAGAAGAGGAGAATCCAATAAAGGAGAATGAAAAGATGCAACCCGTGATGCTGAAGGGAAACGAACAGAGTATTGTATCTGGGAAGCCAAATGAAGGGTTTGTATTAAGAAGGAAGCGGTGGGGCTTCCTGGTGGCTCAGTGGTAAAGAATCCATGCAGGAGACATGGGTTTGATCCCTGGTCTGAGGAAATCCCACATGCCTCAGAGCCACGAAGCCCACGCACCACAACTACTGAGCCTGGGAGCCTCAGCTCCTGAACCCATGTGTCACAACTACTGAAGCCTGCACGCCCTAGAGCCCAGCGCTATGCAACAAGAGAAGTCCCTGCAGTGAGAAGCCCATGCACTACCACTCGAGAGTAGCCCTCACTCTCTGCAACTAGAGAACAACTGTGTACAGCAACAGAGACTCAGCACAGCCATAAATAAATACATAAAATTACGTATAAAAAGAGAAGGAAGCATTGAGTGATCAGTTCAGTCATATTCTGCTAAGAGGCCAAATAAGATACAAAGTGATTTCAGTCATTGGATTTGGCAACAAAGAGGACGCTGCATACTGTGACATCAGTGGTTTCTGTGTCCTGGTGTCACAGTGGGTAGGAGTGGAATTTTACTACAAAGAGAAAGCAAATAAAGAAAGTGTAATCTGGCAAGAGATGTGGGTTCAATAAAACTTTTTTTTTTTTTTTTTAAGATTAGAGCAATAGGGACTTCCGTGGTGAGACTCTATGCTCCCAAAACAGGGGACCCCGGTTTGATCACTGGTCAGGGAACTAGATCCCACATGCCAGAGCTAAGATGTTCTTATGCCTCAACTAAAGATCCCATATGCTACAACAAAGATCAAAGACCCTGCATGTCACAACTAAGAACTGGCAAATAAATAAATAAATAAATTTTTTAAAAGATTAGAGCAATAACAGCATGTCTATATGAGGCCTGGAATGACCCAGTAGAGAATGAACAAAGATATAGGAAGGAGAAGAGATAGTCAGTGGTCTCTTGTCCAGTCTATAGGAAGTTAAGAAGGGTAGGGTGGGATCTAGTGCATGAACAGAGAGATTGGCTTTGGACAACATGGACAGATGTGATGGTGACTGTGTCTATAATTTCCCATCTGTTCACTGAGAGCAAGGATGGGGAGAGAGGCATTAAGGGTCTAAGGAGAGAGAAGTTGTGAAAATAGTCATCTGGGAGAGCGAGGGGACTAAACAAGACAGTGAAAGTGTTAGTCACTCGGTCTTGTCCGACTCTTTGCAAAACCATGGACTGTGGCTCATCTGGCTCCTCTGTCCGTGGAATTCTCCAGGCAAGAATACTGGAGTGGGTGGCCATTCTCTTCTCCAGGACATCTTCCCAACCTAGGGATTGAACCGGGGTCTCCTGCATTGAAGGGAGATTCTTTACTGTCTGAGCCAACAGGGAAGCCCAACCAAGACAGTACAATTGTACAATTGTTGGGTAGTACGAAGGACACATTTGAGACTCATGGCCATGAAATTAAAGGGAGACCGATAAGCAAAGGCTGTGTGTTACTCCGTAGCCACATTCAGCTCCATGATACCTATACAGAGCAGAGGGAAAGTTGAGTTTTACCTGATTGGTGTATTTGCCAAGTGAGATCTACCAAGTTAAAAAGGGAAAACAATTTGTCTATGGACTTTTAAGCTTGATAAGGTGAGGAATGAGGACATGATAGAAGGGAGAAACAGTGAAAAACTGGAGGGATCAATGGAGTTGTGGTCTTTGGTAAGTGAAAGCAGTGATTTAATAACAATGTTTTGTATAAGGTGTACTTATTTTAAAAAATTTTTTCGATTGAACAACAATTGCTTTACAGAATTTTGTGATTTCCTCTCATACATCAACAAGAATCACCCATAGGTACACCCATGTCCCTTCCCTCCCGGGCCTCCCCTCCCATCTCCCTCCCCACCCCACTATTCAGCATGTCACAGTGCCCATATTTGAGTTCCCTGAGTCACACAGAAAATTCTCATTAGCTATCTATTTTACATATAGTATTGTAATTTTCTATGTTACTCTCTCCATACATAAAATGTACTTATTTTTGACATTCTTTTTCCTCAATGGTAAGTTATATTGGTTTTCTATTTGCTGTAATAACACTAGGCATTCTTTTTAATAAAGGTAAAGTGTAGTATTTCAACCAGGGCAAAACTGGCAAGATTGTGTACAAATGGCCAGTCTCTAGAAAACACTGGGTTAAGACCTTTGTATTTCACCCAGAGGAAGCTCTACTTAATCCAGCTCTACTTAGTAGTTTCACTTTGTTGTTGTTGTTGCTCAGTTGCTAAGTTGTGTCCAACTCTTGGTGACCCCACAAACTGCAGCACACCACCCTTCCCTGTCCTTCACTGTCTCCCGGAGTTTGCTCAAGCTCATTCATGTCCATTGAGTTGATGATGCCATCCAACCATCTCATCCTCTCCCACCCCCTTCTCCTCCTGCCTTCAATCTTCCCCAGCATCAGTGTCTTTTCCAGTGAGTTGGCTCTTCGCATCACGTGGCCAAAGAATTGGAGCTTCAACTTCAGCATCGTCCTTCCAGTGAATATTCAGAGTTGATTTCCTTTAGAATTGACTGGTTTGATCTCCTTGCAGTCCAAGGGACTCTCAAGAGTCTTCTCTAGCACCACAGTCCGAAAGCATCAATCCTTCAGTGCTCAGCATTCTTTATGGTCCAGCTGTCACAGCCATACATGACTACTGGAAAAACTATAGCTTTGACCATATGCACCTTTGTCAGCTTGTGGCTCCCGAAACCATCTTTGAGATCCACTTCGAGAACTGCTGAACTGTTGAATAAGGGAGTGGGGGGTGAAAGGGAGGTTTTTGGTTTCCCTGAAGACTTGGGAGAGTAGAACACTAGAGAGACCTGTGAAGAAGACTCCAAAAGACAGGGTCCAGTGAGATGTCTCTGGGCCTCAGTTTCCTCATCTGTGAAATGGAGATGCCACCCCTGCCCAGGACATTCCATGGAGAACAGTGAGGGCCAAATGAGACCACAAATGGAAGTGCACTTTGAGGGTTTTTATGCTCTACAAACACAATCTCTAAAAAAAAAATACAGCCTTGAAAAATCACTACCCCTTCTACCTGTAAAAATATGCTAACATTCTTTGCACTAGCAGCTTCTGAGCAAGGGTTTTTGTAAGCACTTCTTGGTTTTGCTGATGGTCATCTGGGTTTTCTTTACAGCTGGTCAATGGAGTGCTCCAGCTGGAATACCACTGCCCAGGTGGCTTCTATGGAAATCTTTCCTCCCGGTTGCACGTGAATGACCATGAGTGGCACTCTGTTCTGGTGGAGGAGATGGACACTTCCGTCCGCCTGCTGGTTGACAGTGCAAGTAGCACCTCCCTCGAGCTCCCAGAGAACTGCCAGGGTCTGAAGCCTGAAAGGGACCTCTTTCTGGGTGGCCTCGTCCACTCGCATTCTTCCCCAAATGTCTCCCAGGGCTTTGAAGGCTGCCTGGATGCCGTTGTGATCAACAGAGAGGTGCTGGAGCTGCTGGTCCATGGCAAGAAGGCAGCCGGTTTGCTGGAGAGGCGTGCCCTCACCAAGTGCTGCTTCCCCAGTGACCAGTGCGGCCAGAACCCGTGTCTCAATGGTGGGAAGTGTTCGCAGACAGGTGGGGCAGGTAAGGCTGTGGCTGACCCCGAGGCTTATCGCAGGAGCCTCTGCAGAGGACCCTAACATGCTGAACTAGCAATCGTGGATCACTGTAGAGTTGACTGAGCATATTTCTCCAACACAGCCCCATGAGGGAGAGAGGGGAGAGGGAAGTAAAGCTCTGTTTTACTGCTCAAGAAATCACTGTGCTACGGAAGGGATACCTGGAAAGGTAAGGGAACTCGGCCAAGGTCACAGGGCTGAAGTTTGAGACAGGCTCAGGGTAAAGATCTCAGTGGAAATAATTCCTCCCTTTCCTTTATTGTCTGGTAAGTTGGGATTGACTAGGTTTACCCTGGAGAAGGCAACGGCAACCTACTCCAGGACTCTTGCCTGGAAAATCCCATGGATGGAGGAGCCTGGTGGGCTGCCATCTATGGGGTCGCATAGAGTCGGACACAACTGAAGCAACTTAGCAGCAGCAGGTTTACACCAGGGGAGGCCAAGAGTCTCCTTTCTCCTTCAACAAGAACTATCTTTCTACTTTTTTTTCTGGATGGGGGAAGGGGGTAAATAGGGACCTCCATATAGAAGGCTGAGGTCAACACATCCGTGTCATCATTGGGCCATGCTAAGTTTCTCTTTCTTACTGCCCTTTATACTCCACTGCCTTTTCCTTTCCCCAAACTCATAGGAAAACATTTAAAGTTGTTTTTTTGGCCATACTGAACAGTATATGGGATCTTGGTTTCCTGACCAGGGATCAAACCCTCACCCCTCAGTGGAAGCACGGAATCTTAACCGCTGGACCACCAGGGAGGTCCCTAAGGTTTTTAAAAGTGTCCTTTCAACATGCATGAACTATATTTCACATGCTTGAATTTTTACACTCTTCCATCCACACTGCCACAAGTAATTCTTTTTCTAATTTATTTCTTTTAATTGGAGCATAATTTCTTTACAGTGTTGCATTGGTGTCTGCCATACATCAACGTGAATCAGCCATAGGCATATATATATGTCTCCTCCCTCTTGAACCTCCCTCCTACTGCGTTTAATTTTGGCTCAATTTGCCAAGGTGTGCATGTGCTTACCTTTCCCTCTCCACTTTCCTAGCAATGGACATCCCACTTCCATAAACAGTGCTGCACTGAACATCCTTCCATGTCATCTTACGAACCTACATGAGAACTTTACACACACACACACACACACACACACACACACACACACACACACACGAAATTCACAGACCCAGAGTATACCAATACTTTGACAAAGTCAGGTCAGATTGCTGTCCAGCATGGCTGCAGCAGTCTGTGCTTTCACCAGCAAGTGCATGGGGTTCCTAAGCACCTATATCCCTGTCAACACCTAGCACTCTCCCGTTTTCTAATGTTTGCCTGACTGATACTGTCATTTTTACCTGAGATATCCAAGGAGTCCATCACTTCTGTGTCCCCACTACCATGAGTCTGACCCCAGCCCTCATCACCTCTCATCTTCTCTTCTGCACCAGCCACCTCCTTGCTCTCCTGCTTCTGTCCCTCCACTAGCATCTTCCAGCAGGATACCAGAGCCATCCTTACACAGTGCAGATCTGAGCACATCACTTTCCTGCTCAGACCCTAGTGGCGGCTTCCCCTTGCTGTTCAGCTGCTGCTGCTGCTGCTGCTAAGACACTTCAGTCGTGTCCAACTCTGTGCAACCCCATAGATGGCAGCCCACCAGGCTCCCCAATCCCTGGGATTCTCCAGGCAAGAATACTGGAGTGGGTTGCCATTTCCTTCTTCAGTGCATGAAAGGGAAGTCACTCAGTTGTGTCTGACTCTGTGCGACCCCATGGACTGCAGCCCACCAGGCTCCTCCATCCATGGGATTTTTCAGGCAAGAACACTGGAGTGGGTTCTCATTTCCTTCTCCAATGCATGAAAATGAAAAGTGAAAGGGAAGTCACTCAGTCGTGTCCGACTCTTAGCAACCCCATGGACTGCAACCTACCAGGCTCCGCCGTCCATAGGATTTTTCCAGGCAAGAGTACTGGACTGGGGTGCCATTGATGGAGTCCCAATTTCTTACTCCTGCCAATGGCTCCTATGCACTGGACCCTTCACCTGCCAGCCCTCCTGCTCCCACTCTCCCCTCTGCTCCCTAGGCTCACCCATGCCCCAACCCCTGGTGATATGTCATGAGTCTTCGCACACGTTCTCCTTTGCTTAAAGCACTTCTTCTTTGCCTCTCTGTCTTTTTGCCTGGCTAATTTTTACTCATCCTTCAGGTCTGAACTAAAATACCACCTCTTCTAGGAAACCTCCCCTGATCCCTAGTTTAGGCTAATTTCCTCCCCTAACACTTCCTTTCAATAAAATGAATTTTTATAATAATTACTAATATACTGATATGACATCTAACTGTCTCAGTTTGATATCCCCCCTCCAGTTGCCATTTGCTTGCGGTGTAACTCTGAGCCAATGTCATACATTCCCAGGCCTCACTTCCTGGCCAGCCATCAACTTCCACCTGTCCCCAGGTGCAAGGACAATAATAGTATCTAATGATGAGGACCATAACAGCAACCAATCTCAGAGCCAACGGGTGGGTCAGATGAGCCAATACTTGAAGACGCTTAGAACAGTGACTACACTGAATAGCATTGTCTAGGATGACAATGACGATACCCATTAGTATCTGTTAGATGACTGTTCCCTGTAGGCTGTAAGTTGTTTGAGGGCAGGGATCAAGTCTTCTTGCCCAGCTGAGCACCACTGCCCAACACGGAGCACGTGGCAGAGGGGAGCACTCAGTAGCTAAGTGTGGACCCCGGGATCTGCAAACACTCAAGGTCCCCCTCCATCCTGGGGGCTCAGTCCACCCGCAGTCGCTGGACCATGAGGCCAGTGTGTCCTCTCCGCCTCCCTGCCCTTTCCTCCTAGGATATGTCTGCGTGTGCCGCCCACAATTTTCCGGGAGGCACTGTGAACAAAGAAAGGAGAACTGCACAGCGACTCCCTGCCTGGAAGGTGGAACTTGCATCTCCTCCCCCGAGGGAGCCCCCTGTGTCTGCCCTCACCCCTACACAGGAGACAGGTAAGCACAGGAGAGGCCCCCAGCTGTGGGCCCCTCTCCCTGAGGCTGGCGGCACCTCTGCCCTAAAGAGGCCAGTGGGCAGCCAGGGGCCGAATAATCCAGAGACCTGGCCTCGTGGCCTTTTCCAGGGGTCAGGCCTTCTTCCTCCCACCACCTGCATCAGGAACACCCTGCGAGGGGAGGCACTTGCTATTCAGACAGACCGCCCAAGCCCTCTGCTGAACCCAGTGGACTGGACTTGCCAGGCTGGGGCCCAGGAACCTACTTCATACCAGCTCCTCAGGCATTTCTGGTCTTTGCTGAAGTCTGAAAATGCTCAAGTTCTTATTCTCTTGCTCTGGCCCCTGACTTTTCAGGAAGTGGCCTGGGGGTAATGATTCCCCTCAGGACAGGCTCCACTGTGGACTCATGCCCCACCACTAGCTACCTGTGCCTTGTGTAATGCTGCCCTGGGGTTGCCAGGAAAGGAGAGTCACCCACGAGACACAAAGAGGCTTCTGGCAACTCACTGGTTTTATGAATTCCCAACTTGGAAACCTTTAAAAATCATGAGGGAGACTTATGAAAAATAAAAATTCCTGGAACAATTAAATTGGAACCTCCAAGGAAGGAGGCCTGGGATTCTATTTATAACATGCTCCCAAGGGACCCCCCACCCTGCTGTCAGTGTGTATGTAAGAGATCCAGTGGTGTGGTCCACCCACCCATTTTACAGGTGGGGAAACTGAGACCCAGAGAAGGAAAGGGCTTGTCCAAGATTCCCCATATGTTTATCTTAAAGTCCTTTCTCTCAGTACCCAGTCAGGGAGCTAAGAGCCCACATGCCATGGGGCAACTAAACTCACGGGCTGCAGCTACTAAGCCTGAGTGCTTCACCCACCTGCTACAACTACAGAATCTGTGAACCACAAAGAAAGCTCCTGCATTCAGCAACTAAGACTCAAGAAAGCCAAATAAATAATAAATAAAGAGGGGAGAGGGAAAGGCCTATATAGTGACTGCGTCTTCTCTGTCCCTGCAGGTGTGAAATGGAGGCCAGGGGCTGCTCAGAAGGACACTGCCTCGTCACCCCTGAGATCACAAGGGGGGACTGGGGACAGCAGGAGATTCTGATCATCATAGTGGCCCTGCTGGTCATCGTCGTCATCTCCACGGTGCTTCTCTTCTACTGTCGCCGTTGCAAGTCGCACAAGCCCGTGGCCATGGAGGACCCAGATCTCCTGGCCAGGAGTGTGGGTGTCGACACCCAAGCCACGCCTGCCATTGAGCTCAACCCCCTGAGCACCAGCTCCTGCAACAACCTGAACCAAATGGAGCCAGGCAAGACCTCGGCTCCAAATGAACTTGTCACTTTTGGACCCAGCTCTAAGCAACGGCCCATGGTCTGCAGCGTTCCTCCCAGGCTCCCGCCAGCTGTGGTCTCTTCTCACCCTGACAACGAGGCCATCATTAAGAGGAGATGGTCAGGCGAGGAGATGGGTCAGTATAGCCACAGGCTGTTAGCCTCTGGGATTGATGGGACAGGCCAGTAGACAGACACAATCCATTATCTGAGACATGAGGGTTTTCAGCCACCATCCAGTCCACGAAGGGATGTGGTCAAGGTCAGGGTGCACTAGTGGGCTGGACCAGACTCCAGGCCTCTGGACTCAAGAGTCTATGCCTCATTCCACTGAACTGGATGCACTCCTCTAAATTCCAAGTCACTCCACAGGACTGACATCCATGGCAGAAACCCACAGACCCTGGATGGGGGTGGGGAGGACCCACGGGGTTAAAAGGGAGCTTCTGTATATATTTACTTGGGTTTCCCTGATGGCTCAGCTGCAATGCAGGAGACCTGGGTTTGATCCCTGGGTCGGGAAGATTGCCTAGAGAAGGGAAAAGCTACCCATTCCAGTATTCTGGCCTGGAGAATTCCATGAACTGTATAGTTCATAGGGTTGCAAAGAATCGGACACAACTGAGTGGCTTTAACTCACTTACATGTATATTTACACTTTTCTGGAAAGGGAGAGAGAGAGGCAGTTGTCTAGTTGGCTGGCCACCCAGTCTAGAGGTACAGCAGCCTTGGGCCAGACCTGGCTCACCCCGAGGAGGGACTTTACCCTCCTCTCATCTTCAGCTCAACAGGAGGTGAATTTGTAAAGTACTTCATGTTTCCAGGCTTACTTACTAATAGTTCAACAGTTATTGGCATTAACTGTCTGCCATTAGGGTAACTGGGACCCATATAGACACAGTGACTTGTTATAACTCTCCCAACTCTTCAGGGATAGAGGTAGGACCAAGGATAGAGGTAGGACCAAGGATGCCTGATCACCAAGCTTCCAAGCCACGTCTCATGTAATCACTCCCTGTGATAGACACCATCACATCTCCTAGTCCAAAAGACATGTTTGTTTCCTTCAATTAAGGAGACAAAACTCAGCAGTAGGATTTTGATGGAGCTGCTGTCTCCAGGAATGGGAATTGGCTGCATGGAGCCATTTAGATTCTTCCCTTATTCACTGACCCTTGAAGCTGTGGCACAGATTTGCAAAATGGGCTGGCTTTGAGTTAAACCTCTGGCTTTCAACTTGGCCCCACTGGATTCTAGATATTAATTTAAGCTGCCAGAGACAACACACACAGATGGGCCACATACCCACTGACTCCTTGGCTCCTCTCTGCCACATGCTAAGTCATGTACATTAGCTCTAAGGCCAGCTGGAACCTTCACCAGGGAAACTCAGAGCTCATCCTATCATGTGTTGCCTTTCAGTGTACCCAGGCGGAGCCACGGTCTGGCCCCCAACTTACTCCAGGAAGGAACGCTGGGAATACCCCCACTCCGAAGTCACCCCTGGCCCTCTGTCACCGTCGCCTCACTGCCACCAGAACCCAGCCGTGATGCCAGACCCCAGTGGCCTCTATGGCGGCTTCCCTTTTCCACTGGAGCTGGAAAACAAGCGAGCACCTCTCCCACCCCGTTACAGCAACCAGAACCTGGAAGATCTGATCCCCCGCGGCCCCCCAGTCCCCAGGAGCACCTGCCGGCTCCCTGTCTCAACGAGTACACAGCCATCAGCTACTACCACTCTCAGTTCCGGCAGGGAGGGGGAGGGCCCTGCCTGGCAGAAGGGGGCTACAAGGGGGTGAGCATGCGCCTCAGCCGCGCCGGGCCCTCTTACGCCGACTGTGAGGTGGGGGGGTGGGCACCCCCTGGGCCGGGGCCAGCCCCAGCCCCCCAACTATGAGGGCTCTGACATGGTGGAGAGTGATTATGGGAGCTGTGAGGAGGTCATGTTCTAGCTATCCTCAGAGGGAGGCAGGCGGGAGGCTGAGGACCCGACACCTACCCCCCAACTGGTGGGGGAGTGAATTGAGCGTCGCTGGGAAAGAGGGAGGGAAGCCCCCATACCCAGTCCAAGCTGCCAAATCTTGAAATGTGCTCTTGCAGACCCCAGCTGGTCCCTAAGGATGGAAGGAAGCTGAGGGTAGAGCTTCAGACACAGCACCAGGGCCCCAGCAGAAAAGGGGTGCCCAGAGCCGTTACCCTGGAAACCCAGGAAAAACTGACTCCTGGGATAGGCAAGAGGCGGTGGGCCCGCCTGACGATCCCCAGGGATTCAGAGCCTGAATGAGTGGGCCAACCCTGACGGGCACCCTCTTAGACTTGGGCGCTTTACAGGCCACGGCGGGCCTGTGCCTCACAGGCAAGCGCCACACCTGCTGTAGAGACAGGGTCCAAGGCCAGAAGCCCTGTGGGGCAACAGGAGCTCTCCAAGGGGCTGCAAGGTGAGCAGCTACCACATGCCACCTGTGCACCCTGCCTGCCAGGCATCGGAGGTAAGATGATGAGCCTTGGTGATGAAGGTTCCCCAGGGGCATCACTTGGCCTCCGTCCCCTGGTGGTCCCACTCCTCTAATCTAACTCCAAGCACCTTGTCCCTCCTTTTCTAAGTCATGTGACTTTCTACCAGCCAGGGCCTGCCAGGATCTGTGCAGCCCTGAACCATCTTTGTTAAAGAATTCAGACCTCATGAAACTCTGGGCTCTTCAGCCCAAGTTTCGCAAGCACTTTGGGCCAAAGGCAAGAAGGGCACAATTCTTAATTTTTGAATAATTCTTAGGCACTTTTCAACCTTGCTGTCTGGATGAGCTGCCCCATAGGGACTCAATGTCCTCCCTAAACACAAGGAAGTCAACTCCTGCGCAGGGAAGGGTGGCAGCAGGGAGTCTGACACCAGGAGGGTCCTCTCCTGCCCCTCTGTCTCAGAGACCTGCCAGTCCAAGTATTACCTGCAGTGACTCGACCCTATGCATGGAGGGTCAGTGTGCGCGCATGTCTGCACACATGGGCGTCCATGTATAGTACGTGTGCACACATGTGCAGAATGTATGTAGCCAGGAGTGGGAGGGACCAGAGCTTCTGGTGGCCTGGCCACTCCTTCCCCTGCCTCACTGGTCCACTGCTTCTTCATGTGTGTTGTTTAGGGAGACAAAAGTTAAAAGGAAGAGAAATGGTGACTCTCACCCACAAGGCTGCTGCTTACAGCTAGAGGGAGCTGTGTGGGTGAGACTGTGTCTGTGTGTGTGGTTCACGGCTGTGCGGGCGACTGTGAGCGTGAATGATGGGGTGCCTGGTTTCATTCCTCATCTGTTGTTTTTTTTTTAACAATAAAATATCTTTTTACTGTTATTTTCTTTGTCACCTAGGCTGTTTGGGGTTGGGTCAGGGGAAGGTCACAAGGATCTACTGGCCATTCCAAGCTAAGGTTCATGGAGTCTGGGGATTGGAAGGGTCTCCACAGGTCATTAAGCACCATGATCCCCTTGCAAAACGGCTAACCTACAGATCCCTGAGTTTCATCCATACATACAAAATCAGAACCTCTAGGGGTGGGGCCTAGGACACTGTTTGGAAAACTGCCTCTAGTTCTGACACAGCGGGGCACAGTGAGTGGACAGTTCTGCTAAGAAGCGAGTAAATGAAAGGCCAGACACAAGACTTCAGGACTGCTGACCTCTGGCCCTTGGCACCACATCGCAGTGGCCAGGCTGAGGGGACTTAACATCACAGGTCTTAGGAGGTCAGTCCCCTGATGCCCAGAGTCACCTGTGGCCACAACTCCACAGCTCACCTTGAGGCCCAGCTGGATGTGAATGTCGCCAGGCAACCTGGTCCGTGCAGGCCTTGCTGGTCCATCACTTAGACTGGAGGGTCTAGTCCCTGCTGTCCAGCTCCCAGTGCAGGTGAGCAGAGAAGGCATGCGCGTGGGTGGTACCACAGACAGTGGCACGGGGGTCCAATGGGCTCGGTTCCAAACCAGCTCTGCCACACCTGAGGCAGGTATGACCGGGCCTCTCACTGGTCAGTAAAATGAAGAGTAAATAACACCCCTACTGTGAGAGATAAGTTCAAAGAGCTGAGAGCAGCATAAACAATAAATGGTGACCCTTATGCTAGGGAACAAGACCAGGTATGGTATGCAGATAGGATTAGCTTATCAGCACGGTACAGGAAACCACAAAGAATCTAGTCCAGCGGCACCCAAATTTCTGTTGCTTTTTGATTTTACTTTTATGATTTTGATCCTGATAAAATTACACCTGTTCTATTGTTTACTTAATATTTTTCTTTTAGTGTATTTAGATTTTTAAAAATATTTTTATTCACCTTAGAAGGATAGGGCTTCCCTTGTGGTTCAGCTGGTAAAGAATCTGCCTGCAGTGTGGGAGACCTGGGTTCGATCCCTGGGTTGGGAAGATCCCCTGGAGAAGGGAAAGGCTACCCACTCCAGTATTCTGGCCTGGAGAATTGCATGGACTGTATAGTGCACGGGGTCGCAAAGCGCTGGACGTGACTGAGGGGCTTTCATTTTCACTTTTGGACTTCCCTTGTGGCTCAGCTGGTAAGAAGTCTGCCTGCAATTCAGGCAACCTGGGTTCAATCCCTAGGGTAGGAAGATCCCTGTGGAGAAGGAAATGGCAATCCACTCCAGTATTCTTGTCTGGAAAATCCCATGGATAGAGGAGTCTGGCAGGCTACAGTTCATGGGGTCTCAAAGCATGGGACACAACTGAGCGATTTCACTTCTCACCCTCTAAAAGGATAATATCCATAGAGGAAAAGAAGTGAAAGTTACTTAGTGCCACATGAAAACACATAAACATTCTGGTTTTCAAAATGACTGTCCAGGGTCCCCTAAATCACCTCTGTCTGGGAAACACAGATCCAGTTCTTCATCATTCCCAATGCTCCTCACCCTGAGGCCTACAGAGGAGAAGGAGTAGATCTGAAGTCCCACACATAGCACTTCACAGTAGTGAGACCATTTTCAGGTCTGATCCCAGACTGGGGGTCTCCCTAGAAAACTCCCTGCTCTTCTCATAAATGCAGAGCCTTTCTCTACTCAGCCTACCTCTCTCCCCACCAGGTCCCTCCTTCCCTTTGTCTCCTGCGCCTGCACATTCGCAGATCAGCCACTAGAGGGCTCTCTGGGATCAAGCTATAGAGCTGTGGCAGCCCCAAACCTTTCTCAGGGAAATCCTCAAGCCACTGCGGTTCTGACTCAAAATGTCCTGAGTCTGACACAGCGTGACAGTGGCATAGAAAGGCAGAGACCTAGGCAAGACCCACTTGACGACCCAGGTGAAAACACAGTTCACCACAATCATCCTCACCATCACCTCTTACTGGCACTTGCTATATGACAGGTGTTGTGCAAATGCTTGGCATGTCTTATCTCATTTAATCCTCATCAAGCTCATGCTGTGGTGAGCTTTATTTTATTGGGCTCCAAAATCACTGTGGATGGTGACTGCAGCCATGAAATTAAAAGACGCTTGCTCCTTGGAAGAAAAGCTACTGACAAACCTAGACAGTGTATTAAAAAGCAGAATCACTTTGCTGACAGTTCTGTCCAGTTAAAGCTATAATTTTTCCTGTAGTCATGTACAGATGTGAGATGGGATCATAAAGAAGGCTGAGCGCTGAAGAATTGATGCTTTCAAACTATGGTGCTGGAGAAGATTCTTGAGAGTCCCTTAGACTGCAAGATCAGATCAGTCAATCCTAAAGGAAATCAACCCTGAATACTCACTGGAAGGACTGATGCTGAAGCTGAAGCTTCAATATTCTGGCCACCTGATGCGCAGAGCCAACTCATTGGTAAAGACCCTGAAGCTGGGAAAGATTGAAGGCAGGAGGAGAAGGGGACGACAGAGGATGAGATGGTTGGATAGCATCATCAACTCAATGGGCATGAGTTTGAGCAAACTCCGGGAGATGGTGAAGGACAGGGAAGCCTGGTGTGCTGCAGTCCATGGGGTCTCAGAGTTGGACTGAACAACAACAACACAGCTTATGGTGTGAATACTGTCATCCCTGTTTTATAGATGGAGGAAAAGAAGCACACAAATTGAGTGGCTTGGGACTTCCCTGGTGGTCCAGTGGCTAAGACTTCACACCCCTCAATGCAGGGAACCTGGGTTCTGTCCAGGGATCTAGTTCTCGAGTGCTGCAAGCAAGACTTCGCATGCTGCAACTAAATATCCTGGGTGCTGAAACTAAAGCCTGGTGCAGCCAAATAAATAAATAAAGATTTTTTAAAAAGTAAAGACAAAACAGTACTTACAATATTTATATTTAAAAAAAAATAACAAGAAGTTAAGTGGCTTGTAACTTATGGTAGTGACTTCAAGTGGAGTCTCCCAGTTCATGAGTGCTAGGGCCAGGATTCAATTCAGGGATGCCTGACTCCAGAACTATGCCTTACATTTGAGTTTTTGAAACTAATCATAAATATAGGACATCAGAAGATTAAGGAACAGGAGCAACTGGGACTGAGAGGGCTTAGTCCAATGATCCAACTAAGTTCAGAGACCAAGAATGTCACTATAATTCTAGGTGGTATTAACAGCTGGAGTGTCTGGGTTTGGGGAAGTAGAGTCTTCTCAGTCCCCCAGGGTTCAGCGTAGGCCACCCTGGTAATCCTGTATCTAGCTTCGAGGCTGGGCCTTAAGAGTTACACAGCAGTCTTGGGCACTGCTAGAGGAGGGCAGCCAGGAAGGGGCTGGGGAGGACTCAGAACCATGTTCCAGGAGGAAGGGCAGCTGGAATCCACCAGGACCTATGGCAAGGGAATTGTGAGACTGCTCCTTGCATGGGCAGCCTGCACTGCCGTACCAGCACATGGCGTTTCTCAAGGCCTCACGTTGAAGCCTCTTCCAGGAATAAGAACAGTGCTTTGGAGGGACACATGTGACATCTTGAGGAAGAGCAGCAAAAAGTGAGTGTCTGGGGGTAAAGACAGGCAGACAGAGCCAGACTACCCTTTTGTGGACTGAAGATTAGAGATTATTGGTGGGGGACTGGTTTCAGTTTCACCCACCACTCACCAGTTCCTAACAGGCCACAGACCTGTACTTACAACAGGGGCAGGGGATCCCTGTTCTAGAGAGCAGCAGCCATCACAACTAGGTATTAAAATTGAGCTTCAGGTTCAGCACAAGGAGAAGGACCTGCTGGGCTAAGAGAACAGCACAAAGGGAAGGCCTGAGGTTTAAAGTATTTCAGCACTGGGGGTAGTTCTGACGGGTGGGGCACAGGGTGGGGAGAACAGCCTGGGGTGGGAACATGGGAGGAGTTAGGTGCGCAGACTCTGGAGACAGCGTGTCCACTGAGGGATGCGAGGGGAGGAGTGACAGAATCAGGTGGCAGGGGAGTGGATCCAAGGGCCAAAGACATGAGGTCTAGAGTCAGACAGACCTGGCTTCACCATTTAGAAAACATGTGATCTTAGGGACTTCCCCAGTGGCCCAGGGGTTAGGACTCCATGCTCCCACTGCAGGGGCATGGGTTTGATCCCTGGTCGGGGAACTAAGATCTTCCATACCATGTGGTATGGCCAAAAATGATAATAATTCTGGATTTTTCAAATCTCCTGCAATCGTATTATCATACTTGCATAATTTAAAAAATTAAAATAAGAATATAAAATGTGTTATCTTGGGCATTATTTAACCTGTTATGCTTTAGTTTGACAAGCAGGGATATGAGCAGCACCTTACCTCTCTGGGTCTGAGGACAGAATATAGGTAAAGTGCTTAGCATGGTTGGCACAGTAAATGCTTAGAAGATGTTAGATATGTTATCACTGCTATTAAAAAGGCAGATCCTATTGTAGTATCCATGATCACACATCTTTGTTTCACAGCCAAGACACAAGGACATCTCCCCAGTCAGGGGTAGGTAGAGGCTAAGTATATTAAAGCAGCAGTTCTTTAGAGGGTGGTGATTTCCAAAAACCCCTCACACTCAACACACACACACACAAACAACACACAGAGAAGTCTGACCATGTCTGGAGGCACTTTGGGTTGTTATGACTGGCAGGATGCAGGTGGCATCCAGTGAGTAGACCACGGATGTTGATAAAAATCCTACAGTGCACAAGACGGTCTGAACAGCAAAGAATAATCCAGCCCCAAATGTACAGGCTGAGTAGCTCTGTCTTAAGGAAACATATGTGGTCTATAAGTAGCACATAGCAGCTGGGAACTGGCAAAAGCACACTTATGCCAAAAATTGTAGTTATAGAACATGGTTTTGCTCATTTATAAAAGGGCACTATTCTAGATTCTACATTTGTCAGAGTAACTGTCAATATCAGGGTGAGCAAAAAGCAATCCAAATATATACACACACATGTATACATATATGTGTGTGTACATGTGTATACATATATGTGTGCACACATGTATGTGTGTATACATATATATACCTAAAATAATATACCATATACCATGACCAAGTGGGATTTATTCCAGGTAAGCTAGGTTGGTTAACTATTCAAAGATGATCCATTTTAATACATCATATCAATAGGCAAAGAAGAAAAATGTTAATATCATAGCAATTGATGCAGAAAAGGCATTCAACAAAATTAAGCCATTCATGATTTCAAGAAAATCTCTCAGTACAGGGATACAGGGAAACTTCTATAAAATCCTGTAGTTGGTATCATATGTAAAGGTGAAAGACTGAAAGCTTTTCCTGTGAGATCAGGAAAAAGGTTAGAATGTTCACTGGGACCACTCTTTTCTAATATATGGGCTTTTCAAGTGGCACTACTGGTAAAGAACCCTCCTGTCAATTCAGGAGATGTGGGTGTGATCCCTAGGTTGGAAAGATCTCCTGGAAGAGGGCATGCCAACCTACTCCAGTGTTCTTGCCTGGAGGATCCCCATAGACAGAGGAGCCTGGCAGGCTATAGTCCATGGGGTCAGAAAGAGTCAGACACAACTGAAGTGACTTAGCACGCATGCACTGAAAGTTCTGGCCAGTGCAGTAAGACAAAAAAAAAAAAAAAAAGGTATACAGATCGGAAAAGAAGTACAACTACTATTTGCAGACAACATGAGCATCTGCATAGAAAATCTCAAGAATCTTACCAAAAACTCATAGAACTACAAAGTGCAGAAACATTACAAGACATCAATAACACTCATAAATGAATTTCATTTTTATATAATACAGATGTATATGTGGAAATTGAAAAAAAAACACAGTACCACTTACCACTGCTTCAAAGAAAATTAAATACTTAGGTAAAATCTAACAAAACATTTACAAGATCTGATAAATGGCTAAAATAGAAAATAACACCACCACCAAATGCTGGCAAAGATGCAAAAAAAAAACCCCAAAAAACTATATCATTCATATACTGCTGATGGAAAGGTAACATGGTATAGTCACTCTATAAACTGGTTTGGAAGATTCTTTTAAAACTAAAAACAGGCTTTCCATATAACCCAGCAATTGCACTCTGACATACATCCCAGAGAAATAAAAACTTTTTTCACAAAGAAACTTATACATAGATATTCACAGTAGCTTTATTTGTAGGAGCCAGACCTGGAAACTATGCAAATTTCAATAGGCAAATTGATAAACAACCTGTGGTATGTCCATACCACGGAATACTACTCAACAACGAAGAGGGACTACCGATTCATACATGCATCAACTTGAATGATCCTCAAGGAAATTACACTGAGTGAAAGAAGTCAAACTCACAAGGATACATAGAATATAATTACATTTATAGAACATTCTTGAAGTAATACAATGACAGAGATGACCAACAAATAGATTAGTCATTGCCAGGGGATAGTAGATGTTGGTAAGGTTCAGGATGTGGATGTGTCTATGAAGGTGCCAGGTGAGTGTATGCTCCCCGGTTCTGTCAACAAAGATTTGGAGTGACGGACATTAAAGCCCTCAGAACATCATAGCTTTCGTGTCTTGGACAGACAGTGTTATAGCTCACAGACAAATCAGTGGTACAGCTCTGTGTTACAGCTCTATTTTATTTAGAAAATAGCAGGAGAATCCATTCTCGAGGCATGAGGGCATGCCGACCCAAAGAAGCGAAGAGAATAGAGTGAGGGAGCGCGCCAGCGAGCGGGGGAGATAGAGAGCCCTTTCGCTCCTCTTTTTATAAGATTTTTCCTCCCCCTGGGCCTGCCCTATGTAAATTGGGTTAGCCAGGAGTGCTATTTGTTCTAACTGAGGTCTTCACTCCAGTCCTTGGACCCTCCTTGGACCTTCCTCTGTTCTATTTTTGCGGGTTTTTCCCTTCCTTGTCTTTTAGCCACCGCCATTCTGGACTCCTGTTTCCTATTCTAACTACCTAACAAAAGGGTAGCATGAAGGGGTCTTGTGGTAAAGGTACCGTTAAGCACCATGACCGTGGTGGAAAAAGCCACACATGACTAAAATTGTTTAGCCACACACACGGACACATACACAAGCATGCACACACACACAAATGACTGCATTATAAATGGAGACACGAGAATGAGCTCCATGGATTGTGTCAATGTCAACTTCCTGGTTGGGATAATGTACTGTTGAAGGAGGAAACAGAACAGGCTCCATCTTGAAAGCAGGACTCCACCTTGGGCCGGACTGTGGACTTTGAGTTATATGCCCAGTATCTATGGAAACGACATACCAGCTGGAAAACCAAGCCCCCGGAAGAAAGAGCCCCAGGGCTCTCCACTGCCTAAAAGAATACCCTAATTATCTGTGTGACTGAATAGAATCATACTTTCTATTATGCTTACTGGGGAATGACCACCAGCCTATTGATAACGGTCCACTGTTAACTACCTAGGTTTAAGGCATATGAATCACGGGTTGACTTTGACTGTATCTTTCTTTTTCCTTTGTTCAGACTAATTTCAGGGAATTTGGGGAGGTGGGTTTGGGCACAGGTTGACTTTGATTGTATCTTTCTTTTTCCTTTCTTCAGACTAGTTTCAGGGAATCTGGGGAGGTGGGTTTGGGCACTTAGGCTTAGGGTATATAAAGTTTTCACAAAAACTGGTCAGGGTCCTTGGCTAAGAGGAGACTCTGCCTTGGGCCTGCCAGTGTAATTAACTGCACTCCACTATCTGCATTGTCCTTCTGAGTGAGTTTGTTTCCCAGAACGCATGGCTACAACACTATAGTTATGCAAGCTGTCAACATGGGAGAGATTGGGTGAAGGGTACACTGGATTCCCCTATATATTTCTTTGTACCTTTCTGTGAACCTATAATCACTTCAAAATAAAAAGTTTAATCTTTTTAAAGACCAAATTTTAGAAACAAATTTTTAAAAATATTTTTAAAATTTACTTTATTTGACTGTGCTGAGCCTTAGTTGTGGCATGCAAATGTTTACTTGCAGCATGTGGGATCTAGTTCCCTGACCAGGGATCAAATCTGGGCCCCCTGCATTGGGAGCTCGAAGTCTTAGCCACTGGACCACTAGAGAAGTCCCTAAAGACCAAATTTTAAAAGAAGAAAATTATTTGAATAAATACTCCATTGACTATGCCAAAGCCTTTGACTATGTGGATCACAATAAACTGTGCAAAATTCTGAAAGAGATGGGAATACCAGACCACCTGACCTGCCTCTTGAGACACCTATATGCAGGTCAGGAAGCAACAGTTAGAACTGGACATGGAACAACAGACTAGTAAATAGGAAAAGGAGTACATCAAAGCTGTATATTGTCACCCTGCTTATTTAACTTGTATGCAGAGTACATCATGAGAAACGCTGGGCTGAAGGAAGCACAAGCTGGAATCGAGATTGCCAGGAGAAATATCAATAACCTCAGATATGCAGATGACACCACCCTTATGGCAGAAAGTGAAGAGGAACTAAAAAGCCTCTTGATGAAAGAGAAAGAGGAGAGTGAATGGTTGGCTTAAAGCTCAACATTCAAAAACGAAGATCATGGCATCTGGTCCCATCACTTCATGGGAAGTAAATGGGGAAACAGTGGCTGACTTTATTTGGGGGCTCCAAAATCACTGCAGATGGTGACTGCAGCCATGAAATTAAAAGACGCTTACTCCTTGGAAGAAAAGGTATGACCAACTTAGATAGCATATTGAAAAGCAGAGACATTACTTTGCCAACAAAGGTCCATCTAGTCAAGGCTATAGTTTTTCCAGTGGTCATGTATGGATGTGAGAGTTGGACTGTGAAGAAGGCTGAGCGCCGAAGAATTGATGCTTTTGAACTGTGGTGTTAGAGAAGACTCTTGAGAGTCCCTTGGACTGCAAGGAGATCCAACCAGTCCATTCTAAAGGAGATCAGCCCTGGGATTTCTTTGGAGGGAATGATGCTGAAGCTGAAACTCCAGTACTTTGGCCATCTCATGCGAAGAGTTGACTCACTGGAAAAGACTCTGATGCTGGGAGGGATTGGGGGCAGGAGGAGAAGGGGACAACAGAGGATGAGATGGCTGGGTGGCATCACTGACTCGATGGACGTGAGTCTGAGTGAACCCTGGGATAAGGTGATGGACAGGGAGGCCTGGCGTGCTGCGATTCATGGGGTCGCAAAGAGGTGGACACAACTGAGCAACTGAACTGAACTGAACTGAAAGAAGATAGACCAGGGAACCAGGGAGCTAAGGAATCAGGGAACCAAGAAAAGAAGGAAAATGGTCAACTCGATGAAGAAGAAGGTGAAGGAGGAGAAGAGGAGATGATGAAGATGCCGGTTACGTCGAGTAATGAAACCAAGAAACAGAAAGCAGTTTTGTGACTACTGCAAGGGAATGAACTACTAATGTACACTACAATATGGATGGATTTTGACAGCATTATATAAAATGAAAGAAGCCAGAAAGGTCACGTATTGTTTGGTTCCATTTATATAAAGTATCCAGAATAGGAAAGTCCCATAGAGACAGAAAGCAGATTAGTAGTTGCCAGGGGTAGGAGGAAAGAGTGTTTTAATCACATTTTCTATTCTCTGCACTTTATGATGCTTTGACTTCTTGGGGTTTTCGTGGACCCAGAGAGGGATTGCCCCCTCCCAGAATCAGCTGATTTCTGGAGACAGCAAACAGCCTGCCTGAGGACATCCCTTTGATATGCAAATCAACCAATCCAGAGTGCAATTCCCAACCCAACTCATCTTATCAGTATGGCTCACAGTCCCCACCCTAAATCACTCCAGGGGTTATGGACAGCTAGAGACCACCTTTACAGCCCAGGCTGCTCAAAGTGTTTACCTATCTAACCTCAAATTTGCTCAGCTTGCTAATCCTGCCCTGCCTTGCCTTTCCCACAAAATTCACTCTAAAGGCTCCCACCCATGCTTCCGTTTCTCTTCTTCTGCCTCCTGATCACCCATAGCACTTTTCTGTGTGGCTCTGCCTCCTGTTTCTATGGATCTAAGTATAAAAACTTCATCCTGAAACTTTCCTGGTGGCCCAGTGGTTAAGACTCTGCACTTCCAATGCAGGGGGCACAGGTTTGATTCCTGGTCAGGGAACTAAAGTACTACATGCCATGCAGCCCAAAAACAAACAAACAAAATTTAAAAACCATCCTTCATGACAGTCCTATCTGTTTCTCTGTACCTTACCATATCTAAGCAAAACAAATCCCATGTACATTTTAATTTTTGTAATTTATTTAGTTGGAGGCTAATTACTTTACAATATTGTAGTGGTTTTTGCCATACATGGACATGAATCAGCCATGGGTGCACATGTGTCCCCCATCCTGAATGCCCCTCCCACCTCCCTCCCCATCCCATCCCTCAGGGTCATCCTAGTGCACTGGCCCTGAGTGCCCTGTCTCATGCATCGAACCTGGACTGGTGATCTGTTTCACACATGGTAATATACATGTTTCAATGCTGTTCTCTCAAATCATCCTCGCCTTCTCCCATAGAGTCCAAAAGTGTGTAATCTCTGTGTCTCTTTTGCTGTCTCACATATAGGGTCATCGTTACAATCTTTCTAAATTCCACATATATGCATTAATATACTGTATGGCAGAAAGTGAAGAGGAGCTAAAAAGCCTCTTGATGAAAGTGAAAGAGGAAAGCGAAAAAGTTGGCTTAAAGCTCAACATTCAGAAAACGAAGATCATGGCATCTGGTCCCATCACTTCATGGGAAATAGATGGGGAAACAGTGGAAACAGTGGCTGACTTTATTTTGGGGGCTCCAAAATTACTGTGGATGGTGACTGCAGCCATGAAATTAAAAGACGCTTACTCCTTGGAAGAAAAGTTGTGACCAACCTAGATAGTATATTCAAAAGCAGAGACATTACTTTGTCGACTAAGGTCTGTCTAGTCAAGGCTGTGGTCATGTATGGATGTGAGAGTTGGACTGTGAAGAAGGCTGAGCGCTGAAGAATTGATGCTTTTGAACTGTGGTGTTGGAGAAGACTCTTGAGAGTCCCTTGGACTGCAAGGAGATCCAACCAGTCCATTCTGAAGGAGATCAATTCTGGGATTTCTTTGGAAGGAATGATGACTGCAAGGAGATCCAACCAGTCCATTCTGAAGGAGATCAACCCTGGGATTTCTTTGGAAGGAATGATGCTGAAACTGAAGCTCCAGTACTTTGGCCACCTGATGCAAAGAGTTGACTCACTGGAAAAGACTCTGATGCTGGGAGGGATTGGGGGCAGGAGGAGAAGGGGACGACAGAGGATGAGATGGCTGGATGGCATCATGGACTCAATAGACATGAGTCTGAGTGAAATCTGAGAGATGGTGATGAACAGGGAGGCCTGCCATGTTGCGATTCATGGGATCGCAAAGAGTCGGACACGACTGAGCGACTGAACTGAACTGATACTGTATTGGTGTTTTCCTGACTTACTTCACTCTATATAATAGGCTCCAGTTTCATCCACTTCATTAGAACTGATTCAAATGCATTCTTTTTATTAGCTGAGTAATATTCCATTGTGTATATGTACTACAGCTTTATTATCCATTTGTCTGCTGATGGACATCTAGGTTGCTTCCATGTCCTGGCTATTGTAAACAGTGCTGCAATGAACATTGGGGTACATATATCTCTTTCAATTCTGGTTTCCTCAGTGTGTATGCCCAGCAGTGGGATTGCTGGGTGGTATGGCAGTTCTATTTCCAGTTTTTTAAGGAATCTCCACATTGTTATCCATAGTGGCTGTACTAATTTGTATTCCCACCAACAGTATAAGAGGTTTCCCTTTCTCTGAACCCTCTCCAGCATTTATTGTTTGTAGACTTTTTGATGGTAGCCATTCTGACCCATGTACATTTTAAAATGGCATGCAGGGATGGGATAGAACGTGTTTAAAGTGTATATGGTTGCCATTTGGGGTGATAAAAATATTCTGGAATTAGGTACTGGTAATAGCTGCACAACACTGTGAATGTGCTAATTGTCTCTAATGGTAAATTTTATTCTGTATTTCTGCATTTTGCATTTCCACAGAGACAATCATGTTGTTTATGAATAAAAAGTTTTAATTTAAAAAAAAAAGACCAATAGCAAAAAAACCCATAAAAAGATGCACAACATCAGTAGTGGTTAGGCAAATGCAAATTAAAATCACAATGAAGTACCACTACACACCCACTAAGATGGGTAAAACTGAAAAAAACGCAATATGAAGTATTGGGATGAATGTGGAGCAAATGGAACTTCCATAAACTGTTGGTAAGAATCCAAAATGGTATAGCCACTTTGGAAAACAAATTTCCAGTTTCTTATAAAGTTGTTATACACTGAATCATACAACCTCACAATTACACTCCAAGGTTTTTACCAAAGAGTAATAAATACAAATAGGAAAAGGAGTACGTTAAGGCTATATATTGTCACCCTGCTTATTTAACTTATATGCAGAGTACATGATGAGAAACACTGGGCTGGAAGAAGCACAAGCTGGAATCAAGATTGCTGGGAGAAATGTCAATAACCTCAGATATGCAGATGACACCACCCTTATGGCAGAAAGTGAAGAGGACTAAAAAGCCTCTTGATGAAAGAGAAAGAGGAGAGTGAAAAGGTTGGCTTAAAGCTCAACATTCAGAAAACTAAGATCATGGCATCTGGTCCTATCACTTCATTGCAAATAGATGGGGAAACAGTAGAAACAGTGGCTGACTTTATTTCGGGGGCTCCAAAATCACTGCAGATGGTGACTGCACCCATGAAATTAAAAGACGCTTACTCCTTGGAAGGAAAGTTGTGACCAATCTAGACAGCATATTAAAAAGCAGAGACTCCTTGGAAGGAAAGTTATGACCAACCTAGACAGCATATTAAAAAGCAGAGACATTACTTTGCCAACAAAGTTCTGCCTAGTCAAGGCTATAGTTTTTCCAGTAGTCATCTATGGATGTGAGAGTTGGACTATAAAGAAAGCTGAGCGCTGAAGAACTGATGCTTTTGAACTGTGGTGTTGGAGAAGACTCTTGAGGGTCCCTTGGACTGCAAGGAGATCCAACCAGTCCATCCTAAAGGAGGTCGGTCCTGGGTGTTCATTGCAAGGGCTGATGTTGAAGCTGAAACTCCAATACTTTGGCCACCTGATGCAAAGAGCTGACTCATTTGAAAAGACCCTGATGCTGGGAAAGATTGAGGGCAGGAGAAGAAGGGGACGACAGAGGATGAGATGGTTAGATGGCATCACTGACTCAATGGACATGAGTTTGGGTAAACTCCGGGAGTTGGTGATGGACAGGGAGACCTGGAGTGCTTCGGTTCATGGGGTCGCAAAGAGTCGGACACAACTGTGCGACTGAACTGAACTGAATAAATACATCTGTCCACACAAGGATCTGGGCATGAATATTCATAGCAGCTTTATTCAGAACACTCCAAACTGGAAGCAACCCAAATGTCCAGCAACTGGAGAATGAATAAACAAACTATGGTTCGACCACATAACAGAGTATCATTTTGAAATAAAAACAAACTCCTGACACGTCACAACGTTAAGTATAAAAAGCATTATGTAAAGTGAAAGAAGCCAGACAGAGGGGACAACACTTAACGTTCCATATACATGACATTCTAGAAAAGGCAAAACTAGAGACAGAAAAGTTAAATGAGTTGTTCCCAAGGGCGAGTGGCATGGGGATGGGACTGATAGCAGAGGGACACAAGGGACCTGGAGGGGTAAAGGAAACATTCTGTATCTTCACTGAAATGGTGGCCAGATGACTACATGCATTTGCCCAAGCTCATCAAGTTGTGTACTTAAAAAAAAAAAAACAGGTGACTTTTATCATATGTAAATTATATCCCTATTTATTCTCCCAAAGGTGGGAGGATATCAATGGCCAAGGATTTAAAGGGTACTGGCTGAAGACACACACAGTTTCTTGGCGCACATCTGCAATGGGCTGGGTCTGAGGAAACCAACCTACTTAGCAAAAAGCCCTAGCTAGATCTAGGGTCCAAATCCAGGTCCTGTCACTCAGCTTATGTCTGAGTGAGTGCAGTGGGCTGACCTTGAGGGCCTTTGTTACCTGGAAGGAGGGATTATGGCCATTATATATGGATATGAGCAGGGATAAAACATGAAGGGCTGAATGCTCTGCCTGAAGCCAGTGAGGAAGACAAGACTATAATGAATGAACACAGAACCAAAAATACAAGTAAAACAGCTTCTCTCCAAATCTTGGTTTTCTTCAATTCATGCCAGGTACCATGTAGCATTCTCCCTAAGCCTCTCAACAGTCCCTAAGGGTGGCCCTCCCACCTGAGGCTGCAACAAGCAGGGCGAGGCAGCCAGCGCCTCAGGAAAGAGCTTGGGTTCCGCAACCACAAGGCTTGTGTAAGCATCCCAACTCTGTCCCTTGCTGGCCGCTGTCCTGGAACAGTCACTGAATGCCTTTGAGCCCCTCAGGTCCAGTAATAACACTGATCACAGAAAACAGTCATCTTTCCCCACCTTCCTCCATAAGTGTTGTGCCTCAACAGTGCTCCTTGAGGGCTCTGCTTTTAGAGAAGTCTAATCTCGGCTCAGATGGTAAAGCGTCTGTCTACAGTGCAGGAGACCTGGGTTCAATCCCTGGGTCGGGAAGATCCGCTGGAACAGGAAATGGCAATCCACTCCAGTACTATTGCCTGGGAAAATCCCATGGACAGAGGAGCCTGGTAGGCTACAGTCCATGGGGTTGCAAAGAATTGGACATGACTGAGCGACTTCACTTAATCTAGTAGCCCATGAAGATTAGTTTTCAAATCGTCTTAGGGGCAGCTTGGATGGCCTTGCTTTTCCTCTTCAGTGTGACACAAAAGGAAGGGGAATCATCTCTTCCATGTCCTGACATCTAACTTGTCACTTCAAGAAAGGTGGGGGTAATACAAGTATTACCTCTTGTATCAGTCAGGGTTCTTCAGAGAAGCAGGACAAGTAAGATGGAGATGTACACACATAAGAACATATGGGAGGTGGGGGGGCGGAGAGAGGAGGAGACAGAGAGAGACACAGACAAGCGTTTCAAGAACTTGTGTGATTGTGCAGGCTGGCCAGTTCAGAATGTACATGGCCAGCTGGTGGCTGGAAACTCTTGGGCAGGAGTCAATGCTGAGTCTTGAGGCATCTCTTTTTCTTTCTCAGTGAAACCACCTCTATTACGGTCTTGAGGCCCTTCAGCTGATTGGACCAAGCCCACCCACATTTGGGGGATTATCTTTTTATTTAAAAGCAACCGACTGTGGACATTAACCACAACTACAAAATGCCTTCATGGCAACACCTAGATTAGTGTTTAATTGAATAACTGGGTTACTCAATACAATCACCCAACCACCTTGACACTGAAGACCATCACGCCTGTCCTGGGTGGTCCTCTGACATGCACAGAGGGGGCTAAGAATTCCTACTCAAGCTTTCAAGAGAAGCAGGAGTAGACTTAGGAAGAGCAACAGAAAAGTAACTACCTGCCCCTTCTCAGGGACTCTCCACTCACAGGTGGGTCTGCTCTTCACACTGCTCCCCTGGATGATTCTGTGACATAAACCAAGAAACATTTTGACCTAAGGTCCAGTAAAGGGATCTGAGTGATCAGGGCGGCGGCGGGGACAAAGACACAGTCTCCAAGTTCTCAAAAATAAAAAATAAAGCTCATTTATTGAGGAAAAGTTTAACACATGATCCATGTGCAGAACCCAAAACAAAATCTCCCATGAGTTCCCGCATGATCCACATTTCTCCATGTACCATTCGGAACATGCACATCCACAAAGGCACATAACATATACAGGACTGTCTAGTTACCAAGACCTGCTGGATGGCAGTTTTTCATTTTCCTCTTAGTCACACATACACTGACATGGTTTACAACAGAGTCACATAATTTTATTGTTCAGTAAAGTCCAGTAAAACAAAACCACTTCCACAGCATCACTTTGATTGAAACAAAAGAACATGGCTGACAGCAGGCAACTTCACCATTACTCCCCACCGCGACTCTGGTAACCGCAGCAGCTCAGCACCATTTATGTCCCCTGGCCAGGGAAAGACCCGAGGGTACAAAGGACAGGGAAGAAATGTCACAGGCTGATGCTGTGAGCCCAAACAGCTTTGCAACTAGCAGGACTGTCTAAAAGTATTAACCATGATTTTAATACAAATCGTACTCTTTCCTTTCCTCTTAATGGTCCTGGAGATGCATAACGTACCTTGGAAAATTAAATTGTAAGGCAGACTTGGAGCCGACTCCTGTACATCAAGTCAAGCCTTTTTAATTTTATTTTCACTGAGGAGAAGCAGCTTTGTGTTCTGAGCTAGGTAGATGGCAGGGCTCACCTGAACATCCAAACAGCCATGAAATAAAACAAACTGATACAGACTCCCTTGCAGTGAGTAGTGAATAGAGAGAGCTGTAAACAGACATAAATTGAGATTCTGCACTTCCAAAACACATGAGGTGAACATGTAGTGTTAAACAGAGATGATGTTCTACAATTTAGGAAGGAAGAGATTTGAGAACAAGGAGGGGAAAAAGATTTTCCTAACATACCTGTTTGGAGATCATTAACTTAAGACAACTTTGCAAACTGCAAAGTCTGCCTTTCGTGGGGGTAGAGGGTAAATAGTGACCATTATCAGCCAGTGAATCTGACTGGAGAGGTGAGTGACAGAGGAGTCAAGCTGCAGGTTCTAGGCTAAGACACACCACACAGTCACATCCATCTGGCCAAGGTCTGTCCACATGAAGGGCTCTTAGCAGCACAACATAAATATAAATAATGCCACTTGTGAATGGTACAACTTCTAGAAAAAGTGACTGGAGGATGCCAGGTCGCGCTGTTCCCAACAAGAACCTGCATTTAAGGAGAGGTATACTGCCCGCAGGGAGTTGGAAACCTGCTCCTGATAGTGGCGTCTGCAGGAGGGAACAAGGGGCTCTGAGAAGCTACCTCTGGGCTGACGGAACCTGGGGTCGCCCTGGGGAGGCTGGAGAAGGACACAGAGTGGAAGAGCACTGGGCCGGAAAGCCCTATCGTTTACCTTTGGTCAGAAAGATGTGGCTTCACAACCCTGCAAGCCTTTGGTCTTTTGTTCCCTGACTGGTCTCCTACTTATGCTGGGGCTTCTTCACCAGAGACTAAGGCAGGGCCCAGGGAGAGGCTGCGAAGGAAGCAGGGAGGGAGCCCTGACCCCCATGGGCAGCAGAGGAGTAAGCTTTCCTGAGCTGGGATTGCCGGCTACTTCTGTAAAGAAAGGGCTTCCTCCACTACAACTGTCTGGCCAACCCTTTACTCAACAACTGATTGCTGTGCACCTGCACAAGCGGGAAGGTCCCCATGGCATCCACCTTGCCTAGGTCTCCTGAAGTAGCCAGGTGATCAGGCTGCCCAAGAAGAAAAAGCACAGGAAACAACTGAACAGGGCCAAGGCCAGGCCAAGCTAGTTTCCTGAAGCCCCAAGGCTGCAGCGGTCTCTCCTACATACCAGATTCCCTGGGCAGGGGCCCTGAAGCAATAGACCTGGGGCCAGAAGCCCTCAGGATCGTGCTGTCCAGTCATCAGGTCCCAGCATCCCAGGCCGGGTCTCAAGAGCCGCCTGGACAGGACTGCCTCTAGCAGTGCCCTGAGCACACAGAAGCCTCCACCATGGAAACTGTGGGTGGGACACATGTCTGAGCCCCTAATACTGGCCTGCGCCTTCTCGCTGGAAACAATACTCCGGACTGCTGTGCAAAGACTGCTGGAGCCTGGGCTTGCAAATGGGAGTTAAAGGTTCTTGAAGTTACACTTTGGTAACCAGAAGTTACTTAGAAAGCTTGAGGCTCCAGAGTGCAGGGCCACTGCCACCTCCAGCTAGAACCCTGGTCACGTGAGCACCTGTGAGTGACCACCAAAGAGCCCAAAGAATGGGGGAAAGTGTTCACTTTCCTAAGGGAGACCAGATCACCACTGACTACATCTTCCTAAGCGAACAAGTGATTAGGTAGGTCAAGTGTCACTGAATGAGAGAGCGTGGCTTTGGAACAGAAAAGAAAGAAAAAAGCTGGGGCTGTGAGGTGGGTCCCGGCCCCCAGGAGCTTCGTGAAACACAAAAAGTAAACCCCTGATAAAGGAGTGCTGTTCTCCCCACTTTCAGGTAAGAGGCTGGCAGGGGTGGACGACAGCACGACCCTGTTACCTACACAGGAGCATGTCCGTGTACCTACACACACACACACACACACACACACACACACACACACACACACACACACAGCTCAAGAGACGGAGATTCAGTGAACAGCCTTCTGTGATACCTATCACAATGGACATTTCCCAGCTCTCTCTGCAATTTGTGCCCAAATCTGAAGGTTGACCTTGAGGTGAGTCAGCCCTGAGGCTGCCTCTTTTCTGATACCCAGGGAGGCATGTGGGGGGTGGGGGGGAAGAGGGCATGATTAGTGTTCAGAGCACAGGAGACCGAAGTCCCAACCAGTGGTTCCGTTAGAAGTCCAGACCCTGGAGGCAGCCCGGGGCTGGGCCCCTGCCCACCCGCCCCGTCCTCCAGGGCTTGTAAACAACCGAGCACCACATGTAGTGTCGGACCAGCTGCTGCAGACTCGGGGACCTGCCTTTCACACAGGCCTCATCTTCTCGTTCACGGCAGGAGTCGGGGTGTCTTCCTGGACGCTGCCGTGCCCTCTGTCCGTCAGGAGCTGAGGTGGGGGAACAGGTCTCAATGCACAAAGCGGCTGTTTTCTAAGCCCTGTAGAGAGAAACCCACCCCGCATCGCCATTCTTCCCCTCCGCCTCGTGCATCGGCAAACATCTCCTGAGTCCTTCCTGCCTTCTCAGGAGGCAATCAGGTTGGTTGACGGGAGGCAAAGTCCGTGACTCCCCACAGAGGTCCGCACTTCGATGGTCCTGACTAAAAGCTCTGGGGTCCTCGGCCAAGGGTGCTGAGGGCCTCCGTGAGACACCTCCTGGACTCAGCTTCCTCTCAGAGGGAGTAGTGGACTGAGAGTTTGCTGAGGAAGGACAAGTTGCAAATAGTCCCAGATCTAGAGACAGAGTCTAAAAGCAAAAGCTGGTTTTAAATAAAATATAAATATTTTCAATTTGGCAGCACTTGATATCTTTCAGCAGTTCGAGCAACTAAGATAACAGTATCGTGACCCATGCGAGGAAACCGGAGAGGAGGTGGTGGTGCCAAGGGTCACGGCAAGCCAGAGAGAGTGAAGGCTGGAACCTCTAGCTTTGGGGGGCTGGTTTTCAACTACTAGGTAGGCTCCACTACTGGGCAGAGACTTGAATAGGTAGAATACTGAGGTAAAATATCTGAGAGAGAGCTAAGAGGTGGGCCTGGCTTGATAAAGAGGGGCATGCCCACATTATTTCATCTAGGCTTGGCCCGGGCAAGGAGAAAACACGAGGTGAGAGACACTGAAATTTTTAGATAAAGTGAATTGTGCAACAGGGATAATCTGGAGAGGTGGGTCGGAAGGAGAAAGGCAGGCACTGAAGGGAGGAGGTGGGATCAGAGAAAAGAGGTGAAAACTTCCGGGTTAAAATAAGTACAAATGAACAGAGATGGCGCTGCCGCTAGAGGTACCTCCCACGCAGCAGCGAATCTGCTGCCCACACCCTACCCTGTCTTCATCCCTACCTGACCCAGGGTACCCAGGCGCCAGGTAGGGGTTCCCAGACAGCGACCTTACCTCCCCTCAGAGCTTGGACCCTACCTGAGGCTCTGGAGCCAGGTGCTGGGGGAACACACAGGGTGGAGTGGGCTGGTGCACGGACACACCCAGCCTGCTATACAAAGGCACTGGTGGAGTTGATGAAGATGGGAGCACTGCTTGGCTGGATCAGCTCATACAGGGTCACACACGTGCCTACCACAAAGCCCAGAAAACCCAGGATGCTGATCAGGGCGTCCTTGACAATGGTGATGGGGCTCATGCCCTCCCGAGTAGTAGGTGGTGATCTCCAGGAGGGGCGGGATGATGAGGGCCAGGGCACTGCTGCTCACGGAACCCACCAGGGAGATGACCAGGTCCAGGCGGGGGATGAGGATGGCTAAGATGCCTGTGGGAGAGAGGACACGCCTGTTGAGGACCCAGAGCTGGGAGAGGCCGCCTCACCATTCAGCAAATCTAGCAAGTCCGTCTCACAGAAAGGGGAGCTCCAAGGAACCCAAGACATCATCCAGCTCAATTTCTCATTGCACAGATGAGAAAACTGATGCCTGGAGAGGTGGCATAACCCAGGACTCACTGCAAGGTAGGCAGAACTGGGATGGGAACCCAGATCTCCCAGCTCTGTCACAGTCTGTGACTTCCATCTTTCTGAGGAAAAGGAGCCAAATTACATTCCAGGGCCATCTGGTCCTTCCACAGGAGAGTGAGTGGAGAACAGAAAACGAGGTAGACCTTTTCTGAGCGACTGCTCATCTTCTTACCCCGAGGGTACCTCTCTACTTGAAAGACAAGAAATGAAACGGTGGGGCTGGGGGACCCTCCTTCTGAACAATCCCATGTAAGCCCCATGGCATAGAGCGCTTTCACGCAGTGAAAAGAAGCAGATCCGTGTGCAGGCTGACCTCAAAAGCAAAGCCCCCTACGATGACTGCATTCCTGTGTTAGGACAAGCCGGTGGCTTCCACATCTGACACTTAGCCCGGGTGTATGTGAAGAAGGTGCAACAGATGATAAAGATGAAATGAGGACTGCGTGAGGAAATGCCACCGCTTTCCATAGCACACCAGCACCTCCACAACTGCCAGCTAGTCAGACAGTGCTGTTTAAATCCAAGCAGAGGACTTACTCCATTGCCCACTGACCCTACGACTTTCCCTAACTCAGCTCTTCACTTGGGGGGCGGGTAGTGGTGAAGGACAACATTTCATAGGTTTATTGAGGATTATGGGCTCTGGAATTGGGCACCAGTGTTTGGACTCTGGTTCTGTCTTGAGTGACACATGGCTCTTTTCCCCAATTTTCTTGCTGACAAGATGAAGATATAAAAGCTCCCGTCAGGGAGGTCATGATGATCAAAGGAGGTTACACAGGCACTTAAAAGGCCTGGTGTACACCAGGCACACAATACAGTTAGTATTATCAGCAGTAGTGTATATTTCATTGCTCATGGCAAGTGTACCGTTAACTTTCTAATAATCAAATTATTTTGATGAATCGTCTTCCCCTTTGCTGGGCTCTGGCCAGCAGTTCTGAGCATTGAGACAGTAATCCAGAGCACATCTATTTCCTTCCTGATCTCTATAAGAGACTCACACTGGACACAGTAGACTCACACTGGAAGGTTTCAATCCTACATTCATTTCATAAAGCAGCAGAGCACATCTATTTCCTTCCTGATCTCTATAAGAGACTCACACTGGACACAGTAGACTCACACTGGAAGGTTTCAATCCTACATTCATTTCATAAAGCAGAAGCGAGGTCCAATTGCTCTTGGAAGGCATCACAGTGGTGAGACGCCAGAACGTCTTAATCCTGTGCAGCCGACTGTACCCTCCAGAGGGACTACTGCAATCAATTGCTGCTCCTTTGGGTAAGCACCAGATGAAAGCAGTGGGCTGCATTTAGAGGCCAGGTTTTAAGAGAAACACTCACTTTTTTTGCCTGGAACACCACTCCATGTGGGAAGGCAAGGGGCAGGCTGGGAACTGGGATGAGCAGAGCCACGTCACCCGTCTTACATTCACTCACTTTGCAGCCGCGCTGTACAATAACGCCACTGTCACTAGCTATCCAAACCTGAATGAACTCGGTCCCCCAGTCACACTGGCCACACTGCAAGGACTCAACTGCCACCTGCACCTCATGGCTACTATCCTGGACAGCACAGACCCGGAGCACTCCCATCATGCAGAACGTCTACTGTCTAGCAGACGGCACTGGGAAACAACCACTCACTGAGCTGAATTCGCCTCTGCTCCATAGGTACAGACCTTCACAACATTATTATGGTCTCCGTGGAAAGACAGTCCTGAAGAATTTACATGATAGAAAGTGACAGAGCTGGAACGAGGGCCTCCAGCCCTTGACTCAGTAACATCATAGACCTGATGATCAAGAAAATACAGAGTAGTATGAACAGGAGGAGGAAGAACAGGATATCCGGCTGATCAGCAGAGAGATCCTGTCTGTGAAGAACTGAGGGGTTCAGATGCCAGATTAGCTTTCCCAGAGACACACCACAATGATGAAGTAGAAAATCCAGTACAGGTCAGCCCTGACCCCTCTCTGCTTTTCAGAGGACTCCAGACAAGGATTTTGAAGCCTGATAACAAAAGGGTACAAGGAAAATGAGTTTCAGATCTGCCTATGCTGCCCAGGGCTTTACAACCCCAGGGCAATCCCTTCCTCTTTCTTTCTTCTACATTCAACCATCACGGCAATTATCTCAGAATACCCTCACTGTCTGAAGCCTTCAGCATCTACCAAAGATATAAGCTTTTAACTTGCTCTGCAAGTTTAAAATAGTCTGTTTCAGCCTTCAGCTATTTCTAAATAGAACTGATGATGTCCCTCAACCATCAGGGTTGAGTTTGGAGGAAAGCTGGAAGTGTTTGTAGGTTGATGACAAAATGATGCTCTCATCACAGAAAACCTAAGACAACAAGAGCCTAGAGTAAGACACTTGCCCTCTCTGGGGTCTGGATCTCTCTGCCTAATGTTTAACCACACAGTGGTGGCTCCAGATGTTTCAGTTCAGGTGAGCAATGGGGTGGAAACAGCTGAGACAGTCATCAGATCTGAGCCTTGGAGAGGCTGGTATAAGAGTGTGGTTAAGGGTCTAGACTCAGAACCTAGGCTCCAACCCACCACTGACCAGTCAGTTACTTAACCTAGTTAAGACATCTTCCCTACTGCTAAATAGGGATGGTCAAATGAGATCATTCAGGTAAAGAACTTGGAGTACTACACACATAACAAAGGCCTCATAAATGTTCAGCATTACCCATCCCTGCTCAGAAGCAGGCTGCGTGTGACCTGGGGTGTGGAATCAGCTCCCATTCTGAGCCTGGAGTTCATTTACCCATGGAGTAAGGTGACTTCATTAACACTGGATAATCACTTGCATCACTGAAATTTTAACGAATTACACAATGCAGATTTAGTCACCTGGGAATGTGTTCTGGAATATGTCCCTCAATTCACTGTCTGGGAAGTACCATGTGCTGCTCCAGAGTGGTACAGCTGACTGACAGGATTCCATCTTAGAAGACATGGTTGGGCCAAAAATGTAACTTCTAGGCCCCCTGCCCCGACTAGGGCTTCCCTGGTGGCTCAGTTGGTAGCGAATCCGTCTGCAATGCAGGAGACCCAGGTTCAATCCCCGGATCGGGAAGATCCCCTGGAGAAGGAAAGGGCAACCTACTCCAGTATTCTTGCCTGGAGAATTCAATGGACAGAGAAGCCTGGCGGGCTAAAGTCCATGGTGTCACAAAGAGTCGGACACGACTCAGCTACTAAACCACCAATTTGCTATGGTTTTGTACTATTAAAGGAAGTGTGAGTTACTCCTCCTGGTCCCCAGGATGCTCCAACCACTGAAGAGAAAGCAGGCGTTTATGCTGAGACAATAAGTACCTGGAGGAGACAAGTCAGAGGACCTGCCCGGCCCCTCCCAGTGCTGAGGGTCTGTCCTCTCCTTTCCTCTCGTATATTAGCCTGAAGGACAGATGGGTACTTCATGATATGAGTTAAGTGAAGTCACATGTGCTCCACTCTGATAAGAATTAAGTGAAAACAGAAAGAAACAGAAGCTTGCGAGATCAGAATCTTTTCTCAGATTGGATGGAAATGTTCCATTTCATCATGACTTTAAAATAGCAACCTGAAAACTTGTTCTTGACTTGACTATCCATATACAAGATAAGTATGTTTAACACAAATGTCCTTAATAGAGATATTTCTAAAGGGGAAAATTTTAAAAGCCAGGACCACAGGGCTGCAAAGGGGAGGACCCTCTTCCTGTCCTAGCTTGACCGAATACACAGTTGAACCCTAAATGCAGCCGGACATTATGGAGAAACATAATGAGGGGAGAAGGCAGGAAGAATGAATTTCCCATTAGTTAATACACTGGGGGAGGAGGAAGGGAGAAGGACCCAAATGGAGGGCCTAATAACCAAGGCCTCTGTTTACCAAACACCAGGCAAACTCAGTTCAGTTCAGTCGCTCAGTTATGTCCAACTCTTTGCAATGCCATGGACTGTAGCACACCAAGCTTCCCTGTCCAGGCAAACTAGATTTCACTAATTCCAGAGATGGGAATCAGGAACTCAGGAAAGATATGGGAGCAACTAAAACCTCTTCTAACACTCAATGTCTTTACTCCATGGGTTAAAGCCCTTAAGAAAGAGAAATCCAAGAAAGTAGATACCTTAGTAATCAGCCAACTGGAAATACCCTCTCCCTGTGCTGCGCTTAGTTGCTCAGTTGTGTCTGACTCTTTCCAACCTCATGGACTGTAGCCCGCCAGACTTCTCTGTCAATGGGAATTCTCCCGGCAAGATACTGGAGTGGGTTGCCATGCCCTCCTCCAGGAACCCTCTTCCTCCTCCCCGACAGAAAGAGCATTTCATACAAAGAGGGTCAAAGATAGCACACTCCCCACTGGCAGTTCCCCAGCCCCCTGCAGCAGCCTAGCTATGACATGAACAGCTTAGCTGTTGGCCCTGAGGACAGGCAGATCACATGATTAGTCAAGAAGGCTTCAATGGTATTGCAAAACATTTTCCCTTTGGGTTAAGAGATACTGAAAATGTGATCTTTCAACTGCTGAAGCAACAGGAGGCCAACAGCCATGTTCAGAGAAGGAACTGACTGGAATTCTGAGCCTGTGGTTTTAGACCACAACAGAAAGAGTTGACTTATGCATAGAGCAGAGAAAGCACTTAAGAGAAAAGCACACTGACAGAAAGCCCTTTGGACACTTACAGCTCCTGTGTCCAGAAGTGCTTACTGCTGTTTATTACCATCAGTGCAGGGAAAGCTCACTTCTGTGGCTCTCAAACAGCTAGAAATCTGTCTTTAATAACAGTCTTGGACAGAATGTATAAATTCATTTAGTGGGAGCATAAATTTTAAAAATACAAAAACAAGGGAAACAACCTACATGTCCAGTGTTAAAAGAGTAGTTCTGTAAACATGATCTACCAATAAAATGGATTAGCATGCAGTCATAAAAAATATTTCCAAAGATATGGATAGACATGAGACAATTTTAAACAAAATGCCAAAGACAAAGTCATATGTATATGAGGACTGCAATTATTTATAAAAAGCGCCTATGGGGATTAACACAGAAGATAAAATGCAAAAGTCATTTTAAGTCACTGGGATATTGGGAATTTCTTTTTCACTTACTCTAGATCTAGACAATCTTCAAATGCTTTTATTACATTAACTTTTTTGGAGCAATATTTTGGTAGGAATTTTAAATCAAGCTCAAAGTACTAGTGCAGAATGGCAGAGTTTTAGACATGAAGTGAGGGGATCCCTTTCACATCTTACAAATGAAGAAACCGAGGCTTCATGATTGACCTCGTGGTGGGGATGGGGGCTCAGAGAACAGTTAGTGCTGCTGCTCTTTCTTTGTAGCTGCAAGACCGAGATGTGTGGGAGGCCAAAAGGGGTGGAGAGACCCACTTTGTTTGGACCTGGAAGCTTCATTCTGTAAAGAGTCTGGCTGCTTGGGCTGCTTTATACTCTAGGCTGTGATAGATCTCTTAACTGAGATCGTTGTACTGCTATTCTGTCTTCAATAACAGGTTTATGACATTCTCATACCTA
This sequence comes from Nanger dama, assembly GCA_917880005.1. Taxonomy (NCBI): domain Eukaryota; kingdom Metazoa; phylum Chordata; class Mammalia; order Artiodactyla; family Bovidae; genus Nanger; species Nanger dama. Next base: position 43,340,455 of record CAKJTW010000008.1, read on the forward strand.
ACTGAAATAAAAATTGTCATGTGGCAAATGCCACAGCAGATCAGTTCAGACCACTGGAGGGCAGGTTAGTGCCTCAAGGAATCCAAAGAAACTACTCTTTGCGCATCTCTGGCCTCTTTCAGGTGGAGCAGCCTCTCCTTCTACACCAGGTCTGGACATAAGGTGATCTGCTAGGTCTGCATGGCTAAACATACGGGCTGGAAGAAACTACTGTCCCATATGAAACTGTAACAAAATGAGCACCAGTCTCTGACATGCATATTTTTCTTCCCTTTCCTCTCCGAAAGTGTGAAATAAAGCATCAAAAAGTAGACATGGTCATCTTTAGCAGATGGGGAAGAGTGGTGAGAAAGCTGAATTCTAAGTGGGAAAAAAATGAGGCTGAACCAGTTTTTCCTGCTTCCCTTGGGGATGGAGGGTGAGCAGGTGGAGAGAAAGTTGGGGAGAAAACAAGAAAATAACCCAAATAACAATAAAACAAGCTGCCATTAAAATTTATGACTGTAAATGAAAACAATCAGTTACATCAAAGATCTAAAATCATATACCAATTAACCTTCGGTCAAAGGATCTGAAGTTACAGAGATACAAAAACAAAATGAAGTCAGATAAATGCAATTAAGTTGGTGCTACTGTAAAATGCCACTCCCAAATCCCACAAAAACTTCAAAGTCTCCAGGGAAGGCAAGAGAGGCTGAGCACTCAGAGATGAAGGGGTTGCACCCTTTAATAGGATGACAATGCAAAGTCAAGTCACAAGAGATCACAGGAGAAGGGGAAAACAACCCAATGTGCTTGAAGATCAAACGCAGCTCTTATCCTCTGAGTGTCACACTGCAGAAGGGAGGTGAGACCCATAGACAGAGCTAGGAAAAGCGAAGTGAAAATAGAGAGGCATCTAAGGATAGCAGGAGGTCTGTGAGTCAATGGAGAGGAACCTGGCAGGAAGTGAGACATATGCTACCAGAGGCTGAACCAAACTTGAGAAGAAAATGGGGCGGTGAGAGGAGCCAGGGCCAGCTCAGTGCCCCAGCTTTTCCAGCAGGGACAACACATGTACACAGACAGCCCTACTTTCTCTACAGTAACCACTCTGAAACAAAGCCCATTATTTGAGCTATCCCTAGCCTCTCTTCTAGTACCCCCTGGATTCAAGAATCAAGGCCTTAGAGTTGACATTATGAACACCATGCACATGGGTGCTGTCTCCTCAACACTCAGATCTAATTCCTCTGTAGAGGAATTATACATGCTTGATCAAAGACTCCAGGGTTGCCAGCAAGAGACAACAGTAAAATCTAGGAGAGTGCCAGCCTCTGATCTTATCACACATTCAGGTGCTTTACTGGAAAGTCAAAGCTGTACCCTGCACATTCCTTCCTTTCAATCACTTTGGGGCAGCAGTGGCCCGCAGGCAGTGGGCTGTTTTCCAGGCTGGTCTAAGGAGATAGTCCAAAGGGCTGTCCAGTGAAGAATATGAGAGGTCAAATTCCTGGTTTCCATCAGCTCTCTGGGGCTGGTGAAACCAAGGTGTGCACTCTGCTACCCAGGTCCAGCCTACAAGAATGCCTCAGCAGGTGAGCTCCCCAACATTAAATAGGAAGGTCTTCAGGTCTCAGCTCCAGTGAGTTCCTTCCATGCAGACTTGGGATACTGAGCTTCCACCCACTGCCCTAGAAGTAACATCAGGAAGGTACCTGTAGGTGGCTGGGGGAGGGCCGTCCTGGGATGGGCGCCCGTCTGCTCCCCACATCTACGTGGGTGGAAGGAAAGGATGACAGCCTCTTGTTTGTCCTGCTCTTGCTAACAGTTAACCAATGAAGTCATTTCAAACTTTCCAGACTATGAGTGCACGTTAGACAACTATCACATCATTCATCCCTAAAACACTCCATTCTAGTCCAATGAACAAATATCGTGTATTAACACATATACATGGAATCTAGAAAGATGGTACTGAGGACCTGTCTGCAGGAAAGGAATGGAGATGCGGAAGAAAGAACAGACCTGTGGACACAGCTGGGGAGGGAGAGAGTGGGACGAATGGAGAGATCAGCATCGACATATATACACCACCATGTGTAAACTAGCTGGTGAGGAGTTGCTATATAACACAGGGAGCCAAGCCTGGCGCTCTGTGATGATCTGCGGGGTGGGGGGCAGGGAGGGGGTGCAAAGGAAGGGATACATATATAATTATGGTTGATTTGTATTGTTGCAACCAGAAACCAATACTCCATTGTAAAACAACTTTCCTCCAACTAAAAAATAACTTTAAAAACCTATTAAAAGAAATACAGACCAGCTTTACTCCAAATACAGAGGCCTGGACTGCATACTTTAAGGAAAGTTCCAATATGATAGGCAAAGATGTCTCTTTTCCCAAAAAAGTAAAATTTAAAAAAACAAAAAACAACTAACCATGGCCAAAAAGAGACATCTATGATTCAAGCATTTTAATCTGGAAAGAAACTGCAAATCTCTTAAAATTTAAATTAGATATTACAGATCAATATATTCAAGAATTATTTTATCAACTTCATAGAAGCTTCAAAAAAATAATTTATTTTTGAATTATACCAGTTTTAACTAAGAACAAAGAAGGCGCTATCTTGTCTCTCACCTCACACTCCCGGGTATGTGGTCAGAAGAGAGGAATTAAACACAAAGTGATAAAGCAAACACCTAGGGTAGTCAACAGAAATTTTCTATGAAACAGATTTTAGTGAGACCACTATCCAAAAATATTTAGAATAGTATCAAGCAGTCTCAGAATGCAATCCAAGGAATAGACTGTCACACTGGAAACATGATTATTTGAAATAAAGATACACCTCCTATCAAAGAACTTACAGTACTCATTATGTGTGTGTGTTAAATGGATCTCTTTTAAACTTTTGCCATATTTCAGACAGAATAATAATTGCACCCATCTACTAGGCATCATGACCACTGCCATTACATTTTAGGCTGTCTCTATAAAGAAACCACCACTCCCATTACTGTATTCTTTAGAGCATATCTATAATCAATTCAGTCCCTCTGCAGACATGCCTCAACTCTGATGCTGAGACAGTGCCCCAAGTTCCCTGCTCACACAACACTGGCTACGACACAAGCCCTCTCTCACAAAAGCCCTGGGGACTGGGCGCCCTCTGGGGAGAAAACAGACAAGGTAATGATCTTGTCTTCTACTCACATGTCAGACAGACCAGCACGGTGCGCACGGAGAAATCTATTACCAGTTCGCAATGCTCAGGCCCGCGGGCCACAAAGAAGGGGATGATGATCTCGGCAGGGACATAGAACTGGAGGGCGTAGGTGAAGAAGATGCCGACGGAGTAGAGCAGCTTAACTGACTGGTACAGCCTGCAGAGAGAGTCAAGACACACTCAGAGCCAGCTGTGCACACTCACACACCCAGCAGTGAGACTGCAAAATAGCCCTGTGGTGATTTGGCCATATCTCTCCAAGTTATAAACACATATCTCCTTTGGATGAGCAATTTCAGGTCTAGGGATTTATCCTATAGGTATACTTGTACACACACACATAAACTCCAGTAAAAATATGTCACTGCAACTCTAAGTCTGAAAGATTAAAAAGAGTTCCAATGTTAATCGGTAGGGAATTGGTTAAATAATCATGGCACCGAGATGTGCTCAGGCGTGTCTGACTCTTTGTGACCCCATGAATTGTAGCCTGCCAGGTTCCTCTGCCCATGGAATTTTCCAGGCAAGAACTGGAGTAGGTTGCCATTTTCTACTCCAGGGTATCTTCCCGACTCAGGGATCCAAACCATGTCACTTGCATCTCCTGGACTGGCAGGTGGATTTTTTACCACTAGTGCCACCTGGGAAAACTGGCATTCCCACAGAAGTGTTAAGAAGTAGGAGAAAGAACTCCGGTGCTCATACGAAACTACCTCCATGACATACAATGAAGTGGAAAAAGCATGAAGCAGAACAGTGTTGACAGTATGGTACACACTGTCTAAAAAAGGAAAAAGAAGGAAAAACATCCCCTTTCAGACACACATACTTGTGACATTCCTATATATGCCAAGTATCTTGAGGAGGAAACACAAGAAACTGGTAATGGTCAACCCCGAAATGGAAAATTATAAAACAGGGGTCCTGAGCAGGCAAGTGGAAACCTAATATTTTCTGTATGCCCTTTGAACATTTGGAATCTTTACCACAGGCATATAGCCTTTAATAAATAAAAACAGAGACCAACATGACATTGTAAAAATTAAAAAACAAAAACATTTTTAAAAAGCAAGGAAAAAAGGAGTAAACAGCAGGAAAAAAATACAATTCAAATGCAACAGGCCTTTTCATATCCTTCCCATCCAACTTAGTGCTCCCTAGAATCAGATGGTGATCACACAGAATGAACAGACAGGAACAAAGCTATCTTTCCATCCCACTAGGGCTGGCTACTATCCTACCACTACTTCATGGGAGGCTTCTCAGAGAGACTGCTAACCTACCACGGGACACGTCTGTCTTATCCAAGACCTAGGATAGTGAAGAGTATAAAAAGGTCTGATCAGTAAGTTTTCAGATTTGACATGCCCATTAAAGAGAAGGCCATCCTCCTCCTAAGCAAAGTTCCACTTCAAAGAAGACCCTTATGCATTACCAGCAAGAAACTGCAGCCTCCCTCCCTTGCTGGAAATCTATTTAAAAGTGGTGATTATAGGGACTTCCTGGTGATCCAGAGGTTAAGACTTCGCCTTCCAGTGCAGAGGGTATGGGTTCAATCCCTGATCAGGGAGCTAAGATCCCACATGCCTCAGGGCCAAAAAACCAAAACATAAAACAGAAGTAATATTGTAAAAATTCAATAAAGACTTTTTTAAAAAGTGATTATAATGTTCATGGTGTGCACTGACTTTCTCTGTGCTTGAACTTAATACCTAGAAGATGTTCTAATGCTATAAGCAGGAGAACACCTTGAGATTGACAAAGGTCTTTTGCTCCAAGAATATATAATTAAAAACCCTTTGGGGAAAAAAAAAAAAAACAGCTAGCAGCTCTATAATTAAACTCAGCGCAGCCCCAAAGCCTTCTGGAGTGCTGGGAAGCCTAGATTCAGGATAGCCACCTGCTGGGACAGCCAAATAAATCCTACCCGAAGGGAGGCAGAAAGATTAGGGGAGCTGGGGTGGAAACATCAGAGGGAAGAAGACAGATGCTCGCCTATGGCTTCAGATTATGTCGGCTGCTTCTGCTGCTCCTGGATTCATTTATCTTCAGTTATGCTGAGCTACTACTTCACTCTTCTCTTTTGAAGGGGCATGAATATTTGGAAATTGAAAAGCAGGCTTTAGAGGGAAAGAGAAAGACTTTTGGGAGAAAACAGCCCACTTCAGGGTTACCACTTGTCTGCTGATCAGGGTGACCAGTATTAAACACTGATCCTAATGAAAAAATTTTTTCTCAGTTTCCTTAGTCAGTCCTTGTCCAATGCCTCACTCATCAGACCTCTAAAACCAGGCCGACCTGAAAGGTTATTCTGATCCCTAGGGCATTCGACAAGCTTTACAGCATCTGCTCACGGCTGCTGCCTGCAATGAAATTTTAATCTTCCAAAAAGAACTGCTGCTTAGGACACACCCTCTGACATTTACCTTGTCAGGAAGGATGTCAGTATGTCTTGGTGTTTCTCTGCAATACAGCAGTCGTGACTTAGGGAAGGTGAGATGCAGAAGGGTTCCCAGCCCATGGTGAGAGGCTCTGCCTGCACCTGCACATGGAGCAAGTGGCGGTCTTGGGACGGGCACAGCAGAAGCTGGGGACTGGGCAAGTTTGCCCTCCTCTTTCCTGGTATATCTGGAAAGGTTCGAGGTCAGTGGACTGGATGCTTGACCCTCTGGGCTCAGATCTCCTGGGAGAAGTGGCACCATCAGTCAGTGGATCAAGCAACCCACGAGGCATCTGTCTCCATCAGAATGACTCATCCAAAGCATAAAGCTCAGCACCAGCCTACTTCTCCACAGTGCCAGTACAGCAATACCAAGCTCACGCATGTTATTTGATCTGCATGACAAGTCTGACAGAAATGACTAGTCTTAGTTCCCAGAAAGGGGAACTGAGTCAGTGGGAAGCTGCAACCTGTCCAAGGCTATAGAGAGCTGGGACATGGCAGATCACCTGTATCCTCTGTGCTCCAGTGGCTTCCTGGTGAGCTCTCCTCATTTATAAATGCCTCACTGTCTCAGCACTCACTCCAGTCCTCCCTTTTCGTTCAAAAATTTTTCACTTGGTTTTGATTGTATGCCAGGCATTGTGCCAGGGGGCTGGGGTAAAACGAATGAAGCTTGTAATGTAGGGAGAGCACAGCATGGGTAAACAGACAACTACAACACAATGGAATAAGGATTAGGACGGGATCCTCATGGGACCCCGTGGCAGCAGAGAGGAGGGCCACTGAACTAGACTTGACGTTTCAGTCAGTGAGACATTGGAGAATTTCTCAAACAGAGTGACTCCCAGCATGAGGCCTCTTCACCGAGAAGGAGCTAGATGGGGGTGGAGCTAGGGCCTGGGTGGCCCTCACTGCATCTCAGGGTTTCCTCTTCATCCTTAAGAACTAAGGGAAGTTTCTGTGCCCTCTCCACAGGGGACTGCATGACGGCACTGAGGGTTAGATGGCTCCCACAGGTAACAGGAGAAGAACAGATTTGAGGGAGAGTCAGACTCAGGCAGTGAGACCAGCCAAAAGGCTTGATGGGCAGCCAAGGAAGATGGTGCTGGCCTGGGGACTGGGGGCAAGAAGGGGCTAAAGTGAAGTGGGCTGATTTAAGAGACAGGAAGGAGGAAAAACACACATTATGACCCTCACTGATTTTTTAAAAAACCTAATGCTCCTAGGATTCCCTTCTCCCCTACATACCAACAGTTGGGCAGATTGAGGGTTATGCTGCCTTGGATGTTAGCTCCAAATTGCAGGTAACCCAGAATCCCCAGGCTGACGTAGAGGGCAGTGACGATAGCCATTCCCACATAGAGGATGAGTGAAAATTTCTTAGGATCCTTCATTTTGTTTTCAAGGGGTAGAACCTAGGAGAATAGTAAGAGATAAGAAAGCACCATTAATGGTCAACAACAATAATCAAGTAATATTCTCAGAAAAATATAACCTCTCTTTTTTTCCCCAGAATTTCCCCAAAGCACATCTGTTTTTTACTAGACAGACAAATGTAAGCTGTTCATCAGATGTTATGCTTGCAAACTCTGGGAGATGGTGAAGGACAGGGATGCTGCAGTCCATGGGGTCGCAAAGAGTTAGACACAACTTAGCAGCTGAACAACAACAACGCTTGCCGAGCTGGAGGAGCTTTGGAGCCTACTGTCCAAGCGGGAAGTCCCAAGAGGTATCGTGGGCAGGCCTGGAAGCCAGGACTCCTGCTGCAGGGTGGCTCTCTGCCTCCTGTGGGCTGGGAGTGCTTTTACACCTTGAATGCAGGTGCACAGCTCCCAACAGGCCCTCTTGCATCATGCCCACTCAGCATGATGAGGGAGAGACCCAGCGGTGGCTCAGGCCAACTGTACTTCGACTGAGATCATGGCTCTGCTAACCTGTCCCAAGAATGCAAGATGCAGGTCAAGGAAAACTGCCACTCCAGTTCCCAGAAACTGTGTCCTTACCTCAAAAGGGGTGGGCACTAGCAGTGACAAGTGAAACCTCCAACTTAGAGAAACTGAGGTGCTAGGGGTGGCATGACTTAACAGAGGTTCCTGGAGGCTGAAGTCTGAGGATGTATAACAAAACCCAGTTTTCAGACTCCTATTTCAAACCACTGACCCTGCAGCCTCCTCCCTCACAGCAGAGGATTTTAACATTTGCTAAAAATCAAGGAAAGGCCTCTTATTTGCATTTTAATACTTAAAATTTTATTATGAAAAGTTTTTTAAAATTCTATTGAAGCATGGTTGATTTACAATGTTGTGTTTAACTTCTGCTGAACAGTGATGTGACTCAGTTATATATATACATATTCCTTTTCGCATCCTTTTCCATTATGGTTTATCACAGGATATACTTCCCTGTGCTATACAGTAGGACCTTGTTGTTTATCCATCCTACACATACACCACCCCTGGTAACCACAAGTCTGTTCTAATTGTGAGTCTGTTTTTGTTTCATATATATGTTCATTTTAGATTCCATATATAAGTATCTTTCTGACTTACTTCACCTAGTATCATAATTTCTAGTTGCATCCATGTTGTGCAAACGGCATTATTTCATTCTTTTTAATGGCTAAATTATATCCCTGTGCGTGTTTATGTGTGTGTATATTTATTATCCATTCATCAGTTGATGGACACAGGTTGCTTACATATCTTGGCTATTCCGAATAGTGCTGCTGTGAACAGAGGGGTGCGTGTATTTTTTCAAATTATAGTTTTGCCTGGGTATATATGACATGTATAACCCACGACTGGGACTATTAGGTAATATAGCAACTCTGTTTTTAGGTTTTTTTAGGAACTTCCATACTATTATGAAAGGCATTTTATGAAGAATGATTCACACAGGGAACAGGGAAAAGACCAAATGTGACTATGACTACCTTCATGATCTGCTATCAACCGCACCTGGCTGGGCTGTTGGAGGAAAAGCAACTTAGGGAAACATTTAACTGGCCCCTTCCTCTGTCTTTAATCTTGTCATTATGCCCATTTTCCACAAGGGCCTCTGGCCACCAGACAGAGCACATTTCAGCCATACACACCAGCAGACAGCAGACACCATGAGCCTGTTGTTGGCCCACAGCTACGGGGTACATCACAGCTCTGCATCTCCAACCAACCTTCAGCATGCCCCACACCAGATCAAGGGGCTCAAGCTTCAGTTGATCCACAATCCAACAAGAAACAGTTTCTAAGTTTTCCTTTGGTTTCTTTCTATGGGGAGTCTTGGGAGCCAGAAGGCAGGGAACCCATCTCCTCCAGGCCAGCCAGTCTGGACCAGGGGTGCAGAAACACAGAGAGCACGAGGAAGCTCAGTGAGCCCAGAGCTTTTCCTAGTCACACCCAACAATCCTCAGATCCAGCCTAAGAGTCAAAACAGCCATATCTCTATTTTAAAAAGAGAAAACACTGACAAATCTTGAATTAACAGATAATGGTGGTAACAGAATGACTCTCCATCTGAGCCCCCGCTGATGAAATGAAGCAAAGAACAACTTCTGCCCTGTGCTGTTAGGGAGAGCTGATAAATCCAGCACAATGTTCCTTAAGAACCCAGGGTCCCCGGGCATCTGTCCACATTCACTCAGCCTCTTCTTTCCAGATCTGAATGCTTCAGAGTTCTTTATCCTACTGTAATATGGGGCCCTTCAGGCCTCGGCCTGAGCAACAGGGAAACCATATATGTTTGTGAATCACGGTAAGATGTTCTTCTTGGGCAATGAGAACCCCCAAGAGCAAGCACCAGGGAAGGTTTAAAACCTCAGAACAGTCACACACACATGATCACTCAAAAGTCTCTCCCATGGTGTTAAGAGTCTTATTAACATGTTCTATTGACCCACCAGGGCAATTCCTCAAATTGTGACAAAAAATGTCCACCTCTGAGGTTTTCTTAAAAGTGTGTAAGGATGCTCACCTTATATACTTTAAAGAAAACCTAGACGGTGCACCTGAATAAGAAGGAAGTCCAAATGGGAGGGTATATGTATATGTATAGCTGATTCATTTTGCTGTTTGGCAAAAATTAGCACAACATTGTAAAACTCCAATGAAAATTAATTTTTTAAAAAGTGTGTAAGGTGATAGGGCAATCAAATAGGGACAAAAGATACTCCATGAAAGGAGAACTGTCTTCCCATTTCCTAAGCCCTATGCTAATAGCTTTCTTCAGAAAAGAAATCTGGACCTTTATTATGAAAAACACAAGTAAAAATCTAATTAGGTACACCCAAGGGACAGATTCCTCTCTTTAGGGGAAATTGGTGAAATAGCAGCAATGATGGAGGAGCTGAGCTAAGACAAAGTTTCAGGGCAGAGAATTCACTCATATGTTTTTGATTTAATGATAATATCAATACTATTATTAATGAAAATAAAAATTATTGAATGCTCACCACATGTCAGGGATTATGTGAAGTACTTTAGACATGTCTCGTTTAATCCTAAGAACTATTAACACTAGGCTCCCTTTTCAGAAGCATACAATGAAGAATCCGAGAAGGTAAGACCTTGCACAAGGTCATATAGGTACTCTTTGGCAGAGTTGAGCCTAACCCCAAATTGGTCCAGCTCTAGACCCTGCATTCAGAATTGTCACCCACCACTGCTTACTGCACGCACAAGAGATGAGTGTGCAATAGAGAGGCTTGAAGGCAAACAAAAAATGGAGCTAGGAAACTTCAGTGGAGTCTCTGAAACGCTGTTCATTAAATGGCCAATGAACCTTAAAGATAACTTCTAGGAGTATTTCCTCAGCATTCCTTAAAACAGACCTTAAGGACACCAAGGGCACCAGAGAATCACGATGCATCTCTTACCATCCCGATGCCTTCAAATGCAAAAATGGCCGTGCCAAAGAACAGAGGGTAGGTCTTCCAGGAAGCCACCAAGGGGAGGTGGCTGGGGTCTGGGATATTCTGAAAGAGAGAAAACAAAATAGAGCAAAGGCTATACAGAAATTCATGATTTCAACCCCAGCATCAGACAGGTCAAACTTTTCCTAAATCTAAGATTCTCTTAAGGGAAAAAGTATGACACTATGACATCTGAGAGATAATTTGGGGTTGTGTGTAGCCTTTCTATTTTTTCCTTCAAGCCAAGAAAAGTCTACTTGCTTTGGGAAAACTCAAATGTTAGAGACTGTATAAAAAGAATCACATTCTTTCACTAGGTGTTCCCATCCCCAGAAATATAATCTGACAAGGAAAAGATGATTAAAATATGAAGAAAACTGAGCAAGGCCTTTGAATGGTAAGCAACAGCAAGCCTAAATGTTCCTGAACATCTGTACTGTTAGTGTACTGCACGTCAGCTAAACCACACTATTGCACTATTTAAAAAGTACAAAGTGGGATAAGCAGTACATGAAAAACTGCTAATGACATAACAGTGAGAAAATATTTTAAAAATCTATATATTTACTATGATACAATTACATAAACATTCCACACAGATACAGCTGGAAGAAACGGTGGTAGGTTTTTAGATAATTATTTTTCTCTTTTATCTCTACTTTCCTCTCTTTCTTTTTTCAAAAATTCTGTGAATCAGTACTTGGAAAATATTATTGACAGGCACATGACAGCACAAAGGGGGAAACTAGCAAAAACAGCATTTTAAAAGAAGGCAAACAAAAACCAAGGCAACTGATAACGGCAGGTACAATGTACCTAGATGGCTGACCAGTGGCAAGATTCCCCAGTGATGGCTGGTATCGAAGGAGCAGGACTCAAGAGACAAAAGCTGCCATTCTTTCAGAATTTGACTTTTAGATTAAAAAATGTCTTTAAAACTGCCTTTTACAATAATTAAAGCTGGTTTAACTATAGAAGTATCTAGATAAATATGGAGCCTGTTCTAGTAGTGTGGCAGAATAACACCAGAGAACAAAAAGAGACCTACCGTTAATCTCTATAGTAGGTTTCTCTTTGAAAGATTTCAAAGCAATTATATTGATCCTATAGTCTCCTTAAAATATAGAGAATTTTAAAAATGCTTTCTTTTCCGAGCCCCTGCTAAGAAACCAGTTAGATCTCTTTCTGAGAAGCACTGCAGTTCCTCGAATAAAGCTGAGACTAGTAAAGATTTTTTTTTTTTTATGAAATAGGATGGTGAGATTGTCCTTTAATTCCCTGAGTCATAGTATAACTAGAGTTTCTGAAAACTGCCCAGGGTCATACATTGGGCTGAGACATCACAGAGGGAATTTCAAAATACACGTCTGGGGATACTGGTGTGAATGAGACCAGCAGAAAAAATTTATAATTTCACATACTTAATGATGAAAACTTTTAAGTTGCAAAAAAACGTACAAATTAAAATTAGGTCATTTACAACAT